>CM029654.1:32107988-33604319 GCA_017311315.1 Dendrocalamus latiflorus | reverse complement strand
CTTTGCTGCTGGAATCACCCAAGTGACACAGCTCCAACAACCGGGAGCACGGCGTATTCGAATACCATTTATTTGACTCTGCAGAGTTTGCTCAGCTTTACCCACACGATCTCTCAACTCCCGCTAAAGAGTTAAGAAAACCAGGTCTTTTCACTGCTCGACTCTTTATATAGGCTCTACCCAGTAGAATTCACTCGGGTCTGGCTCATACCCACACACACACACACACACACACACAAGAGAGGACAACGTCCGCTTCGAGTGAATTCCACCGTTGTTAGGCATCCGTAGCACGGCCTACCTAACCTCACTGCTACCCTCCTGTAGAGTTTCAATCGAGTTGAGCAGCTAAAAGACAAGTGTTGACAAGTCAACTCCTGTGGTTGAGCGATGGCTATGACATTAGCTCAGCGTAAGGGTTTCAGTCCTTATATTTTCACATGGCCCGCAACCTCGCCAGGTCCGCGACCCAAACTAAGGTAAGCGGCGGGCGTAGACCGTCCCGCGGTTTCCCACTCACCCTTACCCTACTCCAGCCCTAGGATAAGAGGTGGGCAAAGACCGTCTCGCGGCTCTTCCCCAACCCTTACCCTACCTTGTGCACGCCGGCACTCTCCGCTCTAAGATACGGTGTCCCATACCACCCTACCTTAGAGTCGGGTTTTCCAGATTCTAAAATTGGTCCGCAACCACAACCTTATTAGTGTAACATTTTGCATGATAATCATAGCCTACAATTACCAAGATTAACAGATAAATATTTCTAGGGTTTCAATGGCATGGCTACAAATTAAACATGGCATTTAGCGGTGGTAGGACTAACTAATACACAAGTCATTCTAAACATTTTATTTTTATTTTCAAACTAACATTTCAGAACTAGCTCAATGCAAATAACATATTAGCATATTTAAACATTATGGGATACATTATGATCAAAGGATTTGGGACTTGCCGTCTATCCGGATGATCTCTGCGAGCTCAAACGTCGAAGCACCTGAATCCTGAATCTGCTCCTGGGCTTCCGGGATCTCCGACACTAACGCAAACAATTAAAATAAATTAAATCCAGCTTGAGACTAATCAAGCGAGGCAAAATAATCTAATTAAAAAGAAATAAATTGCATAAACACCCCAAATGGAATTTTAGGAATTTTTCTAGGAAGAATCTGTGGAAATGGATTTCACCAGAGGGTCTAGAATAATATTTGGAGCAAAGTGGTGAAATTTGGGAATTTTGGGATTTTCTGTGATTTTCTAGGATTTATTTGAGTTTTCTGGAATATTGGAAATTGGAAAATCACTGAAAATCGGTATGAACAGTAGTGGGCCGGCCCGGCGCGACAGTGCAGCCCGGCCGGGAAAGCGGCCCGCGCGGCCGAAGGCCAGCGCGGCTTGTTCGCGCGTGCGCGCGCGCGGGAGAGGGGGATGGGCCGAAGGGAGGCGGCCCGCCAGCGCTGCGCCCGCACGGCTCGGATGGCCGACGCGTGGCTCGGGGCGGACGGCAGCGGGGCGACGCGGGGCGAACGGACGAGATGGGGAGGCGGGGAGATCGGATGGCTGAGATTCAAAGGGGCGGGTGAAACGGTACGGGGAGATCCAACAGCTGAGGTTGGAAGGTGGGGGTAAGATCCGACGGCGAAGGAGGGTCCACGTCCGTCGTCGTCTACCTCCAGCCGCTACAGTGACCGCGCGGCGGGGTCACGGTGGCGACGGCGGCCTGGGCGCTGGAGGGCTCGTCGGTGATCACCGAGGGTACCGGCGGGTAGAGGGGACTGCGGGGAACCCATTTCGGGTAGTTAGCATTTGCGGGGACCAAAGGGGAGAGAGGGAGGGAGAAGGGGGTGGTTCGGCCATCTTGCGGTGGAAAGGGTCACCGGCGGCGAGAGGGGCCAATCGGCCGGGATTACACCATCTACGGAGGAGGGGGCTCACATTCGCGGCGGCGGTGTGAGCTGGGGAGTGCCGAGGAGAGCTGGCCACGGAGAGGTGGTTGCGGCCGGCGGTGGACTTCGACGGCGGCGCTCCACAGGGCTTCACCTGGCCAGAGGAGAATGGCAAAGTAAATAGGGGTGGGTGAAGGTGCTCCAGACGAATGCAATTTAGAAATGGGGGAGGGGATGGGGAGATTGGTTCCCGGGGGCCACCGGCGCAGGGAACGGCGGAGGCGGAGCTGTAGGCGGCGGGGCTCCAATCGGAGGCTCCGGGAGAGGCTCTGGAGGGTGGGGAGGGGAATGGTGGTGTTTGGGGAGCTCGGAAAGCAAAGGAAGCGAAATGGCAGGGGGAGGGGGCTTTATACCCGCGCGGAGGGGAGGGGGTTTCTTCGGGGAGAAGCCAGCGGCGGGGCTCCGGCCGACAGGGAGGTGACGGGGCCGTCAAGGGCGTTTAATCCCGCACAGTGGAGGGGGCGGGGTGACGCGAGGCGCTGTGCGGGGAGTGGCGACGCGACGGGAGCAGGTAGCGGCGCAGGGGCGAGGGCGCGTCCGCGCGCGAGAGAGAGAGGGAGGAGGCGGCGGCTGTCAGGTGGGGCCGGCGTGAAGGCGGGCGACGTGGCGCGAGGGTGGCCACTCCTCCGGACCCGGAGGCTGTCGGAGCGGCGGAGGCGCGAGGAAGGCCGGGGCGGCGCGGGGACGAGCGCGGGCGCAGGCGCGCCCACGGGCGCAGCGCGCAGCGCACGCGCGTGCGCGAGGTGAAGGCGGGGAGGGAGCCGGGCGCTTGCGGCTGAGGGGAGCGGAGGGAGGCGCTGGGCGACGGGGAAGGCGGAAGAAGAGGCGGCGCCAGCGGGAGACGCGGGCGCGGGCGCGCGAGAGAAAAGGGAGGCGGAAAGGGAAGACGGGCGCCAACGGGAAGAGAAAGCGGAAAGGCCGAGAAAGGAAAGCGTATTCCCGACAAAACTTTCCCGAAAAGGAAAGTTTTCAAAATTCACTCAAAAATGCAGCAAAAATTGGAAATTTTTATTTTGAATTTTTCAGGGCTTTTCAACCTACCCCCCTTAAAAGAATCTCGACCCCGAGATTAACTTGGTCCAGGGAGTAAGTTGGGGAAATCTCGCTGCAAATCTGACTCTCGTTCCCAAGTTGACTCTTCAGGTGTATGATTCTTCCACTGTACTCTGCAAAACCTGACGTTCTTGTTTCTGAGCTGCCTTTCTGTCGTTTCAAGTATTTGTAGTGGTTCTTCAACATATGTGCAGTCATCTTGCAATTCAATATCCGACAATGGCACTTCATCTGTTGGTTGGCGTAGACATTTCCGAAGTTGGGATACGTGGAACACGTTGTGAATTCGGGATAAGTTGGGTGGAAGCTGCACTTGATAAGCTACTTCCCCAACTCTTCCAATTATCTGAAACGGTCCCACATATCTTGGTGCTAATTTGCCTTTGACTTGAAATCTCTGGACTATTTTGAATGGGGTGACTTTGATGTAGACATAATCTCCAACTTCGAAACTCAAGTCTTTCCTGCGGTTATCTGCATAGTTCTTCTGTCTGTCTTGTGCCATCTTCAGTCTGTCTCTGACAATTCTGATATGTGCTTCTGCATCTTGAGCAATCTGGGGACCAATGAGTTGTCGTTCTCCTGTTTCTGTCCAATTCAGTGGAGTCCTGCATTTTCTGCCATAAAGTGCTTCAAACGGTGCCATTTGAATACTGGCTTGGTAGCTGTTGTTATATGAGAACTGAGCAAATGGTAAGCAGGTGTTCCATGTTGCTCCATACACTATCGCACAAGCTCTCAACATGTCTTCTAAAATTTGATTGGTTCTCTCTGTTTGTCCATCTGTCTGTGGATGATATGCTGAGCTGAAATTCAGGTCGGTGCCCATAGTTTCATGCAACTTTTCCCAGAACTTGGATGTAAACTGTGCTCCTCTATCTGACACAATCTTCTTCGGAACTCCGTGTAATGTCACAATTCTGGTCAAATATAGCTCGGCAAGTTTATCATTCCCATAAGTTTGCTTGATCGGGAGGAAATGAGCCACCTTGGTCAATCTATCAACAATGACCCAAATAGCATCATATCCCTCACGAGTCTTGGGAAGTCCAGTGATGAAGTCCATACCAATGCTATCCCATTTCCATTCGGGAATTGGCAAAGGTTGTAACAATCCTGATGGTTTTTGATGGTCTATCTTGATCTGTTGGCAGACATCACATTTAGCTACATACTCTGCCACTTCTTTCTTCATTTGGTTCCACCAATATCTTTTCTTCAAATCCTGATACATCTTCGTGCCTCCTGGATGAATTGAGAATTGAGAGGAGTGGGCTTCAGCTAGGATCAATTTTCTCAACTCCTTCTTGTCGGGTACGCAATAGCGACCACGGAAGGTAAGGATTCCATGTTCGTCTATAGCATACTCTGATGAAATTTCTCCTTGAATATCCTTTTTCAGTTTTTGAATCCCTTCATCTTCATCCTGGGCTGCTTTAATCTGATCTGGCAATAGTGGTTGAATCTCTAAGGCTGCTTCTTCACCTTGTTCTGAGATTACCAAGTTCAGTTGTAATATATCTCTCTGCAACTCTGGTGGGTACTCTGATTGACTGCCTTTGCTTGGACGAGCCTTGCGGCTAAGGGCATCAGCAACTACATTTGCCTTGCCCGGGTGATACTGGAGATCGACATCATAATCCTTGATCAGTTCTAGCCATCTGCGTTGTCTCATGTTCAACTCCGGTTGTGTGAACAAATACTTCAAACTCTTGTGATCTGAGAATATCTCACAACGATTTCCTAGCAGGTAGTGCCGCCAGATTTTGAGGGCATGCACCACAGCTGCTAGCTCCAAATCGTGTGTGGGGTAATTCTCTTCATGCGGCTTCAACTGCCTTGATGCATAGGCAACAACTCTTCCGTCTTGCATAAGCACGCAACCCAAACCTTGCTTTGAGGCATCGCAGTAAATCTGAAACTCCTTCTCTGGATTGGGTAAAATCAACACTGGTGTTGTTGTCAACTTGGTCTTCAACATCTGAAAGCTTTCTTCACATGCATCAGTCCATGTGAACGGTTTATCTTTCTTCAACAATTGAGTGAGTGGACGCGATATTCTTGAGAAACCTTCTATGAATCGGCGATAATAACCCGCCAATCCTAGGAAGCTTCTCACTTCAGTCACTGTCGTAGGCTGTTTCCATTCCATGACTGCTGAAATCTTTTCTGGGTCGACCTTCACTCCATCTTCAGATATAATATGACCCAAGAAAGCGACTTCTCTCAACCAAAAACTGCATTTATCAAATTTTGCATATAACTGATGCTCTCTCAATCTGGTCAAGACCATATGCAAATGTTGTTTGTGCTCTTCTTCACTCTTGGAGTATATCAGGACATCGTCAATGAAAACGATCACGAATCGATCCAATTGGTCCATATGCACCAGGTTCATAAGATTCATGAAATATGCTGGCGCATTGGTCAAACCAAAGGGTACGACCGTGAACTCAAACAACCCATATCTGGTAATGAAGGCTGTCTTTTCTCGATCTTGCTCTCGGATCTTTAGCTGATGATAACCCGAGCGCAAGTCGATTTTGGAGAATACCTTGGCACCTTTGAGTTGGTCAAACAGGTCATCAATTCTTGGGAGGGGATACTTGTTCTTGATGGTGACAGCATTCAAACCTCTGTAGTCGACACACATTCTCAACTCTCCAGTTTTCTTCTTCACAAATAATACTGGGGCTGACCACGGTGAAGTACTGGGTCGAATGAATTCCTTTTCTTGTAATTCATCTAACTGCTTCTTCAGTTCTTTTAACTCACTAGCTGACATTCTATACTGGTGTTTGGCAATTGGCTGAGTACCAGGCACCAATTCTATTGCAAGTTCAACTTGCCTGTCAGGGGGTCTTCCCGGTAATTCTTCTGGGAATACGTCAGGGTACTCTTGTACTATTGGCACTTGGTCAGGTGTGGCTGCTATCATGTTGATCATACGTTTCTTGGCATCCTTCAGCACTTGTCGATCTGTCTCTACTACTATTTTCTGACCTTCAGGGTTGACCAATGACACTGTTTTAATCTCGCAATCTACCTTGCCTTTATTTCTGGCCAACCAGTTCATGCCCAAGATGGCATCTAAACCAGACATGTCTAACTGCAACAAGTCTGCTCTAAAGTCTACCCCTTGGATTTTTATGTTAAGTCCCGCACACCCATGGTGGGACTCCATTCTAACCCCAGGGGTTTCCACCACATAAGGTCTTGGTAATGCAACAGAAGGCAATTGATTTCTTGCGGCAAAACTCTTCGAAACAAATGAATGCGTTGCGCCAGGGTCAAATAAAATCAATGCAGGTATGGAATTGATCGGGAACATACCGGCAATGATGTCACTTGCTCCAGCGGCATCCTCTGCAGATACATGGTTCACTCTGGCATAAAAAGTAGGCCTAACATTGCTTCTGCCTCTGCCTCTGCCTGTAGTTGAGAAATTTGCAGTGTCTGCAGGTGACTGAGGGTTAGCTGCTTTAATCTGCAAGAATCCTCCTTTGGGGGTACCGGGGGTTGCTTGTGACTTGCCCTCTTGCTGCTGTTGGTTTTGAACTTGTAGCTTGGCTGCATCTGACGGCAAATTCTTCCTAGGACACTGATCTCTGTAGTGTCCTATCTCACCGCAGTGGAAACATGCGTTTGACCTTCGCGGGCAGCTACTAGCCAGGTGATTCCCTCCACAAGTGGGACACTTGAGAGCCAATGGTAGAGGGGAAGCATAATGCTGAGTCTGGTGGGATTGGTTCTTCGGCATCATCACATACTGCCGGGAGGATGGGGATCGATATGAAGAAGATCCCGATGTCCTGGTTCGTTGAGCGGTGTGTGACGATGACTGCGATTTGTGTGCCGCCTTGCGTTTTCTATAGTCTTCCATGTCACTTCTAGCTTCTTCGGAGGTGATCAAACCATCAACCATATCATTCAGATCTTTGAACTTCAAAGCTGAAATGTGGAATCTCAAAGACTGCTGCAAACCTGCACGAAACTTGTTCATTTTCTTGTCTTCGTTGTCAACATCCTCAGGGGCAAATCTGGAGAGGTGGTTAAACTGATGCAAATACTCCATTACAGTACGACCACCTTGCTTAAGCACCAAAAATTCCCGGCGCTTGGCTTCCATGACACCGTCTGGGATATGCGCCTTACGGAAGGCCTTGGAAAAATCTTCCCAGTTAATCTCTCTATTCTGAAGTGTACGCTGATAATTGATCCACCAAGTCGCTGCTGCACCCTGCAACTGGTGAGATGCGTACAACACCTTCTCTTTTTCGTCACACTGCGCGGTCTGTAGTTTCCTTTCCACATCCACCAGCCAATCCTCAGCAACCATAGGATCGGCGGCTATGGAGAAAGTGGGTGGACGTGTCTTTAGAAAATCATTCCATCGGGTGGAGATTGGGGCACCATCCCGAGGAACATTGCTTCCACTTGGTAAGCCTGGGGATCTGGCTACTATCTGCTCAAGTAGTTGTGCGTGTTGGTCTAATACTTTCAAAATATTCTGTTCCCCTTGATAACGATTCTGTTCCATTGTCGCTAACACGCTGGCCAAAGTAGCTTGATCTGTGGCAGGTGCACCCTGCCTGCTGGTCTGACCCGTCTGCTCTGCCGGCTCCATCTGTTGATTGGGAACTTGAGGTTAGCCTTGCAGCGACTTTGGCAATCAAGAACAGATAAGTAAGACTTTGAATTTTTCAAGGCAAGTATAGGACGAAAAGATAAGAACGAGAGCGAAAGGGGACAGGAGAAAGCTTTGAACACAGGAAGAACATACTGATAATTAGACAAACAACATAAAAGATTAATTAACATAAATTTACAATAAAGCAAGTGGTGCACAGACCACATAAAGGTTCATGTTACACTTGCATTACATACAAAAGTACATCTATCACCAAAAGGTCAGACTACCACTAGCGTACGGCGTCTACTCCTCCCTGTCCCCAGGTGCTGGAAGGGCAAGTGGGGCTGCCGGGAGGAACCGGGCACGGTACTGCGCTGCAGTCATCCGGCGCTTGGGCCTAGACTGCACCGAAGCACAAGAGGAGTGAACGCTGGGCGACTCCGCACTATCTGAGACCTCTGCTGCCTCCTGGGCCTCGTAGCGGACGAGGGACTCTCGGAGGCGCTGAACCTCCTCACGAGTGTCCCACAACTGCCTCTGCCAGACTCTGGCCTCCTCGACTGCTCTGTCGTAGCTGGCGACCTGCTGCGACATAAGGGTGGCGATACCCGCTAGGCGGGGATCGTCATCCTCACCGAACCTAGGGACTATAAAGTCCCCAAAGTGCGGACGCGGCACCAGGTCGAAAGGCGTCCCTGCTAGCTCCTGGTGGTAGTAGTCTCTGAGATAGAGCGCGGCCTTCTGAGCCACGTCCTGAGCAGCATCCTCACTGTCCACCCGTCGGGCGGTGAACCTCCGCTTCCTGTCTGGGCGGATAGGCAAGGGATCGAGGACCATCCAAGCCTTGTACTCGTAGAACTGGTCCTGGCGGAACTGTCCCTCAGCGTAGATCACTGGGCCGTGGTTTCCTCTCGCTCCGAGGTAACGTCGCATTTCCCACAACTTGTGGTGCCATCCATCCCTACGGTCGGGGCGGGAGAAAACGAGGCGCACCATCTGCCGGAAACGAAATTTTGAAATTAGACAAGTAAGACAGTAAACATTTGCGAAAATTAAAACTTAAGCAGAAATAAACTAAGACAGGAAAGCAGCAACAAGAGAGGAACAAGACAGCAATAATACTTATATTTTTCATAAACTCTTTTTATGCCTTAAATTAATTTTTGCGATAAAATCGCTTCCTAGACAGCCTTAGGTCTCAACCTACGGTCAAAGAGCCTGCTCTGATACCACTTCTTGTAACGCCCCCGTTTCCAGGGGCGCGTACGGACACGGCCTTCCGTAACTATTCAAACATGAACAGTTATGGAGTGTCGCGCAAGAGTATACCATTGCATGCTTACAACAAAAGACCAGCATATATTTGACATACGGATTAACATCCAGTTTTTACAGCGGGGCGTGCAAGCCCAAAGTATATTACATTACAAAAGGCTCCAGAAACTGCTTCGAGCGCGGCGGAGACCTACAGCCAAGGGTCCTCATCGAAGAAAAGATCCTCTGGGACTTCTTCAACGGGGAGTCCTTCTCCTTCGTCTTGATCCTCTAGAGATTGGATTAAGCAAGCCGTGAGCCAAGCAACCGGCTCAGCAAATCCCAAAGGGATCCTAACTTACTACATGCACGGAAACCTCAAAGGAAGGGAGTATATTTGGTTTATTACATTTGGTGGATGCAGTTTTATTTGCAATTCATTTTGATAAGACCGACTCAAAACTTACTCCTTAAGATCTCAGGGGTTTTCATCAAGAGTTCATTAACCAATTAACCAAGTTAAAGCATGTACAAAACTACTTAAGCTTTGCTGCTGGAATCACCCAAGTGACACAGCTCCAACAACCGGGAGCACGGCGTATTCGAATACCATTTATTTGACTCTGCAGAGTTTGCTCAGCTTTACCCACACGATCTCTCAACTCCCGCTAAAGAGTTAAGAAAACCAGGTCTTTTCACTGCTCGACTCTTTATATAGGCTCTACCCAGTAGAATTCACTCGGGTCTGGCTCATACCCACACACACACACACACACACACACAAGAGAGGACAACGTCCGCTTCGAGTGAATTCCACCGTTGTTAGGCATCCGTAGCACGGCCTACCTAACCTCACTGCTACCCTCCTGTAGAGTTTCAATCGAGTTGAGCAGCTAAAAGACAAGTGTTGACAAGTCAACTCCTGTGGTTGAGCGATGGCTATGACATTAGCTCAGCGTAAGGGTTTCAGTCCTTATATTTTCACATGGCCCGCAACCTCGCCAGGTCCGCGACCCAAACTAAGGTAAGCGGCGGGCGTAGACCGTCCCGCGGTTTCCCACTCACCCTTACCCTACTCCAGCCCTAGGATAAGAGGTGGGCAAAGACCGTCTCGCGGCTCTTCCCCAACCCTTACCCTACCTTGTGCACGCCGGCACTCTCCGCTCTAAGATACGGTGTCCCATACCACCCTACCTTAGAGTCGGGTTTTCCAGATTCTAAAATTGGTCCGCAACCACAACCTTATTAGTGTAACATTTTGCATGATAATCATAGCCTACAATTACCAAGATTAACAGATAAATATTTCTAGGGTTTCAATGGCATGGCTACAAATTAAACATGGCATTTAGCGGTGGTAGGACTAACTAATACACAAGTCATTCTAAACATTTTATTTTTATTTTCAAACTAACATTTCAGAACTAGCTCAATGCAAATAACATATTAGCATATTTAAACATTATGGGATACATTATGATCAAAGGATTTGGGACTTGCCGTCTATCCGGATGATCTCTGCGAGCTCAAACGTCGAAGCACCTGAATCCTGAATCTGCTCCTGGGCTTCCGGGATCTCCGACACTAACGCAAACAATTAAAATAAATTAAATCCAGCTTGAGACTAATCAAGCGAGGCAAAATAATCTAATTAAAAAGAAATAAATTGCATAAACACCCCAAATGGAATTTTAGGAATTTTTCTAGGAAGAATCTGTGGAAATGGATTTCACCAGAGGGTCTAGAATAATATTTGGAGCAAAGTGGTGAAATTTGGGAATTTTTGGGATTTTCTGTGATTTTCTAGGATTTATTTGAGTTTTCTGGAATATTGGAAATTGGAAAATCACTGAAAATCGGTATGAACAGTAGTGGGCCGGCCCGGCGCGACAGTGCAGCCCGGCCGGGAAAGCGGCCCGCGCGGCCGAAGGCCAGCGCGGCTTGTTCGCGCGTGCGCGCGCGCGGGAGAGGGGGATGGGCCGAAGGGAGGCGGCCCGCCAGCGCTGCGCCCGCACGGCTCGGATGGCCGACGCGTGGCTCGGGGCGGACGGCAGCGGGGCGACGCGGGGCGAACGGACGAGATGGGGAGGCGGGGAGATCGGATGGCTGAGATTCAAAGGGGCGGGTGAAACGGTACGGGGAGATCCAACAGCTGAGGTTGGAAGGTGGGGGTAAGATCCGACGGCGAAGGAGGGTCCACGTCCGTCGTCGTCTACCTCCAGCCGCTACAGTGACCGCGCGGCGGGGTCACGGTGGCGACGGCGGCCTGGGCGCTGGAGGGCTCGTCGGTGATCACCGAGGGTACCGGCGGGTAGAGGGGACTGCGGGGAACCCATTTCGGGTAGTTAGCATTTGCGGGGACCAAAGGGGAGAGAGGGAGGGAGAAGGGGGTGGTTCGGCCATCTTGCGGTGGAGAGGGTCACCGGCGGCGAGAGGGGCCAATCGGCCGGGATTACACCATCTACGGAGGAGGGGGCTCACATTCGCGGCGGCGGTGTGAGCTGGGGAGTGCCGAGGAGAGCTGGCCACGGAGAGGTGGTTGCGGCCGGCGGTGGACTTCGACGGCGGCGCTCCACAGGGCTTCACCTGGCCAGAGGAGAATGGCAAAGTAAATAGGGGTGGGTGAAGGTGCTCCAGACGAATGCAATTTAGAAATGGGGGAGGGGATGGGGAGATTGGTTCCCGGGGGCCACCGGCGCAGGGAACGGCGGAGGCGGAGCTGTAGGCGGCGGGGCTCCAATCGGAGGCTCCGGGAGAGGCTCTGGAGGGTGGGGAGGGGAATGGTGGTGTTTGGGGAGCTCGGAAAACAAAGGAAGCGAAATGGCAGGGGGAGGGGGCTTTATACCCGCGCGGAGGGGAGGGGGTTTCTTCGGGGAGAAGCCAGCGGCGGGGCTCCGGCCGACAGGGAGGTGACGGGGCCGTCAAGGGCGTTTAATCCCGCACAGTGGAGGGGGCGGGGTGACGCGAGGCGCTGTGCGGGGAGTGGCGACGCGACGGGAGCAGGTAGTGGCGCAGGGGCGAGGGCGCGTCCGCGCGAGAGAGAGAGAGGGAGGAGGCGGCGGCTGTCAGGTGGGGCCGGCGTGAAGGCGGGCGACGTGGAGCGAGGGTGGCCACTCCTCCGGACCCGGAGGCTGTCGGAGCGGCGGAGGCGCGAGGAAGGCCGGGGCGGCGCGGGGACGAGCGCGGGCGCAGGCGCGCCCACGGGCGCAGCGCGCAGCGCACGCGCGTGCGCGAGGTGAAGGCGGGGAGGGAGCCGGGCGCTTGCGGCTGAGGGGAGCGGAGGGAGGCGCTGGGCGACGGGGAAGGCGGAAGAAGAGGCGGCGCCAGCGGGAGACGCGGGCGCGGGCGCGCGAGAGAAAAGGGAGGCGGAAAGGGAAGACGGGCGCCAACGGGAAGAGAAAGCGGAAAGGCCGAGAAAGGAAAGCGTATTCCCGGCAAAACTTTCCCGAAAAGGAAAGTTTTCAAAATTCACTCAAAAATGCAGCAAAAATTGGAAATTTTTATTTTGAATTTTTCAGGGCTTTTCATGGGGTTTAGGGTTGAGGGAAAGGGACTATATGGTCCCTCAACTATCTGTAAAGACTAGATTTTTAGTTGAGTGACAAATAGAGGGTTCCTGTTTTAGTATCATGTTTGCTTATGCCATATCAACCAGACAAGTTAATTCTATATCGGGAGATTGGATCATATACCCTCCCTTTAGTTGGGAAATTGAGGATTTACCCTCCACATCTCAATGACACGTGGGGTCATCATAAGTTACTGACACGTGGGCCAGGAGGGTAAATCCTCAATTTCCATCTAGATGGAGGGTATATGATCAATTTTTTCTTCTATATCCGAACATAAATATAGCAAGGAGGAGATACCAAATCAAGAGTAGACACCAAGATATATTTATGTGAAAACCCTCACATGAAAAATCACTGTCAATAGTGAGATGAGCAATTACCTATAGAAGAGATGCAAACACAAAATGTGGGACCAACGATATTAGAGAGACTTCAAATGTCCCAAATTATATTCTCAAGCGGATGGACTTGATGTCGCTCAACTCCCCTCTCTTCCCCTTTCAACCTAGCTCCTAGAAACACAAGAAAAAGCTAATGGACATCAGGTTCGGGTGGGCTGGGCTTAAAATGGCTGTTTTGTAGAAAATCCCTAAGATTGTTGAATATTGCAAACAAATCTAGTTTCAGCCTATTGTATGCCTAAGCAATGTTTTGCATCATGTATTAGCCAAAATGAAGCACAAATAGTGAATTTAGAACCTATGCATTATTGTAGCAATTATAGTTAAGCTGTTTATCAAACTATGCTCTACACATAAGTTGGTGCCATCGGTCCTTTTTCCAAAATTTTTGAAAACACTGATTAAGTACTTACGACAAGTTTCACTACACCAGATTATATCACCTCCAACAGCTAGATACTGTTGGCAAGCCATGAAAACTGTCGGATAAATGTTTAACTGACAGTCGGCTATTAGAGATTTCCTATTGGGATTGTTGTGTCGGGGATGGACATACACTACCGATAGCATTGTTGGTTTCTTCTTTTGCCGACAGTGTGCACTGTCGGAGAAATGTGTTGTTGGATTGAAGACTGGTAGCCCCATCATTTTGTGACAATACTGTCAGTTATGGTGCTATTGTCTAGTTTATTTTTAATATATGATAAATGTTTATAAATAAATAAATAAAATTAGCAAAAAATATTTAATTTATTGGTAATAAAAGCAGTAGGTATTAGCGCACATTCATCTATGGATAATGTTTAATCTGTATGCATCCACGTTTTTTGCATCCATGAATTCTAAACCATCACATTATATTTATTTGAAAGAAGGTACAGAAGTCAGAGATACAAGTACTTCTTTGCAATATGATACAACACATCACTGCCTGAATACTAGTACTTCTAACTATCATGTAGCATTAATCTGTAGTCACAACCACGCAGATCGGTTGGGAGGCCAAACTAGTCGCCTTGGAACAGTATACGAACAAACACCTGCATATGTACCAAATTTGATTGATTCTGCAAAAGTTGAACTGATTAGTGAGTTAAGAGGATAGGTGGGGAGAGGATTAGTTAAGCCTATCATACTGCTTACATATGGTGGTAGCTAGACGAATCGCTTAGCGTTAGTCCAAGAAACACACATTGCAGTATTGCACACCCCCTAGACTTCACCATGTTGATCAATCTCATCGACGATGCCAGGGACATGTGGCGTAGAACTCCTAGAACATCGCAAATTCTTGGGGTGCACCAAATCATATCCTCATCAACGTGCATCGCCAGGCGCTAGCTCACCAACGAAGCATGGTATCGCCATTGATATGTAAGAATTAGGAAAAGGGATGTGCAAAGCAGCGGTGCTGAGAGGTTTCACAAGTAGGCAGCGTATGAGATAGGGTTACAGGTTTATGTACGTATATAGGTACGTAGTAAGAGGTGGTTAGTTAGGGTAAAACATACGGGCCAAGTAATTATATTGGAGCTTCACGTGATGTTGGGCTAGCTTCTAGCCTTCCATTCTCCAAGTTCCAAGATAGTTGTCATGTATTTTTTTGGCCAATAAAATAATCACAAAAGATTGGAACACCTTTGGGTAAGTGTTATTTCATCTGTATTTGTGGTTACTGTTTAAATAAATAATCACAAAATAATGTTGTGTTAAATATGGTTACGTCATATTATTTTATCAGTCCTCACAAAAAAATTTAATCGGAACCTAATATTGCACAATCTACATCTAGAAGGTCTTGCTAATAAATCAGTATGTAGATTACGTAAAACTGATTAATATTTAAGTTAATTATATCTCCCAATTTAGATACACTGACGTGAGATAAATTTTAATACATACACATATTTCAGCTTCATTATGGTCCGAAAAAACATATTTCAGCTTCGTTATTGAAGCACCAACAGCGTTCTTCACATTGAGCTAATCACCGGTGACAGGACTATCGCACGTAGAAAGAGACCAACCAAAACATATTTTATCAATCATACAAAATAAATGTTATGTTGATTTGTGTGGCCCTAACTAGCTAGCATAAGTGACAATGCTATCGTATACAACACAATCGTCTGTTGTTGGCTATGCATATGCCAACATGACTACCAGGAACTATTTAACTTTATATGTTAAGACTGCTGGAATTGTGTGGGGCTGTTGGCTAAAATTGCCTCCTTTGTAGTGTTTATAGTAAAAGAAAAATTATCTTCTTTGTGCTGTCACAGCAGGGGTGGCAATTTCCCCCCTTTGGGGGTGGGGGCCCTGTGGGGATGGGGCAGCGGTGATCTCCTTGGGAGAATGGGGACGGAGCTACTACGCTAGCAGGGCAGGGACGGGGTCGCCCCCTCCCGCGGGCCCCACAGGGATCCGGTAAAAATAAAAATATTCTTTTGATAATAGATTATAGTTTTTTAATATAGAAGATTGTATTATTTTCTTGTATATTTGGACTAAAACTTGAATATATATGTTTAGAATATATATTTTGAAGCTATATTTTGAAAAAAAAATGATTAAATAATTATAAATTAATAAATAAAGTCATATTATTTTTAAAATTTATTTAGTCTATTTTTAATCCCCGCAGGGATCCTGTAGAGATCGGGTTCCTGCAAGGACCAGGACGAAGGGCCATGTCCCTCAGGTAGGCATAGCAGGGTCAGGACGGCCTCCTCCACGATCCCTCACCCTGTTGCCATCCCTATTTCAAAGTGTTCATACCACAATGCATCACACCATGCAAAATTCATATTAACATTAACATGACGCACGTAAATCCTCGATACAACAAAACAGTATGTCCGAAACCGAGATATGCAGCAATACAGATACTATATATAAAAGCGAAAAAAAAGGAAAGGTGACAAGAGCAAACAAGCAACTGATTTTACATGACGTACAGCGAGGAAGAGGAAAAAGAAAGAACAAGAGGAGCATCGTGATTCGTCCAACAATCCAAGGGCGGTTCGTTTATTAAGAAGAGGTCCATCGATTTCTCTCTGGATGAGTGGATGGAGTCACGTACGGTTAATTGTTAGGGGGCTTGGACCCTGGTGACGTACGTGGTGGAGGCCCTCTCGACCTGATCTCAGTACGTACGCTGCAAATAATCAACCAACAATAGCCCATTACTGACTGATTAAAATTAATCAGCTAATTGCCCAACTAACCCTCGATCACTACCAAAACCAATTAATTAAGGTGGTGTCTAGGAGTACTTGAGTGTTATTTAGGTTGGGGGTACTTAGGTTTTTTGGATGTTGGATTTTCGTCTAATACCTTAGATTCGGAGCACTCAGCTTTTTTTTGGAGGGGTGGTACGGAGAATTCGTTAGATGAAAATCCAATGACCTAGATTCTTTTTTGGAGGGGGTATGGAGAATTTATTGGATGAAGATCCAACGTTTTAAAATCTGAGTGCTTCTAATATAAAAAACACTTAAATATTGCTCGGCGTGTTAATGGCGGCAACTGGAGCTCGATCGATCGATCGCTCACTGCTGTGGAAGGAGCTTGCCCTGATCAATATGGCTTCAGCTTCTGGCTTCAGCTTATTTTTGCACTATTTATAAATTTCGTCTTTTTCTGAACTTTTGGCTTTTTTTTTGAGTTTTTTTACCGGTTCTTTTTTTCCTCGTATTTGTTTACATTATACGTGATGGGCTAATATGTTTTTTCTATTTTTAAATTTTTTTAAAATTTAATTATGGTAAATAAGTTTCTGTCAGCTACAGTGCTTTTTTTCAGCCATGCTACAGTGTTTTCAGCCAAAAGCCATGAGGCTTTCAGCCGAACCGACCACCACCATAACTGACTAAGAGGAGTCGATCACTGACTAGCTCACTTCAAGTATAGTGGATCAAGTAGCTAGCTGCTTAATTTCATTGGCCTCCCCCCCTGCACAACAGAGCTCATATTTATACATGCCATGCCGTAGTCGTAGACCGAGCCTACAACAAGCGTGCAACTGATTAAGCACCTTTTCTGTGGCTTCAGCTGCCCCAGAAGCTTGAAGGTAGGAAGGAATTTTGCCCATACAGTTGCGACAATCGGTTTTATACTATATTCTCAATACGTCTTAGATTCTTTTTTTTTTAATTTGGCTAGGAGCTCGAGCATTCGCTAAGTGACGAGGTAGGCACCCGGGTTCAAACTCGGATGGGTGAGTGTTCGACGACACCCTCCACCAATTGAGCAATGCTCGGTTCCTTATGTCTTAGGGGGTGTTTGGGACTGCTCCACAAACTCTACTGTGGAGCAGCTCCACAAAAAATCTGGAGTTTGTGGAGCACCCCTTTAGGTGCTCTCACAACTACACCTTTTTTCCTCGAACAGAGTGCGTGGAGTTGAACCTGTTTGGCTAAAAAAACGTGGAGTGGAGCTGAAAAACGTGGAGTGGAGCAGTCCCAAACACCCCCTTAGATTCTCAGTGTCTTTGTTATAGCTAGCTATGGAAGAAGTTATACGGGATTGACCTATGCAAGACCATGTGGTGGCAGTCACTTAGAGTGACGAGTATTTAATATTGTTTATGCTTATTTTTTGTTGTTTAAGTTTGATTTTGAGAATTTGCATTTTGAGTTTCTACTATCTAAAACTGGCGGTCATACTAGCATTGTAATCGCAGTATGGCTAGCCGAAGTAGTAGTACCGTCTTGTGGTTGCTAGTAGCTATTTTTTAGAGAAAGACTTTTTGGACTAACATCTAGTGTGGCAGTACCCAGGGTTCACAATTTCGGCAAAATCTTGCCAAAATTTTGGCCCTTTCGCTGCCCAATGAAAAAATCGTTTCGACCAAAATTTTTCATTTTAGTTCAAATTATAAATGGTTAAAAGATCTTGAAATCCCCTATTGAGCAAATGTTTCCTTCTAGCCCAATGGCTGAGTCTCTCCATGCACACCCTATTGATGCAGGGAATCGAATCCTGTCGCTTCCATCCATTTTTAGGATTTTTACCTAACATGTGGGTCTCATGTAAAGTTCTCACAAATGCAAAACAAATGAGAGGGGGCTGGAATCTAACCTGCGATGGGCCACTCGTGAAGAAAGCCCCCATGCCACCGCCACCGAGCTAACGTATAGTTCTCACAAATGCAAAACAAATGAGAGGGGGCAAGAATTGAAGCCGCGACGGGCCACTCGTGAAGAAAGCCCCATGCCACTGCCACCGGGCCATAGCATAACTTGTAAAAGATTAACACTTTCTTTTGTACTTTGGTTTCTTTTGTCCTTAACTTCAAAGTTTGAAATTCAAATGTGGTTTGAACTGCTTGACCGAAATTTTCACCGAAATGTCGAAATTTCGATCATTTTGCCTCTTTGTTACCCTCCGAAATAAGTTACAAAATGAAATAGTTTTCCCTGGAAGTACCAGCCTTATAATCACGGTATGACCGGGGTGTAGCGGTTTGACCGGCCTTGGCAAGGCGGTCTGACCGGCTTGGTGTTCGCGGTCAAACCGGCCCCTGTTGAGGTTGCCGAGCGAAGTTGTTTGAGTTGAGTTCTGGTGGTGTTAGTCACAACGGGAGTTTGTGCAAGTATTAGTCATAGAGAGTCTATATAAGTGTTAGTCATGGTGTGATCATGCACATGTTTTGCTAATTGAGAGCCAAGTGCATGTCATTTGTGCTCGGATCGAATGGTGTTCAGGTTGCTTTGATGATTATTGCAGTCAGTGGCAAGACTGAGACTATAGAAAGGGTCCTGAGGTCATACCGTATCGCATAAGCCTGGGTAGAACAACATCTCAAACTGAGAAGAACGGGAGAAAGACAAGAGTCATGAAGAGGCAATGTGTGCATGTGGTGTGCCAATTGGACTTGTGCGTCTCAAGTGGTGACATCTTTCAGAGCAGACGTACGATCTTAGCGGCAAAGTGTTGGGCATCATAGACTATGTTGTGATCTTGGTTTGCCATAGGACTTTGGCGTTTCAAGTGGTGACGGGCTTAGCGTAGGCATATGATCTTAGCGACAAGTCATGGGCATCACATTGTTCATGAAGACCGATAGGTAGTAATTTGGAAAATTGTCCAATACCAGATGGATTGGTGGTTTGCAAAACCGCGGCATTGGCCTAAGTGGTTTAGATCGCATCTTTGTGGGTGGAATGTCTTATCGGGCTTGTAGAGCCTTTGAAAAGTTACGCTTGGAAAAGCGTGCAAGTGTGTGTGAGAATAAAACATGTTTGTGTGTGGGTTACCAGGTTATCCCATATGTAAGTGGTGTGATCTATTAAGGAGTAGCTAGTTGTTAGGGTTAAGTGAGAGGTGATGAGCCTCCATTATATAAGTCTTGTGTTGAGTCATGTGAGACTTGAGAGATTAAGGTTACGTATTCTTTGTGTTGGAGCCTTTTGTCTATGTGTTTTAGACTTAGAGCTCTGTCATCCTATGGGATTAATTGTAAATCATTCATCTTCAAGTGAAATGAACATCCAAAATTTGCTCAAGTAAGTTATGCAATGGAATCCCTCTTGTGATTTTGACTTTCTTGGCTTTCTCATTTGAATTTTCTCTTCTCTTGATCTTTTCTGGTGCCAAGAATGTGTAAGAGGTGAAGATGTCTCCTAGAGACAAGATCCCGTCCATCTAGCTATGATTTAGAAAAAGTTCTTAAGTTTGCTCGATTTTCCTCAAGAGAGAGGTAATTTTGTGGTTTTACTCTTGTGGTGTTTTGGGTTGAATTTGTGTTATATTTTAGCTTGTATGATATGTGAGAACCCCTCTAAGGTCACCTAGATCATCTAGGACTCACGGCAAGAGATGATCAAGATTTTCCATTTTTTGCTCTGTTTTAGTGTTCCCTTCACTTAAATAAAAAATATCAGAATTTTGACAACGATTCTCTTTATCGTTGATTAAAATAGGTTTTAAACATCCTATAAAGGTGCATGCTAAGTTTCAAGTCATTTGGATTAAGGAATCAAAAGTCCTATCAATTTTTGATTTTAAAATTGTGTGATTAATTCTACTATTCCTGTACTATTTTTACTGTAGCGGCACTACCAATTTTTACTGTAGCAGTACTACCAATGTTGATTCGTTTATATCTTTTTCGTATGAGTGATTGGTCACTGAACTTCGTAACTTTTCATAATTATTGAAGTACAGAATTTAAAATCGTACTTTTGATGTGCGAAAAGATTTAAAAAGACCTTATAATCTTGCCGGCTCCTATTCATTTTTTTCTAGTCGTCCTACACTCTCGTGGAAGGATGACGCATTACAGCCGTTCAATTGTGATCCTCGACTCGATCAGGTGGCGACGGACGTATCGTGTCCTCACGTCAGCACAGTCCCAGCCCGTAAAATTGCTTCCTGTTCATTTCCTTAATTAGGGGTTTAGTTCCCGTAAAACAGGAACTATAAACGAACGGTTTTTGTAGGTTTTAGGGCCTATTTTTTTTCTGTGGTTTATGGCTTTTGACTAAATTTTTTGAATTTTGGCTGTTTATAGTACAGATTACGGAGAGATCGATACTCACTTGCGATTTTGGCTAGTACAGATGTTGGGCTTTTAACGTGTACTACGTTTAACTTGTAGATCCCGTCTTAAAAAAATACTCCGTTTAAAAGTTAGGTACTGTAGCGACTGCCAAAAGCCGTCCAGCTTGTGCCCTACCGAACACCCCCGTAATGGTTTTTCTTAGTCCAAGTCAATTATTACGATAAATGTATTTGTAAGGAAATTGATGTGTGCAATATGAGTGGATAAAAGTTTCGTTTTGATCTAGTGGATAAAAGTTGCGACGTGATTGGATTTGTATGGAGGTTAATGTACAATATGGTTGGATGTTGATCACGGATAAACAAATGTGACTTGTCCTCAAGAAAACTAGCCTCGAAGGCGCGGCGACACGCCGCACCAGCCACCGTATGTACTAAAGTAAAAGAGGCGATAATTCGCGAGGAGTTTTAAAAAAAAATCGAGGACAAACACGTATTTTCGGGAGAATTAAAGGGTTTTTTTGTAAAAAAACCGAGGACCTGTAAGGACTTGTACGTAAGTAAATAAGGACCTATACGTAATATTGGAAACCGCGGGGCGCTATCAAAAAAATTTTTTTCTTAAAAAAACTTGCAGGGATCTATTCGCGAGGAAAAAGGACCTTTACGTAATTTTTAAAAAACCAGAGGAAAATGCCTCTCCCGGCCGTACGGGAAACTCCCCGCCACGCGCCGGCCGGGCAACGCGGGCGGGGCGACGTGGGTCGCTGGGGGGGCCGGAATCCCCCCAGGTTTAATGTTGGTATTATTCCACCCACCTAGAATATCTCGAATTAAAGCCACTAATACAATGGTGCAATGGACCGGTTGCACACACGTTGTTTCTCTCGATGCTTCAAGTCGATGATCGACTAAACATGATTACGGTTGGCATCATGAATTGTATTCTTTAATCTCTCTCTCTCACCATGAATTGCATATAGGCCCTGATCAACTCGGCTTCGGCTTCTGGCTTATTTTTCACTATTTATAAGTTTCGTCTTTTTCTGAACTTTTGGCTTTTCGTTGAGCTTTTTTGCCGGTTCTTTTTTTTCCCGTATTTGTTTGTATTATACGTAATGGACTAACATATTTTTTTTATTTTTAAATTTTTTTAAATTTAATTATGCTAAATAAACCTCTGTCAGCTACAGTGCTTTTTTCAGCCAGCTACAGTGTTTTCAGCCATAAGCCACGAGCTTTTCAGCCGAACCGATCACCACCATATTCTTTTGGGAGTGACTATTACATAGGTGACTGAAATTTTTTATCTTTCAGTCACCTGAAGTTGCACTCTGAATCACTTAAAGTTGCAGGTGTTTTTTTGGAGGGGGGCTGCAATTTCAGTTGATTGAGAGTGCAATTTTAGGTCACCTGAAGTTGCACTCTGAATCACCTAAAGTTGTAGCTGTTTTTTTAGAGGGGAGCTGCAATTTCAGTTGATTGAGAGTAGGGATGAAAACGGAACGGAAATATTCCGTACCGAACCGTATCGTTTTCTACATTTGACCCGATCGAATTCGTATTTTCGGACAAATTCGAATTCGGTTCGAAATACGGAATACCAAATTCGAAAACGGAGCGAAAACGGTTTAGACGTTTTACGACCGTTTTCTACTTTTCTACATTTTATTCGGAATATACCGTATTGTAAATACGGTTTAAACCGAATTTGGCCCAGCCCACTCCCAGCGCCCCAGCCCTACTCCTCCTCCCCTTCCCTTCCTATCGGCGCGACGCCGCACCCCGCAGTCCCGCTGCTCCCGCCGCGTCCTCCACGCCCGCCTCACCCCGCGCGCCGCCTCCGCCCTCCGCCTCGAGGCCGACGCCGTGGCCTCCTCGCTCCCCGCCTCCGTCCTCCGCATCCGCAAGCTCCTCCTCCTCGCGCCCCCGCACCACCGCCTCCGCCTCGAGCAAATCCACCTCCTCCGCCGCGACCTCGGCCTCCCCGACGATTTCGCCGACTCCGTCATCCTATCCCACCCCGCCCTCTTCCGCCTCACCCCCGACCAGTTCGTCGAGTTCCTGCCCTCCCCCTCGAGGCCGACGCCGTGGCCTCCTCGCTCCCCGCCTCCGTCCTCCGCATCCGCAAGCTCCTCCTCCTCGCGCCCCCGCACCACCGCCTCCGCCTCAAGCACATCCACCTCCTCCCCCGCGACCTCGGCCTCCCCGACGATTTCGCCGACTCCGTCATCCTATCCCACCCCGCCCTCTTCCGCCTCACCCCGACCAGTTCGTCGAGTTCCTGCCCTCCCCCTCGAGGCCGACGCCGTCCTCCGGCTCGCTGCTCCGCCCGCTGCCTCGCCCGTCGCCGCGCACGGCGCCTCCGCCCGTCGCCTCCGCTCGCCCGGCTCCTCGGCTCGCTGCCTCGCCCGTCACCGCGCACGGCCCGCCCGTCCTCCGGCTCGCTGCTCCGCCCGCTGCCTCGCCCGTCGCCTCGCACGGCGCCTCCGCCTGTCGCCTCCGCCGGCCGCCTCCGCTCGCCCGGCTCCTCGGCTCGCTGCCGCGCACGGCCCGCCCGTCCTCCGGCTTCTGAATTATCAGTTTATTACACGGGGAAATTGTCTAGATTACAAGGGGAAATTGTCTGATCTAGAAGTATGACTTAATATACTATCTTGAGCATGATTATGTTATTGGACTCAGTAAATTAAACTACATTGCTTGGTCATAATTCCTGTCTCTTCCTCCAAACAAACTAAGATAATTTTTTGAATTTTTTCTGCTTTATTCTCTCATAATTTAATTCATTTTGAGCCACCAGTTCATTCAGTTCTTGTGCAAAGTTGGACTAATGGTTTGTAATGTGCTGAATTAAATTATGCAGAAGCTTTCTACTAGGTGGCAAAAGAAATTTGGGGAGGACATAGATCAAGATCTTTTTTATTTAATATCTGTAGAGCGGATCTTGCACATGGAAGATTTCAGTGAGGTAGAACGCATTATTTTCTTCTAGTTACATTTGGTTTCATAATATTCTGATATTAGTAAAGCTGGGAGCTCTTAATCTAGTACTATCTTGTTTGTTCTCAATTGTTGCCTGCTTGATCATTGGCGTATGAATTTACATTCTTATGAGTTTCGTTTTTTTAAGAAAAAGGATATGGTTTCCTTTGGGTGTTAATTTTCATTCTGTATTCCTTTGTTCTACAACCACAGATATACAGAGTAGGTAGGAATTGGAAAATGGTTTACCGTAATGAGATAGTTTGTGCATGCTCTGTGCACACTGTGGGAGCGAGGGTTGCAGGAAAAGGTCAAGAAGAGTGGTAGTCAGGCCCGGCTCTGGGGGTAGGCCCGGGGGGCGCCGGCCTAGGGCCCCGGGCCAGGGAGGGCCCGCCCCCCCCCCCCCCCCCGGGGAAGTACGGTTTTGCTGATAACAAGGTCTCTGAAGGTTGCTAATGCTGAGCATCTTGGTACAAAGAAGCCCTTGGTGTTGGAGGGCTTACCTGAAGAAACTCTTTGGGAGTTCTTTTGGATGCAGGCATTCCGTTCTGATTATTCCAACAGCCACCCGGTGTTGGAGCGTATTGGCAGAAGCATAGTTGCAAGGTTAAATGGTTCTCCTCTGGGTGCCAAAATTCTCGGACGCTTATTAAGCCTGAAACTTGATGCTGGATACTGGAAGAGCATCTTGGAAAGTGAGTTGTGGGAATTGCCTCATCAGGAGAAAATCAGCATCTGTCCAGCCCTTGAATTGAGCTACCAATATCTGCCCTTCCATTTGAAGCGCTGCTTCTCTTTCTGTTCTATGTACCCTAAGGATTACGAGTTTGACAAAGAGACACTAGTGGATAGCTGGAATGCTGGATAGCAGTGGGTCTAGTGGAGCCTTATCAGAGCACACTTGCAGTGCATGTTGGCCATGTGTACTTCCAGCAAATCGTAAATCGATCCTTCTTTCAGAAAGCTCCAACGTCTTCCAGATATGTCATGCATGATTTACTGTATGAAATGGCACAGCTAAAATCCAGGAATGGATGCTTTGTGGTTAAAGCTAGAAGTTACATTTGGTTTATAAACTAGTTAGTATCTAATTAGTTTATCATGTTAGAACTATTGATTTGTGTCACTTTAGATAATATAAAGTTTAAACTGCATATCTTATAAGTAGAAAAAAAATTTATAGTAAAGGGCCCATAAAACCGAATTCGCCCTAGGGCCCTTGAAAACGTTGAGCCGGCCCTGGTGGTAGTTGTTAGGAAACTTGGACTCTATCCAAGAGTCCTGATCTAATTGGGCACCCCACCGTAGACTATAAATAGAGAGCCATACCCCCCTCATTATGTACGCATGAAAGAAAAGCAATAAAGAAAGACCGGGAGTTCTCTCTATCTCTCTGTGTGTTCAATCTATTCTCTCTGTGATTCTGTGATTGATTCGTTCTTGTTCTAAGCAGAGGAATCGTTCGGACTGGTCGCCAGCGACGGTTTCTCAACACGTTATCAGCACGACTTCGCTCTGGTGAACGAGGTAATCATCGAAGCACAGATTGAATTTTTCTAGATCGCTTTTGAATCTGTATTTTCTTTTCGCGTTCTAGATTGAAATTCTACTGTGCAAATCCGCCCTAATCTACCGCGAGCAGACTTGAAGTCGCCGGCACAATGCCGATCGGTAGATTGTGAAACGGGGTAGATGTTGATTGCGCTGTAGAACGATGCAAATCCGTCCTAAATCTACCGCGAGCAGATCTGAAATCGTCGGCACAATGTCGATCGGTAGATTGCGAAACGGGGTAGATGTTGATTGCATCATAGATTGGAAACAAAAAATCTCGCATGAATTCGTTTGTTTTTGCATGAAGGCACTGCATAGCCTCTATACCCATCTGATATAACACAATCATTGCATGAAAAAAAAACAGGGCGACGGCCTGAAGCCGCCGCCAACGCTCACGCCCGCATGCGTGCTTCCCAAAGTCGGCCGGCGTCCTGGACCGCCACCGGCAACCATGCGCCTGCGCCTGTAGGCGTGCGGCCTGAAACCGACGTAGATCGCCGGCCCGAAGCCGTCGCTCGCTCCACCGCCGGCTCACCACCGGCCTGCCGTCAGCCGCCGACCGCCCGGGGAAGACGCGCTTGAAAGGCGCCCGGCCGCCGCTGGATCTGTGCGCCCGAAGCAGGCCCGAAGCCGCCGCCTCTCGATCCGGATTTGCGCCCGCATGCGCCGCCGGCCGACGCCCTGGTTCCCGCGCCCGCATGCGCCGCCGGCCGACGCCCTGATTCTCGCGCCCGCATGCGCCGTCGGCCGACGCCCCGGTTCCCGCGCCTGCATGCGACGCCGGCCGACGCCCCGGTTCTCGCGCCCGCATACGCCACCGGACGGAGCCATCGGTGCCTCGGTGGTCGCGTCCATACGCGCGCGCGCCGGACTGCCGCACCGTGCCGCCGCTCCCGTGGACGCCGCGCCCGTACGCGCGCTCTCCACGCTCGCCGGCCGTTCGGCTTCTCCCCGCATGCCGTGCCGCCTCCGCCTTGCGCCGGCCTCTCTGCGACGCCACGCGCCCGCATGCGCTTGGCCCCGGACGCGCCCGGCCCGCAGCCGTCCGCTCCACCACCATGGCGACGCCCGCCCGCTTTCGGCCCGCAGCCGGGCCGCACTCCGACCACCTCCGCTCACTCCGGCCTGCAGCTGGCCCCGCCTCGGCCGTGCGCTGCTCCGGCCCGCGCCTCCCCGTATGCGCGCCCGCCTTGGGCCGGCCTGTAGCCGCCCACTGCACGGCCTCTCCTCGCCCGCCCGAGCCGGAGTCGGGACCCCCCCGCCGCGTCGCCGCTCGGCTAGCCTGCTCGCCCGAAGGGGCAGCTTGGGCTGCTGTTGCGCCGTCGCCGCAGAACAGTCGGGGCAAGGGGGAAACCCTAGGGGGAGTAAGGTAGCGGGATGGGCCGGCTGAGGGTGGGCCGAAGCAGGCCAAATAGTGGGCCAGCAAGAAAAAAAAAGGGGGGGGATGGGCCGGCACCGGGTATTTTGAGGCCTGAAAATGTTAGAATTACCAATGAGCCCTCGGGCTTTACTTTCGAGTCCTGAATTTTGCATAAAAGGCTTTGTAATTCTGAAAATTACATATAAGCCCTAAAATTTACGAGCGGGTCCAGAATTTTGCAGAAAACCCCTCTGTAAATCAAAAAATTGCGCGAATTTTTCTCTGAACTGAAATTTTGCGTAGAAACCACAGAATTTGCAGAATTTGCTGAAATTTCATATTTTAGCATATAAGGGCCTCGGGAATCTGAATTTTGCATTATTTTTAGAATTTGAAGCTTATTTATTTATGCCATTACTGTTTTATGTATTTTCTGTATTTATTTACTGTTTTGGTTAATTGTAATTACTGAAAATTGCTCTTAATCACTGAAAATTGCAGTAAAATTATAGAAAATACATAGAAAATTTTGGAACATTACGAGAAACTTTTGTACCATTTATTCACCCGCAGTGAATTATTCCGTGCATGTCTACCAGCAGTAGACTTACACACATTTAGATGACTAGCATCACGAACTGGAAGTTCGAGGAGCTGGCCCCAAATGGCCAAAACTATCTGACATAGGCATCCGATGTCGATATTGTACTTGGAGCTAGGAAGCTCCGCGCGACTATTGGGATTGGCGGACTGAATGATGCCCAACCCATGCCTAAAGAGAATGATCAAGCACTTCATTTTCTCAGGCACCACCTCTGTCTCACTCTCAAGAATGAGTACATGGCGGAGAAGAGCGCGCTAGCACTCTGGACCGCACTAAAGAAGCTGGTTTAAGAGGCTAAAGTACACCATTCTTCCTCAAGCAGAGCGAGAGTGGATCAGACTGAGATTTGTCAATGGTAAGACGGTCAGGGAAAATAATTCTGCCTTGCACAGGATTTGTACCCCAATACAGAAGATTGAAAAAACCCTTCCACCCCAATGCAGTACAATCCGCACACAATTATTGTCAAGACGGCTATGAGAAATATGCCGAATTGATTGATATGATGCAAGTTGCGGAGGCTCAGGACAAAGTTCTCCGTAAGAACTACGTCACTCAGCCACCTGGGAGCTCCGCTGGCTGTGAAGCCAACGCTGGGAGCAACAAGGTGCGAAAGCCCTTGATAGAGAAAAGGGGAAGGAAGTGTAAGACCGCAGCCTAGAAAGGCAAATCAGACGCTCCACATGAGAATAATGCTAGTAAGCCAAAACGGGTTGGCAAAGGGCAGCATGAAGCCCAATTTGCATCGGTTGAGGGGGAGAGTTCCGAGCAGCTGCCCGCACTGATGGAGGTTGAGACCCTCCAGGAGCAGCACCCTCTCTCGACCTAGAAGCAGTCAACGCCATGATTTCTCTTGAAGAGAATGACACCCCGAGAAAATTGTCTAGTGCACAGAATGCATTTAGACTTAATTGTCATTTATTTTGTGTGGAAGAATATGTTAGAATTTGCATGGATGGTACTTAAGAATTGTTATTTTCTCGTGATGGTTGGATGATATTTGATGAATTCATTCATTTATTCAGTTTATGATGGCATGATATGTTCTGATATTGGAGTATTTTATCTATGTGTTGATTGTATTCTCATGCATGTTAATAAAATACCCTATATTAGAACAAGTGTAGCGCCCTATAAAGGAAGTGTGCTTAGCCAGCAGCGGCACAATGCATTCCATCTTAAGAGAGACTAAGAAGTTTCAAGTCGATTCGTAAGAACACTGGCAGCCTTACGACAATCGCCGGAAGCGATGCATGTATAATTGGTTCCGGAAGAGCCATAATGGGCACAACTTGGTCATTGAAAAAGTCTTATTGTACCCAGAATCGACTAAAACTCTCCTAAGTTTTAAGAATATCCGCGCAAATGGTTTCCGCGTTGAGACTGAAGAAGAGTACGGTAAGGAATACCTACTCATTACGAAGCGCGAAGCGAATTGAAAAGGGTATTAGAAAATCTTCCTGGGCTATATTATACCAACATTAAGGCGCGTGAAGCGTACACTGTCCTGAAGACGGTATTTAGAAGCTCTGAACTATTCTGTCTCTAGCATGACAGATTAGGCCACCCAGGTCTTAGGATGATGAGAAACATAATAAATAACTCGCATGGGCATAATATTAATGTGAAGAATTTCCCGAATCATGAAGATTTTGTGTGCCCTGCATGTGCCACCGGGAAACTAATTACTAGACCCTCCACTCTGAAAGTGAAGGATGAAGTCCCTGCATACCTGGAACGCATCCAGGGGAACATTTGCGGTCCTACTTAGCCCATCTCAGGGCCATTTAAGTATTTTATGATGCTCATTGACGCTTCTTCCAAGTGGTCATATGTGGGTTTGTTGTCCACAAGAAACCACGCCTTTGCAAAATTGATCTCGCAGATCATTTGTATTCGAAATGTGTTTCTGATCAAGTCCACCAGAATGGACAACGCCGGAGAATTTATTTCGAAGGCATTTGATGATTATTGCATGGCGATGGGAAATTGCAATTGAGCATTCGGTACCGCATGTCCATACCCAGAATGGTTTGGCAGAGGCTTTAATTAAGAGAATTAAATTTATTGCCCGACCCCTCTTGCATAATTGTAATTTGCCAGCTACATGTCGGGGACCCGCAGTCCTACATGCAGCGAATCTCATCAACCTTAGACCTTCGGCCTACAACATCCATTCACCTATGCAACTAGCGCAAGGGCTACCACCGAAAATTTCCCAACATTAGGGGGAGGAAATCAACCCCTTGATGAAGAATGTCGGGAAATTACGTGGCAAGCCTGGGGAATCTATGCAGATGACCCGCGCACTAGAGAAGTCCAGAAGACAATAGAAGTCCAGAAGACAAGAGAAGTCCAGAAGACAATTGATTTGCGAGCATTGGCAAATCAGTTGCCTGATCACTTTAGTGATTTGAAGAGCGTGACTAAGTCGCATGTGCCTGTACGCACTGCGCCGGAGAGGGTTGAAATACCAAAGAAACAGAAGGTATCCCTAATCTCGTCCAGAGGTCTCGAAAAATAAAAAAGAGGACGAGAACTCCGGTTCCTCGAATCCTTAGTAACCGGGGACGCCTGGTGAAAAAGGATAAGAGAGATTTATCACAGCCGATCATTGAAGTCCCCCAGAATGAGAAGGGGAGCCAGTTGAGACCTGGCACAAGTATGACACCTTCAGAAAAGGGCATACCGGATCTGAATATCCCCATCGGCATGGATGTGTGCGCACACATCGGAGCCGAAAAACTAAAGGGACTTGCCACCGCAATTGAAAGAAGCGATGCGCAAGGTGAAGCTCCAGAAGAAGCAACTCATGAAGAAATAGCTATAAATTATGTGCACACGGGAGAGTCCCTGAATAGGACAACAGCTAATATCGATATCTACTTCGCAAAGAAAATTGCCACTATCATCGATCTTGATCCCGAGCCTGCATCGCTCGTTGAATGTAAGAAAAGATCAGATTGGAAGAAGGCATTAGCAACTGAATTGCTATCTCTGAATAAAAGAGAGGTGTTTGGGCCCGTATGCCGCACGCCTCCCCATGTGCACCCCGTAGGGCACAAGTGGGTATTTGTTCGAAAGAGAAATGAAAGAAATGAAGTAGTGAGATACAAAGCAAGGCTAGTAGCCCAAGGTTTCACTCAACGTCCTGCAGTTGATTATGAAGAAACCTACTCCCCAGTCATGAGTGGAATTACCTTTAGATATTTGATCTCAATGGCAGTGAACTTGAATTTAGAAATGAAATTGATGGATGTTGTGAATGCATACCTTTATGGTAACTTGGATTCGGAAATCTATATGAGAGTCCCTGAAGGAATATCTCTCCCGAACCAAGACAGAGCAAATAGAAATCTGTACAGTGTGAAACTCAGAAAGTCACTGTATGGACTGAAACAATATGGAAGAATGTGGTATAATCGCTTAAGCGACTTTCTCTGCAAGAAAGGCTACACGAACAATGAAGACTGTCCTTGTGTATTTATACGGCGATCCCAGAATGGATTCTGTATAATCTCTGTGTATGTAGATGATCTGAATATCATCGGGACAGCCGAAGACATAAAAGAAGCAAGCTCCTACTTGGAGTCAGAATTTGAAATGAAAGATTTGGGCAAGACCAAGTTTGCTTAGGCCTGCAGCTTGAGCATGTCCCTGAAGGAATCTTGGTACATAAGTCTACCTACACCCAGAAGGTGCTTGAAAGGTTTGACTTTGAGAAGGCATTCTCATCAAAAGTACCGACGATCGGGAGGTCTTTACAGCAAGAAAAAGATCCTTTCCGACCTAGGGAAGACGGGGAGGAAATCCTGGGACCGGAATTCCCATACTTGAGTGCAGTGGGAGCACTCATGTATTTAGCAAACTGCACTAGATCGGACATTGCATTTGCCGTGAACCTGTTAGCAAGGTACAGTGCAGAGCCCACCAAAAGGCATTGGCAGGGCATAAAGGACATTTTCCGATACCTCCAAGGTAGCAAGGATCTCGGATTGTTTTACAGAAAAATCAAGATCTGAACTTGATTGGCTATGCAGATGCTGGGTATCTGTCAGACCCGCATACCGCTAAGTCACAAACAGGCTATGTATTCCTGTGTGGTGGAACTGCAATTTCATGGAAATCGTCTAAACAAAAGCCTGGTAGCTATTTCGACGAACCACTCAGAAATTATAGCACTGTATGAAGCCGCACGAGAGTGCGCTTGGCTCCGCCGAATGGTTCACCACATCCAGCAGTCATGTGGGATGAACATTGTGCAAACCCCCACAATTATCTATGAAGATAATGCCGCTTGCGTTGCACAAGTGTAAACGGGCTATGTGAAGAGTCATCTCACAAAGCATATCAACCCCAAGTTCTTCTATGCACATGAATTGCAAAAGATGGACGAGATTAAAGTACTGCATACTAAGTCATGTGAAAATCTCGCAGATTTATTCACTAAGTCACTCCCCGCATCTAGCTTTGAAAAGTGCGTGCGTGGAATTGGAATGATGAGACTTAGAGAAGTGCAGAATTCAGGGGTAGAATTCTCACAAGCCCGCTAATAAATCTTGATCATGAAGATTAAGTACCCAAAAATAAAGTCTTGCAGACTAAATGAATTTGGGTGAATTGTACTCTTTTTCCTTTGACGAGTTTTCCATGAAGTTTCTCGACCAAGGTTTTTAATGAGGCAATTCGTGCATCGCAGCATCACATGCATCATGTACTCTTTCTCCAAATTTTTCCCACTGGGTTTTTATGGAGTTTTGACGAGGCATGAGCATGTTGGGTGAGTGCCCAAGGGGGAGTGTTAGGAAACTTGGACTCTATCCAAGAGTCCTGATCTAATTGGGCACCCCACCGTAGACTATAAATAGAGAGCCATACCCCCCTCATTATGTACGCATGAAAGAAAAGCAATAAAGAAAGACCGGGAGTTCTCTCTATCTCTCTGTGTGTTCAATCTATTCTCTCTGTGATTCTGTGATTGATTCGTTCTTGTTCTAAGCAGAGGAATCGTTCGGACTGGTCGCCAGCGACGGTTTCTCAACAGTAGTAAGGCAGAATTATTGGGCTTGGGGGGCTTTGAAGATCAAGCTGCCCGCAATTAGAGCATCAGCTTCAGTAACAAGTTATAGGACATCAGCTTCAGTATGTCTAGCTCTGTACTATTTTATTATTCCTGATGCATGTGTTGAGAGTAGGATTTTTTAGGGCTAATTGATTAGGATTGAGTGAGGGATATTAGGATAAACGCATATTTTCTTGAGCGTAGTTCTTAAAGTTTTATGACAAATGACTTACAAAGTACTAATGTTAGTTTCTCGATTGCATGTTCTTAGCTTCAAATGGATCACATGAATGTGCTTAGCAGGAGCAGAAGTGCTGAAATAGGATCTCCTACAAATTCCGTGAGCCATCTGAACGTCTCCGTGTGTTATATTTCTTCTTCCACGGCCTTCTTGAACTGAGCAGAAAATGATGCAGCTCTCAAACTGTGCAGATGACCACAGAATATTGGGATCACTCAGGGAGACATTCAACAGTCTGAATGTATTGGATGACTCAGTAGGGGCCAGGAAGGAGAACTGATGTACCAAGCAAGTTGCTACATGCCTACATCAATATTAAGGTATTCTCGGTTTCTCAATTCTTTATAAGAATTCATTGATTTTTTATTTTTATTTTTATTATATATATACACGTATCGCCGTATCGGTGTTTTTAGGAAAATGGCGAATCGCGGTATCGTCGTATCGCGTATCCGTATCCGTATCGGGGTATCTGGGTAACATAGATTATATGCACTTGAACTTGATCATGCACTTGGTAATTGTTATGTACTTGGTCACTTGTTAATTGTTATGCACTTGGTCCTACAGGTCGGTATTCCGTATTGAATTTTCGTATACCGATCGTGTTCGACATAATTCCGCTCGAATTGGCACTACTACAGAAATCCACATTACAGACGGTTCAGAAACGTCATCACAGACGGTTTTCTGAACCGTTTGAAATTATGGGTCAGTGATAATCCAAGTTATCACAGACGGTTTTCGAACCGTCTGTGATTATGCGATATCACAGACGGTTTTTCATTAAAAACCGTCTGTGAATATGCGATATCACAGACGGTTTTTTATTAAAAACCGTCTGTGATTATGCGATATCACAGACGGTTTTTTTATTAAAAACCGTCTGTGATATCGGATAATCACAGACGGTTTTTAATAAAAAACCGTCTGTGATATCGCATATTCACAGACGGTTTTTAATGAAAAACCGTCTGTGATACTCCTCCACCCCAGCAGAATCTATTTCTGTTTATAGCTAGCCTCAGGAAATGCTAGCCATGCCCTCTGAAACAAGCAGATAATCACAGACAAAAAACATACAATTCACACATCTCATTTCCTTTCAGATACATTTCACAGACATAAAACATCACATTGACATCACGCTTCATTTCACAAACATAAAGCATGCATCCATTTCGCAAATTGATTAATTGAATTGAAATGAAATGTCCATTAACACATCTCATTTACAAAAGATGTGCACTGCATTTGCACTTAGTGATAAGATCAATAAGAAATCATGGTGCGCAGTAGAACTGTCCTCCTGGCGTTATGACTTGAGTCAGCAAAAAGTACGCCAACTCTCCTCGAATCCCTCCAAGAACAGGCTGTTTCAATGCAGTTGACGGGATGGACGCAACCTGTCGATAGGAATATCAATGTGCGTATATATGTAACGTGTTAAGTATGAAGTAATTATGAGAAGAGTGACAAACCTTGCGATTGGTGAGCCTCGAGGAATCGAGGAGTAGTTCCATATGTTGGCAAACGTAGTATCCACATGTGTTGCTCGGCTCCTGCTGGTGACACTGCAAAAAATGGAATGTGTTAGTTCAAGAGGCATTAGTACCAACTGTTGCATAGGATTAATTAATGTGAAATAGCGAATACCTTAAAATCTCGAACATGTGTCAGCAAGCCTTTGGCTCCGCGCTTCGAGTCACCTCCCTTTTCAATGTAGGTGGCAAACGCCCTACGTAATTCGAAAAAGTTAACCTTAATCATTCGGAAGGAAAGAAAGTACAATATAGATATGTATGGGGAATATGTGCTTACCTATCGATTACTTGGCTGAGAACTGTGAAGTCCATTTTATTCTTACTTAGGGAATCAAGGTAAAATACCTTATTCCATTTTGGTACAATTACTACTAAAATCCAATGAAAGTTTTGAAGGAAGGGCATAAGTACATAATCCTTCTTGACGCAACCCAGCAGTCCTGCTGCAATGTACCTCTCGACGAGGGGTGTATCCTGGTCAATGGTTTGCTTGGAGACCAATTGTGGGTCGAAGAAACCAACTGATAAGTTGGATGATCTAGCTTTAATCAGCATGTGTCTATATATATACACACGAAAGCAAAAAATTAGATATGGCATTTATCGGTATAACATTAACGGAGACTGTGATTGTACACACTTACAGCGTCCAGCATCGAAGGATTGAGACGTCAAGAGCGTTGAACGTGAACAGATCGAATAAATCCTCAAAGGCGACCACGAACATACACTCTTGAAGACTGTGGTGTAAATCATCCGACGTGAATTTGACAGTGATACTTGAGGTCCGTTCTCCCTCTAGCTTATTGGACTGCTGCATATACCACATGTGCAATTGCGTGCAACTATATGGTAGCTTTTCGAGGTATTTTTCCTCGAGCAACGGCTGACCAAGCACGAATTTGCGGGCCAAAGGTAGGTACGAAATATCATCATTAGTCTTCTTTGCTTTGCCCTTGCTGCTTCGGCTATAGGCCGACTTAACGGCAGTCGGCAGCAGCGGTGCAAGTTGCTCTAGCGAGAATAGGACCCGTGGAGATAGCACCGGTGCAGTATCCGGTGGTGGAACCGACTGGTCTTGTAATGGAGATGGCACCAGTGCAAGTTGCTCTGGCGAGAGTATGACCAGTGGAGATAGCACTGGTGCAGTATCCGGTAGTGGAACCGACTGGTGTTGTAATGGAGATGGAACCAGTGCATGTTGCTCTGGTCCTGCCACCGGTGAAGAAGACTCCAGGGAGATGTCGCTTTTGGGCCACTGGATGAATGTTCCGATGGCCTGTCCTAGAGTCATGATCTCGTCGTTGGGGGCTTCGGTAGCGGGACCACCTCAAAATTGACATGCACACCATCCACATTAACTTTTGCGAAGCCTGGCGCTAAAGCTTGACCGTGCACCATGGCCCCGATACCAGACGAATATGCCTGGCCCCAAGCAGCGTACAAGGGAACGGAGCCATATCTCACTTGGAGCTTGCAATTCGTAGGCTCCTACATAACGATATAAAATTAGCTACTCGAATAGGCCTACCAATGGAGCAAGCATTCGAGAGGTAATAATTATTACCTGGATGTCGTCCACAGGAAATTTGGACTGGATTTGCGTCGGATTGGACGCGCAGCTACTCGGACGGTTGTGCGGGCTAGCTAGCGCAGCAGCGGCGGTGGCGGCCTGCTGACTTTCTGTCTGTTTCCGCACCTCATCTCTGATTATATCAGCCATCGAACCCAGTAGCTCCTCTTTAAGAGATGCCTTGATCTCTTCTCGTAGTTGTGCGTCACGCTCGCCTTTGTTTCTCTTCCTGCGCCGATACATGTCAGAGTCATCTTGGAAACCATGTTTCCATGGAACGTAAAGCCCAAGGCCTCTCGTACGGCCCGGGTGCTCCTTGTTTCCCAGGGCCACGGAGAGCATATCATTCTCCCTTGTTCCCTGGAATGATCCCTCCGTAGATTGAAAACTCAGCTCTTCCTGCAAGAGCACTACATGTCATTTCAATTCGTACGAAGTTGTGGAGTAATTACAAGCTACGTAGTTCGATCAATATCTTACCAGGCGCTGGGACACTTGCTGGTCTGCAGGGTTTCGAAAGGAGACTTCCCCCGATGTCATTGTAGATGACCTTGCTCTAAGCCAATTTCGAGCGCGGTCATCCGGGATATTGGAAAACGGCGGGGCGATGTCCTCTGCAGCTGCCAGCTCATCCTCCAACCTCCATTGCGGGATTTTACCCGCATACCCAGCTGTGCCAAGTCTGTGGGGGTGCGTGTTTTTTGCCAGGAGGGCCTTGTGCGCCAAACTTGTACTTTTGAACTCTTCGGTCGTTTTCATCGCCTTGAACTCTTCCCATTGTGGTTCCAGGAATGGGTATGTAGTCAAAGGCGTTTCGTCCGTCTCCACGTATTTCTTGACAAGCGTGCTCTTGAAGTTCTTCCATGCTTTGCACGCCGCTTGGTAGGTTTGTCGTTCCACAGCGTGTAAGTGTTCTTCTGGGAACTCGAACGATGCCAAAATTTCGGTCCACAGCTCACGTTTCCGACTGTCAGGCACGTTCTTCCACGAATTGTATGTGATCTCAATTCGTTGTCGTGCAACTATTTCGACCATGGTTCGGAATGCGTTTACCGCTTGCTTAGGAAGGATAGGGACCCCAGCTGCGTTTACCACTGTGATGGTCTGTCGGCTCTGAGGCTTCTTTGATATCCCTCTTCCTTGGCGTCTTGATGTTGGAGCGGACGCCTCCGACGATGATGCTGAAGAATGCGCGGGTGACATGTTGCTCATTTTGTGGGTCTATTAAGATAAGATGAGAATGTAATCATATTGAATTGGAAGAGAGGAGTAGAGGGGAGGGGGAGAAGGGAGGGGGTGATATGGACATAGAGAGGGGGTGATGTGCCTATCTTAGCACCTACTTTAGTTGCTAATACTATAAACCAAATAATAGAATCAATAACAGTCTCAACATGAATATGTGCTCTCAAATTGTAGGGTTGCACAAGATTAATCTTGGCCGTCCCGCTACTAAATCATATACTCTTCCTTGATTGGTTATGCCAAATAATGAATTCAGTCTTTTGAGCTCTAGATACAAACTCTACAATCTCAAGATCAAGATATATTCAGCATGCATATATTCAGACAGGAATATATGGAAGATTGTATATAACAGATAACAGCTATTAGAGCTCAAAGACCGAATGAACCAATCTATTAGAGCTCAATTTAATAACATGCCATAACTGTAAATCCCACAGGCAATCTCAGTATATGGAAGATTGTATATAACAGATAACAGCTATTAGAGCTCAAAGACCGAATGAACCAATCTATTAGAGCTCAATTTAATAACATGCCATAACTGTAAATCCCACAGGCAATCTTAGTATATGGAAGATTGTATATAACAGCTATTAGAGCTCAAAGACCGAATGAACCAATCTCAGTATATGAATTTATCATCATCGAGCAACTGTAAATCCCACAGGCATCAGTATGAAGTATCAAGCATCAACCCTAACACTCAGTATGAAGTATCAAGCATCAACCCTAAACCCTAACAGTAAGCATGAAGCTCGGGGAGGGATTTGATGACCTTAGGGTTTTGGTGACGGAGGAGGAGGCGGCGACGACGGAGGAGGAGGAGGAGGCGACGACGACGGAGGAGGAGGAGGCGGCGGCGACGCAGGAGGAGGAGGCCCCGGGCTCGGGGAGGCGGCGGCGACGACGGGCTCGGGGAGGCGGCCGGCGACGACGGGCTCGAGTGAGGCGGCCGGCGAGGGCTCGAGGGAGGCGGCGGCGAGGGCTCGGGGGAGGCAGATCGGGATTTAGATATTAGAATAACTGCATAATACACGAAAAACCCTAGACACGGGTATATATAGCGGATTATTACAGACGGTTCTAAACTTAGAACCGTCTGGGATATGAATATCACAGACGGTTCTAAACTTAGAACCGTCTGTAATAAGCATACTATCTCAGATGGTTCTACGTTTAGAACCGTCTGAGATAGTAGGCTTATCACAGACGGTTCTAAACTTAGAACCGTCTGTGATATTCATATCACAGACGGTTCTAAGTTTAGAACCGTCTGTGATAAGACTGTGCCCAACTGTAGTCATTCATGATCAACAGCCAACCATCTGCATTCATGATCAACTACCTACCAGCTGCATTCATTTACACATTTTATCAGTCTGCATTCATTTTTGTCACACATTTTCACATACACATCTGAAAATTGACTACATCACACATTTTCACATATACATCTCAAAATTGACTACATCACACATTTTCACATATACATCTCAAAATTGACTACATCACACATTTTCACATATACATCTCAAAATTGACTACATCACACATTTTCACATATACATCTCAAAATTGACTACATCACATATTTTCACATATACATCTCAAAATTGACTACATCACACATTTTCACATATACATCTCAAAATTTTCACATATTTCGTTTAAAAATTAGCCCTTCATCATGATCAATGCGTACGTAACTAGTTTCGTCACGTTGTTGATCGTCGACCCTTATGCCATTTCCAAAAGGAGGTAACTCGTCAAATTGATTGTATTCCTCCTCGTCCACTACATTCTCCACTCCAACAATTCTCCTTTTTCCATGAAGAACTACATGGCGTTTCTTATTTACCGGGTCGGTTACATAGAAAACTTGAAAAACTTGATTGGCGAGTACGAATGGTTCGTCTTTGTACCCGACACGTTGGAGGTCCACGGTCGTGACACCGTACTTGTCAACCTTCACCTGTGGGAGATGCACCCAACGGCAGCGAAATAAGGGGATTTTGAAAACCACATAGTCGAGCTCCCAAATCTCTTGTATGAAGCCATAGTACGAGTTTCTCGACCCATCGGTACTGAATGCATCTATGCGGACACCGCTGTTCTGGTTAGTGCTCTTGACATCCTGAGACTGCGTATAGAATGTGTACCCATTTATGTCATATCCTTGCCATGTCACAACTGTAAATGTCGGCCCTTTTGCCAACCATGTCAGCGTCTCACTCGGCGAGCTCCTAGCGATTTGCTCCTTCAACCATTGGTTGAACCAACGGTTGTGTTGCCTCATGATCCAAACATCCGGCCGCTCCGGATTCTGTTGCCGAAGCACATCCTTGTGCTGCTCCACATAAGGCGCCACTTCAGTCATGTGTTGCAACACCGTGAAATGGGCTTGAGTATACGTGTCCATATCTGGAGTGATTGCTTTCCTTCCGATAGTTCCGAGACCCTTCAGCCTCCCCTCATGACGAGATTGAGGGACACCTATCGGTTGAATCTGAGCCATATAATCGACACAAAACTCAATGACCTCTTCGCTTGCATAACCTTCGACGATGCTGCCCTCCGGCCGAGAACGATTCCGTACGTAGGACTTGAGAATTCCCATGAACCTCTCAAATGGGTACATGCTTCGTAGGAATACGGGCCCGCACATTTTTATCTCCCACACAACGTGAACAATGAGATGGACCATGATATCGAAAAACGAAGGAGGGAAATACATTTCAAGGTGACATAGAGTCATCACCACCTCGTCCTGCAGAGCATCTAGTCCTTCGGGATCGATGACCTTCTGAGCAATTGTGTTAAAGAAATAACATAGCCTCATGATTGTCTCTCGGACTTTGATCGGCAAAATATTTCTAATTGCAATAGGGAGCATCTGTGTCATCAGCACATGACAATCATGAGACTTCATGCCATTTAACTTCAAATCTTGCATCGAAACAAGTTTCTTCACGTTGCCGGAGTAACCAGACGGAACTTTGACACCATGCAAGCACTGGCACAGTTCTGTTTTCTCAGCCTTGGACAGAGTGTAACACGCAGGGGGAAGGTACGTTCGTCCATTATCAGTGTGTGTCGGTGCTAACTCAGGCCTGATGTCCATGTCAGCCAAGTTAAGCCGTGCGTTGACGCCGTCCTTTGTTTTATCACGGATGTTCAGTAAGAGACCAATCAAACTGTCACACACATTCTTTTCTACGTGCATGACGTCGATGCAGTGCCGAACATCTAGGTACTCCCAATAAGGTAAGTCCCAAAATATTGATCTCTTCTTCCAAGTGTTCTTCTCATGAGCCCTCAATTTACGTCCCTTTCCGAGGACAACATCTAAATCCTTAACCATATCATAAACCTCGTGTCCCCTTAAATGCCTTGGAGCTGAACCGTCTTCCTTCTCTCCGTCAAATTGTTGCTTCATCTTGCGGTATGGGTGAGCCCTCCGAAGGAACCGGCGGTGACGCATGTAGACGGTTTTGCGTGAGTGTCTCAGCCACACACTCTCGGTACCATCTAAACAGTGAGTACAAGCTTTGGCACCTTTTGTACTATGGCCTGATAGGTTACCAAGGGCAGGATAATCATTTATGGTGCAGAACAATAAGGAGCGCAGAGTGAAGTTCTCTCGTTTGTATGCATCCTATACCTGTACCCCTTCGTTCCACAGTACTTTTAGATCTTCCACCAACGGTGCTAGGAACACATCGATATCATTCCCAGGTTGTTTTGGCCCTTGAATAAGTATCGACAGCAAAATGTACTTTCGCTTCATACACAACCAAGGAGGAAAGTTATAGATGCAGAGAGTCACGGGCCATGTGCTGTGTCGGCTGCTCATGCTACTGAAAGGATTCATTCCATCTGTACTCAGTCCAAACCTTATATTCCTTGGTTCTGCACCGAACTCTGCAAAACTCCTATCGATGTTTCTCCACTGCGCGGAATCAGCAAGGTGTCTTATCATTCCATCCTTCTTGCGCTCCTCCGAGTGCCAACGCAGCAGTTTTGCCTCCTTTGGATTTGCAAAAAACCTTTTCAAACGGGGAATTATAGGAAAATACCATGCCACCTTAGCAGGAGGTCCTTTCTTCGCCTCTGTTCCCTCGCCATCATCTGATTGATTGTTACGTTTGTATCGGGATGCGTTGCACACCGGACATACATGCATGTTTGCATACTCTTTACGGTAGAGGATACAGTCGTTCGGGCATGCATGTATTTTTTCTACTTCCATTCCCAACGGACAAAGAACCTTCTTGGCTTTATACGTGGTTTTAGGCAACTCATTTCCCTCCGGAAGCATGTCCGCTAAAAGACCTAGCAGCGCCGTGAAACTCTTGTCGGACCAACCGTTACTTGCCTTCAATTTCAACAGTTCAAGTACGGCCGACAACCTCGTGTACTTGCAGCTCGTGTACAAAGGTTTCTCTGAGTCCTCCATCAAGCCACGGAATTTAACATACTCTCTCTCATCATAGTTCTCTTCTACATCGCGAAGCATCTGATTCAGATTATCATCGTGCAACCTATCCGAATCCGAGCCACAATCGACATCAACCGGCGGCATGTCATTCACTTCACCGGCGATGTCATCCGGGGGCATATCATTCACTTCGCCGGCGATGTCATCCGGGGGCATATCATTCACTTCACCGACGATGTCATCCGGCGGCATATGATCATTCACTTCGCCATGACTGGTCCAACACGTATAATCTTTTTTGAAACCCCTCCGAATCAAGTGCGCTACAATTTGCCCTCGGTTCTTAAACATCTTCAAATTCTCGCAGTCAGTGCATGGACAGCACATATATTCCACCCCCTTATTCAACATATCCTCCTCGGCGGCTCTTATAAAAGCAGAAACGCCATTAATGTACTCTTCACTCACACGGCTCGCGGCATACATCCAGCTTCGGTCCTACGTTACGTACATATATAACAACTTAGTATTAAAATCTAGATTAACTAATTATAACTACATATATACGGGCCACATTTATTATATTGAGACTTAATTTGCTAGCTCAATTCATATTACAAACACAACAGCTATTATATAACCAACAATTTTGCAAATTTACCATCTTCAATAACCACTAATGGATTACTTAGACCTAAATTGTAATGCAATTAAAGAAAAAATAAATTACATTACTAACCATATCTAGAGCAACCAGGAAAGACTGAATATTCAAAGCTCAATCTCTGCCTCTTCCCACCAAATTAACTGGCCTGAAATCGCCTAGCTTCCTCCCAAGTGAAAAAGTGCGCAGCAGTGGATAGATCTGGATCGAAATGAAGACAGATACGGTCTGAGCAGCGCAATAAATGCCTTAGCCATTATCACAGACGGTTTTTAACTAAAAACCGTCTGTGAATTATCACAGACGGTTTTTTATTAAAAACCGTCTGTGATAACTAGCTTATCACAGACGGTTTTATATTAAAAACCGTCTGTGATAATCTGGGATTATCACAGACGGTTTTTAATACAGACCGTCTGTGATACTTCGGTAATAACCGCCTGTGATAATCCATTTTCCCGTCACAAATACCACAGACGGCCTCCTAATTACAACCGTCTGTAATAGTGTTCATCAGAGACGGTTTCACAAAACCGTCTGTGATGAGGCGTGTACTATGAGGCTTTCTGTAGTAGTGTGGTTCGTTTTCGAAATTCTCGATATTCCGTAAGTTCGCGTTCGTTTTCGTGTTCGGCTTTACCGCTTTCGCTTTCGTCTTCGTATTCAAATGTAGAAGTAGAAAACGGTTGAGGAGTTTTCCGACCGTTTCCGACCGTTTTCATCCCTAATTGAGAGTGCAATTTCAAGTGACTGAAAGATAAAAAAAATTCAGTCGCCTGTGCAATAGCAAAATTGTATTCTTTAATGCGTGCAAAGAAAGCCGGATCTATGATTTTCGAAAAGGAGCTAGGCTGGTGCGCATATATATTGTATATTTGCCATAGTCTAGTGGACATTTGATTAAGTTAATTACCAGTTCAATCAATTCAGAAAATAGTTTTAGCCGTGGCCTACTACAAATCAACCATAGAGAGAGGAACACGGATGAACACAACACAAAGAAGGAAGAAAGCAGACAGCTTTCTCCGTACTCCGAATCCACTAGATTGTGCAACGATGTGCAGGACACAAATCCGATTAATTAAAGAACACCTCTCACAGCCTAATCGACCAAGTAGAGGGTATTATAATGCGTCACCAGGCGATTAATTAGGTCGCTGTGACGTCAGCCGCAACTTGGAATTGGCTGTTCGATCCAGGAACCCTAACGTCGTTGTGAGGTTGCACGAATCACGATGTGTGGCGCTGGCTAGATCTGTGCCCTTAGTCTTGCATGCATGGGACACGATTACACCGCGTGTTGCATGCATGGACGCGCGGCGTGGTCAGAGCCTGACGAAGAAGACGGCGAGCTCCGGGCCGGTGCCGCCGCCCTGGGGCGCGACCATGTAGAGCGACTCCGAGTCACGGGACCCGACGAAGTGGTCGAAGCAGCCTCGCATGTACGCCACCTCGTCGTCCGCCCCACCGGCCGCCGCGTCCCTGGACACGGGGAGCACGCCGGCGCCCATGGACACGGCCCGCAGCGTCTCCATCACCGCCAGGTCGTCGTCCGTCGCCTCCCGCCGCACCGCGTACCCGGTCTTCCTACCGTTGCAGAACATGGTCCACGCCGCCTCGTCCAGCAGCGGCGGCGCGCGTGTCCCACGCCTCCGGCCCCCCTCGACGTCCGAGGCCGCGCGGCGCTCGGTCTCAAGGACGATGCGCGCGCCCGCGGGGTTACCGAGCTCGCGGAGCAGCGCGTGCGTCTGGAGCGCGAGCTCGACGACGAGGCTCGGCAGGCACCGGGGCATCTCCTGCAGCGCTAGCGCGACGCGGCCCTTGCGGTGGCCGAACAGCGTGCCCGTCACGCGCCGGCACGGTCGCCTGGAGCCCGAGAACGACACGACGTGCGACAGCAGGTGGGAGTCGGCGCCGGAGGAGCACGATGCCTCCGCCGCGATCTCGCACGCCGACCCGACCTGCAGCCGGCCGCACCGCGGTATCAGGACGGGGAGCGCGTGGCGCAGCCTCTGGAACAGCCGGGCAGGCCGGGAAGCGTGGCACCCCGACCGGTACATCCGCGACGGCGCCTCCAGCGTGTGTCCCGGTGATCGCGCCGGGGCCCGGGCTCGCTGGGCCGCGTCGTTTCCATCGTCGCTGGCTCCGCCGTCGAACGACGAGATGGACGACGTCCGGGTACTGGGGCTGGTGCTGACCGCGGGGGTCGTCGCCTCCGTCCCAGCCGTGCTGGAGGACACCAAGCTGCTGCGGCGGTTGTGGGGGTCGTCGTTGGGGCGCGCGGGGTGGGTGGCATAGCCCATGGGCGCGAGCGCGGTGGCCAGCGAGGCGCCTCGCCAATCGGCGGTGTAATGTCAGCTCGTGCAAGGTGCGGTTTGGAAGCGATTTCGATGGCTGTTGTTATCTTGTGGCGCTGGACAAGGCGAAGGGCTAGCTAGCTGATACGGGAGGCCGTTTTGGCGGTTAGGCTTGCTTGGTCGTCGTGCTCCTGGCGGTTGGGCGCCGCCTGGTTTTGCGGCTCCGTCGCACCATTTTTGGCTGTCGATGGGCCATGCGGCCGTGCATATCGGTGATCACGGCAGGCTTTTTTTTCCCGGTTCCTATAAAAATCATGCGAGTGATTTTGGATCAAAATCAGTGGACGCCGAAACTGGACACAACGGTGGCAGGGCACTATGATTTTGAATGGACGAATTTAACCTAAACTTAGATTTTTTTTGAAAATTTCAATTTTAGGATATATATAGCCATCTATAACAATATAAATAAAACGTATTCCTTTGAAAAATATATATTTGAATTAAAAAATTTCAACATTGTTTAGCACATGTTTTTACTGATTTTTATATATACCAACATATACCTATAAATAAACTATCATAAAAGAGACAACTCTAGTTTGAATTTTGGTTTGAACTTGTTTGAGCTGGTTAGTAAACTAGTTAAATTTGACATAAAAAATTAAGATTTTTCACAAGTGGCCCACATGGGAAATATCTATTTTAAATCGTGATATCAGGGCACCATAATGTTCCAGTTAATTATACACTTTTCTAACCATTAGATGAAAACTCAATGTTTCAGATCATCCTAGCCACCCAAAACACACCCCACCATTCCAAACCCTAACTCCCTCTCAACCACAGACGCTGCCGCCCCCAACCCCTCCTGTGCGCCGCCTCGCCTCACTAGCAAGGCCCTCCGACCCTCACCCCACCACCTCTACCGCCTCGCGCTACTACCACCTCTTCCTCTCCCACTGCAGCCGGCCTTCATCTCCCCTGCCCCACCCTTCTTTCTCGCCTTCGGCGGTTATCTCCATCAAATCCACCACCGCCTCCCATCATCTTGTAATGCTCATCGATTCTCATCACACTCGCTGCCTGTCATCGGACTCTAACTCATAGCCCATGGTGCCGCCGCTGCCTCGCCAATGCCATCCACTGCCGGTCCTCCCATCGCCCCAACCTCCCTCTAAATATAGGCCCCATTGAATCCCAAACCATACCCCAAATCCTAATCCGACGAATCTTGCCCTAACTTGTTGCCGCCATTAGAGAGATGACCTCGTTGGCCAGAGCATAAATCTCAAATCAAATCACATGGTTAGAAATTCGAATAATTTGCACGAAAAATACATTCGATGGATGTATAGCGATTTTTTTGGCTCACTCGCTCCATTGAGATCGGAGTATGAAACAAGAGGAGTCATCTGCGGCTTATTAGGACTAGGCTGAAGCAGAACTGGGACCTTAAAAAAAAATCCGAGAAATAGAATCACGTACGGTTTCTGAGGTACAATCATACGATATGATGCTATGATCGATCGTATCAATGTGAAAATGGCAGTGCCTAGGTATCCCAATTTCCCGATCATGACAAGCTTGAGACCTATTTTGCTCCTGAATTTGTCCATCTTAATTTCATCACTTAGTTGTTAAAATATCACTTGAATTAAGACATACGCGTGCTGATTTCAATTTGTTGTTTCACTCTGAACTAAATTGAACCTACATAGACTATTACAAGTATTTCTCTTACTCGATCAATCAATCGTTACACGAAGACGACGACGGTGCTTCGGCGAGGACTCCGGCTGATCCTCCGCCACCGCTCCGCTCGTGGCCTCGTCCTCCTTCCTGATCCGCCAGAGCACACGAAGCATGACGGCATGCAGCCTCTTCTCAAAACACCTGGACCTGGGCCAGGCTAATGTCCGCGGCTTTCTCCTGGCTCCTCCTCAATGCCCGGGCAAGCTGCTCCAGGCCACGGCCGGCGGCGGCGAAGCGGCTCACACAGGGCGCGCCGGAACGCAGGGAGACTGCAAGTACGATGACGTCGGCACCACATGCCGTGATGAGCGCCCCAACATCCTCGACCAGCTCGATGTGGCACATCTCGAACATTGCCTCTCGGCTGCTGGCACGAGAAAGATGAAAACTATTGAAGGAAAGTTTGAATGATAGATTGTATCATGTGGCTTAACCGGTCCAAGTGAGACGTGGTTTGGTAGAACTGGAATGAGAGAGATTTGCCGATGCGTGGAAAACCAGTGGTGAACTTACACGTGGCAAGCATGACGATATTTTGTAATGGAAGGAGATGATCAGATCAAGAAAGGGTATTTTGGTAATTTGACCAAAATACTTGAAACTACTTTGAAACAAAACCATGGTGCATGAGAGGTATTTGGGAGAGCGGTTTAGGTCAAGAAGAAGCTAATAAGATTAAAATAGATCAAGGCTAAAAACTTAGCGGGTTCAAATTTATATACTTTGAAAAGTGTTTATAAGTGTGATGTGTGAGTTAAAATCTGTGATTAGGATTATCGGGTTTCTTCCATTATACTAAGTAGATACTATCTACTAAGGATTAGATATAACTAGCTAGCCTATCTATTTAAAGGGTTAAGATAGAGACTTGTGGTTAACCATTTAATCTTCTTCTCAAGTGTTCATGTGTTAGGGTTAGGGTTCAAGAGAATAGTGTTTGGTATGCTCTCTATCATTCGAGGTGGAGTGAATGTGAAACTTTCCTCCTCAAATAGCAATATATCAATCTTTATTCATCTCTATGACTATCTCTTGTGTTGATTGATTTGCACTTGTCTAGTTGGTTTTTCCTTTTATCTTTCCTCTTCTTGATTTTGCTGGGCAAAAGATATATAAGAGATAGAGATAATTTCTAGAAATCAATCTCCACCTATCTAGGCACTTTGATAGTAAGTTCATAAAGAAACATGATTTTGCATGATTTTGACATTAAGTGATTTCATGATTAAGGGTTTTTGGCTTGATTTCTTTTGTGTTCTTGCTTGGTAGGATATACGGGAAAGCATCTAGAGCCATTTGGCTATCTCTTACCCACAAACAAGTTATATTCACCGTTTTTGTTTGTTACCCGTTTTTGGTGAAATTTTACTTCAATCTCAGAAACGTATGAACTTTGACATGGATTTCTGCTATCCATGGATAGAATATGTTCTTCAGACCTTGAACAAGGTGCATACAAAGTTTCACAGCTTTTGAATTGTTGGATAAAAAGTTACACGCATTTTAAGTTTCACAACAGTGCATAAATTATTGTAGTGTTCCCTAAAATTACTATTCGTAGTGGTCAGACCGTTCGGAGAGAGGTCGGACCACCCCCTGTGTGGAAGTCAGACCTCTAGGGTTTGGATTTTCTCAAAGTTTGATTTGTTGATCAATTTGACTTGGGATTTTGGCTATGGATTCAATTCTTAGTAACTCTGTAGTTATTTGAGAAGAGGATCTGAAATACATGAGGAAAAATTTTGGGCAGCACCATTCACCCCCTCTATTGCCTTTCGGTCCTACAGAGAAAAAAATCAAATTGTATTTGATTAATGATGAGATGTTGCGACTTCAATTATAAGCTTCTAGTGATACAAGTTGAGAGCTAGTTGCATGCATGTTGGCAAAGATGAGCCACTACAACAAAACATCCGTGGGGAGACATCATATTTGTAGGTTAGAGACGTTCTGTTTCGTCTCCCACAGACAACTGAGACGCTTTTATAAAGCGTCATAGAAACGTCTCTACATGAACCGTCTCAAAAATATAGAGACGCTCTCTAAGGCGTGCCTATATTATTTGAGACGTTCATTAGAGACATCTGCACTGTATCCCTATAAAGTTAGAGACGCTTTTATAAAAACGGCTGCACCATGTCTCAATTAATATAGGCACGTGCGTTGAGACGTTATGTGCCGTCTCAAGATGTCCTATGTAGTATGTATTTTTATTTTGATTGGAATATATTTTCTTCTATACATACAAATACGTATCCGTATGAGAATATAGTATTCCATATATTTATTATATATACATGTATATATAATAATTTTATAGGCAGCACCATAATATTGAGTACATATTTTATAAAATATAAGGAATGGGCGTAGCACAACAGATATAGTACTGTTATAAGAAAAGAAAACCAACTACAACTGGAACCAAGCCACAACCCGGGCAAACCATTGGCAATTGACAAATTCATCATCATTGCACCCTCCAAACCCCAAAGAAGTTTACATAAGAGAGGTTTACAAATAATTATAGCATCCATTTAAATCAACAGAGTTCACAACTAAATAAAAATCTAATATGCGATAAACACATGTCGGTAAAACATCCTCCAATTTGACACACATCTTTTTTTAAACTGCTATAATAAATCATCAGGTCTATTTCTTCAATCAGAAAATTGTGCATCAGGTCTTCCACTCTGCATTTCTTTTCATAGTCCTCCATATCCTGCAAACATAGCAATATTAACAACAAAATATCATATATGATCAATCATGAAAAATATTACGGTACAAGTTCAGTTAATTAAACTAGAAGTGGCATACCTAGCGAGTAGAACGTTTAGGCTTTTTTACGTGAAGCAATAGATATTATATGAGTAACAAGACATAAATATTTCTGGTAGGAAAATTATTCTTGTAGTTCAAAGAATTGATCTTACGTAGAACCGTGGCCAAGCAACAACACAACCAATTGCATCCTTTACCGTACAATATTTTTCAAATGGTCTAGGCAGCCTCTCATCACCAATATTTGTAACACCATGAATAGCCACCCCATAATATTCATCTCCAAGCATGTTTCCTCCAACCACATGTGTGCTATCTGAACTCACTAAATATCCTTTGGCCACAACTTTACCTTTGTATATTGGATTCAGTGAAAATAGGTACACTACCCTTTGATCCTATCATTTTAAGAAAAATGTCATTGTCATTCACAAAAAATGAGCATTGTCATTCATTAACATATAAAATACTTGGTTTATTATTAAAAAATGGTAACACATACTGTATTAGATGAACTGTCCTCTAGTACTCTCTCTGTTTGAGGCCCCTGTGTTAGAAAGTTTAAACAATTAAAACAAGTGCATCTGCAAATATGATCATCCCACAAGGAACTGTCTGCGGCCTTCTTCTCGAGTAAAGTGATTTCCTCCTCAAGATGTTCCAAACCAGCAGACCGCCTGACTTCATCGACACGCTCTACAACCAACTCGACATCCTTCCGCAAAGCGTAGAAATCTGTAACCAACTTCCAAGCATATTGATTAAACCCAAAGCATTCAAGAACTGAAAGAAACAGCCCAGTGGCAGTGGCCTAACTCTTACCCACCGAACCAAATCAAGAATGCGAGGAGGAAACAGATTACCCTGCCTCTGGCGGCGGATCTGGGGGCGGAGGAGGCCGGCGACCGGGTGGGGGCGAAGGAGGAGGTGGTGGCCGCGGATCTGGGGGCGGAGGAGAAGGTCGGCGGCCGGGTGGGGGCGGAGGAGGAGGAGGCGGCGGATCTGGGGGCGGAGGAGAAGGCCGGCGACCGGGTGGGGGCGGAGGAGGAGGAGGAGGCCGGCGGTCGGGTGGGGGCGGAAGAGGCCGGCGGCCGGGTGGGAGGCGGAGGTGGGGGCGAGACTGCGAGAGGCGGGCGAGAACGCCAGAGGGGGTCGCAGCGAGGGGGCGGCGGGCGTTCCGGGCCTGGACTGGCGGTTGAGACTGGGGAGCGAGAATGCCAGAGGGGGCCGCAGCGAGGGGGCGGTGGGGGTTCTGGGTTGGACTGGCGGTTGAGACTGGGGAGCAATGGGCCGAGGCTGGGAGCTGTCGGGACGAGGTTTTTGTCGGGTTCGCCGAGTCGCCGGTCGCGCGAAATGGGCCGCATCGAAGCGCAGCGAGGTAACGGCTGTATTGAAGACTGAAGTCGTGGGCCGAGCGCGCGGAGTTGCGGAGACAGTGGTGGCCAGCAGTAAAATACGTTACGGATCTAGGCTGAATCTTGCCAATATTGCCCCGAGCTGGACTCAAATTACCTGGGCTATATACTACATACATTTTTATACCCCGGGCTAAAGTCCACCTTCCCAGGGGCCCAATTCCGCCCCTGTTAATGCGTGAACATTCTAAACCTTAGGTTGAGAGTTCGAACCCTGGGATTGATATTTTTTTATGTTTTCAACCACTGGACAAAAGCGAAAGAGAAGTTTCAGGTTGTGAGTTCGAACTTTGAGATTGATATTTTTTATGTTTTATATATATACCGTTACTTACACCATTTTGTTTTTTTTAATATTCTTATATGGAGATAATAGATAAGACGTCTCAAATGATAAATAAGACATCTAAAATTTCGTCTCTATACATGTGACGTACTCCAAAACGTCTCAGCAGCTGTTTTAATAGAATTTAATAGCGTGCAACCCTTTAGAGCATCTCAAACTGCGTCTCTATTTCAATTGTGGTTCTAAAAAGAGAGACATGATTCAAAGCGTCTTAAACAAAACGTCTTAATATGTTCATTTTGTTGTAGTGAGCATGCTAAGGTGTCAATCTACTGTTAGTTTCTTTACCTGAGCGGAAAGAACCTAAGTTAATATCGACAGTAGACACAGGCCAAAATTGAACAAAGAAAATTAATGGACAGCTAAATAGTTGCATGTAGCAAAGCTGGACGTGTGATGCAAATAGGTTGTAGCAATTAAGGAAAAGTTTGTGATTAAGTTGGTTGCTATTAGGTTGGTTCATAAGAACCTATAAATAAACATGTATGCACCTATGTAATATAAGCATGTAAGCTTCAGTTATGAATGAATTGAATGCAGTTGAGATTTTGTGATAGTACAACTCCTTAGTTTATTGTTTTTATTACATTTCGATGTTTCCCATTTGTTTTGGCTACATACTCGAACAACTGGTATCATAGCCTGAGGTTCAAGTTGGGTGTAGCAGTGTAGTGCAGTGTGTTCATATTGTTCTTCAAAGCCAAGGTATGGCTTCAACTTCATACGTCGACATCGCACAATCGTTGATTCTCATATTCTCAGGAGAGAATTACGATATGTGGAATATCAAGGTGCACAACCCGCTACTATCATAAGGGTTGTGGGATATTGTCAAGAACGACTGTAACGAGTATACTACTGAAGATGTTCTTATGCTGGAGTAGAAGAAATCTCTGATAGGGAACCAGATGACAGACACCAAACCAGATGACATACACCAAGGCCTTGTTTCTGATTTAACAAGGTGTTGCAAAAATTTTGTTTTCGTAGATTATCGGTGTGAAGAAATCAAAAGAAGCCTGGAACAAGCTAAATGAAGAGTTTCAACATTCCGCAAAAGTTTTAGCAATGAAACTATAAACCTTACGAAGGTGGTTTAAGAATTAATCTACCGATAAAGGAGTCTGAGAAGATAAAAGATCACTTCTCGAGGGTCATCGATGTCGTCAATCAGATGCACACCTAGGATGAAGAGATTACTGATCAAAAGATTATTGAGAAAATTTTAATCAGTTTACTAGAAAAAAGTTTGAATATATTATTTCTATTATTGAAGTGTCGAAGGGTTTGATGGCCCTCATAGTGCAACAATTGATGAGTTCGTTGAAGTCTCATGAAGAGAGAAATCTACAACGAGAAGGGAGCTCTATTGAAAGCACCTTTTAGTGAAAGTTGAGTTTCAGATCCCACAATTTGAGAAATAGTGGGAATTATAAAAAAAGAGGTGATCCAAGGAAAGATATGCAAAATAAGCTAACCCAAGATAGAAGGGAAAAAACATATAGCTATTTATAAATTCTGGTGTGATATTTGCAAAAAGTCCAGTCACACTACAGATAGGTGCTAGAAAAAGATGACTTGCAATAAATATAAGAGGCATGGTCACATTGCTAGATATTGTAAATCCTGAGATAACAATTGGGCAAATTTTTCAAACAAGAGGACAATTCAGAAGGGGCATTTTATTTTTGCCAAATTGCCCAAGGTGAAAAAGAACAAAGTTGTATTGTGGACAACGGTTGCACAAACCACATGTCTGCCAATCGAGATATATTTCAAAATGTTGACTCATCATATCAGGCAAAGATACGTATAGAAAATGGTTCTTTAGTCCAATCTGAAGGTAAGGGCTATATAGCTATTCAAATGGAAGATGGTCAAAATTTTATTAGAGATGATTTATTGGTACCAATTTAAAGCAAAATTTGCTAAGTGTTGGACAGCTGTTAAAACATTGTACGTTGTTCATTATGAATATTTCTCTTGCAAAATGGAAATTGCCATATAGCATAGGCAAATATGGAAAAAAATAGGAATTGTTCACTAAAAATGAGTTATCACACTCAATTGGATTTACGAAGTGAGGTTGATGATAACTTTGAATTATGGAATAAGAGTGGCCATCTCAATTACAAAGCATTAAAGCTACTTAGAACCAAAGGTATTGTTAAGATTTATCATTTATTAATTTAAAATCTAATCTATGTGAAGGTTTTTATTTTCGATAAACAAATTTGGGCATCTTTCAACCCTTCGACTTCGACCGCGGACCTGACCTCAACCACGATCCTTCGACTTCAAACGCAAACCGACTTCGTTCACAGCCCTTCGACTTCAACCACTACCCCCTTTGACCACTGTCCTCTTCAACCACAGCTTGGACTTTGACCACAGCCTGACTTCGACCAAGGCCGTTCGACTTCGACCACCGTCCCTTCAACCACGGTTTGGACTTTGACCACGACTTTTTGACTTCGACCACAGCCTGACTTTGACCACCGACCCTTCGCCCCTTCGACCACGGTTTCGACTTGGACCACAGATCTTCGACTTCGGCCACGGCCCCATACAACCACGGCTTCAACTTTGACCATGGCCCCTCAACTTCGGTCACGGCCCCTTGACCACGTCCCCCTTCGACCATGGCACCGACTTCGACAACCAGCTTGGAAGACTAAAATCGCTAGATAGCATAACTGGCTCCGAGCAAAGAGTAGGAGAAGGTAGAGAGACTCACCGGGCAAGCGACCGCTGGGCAGTGGCGACGGAAGATAGCCACACGGGCAGGCGTAGGAAGAGAAAGCCACCACCGCCATCGTTGAGTGCCCTTCTCTCTGATCCACCGGCCACTGTCACCGAGCGCCCTTCTCTCTGATCCACCAGCCACTGTCGCCGAGAGTCGTGTTGCTGGTTGGAGGGGCGATGGGAGATAGAGTTGGTGGCGGCGCCGAGGAGGAGGAGGCGCGGCACAAGGGTTTGGGGGAGAGAAGGAGGCGGCGGTTGCAGGAGGTGGAGGTGGGGAGGCGGCGGCGGGCAGATGGGAAGAGGAGGCAGTGGGCGAATATGTTGGGGAGGCGGCGATGGGGAGATGCAGTGCTGCTGGGGGAAGTTGGGGGACTGCAACCAGACCCTACCGCGTGGGAAAGGAATTAGTAGCGGTGCCGAGGAGGAGGAGAAGGCGTGGCACGAGGGTTCAAGGGAGAGAAGGAGGCGGTAGTTGCAGGAGGTGGAGTGGTTGTGAGAGGTAGAGGATGCGGGAGAAGACAAGAGGAGGAGCGCGACCCACACATTGGCACAACCTTTTCTATGAGGAGCGGAAGAACTACCTAGATGTGGATCTGGACGGCTGATCTTTGATCGGACGACTAAGAAGAGAGGAGGGAGAACAGACCGACAACCACCAACTCATATTTTTAAGGAGTAGAGATTTATTCATCAATAGTTTTGCCTATTGTTTAGCACTAGCATGTGAATGAGGAACATTTGTGTCGTAGTTACTCATTTGGTCGATGCCGGCTATGATAATATTTCTCTTTTTCATTGAGAAGTAATCTGCAATGACTATAAAGCGTTGGAATTAAAAGCACATTATCTTTCTGCTAGTTTATTTGTGTTGAAGATGCTTTGTACAAGAGAATACCACTTCTGATAGATTTGCCAACAATAGTCTTTGGAGCAGATGTTACCCAACCATCTCTCAAAGAGGATTCATCTCCATCTATTGCAATAGTCTATCATCTTGCTCTCTCTCTCTATTTCTCTCATCATGCCACGATTTGTCATTTTGTTCAGTCCATGTTTTTCTCATAGCCAGCATCGACCAAATATGTAACTATGATACAAATTTTCCTCCTTCACATGCAAGTGCTAAACAATAGGCAAAACTATTGATGAATAAATGATGCTAAAAAAGAACTAGAGAATAATAAAGTCATTTCATGTGCACTGCTGGGGAAGCGGGATTCCTGCTTAATACGGTCTGGGGGAGTCTCAATCATGTCACATGAAATCATGAAATCATTTTAGGAGGACTTAATCGGTGTCTCTTACCTAGAATAGCCATGTCGTACTAAACTTCTTACATTCCAAGTCACATGAAATCTTAGAACCCTATTTTCCAAAACCTAGAATCATAAGTTTTGAGACATAAGCCATTAATCTTTGAGATAATTTTGAAACATATAAAATTCTAAAAAATTGTTAAATCAGTTCTACTATGTGGGGATCCTTGGAAAAACATTTTATAATTTGTGGAGCTCATTTTTATATTAAAAAATTGCTACAAATAATACATTTAAATGAATTTTGAAATAAAATCTAGAAATGATAAAATTATGAGAAAAATTACATGATTAAGTACGCTGTATCTGGAGCCTCCACAAAAATTTCGTAATTTTTTGAGCCCATTGCTATATCTAAAATTTCATATAAATTATACACCTAAATGAATTTGCTAATTACAATTTACAAACACTAATTAACCGGGCTAATTAGTGGGTGCAAAGCCACCGGGCGGGCACCTATCTCCAGTGTACAGTGCTAGGCGGCAGGGGGCTGATCCGTTGACTTAATTAATTAATTTGCAGCAAAAGTGCAAAACTGAACCGATCCCCTCTGAAAGCCCAACTGATCCGTATTAGATTTGAGGTAGTTCAAATTAACGTGCTATTTTATTTTTAAAAAAGAAAATCCCCACTATTTTAATTAGTTGGCCAACAGCTCTAGCAGATTTGCGCGTCCCATTCTGTCGTTCATTCAAATTGTCCGCCTGACTTGACGGCGACTTTGGTAGTCAAATGTCTGTTCTTTTCAACTTATAACTTATGGTTTATAGTTTTCTTTAAATAAACAAATGCAATAGTTTTTTCATTATTTTAAGTGATTTAGTGGGATAGTCTTCTCAAAACAGTTTATTAGCTTATCGACATTTAATTTATTCATACAAACACTAATATTAGATATAAAAATCATCAGCCATAGTAAAAAAAAACAGGACCTTTGATTTACAATTGGCCAAATACGTGCACTATCATAAAGCACATGCTTCGTGGCGGCTATATGTTTTTCTGACAGACCCACACGCACCATCGGAAATTTTCATTTTTTTTATGAGTATCATAATCCCACCAGGTATTTGTCAATAACCCTGTTGGGTACAGAAGGACCATAAGAAAATATACAACCGATGTCAATAATTAGAGGGGATAAATGATTCATAAAATTTTTTTCTCTAATGATATTTAAAATCTTCACTCAAATAACTATGATGGCCACCAAATTCAGATTACGTCAATTGTGCAACACAAAGCAAAGCTGGAGATCTAAGTTAATTAAAACAACAACCTTCTACTCAAGGACATTTGACTGCTATGGATGGACCGTTCTAACCACCACGGTCGGTCTGATTGCAAGGCAAAGGCCATTCTGCTCGGTGGGTCTACTTTGATTGTAAATCTAGAGTTAGTCTAATCGATCCCCAGTTAATAATTAACCTGAAAGACTATCGACATGTTAACAGCTAGCTAGCTGAGCTTAATATGTGGTAATATGTGCTGTGCCCTTGCTTCACAGGCATGGGATCAATAGTCCGAAGTCGAGATTGATTTGGGGCGTGGGCACTCTACTCTATAGCAAATTCACAGGCATATATTGCTTATTCTCAACATGTGTGGTTTGTGCCTAGTAGTACTTATGTCCTTCTCATTTCGGTTTGAGATTATGGTTTTTGGATTATTTTTTAATATTCATAAATTTTAACTTTTTCTGAACTTTTGGTTTTTTTAGCATTTTTGCCGATTCTTTTTTCCGTATTCGTTTGCGTTGTCCGTGATGAGCTAACATATTTTTTCTATTTTTAATTTTTTTAAATTTAATTATATCAAATAAATCACCTTCAACTACAATGTAATTTCAATCATTTATTATACAATTTTAACAATAAATCACTATTTTTCAGTTCAACTGAGCGGGGCGTTGAACCGTGCGTCGGAATTTAGCCCCAGCTGAAGCAATCAAATGACGACGCGGACGGACGTGTTCATCGGCTCGCGCTGACTGACTGCGAGCCACCAGACGCGATGACCAGATCAGAAGAAATAGAACCATCGCTTGTCTAAGCACAACAGAACGGTCAAACACCACCAGAGCTTGCACCCCTCGATCGGTTATAAATAGAGCTCATCAACCGCATCCATCGGTCCATCCACTCAACACAAGGACTACAGATAAAACTAGAAAGAGAATTCTAAAACTTGCTCGATCGATCAACGAAAGCTTCACTGCTTGAGCTAGCTCGATCGATCGCCATGGCCATGGTGTCCTCCTCATCTTCGCCCTCCCTCCCACGCCAGCTCCTGCGCTACGCATCGTCCCGCCTGGGCCTGCTGCTCCACCGCCCTCCATCTCCCAACCACCCAAAACACGTCGCCACAACGGCCGCTCCTTATTACCAAGAAGAGCATGGCGACATAAACAGTGCTGCTGCTGCTGCTGCTGCAAATGTGCGTGAGGTGGATGTGGCAGCGGCGGCGGCGTCTCAATCGTTGCTGACGGCGACAAGGGGTCCGCCGAGGGAAGGCGGCGGCGGGAAGACCAATGCCGCTCCGTCGTGGAAGCCCAGGGGAGGAGGAAGAAGAGGACCCGCACCGCCCGCAGGTGGTCCTAGGGAAGGCACCGGGGGGCGCGGCGGAGTGATCCATGCAGTAGCTCGCGAGCCCACGGCGCCTGGCTCGCCGGCAGAAGGCACCGGCGGTCAGGGTGGAATCATCCATGCTTCTTCTTCTTCCTGAGTTCTGGCCAGCTCTGACTTCACAACGGGACAGGAAGATTGCAGAAAGCAACTAGAAATTACTAAAATCTCGGTGATACGAAACTACTGATGGTTTCAGTCGAGAACCGGATTTTGTTAGATTCCAAGATCGAGATATGATGTTGCAGAGTAGATATGCTAATACTACGGTAACTACTGATGGTTTCAAGAGTTGAAGTTCAGATAAAATGGTATGTCTGAATTTCACTGAGAAGATAAAATGTAAGAAGTTGGAGTACTTAATTACTAGCAATGATCAGCTAGCGAGCTCGATTTGATTTCTAAACTCGAAGTATCAATTCTCTCTGTTTGGATCTCGTGCTTGCTCTAATTGTGCATCCGTAGCATGCATCTTGTGCTAATCTATTAAGCCATTTCTAATCTCCATAAGGCGAACCTTCATGGTTATAGAAAATAGTTCAATACAAAAGCGCTTTCCACCAGAAATGAAAATAATAAAGTGGTAAGATATGAAGCGAGACTTGTAATACAGGAGTTCACACAGAGACACAACATCAAGATTTATATTTTTAGATAAAGGATATAAAATCCGGCCTCTATATCCACGAGGGATATACACAGTCAACAGATACACGAGCACTTAGGCTCAAATCCTCAAAACCTGAGGAGCAAAAAACAACAAGAAATAAAGCTTAAGGACTATAAAAAAAGCTAGAAAGACTAAGCTTCAAAACTTCTTCTCCGTCCTTATTTTCAACCAAGCCCCTATCCTTTTCCGACCGCGCCCTCTAACCTTCGGTCTACTGTGCGTGAAGAAGGACCTCCGAGGCGACGCCTCCAAGGAGGCGACGAGAGCCGCCGATGCCGCCCGCCTCACCGAGGCAAGGTTTTCACCTGGAGATCAGTAAACATGAGGGCTATGGGGCACCATGACAACACCTCCAGGAAGGAAAATGGCGCCCGAAGGCGTCATCGTTGTCGAGACCGGTAAGATCACCGGTAACGCTTTCGCCAGCACCTCCACAGCACCCCACGTACTTCCCACTCACAAAAAAGACCGTCACCAACCCACCGGGGACCTGCGCGCCTAAGGCCATGGCATAGCCACCTTTGAACTCTATGCCGGGTCGCTCCCTGCAATGTCCGCCACTGAAGAAACCACAAAGCGACGCCTATGCGCCACCACTGAGCAGATCCAGGGAAGAAATCTCCCACGCACGGATCCAAGCGCGCCCAGTGAGGAAATCCATTGCGACTGTGATTGTGACTTGCACAGCCCACTCAATTCGTTGCCTCGTCCGGCAGGCACCCCTTCTCCTTCCATGACCGCATCAACCGCCCAGCATCCTCAATCTTCCCTGCCTTACACAGGGACGAGAGCAGGACCGCGTAGATCTTCACACTGGGCACGATCTCTTCCTGAGCATTTCGTCGAACATCTTGAGCGCATCCCCCGACATGCCGCGCTTGCACAGCCCGCCCATGATCACATTGTACGTGACCCTGTTGGGCGCGCAACCGGCGCCACCCATCTGGTTCTACAGCGCCAGACCGAGGAGGATGACGCCGCTGTCTTCGAGGACCTTGAGGACGGCGTTGTAGACGAAGGCGGAGGGGCGGCACTCGAACTCGTCCATCCGGGAGAACGCCTCGACGGCCTCGGCGCACCGGTCTTGGACACGCCGGCCCCAGCACCGGCAACCACGCCCGAGCACGCACCCCGAGGCATGGCTGCCGCCGCCCTAAGCAGCTCCTCCCGCGCCCGCACGAGCGCCGACTGTCGTTTCGCCTCCCGCGCCCGTACGCGTGCCGGCCGCCGCCTCGCCTCCCGCACCGACTGCCGCTCCGCCTTCCGCGCCCGCACGCGCGCCCGCCGCTCGCTGGCTCCGCCGGCCCGGCCCGGTCGCCGTGCCTCCACCCAAGCCGTATTTCGGGCCGCCTCCTTGCGCCGCCAGAGCGCATAGCGCCGTCGCCTGCATGCGGCCGCCCGGCTCACCGTCACCCACCCGGCCTGAAGCCGCTCGCCGTCGCCCGTAAGCGGCCGCCCGGTTCGTGCTTGCCTGCCGCCACCGTAAGTGGGGGGATGCGCCCGAAGCGCTACCACCGACGGCCTCTGCCTTGCCGCAGCCGCATCTGCGCCTGAGGCGCCGCCGCGCGCTCGCCGGACCGCCACCCCATGCCGCCGCTCCCGTGACGCCTCGCCCGCTCGCGTCAGAGAGCGTATGGTTTAGGGCCCCTCCGCCACCTTCATCGCCCCCGCGCGGACACCCGCCGGCGAGCTTGGGCAGCAGAAGGGGAGGAGAGGGGAGGGAGGGAGGAGACCGGCGGCGGTGATGTTTCTTGGGAAGAGGAAGAGACGGGAGGGGAAGCCAAACGAGTGAGCGTCCTACAACTCTCTGACTACAAAATGATTTGATCCTAAAGATCTAATGTTGTACTCTTTTTCTCTTTGTGATTTTTCCTGAAGTTTTCTGATGTAAAGGTTTTTAAGAAGCAACAAGTGCGACACGAGAAATAGACGCAATGTACTCTTTTCTTCATCTTTTTTCTAGTAGGTATTTTAGAGGAGTTTTTAATAAAGCATATACATAGCGTGGTATACGCTCAAGAGGGAGTGTCCTGAAACCAATAAGGTTTCCTGGTGAGCAAATACCGAAACTACCCAGAGGGGTTTAGACTATAAATAGATAAACATATGTACAAAGAGATTTGAAAATTAATAAAGACTACATTTCCTTGATGTTTTCTTTCAATTATTCTCTGTTGATAAGTTATGTGGATTATATATGCATAAGGAGATCTAAAAATTAATAAAGACCTTGTTTTTTGGTGTCTTCTTCTAGCTATTCTCTCTTGATTATCTGTTGATTGGTTATGAGGATTGTATTAGTGATTATTATTTCTCAACACAGACTTGCCATAGGATGTCTGCATCCACGCGTGCGCTGATGTGGAATCTAATCCTAGCTGGCTAGTGCGTGACGACGCACGTGGCAGTAGTACGTGTGACGCACGCGCGAGTGGATGCGATTCGTTTGGTGCAGACTAGTTCTGTGGTCGACATCAATTCGTTTAATGCATCCGATCCATTGACTTAATTAATTTACAACAAAAGTACAAAACCATGAAATCCACCAAGCATTTATTACGACTGGATCAACGTTTGTAACTTCGAGTTGATTCATTGGCTTGAACTGATCCCATTTGAAAGCCCAGCTGATCTGTATTAGATTTGAGGTAGTTCAAATTAACGCTGCTAGACTATGTAATGGTTGTGTATTTAAGTGATGATGAATAATTGATATTTAGGCTTTATTAGAATTTGCATTTGAGAATATTTTGGTTGATGCACGTTTGTTAAAACTGGATCTCAGATTTAATGATTTGACCGCTTTGTATTGGACAGTCAAACTAGCTACCTTCGACCACGCATGGAAATCGGTAGTCTGAACGGTTTCGAGTTGAGAGGTCCAATCAGCAGACGTCGACCATGGTATTTTGACCACACAGCCGCTTAATGCAGCAACGGCTTTTCGACTACGGTATTTCGACGACGGCATTTCGACCACGACAGATTTCGATCTCGTTCAGCTTCGACCACGTGAAGTTTCGAGCACATCAAGCTTCAATCACAGTATTCGACTATGGCATTTCGACCACGTCCGACTTCAACCATGTCAGACTTTGACCATATTCGACTACGACCACATTCGGTTTTGACCACGGCAGCCTTCGACTACAACCTTTTCGACCATGGCAGGATGACCACACCAGGTAATCGGTAAGTTTCAATCTCGACCAACGAACTGGTCATAGCTACAATACTTTTTTGATGGTTGTAGCTACAGTGCCTTGTCTATGGTCATTGCTATGGTAACCGGTCGTTAGTCGCAGACTTCGCAGTCGGAAGTTGAAGACTTTGTGATCGATTGTCCTAGACTTCATAGTCTGTACTCGTAGACTTCATGGTCGGTATGAGTGATTTAACTCTTACTATCTTTGAGTACTTCGAGTACTTGTGTTAGGCCAGCGGACTGACTAGCTGGTGCATGGTGGTCAACGATCGATTGTCGGAGTTTTGTGGTAGCAATCGGTACTCGGTGGTTAGTACTCGATGGATTTGTGGTCAGTAGCGATACTTGCTTCCCCGAGTGTTTTGAGCGGGTTGATGGTAATTCCTAAGTACTTGTTGTTTTTGAGTACTCGTTGAGCTAGTGGTCATATTGAGTGGTCTAAGGCTGAGTTTTGGATAGCGCTAGCATTGGTGGTCATAATGAGTTGTCTGAAGTTGATTTCTGGATAGCGATGGGATGTGTGATCGTGGACGACCTATGAGATGAAAATGGATGGTTAAACGTATGGTTTGAGTGTGTACTGATGATAGTCAAGTTGTGAAGAACTTGTGTTGGGAAAATGTTTCTTTGGTCATTGTATGTGCAGGTGGACATGGAGGCGATCATGGTCGGTGACGAGAAGGACCCGGACTAGGATGGAAAAATTTGAGGTCCAAGAGGTCGAGAATGTCACGCGAAGTGGTTGGGCTCACGCTGGAGCATGTGGAGATCAAAGGTTGTAATGCGTGGAGAAGATACAGGAGGTGCGGTCTCGGAGGCTTCAACATATGAGGATAATGCGTGGAGAAGATACAAGAGATACATTCCCGGAGACTTCAACACGTGAGATAGATGAGGTGTGATGAATATACGGGAGGTGCTGTCCTGGAGGCTTTGTCACGTGGTGAGATTGAAAACGTTATGGAAAGAGTCCGTAACGGGAAAGATTAGAGATTGGTTAAAACCTGTGCTCGGAAAAGTTTCGGGTCCCTTGGTTTTTGGAAGAAATAAGATGCTGTGTTCGTGTTTGAGTCAGACACGATTGGGACGTTAGCCTATAAAAACAAAGAGAGGCTAAGGGCTAACATGACTAATTTTTGAAGGCTTCCATCAAAAAGGCTTTTAGGGATGCTTGTGAGGGCAATTGGTAAAACCGTCGAATTCTAGCAATAAAGATCATCTTGAATCAATCTAATTGTTCAATCTAGTTCGTGTTTTGTTGAAGATTGCTGATGATTGTGGGTGCACTGGAGCATACAACGACATACAAAGGTGTCGATTCACTGTCAGGAAAAACAGAGCAATAGATCGAGCGGTCGGAGCGGTCGAGCGGCAGAAGGTTTCGACTACGTACAAACCGATTGCGGACCAATGCTGAGCGGTCGTAACCTTCATTGAGCCTGTGCACAGTCAAGCGACCTGTGTAGTGTGTGCTTAGTGGTACATATTCGGAATTTAGCCCCAGCTGAAGCAGTCGAATCACGACGCGGACGGACGTGTTCTTCGGCCTCGAGCGCATACGCGATTGAGAGCGCTTTGTTCGGCTTGTGCAGACTGATTCACAGACGCACACATCCATGACACGATGACCAGATCAGAAGAAATATTCCCATGCATCCATGGCCTCTCGCTTGACCTGAGAAAAACAGAGCCATCGCTTGTCTGAACGCGCTCCTTCTGCTCCTTGTGTTTTTTCTCCAATCAGCAAACGTCGACCATAGTATTTTAACCACACAGTGCTCAATACAGATCGACTACAGCTTTTCGATCACAGTAAGTCGACCACGGCGGATCAACGACGGTATTTCGACAACGGCTTTTCGATTATGGTACTTTGACGACGGCTTTTCGACCACGACAGATTTTGATCACGTTCAACTTCGACTACGTGAAGTTTTGAGCACATCAAGCTTCGACCACAGTATTCGACTATGGCATTTCGACCACGTTTGGTTTCAATCACGACAGCCTTTTCGACCACAATAGGATGACCATGCCAGGTAATCGATAAGTTTCGATCTCGACCAACGAAGTGGCCGTAACTACAATATTTTTCGATGCTCGTAGTTACAGTGCATTTTCTATGGTCATTGCTGTAGTAACCGGTCGGTAATCATAGACTTTGCGGTCGGAAGTCGAAGACTTTATGATGGATTGTCGTAGGCTTCATGGTCTGTACTCGTCGACTTCATGGTCAGTACGAGTGATTTAACTCTTACTATCTTCGAGTACTTCGGATACTTGTGTTAGGCCAACAGATTGACTAGCTGTTGCATGGTGGTTAGCGATCGGTTATCGGAGTTTTGTGGTAGCAATCGGTATTCGGTGGTCAGTACTCGATGGATTTGTGGTCAATAGCGATACTTGCTTTCCCGAGTGTTTTGAACAGAGCGATGGTAATTCCTGTGTACTTGTTATTTTCGAGTACTCGTTGAGCTAGTGGTCGTATTGAGTGGATTAAGGCTGAGTTTTGGATAGCAATAGAATTGGTGGTCATAATGAGTTGTCTGAAGTTGATTTCTGGATAGCGATGAGATGTGTGCTCATAGACGACCTATGTGATGCTATTGGATGGTTAAAGGTATGGTTAAACGTGCTATTTTATTTTCTAGAAAGAAAATTCCCGCTATTTTAATGAGTTGGCCAACAGCTCTAGCATATTTGCGTCACGTACCATTCTGTCATTTCTTGGAACTATCCTACAGACTTGATGACTACCTTGGTAGTCAAAGACTTGTTCTTTTCAACTTATAATTTATAAGAAATAATAGAACGATTTTTTCATATATTTTTAAGTAATTTATCAAGATAACCCTTCAAAACTTTTTCCTCCAATAACTTAGTGGTACATATTCGGAATGTAGCCCCAGCTGAAGCAGTCGAATCACGACGCGGACGGACGTGTTCTTTGGTCTCGTTTACTGATTCACAGACGCATCCATGGCCTCTCGCTTGACCTCCGTGACACGATGACCAGGTCAGAAGAAATATTCCCATGCATCCATGGCCTCTCGCTTGAGCCATCGCTTGTCTGAACGCGCTCCTTCTGCTTCTTTTTTTTTTTTTCTCTCATCAACGTTCACAACAGAACGGTCAAACAGCCGCAAACCTTATAAATAGAGCTCATCAGCCGCATCCATCCACTCAACACAAGGACTTGCAGCTAAAACTAGAAAGACAATTCTAACACTTGCTCGATCGATCAACGAAAGCTTCACTGCTTGAGCTAGCTCGATCGATCGCCATGGCCATGGTGTCCTCCTCATCTTCGCCCTCCCTCCCGCGCCAGCTCCTGCTCTACGCGACGTCCCGCCTGGGCCTGCTGTTCCACCGCTCTCCATCAACCAACCACCCAAAACACGTCGCCACAGTGGCCGCTCCTTATTACCAAGGAGAAGAGCATGGCAGCATAAACAGTGCTGCTGCTACTGCTGCAAATGTGCGTGAGGTGGATGTGGCAGCGGCGGCGGCGTCTCAGTCGTTGCTGACGGCGACAAGGGGTCCTCCGAGGGAAGGCGGCGGCGGGAAGACCAATGCCGCTCCGTCGTGGAAGCCCAGGGGAGGAGGAAGAAGAGGACCCGCGCCGCCCGCTGGTGGTCCTAGGGAAGGCAGCGGGGGGCACGGCGGAGTGATCCATGCAGTAGCTCGCGAGCCCACGGGGCCTGGCGCGCCGGCAGAAGGCACCGGCGGCCGTGGTGGAATCATCCATGCTTCTTCTTCTTCCTGAGTTCTGGCCAGTTCTGACTTCAAAACGGGACAGGAAGAATGCAGAAAGCAACTAGAAATTACTAAAATCTCGGTGATACGAAACTACTGAAGGTTTCAGTCGAGGACCGGAGTTTGTTAGATTCCAAGATCAAGATATGATATTGCAGAGTACATATGCTAATACTACGGTACTACCTAGCTAGCTACCAGAGTTGAAGTTCAGATAAAATGGTGTGTCTGAATTTCACCGAGAAGATAATCAAATCAAAATTAACCATATGTAAGAAGTTGGAGTACTTAATTACTAGCAATGATCTGCTAGCGAGCTCGATTTGATTTCTAAACTCGAAGTATCAATTATCTCTGTTTGGATCATATTTATATGGGTAACTGGACTCGAAGATTTATATAAAAGTCCCAGAAGGAGTAAAAATTCCGGATCCAAATAAATTAAAACGCAACATGTATAGCGTCAAATTGGAAAGGTCGTTGTATGGATTAAAACAGTCAGAAGAATGTGGTACAATTGGTTTAGTGAATTTGTTCTAAAAAGAGGGTATACTAATAATGAGGGTTGTCCTTGTGTGTTTATAAAGAATTCCAGAATGGATTTTGTATTATCTCGGTGTACGTTGATGATTTGAATTTCATCGAAACGACAGAAAACATAAAGGAAGCAAGTTCCTATCTTGTTAAGGGGTTTCAAATGATGGATTTGGTTCAAACCAGATTTTTCTTAAGCTTATAGCTAGAGCTAGGGTTCTCATTACCAGTATGTGCATTTTACCAGAGGGGTCAATTAAGCCCGATAGAAGCGAGAATCAGTTTTTTTTGGAACATTTCGGGCTGACAAATTCAAATCAAATTTGAAATTTAAAGTCTAGAATTAAGTACCAATAAGCTATAAAGTCGCAACCAACCTCAAAGTTGTTGCTAGCCTAGTAGCTAAGGCCCATGCGCTCATACAGGTGGTCATGGGTTCGATTCCCTACTTGGCAATTACTATTTTTTCATCTTTTAGATCTGGGACCCGCATGTCAGAGCAAAAGTCTATAAAAAAAAAAGCAATGCAACCGTTGGGATTCAATCCTAGGACCTGCCCCATGTAAACCATGAGCGTTTCCACTGGGCTACACGGTGTGGTTTGTTTGGTAGGAGGTTTTTGTATCTTTATGGCTATCTAAATTCAAACTAAAATGAGTCTTCTGGCCAAAACCAAACTTTACCGGAGGGGGCCGATATTTCTGATTTTCGGGAAAATCAGACGATTTTCGGCCGGTTTCGAAAACCCTGGCTAGAGCACCTCCCTAGAGGGATTTTAGTACACCAATATTCTTATACCAAGAAGGTATTAGAGAAATTTAATTTGGATAAGTCACGTCTATTAGAATTCCGATGGTAGTTCAATCACCAGAAATGGATAAAGTTCCTTTTAGACCAAGTATGAAAAATAAGAAAATTCTTAGACCGGAGGTTCCATATTGGAGTCTCATTGGGGCACTAATGTATCATGATAATTGTACAAGGCGAGACATTGCTTTCGCAGTCAACTTGATAGCCAGATACAGTGCAGCTTTAACATGAAGATATTGGGCTGGCGTTAAAACTCTCCTTAGGCATCATCCATATACACAAGATCTTGGATTGTTTTCTTGAAAAATCAAAACTTGACTATGGTTGGGTGTACAGATACAGGGTATCTATCTGATCCCCATAATGTGAAATCCCAGATAGGATTTGTATTTCTTTATGGTGGTACAACTATTTCTTGACGGTCATTTAAGTAGACCTTGGTAGCTACGTCTACCAAGAAGTCATGTGGCATGAACACCATTGATAACCCCAATATTATCTATGAAGATAATGCATTTTGTGTAGCACAGATGCAATGGGTTATGTTAAAAGTAATATCACGAAGTATATTGCTCTTAAATTCTTTTATCTTCACGAGCTCTAAATGAATTAAGAGGTAAAGATATTGAAAGTTAGATCTTATGATAACATGACATATCTATTAACAAAATCTCTCATAGCCACTAGCTTCCAGAAGTACGTGCAAGGCATAGGAATGAGGTGACTTAAAGAGTTACAAGGTTCAAGGGGAGTAAATCCCTAAACCATAGTCCTTGTTTAAGACTAGAGACTTATATGATCTTGTAGATCTAATGTTGTACTCTTTTTTTCTTTATGAGTTTTCCTAAAGTTTTCTCACGTAAAAGTTTTTAATGAGGTAACAAGTGCGACACAAGAAATATGTACGATGTACTTTTTTCTTCTTCTTTTTTCCACTTGGTTTTTTGGTGAGTTTTTAATGGGGCACAGGGGCGAGTCCATGGGGTAGGATTCATCAGGCTGAAGCCTACCCTCCACCGGTTTGCTGACCACCCCCCTCTCCTGTAGCGACCAGTCCCGCCTCGGTGCCTCCTCCTTGGCAACGACGCCGACGCCCGACGAGAAGAGCTGTGAGGAGAAGAAGAGCACGGAGCCACGGGAGAAGAAACAAGGCCAAACCGATGCAGGCCCACTAGCCACTGGCCCACGGCCACGAGCCCACTGCCCACACATCCAATGATCCAATACATGTTGCGGTGTTGCCCTAATTCAGCTGTTCTCCCAATTCCCAAATTTCCCCAAATCCACCAAAATCCCTTCCCGAGCTCCCGATCCCCCAAATGCCCAAATCCCCAATCGATTGCAGATTGCTCACCCGTGCCGCGTGCCGACGAGTGACGAGCCAAGGCGGGACGCTGGTCGCCGGATCCAGAGGGGGGACGCCGGGGAAGGGCCGAGGCGGGGTCGCGCCGTCGCGGGGACGCCTGGTTAGCTGAGCGGCTGCCGGCTGGGCCTGAGCGGCGCCACGGCGGAGGCACGGAGCCGGGCTGCCGGGGGCGGGGTCGCGCCGTCGCGGCCTCGCGGGGAGCCGGGGAGGCGGGACCGAGGGAGCCCAGGAGGCCGGACGCCGGGAGGCGGGAGCGGGGAGGCCGGAGCCGGGGAGGCGGGACAGCGGGACGTGGTGGCGGGCGGCTCTGCTGGGCGCTGGGCCGCTGGCTGCTGCCTCTGCGTGAGGGCGGAGACGCCGGCGGAGTGACCGAGTGAGCCGAGACTGTCGAGTGACCTTGTGAGGCTGTGACCGACTGCTCGGCTGGAGTCTGGATATTCGCCACTAGCCACTGCATTGCCCCTGAGTTCCCTGACAGCCATGACCGGCTGACCGGGCGACCGGCTGACCGAGACACCGAGTGACCGTCGACCGACAGACCAAGACTTCATTAGGTTTGCAAATTGCAAATTACAATTCATTTCTTAATTAGTCCTCTTTAGAATATGGTTCTTTTATTTGAAATGTTCATGATCCTTTAAGTAATTAAGTATATTTTGCTAATTGCTATTGTATTACAAATTTTTTTATTTTGATGTACAGATTGTTATCTACCGGAATCATATTTACATGTTTTTGGGATTCACTTGCTATTAGCGAGGTACCTTCGTTGTATCTCTCTTTTTACTTTGCTTTTATTCATGCATGAAGTTATGAATTTAATTGCACAAGAATACAAAACTATGTTTCTTACAAAGTAGTTTAATCATCGAGGTGTAGAACCAATAATTCTACAAAAACTTACGATCTAGGATAAGAATGTATAATTTTTCAGCCCACCTTTATTTTTCATTCTGGATTCGTCACTGATGGGGCATATGCATATCGTAGTATCGTCCAAGAGGGAGTGTTACAAAACCTATTAGGTTACGTGGTGAGCAAATACTGAAACTACCCCTAAGGGGTTTTGACTATAAATAGACAAGCCTATGTACAAGGAGATTGGAAAATTAATAAAGACTTCGTTTCCTTGATGTCCCCTTCCAATTATTCTCTGTTGATTCTCTGTTGATTGGTTACGTGGATTGCACATGCATAAGGAGATCTGAAGATTAATAAAAACTTTATTTTCTTTGTGTCTTGCAATTATTTTCTGTTGGTTGATTATATGAATTGCATTGGTGATTATTATTTCTCAACACAGACTTGCCGCAGGAGGTCTGCATCCACGCGCGCACTGACGTGGAATCTAATCCGAGCTGGCGAGTGCGTGACGACGTGCATGCATGGCAGTAGTACATGTGACGTGTGACGTGTGCGTGGGCGAGTGGATGCGATTCGTTTGGTGCGGACCAGTTCTGTGGTCGACATCAATTCTTGCATTTGATTGTCTCAATGCATCTGATCCATTGACTTAATTAATTTGCAACACAAGTACAAAACCATGAAATCCGCCAAGCATTTATTACGACCGGATCAACATTTGTAACTCGAGTTGATTCGTTGGCTTAAATTGATCCCATTTGAAAGCCCAGCTAATCTATATTAGACTTGAGGTAGTTCAAATTAACGCTGTTACTGTTAGACCATGTAGTGGTCGTGCATATGAGTAATGATGAATAATTGATATTTAAGTTCCGCTAGAATTTGCGTTCGAAAACATTACGGTTGATGCACATTTGTTAAAATTGGATCTCAGGTTTAACGATTGACTAATTGATACTTAGGTTTCATTAGAATTTGTGTTTGAGAACTTTTCAGTTGATACACGTTTGTTAAAACTGGATATCAGGTTTAACGGTCTGACCGCTTTGTATTGGGCGGTCTAACTGGCTGGCTTTGACCACGTATGGAAGTCGGTGGTCTGAATGGCTTCGAGTTGGGAAGTCCAATCAACAGATGTCGACCACGGTATTTCGATCGCAACAACCGCTTAATAAAGATCGATCACGTCAATCTTTGGCCACAGCTTTTCGATCACGGTAAGTCGACCATGGCGGATCAACAATGTTATTTCGATAACGGCTTTTCGACTATGGTACTTCGACGATGGCATTTTGACCACGACAGATTTCGATCATGTTCAGGTTCGACCACGTGATGTTTCGAGCACATCAAGCTTCGACCACAGTATTCGACTATGGTATTTCGACTATGTCTGACTTCGATCACGTCTGATTTTGATCACGTTTAACTTCGACCACGTCAGACTTCGACCATGTCCGACTATGACCACGTCCGGCTTCGACCACGGCAGCCTTTGACTATGGCCTTTTCAACCATGGCACGACGACCACGCCAGATAATCGGTAAGTTTCGATCTCGACCGACGAACTGGTTGTAGCTACAATACTTTCGATTGTCGTAGCTATAGTACCTTGTCTATGGTCATTGCTGTAGTAACCAGTCGGTAGTCATAGACTTTGCAGTCGGAAGTCGAAGATTTTGTGATCGATTGTTGTGGTCTTCACAGTTTGTACTTGTAGACTTCATGGTCAGTACTGTTATGAATATTATGCATCTATTCATAAGGCCCAAAGGGCAATATATATAGAGTACAAGAGGGATACACAGAAGGAATACAAATTATATAAGGAAACAGATAACAATCCTATTCTATTTCCTATTATATCCTTAACACCCCTCAAACTCATGGTGGATCACACACACTGAGTTTGGAGAGAAAATACAAATGTTGTGCTCTAGTCTGTGGCTTCGTAAAGAAGTCAGCAATCTGTAACTCTGAGGACACAAACTGAAGAGCAAGTACACCCTCCTACACCTGGGAGCGAGTGTATGAAGCATCCACACCAATGTGCTTGGTGAGCTCATGCTTCACTGGATCACGAGCAATGCTGATAGCTCCTGTACTGTCAATCATAAGAGTAGTAGGTCCCTTCACAGGTACGCCAAAGCCTGCAAGTAGCCATCTCAACCAAGTAATCTCTGTTATCACAGCTGCCATAGCTCTCAATTCAGCATCTGCACTCGAACAAGAAACTGCAGTCTGCTTCTTTGTCTTCCAGGCAATCAGGGCGGAGCCAAGAAAAACACAGTAAGCAGAAAGAGAACGACGATCAGAAGGATCACTAGCCCAGGTCGCATCAGAGTACGCCTGAAGCTGGAGTGAGGTAGAGCTAGGGAAAAACAAGCGACGAGAGATGGTCCCACGCAAGTAGCGAAGAACACGAAGAAGATGACTGTAGTGAAAATGAGTAGGACAAGCCATGAACTGACTCAAGATATGGACAGCATGAGCAATATCAGGACGAGTGCTCACAAGATATACCAAACTCCCAACAAGATGACGATACCGAGTAGGATCCTCAAGAAGATCACCATTAGTAGCACGAAGCTGAAGAGAGAGCTCCATAGGAGTCTCAGCAGTGCGAGTATCAATCAGACCAGACCGATCAAGAAGATCCTAGACATACTTTTGCTGGGAAAGGTAGTAATCCTCAGGCGTGAAAGAAACCTCAATCCCAAGGAAGTATATAAGCAAGCCAAGGTCAGTCATCAGAAACTGCTCACTGAGATGCTTCTTCACATATGCGATGAATGAGGGATTGTCACCAGTAATGAGCATATCATCTACGTATAGAAGAAGCAGCGTCCTACCTTGAGGTGAGATATGAATAAATAGAGCAGGATCATGAGCACTGATAGTGAACCCGACAGCGGTGATCACTGAGGTAAAACGCGCAAACCAGGCACGAGGGGCCTGTTTTAGACCATAAAGAGCACGACGAAGACGACAGACATGATCAGCCGGAACAAAATACCAGGGTGGTGGCTGCATGTAAACCTCCTCATGCAGGACGCCATTAAGAAAGGCATTCTTAACATCCAGCTGTGAGATAGACCACCGGCGAACAGAAGCAACCGCAATAAGAGTGTGAACAGTGGTCATATGAGCAATAGGGGCAAACGCCTCATCGTAATCTCGACCATACTCCTGCTGAAAACCACGAGCCACAAGATGAGCCTTGTAGCGCTCAATAGTACCGTTAGACGTAGTCTTAATCTTGTACACCCACTTGCACGTGATAGGACGAGCGTGCACAGGTGTCGGTACAATATCCCAAGTCTACGTACGACGAAGCGCATCAAGCTCCTCTGCCATAGCGAGCTATCACTCAGAATGAGAAGCAGCCTCACGATAAGAACTAGGCTCAGTGACAGAGAGAGCATGAACTGTCGTTGTAAAACCAAGACGATCAAGAGGCCGAATGGTTGCCCGGTCACGAAGGGCGTAACGAGGAGCATCATCAGATGAATCAGACGTCGGTGTCAGCAAGAGACCAGGAGAGGGATCTGGTGAATTACGAGGATGTCTGGAGTAGTGCACCCCAGAGAAACGAGACGGTGGTGCCAGAGGAGCAAGAGGCGGTGCTGCAGGAGGCAACACAGGAGGTGAAGGTACGGAAGGTGGAGAAAGGGGGGAAATGGGTGAGGAGTCAGGGAGAGATAACCAGGAGATCGTCTCGATGGTGGAAGCAGTGTGAGGAGTCGAATCTCGATAGAAGAAAGGCCAAGATTCATCAAAGACAACATCTCGTGAGATCCTAATCCATCGAGTAGAAGGATCATAGCAACTATAACCCTTATGCTCAGAGCTATACCAAAGAAACACACACTCGACTGACTGGGCTGTCAGTTTAGTGCGCTCACGAGGCGGTGGCAGGACAAAACAGGTGCAGCCAAAAACACAAAGATGACTGTACTATGGGGCTCTAGAGTAGAGACGCTCTATAGGACTAACATACTTAAGAGTAGTGGAAGGCTGCATATTAATGAGATATGCAACCGTAGAAACAGCCTCAGCCCAAAACTGTGGGGGAACGTGAGAAGCAAGAAGAAAGGTGCGAGCAATCTCAATCAGATGACGATGCTTGCGTTCAGCAACCCCATTCTAAGCATGGGCACCAGGACAAGAAGACTGATAAAGAGTGCCCTACTCAGAAAAAGAAATTGTCTGAACGCACTAGAACAATACTCGCCAGCAGAATCACAGCGAAAAGTACGAATAGAGGACTCAAACTGAGTACGAACCATCATGGCAAAGCTACGATAGATCGCAAGAAACTGACCACGATTAGACATAGGGAAAAGCCAAGTAAAATAAGAATAGTCATCAATAAAAATAACATAGAATTTATGCCCGCCTTTGGAGATAATAGGCGCAGGTCCCCATACATCTGAATGAACTAAATCAAAAGGATGAGAAGACAAGGACTCACTAGAATGATAAGGAAGTTGTAGCTGCTTGCCTAGCTTACAACCTCGACAAAACATGGACGTGTCAACAGTAACACGTCCAAGGACACCTTGACAAACTAATGACGAAAGACGAGACCCACACAGGTGACCCAAACGGTGATGCCACTGTGCAAAAACTCCAAGGGTGGTGGCAGCAGTGGCAGTGGAGGTAGACGTGGCAGGAGACGTGGTAGGAGCAACTGAAGTAGACGGAAGATGAAGACGATCGAGAATGTAGAGACCCTGACGATCCCTACGGCGCCGGCCAGTCCCAAGTATCGTCCCTGTCTGTCGATCCTGAACGAAATAGGTGTGAGAGTCAAAACCAACCCTACAACCAAGGTTAGTGAGCTATCCCACTGAAAGAAGCTGCATGGTTAGTTGGGGAACATGAAAAACAGTTGGAACAGAAAAATCAGTGGTCAATAGAGTGCCCTGACAGCTAACAGACAAGGAAGTACCATCCGCAATCTGTACAGAGATAGGAAGGGCAGGAGGTCCTACTGAAATGAGAGATGTGGAATCCGGTGTCAGGTGGAAAGAGGCACCAGAATCTAGAACCCAAAAGGTACCTGGGGGAGACGTCTGAGCTAGACTGGCAGAACCTGCTGAGCTGTGAGAGAGCTGCTGAAGTAGAGCCTGGCAGAGCTGCTGAACAGAATCACCTCGCTGAGATCCTGATGAGCTGGTCTGTCCTCCTGTGAAGGAAGCGCCTCCCTGCCCCCTGAATCGTCCACCCCCACACGCCTTATTCCGCTTTTCTCGCACTGCACAACTCTGGTAGTCATGCCCGAAGTTCTTGCAGTGGTTGCATTGAACTCCAGTTGGTGCAAAAGCAGGAGTGGAAATAGGCACCTGGGAAGGAATCGTAGTTGTAGCAGGAACCGTTGGTGTAGTCGAAGAAGGAGCAGCAAGTATAGTCGGAATGGACTGTGCTGCGAGCCCGAGACGAAGCTCCTCAGTCCGAAGTGTCGAAAGAGCCTCAATGACAGTCGGTCGTGGCGAGCGGCTCAGCAGTTGAGCTCTGCCAGACTCAAACTCTAGGCGAAGATGGCGGACAAAATCATAAAGACGAAGGCAATCATGATCCGCCTTCTGAACTTTGTGGCACTCCTGGCACAGTTGAGAAGCCAGCTCATATATCTGTCGCCAGAGACTAGCCAGAGCTCGGAAGAAGTCGTCGACGGAAGAATCTCTCTAGCGAAGCGTCTCCAACTCACGCTGAAGCGAAAAGAACTAAGCATCACTGCTCTGCTGGTATCGCTCACGCAAGTACTCCCAGATCTGTCGAGTAGACCGCAGACCAACAATATCTAGCTGAATGGAGTCGTCGACGCTAACCACAAGGATGGCACGAACATGGGCCTCATCAGCACACCAGCGCTCGAAAGCGTCAATGGCATACTGAAAAGCCTCGTCAGCAGCGTTAGCAGCAGCATCATCAGCCTCTGCCTTCTTCTTAGTAGCCTCATCTGCTCCAGGAGGTGCAGAGATAGACTGCCTAGGACGAGGCTGAACCGGCGGTGGCGAAGAAGGACGAGCACCAGTAACATGTCCCCAAAGGTGGAGACCATCAAGCGTAATCTCCATGAGGGAAGACCATAACCTATAGTTCGTTCCATGGAGCTTTGTTCCCGAGAATGGGATCACAGCAAATGGAACAGAAGCCATCGGTAGGCGGTGCTGGACGGTGCGGCGACTAAGGCAACGAAGTCTAACAAGCGGCGTTGAACGGCGCAGCGGTTAGAACAACGTTTTTCTCTTTTTTTGCTCTTTTTTTACTAACTATATAAGCGAAGCTGAGCTGAGAAGTGAATCACACTTCACTGAAGCTTAGCTTCTCAGACTTCAAGCGATGACTTGACGCAGACAGTAGCGGACCAGCGCAGGCGGCGGCCCGACGCAGGCGGCGGAGCGGCGACCGGAGACAACAGTAGATCGACACTGTTCGTCAGATCTGGCGGCGTCGGCGGCGGATCTGGCGGCGGCGGCGGCGTCGGATCTGGTGGCAGTGGCGGTGGCTCAACACAACCCGAGCGACAGCGATAGCACAACCCGAGCGGCGGTGGCAGCGGTGGCACGGGCAGAGAACCCCTAGGCGGCGTCGGCGGCACAGGCCAGAGACGACCCGGGCGGCGGCGGAAGCACGGGCGATGTCGGAGAGCCCCGGGAAGCGACGACGGTGGCAACAGGCGGTGGTGGCAACGGCTCGGGCAACAACAGCCCAGACGGCGGCGGCAACAGAGGCAGCGGAAGAAACTAGGTCAGAGCCCTAACCCTAACCTTTGCTCTGATACCATGTTATGAATATTGTGCATCTATTCATGAGGCCCAAAGGGCAATATATATAGAGTACAAGAGGGATATAGAGAAGGCATACAAATCATATAAGGAAACAGATAACAATCCTATTCTATCCTTAACAAGTACGAGTGATTTAACTCTTGCTATCTTCGAGTACTTGTGTTAGGCCAGCAGGCTGACTAGCTGGTGCATGGTGGTCAGCGATCAATTGTCGGAGTTTTGTGGTAGCGGTCGGTACTCGGTGGTCAGTACTCGAAGGATTTGTGATCAGTAGCGATACTTGCTTTCCCGAGTGTTTTGAGTGGAGCGATGGTAATTCTCGAGTACTTTTTGTTTTCGAGTACTCGTTGAGCTAGCGGTCGTATTGAGTGGTCTAAAACTAAGTTTTCGAATCCCTTGGTTTTCGGAAGAGATAAGACGTTGTGTTCATGTTTGAGTCAAACACAATTGGGATGTTAACCTATAAAACCAGAAAGAGGTTAAGGGCTAACGTGACCAGTTTTTAAGGACTTTCGTCAAAAAGGCTTTTATAGATGCTCGTTAGGGCATTTTGTTTTTGAGTGTTTTGAGTGGAGCAGTGGTAATTCCTGAGTACTTATTATTTTTGAGTACTCGTTGAGGTAGCAGTCGTATTGAGTAATCTAAGGTCAAGTTTTGGATAGCGATAGAATTGGTGGTCATAATGAGTTGTCTGAAATTGATTTCTGGATAGCAATGGGATGTGTGGTTGTGGACGACTTGTGTGATGCAGATGGATGGCTAAAGGTATGGTTTGAGTGTGTACTAATTACAGTCAAGTTGTGAAAAACTTGTGCCGGAAAATTGTTTATTTGGTTTTTGTATGTGCAGGTGGGTGCTGAGGTGATCATGGCTGGTAATGAGGAGGATCGGGACTAGGATAAAAAATTTTGAGGTCCAGGTAATCGAGAATGTCACGTGAGGTGGCCGAGCTCACGCTGAAGCACGTGGAGATCAAAGGTAGTGATGTGTGAAGAAGATACAGGACGTGCGATTCCGAAGGCTTCAGCATGTGAGGATGATGCGTGGAGAAGATACGGGAGGTGCGTTCTTGGAGGCTTCAACATGTGAGATGGATGAGGTGTGATGAAGATACAGGAGGTGTTGTTCAGAAGGCTTTGTCACGTGGTGAGATTGGAAATATTATGGAAGGAGTCCGCAATGGGAAAGATTAGAGATTGGTTAACACCCGTGTTCGGAAGGGTTTCGGGGCACTTGGTTTTCTTAAGAGATAAGGTATTGTGTTCGTGTTGAGTCAGACAAGATTAGGCTAACGTGACCAGTTTTTAAGGACTTTCGTCAAAAAGGCTTTTATAGATGCTTGTCAGGGCATTTTGTAAAATCACCAAATTCCAGCAATAAAGATCATCTTGAATCAATCTGATTGTTCAATCTGGTTCATGTTTTGTTGAAGATTGTGGGTGGGTTGGAGCATACGACCACGTACAAAAGGTGTTGATTAGCTGTCAGAAAAAATAGAGCAATAGATTGAGTGGTTGGAGCGATCGAGAGGCAGAATGTTTCGACTACATACAAACCGGTTGCAGAGCAACGATGAGCGGTCGTAACCTTCATCAAGCCTATGCACAGTCAAGCGAGCGGTCAAGTGGAGTGTCTTGTGGTCGAATTCTACCTCTGTAAGTTAGATTATTTTTCTGTTGGATTGAGAGTTGTTTTCAGGTGTCAATAAGCGATGACAATCATTAACCCCCATTGCTGTATACAATCCTACAAACGTGTTATTTTATTTTCTAGAAAGAAAATCCCCGCCATTTTAATGATTTGGCCAACAACTCTAGCAGATTTGCGTCACGTCCCGTTTTGTCATTTCTTGAAACTGCCCTGTTGACTTGACGACTACTTTGGTAGTCAAAGACTCGGTTATTTTCAACTTATAATTTATGATTTATAACAAATAAATAGAATGATTTTTTTCATATTTTTAAGTAATAAGTCGAGATAACCCTTTCAAAACTTTTTCCTCCAATAATATTCAAAATCCACACTCTAGTGGCTATGAGAGTTACTAAATTCAAATTACACCAACTATGCTACGTATACACAAAGCAAAATTAGACACGTAAGAGCAACTCCAGCAGTAGCCCTCAAAACAGGGCCCCTACTTTTTATTTGAGGGCTCTCCCTACTTTTGAGGGCTCTGTTTTTTGGGCTACACTCCAGCAGGAGACCTCAAAACAGGACCCTCAAATTCATTCTTAGACGGGATGACACATACGACCCACCCTCATCCTCATCCTACTTTTGAGAGCCGAGGGGCAAAAAACTCACTCCAGCAGGGCCCCTACTTGAGCCCTCAAAAGTAGGGGCTCCCTCCAGACCCCCCAGGAATGAGGGCTCGAAGGGGAGATTTGAGGGCCCCCTACTTTTGAGGGCTCAAGTAGGGGCCCTGCTGGAGTGAGTTTTTTGCCCCTCGACCCTCAAAAGTAGGATGAGGGCTCAAGTAGAGGCCCTGCTGGAGTTGCTCTAAGCCAATAAAAATAGCAACTTTCTGTCCAATGACGGTCAAACTACTATGGATGGAGCGGTCTCACCGCCATGGTCGCAGGACAAAAGCTGGTTTGATCGATGGTTACAGTTTGACGGTAGATCCGAAGTCAGTCTGATCCGTCCCTATTGGTGGTCCGAAGTCGAGATCGGTTTGGGTCTTTGGGCACTTCTGTTCTATAGCAAATTCACAGGCGTATATTGCTTATTCTCAAACGACATGTGTAGTGTGTGCTTAGTAGTACATATTCGGAATTTAGCCCCAGCTGAAGCAGTCGAATCACGACGCGGACGGACGTGTTCTTTGGTTCGGCTTGTGCTGACTGACTGCGCTCGCGCTCTTTGGTCTCGTTTACTGATTCACAGACGCATCCATGGCCTCTCGCTTGACCTCCGTGACACGATGACCAGGTCAGAAGAAATATTCCCATGCATCCATGGCCTCTCGCTTGAGCCATCGCTTGTCTGAACGCGCTCCTTCTGCTTCTTTTTTTTTTCTCTCTCATCAACGTTCACAACAGAACGGTCAAACAGCCGCAAACCTTATAAATAGAGCTCATCAGCCGCATCCATCCACTCAACACAAGGACTTGCAGCTAAAACTAGAAAGACAATTCTAACACTTGCTCGATCGATCAACGGAAGCTTCACCGCTTGAGCTAGCTCGATCGATCGCCATGGCCATGGTGTCCTCCTCATCTTCGCCCTCCCTCCCGCGTCAGCTCCTGCGCTACGCGTCATCCCGCCTGGGCCTGCTGCTCCACCGCTCACCATCTCCCAACCACCCAAAACACGTCGCCACAGCGGCCGCTCCTTATTACCAAGGAGAAGAGCATGGCAACATAAACAGTGCTGCTGCTGCTGCAAATATGCGTGAGGTGGATGTGGCAGCGGCGGCGGCGTCTCAGTCGTTGCTGACGGCGACAAGGAGTCCTCCGAGGGAAGGCGGCGGCGGGAAGACCAATGCCGCTCCGTCATGGAAGCCCAGGGGAGGAGGAAGAAGAGGACCCGCGCCGCCAGCTGGTGGTCCTAGGGAAGGCAGCGGGGGGCGCGGCGGAGTGATCCATGCAGTAGCTCGCGAGCCCACGGGGCCTGGCGCGCCGGCAGAAGGCACCGGCGGCCAGGGTGGAATTATCCATGCTTCTTCTTCTTTCTGAGTTCTGGCCAGTTCTGACTTCAGAACGAGACAGGAAGAATGCAGAAAGCATCTAGATATTAGTAAAATCTCGGATATACGACACTACTGAAGGTTTCAGTCGAGGACCGGAGTTTGTTAGATTCCAAGATCAAGATATGATATTGCAGAGTACATATGCTAATACTACGGTACTACCTAGCTAGCTACAAGAGTTGAAGTTCAGATAAAATGGTATGTCTGAATTTCACCGAGAAGATAATCAAATCAAAATTAACCATATGTAAGATGTTGGAGTACTTAATTACTAGCAACGATCAGCTAGCGAGCTCGATTTGATTTCTAAACTCGAAGTATCAATTATCTCTGTTTGGATCTCGTGCTAGCTCTAATTGTGCATCCGTAGCATGCATCTTGTGCTAATCTATTAAGCTATTTCTAATCTCGTAATAAGGCGATCCTTCAAGGTTATAGAAAATAGTTCAATACAAAAGCGCTTTGCACCAGAGAAATGAAAATAATCCGGTGGTAAGATATAAAGCGAGATTTGTAGCACAGAGGTTTACGCAGAGACCCGACATCGATTATGATGAAACTTATTCTCCTGTCATGAGTGGAATAACATTCTGATATTTAATATCAATGACAGTAGGTATAAATTTATATATATGCAGTTAATGGATGTAATGGCCACATATTTATATGGGTCACTATATTCGGAGATTTATATGAAAGTCCTGGAAGGAGCAAAAATTTTGGATCAAAATAAATTAAATCGCAACATGTATAGCATCATGTTGGAAAGGTTGTTGTACGGATTAAAATAGTCCCGAAGAACGTGGTACAACCGGCTTAGTGAATTCCTTCTAAAGAGAGGGTACACTAATAATAGGGATTGTCCCTGTGTGTTCATAAAGAAATCCGAGAATGAATTTTGTATTATCTAGGTGTACGTTGATGATCTGAATTTCATTGAAACGACAGAGGACATAAAGGAAGCAAGTTTCTATCTTGTTAAGGGGTTTGAAATGATGGATTTGAGTCAAACCAGATTTTGCTTAAGCATGTCGCTAGAGCCAGGGTTCTCATTACCGGCATGTCTATTTTACCGGAGGGGACTGGTAAGCCCGATAGAAGTGAAAATCAGTTTTTTTTAAAAAAAAACTTTTCGGGCTGAAAAATTCAAACCAAATTTGAAATTTAGATTCTAGAATTAAGGACAAATAAGCTTTGAAGTCACAACCAACCTCAAAGTTCTTGCTAACCAGGTAGCTAAGGCCCGCGCACCCATACAAGTTTACTATTTTTCCATCTTTTAGATCTCGGACCTGCATGTCAGAGCAAAAGTCTGTAAAAAAAAAGCAATGCAATTGTTGGGATTCGATCGCAGGACCTGCCACATGTAAGGCCCTGTTTGGAATGCGGGAATTTTTCCCGATTCCTACGGGAATTGAACTGTTTCCTGTAAAATTCCTGTGAAATTCCTCTGTTCCAAACAGCCCCTAAACCAGGAGCGTTTCCACTGGGCTACACGATGTGGTTTAACGCGCGGGTGGTTTTTGCGTTGTTATGGCTATCTAAATTCAAACCAAAACGATTTTTTTGGCCGAAACCAACCTTTACTGGAGGGAGCCGATATTTCTGATTTTTGGGAAAATCGGACAATTTTTGGCGGATTTCAGAAACCCTGGCTAGAGCACCTCCCAAGAGGGATTTAGTACACCAACACTCTTATACCAAGAACATGTTAGAGAAATTTAATATAGATAAGTCACATCCATTATGAACTCCGATGGTAGTTTGATCCCTGGAAGCGGATAAAGATCCTTTTAGACCAAGGATGAAAAATACGAAAATTCTTAGACTGGAGGTTCCATATTTGAGTGCCATTGGGGCACTAATGTATCTTGATAATTGCACAAGGCCAGGCAATACTTTCGTAGTCAACTTGATAGCCAGATACAACACAGCTCCAACACGAAGACATTAGGCTGGCATTAAAACTCTCCTCAGGTATCTTCCGGATACACAAGATTTTGGATTGTTTTTCTTGAAAATCAAGACTTGATTATGGTTGGATATACAGATGCAGTGTATCAGTCTGATCCCCATAATGCGAAATCTCAGATAGGATTTGTATTTCTTTATAGTGGTACAGCTATTTCTTGGTGGTCATTTAAACAGACCTTGGTAGATACGTCTACTAATCCTTGAAGCCTCACAAGAATGTGTTTGGCTCAGACGAATGATTAGCCACACCAAGAAGTCATATGGCATGAATACCATTGATAACCCTCACTATTTATCTATGAAGATAATGCAACTTGTGTAGCACATGTGCAAATGAGTTACGTTAAAAGTAATATCATGAAGTATATTTCTCCTAAATTATTTTATCTTCACAAGCTCTAAAAGAACGAAGAGGTAAATATATTGAAAGTTAGGTCTTGTGATAATCTGGCAGATCTATTTACAAAATTTCTACCAACCACTAGCTTCCAGAAGTACGTACGAGGCATAGGAATGAGGCGACTTAGAGAGTTACAAGGTTCAAGGAGAGTAAATACTTTAAACCGTAGTTCTTATTTAAAACTAGAAAACTTATATGATCCTGAAGATCTAATGTTGTACTCTTTTTCTCTTTGTGAGTGTTCCTAAAGTTTTCTCACATAAAGGTTTTTAGGAGGAAACAAGTGTGACACGAGAAATAGGCGCGATGTACTCTTTTCTTCATCTTTTTTCCACTAGGTTTTTTCGACCACAGTAACCGCTCAAAGCAGATCGACCACGACAGCCTTCGACCATGGCTTTTCGATCACAGTAAGTCGACAACAGCAGATCGACGACGGTGTCTCGACTACGGTACTTCGACGCCGGCATTTCAACCACGATAGATTTCGATCACGTTCAGCTTCGACCATAGTATTTGATTTTGGCATTTCGACCATGTCCGATTTCGACCATGTCCAACTTCAACTATGTCCGACTACGACCACGTCTGATTTCGACCATGGCAGCCTTCGACTATGGCCTTTTCAACCATGCCAGGTATTGCAGTATTTCCCAAAATTCCTTGCTCTCGGATCACTTCGCCGCAGCACTCCACCGTCGACGAGATGCGTGTCGATACGACCCACCTGTACGCAAGCTCGCTGCGTGAAGCGTGTTCTTCTTTTCCCGGATGCGGCACACCTGCCACCGAATGTATTCCCTCTGTGGAACCGGCTTGCTATTGACGGAACGTCTCACCAGTAGGGCTGTAAAAAAATCTCGAGGCTCGCGAGCTGCTCGAGTTTGGCTCGTTCTAGACTCGATTCGAGCTTGGCTCGAACTCCAAACGAGCCGAATTCGAGCTCCATCCGAAGCTCGCGAGCTTTAACGAGCCGAGCTCGAATAGCTCGCGAGCTTACAATTTTTACCCTAATCCCCCGTTCCCGCACTCCCTCCCGTCCCGCGGTCCCGACTCCCGCCTCTCCTCTCAAACCCCCCAGGCCCCCTCGGCCTCGGGCAGCCCGCAGCCCCCACCCACACCCCTCCCTCCTCTCCTGTCTCCCCCACCGGCCCACCCGCCTCCGCGGCTCCCCCCGCCGGCCGCCGCCCGCCCCTCCTCCACTCCTCGCCGCCCCCACTGCCGGCCGGCCCCCCACTCCCGAAGCCCTCGTCCTCTCCCCCGCCGCCGACGCCCTCTCCCGCCCCCCCCGGCGCCGACCCCCTCTCCGGCTCTCCCCCCGTCCCCTTCCTCTCCGCCGCCGCCTCCCCGTCCCCCTCCGGCCCTCCCTCCTCTCCCCCGCCGCCGCGGCGCCGCCCCCCGTCCCCCCTCCTCGCCCCCCGCCGCCGCCCCTCCTCCCCCCACCGGCGCCCCTCCTCTCCTCCTCACCCCCCGCCGGCGCCCCCCTTCTCCCGCCCCCCGCCGGCGCCCCCCCTCTCCCGCCCCCCGCCGGCGCCCCTCCTCTCCTTCTCACCCCCCACCGGCGCCCCTCCTCTCCTCCTCGGCTCCTCCCCCGCCGCCGCGGCCCCTCCTCCCCCCGGCGCCCCTCCTCTCCCCCGCCGGCGCCACCCGTCCGGCCGTCCCTGCAGCTCGGCTACCGCGTGGTGAAGGTGCAGTCCGGCCGTCCTTTCTCCGGCCGTCCCCGGCGCCACCGCCGCCAGCCCGCCACCTCCTGCAGGTACTCCCTCACCGAGCCTACACATGCGAAGCTCGAGCTCGGCTCGAGTTTTGTCCGAGCCGAGCTCGAGCCTAGCTTAAAGCTCGATGTTAATCTCAGGCTCGCTCGAGCTCGGCTCGAGTTTCTACCGAGCTCGAGCTTGCTAGGTCAAGCTCGCTCGAGCTCGGCTCGTTTACAGCCCTACTCACCAGCACCAATACGTGAAAGCAAAGCCTAATTTTCTAGTCGCCAATACGTAAACACTCATGAACAGATTATTTCCTGGAAGCCAAAAGCACATGCTCTTCTTTTTCTTCTATCCCTCTCATCTGCTTGCTCGCTTCCCTCTGTCTCTCCATCTCGCTACATGCAAGGCTTTTTAAAGCCTGCCTACGAACTCATAGAAACCGACTCGAAAAACTATTCCTACACACATGGACAACCTCATACTCGAATACTATCTTGTATACGTATTCATATACACGGACTCGCACACGGAAACTCCGATACGACAAAAAACAAGATTACTTCTAACACCAGGTAATTGGCAAGTTTCGATCTCAACCAACGAACTGGTCGTAACTACAGTACTTTTCGATAGTCGTAGCTACAGTGCCTTGTCTATGGTCGTTGCTATAGTAATTAGTTGGTAGTCGTAGACTTTGCGGTTGGAAGTCGAAGATTTTGTGATGGATTGTCGTAAGCAACACCGTCTGTACTCGTAGAGTTCATGGTCGATGCGAGTGATTTAACTCTTACTATCTTCGAGTATTTCGAGTACTCGTGTTAGGCCAGCGGGCTGACTAGTTGGTGCATGGTGGTCAGTGATCAGTTGTCGGAGTTTTGTGGTAGCGATCGGTACTCAGTGGGCAGTACTCGATGGATTTGTGATCAGTAGCGATACTTGCTTTCTCGAGTGTTTTGTGCAGAGCGATGGTAATTCCTAAATACTTATTATTTTCGAGTACTCGTTGAGCTACCGGTTGTATTAAGTAGTCTAAGGCTGAGTTTTGGATAGCGATAGAATTGGTGGTCATAATGAGTTGTCTGAAATTGATTTCGGGATAGCGATGGGATGTGTGGTCGTAGACGACCTGTGTGATGCTGATGGATGGTTAAATGTATGGTTTGACTGTGTACTGATGATAATCAAGTTGTGAAGAACTTGTGCCGGAAAAATGTTTCTTCGGTCTTTGTATGTGCAGGTGGGCGTGGAGACGATCATGGTCGGTGACGAGGAGGACCGATATTATGATGGAAAAATCTGAGATCTAGACGGTCGAGGATGTCACGTAAGGTGGTCGGGCTTACGCTGGGGCACGTAGAGATCAATGGTAGTGATGCGTGGAGAAGATATGGGAGGTGCGGTTCTGGAGGCTTCAACACGTGAGGATGATGCGTGGAGAAGATATGGGGCGTGCGTTCCCAGAGGCTTTAACACGTGAGATGGATGAGGTGTGATGAAGATACAGGAGGTGATGTCCTGGAGGCTTTGTCACGTGGTGAGATTGGAAACTTTATGGAAGGAGTCCGTAACGGGAAGGATTAGAGATTAGTTAAAACCCATGTTCAAAAGGGTTTCGGATCCCTTTGTTTTCGGAAGAGATAAGGTGTTGTGGTCGTGTTTGAGTCAGACACGATCGGGACGTTAGCCTATAAAAGTAGAGAAAGACTAAGGGCTAACGTGACCAGTTTTTTACGGCTTTCGTCAAAAAGAATTTTAGGGATGCTTGTGACGGCACTTTGTAAAACCATCGAATTCCAGCTATAAAGATCATCTTCAATCAATAAAATTGTTCAATCTGGTTCGTGTTTTGTTAAAGATTGCTCATGATTGTGGGTGGGTTGGAGCATACGACCACATACAAAAGTGCTGATTTGCTGTCAGGAAAAACAGAGCAATAGATCGAGCGGTCGGAATAGTCGAGCGGTAGAAGGTTTCGACTACGCACAAACCGGTTGCGGAGCAACGCTGAGCAATCGTGACCTTCATCGAGTCGATGCACAGCCAAGCAAGCGGTCGAGCGGAGTGTCTTGCGGTCGAATTCTACCTCTATAAGTTAGATTTTTTTTTGTTGATTTGAGATTTGTTTTCAGGTGTCAATAAGCGGCGACAATCATTTACCCCTTCTGATTACTGTATACGATCCTACAAACGTGCTATTTAATTTTTTGAAAAGAAAATTCCCGCTATTTTAATGAGTTGGCCAACAGCTCTTGCATATTAGCGTCATGTCCCGTTCTGTCATTTCTTGGAACTGTCCTACTGACTTGACAACTACTTTGGTAGTCAAAGACTTGTTCTTTTCAACTTATAATTTATAAGAAATAAATAGAACGATTTTTTTCATAGTTTTAAGTGATTTATCGATATAGCCCTTTCAAAACTTTTTCTCCAATAATATTCAAAATCCACACTCAAGTGACTATAAGAGTCACTAAATTCAGATTATACCAACTGTGCTACACAAAGCAAAGTTAGATACTTAAGTCAATAAAAATAGCAACCTTCTGTCCAAAGACGATCAGACTATTATGGATGGAACGGTCTGACCGTCAAGGCTGGTCTGATCGCAAGGCAAAAGCTAGTTTGATTGGTGGGTACGGTTTGACTGGATTCTGATTCGTCCCTGTTGGTAGTCCGAAGTCGAGGTCGGTTTGGGGATTTGGGCACTTCTGTTCTACAGCAAATTCACAGGCGTATATTGCTTATTCTCAACGGCATGGGTAGTGTGTGCTTAGTAGTACATGTTCGGAATTTAGCCCGAGCTGAAGCAGTCGAATCACGACGCGGACGGACGTGTTCTTCGGCCTCGAGCGCATACGCGGTTGAGAGCGCTTTGTTCGGCTTGTGCTGACTGTCTGCGCTCGCGCTGTCTTTGGTTGCGAGCACGTACGCGGAATAGGTCTCGTTTACTGATTCACAGACGCACACATCCATCACACGATGACTAGATCAGAATAAATATTCCCATGCATCCATGCCCTCTCGCTTGACCTGGGAAAAACAGAGCCGGCTTTTTCATTTTTCATTGAGAACCTGCAATGACCATAATGCATTGAAATGAAAAGCATATTACCTTTCTGCTAATTTATTTGTATTGAAGATGCTTTGTACAAGAGAATACTACTTCTGACAGATTTACCAACAATAGTCTTTGGAGCAGATTTTACCCATCCATCTCGTGGAGAGGATGCATCTCCATCTATTGTAGCAGTCTGTCATCTTGCCCTCTCACTCTTTCTCTCATCATGCCACAATTTATCATTTTGTTCGGTCCATGTTTTTTTCATAGCCGGCATCAACCAAATATGTAACTATGACACAAATGTTCCTCATTCATATGCAAGTGCTAAAAAATAGGCAAAACTATTGATGAATAAATAACGTAAAAAAGAATTAGAGAATAATGCGGTCATTTCATGTGCGTTGCTAAGCTGAATTCCCACTTAATGCGGTCCGGAGGGTCTCAATCATTTCACATGAAATCAAGAAATTATTCTAGGAGAGCTTAATCGGTGTCTCTTACCTAGAATAGTCATGTCGTACTAAACTTTTCACATTCCAAGTCACATGAAATCTTGGAACCCTAATTTCCGAAACCTAAAATCCTAATTTTTGAGACATAAACTATTAATTTTTGAGATAATTTCGAAACATATAAAATTATGAAAAAAAATATTAAATCAAGTCTACTATGTGGGGATCCTTGAAAAAACATTTTAGAATTTTTGGAGCTCATTTTTTATATTAAAAAATTACTACAAACAATACATTTAAATGAATTTTGGAGTAAAATCCAGAAATGATAAAATTATGACAAAAATTACATAATTAAGTACACTATATCTAGTATCTCTAAAAACATTTTCATAATTTTTTAAGCTCATTTGTTATATCTAAAAATTTATACAAATAATATATCTAAATGAATTCATTAATTACAATCTAAATGAATTTGTTAATTACAATTAACAAATACTAATTGATCGGGCTAATTGGATGGTGCAGTCACCGGACAACGCCTACCTCCAGTGTATAGTGGCCGGACGGCAGGGACCTAATCCATTGACTTCATTAATTAATTTGCAGCAAAAGTACAAAACTGAACTGATCCCCTCTGAAAGCCCAATTGATCCGTATTAACGTGTTATTTTATTTTTCTGAAAAGAAAATCCCCACTATTTTAATGAGTTGGCCAACTGCTCTAGCAGAATTGCGTCACGTCCTGCTGTCATTTATTGAAATTAGTCCTGCTAACTTGACGACGACTTTGGTAGTCAAACGTTCCTTGTTTTCAACTTAGAACTTATACTTTATAGTTTTTTTAATAAACAAATACAACAGTTATTTTATTGTTTTAAGTGATTTATTGATATAGTCTTTTCAAAACAGTTTATTAGTTTATCGGCATTCAATTCGGTCGTACAGTGAAAAAAACAGAACCTTTAGTTTACAACTGGCCTAATACGTACACTACCATAAAGCACATGCTTCCAACGACTGTATGTTTTTCTGACAGACCCACACGCACCATCGAAAATTTTCAACTTTTTTGATGAATATCATAATCCCAACAGGAATTTGTCAATATCCCTGTTGGGTACAGAAGAACCATAAGAAAATATACAACCGATGCCAATAATCAGAAGGGATAAATGATTCTCAAAACCTTTTCCTCTAATAATATTCAAAATCTACACTCAAATGACTATGATAGTCACCAAGCTCATATTACGTCAATTGTGCTACACAAAGCAAAGCTGGAGACCTAAGCCAATTAAAACAACCTTCTACCCAAGGCAGTTGACTGCTATGGTTGAACTGATCCGACCACTACAGCCGGTCTGATCGCAAGGCAAATACTATTCTGCCCAGTGGGTCTGGTTTGATGGTAGATCTAGGTGGTGATCAGTTGGGCTATGGCTTATGGCTTATTTCACTGTAGCTGGCTGAAATTACACTGTAGCTGAAGGTGGCTTATTTGGTATAATTAAATTTAAAAATAGAAAAATAGGTTAGCCCGTCACGTGTAATGTAAACGAATACAGGAAAAAAAGAACCGGTAAAAAAAACTCAAAAAATCCAAAAAAAAACAGAAAAAGACGAAATTTAGGAATAGTGAAAAATAAGCCAGAAGCTAAAGCCGAAACGATCGGGAGAGGCATCTGATCGGCCCCAGTTACTAACCTGAAAGACTATTTACAGGTTACAGCTAGCTACCTGAGCTTAATATGTCGTAATATGTGCTGTGCCCTTGCTTCACAGGCGAAGTCGAGATCGATTTGGGGCGTTGGGCGCTCTACTCTATAGCAAATTCACTGGCGTATATTGCTTATTCTCAACATGTGTGGTGTGTGCTTACTAGTACTTAGGCAGACGTACATCCACGGCGTTGAACCGTGCGTCGGAATTTAGCCCCAGCTGAAGCAGTCAAATCACGACGCGGACGGACGTGTTCTTCGGCCTCGAGCGCATACGCGGTTGAGAGCGGTTTGTTCGGCTTGTGCTGACTGACTGCGCTCGCCCTGTCTTTGCTCGCGAGCCACCAGACGCACACATGCGTCGTCCATGGCCTCTTGCTTCACCCTGGAAAAACAGAGCCATCGCTTGTCTAAACACAACAGAACGGTCAAACACCACCAAAGCTTGCACCCCTCGATCGATCAGTATGCGAGCGCACTGTCGGTTATAAATAGAGCTCATCAAACCGCATCCATCGATCCATCCACTCAACACAAGGACTGCGGCTAAAACTAGAAAGAGAATTCCAAAACTTGCTCGATCGATCAACGAAAGCTTCACTGCTTGAGCTAGCTCGATCGATCACCATGGCCATGGTGTCCTGCTCATCTTCGCCCTCCCTCGTGCGACGAGCTAGCGCGGCGGCAGAAGGCACCGGCGACCACGGTGGAATCACCCATGCAGTAGCTCGCAATCCCACGGGGCCTGGCGCGCCAGCAGAAAGCACCGACGGCCAGGGTGGAATCATCCATGCAGTAGCTCGCGAGCCCACGGGGCCTAGCGGGGTGGCAGAAGGCACCGGCGGCAAGGGTGGAATTATCCATGCAGTAGCTCACGAGCCCACAAGGCCTGGCACGGTGGCAGAAGGCACCGGCGCCCAGGGTGGAATCATCCATGCAGCAGCTCGCAAGCCCGCGGCTGGCGGCCAGGGTGGAATCATCCATGCAGCAACTCGCGAGCCCACGGGGCCTGGCGCAGCGGCAGAAGACACCAGCGGCCAGGGTGGAATCATCTATGCAGCAGCTCGCGAGCCCACGGGGCCTGGCGCGCCAGCAGAAGGCACCGGCGGCCAGGGTGGAATCATCCATGCAGCAGCTCGCGAGCCCACGGCGCCTGGCGCGCCGGCAGAAGGCACCGACGGCCAGGGTGGAATCATCCATGCAGTAGCTCGCGAGCCCACGGGGCCTAGCGCGGTGGCAGAAGGCACCGGCGGCCAGGGTGGAATCATCCATGCAGCAGCTCGCGAGCCCACAGGGCCTGGCACGGTGGCAGAAGGCACCGGCGGCCAGGGTGGAATCATCCATGCAGCAGCTCGCAAGCCCGCGGCTGGCAACCAGGGTGGAATCATCCATGCAGCAGCTCGCGAGCCCACGGGGCCTGGCGCATCGGCAGAAAGCACCGGTGACCAGAGTGGAATCATCCATGCAGTAGCTCGTGAGCCCACGGGGCCTGGCACGGTGGCAGAAGGCACCGGCGGCCAGGGTGGGATCATCCATGCAGTAGCTCGCGAGCCCACGAGGCCTGGCCCACCAGCAGAAGGCACCGGCGGCCAGGGTGGAATCATCCACGCTTCTTCTTCTTTGCCCTCCCTCCCACACCAACTCCTGCGCTACGCGTCGTCCCGCCTAGGCCTGTTGCTCCACCACTCTCCATCTCCCAACCACCCAAAACACGTCGCCACAGCGGCCGCTCCTTACTACCAAGGAGAAGAGCATGGCAACATAAACAGTGCTGCTGCTGCAAATGTGCGTGAGGTGGATGTGGCGGCGGCGGCGTCTCAGTCGTTGCTGACGGCGACAAGGGATCCTCCGAGGGAAGGCGGCGGCGGGAAGATCAATGCCACTCCGTCGTGGAAGCCCAGGGAAGGAGGAAGAAGAGGACCCGCGCCGCCCGCGGGTGGTCCTAGGGAAGGCAGCGGGGGGCGCGGCGGAGTGATCCATGCAGTAGCTCGCGAGCCCACGAGGCCTGGCGCGCCGGCAGAAGGCACCGGCGGCCAGGGTGGAATCATCCATGGCGCTTCTTCTTCTTCCTGAGTTCTGGCCAGTTCTGACTTCAGAACGGGACAGGAAGAATGCAGAAAGCAACTAGAAATTACTAAAATCTCGGTGATACGAAACTACTGATGGTTTCAGTCTAGAACCGGAGTTTGTTAGATTCCAAGATCAAGATATGATATTGCAGAGTACATATGCTAATACTACGGTACTACCTATATATCTAGCTACAAGAGTTGAAGTTCAGATAAAATGGTATGTCTGAATTTCACCGAGAAGATAATCAAATCAAAATTAACCATATGTAAGAGGTTGGAGTACTTAATTAGTAGAGATGGCAACGGGCACAAACCCGCTGGGTTTTGCTATCCCAAACCCGTGCCCATGAAAGTTGGACGTGCCCGCTAAAAAACCCATGCCCGTGACGGGTGCAGATTTTTGCCCAGACCCATGCCCACTGGGTTAACGGGTCGCCCGTCGGGTCTGCAACAATGGTTAATGGAGAGGAGAAAGAAGTTCACCGGCCATCTTCGTTGGAGCCGAAGGGCTGCGCCATGGCCAAGGGCCTACTGCTGCGATGCGCGTTGGCTGCGGTGTGGGGGCGGCGGGTTGAACTGGAAGGCGAGGCAACGGCGAGGGCGTGCGGGAGGACGAGCGTGCGACGAGAGTGGTGGGAGCAGGAGCGGGAGCTGCGGGACGGGAGGGCGAGCGTGGAGACTGCCGGAGACCGAGCGTGGAGCGCCAGATGCGCTGCCGCTACGGCGGCTGTTTAATCGGGGTGGGGACTAGGGAGGAGTGAGTAGTGACCGTGACCGAGTGCTAGCTAGGGTTAGCCGTATGGGTAATAGGGCATTGCCGCATTGGATTTGGGGCTTGGGGCTAAATGGCTAATGGGCTGGGCTGGTTTGCCTGGGAGGCTGGGAGACTGGGTTTATAACTCCTATGGATCGGGTTTATATTATCCATGGGTTTACGGGTTTGGGTACTATAGGAACGTACTCGAACCCGGCAGACCCGATGGGTTGGACTTTTTGCCCATTAAAAGACCCATGGGTTAGGAAATTGACTCAGACCCATGCCCTAATAGAGTAAAAACCCACCGGGTATCGGGTTTCGGGTACCTATTGCCATATCTATTAATTAGTAGCAATGATCAGCAAGCGAGCTCGATTTAATTTCTAAACTCGAAGTATCAATTCTCTCTGTTTGGATCTCGTGCTAGCTCTAATTGTGCATCCGTAGCATGCATCTTGTGCTAATCTATTAAGCTATTTCTAATCTCATATAATAAGGCGATCCTTCAAGGTTATAGAAAATAGTTCAATACAAAAGCGCTTTGCACCAGACTATTAGAGGCTACTTAATCGGGGGATTCACCTTAAATACTAGTTAGTCTGGCTCATTATTCCGATTGATATAGAAATCATGGTATGCATTTTCGTGTATTAGCAAAAGCATCCATCATCGTCATATCTGATCGAGCAGCAGTGCCCGGACCGCCGCCGCCAGGGCGTAAGCCGGTAGGCTGCTACTACTGCTAGTCGAACGTCGACTGGCTGAACCCTCTGCCCAACGAGCGCTGTTCTTCATTTCTTCAACTACTGGTACACATAGTTAAATCTCAACTCGATCAATTAATCGCTCAACAAATTGCATGCTGATCCAGCTTGATCGATCTGTCGTTTGTTAGACCTTGCTTAGGTAGCCACAGGTCACACTTGATCTGCCTCTACGTACGTACTGCAGACCAGCTCGTTCAGCGGTTAATCTGATCTTCTGCATTGACTTTACTTGGTCGTTCAGTCGATCATCAACTGTTTAAGTTTTTGAATGACCAGTTGATTGGCTGACTAGTGGCAAAGTCGTATAGTACTCCCTCCGGTCACAGGAATTACACTGCAATTGACAAGGTGAACTAAATGACCGGACAAAAGTGCCTAGGCTAGTTTTCAACTAGGGTGAATGATTTCCGAAAAATATTTTCTAAAGATATATAAAATTTTCACTTAAGTAACTATAATAGTCACTAAGTTCAGATTACACTAACTAGGTAAGTAAAACACAGTTGCAGATCTAAAATAATAAAATCAGCCACTAACAGCACAAGACTGGTCAGACCGCTATGGATTAGCCGTTCTGACCACAAGTGCAACCATGGTGTGACCACATAGGCTTCTAACCACAAGTATAGGACTGGTCTGATCGGTCCCCTAGTCTTAGATCTGACAGTCTCTAGGATAAAACTCAAATATCAAAAACTTGTTCAATTCTCATCCAAACACTATCAAGTTCTGCATGAGACTTGTTCAAGGCATTCGGAACCTGAACCAATCAGGAATCACACGGTTCATGGACTCAAGACGGTTCATGGACTCAGGATCATTGAATTTGAGAGAATAAAAAATAAGGCACAAGAACACTAAAAACCCTAAAACTCAAATTACATTTTACTAGTAAGGTAATTTAAGCAAGAGTTCGAACTAGAATACACACGGACACGAAATCATAAATCTAACTCAAGAACAAACAAAACTAAACAAGAATGCAAATAAGAACAAGATTGAGATAAATATTTGATCTATTCCCAGTGGAGAATGAAATCTACATACTCATGTATGATTATAAGGTATAGCAAAAACACCACACTTCCTCTCAATTTTCTCTCACAACCATGGAAGGAGATAACGTGGTAGAATAAAATCTAAACCCTAAAATCCTTGCGTCTCCACCTCCTCTCCTTCACTCTTAATAACCAACAATAACTATAATGGGTTCAACCCATTAAGCCAACCGGGAAAACAATTCAACCCTATTAACACGGGTTTTATACACTCATGTATGCTTCAGAAAGAGTTTACAAGACTCAACCCATAAACTCTTTAGCTATTCATCAACTTGTTAATTCCAGCTCATTTTGACCTAAACCATTTCTTCTATGCGCCTCTCCGCGCCGTGATTTTAATCAAGCATCAACCCAGTATTTGTCCAAATACTAAAATACCCTCAATGAAGCTTGCCGACACCTTCCCTTAATTTGGTCTTCACCTTCACCTCAAAGCATCTCCATATACTTTAACACATAACTCATAGTGTCCAATGACTAGCCGTCACATCTTCATACATTCAGTCTCTCCAAACAATCTCTGCGTGCATCAATCTCGTCACTTGGCACACCATATGCACTAACTCGTCTGTTCACAATCGTTGTCTTTTCTATGCTTTTTGCTTGAGCCATATAGCATCACCCAGACTTACAAGACCGCTTAGGCTTCAGCTCCCTCGCCTAGTCCCGGTCCATTTCCATCGACAAGTAACGTTCTCCAAACCACCTGCACATTCAAAGATCAAACAACCATCTCGAACATAAGTTATACGCACTTGATTTACGTTAGTCAAAATTATGTATCATGCAACACAATACAACCAACCAACAGCACTCATGTCGTACACACACTCATCCAACTCAAAAATAATTTCCACTATTCTCTGGCTACACCCACTGGTCTAGCCGCACTTCATATGCCGGTCAGACCGCCGGCTACTGGTCAGCCTAACCGTTTAACAACACCAGAAAATACCTCATCTGAAATTTCTGTTAAACTCTATACCATTTAACAACACCAGAAAATACCTCCTCTGAAATTTCAGTTAAATTCTATCTAGTTTTCGCCCTAGTTTTCAATTCTAGTGACACCTAGAGCAAACTTATCCCCAAACTAGCATACACGGGTATTTGGTATTCATTTTTCTAAAATACTATGGTTGGTCTAACCGCTTGCCCCATGACGATTAGACCGCCAGCCATTAGTCGGTCTGGCCACCAGCCATCAGTTGGTCAGACGTCTGAACCCTGACAGCATAATAGAAAATCTGAATTTCCTATAACTTTTGCAAAATTCAAATGCACTTAACTAAAATGGCAATTGTACACCTTGTATGTGGTCTGTCATCTATCTATCATCATTTCTATCGGAACAAAATACGCTTTATTATTTTCTATTTTTGTACTCACCAACTGAAGAGATGAGAAGAGAATATTCATTCTATCGATCAAACACCACCAAACCTTCCATCACGCAACCCTGGTACCGCAAATAGTGCTGGTCAGCAGCTGCATCCATACATCCGTCGCCAAATGGCCCGAGAGGAATCCATCTGGGAAGGTAGGCAGCCATGGTCATGTCCTCCTTGCCGGCCTTCATCCCACGCCGGTGGCCGCCGCTGTTGCGGTTCCTGCCGCCACGGCCGTCGACTCCGCACTCCTTGGGCCTCCTGCACCTGCAGTACCTCCAGCTGCCAGCATCCACCAGAAGTGGTACCCAGCACTGCCGTTATATGTCAAGGAGCCGCGGAGCAGGTCAAGGAGGCTGCGAAAATGCGCAGGAGAAGGGAGTGGTTATGGCAGCTGCGGTGGCGGTGGCGGTGAGAGGAAGGCGAAGCCCCTGCACTCGGAGTGAAGGCCCCCGCGGCAATGATTGCGTAACCCATGTTGTTCTTGATACTGCTTCTTCCTCTTTCTCCTCCTCATCGACGTCGTCGTCGTCTTCTTGAGGAGGCGGCATGCACGCAAGAAGGTTGAAGAAACCAAGTATATAACTCTGGTGACGCGTCACTAAAATTAAATATGAATAAGTCTACTATAGGCTCTTAAACTCTTTTGATTATCTAACTTTCAATCTAAAAAAATAAAATCGATGTTTTATAACTCTCAACTATCAATACCATCTATTTTACACATTAAGACTAAGTGAAGCCGGTTTTTGCTAACATGGAAGTGATTTTTTTAACACGTGAACTGGTTTTGGGATGACATGTGAGGCAATCAGCAAAATTATCAAACAAATAAAAAAGGTGGGATCCACATGTTATGCTCTAGTCTTTTCTTCCACTAGCTTCTGTGGGAGAATCATGTAATTGATAGAGGGGTTTTGCTCATGATTTGGTGGAATATGATGTGACCCGAAAGGATTTGGAAGGGGCTTACTGGATTGGTTACAATGATGAGGTTGGTTGCGGTGGTGTCAGATGGCGTACCACTAGAGTTAAAGAAGGTGATCGCATTTCCGGCCATCCTATGCACGAGAGGAGAATGGAGTTGGGGAATGGATGTAGAGGGTGTCGTGGTAAAGCTAATGCAATCCAAGTTCAATGGTGAAGCTCACCTAAGCGATCACGTGAGCTCGATAGAGCTCGATGGCCGGAGTAGAGGAGCTTGAGCTCCTTGTGCCCTTCTCGTCTATGGAGGGGACGGTCCAAGTGCGCTTGTCCCCCAGGGCTTAAAAGGGATGAGCGAGGCACTAGTTGGACGGCGACGCAACGATAGTGGAGACACAAGTGCGGACAGGCGAAATGATGCTAGGAAGAAGTGAGGAGGAAGAAGGTGCTTTTTTATCATGACATGTGGTCTCAACAAATTTTACATTTTTTTTTATTCAGTATGATGTTTGTATAGTTAACTAGGACATGATTTGACGCTTATGTGTTAATACACTTGTCCAAGTAGATGCCACCTCAGCTAAAACATCCTTCAATTAGCCTCGGGGATGTAAAATAAACGGTATTGATAGTTAAGGGGTAAAGCATCCGGTTTTGCACTTCTATGTTAAAAGTTAAATAAACGTAAGAGTTCAGAGGGTAAAAGTAGACTTATTCTAACTAAATAAGGGTGTGAAACTATGGGTTCATCTACTGAATGCCAGTTAGATTCTTACTAGTTTTTACATGTTTGAGAGTGGGATTAGATTAGGTTACATTATGTTCCAATATGCGATGTATCGATAGTATGGTAGTACTATCGGAGTAGTTATATGGAGTACGTGAGCAGAGGAAACTGAGATAAAATGCTCTGAATTTCACTGGGAGGAAAATCAAATGTTCCGTAATAATTTGAATGTCTACGTAGCTAACTCAACTGCCAATAGTAAATCTCTCGGTGTTTCTCTCTTTATTATATTGTATCATGCATTCTTGGCATCTTGCGCAGCCCAGACTGATTGACTTCATTTGTATGGATGAATCACCATTTTGGAACGACGGTGCAGGCACATTCTATTGGTGCAGTTGAGCAAACGAGACACAGATAGTATAGATTAGTGATGTCGAGGCAAGCTAACATATAGGATTGGAACAGCGAATTAGAGAAAGTGAATGACTTTTTTAAATATTTTCCTAAGTATTAATTTTACACAGCGAAAACACAAACTCATTAAAGTTAAGAACCAAAATCCACCTGATACAATCTGTCTCCAACCGGTCTCACGATCAGCCAACAAGCGGTCTGACTACTGGATGGAACAACTGCGCCAGTCTGACCGATCGGTTACTTGCGGTCTGACCGCTCGCCGAGAAACAGTGTAGACTGCACTGAATACTATCCAAGAAAATATCTAACTCTCAGACCATTGATCCAAATACAGTGAAATTTGGCATAAACCATCTCTAGGATATCAAGAATCTTTTCTAATTATGGATCATAAAAATCAATGTCAAAGTTCCAATATTTATCCAAAACACATAGAGTTACACCAAAATCAGGCAAAAGAAGAAAACCTTAATCTGCTCTTACTCGTGAGTCCTTGATCATATAGATGGCCTTGGGATGGGTTTTCATATGTCATAGCGAGCTAAATCATGGTACGAATTCAAGCCAAAAATCCTTACAAGAGCAAAATTCCAAAATCACCTCCCCCTTGATGAAAACTGGGCAAACTCAAGAACTTCCTCTAGATCATGTCTAGATGGATGAAATCTGATCTCCAAGAGATATCTCTATATATTACACATTCTTGGTACCAGAAAGATCAAGAAGTGAGAAATTCAAACAAGAAAGTCAAGCAAATCAAAAGTACAAGGAAAGATTTATGGCGCAACTCATTTGGGCAAACATTATATGTTAATTTCACTTGGAGATGAATATTTTATAACTACTCCCTCAGGATGGTGGAGCTCTAACTCTAGAGTATACATACATAAAAGGATACAACACAAAAAACATAACCCTAATCTCCCAAGTGTTAAGTCCTATCTCTCCCTTCAACACACATCTTATATAGTGGAGGCTTCCACCTCATATTAAGCCCTAAACAACCAGCTACTTCTTAGTATATCACACTATTTACATATGAAAAATCCGATAACCCACACATAAACAAGTTTTACTCTCACACACACTTTCACGCTTTTGAAATCACAACTTACATGGCCCACAAGCCCAATATGACACTTCATCCTAAAAACGTTACCTAAACCACTTAGGCCAATGTCGCAATTTTGCAAACCACCAATCCACCTGGTATTGGACAGTGTCCTCGATTGCCACCCATCGATATTTATGAATATGCGATGCCCAATGCCTCGTCACTGAGATCATACTTCTACTCCGAGAAACATCACCACTTGAAATGTCTGAGTCCTATGGCACACTGTATCACACCATAGTCTATGATGCCCAATTCCTTGCTACCCAGATCATACGCCTGCTCTAAGGAGTGATCCGGCGATGTGGGCCTAGTCGACAGTGAGGAGGGTGACACAGGTAGCTCGCCGGAGAGGGAGGGTGTAAGATCGAGGAGGCCGACTAGAGGGGGGTGAATAGGCGGTTTTAAATTTTTCTTCTAAATTAGCCTAACAATTATGACTTAACAAATTCTCTAAAGCAAGTTAACAAAATAGAGACTAAAACAAGTTACAATGGCTCAAGTGATCACTAGCACGATTGAATTTTCCTAAGAGCAAGAACAATTCTAGACTAGATCAATGAAAGCTACTCTAGTGACACAAGCAATTAAATAGTTCTAATGAAACAAATTGCTTGAATGTAATGGAAGCACAAGAGAGCAAACCACAACTGACACGATCACTTTTTACCGTGGTGATCGGAGACTTGCCGGTCTCCCCTAGTCCAAGTTGAGGTAAGCTCGAATGAATCGAACCGGCTCCATGAATTGAGCCTAATCACCTCGACCACTATTGGTAGCCCTTTCCCTCTCCGGGTAGGCAAGCTCCAAGCCTTCACAATTTTTCGGCCCTTCTCACAACCTTCTTGAGAAGATCGCCGAAATCTCCGCCAAGCCGTCTAGGTGCCGGCAAGCACCAAGAGTAATGAATCACAGCGGCTAGATCACACTCAAGTGCCAAATGGATCAATCTAGTATGCAATGCACTTGAATTTGCTCAACTACCTCAATTGAATGCAATAGTGAAGAAGTGAGGTGTGAGAGGTTGCTCTATGCTCAAGAATGCTCAAAAGGGATTCAACAACATGTCCTTGTGCTGGTGGGGTCGAATTTATACCCCCACCAACCTCAAATGACCGTTGCAATAAATTATCCTGAAAAATCAGGGAAATCGGAACTACCGCAGTGTTGAGGGCGGTACTTCCGGATTTCCGCCGACTGGTCAGAACGGCTATGTCAGAGAGTCAGAAGTAACCGTTGGACATTAAATGCGGTACTTCCGCCGTTGTAAGTGCGGTACTTCTGGAATCCTGGAAGTTCCGATATTTCCCCGGTACTTCCGATCTCAGAGAGGTTAACTCTAACTCCGGGCGCCCTCTGGAAATAAAGTTCCGCTCGGATGCCCGGAACTTCCGGCCTTGCGGTAGTTCCGCAGTTCAACCCGCGGTACTTCCGATTTCCGATGAGTTAAGTTGAACTCGGGGCGCTCTCTGGAAAAAAACGTTCCGCCCGATAGCCCGGTACTTCCGGCCGATCGGAAGTTCCGAGCTTTGAACGCCGGTACTTCCGGAATTTCTGACAATGCACAGTTTTTGATTTAATTTTTTATTTCTATGTGCATGCATGATTCTAAATTGATCCAAGAAGCACATTAGCATATGATCAAGCACTTTTCCATGATCCCTCTTAATAGTACGGCATCTGACCTATAATCCGGTCTTCCAACCTTTCTCCAAGACCGGTAAAAATAGAAGAGCCCTAAACTATTTACCTTGTCGCCTTGGATCTCTTTAAATTTTGTGAAATCTTTTATGAGCCTTCTTTCTTTACTCTTGAGACTAATCCTTTCAAACACTTAACGCACATATTAGTCCCATGATCACATAATGTCATTAATTACCAAAACCAATATTTTTAGGGGCCTAGATGCTTTCAATCTCCCCCTTTTGGTAATTGATGACAACATAAGCAATTTTGAGAAGAATAATAAATTGGATATACTTCTTGTTTGAAAGTTGTATATCACAATTCTTTTTAAAGATGTGGCAATGAAGAGCATGGGGAGTTTATTTGCAATAAAAAAATGACGACACGAGCTCCCCCTAAATCTATGCATTCATATAAAGATTTGCATGGTCTCCACATCATATAACGTGAGATTTACACAAAATTCAATAAGATGCATAAACACGAAAATAGTATTTAGAGCACATAACCCAAATATAGTTCATTACATCATGCATAGGAAATATTAAAAACTAACCATCCAACGAGAGTTAAACATCACATGGTTCATTACACCATAATTTATTACATAGTGAATAGTAGATAAAAGTTTATTTCTAAAGCTTCATTCTTCTCCTTGCTTCATTTCTCCCCCCCCTTTGGCATCAAAGTACCAAAAAGGAGAGCTACTCCTGAGCTGCATGAGGAGAAGGAGAGCGACGACGACGAGTGTAGTGAGCTGGAGAAGACGGGCGGGTCACGGCACTCTCTAGAGACGAGACGCGGTCCCCGAGAGAGGAGACAGAAGTGATCGAGGTGGCAACCTGTCCCGAAGTCTCAATCTGACACTCCTCAAACCTGAGGATGGCGGAGTAAATCTGAGACAAAGTGACATCACCCTCACCCTGAGGAGGAGGATCAGCTGCTGCCTGTGGCTGTCCATGGGGACAAGGAGGAGCAGGAATGGGAGGCTCTGCACGTGGCTTGTAAGGCTTGTGCACGGTGCAAAGTGCTCCTCTGTACCCGGTCTTCCTAATGATCAGAGCCATAATGTATGGTGCATAGTTGATCCTTCGGACTCTGTCATTCGTATTAGCATCAATCTCCCGGATGATAAGATCTACCACATCAAACTTTTCACCGCGCATAATGTAGTCAATCACATTCCAAGCATGGCCGCGAATGGCATCAAAGTTTCCACTCTTCGGGTAGATGGTGTGATTGATTATCCTGTTGACAAGGCTAGGAATTGGAAGTAATCCTGCTATTGTCCCTGGCACACCTCTAGCTGCCCGGTCATAATACTCAGTATAAGCAGAAATGGGAAGTGCCGGCCTGCTAAAAACCTTCTCATAGGCACTAGACTCAGTGCCAAGTGCCAACTCGAACTCATGATTGGTCACTCACAGGCCTGTTGTCCCGTCATCCAACACATGTGCTCAAAGTTAAGGGAGATGTAAAGGGTAGCATAAAACTACCTGATCATCTCCTCGTTGTGCTAGACTGAAGAGCTACAAGGTGGTGAATCCCCGCTCGCTGAAATAGTCTGTAAGCACCATCAAACTTGTCGATCTGTGACAAGTGATCCCAATCCACATACTTGTGCTGAGCGAACTTGCGAGAAGGACCATACATTTGCATATAAACTTGCTCCTGAAACTTTGTATGGAACTTCAGGTTCTGAGAGTTCATGGGCAGCACATACTGACTTCGGCGGCGTAGAATAGCATAATCATCACTGGATATCTTGGTCAAGTCCACAGTCTGCTCATCTGCTGCAGGCATCTCCTCGTCAGACTCCTCATACTCCTCACTTTGCTCATGAGAATCCTCGGACGCCTCGGACTCGCTCTCAGAGTCGGAGGCGGGACCTTTGCCCCTATCCTCATGTTCTGGAAGTGCCGCGGAGGAGGATTGACCCTGAGTTCCCACATAGGTCTTGTGGGAAGTGTGCTTCATCCTCGGCATCTTCAAAGACAGAAAAGGATAACAAGGAATGAGATAGGATTCAAAGAAATAGGTTTGATTTGAAAAGCAATAGAGTTTATGATGTTTCAGGAAAATCGGAAGTACCGACGGCAAACCTGCGGAACTTCTGGGAATCCGGTAGTTCCGGCGTTGAAAATGCGGAACTTCCGGGACCCCGGTAGTTCCGGCCGCTCGACCGGTAGTTCCGATTTTTCTGAGATGTTTCTAGGGCAAGATGAATCTTCATTCTTTTGGGGTATTCTTGGATTGAATCCAATGCATGAATGTAAAATCATCATAATACTCTAAATAAACTAATTTGCCCAAAGAAATTACAGCAAAAATCATCACATTTTCAAATTTAACCTAATCCTAATCTAGGGTTCTTAGAGCAAGATAAAAAGGGTTTTGATCCTATTTACCTTGATGAATCGAAGGAGGGGAACCCTAGAAGTGCAAAGGATCGCCCAAAAACGAAGAAGTTCCCTCGGATTCGAAGATCGGGAGAGGGGAATGGTTTTTGGGAGAGAGAGAGAGAGAAAGAGGGTAAAGGAGAAGGGTGCCTGCGGTTTTGGGAGAGGAAAGGAGGAGAGAGAGGGAAAAGAGGGAGGAAATCAAGGGAGTAACGGCAGGGAGGTTGGCGGTTTTGGAAACCGCATTAAATCCCGCAGAAAACGGAAGTTCCGTGCTTAACACTCCGGAAGTTCCGATTTCACAGAAATTCCGGAAGTACCGTGAGAATAAAGGCGGTAGTTCCGGATTTTCTGGCAAATGCGGAAGTACCGCAAATAGAACTGCGGTAGTTCCGATTTTTCTGGAACTTCTCAGGATTTGAACTTTAGAACTTGAAATAATGCAAATGATCCCTAGTTTTGCACTCAAATAAAGTCATTCAGGATCATTATGCATAAATAAAGCTATTGCTTAACTTGGAACATAGTTTTTATGAACATAATCAAGTTTTTGCCCGAGAAGGGATAAAATTCATTGAAATGCCACAAGAGAACATCAAATGAGCAAAAATGAATGAAATTAGAGTTCAAGCTACATTCGAGTAGTCTATGACATTTAACTCATTCCTCAATTTGCAAAAGCGGCTTTCATCTAGTGGTTTGGTGAAAATGTCCGCTAATTGGTCTTCGGTTCGGATGTGGCTAATTTCAATATCTCCCTTGCTCACATGATCTCTCAAGAAATGGTGGCGTATATCTATGTGCTTGGTTCTTGAGTGTTGAATGGGATTGTTGGATATTTTGACGGCACTATCATTATCACACAAAAGAGGCATTTTGTCAAATTTAATTCCATAATCCATCAATATTTTCCTCATCCAAAGCAATTGAGCACAACAACTACCGGCGGAAACATATTCAGCTTCGGCGGTTGAAAGGGCTACGGAATTTTGTTTCTTGGATGACCAACATACTAGTGACCTACCTAGTAATTGACAATTACCCGAGGTACTTTTTCTATCCACTTTGCAACCCGCATAATCGGAGTCCGAATATCCAATTAATTCAAATTTTGCACCTTTGGGATACCAAAGCCCTATACTTAAGGAATGTTTTAAATATCTTAGAATCCTCTTTACGGCCACTAAATGGCACTCTTTTGGAAAACCTTAAAAACAAGCACACATGCAAACACTAAACATAATGTCGGGCCTAGATGCGGTATGATAAAGTAAACTACCAATCATAGATCTATAGAACTTTAAATCTACCGACTTACCTCCTTTGTTGAGGTCTAAATGCCCGTTTGTTGCCATGGGTGTCTTGATGGGTTTAGCCACTTCCATCCCGAATTTCTTGAGTAGATCCTTCACATACTTCATTTGACTTATGAATGTTCCATCTTTATGTTGTTTGATTTTAAGTCCAAGAAAGTACCTTAGCTCTCCTATCATCGAGATCTCGAATTCTCTAGACATCATCTCACAAAATTATTTGCAAAAGTCTTGATTAGTAGAACCAAATATAATATCATCGACATAAATTTGGCACACAAAGAAATCATCATTGATAATTTTTGTGAATAAAGTTGTTCTACTTTTTCCAATTTTGAAGCCTTTTGAAACAAGAAAATTGCGAAGGCGCTCATATCAAGCTCTAGGAGTTTGTTTTAAGCCATATAGCGCCTTTGAAAGTTTATAAACATGATTAGAATATTTTCCATCTTCAAATCCTGGGGGTTGTTCTACATATACTAGTTCGGAGATTGTTCCATTAAGAAAAGCACTTTTGACATCCATTTGAAATAACTTGATATCAAAGCATGATGCAAAAGCAAGCAAGATTCTAATTGACTCAAGTCTAGCAACCGGTGCAAATGTTTCATCATAATCTAAACATTCGACTTGAGTATAACCTTGAGCAACTAACCTTGCCTTATTTCTTACCACAACTCTGTTCTCATCTTGTTTATTCCAGAAGACCCATTTTGTACCAATTACGTTGTGCTCCGTGGGTCTTTCCACCAAAGTCCAAACTTCATTTTGAGCGAAGTTGTTCAACTCTTCATGCATAGCATTTACCCAATCCGGGTCATCTAGGGCTTCATCTACACGTTTAGGCTCAAAAGAAGACACAAAAGAGTAATGTTCACAAAATGAAGCTACTCTAGAGCGAGTTTGAACACCCTTACTCACATCACCCAATATTTGATATATTGGATGATCTTTGGCGATTGCATTGTGAATCTTCAAAGAATTTGGCTGTTGACTCTTTTCTTCATCTTTTATGACTTGAATGCCATTTGTTGTAGAAGAGGTGGGTGGTTTCACTTGTCTTGATGAGCTTGGTGAAGATGGATCCTTTTTTGGCTTTATGTCGCCAATTTGCATATTTTTCATTGCTTTGTGTAATCCCTCATCTCCTACATCATCCAAATTCTCATGCTCTTCTTGAGAGCCGTTAGTCTCATCAAATTGAACATCACAAGACTCTTCTACTAAACCCGAATTTTTGTTATAAACTCTATAGGCTTTACTATTTGAAGAATAACCTAAAAGAAAACCTTCATCACATCGACTTTGAAATTTAGAGAGCCGAACACCCTTTCTTAGAATATAGCATTTGCAACCAAATACTCTAAAGTAGAAAATATTCGGTTTTCTTCCTACAAGAAGCTCATAGGAAGTCTTTTTCAAAAGACGATGCAAATAAAGGCGATTTATGGCATGACAAGCGGTGTTAATAGCTTCCGCCCAAAATTTATCGCAAGTATTGTACTCATCAAGTATTGTCCTAGCCATTTCAATTAATGTGCGATTTTTCATTTCTACCACTCCATTTTGCTCCGGAGTGTAGGTTGTGGAAAGTTCGTGCTTTATTCCAAGTTCATCACAAAAATCTTCGATTTTAGTGTTCTTAAACTCAGAACCATTGTCACTCCTAATTTTCTTTATTTTAAAATCAAATTCATTTTGGGCCCTCTTTGAAAAGCTTTTGAAAATCCCAGAGGTTTCACTTTTGTCATTTAGGAAGAAGACCCATGTATATCTAGAGTAATCATCCACAATAACTAAACAATAGCTATTACCTCCAATGCTCTTATAGGTTGTTGGCCCAAACAAATCCATATATAAGAGCTCTAATGGTCTAGAAGTTGACATGATACTTTTGGAAGGGTGAGAATTAGCGACTTATTTTCCGGCTTGACAAGCACTACAAAGTCAATTTTTCTCAAACTTCACATCCTTCAAGCCAACTAAGTCTTGATTGAAAAGCTTTTTGAGTTGAATCATACCCACATGACTTAGCCTTCTATGCCATAACCAACCCAAAGAGGTTTTACAATTAAACAAGTTTTTAAACAAGACTCATTTGAAGTAAAATCTATCAAATAGAGATTTCCAAATCTAAAGCCTTTGAAAACAAGTTCATTATTATTATTTTTTGAAATGATTACATTTTCCTTAGAGAAAGAGCATGTTAATCCTAGATCACACAATTGAGCAACGGATAGCAAATTGAAATTTAATGTTTCTACCAAGGATACATTAGAAATGGAAAGATCGTTTGAGATAGCGATTTTACCCAAACCAAGTACCTTTCCTTTGCTATTGTCTCCAAAGGTGATCTTGTGATTGCTCCCGTTCTCAAAGGTAGTGAACATTTTCCGGTCTCCGACCATGTGTTGAGTACATCCACTATCCAACACCCAATGCCTTCCACCGGTTTTGTAATTCACCTACAAAAGAAGATCAAGCTCTTTTAGGTACCCAAATTTGTTTGGGTCCTTGGAGATTAGTGGCCAAGGTTTTGGGCACCCAAATGGATTTTTTTAGCACCCAAAATCGAGGTGCCAATGAAATGAGCAATAACATTTTTATTTGTAGTTTTCTTAAGCATGTAGCAAGAATCATATAGACCAATGGAATGTATCTTATTTTTAGAACAATCATTTTGCATATGTCCTACATTCCGGCATTTAGTACAATATTTTCCATTTTCTTTTACAAACCTTGGAGGCTTGTAAACCGGTTTCTTACCTTTCTTGGGAACATACCCAAGTCCTTCCTTGTTGAAAGAACATCTTTGATTACTTAGTAATTTATCAGGGGTATCTTTTCCCTTGTAGGCTCTTTCTAAACTTTTGTTCAATTTAACCACTTGTTCCTTTAAATTTTCATTTTCTTTAACAAGTACACAATCATTTGCAAAATTTAAAGCATCTTTAGAATCAATGCTAGATGAACAAGGCATAGCAAGCAAATTATCACAAGATGTAGATATGCTAGATTTTGAGATTTTTATACTAGGCATTTCATTCGAGATATCACAAGTAATTCCAATACTAGTACTAGATTTTTGATTTTCTTGGAGAAGCAAATCATGAGCTTCCTTTAGCTCCTCATAAGATTCTTGGAGAGATATGTGTTCTCTCTTCAAGACCTTAAACTTTGATTTTTCTTTTCCAAGAAATTCATTTAATTCAACTAACATGTCCATCAAATCATCATATGAGGGCTCATCATCATCGAGCAATTTTACATTTTCTCCTTTGGCCATGAGGCATGTAGGAGTGGAGAATAGCGATGGAGCTTCCTTGATGGCGATGCCCGCGAGTCCCTTCTTCTTGGGAGACTCATCCTCGCTTGAGTCGGAGTACTCCTCCTCGGAATCCCACTCACCAATGTGAGCTTCATTCTTGCCATCCTTATGAAGCTTCTTGAAGAGCTTCTTCTTGCCGTTGTAGCTCTTCTTCCTTGATGACTTCTCCTTGTCATCTTTCTTCGTGGGACATTGAGAGGCAATGTGTCCCTTCTCATCACATTCATAGTAACGAATGTTACTATACTTCTTGTTGGAGAAGGAATGCCCTTTCTTGGTCTTGTCATGACTTGCGCTTCGGTTTGAGCGCTTCCTCATGAACTTCTTCATCCCTCACTAGAAGGGTCAATTCTTCTTCCGAATCCTCCTCATCATCTTCGGATTCCTCGCTTATCACCGCTTTAGCCTTGAAAGCGGTGATTTTCTTGCTCTTAGAAGAGAATTGCTCCATGAGCTCTTCCTTGTCCTTTTTGTAAAGCTCATTGGTGATGAGGTTGCCCAATAATTGAGTTGGAGTCATTATTGGTAACTCGGGAGAGTTGAGGAAGAGAGTCACTAACATTTCATATTTCTCCGGCAACGCCCTTAGCATTTTTCTTACAATATCAACATCGGAAAGATTAGTACCAAGACCCTTGAGCTCATTCACGATGTTGTTTAGCCTTGAGTACATCTCATTTATGTCCTCATGGGGCAACATTGTGAATGTCTCATATTTGATCCTTAGCCGATGCAATTTTGCCTCCTTGACCGCGGATGTCCCTTCGTGTATTTCCGAGAGGGTAGTCCAAATAGCGTGAGCCGTTTCAAGATTGCTCACTCTATTGAACTCATCCGCGTTCAAGGCTCCAATAGAGCATTCATAGCTTGGGCGTCTAAATAAGCGTTACGCCCATCTTGTTCTGTTGGGTGATCCGGATCAAGAGCTATGACATAACCCTCATTTACGACTTTCCAAATATGAGGACTCATGGCCTTTAAGTAAATAGACATCCTAATTTTCTAATAAGCATAGTTTGAGCCATCAAAGAAAGGTGCTTTTCCTATAGCAAATCCCTCGCTAGCCATCCTTTTCACTCTAGATGGTTAAGTCTAAAAATGATAGACCAAACTCTGATACCACTTGTAAGATCGAGGAGGCCGACTAGAGGGGGGTGAATAGGCGGTTTTAAATTTTTCTTCTAAATTAGCCTAACAATTATGACTTAACAAATTCTCTAAAGCAAGTTAACAAAATAGAGACTAAAACAAGTTACAATGGCTCAAGTGATCACTAGCACGATTGAATTTTCCTAAGAGCAAGAACAATTCTAGACTAGATCAATGAAAGCTACTCTAGTGACACAAGCAATTAAATAGTTCTAATGAAACAAATTGCTTGAATGTAATGGAAGCACAAGAGAGCAAACCACAACTGACACGATCACTTTTTACCGTGGTGATCGGAGACTTGCCGGTCTCCCCTAGTCCAAGTTGAGGTAAGCTCGAATGAATCGAACCGGCTCCATGAATTGAGCCTAATCACCTCGACCACTATTGGTAGCCCTTTCCCTCTCCGGGTAGGCAAGCTCCAAGCCTTCACAATTTTTCGGCCCTTCTCACAACCTTCTTGAGAAGATCACCGAAATCTCCGCCAAGCCGTCTAGGTGCCGGCAAGCACCAAGAGTAATGAATCACAGCGGCTAGATCACACTCAAGTGCCAAATGGATCAATCTAGTATGCAATGCACTTGAATTTGCTCAACTACCTCAATTGAATGCAATAGTGAAGAAGTGAGGTGTGAGAGGTTGCTCTATGCTCAAGAATGCTCAAAAGGGATTCAACAACATGTCCTTGTGCTGGTGGGGTCGAATTTATACCCCCACCAACCTCAAATGACCGTTGCAATAAATTATCCTGAAAAATCAGGGAAATCGGAACTACCGCAGTGTTGAGGGCGGTACTTCCGGATTTCCGCCGACTGGTCAGAACGGCTATGTCAGAGAGTCAGAAGTAACCGTTGGACATTAAATGCGGTACTTCCGCCGTTGTAAGTGCGGTACTTCTGGAATCCTGGAAGTTCCGATATTTCCCCGGTACTTCCGATCTCAGAGAGGTTAACTCTAACTCCGGGCGCCCTCTGGAAATAAAGTTCCGCTCGGATGCCCGGAACTTCCGGCCTTGCGGTAGTTCCGCAGTTCAACCCGCGGTACTTCCGATTTCCGAGGAGTTAAGTTGAACTCGGGGCGCTCTCTGGAAAAAAACGTTCCGCCCGATAGCCTGGTACTTCCGGCCGATCGGAAGTTCCGAGCTTTGAACGCCGGTACTTCCGGAATTTCTGACAATGCACAGTTTTTGATTTAATTTTTTATTTCTAAGTGCATGCATGATTCTAAATTGATCCAAGAAGCACATTAGCATATGATCAAGCACTTTTTCATGATCTCTCTTAATAGTACGGCATCTATCATATGATCCAGTCTTCCAATCTTTCTCCAAGACCGATTAAAATAGAAGAGCCCTAAACTTTTTACCTTGTCGCCTTGGATCTCTTTGAATTTTGTGAAATCTTTTATGAGCCTTCTTTCTTTGCTCTTGAGACTAATCCTTTCAAACACTTAACGCACATATTAGTCCCATGATCACATAATGTCATTAATTACCAAAACCAATATTTTTAGGGGCCTAGATGCTTTCAGAGGGGTGGTCTACATTGCTTGGGATAGCTTTGCTACTCCAATGCGATGCTCTAGACACGGTGAATCGAACGGAGGCATGGGGAAACATGATTAGCATTAGTGGTGGGGGAGATGGACGAAGTCGAAGAAGGAGGGTGGGAGGTGTTCGGTGGCAATTGAAGTAGTGGTGATGCATTGGGGGCAAGAGGAGGTGATTGGCAGCCTTTATAGCTGAGGGGAGAGGAGGTGGTCGTTGGATGGCATCAATGCGGGTGGAAGCCTAGGGCAGTGGTGCTCGATGCCTAGTGCGGTACATTGCGAAGCAGGCGGAGCCAGCATGCGACATAGAGAGGAGTAAATGCAGAGGTGATGCGCGGAGGCAACAGTGTGGAGGGGAGATTCAGCATGCAGAGTGAACATGGTGCAAAAATGGTGGGCATGGTCGTGGGGGCGTGCATAATAGGGAGAAGAGGGAGAGGGAAGAAGGGAAGAGGGCTAGGCGAGGTTGGTGCAAGCTTGTAGCGTTGTTGGCTCACTGGAATGGGGAGGCCACACGCACTGTTATGACAAAGGGCATGGCGGCATAGGCACATGCACAGTGGACACGGGCCAGGTCACGACGTGTGCGGGACTCAGCTTTTAAAAGTTATTTTTTGGTTTTTCTATGGTAATCTGCTTTTATACAGAATATCTTTTTAAGGCGGGGTCTATAAGTTAAATGTAGTACACATAGGGTGCATTTTATGGCCTCTAAGGATGAATCTTTCGATCACTTCTGAGAGCTAGCTCTTAGACTTACTAATAAATTTCTAGGAGCACTTAGAGCAATTAAAAGTGATAATGGTACTGAATTTAAGAACACATCATTTGCTTCTTTTTGTGCTGAAAAGGGTTTAGACTATCAATTTTCGTCAGCTCGAGTACCTCGACACAACTGTGTGGTTGAACACAAAAATAGAACTTTGGTCAAGGTGGCTAGAACAATGTTAAATGAACATGCTACTCCTAGGAAGTATTGGGCTGAAGCTGCTTCAACAGCTTGTCAAATTTCGAATAGAGTATTGTTGCGAGCTAAACTGCATAAGACTTCCTATGAGCTTCGTTTTGGTTATTCTCCTATTGTTTCTCACTTGAGAGTGTTTGGATATCGATGCTTCATACTTAAACATGGCAATCATGATAAATTTAAATCTAGATCCTTAAATGGCATCTTAGAAACTAATAAAATCGTTGAGACCTGCGATGTCACTTTTGATGAGGATAGTCCTGGTACTAGACCCAACAATACAGGTATATAGATCTCTGACGCACTCGAGGATATCTTCTATGACTCTGACGACGACAACAGGGAGTTCCCGAGTCACACTACGACACCTATGACCACCTCTACAAACACTCCTACGATCATGCATGAGGTAGAGGCCACTACGACCATTACGACCTCTTCGATTATATCTACGATAACTCCTATGACCTCTTCACAGGCTCCTCTACATATTCAACAAAGTCATCCCCCTGAACAAATGGTTGGTGAGTTAAATGAAAGAGTTATTCGTAGTAGGTATAACTCCAATGCCTCATATGCTCATTCTGCTTTTGTCTCCTCTTTTAAACCCCAAGATGTAAGTCATGCTTTATCTGATGAGTCTTGGATTAATGTCATGCATGAGGAATTAGAAAACTTTGAGCATAATAAAGTATGACCTTGGTTTCCCCTCATGGTCATAATGTAATTGGAACTAAATGGGACTTTAAGAATAAACAAAGTGAGAATGGTGTTGTTGTCCAAAATAAGGCTACACTTATGGCTCAAGGATTCACCCAGATAGATGGTCTTGATATTGGTGAAACATTTACACCTGTTACTCGATTAGAAGCCATTAGAATTTGTTGCATCAAAGGGTTTTAGACTTTATCAAATGGATATGAAAAGTACTTTTCTTAATGGCTATATTGAGGAGGAAGTTTATGTCAGACAACCACCTGGTTTTGAAAATTCTAAGTTTCATGATCATGTCTACAAATTGTCCAAAGTTTTATATAGTTTAAAACAAACACTCAGAGCATGGTATGATAGACTTAAATCATATTTGCTAAAATATGACTTTCATATAAGCAAGGTAGATAAGACTTTATTTACTCTCAAGTATGGCAATGATCTTTTACTCGTTCAGATTTATATAGATGATATCATCTTTGGAGGTTCCTCTCATGCTCTTGTTTTCAAGTTTTTAGATACTATGAGCAAAGAATTTGATATAAGCATGATAGGAGAGCTCACATCCTTCCTAGGCTTTCAGATCAAGCAATTAAAGTTGAGTACTTTTGTTCACCAAACGAAGTACACCAAATATCCACTTCATTGCTTTGACATAGAGATAGTCAAACCAATTTCCACACCCAATGGGTCTACTGCTGTGTTGGATCCTGATGAAGTTGAAGAGCCTGTAGATAAAAAGTAATACAGAAAAATAATTGGCTCTCTTTTGTATTTCACAACTTCAAGTCCAGATATACACTTTGTTGTGTGTTTGTGTGCTCGCTTTCAAACTTCCCCATATGCTTCACATCATCCAGTGGTAAAGCGAATTTTCAGGTATCTTTAGTCAGCCTTGGAATTTGGCTTATGGTACTCTTCTTCCTCATGTCTTATCCTTAGAACTTATTCAAATGCGAATTTTGGGGTTGTCGAATTGATAGGAAGAGTACTTATGACACATGTCACTTTTTAGGCACATCTCTTATTTCATGGACCTCTAGGAAACATGTGTCTGTTGCACTTTGTACGACTGAGGCTGAATATATAGCTGCCGCTTCTTATTGCTCTCAATTGCTTTGGATGATAGTTACTCTTAAGGATTTTGGCTTAGAATTAAATAGTGTTTCACTTTTCTGTGATAACACTAGTGCGATTAGTATTACTAAAACTCATGTGCAACATTTAAGTACCAAACACATTGATATTCGCTATCATTTTCTTAGAGACCATGTGGAAAAGAGAGATGTTGTCTTGCATTTCATCGATTCCGATTCTCAAGTTACTGATATTTTTACCAAACTTATTGATTCTTCTCATTTTGCTCCACTCAAAACACTCAGGAATAACAAGCAGCGCTACCGACCACGGAACCATTGAGTACCTACTCTTTGTACTGAATCACCGACAACCGCTACCTTGCACCCACCTGATATTGTAGCACCGACCATAGTTGCGGAACCCACGACTGCAAAGCCGTCGATTACCAACCAGCAAAGTCTACGACTACTGAGTACCAAACACTTCCGACTACAAGTACCAAGTCCTTCCGACTACCGTTCCTCTTAGCACTGTTCACCGATCACCGACCACCATGCACACCACTGGCCTAACACGAGTACTCGAAGTACTCGAAGATCACAAGAGTTAAAGTACTTATACCGACCATAAAGTCTACGAGTACCGACCGTGAAGCCTACGATAACTGATCGCAAAAGCCTTCGACTACCGATCGCGAGGTCTACGGCAACTGATCGAAAAGTCTAAGACAACGACAGCAGACCGCAAAATCTACGAGTATCAGGTATCGACCAATAAAGTTCACAACTATCGATTATCATCCAATAAAGTCTACGAGTATCAACCAGGTATTGTAGCTACGACCATGAAAAAGTACTGTAACTACGACCATTGATCGGTTACTATAGCAGATTGCCTTATGACCTCTGACCGGTTCAATCTAGCTAAGACCAGTTCACTGTCGTTTACAACTGGTTAAATGTTGCTTACGACCAGTTCACTGTTCAAGGTCAAAATCTACGATTACCAGCCGTGATCATTCTGCTGTGGTCGAAACGGGACGTGGTCAAAGTCTGTCGTTCAGACCTACCAATCAGACCGGCCATCACAAAGCCGATAGGACTACTGTCCGTGATCGAAGCCAGACGTAGTCGTTTTGCCTTCCTGAAAACTCAAGCACAGAATCTCATTGATCAGAACTTTCACAAATACAAATTTCAGTATAATCAAATGTCAATTATTCATCATCAATAAAATACATGACCATACGGTGTAACAGGCTCTTATTATTTTCTACTCACCAACATAAGGGAAGAAAAGAGAAGAATCGATCGATCAAACACATCCATCCATCCTGCCCCCATCGACTACAAATAGAGCTGCTCTGCTTGCTCGAAGGCACGCACGCACGCTTGTTCTTCAGCGACCACGAACAAAAGAACTAGACAACTGATCACCAGCTGCATCCATACATCCATCCATCTGGGAAGGCAGCCATGCCCATGGCCTCGTTCGCGCCTTTCATCCCACGCCGGCCGCCGCCGCCGCTGCGGTTCCTGTCATCCCAGGCGCCGGCTCGCCACTACTGCTTCCTGGGCCTCCTGCAGCTCTACCGCCATTCTTCTTCCTCCAGCTGCCACTATACACCAGAATTAGTACCCAGCACTGCCAGTGCGTGTCAAGAAGGAGACGCGGAGCAGGGCAAGAAGGCTCCTGCGAATGCGCAGAAGGGAGTGGCTGCGGCGGCGGCGAGAAGAAGGCCTGCCGCTCCCAAGGGGTGCCCCGGCGCTCCGAGGGGAGGCGGCCGCGGGAGGACGACGAAGCCAAAGAGTGGAGGACCTACGCCGCCTGGTAAACCGAAAGAAAGCACCGGCGGCAATGGTGGCGTCATCCATGCTGATCCTGATGCCGCTCCTTCCTCGTCGCCGTCTTCTTCTTCTTCTTCTTGAGGAGGCAGGCATGTGCGCAAGGTGGTTGAAGAAACCAAGTTTTGGTGAACCCAAACTAATTAAGGGTACGAAGCTATGGATTCAGTTACTGAGAAAGATTGATTGGAGTGTTATTACTCTTCTTTTGTTTGAGATTGGGATTCGATTAGGTAACATTACGTTCCAAGATGTGGGTGGTTGATGTTCAGATGAAATGCTCCGAATTTCACTGGAAGAGAATCAACTGTTTTGTAACTATATTTAGTAGCAAATTAGCAATGTTCAGGGAGCTTGGTTTGCTCGATAGTATATTTCTCTTAATTTCATAATTTGTACCTCTTTCTTGTACTAGATCAAATTGTTCAAGCATTCTGAGCATCTTGCACAGATTTATCTGTATTCATGATTGAACATTGTAAATTACAACAACGGTCAGTAGTCGGACGCACATTATGGTGCAGTTGAGCTAATGACGCGACGAGAGGGGTCTAGGATATAGTATTATTGCCGAGGCTACCTCCGCATTGGGTGGTTGGGACGCGCGATTGATTCCTAAGCAAGTAGATGCGACAAACAAGCGGGCATGGTGTTAGGTGAAGTTGATAAGCCAGTGAATCCCAGACCCCAGCGGAGAAGATATACAAGTTTTTTTCTGCTTCGGTTAATGATTTATAGTTATGTTTTCTACTATGGTTAATGGTTTATAACTATGATCGATGGTTTATGATTTTAGCGTAAGTAGTTATGTGAACGAATTGAATGCCAATAAATTATTTTAAAAAGATTGTCTTATTTCGGCTTAAATTTCTAGTTTCTAGCTTATTTTTTACTATTCCTAAATTTCACCTTTTTCTAGCTTTTTGATATTTTTTTTAGATTTTTTGCCAGTTCTTTTTTCCCGTTTTCGTTTGTATTGTCTGGGTTAGGTGGTGATCAGTTGGGCTTAAAAGCTCATGGCTTATGGCTAAAAACACTGTAGCTGGCTAAAAAACACTGTAGCTGACAGAGGCTTATTTAGCATAATTAAATTTAAAAATATTTAAAAATATAAAAGATATGTTAGCCCAATATGTATAATACAAACGAATACGGGAAAAAAAGAACCGACAAAAAAGCTCAACAAAAAGCCAAAAGTTCAGAAAAGACGAAATTTATGAATAGTGAAAAATAAGCCAGAAGCTCAAGCCGAACCGATCAGAGCCTTAATCTGTTTTTTCTATTTTTAGATTTTTTAAATTTAGTTACACCAAATAAGTCATCATCAGTTACAGTATAATTTTAGCTATTTACAGTATAATTTTAACTATAAATCAACTTATTTTAGCCTAATCGAGCGGCACCTTAATAACTTACTTTAAAAAGACGAATAAATCGTTCCGTTTGCTAACCATGAACGGAACCAAGAACGGAAAAGAACACGATAGTATACAGGAGTAGTACGTACTTCCCAGCGGCGGATCCAGCGGTGGGGCGGGGGGCTCAAGCCCCCCTACCGCTACCGGACCCTTGAAGCCTCCCTAAATTTTTAGCTATGGATGTATAATATAGAAGGGGCTGAGGTCAAGCTGGAGGTACTTCCCAGCTGTGACCTGTACAGCGCATGCAGCTTAGCAACCGAATAATGCTAACCTGACGTCAAGGTCAGGCTTGAGCTCTTCGCATGCATGTACAGGTTGTTCCTGGGAAAGAGAGAAATCAGCCTCTACTCTAGCTTCAAACATTTTGATCAGTATGTCCAAATCCAATACGCGAACCATTGCAAATTTGCAACGCATTCATCGTTCATTCATGGCGAGCTGTGGAGCTAGCTGAGAATTGATGGCAGTCGTGTACGAGTTAACTTGCCCAATCGCGCGCGCGCGCGGTGCAGCTGATTAGGTGGTGATCAGTTGGGTTTTTTTCGGTGGTTTATGGCTGAAAATATTGTAGCTGGCTGAAAAAAATATTGTAGCTGACAAAGACTTATTTAGCATAATTAAATTTAAAAAAATTAAAAAATATAAAAAAATATGTTAGCCCATTACGTATAATACAAACACATACGGGAAAAAAGAACCAGCAAAAAAGCTCAACAAAAAGTCAAAAGTTCAAAAAAACGAAATTTATAAATAGTGAAAAATAAGCCAGAAGCTGAAGCCCAACCGGGGTGCTGCAGATCGATGAGATGACATATGGCCGGTTTAATTCCAGCGTTTGTCTGCATCGCATTGTCCTGATCTGATGCATCGTTCATCGACTCGATTCGATTCAACTCCAGTTGCAATAGCAGGAGCAGTGGAGATGGCAGCTAGCTAGCCTCGATGTGTGTGTGTATGGCAGCTGTCAGTCTTCCACTGATCACTTAGTTCTTCGTACAGTTAGCATATACATCATCTACTATAATGTCTCCGTTATCCATCATATTATTAGAAAACGCAAGGTTGTAAGAGCAAGGCTAATAATACAGCCTTCAGTTGGTTATATGGACACTTACAGTCCACTTATTAGTCCATTTATATAGTAATTTACAGCCAGCTGAAGGCTGTATGACCCATCCATTTCTCTCACAAAGTTTCTTGATTCTTGTGCTTCAGCTGGCTGTAAACTTAGAGCAAGTCTTATAATACAGCCTTCAACTGGCTGTATGGATACTTACAGCCCACTTATCAGCCTACTCATATAGTAGTTACAGCCAGCTGAAGGCTGTATGACCTACCCCTTCCTCTCACAAAGTTTCTTGGTTCTTGTGCTTCAGCTGGCTGTAAACTTACAGCCCACCTCTCTTCTCTCTCCTCCACCTCAGCATACAGCCAACTTACAACCTCTTATAATACTTGCTCTTAAAAGAAACCACCTCTCTTCTCTCTCCTTCCCACCTCAGCATACAGGCTACTAACAGTCTCTTATTATATTTGCTCTAAGTCGTAGAACGTGACCTACTGCTAGCTAGCTCTGTTGTATGAATGACAGGTCATGCTACTTTCAAGAGTAAAATATATACCTTGTCCCAAGTCATGCATGCGTGATGCGTCAGTAGTCAGTACCACGTTCCTCCGTGCTAATCCTAGTGCCGCTCGCTAGCAGTAGAGGCGCGTTTTGTTAGCTTAAAATAAGCTAATTTATAGTTAAAATTATATTATAGTTAGGTAAAATTATAATATATCTGATGACGGTTTATTTAGCGTAACTAGATTTAAAAAAACTAAAAATAAAAAAGGTTAACCTATCACGAACAATGCAAACGAATACAGAAAAAACAAACCAGAAAAAAGCTAAAAAAACCAAAAAACTAGAAAAGAAATAAAATTTAGAAATAATAAAAAATAAGTTAAAACCAGAAGTTCAAGTCGAAATAAGTGGAACCAAAATTAACCAGCTAGCTACCGGTAGTTGACACACTGTATGCAGTTACTAATTGCAAAGGTTAAACATTTATGCGTTGAAAAGTAAAGTCGTGATCAAACTGCTATGAAGGTCCGAAAATGACAGTGATATAGGAGCAGCAACCAAACCAATCAATCTCCCGGGGTCAATTACATACGTCGTACTCTGACCAACCGGCATATATACTGGATCGATCAAGTTGACCGAAAATGAGGCGATCACGTACGTATGACCACTTAATATACCATCGACGACTCCATGAAGTTGACACCAGTTAAGCAATCGATTAACGCCAAGCGCATTCTTGCCAATCCAATCCGTCCTTGTCATGCGCCCTTGACCTCCTCCTCCAGTCCACCAATCTCAGTAAATGGATGGAACGGCTAGGCTAGCCCATTCGTCGCCGCAAAATCTGCAGTGCTGCCCCACAAGCAGGCCCGTCGAAGCCCAAGAGCGAAGTGAGCGACCGCTCAGGGCCCCCAAAACTGAAGGGCCCCCAAAAGTCTACGATGAAGAGGCCCATAGCAGGTTAGATTTCTCAATCCTCAGCCCATGCCGGCCAGGGGCAACTGAAGCGCCGCGGCACAGGCTCAGCGATCGCTTTGACGCGAAGACTCCGTCGCCCGTCCGTGCCGCCGCGCCGCTGCGAAGTGCGAACTGCATCACCTCGTCCAATCGTCCTTGTGATTCCTCCGCCCCCCACGGAGACGCATGACACGGCACGGCTCCGGCGACGGCATTTCGCTCACGGTTCCACGTATAATATATGTTTTTGTTAGACATGATTTTATATATTTTAGGGCCCCAATTGCATTTCGCTCACGGGCCTCCAATTCCTGGAGACGGCCCTGCCCACAAGGGAATTAATCACAGAGAGAGAGAGAGTCCATACACAGCAATGGAGACGGGCCTGGGAGAAGACGGAGAAGCAGCAGACGCCATGGAGGCACATCCTTGCTCGCTGCCAGGGCGGAGGGAAGGAGATGCTGGTAGAGGCCCTCTCGTTTCGGTTTCAACTTCTTGCTTATTTTTTACTATTTATAAATTTCATCTTTTTTTAAACTCTTGGTTTTTTTATCTTTTTTCCAGTTCTTTTTTTTTATTCGTTTATGTTGTCTGTGATGAGCTAGCATATTTTTTCTATTTTTAAAATTTTTTAAATTTAATTACGTCAAATAAGCTATCTTCAGCTATAGTGAAAATTTCAGCCGCTACAGTGCAATTTCAGCCATAAGCTACAGCTTTTCAGCCTAACCGAGCGGAGCTTAAGTCTTTCTTATTATGGTTAAATAAATTTACTAATTCTTTATATTTTAAAAGATTTTGTTCCCGTTAATATTATCTGACTTCCTTATCAAATAAAATTATATCGTATATGTTGTTTAACCCTTTTTATTTTTAGATCCTAGCTCGGCCCTCTGCAGTACATCCTCCGCGCTTGCGCCCGTTGCCTGCTGCGTGTGTGCGGTAATCCTTCCGGCGATCCACAACTGCTGCTACTGCTGCTGATGCCGATCATCCTGCACCTGCTACTACTGCTCAAGAGGCAGAGCGAGGCAGCAAAACTGCTGTAAGTACAACACACAGCAGCAAATTGATTCCTCGATCGCACTGTGGTAGATGCATGCGGAGTCTAGTCTGCCTAGTTTGATACATGGTGCGGTTACTGGGCTACTGCTTACCTCTTGGTTATTTGTCGTACAGATGAAAGCTCTACTATGTGCTATTTTACTTGTCATGCTAGCTACAGTCCAGATCGATCTCCCGTGCGATGTACATTATTGCTTTTTTTTCTCTAGCTATCTGTTATAAAAAATCACAGAAAAAATATAATGATGTACCAGTACTTCTGATGACAAATGTACTGGTATAAATAACTTTCGTATGACAAATTAAAGACCTTAGTGTTGTGGTCAAAGATTTAAAAGGTTGGTTGTGCGCGACAGGTAAAAGATAAGGGAGGCATACTTCACACGAACTACAGTTGTAATCTGCAAATTTTTTTGCATGTTTCTTAATTTAATTAGCGCAGGAAAATGAGTAGAAATGCAGGGTGGTTTCTGCTTTTGACTGAGGCCCCGTTTGGCACAGCTCTAGCTCCGAGATCTATGCTGGATCTGTAGTTTGTTGACTAAATTAAAGTGATTTAAATACTTTTATTTAATATATAATATAAATGAAATGAGTCATGTAAATGCACTTAACATGCCTGCAACTCTAGATCCATGATTTCCTAGAGCTACAGATGATCAGCTCTAGGAAACCTACAGATTTCCTAGAGTTAGAGCTCTGCCAAACAGGGCCTGAATGTTAAAACTACTTTAGATGACTGAATTTAATTGGGTGTGTAGCTTAGACTAGTAAAGCTCCAAAGCTTCCTCCAGTGTAGCATTAGCCTCATCTTGAGCTGCTGCCTGATCTGCATTAGCAGGGAGAGCGGACTGGATAGGCGGTGTAAAACGAGACAGGCAGGGATTCTCTCCAGTGAGATGACCCCAAAACTGCTAGCTGTTGAGATGAATCCTCGATCCAGGCGTTGCTAGCCTTGTTGCTGCCGCTGATGAAGTGGAGGCCGCGGGATCGCCCGATGCACGTCGGACTTGGTGCGGTCAAGCTGCGTGCGCTGCCGGCGCACGGCGCGAGCCATGAGGGCGGACTCGATGTCGGACGGTGCTGCGGTGGGCTCGCCCCCGCTGGTGAGATTTGCGTGGCTGTGGGTGTGCGTGAACCACATGGTGAGGTCCTGCAAGAACTGCCGCGCGTGGGCCATGGCCTCAGCCTTAAGCTCCTGGGAGAACTGCAGCAACCGATGCGAGCCCGCCCGAGTCCTCCTAGCAAACCCTCCCTCCTCCTCCAGCTCTTGGCCATCGTCGTCGTGATATTCCTCCTCATCACGGTCATCCTCGTCGTAGTCCCCGTACCCCGCCTCTTGTTGGTGTAGAGTGACGGACGAGCGGACTATCTCGGCAACCAGGGCGCGGCCACCAAGGCCCCTGCTCCTAAGTGGCACACGGCGGTGGCGGGTGGTTGTGGGAGGAGGGCCCTACTTCCTGGGAGGCGCATCGTCACAGTCGGCTTCGTCGTCATCTTTCTGAAGCCTGGACGACGCGGTGGCGGTGGGGAGGCAGGTTCCTGGGAGGTGGGGGTGGCAGCGCGGACGAAGACAGCACGGTGCGGGGGAGTAAGCAGGAACAGAGGAAGGTGGGGTTGGGTGGTGCCTTGCGATGATGTCCGCCGGATTGCCGATTTGTATCCCACCCAACATGCGTACATACTACCTTAAATCCTAAATGAAGATTTGTGTTGAAAACTTACTCTTCAAGCATTGAGCATTAAGCAAAAATTTTATATCAATGATGCATTTGTGAAGTACTTTTTGTTATATCATAATATAGTTCTAGTTGTGGTATGCTATATTGTTACTTGGTTGAAATTTAGCCCGGGATGTATTCCAATCCTGAATCCGCCACTGGGCATTTGTCTATTTGCTATAGTGTACACATGTTAGCTTGTACAAAGTCAGTACCCCTTGTTTACTGACATTTGTCTATTTGCTATAGTGTCACTTGTAGAGTTGGATCTTAGGAATAGAATAGTCCCACAAATGTAGCTTTAGGGCCTGTTTGGGAGAGCTCCACCACTGAAAACGTGGATCTGGAGCAGCAGCTTCACCATAGAGCAGCTCCACCGTGGATCTGGGATCCCACCATGGAGCTGGACAAACTGTTTGGCTTGTACAGCAACTCCAGATCCACGAAATTGAAGTTTTGGTGGGAATGGACACTTTTGGTGGGATGGGGTGTGTAACCAGTGGAATTGGTGGGTAATTATCACCTAACTCCACCATGGAGCACCCCTTGAGGAGCTCCATGAAATCCATGGATCTGGCCCTCAGATCCAGGATTTTGGTGGATCCAGATTTCGCGGAGCTGGAGCGTTTGGGTAAAATTTCGTGGAGTGGAGCTGTTTTTTGTGGATCTGGAGCTGGTGGAGCTCTCCCAAATAGGCCCTTAGAGCATCTCCAACAAATCTTCTAAAGTGCTCATATCCCCTATATTTTAAAAGAAAAGGTAAAAAAAAAGGCTCCAACAGATCCCCTAAGTGGTACCCAAAAATATAGAGGACTCCATCCCTGATTTTTCGTCCCCCATATATGGAGGACGTACACCATCCCCTAATCGGCCCCAATGCTCCTGCGCCGTCCGATCCCCTAAATTCTTTGGTTGGTAGTTTTTGTGGACCCAGATTTTAATTTAGGAGACCATATTTAGAGGACTTGTTGGAGGTTACATATTTTTAGTCTTCTATATTCTAGATTGTGTCCTCTAAAAAGTGATTTAGGGGATGAGATTTAGAGGACATTGTTGGAGATGCTCTTAATTACCATGAGTTCAGGGTACCTTCCTGAGGGCAGTCCCTATGGTAGAAACCACGTGCGAAATCCAAGAGAGCCACATCAGCAAAGATCCAAGGGTAGAAACTACCTCACACAATGGGAGTTTCTTCACGTAATAAATATCAGTTATTTTTTTACCCCTCCGTTTCTCTCTCTTCTTCTTCCCAACCAGAGTTCGAACACCATGCCCCTTGCTTGCAGAGTCGCAGCTCGCTCCACGACATGACGGCCTCGGTACTGCAGGCCGAGCGCGACCTGCTCGTCGGCAGCGGCCGCCACCGGCCCCTCCTACTTCTTCCCAAATCAGGAGCACGCGAGCGGGGGCTTCTGGAGGCGGGCGAGCGGGTGCGAGCTGCAGCGGCGGGGCGAGCTCGGCGGGGTGCGGCCAGCGCGGCCCGCGCGAGCGGGCGCTGCAGGCGCGCGCGGGGCGAGCTCGGCGGCCGGGGCGAGCTGCAGCGGCGCAGCGAGCTCGGCTGGGCTACGGAGCGGGCGCTGCAGGCGCGCCGGGGCCGGCGCAGCGGAGCGAGGCGAGCGTGGCCGGCTTCGGCGAGCACGGCGGGCAAGCGGACCGGCGCTGCGAGGGAAGAAACGAGCAGTGTCTTCCCAACGGCGATTTCGTCGTTTCTTCACGCATCGGTGCGAGGGAAGACGTCGTTTCTCCCCCCAAGAAACGATTTCTTGTGTTTTCCTTCTCTTTCCTATTAATTGAACTGACACGTCAACATTTTTGCCTACGTGGCACCCTTATTTAAGAGGGATAGAAACCACCATAAATGCCATTGGGACTGCTCTGAGAGAGAGAGAGAGTAGTCTGATGATCTCATCAAAGACCAAATTTATTAACAGGCCCAGCCCACTCTCTCCGACCTGACAAACGGGCCTCAATCGACTAGAGAGCCTAAACTCGTTACCAGGCCAGACTCAGGCTTAATTAGGCTCGTTTTACTCGGCCCATCTCGTTAGAATGGCCAAGTCTCCAATTTAATATCACATGTTCCTTCGCATTTTGATACAGTACTAGCTACTTGGTACGACGATGCGAGAGTCAATCTTTTTAAGGGAAAAAAGGCAAAATATTTGCACAGTGTACAACGACTAGCTTACTTTTTATATACTACATACGTAGATGGTGAAACAAACTAGAAAATGAACAATCTAGGTAAGACTTACAAACTACAACTCGACTAAGAGTGTACCAGACAGGAAGCATCGATATATCCCATGATGTCTGGAGGGCCTGTCTATATTACTTTCTGCTTCTCATTTTTGTTTAGAGAAATCAAAAGTTAATATAAACACTTTATTTTTTAAAACGGTTTTCCTACTTCTTTCACTCCGACTTAGAGAAGCCATAAGATAACATAAATATCCAGCTTCTCAAAACAGGTTCCTCACTTCTCTCATTTCACTCTAGATATAAATCAAGAGGTCATACGCGCAACACACATTCGCTCCTATCTCATGCGCTCGTATCTCTCACTTTCCCTAGCGTGAGAGCAAAGGGTCATGCGCGTATCACACACCTCACTTCTTTCGCTCCCATCTCGAGCGTCCATATCTCTCCCTCACTTTTCCCTACCGTTCATACCTCCTTCTAAAAATCACTTGTTTTAGCTACTCTATTTATTTCCAATCAAAATCCATAATCCGCATCCAATACCAACAGGCCATATCTAGCTATCCTTCGCCGCCTGGAACCACGTATATGACACGGACAAACGTCTTCACCGCCTAGAACCATTTCTATTTTTGGGCTTATTTTCGGTGGCTTATGGCTGAAAAGCATTGTAGCTGGCTGAAAAAGCACTGTAGCTGACAGAGGCTTATTTAGTATAATTAAATTTAAAAAATTAAAAAAATATATTAAAAAAGGTTAGCCCATTACGTATAATACAAACAAATACGGGAAAAAAGAACCGGCAAAAAAGCTCAATAAAAAGCCAAAAGTTCAGAAAAAGACGAAATTTATGAATAGTAAAAAATAAGTCGGAAACTAAAAGCTGAAACCAAAACGATCACAACCGTCCAGGTATATATATGACACGGACAAACGTCTTGTACGTATGTGCACAAGATAAACAATGCCGTGTACGTCATCCTTGACGGTATGTGCGGTGCATATACTGGGCCGGCTATAGCACTAGAGTTACATGCTTGCCGACACATGCACGCTTTCGTTCTCAACTCGACGATCTCGAAACGGCAATGCGTGCAATCCATCCACGCGTTACCACCATATGCCTTGCGTCCCTGTGGAATGGCAGCAATGCTAGCGTCTCATATGCTTTGCTTCTCATGCAGATTCATGTCACTGCCCTTCTGCCTAAAACACAAACAATGCAGGATAGTCGAGGCTTTTTTTCTTTGACTTATAATTTTTTTTGCTACGGTTTATATTTTTTGGATTATTCATAAAAGTACAGAGTAATATAAACTCATGTACGGTTTTAGTCAACATAAATGAAACCGCTAGAGTGTGTGCTATAATCAATTTGTAGATTATGCATTGAAAAAGCACTTTGTTTGAAAGTTAGTTATTAAAGAAAAGTTAAAAAACAGTTTTTAGAAGATAAAAAGTTGAGGAAATCACGCACCCAAAACACAAACAATTAATGCTGGATAATCAGGCACCGTTCTCCTTGTAGCCATTATGTTCTTAAACAACTCTCTCTTCCGCACTATATTCAAGATTTCATTGCATGGTTTCACCATGTTTTGGATTGAGAAGACAGGTACATTACATTCAGGTCACGATGAGATGATGCATTACTGATTCGTATCGCATCCCAACGATATATTTAAATTGATTTTTTGTTTTTCCTATTAATAAAAAAATTCGGCAACCCAACGGATCAAGAAAAAGGAACAATTAATTGTTGTAGAATTACTAAATTGATAAATGGTTCTTGAATCTTGGCACTGATTTATGCATGGTTACTACCAACTATGATATGTCCTTGGTTACTGATTCCACTGGCGTTAAGCTGGCTGGCCAAGGATGCTCGCCTTGAAGGCGTCCATGTGCGCCGGGTCGAGCGACACGGACACCTGCACCTCGCCGTCGCGCCTGCCGCCGACGAGCACCATCTCGCCGTCGTGGTTCATGGACACCAGCTCCGCGCGCGCCGGCCTCCCGAACCCGAAGTCGGCCGCGTCGTACGCCCGGAACCGCGGGCTCGCCGCCACGTTCGCCATCCGCGCGAACGGCACCCGCATCACCCGCTCGATCCACGTCCGGTCCGTCCCGGCCAGCGGCGCCGCCTCCATCTCCGCCACGGCCGCCTGCACCGCCCGCGCCGCACGCAGCAGGCCCGCCTCGCCGAGGAGCTCCCCCGCGTCGGCGCAGCTCGCGAGGCACGACCTGACGCAGTTGCCGAGGTAGCCGTCGCCGACGGGCGGGTCGAGGCGGGAGCGCAGGTCGGCGAGGAACATCAGGTACGTGTCGTCCCCCGCGGCCAGCCCCTTCGACTGGACGAACGCCGTCCAGCCCAGCGCCGACAGCGCCACGAACGTCGACACCGGCTTGTTGGGCACGCCGCCACCCGCCGCGGCTACCTCGGCCGACGCGAGCTCGTCGATGCGCCGCTTCAGCGACCTGATGTCGTCGGCGCCGAGGTAGAACGTCCGGCGCGCCAGCCGGAATCGCTGGCTGAAGTCGTACTCCGCCGCGTTCAACTGCGGTTCGATTTGCGAATTGCAACACACGAATCAGCACGACGATCACGATGCATGCATGCCGTTGCTTGCTCGCCGACGTCTCCGCGGCGAACTAAAACTGTTCTCTTTGCGGCATACGGTTAGCATGGTGCAACCAACGAACGAACCATGCCTAGTTGACGACGCTACGTACACGAAGCGATGTCTCGGTGCGTGCGTACGTGTCACAGTGTCAGTGCCTGTGCTGCTGTGTTGACTTGAGTTGACCGTAAATAATTGATTGGATTGGTACAACTACTTACCACGGGGAGATTGGGCGCGACCATCTTGAGCATGTCGCGCGCGAGCTCGTCACCGCGCGGGTGGGGGACGGCGTCCCGGCCGTAGTGCGGCGGGACGAGGTCCTCGGTCACCGGCGAGCCCTCGCGGGAGGCGGACGCCCAGGCCTCCATGAACTGCCACACGGCGCGGCCGTCGGCGACGGCGTGGTGCACGGACAGGCCGAGCGCCAGGCCGGCGCCGAGGCGCGTTGCCTGCACGCACAGCACGGGCGCCGGGAGCACGCGGGCGTCGAGCTCCGGCACGAGGCCGAGGAACGCCGGCATGTCGTGCACCTCATCGCCGGCGAGCCGGCGCACGTCCATGGAGGCGCCGGCATCGGCCTCGACGAAGGCGACCCCGGCGTCAGAGCAGTCCACGACGACGTCCCCGGTCTCCGCCACGTAGGCGAGCCTCCCCGCCAGGGGCAGGTAGTGCGCGAGCGTAGCCGCAAGCGAGTCCTTGAGCCGCTTGACCACCGCCGGAAACTCATCGCCGCCGCCGGGCAGCTCGTAGAGGAACACCCGCTGGATCGGCGGCAGCACGACCCACGGGGTGTCGAAGAGGGAGAGCTTGACGTGGCCGGCGCGCTCCACCGCCGGCGACGGCGCGACGCGGGACACGCCGAGGACGCGCACGGCCGCAGGCGCGAGGTTGGAGTTGGCTTCGCCCATCGCACGCGATACTAGATTGTCGCGTGTCTGGTGTTTGTTGAGTGTGAGAGGTGTTTGCTTGGCTTGCAACCTATTTATAGGCCGTCTTCTCGTGCAGAGGGCAAACAAAAGCGTAGCTAACAGTCACACGTACTTGACGGCGAGGCTGCCGCTGCGCATCGCATCTGGCCGCCATTGCCGGCCGTCGATGTCTTGAGCGACACGATGGCGGATACAATATTTTTAGCGTGTTTCGAATTAATATAAAATATTATTTAATGAAAAAGTAGACATCTTTAGTAGCAAAAATTAAAGTATAAATTATTCCTAGTAGAAACAACATCTTAAATAATTTAGAAAAATTACAAAACAATTAAGAAAAAATTGTTGAATTGGAAATATGGAATTTAGAATCTAGAAATGGGGACGCACTCGTGTTGTTGTAGATGATGTGCGAGTCTGCCTTGCTACCCCGGTGGTTGTAAGGTCGAGGAGGCTGACTAGAGGGGGTGAATAGAGATTTTTAAAATTCTCTTTTGCTAAAACTGAAATTTAGATGCGGAAGTGTAAATCTAATCGGTTTGGCTCAATTAAGATATGAACCATCTAGTTTCAACTAAGTGCACCAACAAGCTATAACTAAGTCAAGATTTTCACTCCTAGAATAACAAGCAATCAATCTAATTCTAGAAATGTAAATTTTAAGAATGTAAATAAGCACAAGAAAGCAAATTACAATTGATATCGGTTCTACAAGTGGTATCAAAACCCGATTAGCTATTCTTATAGATCTTAACCGGTCTTAGGAGCCATAAAATTAGACAAATATTGAATTAGGCCACCCGTTTTTGATGGAGTTGATTCTCTTATTGGAAAGCTCGCATGCAATCCTACATCGAGACTCAAGAACACGTAATTTAGATTAAAGTCAAGAATCCTTATATCGTGCCGGCCAATGATGAGGTGATTATACCAGATGTAGAGGTAAATAGTAAGGCTCATAATTTTCTGATTAAAAGGTTTAGTCAATCTGAGTTTGAGCATGTTGCTCACTTGAAGCCTGATCATGAGATCTAGAAGACCCTCGCTGATTACCATAAGGACTTCAGCACGATCAATGAAGTGAGACAGTTATGCTATTCACCCCTTTATTGCCATACTGGTCCTACAGTTGTGCATTTCATCAGGCATCAAGAACTGGCAATATATGTTGTCGATTTCTCATGCATGATTGCTCCCACCGAACATATTTGCACTAGTAAATCTCCTCGTATGTTTAATGTAATCTGTCTATTAATTCATCTACAAATATTTCGCATATTGTCTAATTGTCTTGCTCGTCATCAGACACATTTCACTTTTGTACAGTACTACCCAGCAAGTCGACGGGGTGCAAACAGGGCGTCGTCCCCTTGTGGGCCAAATTGGAAGTATGTCTATCGACAAATAATTTTTTGCCCTGTAATTTTGTCGACAAATAATTACAGATCAGGTTTTGTTTACTTTAGATTACACTGTAATTTTGCCCTGCCCCTCTAGTTTCCTGGGCATGTAAAAGTGCCCTCAAGTTTCTTTCTTTTTCATGTTTGCATCAATGCCATTTGACAAGTTGCGGTGATTTACGTAGTAAATTTTTTCTGTCTAGGACCAATTGTTTATAAGCAATTTCAGTAGAGAACGACTAGATTAGAAAACACCATGGTCGGATTTCAACTCCCAGTCAAAAATCAACGTGGTTGGAATTCGACTGTCAGTCAGGATCATAGAGCTGAAAACGACCAGACTAGAAAACACCGTGGTCTGATTTCAACTCCCAGTCGACAATCAACGTGATTGGAATTCGACTACCAGTCGGGATCACAGAGCTGAGAACAACCAGATTAGAAAACATCGTGGTCAGATTTCAACTATAGTGGTCGAAGACTAGAGAGCGGTCGAAAACCAACGTGGTCGAAGCCACTGTGGTCGAAACCAATGTGGTCAAAATCAACGTGGTCGAAGCCAACGTGGTCCAAACCACTATGATTGAAGCCAACATGGTCGAAACCAACATGGTCAAAACCAACATGTTCGAAAACCAATCAAGTAGTCGATGACCAGATAAATAGTAACAGTTCAGAATATAGCCAGAAGGATCAACGATCAACTAGTGATCGTAACCAGAGTGGTCGAACCATTCTGAACTTCGACCAAAGAGATCAACTATCAATGAATGATGTAAAATCAAAGAGCGGTAAAAAATATTCGAACTTCAACCCATGAAGTCGACTATCAATGAAAGAACGAAAATCGAAAAGCAATCGTATGACCAGCGTGGTCGAAAACCATTGAGCAATCGTAACCAGATGTGCTCGTAAGCAACACGGAAAAGTAGTGGAGGTGCACCACCAAAAGATCAGATCATTTAGTGGTCGAAATCAGATGGTCGTAAATGACTAGAAGGATCAGAGGAGGCGCACGACCACAATATCAAAAATCCTCAAATCTTTTGATTAAGAGATCAAATGGCCATGAAAATTTGTACGCAAGTTACTTATGGTCTCAGGAAGCTGATCCAATCTTGGATTGAAAAATTAGTAATAAAGTTAAGACATTTTCATGATTTCATCAAGGGCGCACAAAACAGAGACTTGAGATCGAAAAGATGAACAGACCATGTTCGTAAGAATAGAATAGCCAAGATGGCTTTCAGTACGATCTCACAAAATACAGCAACTCAGGTCATCAACAAGATCAAACAAGAATAGTCTCTCAGATCAAGAAGGGAAAAGGAATAGAACCGAAAAGAATAGAGGAAGAACCAAACCAAAACAGAGCAAACTCAATCAGACAAAAGATACACAAAAAGTAGATCAAAGATTGATGTATTGCTCGCTTGAGATGATTGGTTTTATAGCCACTCCACTTAGAAGGACATAGCTCTAAAGTTAGAACACACACCCACTCTCTAATCTAACTCCCATGGGAGGGAGGAGGAGCTAGCCACCAAAAAGCCTAGCTAACCTTCTCAAACCCTAGCTCTTCCCTGCCCTCCCGTTATATAGGCTCAAAATCTGAGCCAAAACATAATGGATTCACCCATTAGGCCAAACCAGGAATAACCCATTAACCCTACCTAACATCGGGTTTTACTCTTACACACGCTTCTCAAAGCGGCTTACAACCATTAATCCATTAGTGAATCAACACTTGATCCAGTTCACATTTTTAGCACATACAAGACCTAAACCACATAGACTAACACCGCTGTTTCACACACCATCACTTTTCCCATATTGGGCAATTTACCAAAATACCCTTCTACCGCTTTCCTCGAAGCTTCCCGCTTCCTTTGCCACGAAGCATCACTCATGCTTTGTCATCTTTCATGTAGCCCCAATGACTCGTTGTCAAGCCTCTCACGCGTCCGGATCCCATCGAACCATCCTCACTTGCAAACGACCCAAATCACTTGGCGTACTATATGCTTCTCCTCACACATGACGGCACCTGACATCTTCGACCACACAGGACCTCTGCTCCTCCCTAAATCTAGTCCCGGTCCACCTTGTCGTTGCTCATCATGTCCACCACCGGTAGCTCCCGCTTCGATTTCTCGTCGTCCCGGCTTGCAACCACCCTGCAAGTCTCGGTCATCTTCAGCGTCACCCTGACCATTCTGGACCTCAGCACCACCCCGTACCTAGTCCCGGTCTTTTTACGCCTCACCATGACCTAGCTTCGAAGACCTACAACCAACACCAATAAGCAAACTGTCACGTAGCACCGCACAATATACAAAGGTCATCAATTTGCGCAATTTATCATACAATACATGATGCAAAAAGTATGCACCTAAATTACTGATTCTAATCCTAGAACCAAGCAATAAACCCATGTGCACACAAGTAACAACACCTAGATCAACCCATGATCAAACTCCAAGAATTTCATAGAACAACCTTAGACCACCGAGAGAAACCAGTCTAACTGCCAGCTAGTCTGACACGTGTACTCGGATACTCGAGAAATGAGGCACTCGAAGCCAATGAGTACCTACCAGAAGCCTACGACCATCAATCACATAGGCTACAGCTACCACAATAGATCGCTACAACCACTGTTCACAAAGTCCACAACTATCGATCGCCACAGCTTGCGACTACCGAACACCAACCAGGTAGTGAGCTACGACCACCATAACAGATCACAAAAGCTTACAACTATCGATCGCAAAAGCTTACGACTATTGATCAACGGCCATCAACCATCCTTGGTTGTTCAGACACTAACACTTTCGACCACCCCATGGTCATTTTGCCGATCTCGCATAATTGCCGAACAGACCTGCCAATCGGACCGATCGATACAAAATCATAAACGGCAAATACTCCAGTAGTCAGTCGTAGGCCAGATTAACTAGTAGACCAAAAAGCGATCTTTTGTAAACTCCTCAAAAACCAAACTCACTCTCCACAGATAGTCTAATCTAAAAGTTAATTACTAATCACAACCATAGAGTGACCTTTACATAGTCTCACAGTATTAGTTATACGTACCAATTCGAAGGAGTGATGCTCTCTAGTTTCACTGGAACAGGGACTATTCCTATTTCGTAGGTTATAAACATGGGACATGCATCATTAATTTGCTGCTGTCTGTTTGGTTAAAAGGTGTCCATCTTTTATGCTAAAGATTAGTCTCGTCTTGTGCAAAAGAATTGGGTTCGGATGGTTAATTAGATGTTGTATATATGCAGGCGGGCGTTCTGAAAGGCGATCACGGGGCCCTTCGCCTTACCACTGGTCTCTCTAAAAGGTCAGCGGGTGGAAGAAGCGGCGGAGCCACGGCCGAAGAGATGGCTCGAAATCGCCCAACAGAAGGAGGCCCTATTTTGGTTGTGGATTCTTGTCATGTTAGAATGTTAGATGATCAATAATGTTTCTGGCCTCAGGAACTTGCAGGAATGATTGTATATTTCTTCCTTTTCCTGGGGGTGGTTGAAAGTTTGCTGAATCTGAGATGGTGGTCATGGAATTTGGTTTATTTGTGGTTAGTATTGCATAAGCTTCATGGCTTTTTAAATGGATTTTTATTATTCTTGTGTGTAATTATATATATTTTTCCGAATTTTCTGTGAACTTTTTCTAATGTTCTTTGATTTCCCAAACTTTCTGCGATTTTTTTTGAATTTTCTGATTTTTCCTGAACATGTCTGAATTTTTGATATTTACTGATTTTTTTATTTGTGATCCCTGTTGCTTCTAGATGAGGAAATTTTCCCCAGGCTAAGAATAGTGGGTTCTTTTGGTTTATGTCTTTTGAATTCGGGCTATTCGTGAGAGAAAGTACAAAAAGAGACAATCATATGCGATTTTGACCGATATAATTGAAGCCGGTATAATATCTATTACAATTAACTTATAGATCTTTTTTAAAAAGATGTATCGTTTAAAAACTAGTTACGATAGCAAAAATTAAAAGACATAATATGAAGTCAAAGGACCAGCCATTTTCTTGGGGGTGGAGGGAGTTCCATCTGTCCGAAAAAAACTACCCGTGATAAGCCAAGTTTTGGCCTACTCGGATAGTCAGATGCCACCGCCCAACCCTTGTATAAGTAGACAAACGCAACGCAACCATTCACAGCAAGTAGCCATCTTCCTCCTGTCAGTGCTCCGCGAACTCTCAAAGTTAGACAAATCTTAGCCGCCACCCCCGGCCAGCCGGCGACCTCCACCAACCTGTCCCTCTTCGCCATGCCGTCGGTCAAGATCGTCGAGGTCGCCCGCGTGGCCGTGCCGAGCACCGCCGCGCTGCCGCCGGAACCGCTCCTCCGGCTGTCGGCGCTGGACGCGCAGTGGCTCACGCTCCCGCTTATCCAGCGCGTGCTCCTCTTCGACGGCAGCGGCGGCCGCCTCCCGCCCTTTGCATCCGTCGTCGGCTCCCTCCGCGCGTCCCTCGCGGCGACGCTCGCGCGGTTCCTCCCGCTCGCTGGGAAGATAGTCTTTATCCCTTCGTCGGGAGACGCCGCCATCGACTGCTCCGAGGAAGGCCTGGCGGGCGGCGTCCGGTTCGTCGTCGCGGAGAGCGACGCGGACACGGGGAAGCTGGCCAGGGACGAGGTCCACGACGTGGAGGCGCTCGCGCGGCTCGTCCCGGAGCTCGACGCGGGCGAGCTCCCCGCAGAGACGATGGCCGCGCAGGTCACGCGGCTGGCGGGGGGCGGGCTGGCTGTCGGCGTCGCGCTGCACCACTCCGTGGTCGACGGCCGGTCGGTGTGGAGGTTCCTGGAGGCGTGGGCGGCGGCGTGCAGCGGGGACACGGGCACCGCAGCGGTGCCGCCGACGTTCGACCGCACGGCGATCGCGCTCCCCGGCGGCGAGGAGCTCGCGAGGAGCACGCTGCGGAAGTACGCGCCCGATCTGCCAGTGGTACGTTTGCTTATACCTTGCTTCTTCCCGGACTTTCTTCTTCCAGTTCGTTCTTGCACTGGTCGCCCACGCCATGCAACGGTGAATCCGCCAAAGCGACCTGGCTGCACATGCACAAAGCCCAGCCACCCACCGCAGATTGTTCAGTGAAGAAAAAAAAAAGCGGCCGGTGGTTATTGCACATGCACATGGTTGCATTTGTAATTTTGCCCGGCCGGGTCAACCGCAATTTATGGCCCTATTCTTTTTTTTTAATTTTTGTCGAGGCTTTTGTCTTGGATTTTTTGGAAGCTGAAATAAACAGGATGACTTCTTCAAGTAGCTTCTCGAGGCTATTTCTGTAAATAGTTTTTTAAGTTCAAAACTACGTACGTCGTCTGCATGGATGGCTCTACTGTCCGCTGCCATCTCAAAAAAAATATATAAAAAGGGATAGACTATTGCACAGGCGACTGAAATTTTTTTATCTTTCAGTCACCTAAAGTTGCACTTTGAATCACCTGAAGTTGCACATGTTTTTTTGGAGGGGTGCTGCAATTTTAGTTAATTGAGAGTGCAATTTCAGGTTACCTGAAGTTGCACTCTGAATCACCTAAAGTTGCAGCTGTTTTTTTTAGGGGGGCTGCAATTTTAGTTCATTGAGAGTGCAATTTCAGGTGACTGAAACATAAAAAAAATTTAGTCGCCTGTGCAATAGCAAAACTGATAAAAAAAAACTATTAGTTATACTCAAAAGATATCACCTATATCTCAAAAGAACAGGATGAAGTAGCAAAAGCAGAATATGACCCATAACATAGCATGACACAAGTCACAATACACGAATGCAAACATCAACCATATTAGAATCCGTGCCGTGTAATATTTTTATGGTTTTAAAAAATACTTTTTGGTTTATCCATCAACATATAAAAAGCATGTAAACTGGCCTCATAAGTGCTATTTTTTCCGGGGGGAAAAGTCATTTTCAAGATTCATCGTGACTATATTTTCGTAACATATAATTCTTTGATTTCTAACTTACATATCGTGGTAAAAAATAACCAGTCTGGTTAAGAAAAGCTTATATTTGCAATCGGAAGGTGAACCTAAGCTTTAGGCGCTTTACTTATTCTTAAGTAAACATAGCTGGCCATGATATGTTGTTTATCACAACAACGGGGTACAATATATATCCGATGGTGTAGCCTGATGGCAACAAGGTTTTAACTTGTAAGCACTTCACTCCTAAGTAAAACATGGATCGCATACATATACTTACCATTTTAACAGGACGGCGAATTTGGGATAAGTACTTAAGTACGGATTTTTTTTTAAAGAAAAAAATCCTTGGGAGTGTCTAAGCATTACCCGAATGTTTTCTTCATACCATCTAAATTTGTGACCCTTGGATTAGAGATCAAGAGGCCCCTTGTTTTTGAAGGAAAGAGAATTTTTAATGGGGAGGGGTAAAATTCAAGAGGAAAATGGGAGAATTTATGGCCATTGGATCTTTAATCTAACAGCTCTAAATCTAAATGATAGTTAGAGAGAAAACATCCGGATGATGTTTAACAAAACCCAAAATCCTTTGGTTTATATTAACTAATCATCATTCATCTATCATTGAGCTAGACCATTTTGTAAGTGGCTTCTCCAAAAAAAACAATCTGAAGGAACAAGCCTAACAGCCCATTAATCAGGACTCTTTAACATTCTCCGCATGCATGCAGGCCACCGTGGCGCAGTTCCTCATCCGCCCGAAGCTCTCCCGCCGGACGTTCACCCTCGCCGCCGAGCACATCCACCGCCTGAAGCAGCGCATCGCTGACCTCATGAGCTCGCCTTCATCAGCGCAGGCCGCTACGGCGCCTTCCAGCTTCGTCGCCGTCGCGGCGCTCGCCTGGGTATCCTTCGTCCGGAGCAAGCACCCGGGCGCCATCTCGGACGACGACGAGGTCTACCTCTTCTTCTTCATCGACTGCCGCGGGCGGCCAGGAATCAACCCGCCGGTGGGCGAGGACTACTTCGGGACGTGCATCTCCGGGTGCCTCGCGACGGCGACGGCGCGGGACCTCCTCGCCGAGGATCACGGGGTCGCCGCAGCTGCAGCGGCAGTGCAGGAGGAGGTCCGGCGTGCGGCGGAGGATCCACTCGCCGGGTGGGACTGGATGGACCTGGTGTCCTGGATCGCCCTGGACCGGCTGGTGATCATGGCCGGGTCGACGCGGTTCCCGGCGTACGAAGTGGCCGACTTCGGGTGGGGCCCGCCGTCCGCCGAGCCGGACGGAGCTGGTCACCATGAACCACGATGGGCAGGTGGTGCTCGTCGCCGGCAAGGGCCGCGGCGGTGGCGTGCAGGCGTCCGTGTCGCTACACCCGGATCACATGGACGCATTCAAGTCGCACTTTCTGAACTCCTTAGATTGATTTATATGTATGAAGAGGATGTTTTTTCCGGCCGAATTAGAAACTAAGTGCTTCCATGGACACATCTCAAGTTCTCATGTTTTTAATCAAATGCTTCAAAACATGGAATCAAATCGCTTTCCTAATTTTTTGGTAAATGTTATCATGAATGTTGAGTTTCATGCACTAACAAGTTAACCTTAAGTGATTTGGCTACCACGGGCCTATGGCCAGGACTCCAAGTGCTCTTCAATCATTTTTTTTAATTGCTCGAGCCAGATCCCTGGCTACTCATAACCTTCATCTTTACCCATATATTGATTTTCATATACCAGTCAATTCACCCACAAACTTATGCCGTTGAGAAAAGATGAGCAATATACTCAAAATGTAAATGTGAATTTGTGTGCTTTCCAGGGTTAAATCATTTGGTTTGAGAAAATTTTCAGAGGTTGCCGAGAGGAACAAAAAGAATGAAATTTTGTTCATTTCATTCAAAAATTCGGACGAAAATTTCAAATATTATTTGAATTTTGATGAAGTTTAACCAAATTTTAGATGAAATTTGAACAAATTTCAAATAGGGCCAAATTCGGCGAAATTTTGGCCAAATCAAACTTGTTTTGGAGGGTACCAAAAGGGGTGAAATTTCATTCATTTCGTGAAATTTCGGATGAAATGGTGAACACTGGTGCTTTCTCACATGTGCAAACGTACAGGCTGCACTGTCTCAAAAATCCTCAACGAAAATTCAAGATACACTATATGTACTGTTACGTAGAAATGTGAAAATTTCAAGATCAGAGTTATCCGCACCAGAGAAAGCATACTGTATAAACAGTTTAAAATAAATAATTTGTCTATGCATCACCCTTTTTCTTAAAAAAATACATTTTTTACCATTGGATAATGCATAAACCACATGCAATGGCGTAGTTAGGATCAAAACTCTGTGGAATCAATTTATTTAAAATATTTAAAAAATTTGTGAATTTTTATGAATATTATCAATAGAAATAGATATATTTTTATAAAAACATATACCCTAACTTGTGCTTTGTTGCCTCGCTGTTTGGCCCGTTCTGACTAATGAAGCAGTGAGCACTGAGCCCACTCTTCTTCCTCCCATGTTCCCCAATATCCACCATTTTTAGGCCATTATCTAATAAGCTCTTCTTCTCTTCCTAGCAAGCCGGACACCGGAATTCTCAGTTACATTTCTCGCCAACGCTCTCTCAACTGGGATCCGCCACTGCTCCGGTCGGTGGCTGCAGGTTAAAGCTCCCAACTTTTGGCAGCAGCGGCAGCTTCGTGCCATCTCGGAGCTTGCATATATGAACAAGATCGATCTCTAGTTAATATACTTCCTTGATGATAAAGTTTGCCACGACTTCTTTGTTGATTTAGCATGTGTATAATAGTTGATTGTTGAATGGCATTGGGTGATTGACCTCCTCTTGTTTTTGTCTCACACTCTGGCTAGGGAAAAATTTTTGTTTTGCAAAAAAAATCGGAGGGTAACACAAGGGACGAAAGGAACGAAATTTTGTCCAAATTTCGGTCAAAATGTTCAAACATCGTTTGAATTTTTATAAAATTTAATTAAAATTTGGATGAAAATCAAATAAGGATAAATTTAGCCATAATTTGACAATCATTTTTCTTTCGGAGGGTAACGGAAAGAATGAAATTTCGTCGAAATTTTCAACCTGACTCAGACTAGGAGGGAGAACGCCCTCACCGGAGCTAGAGCCGGTCAGAGATGCAAGACCTTGCCTTTGCCGGAGACATAAAAAACATGATGTACTATAATCTTTTACACGATGTATAGAGAATCATTTAGAATAGTGTAAAAAAAGCTCCCCTACCATGGCTACAACACGTGCCAACGCCAGAGCACACGAGACCTACTTCAGGATGGGCCCCTACCATGGAGGAGCGCTACTTCGGGACGTGCATCGTCGGGTGTGCCTCCCCAGGGCGGCGACACGGGACCTCCTCGCCGAGGACAGCATCACCGCGGCTGCGGCGGCGCAGGAGGACTTCCGGCGTGTTGGAATTAATCTTGATAATTTGTACATGGTCGTGGTACTTGTATGTGGTCGATAGTCGACAGTCGTGGTCGATAGTCGACAGTCGTGATCGATAGTCGATAATCAACCGTCGTAGTCGTCATTGCATATTCGGAGGAGTACCATGGTCGAGATGCCTATGGTCGAAGATGCACCGTGGTTGAAGCTTCGAGTCGTTGTCTGTGGTCGTTACGACCACGTTATCAGTGGTTGAAAGATTGTATATTTCTTCCTTTTTCTGGGGGTGGTTGAAAGTTTGCTGAATCTGAGATGGTGGTCATGGAATTTGGTTTACTTGTGGTTAGTATTGCATAAGCTTCATGGCTTTTTAAATGGATTTTTATTATTCTTGTGTGTAATTATATTTTTTTTCCGAATTTTCTGTGAACTTTTTCTAATGTTCTTTGATTTCCCAAACTTTCTGCGATTTTTTTTGAATTTTCTGATTTTTCCTGAATGTTTCTGAATTTTTGATATTTACTGATTTTTTTATTTGTGATCCCTGTTGCTTCTAGATGAGGAAATTTTCCCCAGGCTAAGAATAGTGGGTTCTTTTGGTTTATGTCTTTTGAATTCGGGCTATTCGTGAGAGAAAGTACAAAAAGAGACAATCATATGCGATTTTGACCGATATAATTGAAGCCGGTATAATATCTATTACAATTAACTTATAGATCTTTTTTAAAAAGATGTATCGTTTAAAAACTAGTTACGATAGCAAAAATTAAAAGACATAATATGAAGTCAAAGGACCAGCCATTTTCTTGGGGGTGGAGGGAGTTCCATCTGTCCAAAAAAAACTACCCGTGATAAGCCAAGTTTTGGCCTACTCGGATAGTCAGATGCCACCGCCCAACCCTTGTATAAGTAGACAAACGCAACGCAACCATTCACAGCAAGTAGCCATCTTCCTCCTGTCAGTGCTCCGCGAACTCTCAAAGTTAGACAAATCTTAGCCGCCACCCCTGGCCAGCCGGCGACCTCCACCAACCTGTCCCTCGTCGCCATGCCGTCGGTCAAGATCGTCGATGTCGCCCGCGTGGCGGTGCCGGGCACCGCCGCGCTGCCGCCGGAACCGCTCCTCCGGCTGTCGGCGCTGGACGCGCAGTGGCTCACGCTCCCGCTTATCCAGCGCGTGCTCCTCTTCGACGGCAGCGGCGGCCGCCTCCCGCCCTTCGCATCCGTCGTCGGCTCCCTCCGCGCGTCCCTCGCGGCGACGCTCGCGCGGTTCCTCCCGCTCGCTGGGAAGATAGTCTTTATCCCTTCGTCGGGAGACGCCGCCATCGACTGCTCCGAGGAAGGCCTGGCGGGCGGCGTCCGGTTCGTCGTCGCGGAGAGCGACGCGGACACGGGGAAGCTGGCCAGGGACGAGGTCCACGACGTGGAGGCGCTCGCGCGGCTCGTCCCGGAGCTCGACGCGGGCGAGCTCCCCGCAGAGACGATGGCCGCGCAGGTCACGCGGCTGGCGGGGGGCGGGCTGGCTGTCGGCGTCGCGCTGCACCACTCCGTGGTCGACGGCCGGTCGGTGTGGAGGTTCCTGGAGGCGTGGGCGGCGGCGTGCAGCGGGGACACGGGCACCGCAGCGGTGCCGCCGACGTTCGACCGCACGGCGATCGCGCTCCCCGGCGGCGAGGAGCTCGCGAGGAGCACGCTGCGGAAGTACGCGCCCGATCTGCCAGTGGTACGTTTGCTTATACCTTGCTTCTTCCCGGACTTTCTTCTTCCAGTTCGTTCTTGCACTGGTCGCCCACGCCATGCAACGGTGAATCCGCCAAAGCGACCTGGCTGCACATGCACAAAGCCCAGCCACCCACCGCAGATTGTTCAGTGAAGAAAAAAAAAAGCGGCCGGTGGTTATTGCACATGCACATGGTTGCATTTGTAATTTTGCCCGGCCGGGTCAACCGCAATTTATGGCCCTATTCTTTTTTTTTAATTTTTGTCGAGGCTTTTGTCGGGAGACTTCTTCAAGTGGCTTGTCGAGGTTGTTTCTTTAAACAGTTTTTTAGGTCCAAAATCACGTACATCGTCTCCATCGATGGCTCTACTGTCCGCTGCCATCTCGAAAAGTATATATAAAAACTATTAATCATAGTTAAAAGATATCACTTATAGCTTAAACGAACAGGGTAAAGTAGCAAAGCAGAATATGACCCATAACATAGCATGACACAAGTCACAATACACGAATGCAAACATCAACCATATTAGAATCCGTGCCGTGTAATATTTTTATGGTTTTAAAAAATACTTTTAGGTTTGTCCATCAACATATAAAAAGCATGTAAACTGAGCTCAGAAGTGCTATTTTTCTCGGGGGAAAAGTCATTTTCTAGATTCATGGTGACTATATTTTCGTAACATATAACTCTTTGATTTCTAACTTAAAATCCTTTGGTTTATATTAATTAATCATCACTAGTAGTGTGCCCGTGCTAACGCTACGATAAATTGCATAGATTTACTTTATTTTGAAATCGTGTCTAGCTAAATTATGTTAATTAGTTTTAGAAGGCAAATTTTTTAGAACCTTGTATTCACCCCTCTAGTTAGTTATCTTTGATCCTACAACGAAAGACTGGGAGAGTCAGAGAGGAACGAGGATAAGAGAGCCGAAGAGGAATGAGGATGGGGAATGCCGAATGCAGATCGCCAGATCAGGACGGGGATGGGGAGGAATGATGACTGTGATCAATGGAGAGTGCGAGTTGAGTGAGGACGGGATGGGACGACATGTTAGTGGGCTGGTCGGCTGGGCCTGGCTTGGGGCATGGGTGACTATGGAGAGTGGACATGAGCCCAGTTGGGTTCGTGAGCGGGCTCACGAGCGGATCGAGCTCGGCTCGTTTTTTTGTGAGCTGGGAATGGGGCTCGGCTCGGCTCAAAAATTCACGAGCCCGAGCCGAACCAACTCGCGCTCGTTATAAACCGAGCCAGCTCACGAGTCTCAAGCTAATTTTCAGCCCTACATATGTCAGTCGCACTTTCAACATGCTTCTTTACAAACTTCAGCAACCCTTAAATTCGTAGACCGTTTTGCCCCCGAGAGGATGTAATTCCCACTTTCCCATCACATGGGCAGCTGGGCAGTATAGTCCATTCGCTAAATAATAATTGGAAGAGCTTGTCGCCGCGTCTGGGTCCATGTGTACGCGCGTTCATGGCGCTGACATTCCGATTCGGGTGGCGCGCTACTAACGCAGCTAAATTTCTCTTTCCTTTTCACAAATATTGAACAACTCAATGTAGATGAAAATTCACTCTCTCTCTCTCTCTCTCTCTCTCTCTCTCTCTCTCTCTCTCTCTCTATATATATATATATATATATATATATATATATATATTGCACGACAGTACACAAAAACGTTTCACATTACTGCTTACATAAACTGAACTCCCTGAGCCTAAACTGCTACTGAACTCGAGCTATTTTTGCTTCCTTTCAGATCCTTTCATTTAAATGAGCAGCCAGCTCATTCTTACACAATGGAAGTAACAATTTACTACATTTCTTCACTTTCGATGTATAGTATTCTCCTGTGCTAACCGAAGACATGGCATCTTTTCAATGGAAACTTGATCGAAACGACGAGCTGATATAGAACACTGCAGGTTCTTGACCACTCTCTCAGTCTTTCTTGAGTAGATCATAAAACACTGCAGGCTTTCTGTAGTTCTTGATGCACGCTTCCTGCAGCCAACCAGAATCGCAGGAGGTTTCAGTACTCAGTACAAGAAAGTAGGAACACATCTTCACATTTTAGCAGCTGTAAACTTTGGACAGATTGCTGATTTCACTTGCCTGCATTGCAAATGCTATGTGGAGCAGAGTCGCTTCGGACCACGGTCTGCCGATGAACTGAAGCCCGATGGGAAGCCCGCCTTTGTCATACCCAACCTGACAGATTGATCACCAGTTTTGCCAGTCATGTTAAGCACTGTGTAGATAGATTTTATTTCTGCAGAAAGTAGAACAAGTTCAGACATCTGTTACCATGACGGTTATGGCCGGCAAACCGAGGAAGTTCCCTGCTATTGAGTACCGGATCAACGCAGCTTTGGTTGAAACAACATGCCAGAGTTAGCTTACATGTTACGTGCAGTTACTGAAATATTTTCTGAATTCTGGTTCGTTACCTCCGTTTATGTAGTCGAGTTCACCGCTGTTTAGTGCGTCATCTTGCAGCGTGTAGGCAGTCACACTGAAGATGGAATTGGTAATGAAGGATGAGTACTACATTTTAGTGACAAGTGATGCATGTGTGGCTAATTCGAGTGACGAAAGCTGAAAATACCCAGTCATTGGTGAGACGATGACATCTGCTGTCTTGAAGATCTCCTTGTGGAAGTACATCTGACGGTTCCTGAATACATGTTTTGCAGTTCGATCTTACTGTGTCTAAGATATTTGTGCAATATCCTAAGAAATCAATTACAGTTCTAATGTTGAGGGACTCTTATCTGAAAAAAAATGATAGCTCACCGGAGTCGTTGCGAATTCAGGTAAGCTCTGCTGCTGAATGCACCGTAGACACCCAGCGCGACTCTTGCACAATGTTCAGAGTCCCTTATCATATTGGCTTGCAGTCCCACTAACCTTTGAATTATTAGCCCCTGAAAGATCACGAATTTGAAATCCTGAGTTAGCATCAAGATATCAATTAAGGAATTTGGTGTAATCTGTTTTGAAATTAGATGGCTAGTGAATCAAGGAATGAAACAAAATTGGACTATGCACTATTTCTGGAAGCATGACAAAAATAAAACCTTAAACTACATGCTTACCAATATCTTTGTTTGAATCCCAATTAAATGAAGAACCAATGAAATACTGATTCTCAATATAAATAAAGTGTTGGGCTAAGTGGAACATCCGAACATGCAACACATCAGTAATTAACACCAAAGTTTTATAGCACTTATATGATTGGTTTCAAGGTGTTAAGTGCTTAACACAGCATTAACACATAACTTGCATCAAACCTGATGCATATGCGGAATCAAACGAAAACGCACTCTTTATGCATATGAACAACTTCAGAGAATCAGAGTTAAAACACATTGCTAATGCGTAACAGGGAGAGAGAAATGGAACAGATGCTTCCAAAATAATCATTTAAAGGTTACTGACTACAGTATAGCTGAAAAGGGTACAGAACGTTATCCACTTGAACAATTCATATTTTATGAAGCAGATCCAGGCACCCCAGTAAGTTAATGCAATAGCACTAATACATATATTGAAGTTATCCAGGGAAAAAGAATTCAGTATAAGCATGCAACTGAAATAAGGCCATAATTGTTCACTGAGATGTGATTAAAGTACATCTGAAATACAAAATAGCGAAAAAATATCAACCACAAATCGCGTTACAAACTTACAATAAAGTAAAAGCAAGAGACAACATCAAAATTTCAACTCCTATGTGTTTGGAGAATTATATCGATGGTTATTGGTTAAACAATAGTGCCTCTAAATAATGCAGATTATCACAATGGCAGGGCAAGAATAGCTAGTCGCAAACAAATTCCGATTTTCAAGAGGCATATAACAAGTTTGGATTGATTAAGAGGCCAAAATTCAGAGAACTTAAGCAATGAAAAGGAGTGCCAAAATTCAGAGAACTGAAGCAATGAAAAGGAGTGCTACCCCATCAGAAGAACATACTTGTATAATTGGGCTTTTAGATTTACTCATGTTTATTACGCATAGATCAATTTTGAGAAGAGCAGTGTGTGTACAAATATAAAAAGAAACAGAGTAATAATTAGAACCTTGGAGATTGTCAAAGCAGGGCTCCACTGCTCCTTAAGAATATCAAGGCATATGCTTCCATTGCTATTGATATTAGGATGAAAGACCTTTGTCTTGAAAGATACCTAAAAAGGAGACTCATAAAAATTAAAAACGGCACAAACATGAACAAATGCACATATGCTCCAAATATATGGTCCAAGTACATACTTTCAGTGTGCGATTAGTACTTCATGGTTAATGGCTCAAAGAAGTATAAAGGAGTACAGCACTTGAAGAAGCACACTAAAGCAGATTGTTAATAGGTAAGCATGAGGTGAAACAACATCCAACCAGTGTTGTAGATGGATCTTGTGTTATCTACGTGTTTTTTAAGGCACTGTGTTATATATGTTAGCAACCAGATCTTATTATAGTGGTGTAACACACACAATCATCTATGACATTCTTAACATACCCTTTTGTTCTGGCATGTCAGTGTCTAGCCCATCTTATAATAAGTAGTCATGTATAAATTAAGATAAGCTGGATGACGTTGCAAACAAAATCCTCATGTCTACCAAATCACTAACAAAGTTACAACTTACTAATCTGAAAGGATACAACAACAGATCCGCTGCATCCAACAGAAAAATGGTGCAGACAACAATGCACACCAGGTATAACTTAAGATGTTTTTATGGCAGCAAATAAAAAGACTACAATGATACCATGAGTAGAACATGGAGAAGTATCAACAGAAAAATAATACAGCACATATCAGGAGGGACAATATTACATGATCTATCTCCACAAAAAAAATTGATCATGAGCAGGATGAAAAGAAACATCAGATAAATAGAGATTTAAGTTGTCCAGGATTATGAAGCTAGGCAGAGCGCACATAATACACGAACCAAAGTGGATAAAAGTGAGGGTTTTCAAAAAAGATGTTGCTCCTGACCTTTGGAGGTTTGAAGGGGTAATCCGGAGGGAAATGAATGTTCACTAAGAAAACACCACCGGCATAGGGACTGTCGGGTGGTCCCATAATTGTTGCTTGCCAATGAAACATATCCTCACCAGCAGGGCCTGAACAATGTACAAGTGAAAATTGCAGTCCATGAGATGCCATGCCAGGGTGAAACGTGGAAAAAAAAGGTAAGCGACCAAACATAGTGTGTTATGGCATAACAGCTGACATGGAGTGTGTCCAATGGCCTTTATACACAATCTAGATGACAGAATGTAATGTTGCTAGATGGTAACTATATTTCAGGTACCTTCATGGTTGCTCCTCGTGGATCCTTAGGAAATCCCTTGGCAGAGTTTGAATCAATAGACCGAAACACCTAAATATCAAAGTGAGAGGGTTCAATGCACAAAAGTGGAAACAAGTACAAACTTTGATTCTCCAACTACAGAATACTATAAATACCTGAACATGCCATGTATCTGGATCATTGTCGCTAAAATATATTGCATCATTAATGCTTATAATATCAGGTATTCTTTCAATCCTGAGAAGTGCATCATCATATGATTTTGCCAACTTTTTAATCCCATGGCGTTTGGATGCCTTTAACCAACGCTCCTGAAAGTTTTGCAAAACATCATAAGCAGCTGGACCATCAATCTTGGAATGCAAGTCATGCCATGGTTCCCTTGGGCCACGAGCATCAACTGCCTGCAAACAAATGACAAAGGAGAATTACTTTTTAGAACAGCCACAAAATAAGCACTGAGAACAAGGGTATATACCATAGCCATGCCAAGATTCTCAGTTGCCACAATGATGGGAATGTTCAACAGAACATGAGATTACGTCAAGTGACTGATAATGAATATACCTCACAACCAATAATAGGCTCCTAAGATGTCCTGGTGATATTTGAGCACAATATATTAAAAGACTGTAACTCTGGCCTTTTTGCGAATCCTAGAAAGGCATGACAGTGTAACAAAATACAAGTCCACAACAAAAAAGTTTTCTACCCGAACAATAATAAAATAACTGCCCACATTTATTTGGCTCGTTTTAATTATTTAACTTCAGAAGCATTCAGCTTCAATTGTTGCATGCACTTGCACAATTTTAGCTATGTGAGACAGGCACTGAACTTGGAGCCAAGTACTTACATACCTCTTGGTCAAGCTTTTCTTTCAAGGATGCAAGGTCTTCTGATTTAATTCCCCGTACACTGCATGAATGTGTTTGCAATTCAATGGTAAGAGTTAGAAATACAATAGGCACACATCTTGCACCAAAAGTACCATGAAATTTAACTCACAACTAAAAACTATCGATAGGCACAATGCTTGCTTCCAGGCATGCTGGACTATCAAGTTAAATAACACAACCTTTTGACATTCAAAAGCGGAGGCTCATCTGGGTATTTCTTGGTGTGTGCAAAAATCAGAGCCAGTTGAACTGTAAATCAGGGTCAGAAAACACGAGTACATGAAATCTGATATGAATCCAGCATTACAGAATATTTGCAAGTTTGTTTCTGTACAAATCAGTTTTACCTGGCACATGAACCGACTCGTCAAAATCATCATCCTAGCCAATATAAAACAGGAAAAGATCACTAATTCATCAAACGAATTGCAAACACAGTAAGAAGTGTAATTGGCACTGCAATTTCCAGAGCTTAAAAGTACGGCGCTCGATGTCGCCACCTAGGTCACTGGAGTATGCAGGATTCAAGAAAGTGTTATAATGATATAGACAACGGATTCCTTTCAAAGTACCTGAGGGGAGAGCAGGATCTGGAAGCACCGGGCGGCGGTGCCGAGTCCGCTCTCGCTGGGGTCAATCTCTGCATCAGTTCACACACAAGCCGATGGTTAAAAATCCGGTAAGAAACGGCAAACTTGAGCTAGAGGAAGCGAAGAACCAAAGATAGGGGAAGGAAAGAAAGGAATTAAGGAAGAGAACAACCCTACCCTTGATGTCGTCCATGAGGATGGCCTGCAGGGCCTCCACCTCCATCTCCTGCTCCTGCTCGTAGTCTTCCATGCCACCCATCGCAACCAAACACAGAGACACAAAGATGCTGTGAGCAGCAGCCCGACACAGCAGGAAGGATACAGAACTCGGTGAAGAAGAGAAGGTGGGGTTTCAGGGCACCTGCAAAGCGACCATGGATCAAAGAGAAGGTGGGGTTTCAGGGCACCTGCAAACCTGCACGGCGGCGGCGGCGCGGAGGGCGGGGGAGGAGGCGAGGGAGAAATCAGGGGAGAGCTCGGGCTGCTGGGGGAGCACGCGGAAGGAGGAGATCGCGGCGCGGAGGAGGCGGCGGCGGCTAGGGGGGGTTGCGATGACGGCGAAGAAGGCGCGAAGTGGCGGCCGCCGCCGCCGCCGCAGCCATGGTGGCGTGGCGAAGCGAGGGGAGGGGAGGTTTGGGTTAGGGTTTTAATGGGGTGGGAGGAGTGGCGGCGGAGGGGACGACGGGGGGAGCGGAGGCGCGGGGGAGAGGTGGAGATGGGGGAGCGGCGGTGCGGTGGAGGACGGGGGAAGCGGAGGGAGTGGCGGAGGAGGAGGCAGCAGCGGCGCTGGATGGGGAGGAGGAGGCGAGGACGGCGCGCCGGCGGAGGAGGGAGGGGAGGAGGCGACGGCGGAGCGCCGGAGGAGAAAGGGGAGGAGGCGAGGGTGGCGCCGCGGCGGAGGAGGAAGGGGAGGAGCGATGGCTCCGTGCGACGTGCGAGGCGGAAGAATGAGGTGGGGGAGCAGCCGCACGGATTCACCCGGGGGCGGGGGGGGGATTCAGAGGGCATCTCAATGATGTGCATGATCCAAACAATTTTAGCCTTACGATCTTCAATGAGTAAGAGAAGAAGGCTTGAGAAGAGATCTAGGCCGTTCATTTGTATGAAGTTGGATTACTTTGGTACACAAATCTGGGTGGACTTAGATTTTGCATGACTGTGGGGGTGATTGAGGGGGTGAATTTAGTAAAGAAAATTTTGGTGTATTATAGAGTAGGGTAGATAGTTAAAAGATATCACTTATAGCTTAAACGAACAGGGTAAAGTAGCAAAGCAGAATATGACCCATAACATAGCATGACACAAGTCACAATACACGAATGCAAACATCAACCATATTAGAATCCGTGCCGTGTAATATTTTTATGGTTTTAAAAAATACTTTTAGGTTTGTCCATCAACATATAAAAAGCATGTAAACTGAGCTCAGAAGTGCTATTTTTCTCGGGGGAAAAGTCATTTTCTAGATTCATGGTGACTATATTTTCGTAACATATAACTCTTTGATTTCTAACTTAAAATCCTTTGGTTTATATTAATTAATCATCATTCATCTATCATTGAGCTAGGCCCAGTTCGGGCCATTTTGTAAGTGGCTTCTCCAAAACAACAATTTGAAGGAAAAGCCTAACAGCCCATTAATCAGGACATCACGGCCCACTAAAGCACTGCGCAAGGCGACGTCCGACTCTCTTAACATTCGCCACATGCATGCAGGCCACCGTGGCGCAGTTCCTCATCCGCCCGAAGCTCTCCCGCCGGACGTTCACCCTCGCCGCCGAGCACATCCACCGATTGAAGCAGCGCATCGTTGACCTCATGAGCACGCCTTCATCAGCGCAGTCCGCTACGGCGCCTTCCAGCTTCGTCGCCGTCGCGGCGCTCGCCTGGGTATCCTTCGTCCGGAGCAAGCACCTGGGCGGCGCCATCTCGGATGACGACGAGGTCTACCTCTTCTTCTTCATCGACTGCCGCGGGCGGCCAGGCATCAACCCGCCGGTGGGCGAGGACTACTTCGGGACGTGCATCTCCGGGTGCCTCGCGACGGCGACGGCGTGGGACCTCCTCGCCGAGGATCACGGGGTCGCCGCAGCTGCAGCGGCAGTGCAGGAAGAGGTCCGGCGTGCGGCGGAGGATCCTCTCGCCGGGTGGGACTGGATGGACCTGGTGTCCTGGATCGCCCTGGACCGGCTGGTGAACATGGCCGGGTCGACGCGGTTCCCGGCGTACGAGGTGGCCGACTTCGGGTGGGGCCCGCCGAGCCGGACGGAGCTGGTCACCATGAACCACGATGGGCAGGTGGTGCTCGTCGCCGGCAAGGGCCGCGGCGGTGGCGTGCAGGCGTCCGTGTCGCTACACCCGGATCACATGGACGCATTCAAGTCGCACTTTCTGAACTCCTTAGATTGATTTATATGTATGAAGAGGATGTTTTTTCCGGCCGAATTAGAAACTAAGTGCTTCCATGGACACATCTCAAGTTATCGTGTTTTTAATCAAATGCTTCAAAACATGGAATCAAATCGCTTTCCTAATTTTTTGGTAAATGTTATCATGAATGTTGAGTTTCAACTCAAAATATTCAAATGTCATTTGAATTTTTTTTATAAAAGTTAACTAAAATTTAGATCAAAATCAAATAAGAATAAATTTAGCCAAAATTTGACTAAATCGTTTTTCTTTCGGAGGGTAACGAAAAGAATGAAATTTCACTGAAATTTTCAACCTGACTCCGACTGGGAGGGAGAACGCCCTCACCGGAGCTAGAGCCGGTCAGAGATGCAAGACCTCGCCTTTGCCAGAGACATGAAAAACATGATGTATTATTATCTTTTACATGATGTATACAGAATCCTTTAGAACAGTGTAAAAAAAGCTCCCCTACCATGGGTACAATACATGCTAATAGTGGTAGATCTAGGATTTAGTTACGTCTTGGATTTAGTGACAAAATAATCTATGCTATCTGGACTAGACAATGAGAATTTATCCGAACTGTATACTGAAGGATCTATCTTCTTTAGGACCTCCTAGGGTAGATCTAGCGGGGTTACTTCTTTTCTCTAGGGTTCTTGAGAGACTCGGAGAGGGAGAGGACATTAGGGTTTCGGGTACCGACCTTCTGGTGCACTAGAGGAGGAGGTTGCCATCTCGGGGAAGTGCGGGCACGACGACGGTCGGAGAAGAACGGCGACGGCGGCAATCTGGAGAAGACGCAGAGGAGCCGGTGGAGCTTCCCGTCGCTTGGAGCGCCCCCTCTAGATCGGGTTTTAGGGTTTGTAGGTGGGGAAGGTGGCGGCACGGTGAACCTCGTCGTGCGTGCCGCCCCGGCCCCCACCTCTCTTTTATATGGCGCTGGCGACAGGGGCCCACCAGCCGATTTGGGCTGGGCGCCCCCGATCAGGGCGCGGTGGACAAGGGGTTCCATATGGCCGTTGGGCCATATGGACGAGATCAATCTAACATTCTCCCCCTTGATCTCAGTCTATACTTTATCTTTTAATTACTTTTGACTTTACACATTCCATCACAGATTAGTGCATAGAACATGTCTCATCGTCACGGTCAATCGCCGATAGATTCAACAGTTACAATACACCTCTCTGTTCTGAAACAGTTACTTTAATCTTTGGGCCATCTTTTAGTCCAGGATCATAGGCTTTCCCTTAAACCCATGCCGGCTACATGTTCTCTGAACACGTTGGGTGGTAAGCCTTTGGTAAGCGGATCCGCTAACATCTTTGCGGTACTTATATGCTCTAAACTTATAATTTGATCCCGAACTTTATCTTTCACAACATAGTACTTTATGTCAATGTGTTTGGCAGCACCACTTGACTTATTGTTGTGGGCATACGTTACTGCGGGTTCATTATCGCAGTACAACTTAAGTGGTCTATTGATGTCGTCAACCACTTTTAAACCGGGTATGAACTTCTTTAGCCAGTTCACCTGCCCCGTAGCCTCATAACATGCTACAAACTCGGCATACATTGTGGACGATGTAGTGACGGTTTGTTTTGAGCTTTTCCACGATATAGCTCCTTTAGCGAGAGTGAATACATATCCGGATGTAGACTTTCTATCATCTCCCGCAAAATCAGAGTCTGTATACCCCACTATATGGAGTGAGTCTGATCTTCTGTATGTCATCATGAGGCCTTTTGTTCCTTGCAAATAACGCAAGACTTTCTTTATCAATTTCCAATGTTCTATTCCAGGATTGCTCTGGAATCTGCCAAGTAACCCGGTAACAAATGCTAAGTCAGGGCGTGTGCACACTTGAGCATACTGTAAGCTTCCGACAGCTGAAGCATATGGAACCGCTTTCATTTGATCGATCTCATACTGGTTCCTGGGGCATTGAAAATCCCCATATCTGTCGCCCTTGACTATAGGTGCAGGTGATGGACTACATTTATGCATACCAAATTTCTTTAAGACTTTCTCTATGTATGCCTTTTGTGACAGTCCCAATACCCCTTTGTTTCTATCTCGGTGAATTTCGATCCCTAGAACGAATGAAGCTTCACCAAGATCTTTCATATCGAAGTTTGAGGACAAGAACTTCTTTGTTTCCAGTAGCAGATTAACATCACTACTAGCTAGTAGGATATCATCCACATACAAGATTAGAAAGATAAACTTCCCATCTTTAAACTTTGCATAAACACAGTTGTCCTCAACATTCTCTTTAAACCCAAATTTTCTTATTGTACTGTCAAACTTCAAGTACCACTGTCTTGAAGCTTGCTTTAACCCATAAATCGATTTCTTTAGGCGGCATCCCATTCTCTCATTTCCTTCCACAACAAAACCTTTCGGTTGTGCCATGTAAACATTTTCCTCCAAATCCCCATTAAGAAATGCCGTCTTTACATCCATCTGATGTAACTCTAAATCATAATGTGCTACTAATGCCATTATGATTCTGAAGGAATCTTTACATGAGACTGGAGAAAATGTCTCATTGTAATCAATCCCTTCTCTTTGCGTAAATCCTTTTGCCACAAGTCGCGCTTTGTATCTTTCTATATTCCCTTGGGAGTCAAGCTTTGTCTTGTAGACCCATTTACAGCCTACTGTTTTGGCTCCTTTAGGAATAATTTCCAAGTCCCAGACTTTATTAGTCTTCATGGACCTCATCTCCTCTTCCATGGCCTCAAGCCATTTTGAGGAATTTTCGCTTCTCATGGCTTCTTCAAATGAGGTGGGATCATCCTCCATTTGAAATTCCTCTGTATGATAAATCTGATAATCGTCAGAAATAGCTGATCTTCTTACTCTTTGAGACCTCCTCGGGGCCTCCTCATTTGGTACATCTACTGTTTGAGGCTGCTGTTGCTCCCCCTCATCTGTGGCAATAGGTTCTATATGATCCTGAAGAACAGGTTCTTCATTCTCATTCATTGTTGCCACGGGAGGAACAATAACAGGTACTGGCACCACAGTGTCTTGCACCGTCGGTGCAGCGACAGCAGGTAGTGTGAAGAATGGCTCTTGAATCATCGGAGTGGGCGCAAACACCCGCTTCTCTTCAAGGTCAATCTCTCGAGCTACCATGCTCCCCCTCATCATTTCATCCTCTAAGAAGACAGCATGTCTCGTTTCTACAAACTTTGTGTATCTGTCTGGACAGTAGAAACGATAACCTTTTGACTTTTCAGGGTAGCCAATGAAATGGCAACTTACTGTTTTGGGATCAAGTTTCCCAAGATTTGGGTTGAATACTTTAGCCTCAGCAGGACTCCCCCACACACGTAAGTGGTTTAGTGAGGGAACTCTTCCTGTCCACAACTCGTACGGTGTTTTGGGCACCGACTTACTGGGCACTCTGTTGAGAATATGAATGGCGGTTTTCAACGCCTCCATCCATAAACTCAATGGGAGTGTGGAGTAGCTCATCATACTTCGCACCATATCCATCAGGGTACGGTTGCGTCTTTCAGCTACTCCATTTTGCTGAGGTTCGCCCGGCATAGAATACTGGGCCACTATTCCATTTTCCTGTAAAAACCTCGCAAAAGGTCCAGGAACTTGTCCATATGGGGTATGTCGACCGTAGTACTCCCCCCCACGATCAGATCGGACTATCTTAATCTTTAAATCGTGTTGGTTTTCAATTTCAGCCTTAAATATCTTGAATTTATCCAAGGCTTCATTTCTTTCTTTAATTGGATAAATATATCCATAACGGGAGTAATCATCTGTGAATGTTATGAACGAGTCATATCCATCCACACTTTTCACAGGAAAAGGACCACAAATATCTGTGTGAATAATTTGTAGAACTCCTGTGCTTCTTTTAGCGTCTTTTTTAATTTTCTTTACATATTTTCCTTTAATGCATTCTCTGCATTGTTCTAAGTCTGAGAACTCTAATGGAGGAAGAATATCATTCTTTACTAGTCTTTCTATTCTCCCCCTCGAAATATGGCCTAAACGACAGTGCCATAATTTCGACGACTCATCTAGAGTTCTCTTTCGTTTTCTGTTTACATTCGTAGACGAGGATTCAATCACTTTTTCGTACGCAACGTTCTCATTATCGCATACGACATTCACATCATCACACAATGATAACAAATAAAGCTCATTCTGTAATATGGCAATACCAACACATTCTTTATTAAACATTATTTCGCACTTGCCATTTCCAAAATTGCAATCATAACCATCTTTGTCCAAATTTGACACACTAATCAAATTCCTCTGTAAAGAGGGTACAAAAAGGACATCTCTAAGTAGAAGAGTGGAGCCATTAGCTAATTCTAATGAAAGATCGCCAACGGCTTCAACTTCAGCTTCGACTCCATTTGCGACTTTAACGCATCTTTCTTTTCTTTGCGTAGTCCTCGTCGAACGGAATCCCTGTAAAGAATTAGCAACATGAACAGTTGCTCCTGAGTCAATCCACCAAGTGGATTTCGAATATTTCACATACAGGCATTCATTAATAAAGGTAATAATGTTCTCACCTTTCTTAGCCATTATCATCTTTAAATAGTCAGGACAATCCTTCTTGTAGTGTCCCGTCTTCTTGCAGTGAAGGCACTGGTCTTTGTCTACAGCAAATTTGTTCTGTTGAGGCTGATGTACAGAGGCTTTGCCCTTGTTCTTTGAGAAGGGGTTACTGTTATAATTCTTTTTCTTGTTTTCCCTCACAAAGTTGATAGCACCACCATGTGAGGATTTGATTCTTTCCTCCTCTTGCACGCACATGGCTATGCACTTTTCCATGTCCCATTTTTCGGGCTGCATATTATAGTTGACAACAAAAGTGTCAAACTCTTTTGGCAAAGAAGCAAAAACCAGATGAATAAGGAACTCATCCTTGAGAGCCAAATCCATCGGTTTCAGTTTAGATGCCAAGTTGCTCATTCTAAGAATGTGCTCTCTTATGCCATTGCCACCGCCAGAATACCTCTCTGTTACCAGCTGCTTAATCAGCTGTGTAGCATAAGTCTTTGAAGAGCCAGTGAACTGACTCTTTATTTTATCAAGGTATTCAGTGACAGTGTCACACTCTGCAATTGAGCCCAGAATAGCAGGCTCAATTGTGTTCTTTATTACAGCCATACATTTCTTGTTGGCTGTGGTCCATTTCTTATGATCAAGGTCATAAGACATCTGTAAGGGGGCATGATCCCTCTGTCTGTTCTGCCATGCAGTGTCATCCTCATTCTGTTCCCTCACTGGCGCCAAAGGCTCAGTGGGACGTGCTGTAGTGAGGACCCAGTCCACCTCAGCCAAGATAAAAGCTAAATCTATCTTTTTCTTCCACTCTCCATAATTATCACCTTTGAGAGTGGGGATTTCTCTAATACAACTCATTAAGTTGTATCCTCCTGAAAAAATATTTCAAATACAGTGAGAACGTAATATCAAAATTATATGCCTTATTTCCAACGTTGGTCAAAAATACGACATACAATTTAAATCAATTTTATCATACATTAAATCTACATCACCGTTGGGCAGAGATAGAAATAATGCATGAAATCAACATTAAAATTTATAATACTGATATTAACAACGTTGGTCAGAAAATAACAGTATCATAAATCTCTGGGAATTTTAATCTATTTTTCCAAAATTAAATTCTCCCGTTGGTTCGAATTTAATAATGAAAAACAATCAATATTAACTTTTGCAGCGGAAACTGTAATTATTCTAAAAATAATTCAATATTCAGAAGCATTAAACTGTTCACATCAATCTCTGGAAAAATTAACACGTTGGTGCAAAATTTACAGAGATTTTAGTTCAAATTTCATTGAAATTCAACAAAAAAAAAACACTTCTGAAAAAACATTAAATCCAAAATTCAGGTTTTACTGTTCATAACGGCCATTCGGCCTGCTCCTCGCGTGCGCGGCCCAGCCAGCCCGCCTGGCCTGCGCTCTCCCGCGCGCGGACGCAACGCGCCCGCGGCCCACGGCGGCCTGCTCGGCCGTCTCTCGTGCGCGCCCGCGCTCTCGGCCTCACGCACGCGCGGCCTGCCCGCTCGCGCGCCTCACGCTCGCCCGCGCGCGCGGACACCGCGTCGCCCCGCGCCCCGTCAGCCGTCGGATTCGCATCCGACGGCTCTTGCTCCTCGCGGCAGCACGATCTCGCGCGCAACCTGGGCCTGGGCCGGGATTACTTTCGCCCGCCTGGGCCGAATCTCGCCCGCGCGGCTCGGCGCGATCTCAGCCATCGGATGCCATCCGACGGCTGCGCGCTGATCTCGCCCGATCAAAACCACGCGACGCGGACGTTCCCCGAAACCCTAATCACTTCTGCCTCCCCTCTCTCACCCTCGCACCCGAGAGCGACCGCGAAGCGGCGGCGGCGGCGACCGCTTCCACGCCGCCGGAGAAGAAGACGGCAACCGGCGCCGCCATGGGCCCTCTCGCCGGCGTGCGCGCTCCCCTTAGAGGGAGCGCGCCGCCGTCGAGCGGCTCCGTGTCGGCGCCCGATCTGTCCCGCACGTCGACGGCGGCCTGCACGTTGAGCGCCGGCGAGCCCAAGGCTCGGCCGATCTCCCGCACGCCACCGACGACGGCGGCGGTCCCCGGTAAGTCCCGGTCTTTTCTTTTCTAGGGTTAGGGTTCGGGTTAGGGTTCTTCTTTCCCCTCCTTTTCTTTCTTTTCTTTTTCCTCCGTCTAGATCTAAACGCTAGGTGCTCTGATACCAATGAAGGATCTATCTTCTTTAGGACCTCCTAGGGTAGATCTAGCGGGGTTACTTCTTTTCTCTAGGGTTCTTGAGAGACTCGGAGAGGGAGAGGACATTAGGGTTTCGGGTACCGACCTTCTGGTGCACTAGAGGAGGAGGTTGCCATCTCGGGGAAGTGCGGGCACGACGACGGTCGGAGAAGAACGGCGACGGCGGCAATCTGGAGAAGACGCAGAGGAGCCGGTGGAGCTTCCCGTCGCTTGGAGCGCCCCCTCTAGATCGGGTTTTAGGGTTTGTAGGTGGGGAAGGTGGCGGCACGGTGAACCTCGTCGTGCGTGCCGCCCCGGCCCCCACCTCTCTTTTATATGGCGCTGGCGACAGGGGCCCACCAGCCGATTTGGGCTGGGCGCCCCCGATCAGGGCGCGGTGGACAAGGGGTTCCATATGGCCGTTGGGCCATATGGACGAGATCAATCTAACATATACTAGATTTTTTCTACACCTCAAACTGAAGTCTATCCTATTCGAGTTATGGCTCCGCCCCTGCCAATGCCAACGCCAGAGCACACAGTACCTACTTGGGGCCAGAGCACACAGTACCTACTTGGGGACGGCCCCCTACCATGGAGGAGCGCTACTTCGGGACGTGCATTGTTGGGTGTGCCTCCCCAGGGCGGCGACGGGGGACCTCCCCGCCGAGGACGGCGGCGGCGCAGGAGGAGGTCCGGCGCGCACTGCCGCGCGTCGGACCCGCTGGACGGGTGGGACTGGATGGCCACGGCGTCGGCGCTGCGCCTGGACCGGGCGCTGAGCGTGTCCAGGTCGGCGCGGTTCCCAGCGTACGAGGCGGCCGACTTCGGGTGGGGCCTGCAGGGCCAGACGGAGCTGGTCACCATGCGGCTCGACGGGCAGATGGTGCTCATCGCCGGCAGGGGCGGCGACGGCGTGCACGCCGCGCGCATGGACGCGTTCGAGGCGCACTCCGGAGCTCATTCGAGATTTCAATGCACACGTAGGCATGCTGCAGGCCCGGTGGATCGATCGATCAATATTCTGCAAACTTCATAATTATCCATGTTCGAAATTGTTTATGTTTGATTTGGAGTATTGAACCGTATGCTGCCGTCTTAATTGTTAACACGCTGCCTCTCCAACGTACGCACTCTCGAAATTGGGAGGTCAACGTGTTAGACCGAAGAACAACTCTTCAGAGTAAGAGCATGTTTCGAACACATGAATTACGTATGCATTCTGTACGTGCGAAACATCGTAAAGAAAAAAAAACCGCGAAACGCACAAGGATCCTCCATTACAAACGGGTCTCAATTTTTGTCATCGCTGGAGCTCCCAGCTCAAGACAATTCTTTAAAATGTAAGGAAAAATATTAGACTAGCTCATCAAACATGTCGTGCAAAAACAGAATCAGAGTACTAATAGCAATAATTAATTAGCGAGCACTGCTTCTGTGTATTTCTCGGAAACAAAACTAACAAAACTAAGCTAATATCGAAGTGCAGATAAGTAACATTAGAAAACCATAGAAGCACTTTAGCGAGCACTACATATCTCCAATGCATGCCTAGCTATAGATCCTCTTCACCATTGCACGCCGTGGAGGTGGCCAGCGAACCCCCTCTCCGCGCTGCCGTTCTCCTCCTCGCCACAGATGTCCTCGAACTCCATCACCTTCGCCCCCTCCCCGGCGCCGTACGCCTTCCCGGCAGCCGCCGCCGCCGGGTAGAACGCCGTCCCGGTCCCTGCGCTGAACCCCACGTTGACGCCCATCATGAGCCCGACGTGCGCGTCGTGGCCGCCGTCGGAGCCGTCCTGGCCTGCGAGGTTGGGGGGCGGAGCGAGGCCGGCGGCGAGAGAGGAATGCATGTCGTCGGAGCAGCCGTCGCCGTGGCGCGCGCCGAGGACGGCGGCCTTCTCGCCCTCGGCCTCGCGGTAGCGGTTGAGGTAGGCCTTGAGTGGGCCGACGTAGGCCTCGAAGCCGAGCGTGGTCATGGCCCAGAGCAAGTCGTCGCCGTTGATGGTCTTGCGCTTCTCGCGCTGGCACTTATCGGAGGCCTCGCCGGTGACGAAGCTGATGAACTCGGACACGCACTCCTGCACCGTCTCCTTGGCCTCCTTGGAGATCTTGGCGTTCGCCGGGAGCGACCGCTTCATGATGCGGCTCACGTTCGCGATTGGCAAGAACCGGTCCTGCTCCTTGGCCGGCGAGTCGCCGCCGCCGCCGTACCCCGCGCAGATCCCGCCGGCAGCAGCCGCCGCCGCCGCCCCGGACTCGTTGTCCGACGGCGGGCTGCCGACCGGGCTCAGCAGGCGGCTCTGCTGCCCATAGCTCTTCCTACTCTTCATGTGTAGCAGCAGCACTAGGAGAGACCCAGAGAGGAGGAGGCTATGGGAGTTGAGGAACGAAGGGTGCTCTCCTTTTAAAGGGGAAGGGGAGCAAGGAGAGATGCGAGTGGCAGGACGGTACAGAGTTAGAATTTGGTTACGAACTCAGTGGTAGAATGATCTAGTCTATCTAGTCTAGATCATAAAAATGTTATCTAGTCTAGATTGAATTTACCCGAGTTGTATATTAAATATTTTTCTACACCCCAGACTGAAGCCTATCCTGTTCAAGGTGTGGTTCCGTCTCTGGTATAGATGCGGACACAAAGCAAACACACAATCACTATTGTACAGGTTTTGGCGCGCTGCGCGATCTTCTCGCCTTAGCTTACAGGAGGATTCTAGTAGGAGATATGTGATAGTTCAGCGGCTAAGATTTTACATAAACGCTGCGTGCATACAATCGATCGAGTTCAACGACATGAGCTCGACTAGAGCTCGGGGTTGCCGATAAACAAGCTTGCGTACAACCCTCGCCGGTCGACTCGTTCTAAAACTTGAAGACCAGAGTTCCTAGAGAGAGAGAGACGGAGGAAACAAAAGAAAAATATATTCCACAGGATAGCATGGCATAGTCCACAGGATGGCCACTAGCCATGTCACTTCAAGAAATGGTATCTACAAAGGCTTGCTCTTTTAGGCTTTTAGGCCTTGTTATTTTTGTCCTTTGGCTTTTGTTTTTTTTTTGGAAACTTGAAATAAATAGATACGGTTTTTTAAGTAGATTCTTCAAATGATTTTCTGAGTTTAATCGTGTGTACCGTGACCACCGTCCGTTGTTGTCTCAAAAAAATAGACAAAAGTTATAAAACGTAACCCAAAAGAATAAGGTATTTAGCTTTTAGCTTCTCTGAAAGTCGAAATAAACAGGACGACTTCTTGAAGCGAATTTTTCAAACGGCTTTCCGAACTTAAAACGGTGTACACTATCTGTTGCTGTCTTAAAAACGTAGATAAAAACCATCAACCACAGACAGAAAAGAACATGACCAAAGATTTGAGGTTCCTGGCTAGACCAATGGCAAGGCATCACATTAGTGGCCCTGATGCACTGCAATCTTTTTACCAAATAAAGGGCTTCACATAGAAAAGAAACCGTAGGTTCGTAGGTAAGAGATGGTATCTAAAAATCAATGCATATTACTGTGGCTTAAGACCCCAGAAAAATATCTTCGCTGATCGAATATGGTACCTTGTGCATTCAAAAAAAGGCGGGACAAAGGGCGAAGGGGCCTTGTGAGAGATGCCTCTCTTATCCCCCTTTCCTTTTTTTCCCCCCTTCTTTTCTGACTTCAAAGCGCCATGGATTATTCGCGCCATCACATCGCGCAATAATAGAAGAATATATGAGGACAAGTTGGGCGCAGGGTGGGGGATTAATTAACCTAATCAGGAGCTCAGGGCCTAATTAAGTTAGCCGTTTCGGCTGCAGGCTTTGCATTAGGAAACTAACGCAGGGGAGATGCTACGCTTTTGGATGTTTGAATGGTAAACGGGTGGTTAGTCTTAGCAGCAGCCGGAGCTTAATTGTAAAAACAAATGAACTGGAGTGCGCCATTTGTCAGATTGCCGAGCAAACACTGCCGTAATTGCTTGTTTTTCAAGTGTTTAGATGCGGCTGCTTTGCGACGGTTACTATTAAGACGACATTTAGACCTCAGCAAATTTTGGTCCGAAACCGTGTTTAGGGCTGGGTTGAGCTTGGAAAAAGAAGACCTACGGCCAGGGCCCATCCTAGGCTCGACGCCTCTAGGGCTTTGTTTGGATTTTTGATGCATAGGAATTAGGCACAAACCCTTCGGATTAGCAGGGAAATAGAACTAATCCCTAACTATACCAAGCAAGCTCCTAACGGGCCGAGCTTGGAAAACAAGGCCTATGGCCCAGGTAAGCCCGGCCTGAGCCCATCTTGGCCCGTCCTGTTCAACACCTCTAGCGCGTCCAACCCGATCCCGGATTTTGCCTGTCCGAATGAACAGAGGCCGGCCCGGCCCGGCCCAGCCCAGCCCCGCAAATGCTCATGTCAAAGCCCAAAAGCAGCGCAGGGCAAAAGGAGCACCAAAGTAGGTACCAACACAAGCTCTAGGTAAGTGAAAGGGGCCTGTACTTTTCCCCAAAGGGCACAGGGTGCTCTATCAAAAAAAAAAAAAAGGGCACAGGGTGCTGCTTTTCTTCAGTACTTGCACCTGTGCAGACTTTCGAGCTTTGCTTAGCATGTGGTAAGAACCTTCTAAAGCAACATGTACATGTACATAAAAAAATGATAAACAGTAAAACAGAATATTTCAATCCTACTCAGCATCAGTTGTACATACTAAATTCAGACTATAATATTAATTGGAGAGGGCATATTATAGATGATTTTTTTTTGTCAGTTGTGAAAAAAAAAACTCTTGCTCTTGTTCAACTTCTCGACTTGGAATTTGACAACTGGTTACTCCAACGACGCTGGCTAGCTCTCAGATATTACATGTCAACATGGGCGAATTATCCTTGCTCGGTCCCTACTAATCTGCTTGAAATCATTTATATCAAGTTCCAAGCATACCAAATAGTTTTTGTAAGTTCTAAGTAGATTGAGTAGTTTGCCATCGTTGACATTAATCACAAGTTTATTATATATATTTGCCACCTGTTTTGTGCAACAAGCTAGCACAAAGATGTATAGATTAGTTCTATCACGAAAAGATAGGGAAGAACATTTCAACGTCGTAGGTCACCACCGCATCAAATACCTAATCCAATCCAATACATATATTAATGTACTCCATTGAACCATGAGATAAAAAGCCATGAGATAAAAAGGTTACCTAGTTGACATTGAAAATCAACAAGAGATCTAATGGATCATAACCTCATCCTTCCATCTTTTTCTCCAGCTAGGTTTGGTGTTGCTGTCACTAACCTATCCTCACTAAGCTACAAATTACACACCCACTTTTCTCTTGGTAGGACCTTAATCTACTTCGTCCTTGTCCCCATCCCCCCCCCCCCCCCTCCAATCAGGTTCGGGTATTGATAAATATCATCCGGATGTTTTCTTTCTAACTATCATCCAGATTTGTGACCGTTGGATTAGAGATCCAAGGGCCACAAATTCTCCCCACCCCCTCAAAAAAAATTCTCCCCCTCCAAAAAAAGAGACCGTTGGATCTCTAATCCAACGATCCGAAATTTGGATGATTGTTGGGAAGAAAACATCCGGGTGATACCTATACACACCCATCAGGTTCTTGTCAAAGAAAACGATCGCTGCATTTTTTTTTGTGGGTGAGTGCTCATTTGCACTGATCGCTGCATATTTGGCGACTAACAGTGATAAATGTAAATTTCAAATTAATGTCAATTTCTCTAGAGAAACATTTGGGTTTCTTGTTCACTAACATAGGCTGAAGATTAGATACCTAGATACCAAATTATTTGATCTATGATTACACACACATGTATGTATGTATGTATGTATGTATGTATGTATGTATGTATGTATGTATGTATGTATGTATGTATGTATAGAGCATTCGTTATTTTTATTATATATAGTAAAAATAGCGAGTGCTCCTTGGTGCTCAAGCATCATAGTCTAAAATAGATATGTATCATGTGCGAAATATATATATATGTATATGTATATATGTGCGTGTATATATATATATATATATATATATATATATATATATATATATATATATATATATATATATATATATGAAGCCTCTTTTCTACTCCCGGGTGTAATTACACCCTATGTCGTATCTCACAATGTAGGGAGTATCTCGCGTAACGAAGGGTATGTACATGTAGTATACGAGTATTTAAGACCATATAGGTGGTATGAACAATTTTTTAGAGGTGGTATGTATATTTTTTCGACATACTCCTTTTTATGTCCGTATATAAATGTATTTATAAAATACGCTAAAAACTATGGACTCTCTTACAATTTTTTCATGTGGTTCACATTGGAATATCTTATAATTAGTATATGAGTATACCTAAAGTGATAAAGGAGTATTTCAAGTTTGTTTAGGTGGTATATTAGAGGTGGGTGTAATTACACCCGGGAGTAAAAGATATTTTTCATATATATATATAGGAAAAATCCTTATTACTCCCAGGTGTAGTTACACCTGGGTCATCCACCATTGATGCTGTTTTGGAGATACGCGTTGCACAAATAGTCTAACGGACTAGAACGCATACGGGTTTTTGGTTTCGATCCACATCCCAGCGAGATATTCAATACTCCTTCCCCTAATCCAGGAAAATTCCATTATTTCCTCTTTCTTCCATACGGGTTGTAGTTCACGGTTAGGCTAGAATTTGCACTATTTGTTGGGGGCACGTACATGTTCAAATGGAAGTTTTTACTCCGTGGTCTTAATATTATATTATTCAACTCCTTTTTCGACTCAACATATACTACTTTTGTTATTCTGTGCATGCTCAATTAAATTTGGACTATCCTTTAGTATACATACTCCTTTTTCGACTCTTCATTTTTACTAACACTCCTTTTTCACATTCGTTTACATACTACTATTTCGACTATATGTACATACACATACTGCATTACAAATTGGACAATACATATTCCTTTTTCTTACGTCCACATACTACTTTTTCAAACTAACACATACTCCTCTTACATACGTATACATACTACTATTTCGACTATATGTACATAGACATACTGCATTACAAATTGGACAATACATATTTCTTTTTCTTACGTCCACATACTACTTTTTCAAACTAACACATACTCCTCTTACATACGTATACATACTCTATTCGCCAGGATATGTCCAAACAGTACATATCATCTTATTTCACTTCAGCAACGGACCAAGCTATCTGCGCGCTGATTCAAAAAACAAATTCGTACCTACCGCCTGCGCAATCCACGGCTCATACCACTAAATCGTTCACACGCAGAATGTGTAGTAAATGATCCAGCGTCTGTGCGCGTAACCGGATATACTGCCATGTACACGGGTCCATCCGAGAAGAAATCCATAAAAGCCAACCCATTAACCAAAATAAAGAGTGGTATCTCGATGAAGATGGATGGTAGATATGATAGGTGTAACTACACCCGGGTGTAGAAAAGAGGCTTCCTATATATATATATATATATGTGTGTGTGCGCGCGCGCGCTGCCATGTAAGGCATATATGTAAAATATAAAAGAGGAGTCCCAGAGAAAGTCCCGAGTTGGGTATCTCAAAAAAGCATGGATGAAAAATCGAGATGCCATTTCGATATTTTTGGAATCTTGTTCTCGGCTATAAAAGTAAAAAAAGCAATTCATCTTTTCTGCCTTTTTTCTTTTTCATTTTCGCGCTATAGGCACATTGGCTAAGTACTCTTTTTTGTCTTATTTTATGATAAAACAATCTAATTACTAGATGTAATCTCTTGCGTACGGTCCTGTTCCAAGGTACTATGTCTTGTGGTCTTTAGTTTTAGTTGTGTTTTTAGCTAAAATAACATTGTAGCGACTGCTAACTTTTTTAGACATTTAATTAAAGAAAAATAAAAATTAAAAAACACTGTGATAATGCAAATGAAAAAAAGTAAAAAGAGAAAGAAAGGAGAGAAAAATTATGTTAAGAAGCTAGTATTTTCTAAATGGTGCCATTGCTGTTTGGAACAGAGCGTGTGATCCACCACCATCCCATACTAGTGCTTGCTCGTTAACCCATCGTCCGTCCGTTCATGCATGCGTGCGGATCACACGTGCGCAGCGCCTCACGCTCGCGAGCCCCGTAATGATGGCAGCGTCACCTTTACGCACGGCTGCACGTGCACACGCCCAAAGGGGTACTAGCCGTTCTGTGTTCTTAAATGCAGGGGGGAAAGTAGCAAGGAGTTGAGGGTCCCGAACGGAACGGAGGCAGAGGGGAAACGTGGGAGAGGGACCCGTTGACCGGATCCGTGCCTGTGTTGGGGCTTAAAGCCAGCTTCTATTCCAAGCTGAAAGCTCGGCCTAGCTTTTGGGATCTGTTCTTTTTAGCTGAGAATTATGATTTTAGACTGCAGCTTGTGATTTTTAGGCTGTTCATACGAGAGATTACAAAGTAATAGAAACTCACGTACGATTTTTGCCAATATAAATGAAGTCGGTATATTATGTACTATAATTAACTAGTAAACCTCACCTTGAAAAAATATTTCATTAAAAGCTAGTTACTGTAGAACAGACAAAAGCTGAAGCCAAAAGCTGAAAAAGAACAGGGCCTTAAAACAGTTTATGGGATAAATCAAAAGCTAATTTTAAGAACAATAAACTAAATGTTTAAAAGCTGAATAAGAGATACTTTTCTAGTTTTTAGTGGGTTGAAGTTAGAATATTGCCATTAAAAATGAATGAAAAAGCTACATCTGCTTTTCAGCTAAAAAGCAAAAAAAAAAAAACTTTTCAATCAGAAAGTCAACAAACTAGGTCTTATTCTTTTGGGATACGGTTGATAGGTCTGATAAATAGTACCGACTGATAGAAGCTGAAGCTAAAAACTGGCTGAAATAAAGAAAAGAACGGGTTGTTCTTTTGGGATTTTGGCTTCTCTGAAAGTCGAAACAAACATGACGGTACTTGAAGCGAATTCTCTAAACGACTTCTCAAACATAAAATTGTATATACCGTCCACGTTAGTGTCTCTGGTACCCACCGTCGTTTCAAAAAATAAAAGCCATTAATTGTAACCAAAGTCATACGGCCCAGAACACGTCAGCGGACCGGCAATTTTCGGTGCGGCACACGTGCTGCGTAGGCATTCCCTGGGGCTTGATTCTGCTTCATCTGTGTAACCTGTTACTGCAAGTACTAGCTGATAGTGAGCACCGGGGAATCGATGATACAGACAATTACAGTATGTTCAGCATTTACTCTGCTTACCTACCGAAGAGTTTATATTTGTTCTGGTTGTTAATGGGGTGCTCATTTAAGACTTCTGATTTTAGCTTTTGGACTTATTTGGTATTATTTGATGTTGTTTTTGTAGTTGTTATAAAATTTTTCGAAGTGATTAAATTTAAAAAATAAAGAACAGTTTCTTTCATTACAGCAATGCAATGAAATACATAAAAAAAAGCCAAAAAAACTTTAAAAAAACTACAAAGTAGAAAAAAAATAAAATTAAAAAGGTAGAATCTAAAAAAAGCATAAACCAACTTAGGCTGTGCTCGGTTGGGCTGAAAAGATGTGGCTTATGGTTGAAGTTGCATTGTAGCTGACTTAAATTACATTGTAGCTGAAGGTGGGTTATTTGATGTAATTAAATTTTAAAAAAATTAAAATAGAAAAAATATGTTAGCTCATCACGTACAATGCAAACGAATACAAAAAAAGAACCAGAAAAAAGTTCAAAAAAGCCAAAAGTTCAAAAAAAGATAAAATTTATAAATAATAAAAAATAAGTCAGAAACTCGAAGCTCGAACCGAAATGAGCGGGCGTTAATCAAGGCAATGTTAAGAGCCCCGGTTTACGGTTAACGGTAGTAGGTAATAGAATATTTATTAAGCGGTCAACTACCTCATTCAGAATATACAGTATGCCGTATGTGCCCAGTGTCACCCCTATGGTACCTATAGCGTTTCCAAATGCCACTGATCATCTCGTTGCTGTCACGTGGCGCACCGCTAGACCCAACATGGCAATTAGAGTAAGGTAAATAATGCTTCCAAATTCAACCTTCAAAAGATGTTCTAAAATTTTTACTTCATTGACTATTTAAAGCTAAAAAGATCAAATCTACTCACTAGCAAAGAACTCGCAAAAGCATAGAAACAAACGGAGTTCAACTCCTTAGATCGGTCAGACCGCTATGAGGGAGCGGTTGGACTGGCCAAGCGGTCTGACCAATGAAGATGATCGGTCTGACTGGCCACCAGTCAGATGGTAGGCCTAGGGACAATCGGACCGCACACATATTCTTAGAACTGGAAATCAGTCTGAGCCAAAACAAAAATGGTATAATCTCCAAAATACAACTCAAATGATTTGAAACTCTGCACACACCTTGCTGAGGATCTTAGAAACCTAATCCGTCTAAGGATCTCATTGATCTTGGTTAAAGTTCTAACATTTTCTCAAAACAAGTAAGATTGTACTAAAACCAAGTAAACTCAAAAACTTGATATATGGCTTGCTTGTGAGTTGAGAATAACCAAAATAGTTCTAAATGAGTTCTCACATATCACAGCAAGCAAGAGCATCCAAATATTCAAGCCAAAAACCTTAGGAACAAGATTTCACTAGAAGGGCTCTAAATCGAACCAAATCGGGCAACCTTCAAAATCTTGAAATAGTCGGTTCATAGATGAATGAAATATGGTCCTTATGAGACATTTCCATCACTTACACATCCTTGAAACCTAGCAATATTAAGAGGAAAGGAAAGAGGACAAAACACCAACCAAAACAAGTGTGGAATCAACAAGAGCAAGAACACATCATGTAGAGTGAACAAGATTGATCTATTGCAACTTGTAGATGAAGATTTTACAGCTACTCTATCATGGAGGACATAGCTCTAACAAGTGCACTTAACAAAAACTTCCACTACAAGGAAGTCTCTCTCCCAGACCCTAACGGTTGGATGGTTTCACACATGCCTCCAATCCCCTCCTCATATAGATGGAGCAACCAGCCAACATAACTAATGTATAATATCCATTAGTATAACTGAAGAAACCCGTTAACCTCCACGCACCGGGTTTACACTTATACATGAGTTATGCACGCTTCTCAAAAGCATAAAGCTCAAACCCACTAAGAAGCAAGTTTCCCATCCACTTGACCTTCAAGCACTGCAGTTTTGATCCCATCATCATTTTTGATAGTTTGGCTTCCCTGCCAAAACACATTTGCTTTGATCGTGCACCTCACCTCTTCCCCGAGCATAGTCCATTGTCATCTCCTTTGTAAGCAATCTACATGCCTGCAATGTGTAGGTTCTCCAATAATTCACGCATGAGCAAGTCACTTTGTATCGGTTCCCCCAACCACACATGACTTGCATTGACCGCACCAATTGATGAACCGTTGCTTGAACCATCCCTTCAACATATATAGTCTTCACTGTACCTTGCTTGAGCTCAACCATCTTGCCCGACCCTTAATTGTGCCTCAGCTCGTCCCCGAGCCTAGTCTCGGCCTATGCCGTCGACCATGGTTACCTCCAAACTTCCTATACATCAAATACCATGAAATTATTTTCGGATACAATTTCTTCACAATTTGACCTATGTTAGTCCAACATACTTTATGTACCATAAATGTAATGAATATGACTCCAAATCATAACCCATGGCCATTCTCCACAAATATCCAAAATCTCTCGGATGCCTTTAGACAAAACCAGTATAACCATCATTGGGCAGCTGGTCAGACTGTTGGCCCTGGTCGGACTGCCCCCATGGTCGGTCTGCCCGCCCGCATGGCTAGTTTGACCGCTCATGTCGAGCACCCATAAAGACGTCTCTGAAAAAATACCGCTTATTAAATTAGAAGCCGGCACGACTGAACCCCTAGTCATACTGCACCTTAAACCTGGTACTACCACACTTGAAATTTTTGGATTAAACCAAGAAGGATCAAAGCACTCAAAATCCAAAAGTGCAAAGGGCCGGTATGACCGCTAACCGGTGGTCAACCTGACTGCTCCCACTAGTCAGATTGCCCATTTGGTCGGTCAGACCGCCAAGCACTGACAAGACTGAAAACTTGCAAACTCTTACATATTCAAACTTTAGCTCGATTCGATTGCTAATTGTTCAACATATATGAACTATGGATATTCTCAACATGGTTCTACATGGACCATCATCGGGGTCGACACCAGTTTTGTGTGAAGCCACCTTGCTGCTACCCTCAACGTTTTTCTCGCTTGCTAAGAAGGCCTCATTCAAAAAACATCGGCAAAAGGCGTTCAAAACCTAGCAAAAACCGTTTTGAACGCCTTGTAAACCCTTTCTGACAATGGAATCCCAATATATAAACCATAGTTTACTGCCCTCGAGCTTGGAGGACCATCGCTATATAAATTCTAACCAAGTTACAATACCCTAGACTACAATAGTTTGCTGTAGTGCTACTATAGTTAGTTTTTGTTGCAGTGCTACTACAATTGTTTTGATATAGTCACCTGAGTGGATCAAGATCCCGTTCTTTTTGGCTTTTCATTTGTTAGCCGATACGACTTATTATACATATCAGGCGCAATTGCTCATTTGAGCTTTAGCTTCTTAATTTCATCTTTTTATTGTTTTTTTGGGTTTTTAGTTTTTTTTCTTATTCCTTTACATGATCTGTGATGCTGTAACCTTTTTTCCCCTTTTTATTTAATTACAGTAAAAAGTTAACAATAATTATAGAAAAAAACTTAAACAATACAGTGCTAAAAGATTAATCAATTCGGCTTCGGCTTCTGGCTTATTTTTCACTATTCATAAGTTTCGTCTTTTTCTGAACTTTTGGCTTTTTGTTGAGCTTTTTTGCCGGTTCTTTTTCCCCATATTTGTTTGTATTATACGTAATGGGCTAACATATTTTTTATATTTTTAATTTTTTTAAATTTAATTATGCTAAATAAGTCTCTGTCAGCTACAGTGCTTTTTTCAGCTAGCTACAGTGTTTTCAGCCATAAGCCATGAGCTTTTCAGCCGAACCCATCACCACCTAAAGCACCAAGATCGGGGAAATTGCACATATACCCCATAGTTAGTAGGTACTTGTAAGTTTGCCCCACACTTAAGTGGCCTTGTAATTTTGCCCCATACTTGACATACCCCCTTATTATTTTGCCCCATTGCCTATTTAGCTCCTATTTTAATTTCGTTTTTCATTTTTTGGGGCAGGAAAAATACAGTAAAAAATATTTACAAAGTTGTCCATTAAATGACTAAAACATTCTTATTTCGTTTTTCATTTTTTTACTGCATTTAGCTCCTATTTTAATTTCGTTTTTCATTTTTGGGCAGGAAAAATGCAGTAAAAAATATTTACAAAGTTGTCCATTAAATGCCTAAAATATTTTAATTTCGTTTTTCATTTTTTTACTGCATTTTTCCTGCCCTAAAAAATGAAAAACAAAATTAAAATAGGAGCTAAATGGGCAATGGGGCAAAATAATAAGAGGACATGTCAAGTATGAGGCAAAATTACAAGACCACTTAAGTGTAAGGCAAATTTACAAGTGCCTACTAACTATGAGGTATATGTGCAATTTCCCCAAGATCAAATGAGCACCACGTCGGCCACAGCGCAAAATAACGGGCCCCGACGACGTCGACGGGCACGAAGCAAAGTCACGGTAACTGCAGTAAAAGGAGAGGGACGAAAGCAAAAAAATCCCAGGAAAAAGTCGTTAAAAAGCGAGAAAGAGAGGAAGAGGAGAGGGGATCGATTCGGAGAGATCGAGAGGTAAAGCGGAGGGGAGAAGGCGCGTCCGGACGGGAGGAGGAGCCCAAAACCTGCGCCCCGAATCTTCGCCGGATCGCCTTTGCGCTGCCGCGAGGCTCACTTAGGCGGTCGGTTCTGGGGGAGGGGCGGGAGTCCCCAGTCCTGATCTGATCCGGCGGGGGAATGCGCGGCAGCGGCGAGATCTAGGGCGCGCAGCGGCGGATCGCGGCAATGGCGGCGCCGCGGTGGGCTATGTGGGCGCTGCTGCTGCTGCGGCTGCTCCACCCCGTCGCGCGCGTGCTCGCCAACATGGAAGGTGGGTTACTACTAGCTTGGCTTGCCCGGTTGCTCGATCTGCGGGTGGGGGGGGGGGGGGGGGGGGGGGCTCCGGCCAGGTGCTTGCTGGATTGGGATGGATGGCTGCTTCCATTTGAGCTGCTTGGCAGTGCGGTTTTGCTGTGCCATTTGGGTGTGAGGTGCTGCGAGATGTTGCCTGTTTTTGGCTTTTGATGCGTGGTGCGTTGCTTGGCTTTCCATTTCTGTCTCTCGCGGGCGAATAGGAGCGGTTTGTGAAGTTGCGCGAGCAAATTCGAATCTACGCGGTTTCCGATTTCGTGCGAATTCGACCGGTTTGTGAATCGCCTGTATCGTGTTGTTTCGGCTGCAAATTCGGCGCTGTTTTGTTATCTGAGAGTGGAAGTTGTGAAGTGTCATAGTTGGATCGGACCCTTTCGTCAAGCTTGATTTGACTTTGATTTTGATGCGATTTCATTTGTGTTCTTTTCTTCGCGTGGTTTCCTATCAAGTGGTGGTCGAGGCCAGAGACCGCTGGGATTTCTGCTCTGCGTTTTGGAGCGTGGTTTTGGGGGGCTACTGCCGCGTTAAAATTGCTTTACCATATGTTTCTTGATGCTCGCTTATGTATCGATCTGCTTGGGCAACGTTAGTCTCGTCGTGACCGCGGTCGTTAGGTTTGATTAGGACGTCTCGTGCCGTGGTTTTGTTGTTTCTTCCCACTGTTAGATTCGAAGTGATGGCGCAAAGCTTGCGGCATGATTGGCTGCTGCGTGTTTCTAGTTGGTGGCTGGGCGATTTTCGCGTGGGCCTCTGTGTTTCTTTGTGCTACACCGGAGCGAATTTGTTCGTCGGCATATGGTTTGATTGAGCTTGTCTGGTTTACTCTCGGGTCTCTGGTTCCTGGTGTTGTGCCTAGGGTTGATTAAGACATTACACGGTGTGCCTATGCTGCCTCAGGCACTGATAGGTTCAAACGGGCGTTGCTAAACTGCTAATTTGAGTTATGATTGCTAGCTTGTCTATAGTTCTAGTTGGGTTTTGGGTAATTCTCATGTGGGCGTCTGGATCAAATTCTGTTCCTCGGAGCAAATTGTTGATGTTAATCCACGTACAGTCAGCAGTTGTCTTTGCTGAATGATTGGTGTGATTGTTCTACAACGGAGAGAGCGCGATAGTTGGTATTTGAGGTATGAAGCTGAAGCTTCAGTCGTCTGAAGGCGATTGTTTGCAGGAGCTCGGTGGTACATATAGCGACCAAATTGGTGCTGTAACTTTCGTTATTTACGTGGTCCGTTGATACCTTTGTCTTACTTGATGCTTAGCTTTTAATATACAGGACGATTTAGAGCTTTTTTTTATGTGTTTCTTCATGACTTGGATTTTCTAGTATATGGTCCGTGTGATGACAAATTGACAACATAACCGACAAATGGTTTTGTGCCAGATGCTTTTAGCTGCAAGTACAAAGGTCTATGCAAGTTGCTCTTATTGTTTTGACTTTACTTTGTGTCTCATGACTTGGTTGCTCTTATTGTTTTGACTTTACTTTGTGTCTCATGACTTGGTTGCTCTTATTGTTTTGACTTTACTTTGTGTCTCATGACTTGGGATTTGGATGCGTTTCTTCAAATGAAAATCATGTTCAATCTACATCATAGTGGAATATTAGTCAGTAGCTACAGCAACTGTACTGATTGTAGTTGGATTCTTTTGCTCTTCTTGGGGTACTTTAGCCTGGTTAAATTTTATCTAGCAGCTGTTCATTTGTCATTCTATTATTGACAGGTGATGCATTGCATAGCTTAAGGACTAACCTGATTGATCCTAATAATGTGCTACAAAGTTGGGATCCAACTCTTGTCAATCCGTGCACTTGGTTTCATGTTACCTGCAATAATGACAACAGCGTTATCAGAGTGTATGTGCACCTTTTCCCCTACTATGCAGTTGCACCTGATCTATATTTTCTACTGAAATTTATCTGCATTTTTCAGTGATCTTGGAAATGCCGCGCTATCAGGTACTTTGGTCCCGCAACTTGGCCAGCTCAAAAACTTGCAGTACCTGTAAGTTCTCTTCCTGTTGCTAAGTTTTTTTTAATTATGTAAATGCCATACTGGCTGCAAATGGTGGAGGCTTTTGCCATCTTTCTGGTCTTTCAACTTAGGTGAAAACATTGAATATACAAATGCATGTAAAGAAATATTTTATTCTTAAGATCTTTATTTCCTTTCACGTAAATAATGCTTCACTTAGTTGTTGTTAAAGGATGGAAATAGGGCTGCATGCTGTCATCACTAGAATGTCTACTGTTATGTGGAAAAAATGTTAAATACTGTATGGTGCTCAGACCAAGCGAACACATTAAGTACATCTTCTTGGCAAGCAAAATGTGCTGATATATTCAATCTTTAGATAGCAGGCCTATAGTCTATGGCTTGATGGTGGCAAATTAGCAGATAAATAAGTTGTTGGAACTATTGATCTTGATAATAGTAACATAGACTAGTGCATGCAAAAGGTGATACTGATACCAGATAACATTGAAGGCCTTCACCGACCACATTAACAAGTTATTGCAAAACTTCATAAATCAACTACATTTTGGGTTCTTGGTCCATCTTTTTGTTGTTTTGACAATTCAGTCACTGGTTCAATCTTTGTGATGCAGGGAGCTCTACAGTAATAACATAAGTGGCACAATACCTAGTGAACTCGGAAACCTCACAAACTTGGTCAGTTTGGATTTGTACTTGAACAACTTCACTGGTCCAATACCTGATTCATTGGGGAACCTATTGAAGCTACGATTCCTGTATGATTTCTTCATTTATTAGCTATACTACTCATTATATATAATTAGATATCAACGTGTTATAGTAGGGATGCTTTGGATATACGCACCCTAGTATGTCAGATACATCGTCAGTCGCTTGGTATTTTCATTACACTTTACCAAGGCGATTATCATTAGGACATTGAGAATGTCATCTGACTACATACATGCTAGTTGGTCAGTATCCTGAGCTGCTAACTTGATGATTTTGAAAGTTGAAAGCGTTTTTATAACAAAAGCTATGTAAAGAAAGTGATTTGGAAGATTCATGGATGCAGACACTTTGTTTAACAAGACTGCATTTTATATGGATTGAAGACATGAACTACCTAGTCTCACTGGGTCACATGAAATGAATTTGACTTGTCGGGATAGAGTTGCTGCTCATGGCAACATAAAGCCCTCATTTTGAAAACGATGCTAGTGTAACCACATAGTCAAATTAGTTTTCTTCAACTATTTTACTTTATATCAACATTGCAAATCAAAGCTTACATATTCTTACATATTTTTGACAGCAACTCCTCACATGCTTTGTCATTGCTTAAAACACATTTACCAGCCAACACTTAAAATGGAAACAAAATTGTAACATGCGTATTCTGAGTGATACTAGGATTTTGTTTAATTTATTGTTCAACCCTTTTCTGTAAACTTGTTTACATATTGTAGTTATATATATTGCCACGCTAGTGTTTGTCAGGCAATGAATGTTTAGCTTATTGGCTTCCTTTTCTGATGTTTTAAGGCATCTATCATGTTGTTAGGTTTTCAAAGTAGAACTTCCTGTCAGGAGTCTCTTCATTATATTTTCCTCTATAACATTCTCTGTGAATGTTACTAATTTGGTTCATCTTTTTTTTGTGTGTGCGGATAGGCGTCTTAACAACAATAGCCTTTCGGGTTCAATTCCTAAATCATTAACTGCTATCACTGCCCTCCAAGTTCTGTAAGTATTTATTTCTCTGAATACGAACTAGTTTACTTCCTTTTCTTCAGTGTAATCTACAGTTTCTATTCTGTGGTATAAGTAAATGTTTAACGACTTATTGTTTCTATTGAATTATAGGGATCTATCAAATAACAATTTGTCAGGAGAAGTTCCATCAACTGGTTCTTTTTCATTATTCACCCCTATCAGGTAAAACTAAAATTTAGTTGATAGATCATACATCTACTTTTCTTTGCCTTGACACTGCTTCTATTCACACTTGTTTATTTTTGCAGTTTTGCCAACAACCCTGCCTTGTGTGGTCCTGGCACCACAAAACCTTGTCCTGGTGCTCCCCCCTTTTCCCCACCTCCTCCATATAACCCTCCAACTCCAGTGCAATCACCAGGTGATTTATTCAGATTCACTGCTCTTAAGTCCGTGCAAATATTTGAATCCAGTAGGATTTATGCTTAATGTTCTTCGTAGATATAACATCCTAATTGGGATGAGTGTACTTCCAGAAACAATGAAATGCAACGGAAACTGGAGTGTGGCGATCACTATCTATATTGAATATATTTTTTAAGGTTAAAGCGTAACAGAAGTTGGATTTTTTTTTTCTGAAAATAAAATAAAATGTTAAATTTTAAGAATGAATCGTAGCTTTACAATCTCGCAATTCTTGCTCTATGCTGCACTATTAGGCTGTGACTGATAGGTCTGCACTGTTGTTTACACTGTACTATAATTCTTGCCAGAATTGACCTGGGAGTCTACAGGGCCTGTCGCCCCATTGGAACCATGACAAAATTATTCATATGGTGCAGCTGCACTAAGTCGATCCGCACATCCTCTTTTTCTTAGTTTTCTTCCCCTCCTGTCTTGGTACAGTGGTATGACAGGTTCCCATAGCCACATTTTTGTGTTGGCAGCGACGGCCAAAGTTGCATACTGTAGAACTTTTGACCCATTCTTAAAATGTAACTAGTACAATTATTTGGGAATGTTGGAAGAGTTTTTTTGTTGGCGTACAACATAGGTCCTTTTGGATTCTTTTATCCTTCTGAGTTCTGAGTATGTTATAAGGATGCGAGCGATGACCTATTTTCTGGCTTGGTTCTCCGATTTGTTGTCATCTGATTCCAGATTGTTGCTTAGCAACACCACTTTTTTCTTCAGTGACATGTGGTACACTGGTTACTTGTATCAGTATGGAGTGTACGATGTTGCTGCTGACTTCTTATTTTGTACAGGAAGTAGTTCCTCTAGTACTGGAGCAATTGCTGGTGGGGTGGCTGCTGGTGCAGCGTTGCTATTTGCTGTTCCTGCAATTGGTTTTGCATGGTGGCGGCGCAGGAAACCACAAGAGCATTTCTTTGATGTACCTGGTAAGCATTCAGCGGAAGAAGGAAAATTGCTTGGAGGCTAACATTGAGTCAACTTAGTCTAAGATTTCTTATTTTGGGTACAGCTGAGGAGGATCCAGAGGTCCATCTTGGCCAGCTTAAAAGGTTTTCACTTCGAGAACTTCAAGTTGCAACGGATGGTTTCAGCAATAAGAACATTCTTGGAAGAGGTGGATTTGGCAAAGTCTACAAAGGAAGACTAGCGGATGGTTCATTAGTAGCTGTAAAGAGATTAAAGGAGGAGAGAACACCTGGTGGGGAATTACAGTTTCAAACAGAAGTTGAGATGATTAGTATGGCTGTACATAGAAACCTATTGCGTCTTCGTGGATTCTGTATGACACCGACAGAAAGGTTGCTTGTTTATCCTTACATGGCTAATGGAAGTGTTGCATCACGTTTAAGAGGTACTCTGCCTTATTTCCCCCAGTCTTACAGCCTTTCCTTTCTATCTTCCAGATTGTTGCACTTCTGTACAACAATGTCAAACTACAATAAAGAATTTATTAATTGTGTTTTATTTTGTAGAACGGCCACCATCTGAACCTCCACTCGATTGGCAAACGAGAAGAAGGATTGCATTGGGTTCTGCCAGGGGCCTGTCCTATTTACATGATCATTGTGATCCAAAGATTATCCATCGTGATGTCAAAGCTGCAAATATTTTATTAGATGAGGACTTTGAAGCTGTAGTGGGAGATTTTGGTTTGGCCAAACTAATGGATTACAAGGATACCCATGTAACAACTGCTGTGCGTGGAACAATTGGGCATATCGCTCCGGAATATCTTTCAACAGGAAAATCCTCTGAGAAAACTGATGTATTCGGTTATGGAATTATGCTTTTGGAGCTTATCACAGGACAACGTGCCTTTGATCTTGCTCGCCTTGCCAACGATGATGATGTCATGCTTCTTGATTGGGTAGTTGACCAGTGCCATTCCCTCAGTTAAAATTGCTCTCGAGATATTCATGCCTTTTTACATCTCGATATTGTGCTGGAGTTGGATATTAACTTTTTCTATACGACTGTCAAAAATCTGTTCATCCAACGAAATTCGCTTTTGTAGGGTCTAAGAAAGAACATATCCTTTTTTTATTTGTTATGTTATTACAGCCAAACTAAGCATATGGTAGAGCAGCATGTCCCTGAACATTCTTCCATTTGTCTTAGTTGTTTTAGTGCCTTTTGATATAAAAAACCTATTTTTACTGGCAAGTTAATAGTAAGTTTCTGTGCTTTGTGCAGGTCAAAGGATTACTCAAGGAGAAGAGGCTGGAGATGTTGGTTGATCCAGATCTACAGACCAACTATATTGATGTTGAGGTGGAGTCGCTGATCCAGGTCGCGCTCCTTTGCACACAGGGCTCCCCCATGGACCGGCCTAAGATGTCGGAAGTGGTGAGGATGCTCGAAGGCGATGGCCTCGCCGAAAGATGGGAGGAGTGGCAAAAGGTAGAAGTAGTACGGCAGGAGGTAGAGCTGGGCCCGCATCGAAACTCGGAGTGGATTGTCGACTCAACCGACAATCTCCACGCGGTTGAGCTTTCAGGGCCAAGGTGATGGTGGCGCACTTGTGACCTGCTGCTAATTCTTGTATGGTGTAAGAGTAAGAGCAATGCGTATTAATCATCCTAGTCAAATCCCCATTTGTTCATATCAATCAATGGGCAAAAATGTAGTCAGCCACGATTTGTTTTGATGTATAATGCTTCCTTGCCTCCCTTTCTGCGTTGCCATGGACATCCATACGCCATAAACAGCAGAGCTCGAGGAACTAGTGTCCTGAGCAGCTGCGCCAAGGTCCCTGCATGTTTAGCATGACAAGGTAGTACGGGCGAGGTGCTGTGGCTATTTGCTGGGTCTGCGACAGTTGTACTGACATCTAACTATTTTGTACCAAATGGAAGGGTCGAAGAACTTGCCAAATCATTCTGTATGCCTCCCCTCCTTTGGAAGGTTTATATATAGCTGCCCTATCTGTGTACTTCGTCTTATTTGGACCCTCGAATGTTGATGTTCTATCTGGTTCGTAGTGTTTTGATTGAGCTTCGCTGACGGTTGGAATTGCGTTTACGGCTACTAAAAGGAGGGGTCCTCAGTTCTGAATCGAATATCTTCCCCGAATTTTTTTTGTAAATAATCTATTTTTTAATTGAAATTACAGAAATATATTTACGTAAATTTCTTTATAGGAGTGATCTTCAGTCGCCGAACCGTTGGGTGATATAATTGTAGTCGCCGAGCGGTCAGGCGACTGTAATTCCAGTCGTTCAACCGTTCAGTGACTGAACGTGTATATAAATCAGCCCCCGGCAGATCCCCTGGCTATTTTCATTGCCAACGCCGCGCCACGGAGAGAAGGGAAAGAAATAAGACAACAGGAGAGGGAAGAAAAAAAAGAGGAGAGGAAAGGGTGAGAGGAGAGGAAAGAAGGGAGCGTGTAATTAGAATTCATAGAAAATTATAGCTGTATAAAAGAACAATACAACTTTCGTATGAAGCAAATAATCGTAGTAAATGTAGTCAATGTAGTTATAGAAAATTACCATTTGTAGAAATTTATAGTTGTAGAAAATTAGCATCTGTAGTAAATTAGAATACGTAGAAAATTGTAGTTGTAGAAAATATAGTGAATATTACATACGAAATAAGCATCCATAGAAAATTATAGTTGTTCAAAATTTAGTCAATACCTCTGTATGAAGTAAATAGTTCGCTTTGTAGGAAACATTATTACATAACATTTATAATTAATTACGAATGAATGTAATGTCGTTTGAACATTAAAAATTTACGTGTACCGTTAGAACTGGTACATTGACATTTAAATCAGTATATCATGTAAATTGTCGAAACCTATTAAGAATTATTTACAGTAGGAGAGAGCTTGAGCAGCGAGAGAAGAATGGTGTTGGTGCATATGGGAGCCGATAGGGAGTTGATGTTTATTAGGTTGGAGGAAAGGGAGCGGTGCCGGTGCAAACGATGATAGGTTACGCTATGAGGATAGTGTAATTAGTCACGATAGGCGAACGGTCGTAGGAATATAAATTACAGTACGACAATACTTTTACAATATGTTATGCTTATTGACTAGCTGGAACATTGAAAATATTTATAGGCAGACATCAGTAATGCCGATACCCACTACATTGAAAGTGCATTATGATGTGGGCATTGTTCGTGAAAGTCCGAATGTTGTTGATTTGAGCAGTTTTGCGCAAGCCACTGTAGTACACTTGAACGACGAGAATGCTCGAATCACAGACGTGATGACTCACTCGCACCTTCTCCTTGGACCCTAAGGTGTGCAACACAGTCATACAAGGGTTTTAGAGCTGGTATCCCATGGACATTAAATGGGAGTTGAGAATATTTATACGCACGTTTGCATGGAAGGGGTTTGTGCAAGGCTATCGATGCTATGGATACGAGTGCGTGCTACTTGTGCAACCATGCCCAGTATATAATGCAAAAACTTAAATCAATTGGTTTAGCACAAATAACACTTAGATTAAATAAGTTCACCTAAGTGAACCAACACCTTAAGGTTATGTCAAGGTTTGCAATCCTATGATAACAAGTAATCAATTTAATTCTATGTATGTAAATTGTTTGAATATAAATTGAGCATAAGGAAACAAACCACAATTGACGCGGTCTCTTTTTATCGTGATGTTTGGAGACTTGCTGGTGTCCCCTAGTTCATGTTGAGGTTAGCCTAAACGAATTGGACCTCTCTTCTTACTCACAAGGTGCAACACATGCACAATTGAGAGGAGAAGCTCACACTAGCTCAAGAGAGTGAAAGGGAGTATCAAAGACCTTACCTCAACTGGCCACAAGAGAGTTTTTGTATCGCACACCTCGAAACTAGCTGTTAGAGACAAAAAAATCAGGATTTTCAGAACTACCACAGTTATAGGAGTGGTACTTCTGTTTTCCATCATAATGGCTAGAAAAATAGCCATTATTCAGCCATTTGCGGAACTACCGCAGTTATAAAAGTGGTACTTCTGTTTTTTGGAACTACCACAGTTATAAGCGCGGTACTTCCATTTTCAATTTTTCAACACAGATGACATTTTGAAAAACAGTCATAACTTTTGACTCCGATGTCGGAATTGAGTGATCTTGGACTCTATGAAAAAGCTTATTCAGAGGACTATACAAATCATCTATTTGTATGATCTCAAACACATTAGATCAATATAGAAATCATAAGACATCCAAAGAGTCACTACCATGGTCTAATGTCAAAGAAAATAGTAGCAAACAATCTTAGACCATACCAAGTGATATTGCATAATCTTCAGCTTTTGAAAAATACATTTGCAAACTTAGATCATGCTACAAGGAGTAGATACTGGACTTCAATCTTTTGCAATACACATTTGCAAAGTATAGTCACATGTTACAAGGATTAGATGCATGAGTCTCAACTATTTGCAAAACACATTTGCAAATAATGGTACCATGTCACAGAGAGTTAGAGCAAGCAGGATTGAGCTATCAACATATGATGAGACTCGAGCTACTAAACAAGACCATTCTTAATAGTACGGCAAATATATACTAGCAATCTAGTCTTCCAACCAAACACCAAGATCGGTAAAAGACTAGAAATACATCCTTAGCCCTAGCTAATTATACCTTTGCCTTAAGCATACTCTTGAAGTTTGATGACGTACATCTTCACTTCTAGTTCGGGTTATTGTCTTCTCTTGACTTGATGATCAACTCATGATCATCTTCTTTTTGGGATTTTGATCAATTTATGATTTTCTCCTCTTCGAAATCTTGATGTGCATCAACACATGATGTATTCTCTTCTTGATGACCTTTAACTCATGAACACATCTAAAGTCTTCATCATCATGGAATCTAAGCTATTCATTTAACTCATAGAAAATATCAGTCCCACAATTCGATTGTTATTAATTATCAAAACTCACTATTAACTCATAATGGAGAGATTAGATTCTCAATCTTTACCTTTTGATAATTGATGATAATCTCAACAAATAATAAGATAATGAATTGAATATAAAACCGTTTAAACTTAAAGTCCGGTACTACCACCATCTAAGGTCCAGTAGTTTCGTTCTTCGGTAGTTTCGATTTCTGACGCGGTACTTCCGTTTATCTCGAGGGCCAAATCCTGGGGCTCTCTGGAGAAAATGTATTGCCCCATAAATCTGGAACTTCCGAGGTCCAGTAGTACCGCTCAGGAGTTGCGGTCATACCGTGTTGCGATAGTTCCACAGTTCAAACTCCGGTACTACTGTTTTCCAGAGAAACAGAAGAGCTTCAAAGGAACTCTCTGAAAAAAATGTAACGCTAACCAAAGGTTGGTACTTCCGAGTTGTGGTACTACCACACATACCGCTCGGTCGTACTGCACATATCGCTCAGTCATACCGCACTGCGGTAGTACTGCCAATTACCACCGGTACTACCGATTATCCTGACAATGTATAGTTGGATTTAAATTCAAATGTATGCATGACCTTTATCTCAAGCCATGTCGATCTTCTTGTCAACCTTAGCATGCATCTTCAAGTCGTCAAGCAAAATCCAGGACTAAACATTTCAAACACTTGACAATCATGTTAGTCTCATACACAGATAATTGAGTATAAAGCAATATGAGTATATATAGACTACACCAGTTTTATATACTCAAATGATATGTCTCCAAGTAGAGATCCCAATATATGTGAAAAAAGAAACATGGATCAATACTAATAAAATTACAAGACATATAATGAACCCCCCTAAATGTGTACATACAAGAATGTGTAATAAAAACATATGCACATATTCAAGTTAGACTTTTTATGGAGTTCAACTTATATATTGGATCTTAGGAATGCAACAAGATATAAGAATATAATATCGAATGCATACCTTCATGATTTTCACCATTTTATCTAAATGAGACTAAGCAATAATATATTCAACAAAAGAGTTAATCGCACATTTAGACTTATCATTAATGAGTTAGACTCATATTTAGATTTATCATTAATCGACTTAGTCTCATATTTATATTTGTCATTAATCACCAAAACCAATCTAATTGGAACTTGAACTTACAAGGGACTCATGCAAAAATTTCAAGTCTAAGCAGCGGCTCAGTCTGGGCATGCGTTATTAGTAGCTGTTAGGACAAGAGCATCTATCGGCAGCCGGTAAGGACTAGTTACAGTGTATTTCCCTACTATTTCTCTTTTAAAGTATACACTAACAACCTCTCCTGTCTACCCACAGTCTCCGGAACCACTATGTGGCTACTGCAAGTGGATTGACCTAGAGATCCACCCATATGACCAGTTGGCTCTCGACTTCAACAAGTGGGATGTCAAAAGGGCCGCGAGATCTGGGAGGATGAGTGCTGCAACGACGAGCAAACCGAGCGTATATGTCGGGATACGAAATCTCATCTCGAGGCATGTACGCGCAGGGAACGCAAGGCTCGTGAGAGGGAGTACGAGAAAAAGATGGAAATGATGGCCAAGGCCAAAGAGACCGCCGAGGAGTTCACCGCCGAGCTCGCAAGGGAGGGAAAATGGACCTAGTCCACGCCGTAGGTCAGGGCGTTCTGCACTAGTCCCCCCAAGGTCAAATTTATTTCCATCCCAAAAGGCCTATATGTATCGTAGGAGTACTTCAGTTTGTTGCATCATGCATGATATTCTTTCTTGTGCATGTAACCAAATCCTATGCACCGTGTTATGTCCAACTTTATTATGAAGTCTGTTTTAATTGGCAAAAGCACTTGTCCTCGTCTTTTCCCATTCAATTCTTCCGTGTAGAAAGGCATACAACAATATGAAAAAAATAAGTTCTCCTCTATATACGAATTTTCGGTTGCGTAACAATATCACTTATCTTCGTACTTAGCAACGTTGCTACCCCAATCGTTCTCAAATAAAATTTCACAGATTTTCTTGCACTATAACAACATACAATGAGCGCAAACTATTATTGTCAATCTAACAGATTTTTTAGCATTTATAATTTACGAAAATCACAAATGGATCAACCGACATTGTCTCCCATTTTTTCCCCTAAAAATACAACTCATACACAAAATTTGATAAATGTTACCTACCTATAACAATTGTCATTTACCCCCAAACGCGGTCGGGGGTCCAATTGCAAATATGGGTGAGTTACAGTTGCCCAACAGAACCGCAGTCGCTCGACGGTTGGACGACGAGTCCCAATCACCTGACCGCTCGGTGACTACAATTATATCGTTCAACAGCCCACGGATAATCTTAGAGATTCCTAGAAACAAATATTGGTTCCTGATCGATGGCTTTAGTCTTCATCTCACCGACCGCAATAGATCAAAGTATTACAATGTTGATTTCTGACTAACAGCACTAAAAAACGCAACGCTACACCATTGGTAGTTTCTCCCAATTAGATTGGGTACATGGCTAAATTTGGATCAAAGTATTAGCGTTGATTTCTGCAGTATCAACTCTAGGAAACACAATGCTATGGTTGATCATTATTTTTTCAGATGAGATTGTGTATGTATTGTAGGCATTTTTCCATTGTACTAATAATCTTTTAGGTTCCGAAAACCACCACAATTCACATAAATGACACTATAGTTATTTTTTAAAATTTTAGCCTTCAGACAACTGTTTTTGCAACCTCCGTAGATCTACTGAGCTAGGGAAGCTCAACAAGCAGCAGGTTATTGCACATACTTAATTAGCGCTAATCATATTTAATTAACACCAATCGCAATTAATTAGAGCTAATCATCGCTTATTTAAGGCCTCATGATTGTTGTCGCACATAGGTGGCTCCCAAGCGATCTCTCGAGTTAGGGGAGCTCGGCTTTTTTTCTAGCCTAGTAAATACCTATCGAGCTCGGATAAAAAAAGCTAAATTTATAAAAAAAAAATAGGTATTCAAAGATTAAATTTGAAAAAAAAATAACTAAGATGGCATTTATATGAACCGTTCAAGCACAAGAAAGGTTTTGCTCCTTTGCCCAGCGGCCACCCCATGCTCCTCCCCGGCCTCCTCCGCCGCCCCCACCCGCGGTGCCACCCTCCCCTCCGCCGCCTCTCGCGCCTCCTCGACCGCTACGGCTTCGTGCCGCCTGCCTCCCTGACCCCCACCCCGCAAGAAACCCCCCACGCCACCTCCAAGAAGCGCCGGCCCAAGAAGCCCCCCTACCGGCCGCCGTCCTCGCTGGACCGTGGTGGCCGCCCGGCCGCCCACTCCGACCTCCCCTTCGACTTCCGCTTCAGCTACACCGAGAGCACCCCGGACGCCAGGCCCATCGGGCTCCGCGAGCCCAAGTACTCGCCCTTCGGCCCCGGCCGCCTAGACCGCCCCTGGACTGGCCTCTGCGCGCCCGCCGTCGACACCACGCTCCGCGACGTCGACGCTGAGGACCCCGCCCCCGCCGCCGAGAGGTACCTGGAGGAGGCCCGCCGTCGCGAGCGCGAGCGCGTGCTCGGCGAGCCGCTCACCCCCGCGGAGCGCGCGTTCTTGGTGCAGAAGTGCCAGAAGAACCACACCAAGCGTCAGATCAATCTCGGTAAATTTCGTGTTGGGTTGGAGCAAGAATTGTGACTACATTCAAACTGTGATGATCATGGTTGTGATTCAGTTGGTTGATGTTTTTGTAGGGAGAGATGGGCTCACTCATAACATGCTAAATGATATCCACAATCACTGGAAGAACGGCCAGGCGGTCAGGGTGAAATGCCTTGGCGTGCCGACGATTGATATGCAAAATGTATGCCATCAGCTTGAGGTAGCTTCGTCTCCCCAGTCTCTGAGAAACAAGAATACTACCTCTTTACTTGCATGGACTGTGTGAAGTAGTATATTGGTGTGCATTTTAGGAGCTCTTATTTGATGTCACTTGTTTTGATATTACTGTCCAGTAGAAGCATGATTAATACTACTTCTTTTCCAGGATAAAACTGGTGGCCTTATCATCCACAGGCATGGTGGTCAGTTGGTACTGTACAGGGGGAGGCATTATAATCCAAAGAAAAGACCTACTATTCCATTGATGTTGTGGAAGCCAGCCGAGCCTGTCTACCCGAGGTTAATTAAAACAACAATAGAAGGGCTCACAGTAGAGGAGACAAAGGAAATGAGGAAGAAGGGCCTACATGTTCCTGTTCTGACGAAGCTTGGTAATCCTGCCCCCCCCCCCCCCCCCCCCTTTCGCTTAGACATATGTATGGTGAAGATAGGACTAACCAACCGCGCCATTTCACAGCCAAGAACGGATATTATGCTAGTCTTGTGCCGATGGTTCGAGATGCTTTTTTGACTGATGAGCTAGTTCGAATAGATTGTAAAGGATTGCCGAAAAGTGATTATCGGAAGATTGGAGTCAAGCTCAGGGTGAGTTTATCATATAGGTTTATATTAAAATATTTATTTGACTTCAAGATGAGCTGTAACAGAATGCATTTCCCTCCCCTACATTTTGCTGTAGGACCTTGTTCCCTGCATTCTTGTCTCTTTTGACAAGGAGCAAATTATTGTTTGGAGGGGGAAGGACTATGATGGAAGCATAGAAGATAATATGCAGCAGTTGTTCCCTACAGTTCTTGAATCAGAAGAGAGTGCAGCAGTGAAGAATGAGAATGGTGATCAGGAACAGACATCAAGTGATTTGTCTTCGGATGAGTGTTCTGAGATGAGTAGTGATTGGTCTTCTGGTGAGTGTTCTGAGATCAGTAGCTCTGATGAAGTGTCAGATGACAAGTCGGTCATTTCTGAGATAATCTCCTTAGATCAATGAGATAATCTGGAACACAGTTCACGTAGTTGGCAAACTGTCACCAGGTGTTCACAAAGTTGGTTGGCATGTCATCAGACGCTGCTAGCTTGTGTATTCTCTATCCATGATAATTGTCTTCTATCACAAGTCGCAAGGACAATTTATAGCCCGATTTTTTAATCATCCATGACTAGTTTTGGGCAATTGTACAATTTTATTTATTTCCATAGATTAACAAGGGTTACTTAGGATAGAATACTCACATCAAGCAATTGTAGCTCGAGGCTCCAGCAATCAAGAGGACCAGAATGTTGATCTTATTTTACTGACCACCAATAGAGTGTTACGGTGGAGCGCTGGACATATTATACGGACCTCATTTGACTTTACACGAGAAAATCATATAAAGCCTAATATACAATGATTAAACAATGCTATCCAATCTTTTCTGGCCCTGGATAATCTCTTGAATCTCGTTTTTTGTTCCACTGTCAACTGAATTGTTTGGCCTTTCCCTTCTTTTTGGGTTTTCAGTTAGTAAACTGGAAAAGGGTGGCGCGTTGTTTCACTCACGGGACTATTCTTGTAGTTACAATCAGGTAGAGGGAATATCTCACTGGAGAGTTATCACATGTTCTGACCAAAATTGTTCCCCAATTGGACCATTCAAGGTGAGATATTAGAAGAAACCGAACCATCTTTCTTTTCTTCCCATGGATGGTTCAGTTCCCTCTAATCCTCGCTTTAAACGGCAGGTGTATTCCTAGCTAATCTGTTCATTATCTGTAGGCTGCAGCCATCAGGCAATCGACTGAAGGTGAGATATTGGAGGAAATCAAGTTGATCAGCGATCATATTTGCCCATCTGTTGCAGATTCTGATCAATCAGTTTGTTTTCCTCCCAACTCCCACTTTCAGTGCCTGACAAGCACCTCAAAACTAGCTAGAACAGTAGAGCGTGGGAACAACAAAACTATCTACTCAGATGCTACCTACATTGAACTGTGAAGCTGTTGCTCTGCAACTCGACCAAAATTTATAGCCATCTTGAGAAGGAGATAGTATCCTTCGGAGTTCAGCAGCAGCATCTTGTTCTGTTACACCTGTTCTTCATGCCCATTGTGCTCTGTCCTGAACACTTCTAAAAGGCCGCATGACTTGGGTGCCCTGTACTATGTACCAGTGTTCCTGTCACATGCAATTGATCAGGCTTCAGTTCACTGCGCCATGATCTTTCTCTCTCAGGAGATTGAACAGTACTACTTAAGTTCCGGTCAATCAGTAGCTGCTTTTATCTGTGATTTTATGATTCTGGGAAACTCATGAAAAATCCGTATGCGCCAAATGCCCAAGTATCAGGGTGAACTTTTGCCTCTATACATGTGACGTAAGGGTCTAAATGAAGCAGCTTTGTAAAACTAAGGATCTAATTAACATTGCAAACAATAAAAGAAAGGAATAAGTCTACTTTACCCCTTAAACTCTTGCGATAGTGTAAGGGTGGGTTCTTTTGGGCTTATGGCTTAAATATTTAATTCTGTCTGTTCGCGAGAGGTAGTACGCAGAGGGAAATAGTCGCATGCAATTTTGGACGATACAGCTGAACTCAATACACTTTTTACTACAATTATTCTATTGATCCCATCTTAAAACACACCGTTTAAAAACTAGTTACCGTAAACAGTACAAGCATAAACTAACTTTAAGTCCAAAAGAACCCGGCTTAAGTTTTTTCAACCTTAAACTTCAAAATTGGATATTCAACACCCTTCAACTATCAAAATCGGGTATTTTATCCCATGAGGCTGATGGAAAGCAGTTTTAACTGGCGTGCCTCCAACGTGGTAGTGGTATATTAACACGTGACTTGCTTTTGGGATAACATGTCAGCCAGTTAGCAAAATCATCAAACAAATAAAGAATATGGTGGGACCCATATGTCATGCTCTAGGCTTTAGCCTGGTCATTAAAATCAGCCAAACAGGGGATGCATGGCTTGGTTCTGGGCGAGCTTGTCACTGGTGATGGGGCAGCAGCGGCAAACGGCGGCAGCCAAAATGGAATGTTGGGGGCATGGCGAGCCCAAGGGAGGCCATGGGCATGAGGAGGCGGCCCAGGGCGATCGGTGCGGTCATGCAGCGGTGACAGCTTGCGACGACAAGGAAAGGTATCTCCAGCAATGGGAAGGCGAGCACCGGGTAGAACACGACGCAACGAATTCGAAGGTGAGGTCAAGGATGATAGAAGCTCACTAGAGGTGACAAATCTTGGTGGCGAAGACGCTTGGCTAATGTTGGGGAAGACGCGCTCGATCTCCTCAACCACAGCGTATCAACTTACTTCCTTGAGGTTTTATGGTGCTCTTGCCCAAGAACACACCATGAAGCGGTTGAAATCGATGAAGACGTGACAACACGATGAGCGGTGAGCTCCTTTCGTTGGCTCCAATGGCAGCGAGGACCGGGCATGAAGGAGACAACCGAAAACCAGATTCGATCTACGGCCGCCAAGACAACTCCAACCACCTTCGCCTAAGCGGTCACCACAGTTGGGCTCGCCTCTCCCAAGAACACACCTTGCGTATGCCCTTCTGGCCGTAGCTTTGTCGGATCACCATCCACGACTTCAAGCCACCGTCCTTGAAGCCATCGAGGAGTGGGAGAGAGACGGGAAGAAGATAGGAGTTGACACGTTTCGTGCGTGCTGTGGTCATTCGCCATCCATGGCCGTTTGTTAGAGTCGCCGCCATCCAAGGCCGCCACATGGGTTGAGGAGAGAGGAGGAAGAAGGGCATCTGAGTATGACATGTGGGCCAGGGACATTACAACACTAGATCAGATCTATGTGGATGCCAGGTTGGCACAAAACCGGGTTGGAATGACCTCGAGAGGATAAGTCTGGTTTTGACAATTTAGAGGTGTTGTCTACCTTGTTTTGTAGTTAATGATTGAATTTTAGACCATCATAAGTGTTGAAGGAGCCAAATAAACTTATTCCAGAAAGAAATGATCAATGTACATCTAGTCATCCACGGCCCACGCTGCTTCGATGATGAGATGAACTCAAGGAGCTAAGTGACACTTCTAAAATACGCATACTAACACAACTTCTGTGCGTAAATTACTCTCTGAATGACAACAAACAGACTCGAGAAGAATACTTATTTAAGAGGCAGCGTATCATTTCCATCCAGATTCCGGAGTGACAAGGAACAATCTTTACTGAAATTCAGTTTTTATTTCCTGTAGAGGTGGGAAAAGTTTCAGAAATTTGGTACAAGCAGCACAAATTTACAATTTACAGGCATTGAACAAGACTGTCTATCAACCTAGTAAAACTGCAGCAGCCTCCTTGATGTATCAACTCAGCATACACAGAATATTCCGGCAACAGCCAATACAAGAGGACCAAACAAGGCTGAAGACGCGATATTGCAGACACTTCACACCATGCTGAAGAACTATTTTGCCGACCACTAGTTTCCAACCTCAAGGTTTTGATGAGAACAGGTTGGGATACGAGAAATACGGATCGTCCTCCATCGATGGCGACCTCTGAGGCACATGAGAAGGTACATACCCCTGTGTTCCATTGGAAAAGGAGTCCTGGTGATCAAAAACTGGTTTCTGCATCAACTCAGTTTGATGATGGCTTTCCTTTTGGATACTATCACTATAGCTCTCATAAACCTTAGTATTCTTCTTCAGATCTGCAATGCGTAGTTGCGCAAGGTTTGCAGCAGCACGGGCCGCTGATGCAGCTCGTTCTGCTGTCTCAGCAGCAGTCTGGGCAGCAGACAGTACGTCATCCAAGTCTACATTTGCCCCACTATCAGTCGGAGAGATCGAGTATACCTGTTCTGGTTGTTTCGAGAACATATAATCAACAGGAGGTGCTGGAGGTGGGGTCACCTCATCAATTTTCCTTGTGAAGATTTCTGGCTCCATTGGCTTCACTTGAGGAGATGTAGGTGAGGGAATTGACTCATTTTTCTCCATTGAAGCAGCAGCAACAAATGGTGGTGGAGAGGCAAAAGGAATAAATTGTTTCTTTTCATTTGGCAGAGCTGGCATACTTGGCTGAGCAAATGGTGCAGAAACCGGAGGTTCTGAACTTTTCAGCTCAGTCTTGAAAGCAGCATCAGCTGTTGGATTCTCTTCCAAGTCAGTTGGGTCTGAGAATTCATGAGTAGCCGACTGGGAGCTTTGCACATGTGGACCAATATCTGGGGTTGATGGAGTATCAGAAGCTGGGCGAATTGCTGCTTTTGGGACTTCAGGCAAATCCAGTGACTCAAAGCCAGTATCAGATTCATAGTCTTCATTAGGTTGGTCCACAGCACTTGCAGCTATTGTTTCCTCATGTTTCTCCTTTGGAAGAGGAAGCGTAGAACCATTGAAGTAGGCTGGTCCATTCTAACGAAAGGATACATGTTATCATGTGAGATTCAAAACACTGAATTAACCATAGTTTCTGTATGTAAATATTTACCAAAAGATCTTCATGGGGTTTAAGAAATTCTGTCTCTGTGGTTGATGGATCCCAATCAATCTCATGCTCCTCAGCAATCTCCTTCAGCAATTTCATCTTTGTATCAACAGGAGGGGGACGGATAGAAAGTAGTTCAATTATCTGCAGGAGTATTGATTCCAGTCGTTTCAGAAACATTCTAATCATTAAATAACATAATTAAAATACTTTCAATGGAAAGCGTCATATAACCTGCCGGTTGACCCCGCAATCTGGCATAAGCTCTGTAGCTGCAGCAACAAACTCTTTTCCATATTTAGTCACAAACATCATTTGGACTTGCATCAGTTCAGGCAGATCTGCACACCTTGGAGCAGCAAAACAGATGCTGGATATTGCCTCTTTGAGATCTATAGGACATTCCCTGAAACAGCCAAAGAAATTTCACAAGTCAGCCCCGTTACTTTAGCAGCAAGCCTATGGAAACTGAATAACCAATTCATTTGAGTTCAAATAGAAACACCCTCAGTTCTTTAACTAATGGAATAGTTTCTTACGTAAGAGCTGGAATCAATATCTCCCACATTATTATTCAAGAGGATAAACTTCAACAAAGAATTGCAAAATGCATATTAAAAAGATCATTCAGCGCCATCCAGGGAATTCAGACTAGGCAGGTGCAGACCTAAAAAACTACATTGTGCATGGGGAACATGCAGATTGCAGAGGGTGCAACAACGTGTCCTTTCCCTCTATTGGATAAAGGACATAACAAACTGATGCTTAGGGGCATAGATCCTGACAGATATGCATCGTTTTGAGGTTCAAGCAAACAAGTTGGCCTATTACAGAACAAACACTGCCATAATCTATTGTAGTGGTGAACTGACATTATGCACTTAAATTACATGTTTGACAAAATGAGCACTAGGGAAAATTTATGTATTATACAAATACCAAAGAAAGCCATGTTTTCAAAATTAAATAATGGTGTGATTCGTGACATGTCACATTCAACTCCAAATGCAACCAAGAACTAAACACCACGGTGATGCTGGCTAAAGTGATTGTCAACAAGCACCTCACAGGTCATTAGTGGACAAATGTAAACCATCTAGCCACTAGAAACCCCAAGTGAGCCAAGTGAGCACTGCAGCTCCACAATACTCTGCCATGTCAAGGGGCAATCAAGCTAGATTTCGACATGCCTAGATGAGGTTGCAAGGCAATTGATCCGCAAAGTGATCGCGCAAACCAGCGAACACTAGCATCTACGGTTACGGAATGAGGATAAGACGAGGGACGAACTTTTGCGCCTCGATGATGGGTAGGCGGACGGCGATGAGCTCGCAGAAGAGCTCAAGAATTTCCTGCGCGGCCATCATGTTCTCCTCCCGGATGATGTGCTCCACCTGCAACAGCAACACAGGACAAGTAAATTAGCCCTCATCCGCAAATCCAAGAACCCAGCCCCACTCTAACGCAAGCAATCTCTACACGAATCTACGCACAAATCCATACCCTGATTCGCGCGGTGGCCTCCTGGCCCGCCTCGAGGAGCTTGGCGATGTCCCTCCGCATCTGGCGCAGCTGCAGCTCCCGCCGGTTCCGCAGCAGCTTTATCCGCGGGATCGTCAGCTTCAGCAGCGTCTTGCTGTTCGCGCGGACCAAGAAACGACACAAACCGAGTCAAATCAAAACTACCGCCTCCCCAACCCAAAAAGAATCAACCATATCAGAAACCAAGAACTCCCCCCCCCCCCCCCCCCCCCAAGATTCCAAGAAACCGCACCACTTGGCGCCGCGGAAGCCGCCGCCGCCCTTGCTGAAGAACGCGTCCAGCATCGACATGCCGTCCCCGATCGATCGGTGCAAGCAAAAGGGAAGTGGCTGCTTAATCGAGGGCCGATTATTAAGTGGGGATTTGGGCGTGGGATTTCGATCTAAATAGCGACGCCGAGAGGAGGACGAGGAGGATCTGGTGATGAGGTGGAGCCGTGTGCGCGGCCGCGGCGACGTCGGCCGGTGTGCGCGTAGCCCACCTGCTCCACCTCTGTGGGATCTGGTCCGTCCGTTCTGGACACGTGGACGGTGGATGGCCCCCCTTAGGGTGGCCTAACGTCCTCTGTTCGTTTCCTGATGGCTTTGCCCGGGCGTGGCTTGAGCGAGGTCATTAGCTTTGCTTCGCTCGAAAGGAAACTAAAGATTCCATCGCAAGATCGGACGGTCAGCGTGAGCTGAGTACTTAATAAGGAGTTCAGTATGAAAATAGGGTTGCAGCCACTTTTTTAGGCCCTACTCGGTTGGGCTGAAAAACTATGGTTTATAGCTAAAATTACACTGTAACGGTTAAAATTTTACTTTAGCTAAAGGTGACTTATTTGACGTAATTAAATTTAAAAAAATTAAAAATAGAAAAAATATGCTAGATCATCACGGACAACACAAACGAATACGGGAAAAAAGAACCGACAAAAAAGCTCAAAAAACAAAAGTTTATAAAAAGACAATTTATAGATAGTGAAAAATAAGTCAGAAGCTGAAGCTGAACGGGGCTATCTACCGTGCATAGCAGGCATCTGCCAAGTTACAGTAGCTCAGTAAGGCTATTATAGCTACTGTAGCTCCTTTACCGAGTTTCTTTAGCTCAGCAGATGCCTATCACGTACAGTAGGTCCACAGAAGTTAGATTTCAAGGCAACATTTGTGTGCTCATTTCCTTAAAATGCATTGATTTTTGGAGAAAATTGCACCAAGGTTTTAAAACATGCACTTGCAATTATTTTTTTTTGACTTTTTGGCTACCTTACATCATGTGTTTAAACTCGGCCGGACCCACTTGCAGGCGGAAATTTTCTATAATCCACACAAGAATTGCACTGTTGCTTACAAAATTTCCGTGAAATTCTGGCTTTCCAAACTGGCCTTCGGAGCGGTGGAGTGCATCCAAAGTGCTGTGAGTCACGCACGTGTCCTCGGAATGTATTCGATTCCCCAACCTGGAAAACGGTGGCAAACACCCTATCTCAAAAATGATAAATAAAATAATAAAAGACAGTTGCTTACGCTAAACTGTGTTATCCCTCGACCAACATGAACACAGCTTTACCGACCGCAATGTTAGGCCTCACTGGAACGGAACAGTTCAGTAAACTACCTCAACACACCATCAGCACGCTGAACATGTCCTATGAACAAAAACAGCATACTTTGGCATTCCTACTTCCCTCAAGATCAAGTCATCTGAAGCTGATCAGATCCTACTGAGACTCTTAATCATCCAGTCCAATCTACGTACTAAGCTACTGGTATACGTTACAACCCCAGGCCACCGGCCGTGCCAGTGACTCCTCAGTCTTCAGCTCTTCGCTGTTCTGCTCTGCTTCTACAACCAAAAAATGGGGGTGTGGTGGTGTGGAGAGTGGGGAGGTACTGCCACTTCAAGCTGGAATGCTGGATGATCCTGGAGCTGCAGTCTCTGCCGGCCCAAACCCGCCATATGTCATCGACGAACTGAGCCTCGATTGCGCCGGCGACATCTAATTTTGTGGCAGACAAACATGTGCATCTGGCCATGTATAGGACAGAAGAATGAGCACGAATCTATTTGGCGGCGTACCAACTCTTTGCACACTTGGCATCGACAGCCAGGTCGACCTTCAGGATGTTGGTTCCATAGAAAGGCTTGGACATGCACTCTACCACGATGGCCTTGGCCATTTCGGCAGATTCTGTAGGCCCTTCCAGTATCACTTCATCGTGCACCTGAGAAATGCAGACACAAAATGAAAACAGTGTTAAGTTTCACCTTGGGGATCAGAATAGAATAACTTGGAAGGAATAAGGGTGCAGTTATTAAATATAATGTAATAATTCTTGCTTTTTCCTCTTTTACAAATAAAGAAACCATGGAATTGGCTCTATCCGTCTGTGCAATTTTTAGTACAAGTACCACCTAACGACCTTGCTTTATAAACAGAAGAGAGGGCCCTAGCAGTGGTCTTGTAATAAACCTGCAACAGGAGTCTCCAACCAAGCTCCTTAAGGTGAGCATTTCTTTCTATCTCAAGCATCGCACACATAGCAACATCTGCTGCACTGCCCTGTGGATTGGAGAATGGAGATGCATTATTATGCATATTTCAAAACTGAATAATCAAGTTTGAGCATCATAGCCATTGGGCCATGATTAGCAGCATGCACCTGCACTGGTGCATTTATAGCAGCACGCTCAATGTGACCTCTTTGACCAGAACTTGCATGAGTCATGTTAGGAAAACGGCGTGATCGTCCGAGCAGAGTGTAAACTTCGCACTTTCCAAGTGCATGCTCTTTCTGCCTCTTTTGCCAAGCTGAAACTTCTTTTCTATCTCTATACCAGAGGTTGAGTGTATCCCTTGCCTCCTTAACAGAAACCTGCTAAGATGGTAAGCTATAACTCTGGAACTGATTGTAACACATTTTTAGAGAATTTGTGATACCATATTGAGTACCCAAAAAATAGACAAAACACTAAATAACAATATAAATGTCAAGTGACATCTCTCTAGCATGCATACTAGGCAGAAGAGTACAGGGGAGATGAGAAAAGTGCAACAAACCTAGCTGGTAACAATACTCACCGAAACATACTTTAGGGTCAAATCTAAATGAAAACGATCGATTACTAATAAAGTAGTTTTCTGAACATACTTGATTGGGTTGTTGACCCAACTATCCTAGCTAGTTCAAAAATGCAGATGTAGGCTTGTAGCAATATAAGTTCATACCTTCCAATCCCGAGATAGCCCAACAGCTGTCTTTCCATATGCTATGGAGAAATTAAGCATTTTAGCTTTCCTCCTCTCGGCACCAAAAGCATCCTAAAATCAAAAGAAAGACATCAAATTTAGTTTAACTCCATAACTATTATATCATATACTCTTACATAATTCTACTGAGCACAAAGCATCTAGCAAACCAACACTGTACATAGAGAAGATTCATGCCCAATTATTGATAAAAATTGGATTTAACTTCTCTGTGAAAGTACAAAGATATGTGAGGTCCTAACATGTAATGTGTGACAAAAAAGTTGGGTACTGAAGATGTGAGACCTAAAATATTTAGTGAAAAATGGTGTTTGAAGCGCACGCGCGCACACACACAATAAACTCATGCCCAGTTTGGTTTGAGGAATGGCCCATGCTAGAATAAGTGCATCCGTCTTGATGGAACAATGACACTCCACAACTTTGTGTAGTGGAGTGGGGCTATCCAACAAATTTTGTGGAACGACACCATTCCACATGTGCCATAACATTCATGAGTTCACAAATACAAAGGTACACCAATAATGTATTCCTCAAATCATTTACCAAAAGAAGTAATAAGTTGATTGAGTGAACTACAAAGGAAATTATAATTGCATCAAAGTGCAATCAGCAAATATGACCAAATAATATTCGAAAACAATTTAAATGAAATGAAGCATAACTTTTAAGGAATATGCTGCTATCAAAAGATTAGTGACACTAAAGTACCTTCAACAATGGCACTGGAGGCTTCTCTTGACCAGGTTGAGGATGCCATTCAAGAAGCACTTTCTTTTCTTCAACAGCATCACGAATATGCTGGTACATATTCATGGCTGTCCTAGAATGGAAGTCACCACCAGCCTTGAAAGCATCCAACATGCTTTTACAATTAGTAAGATGGGCTAAGATCCTCAGCTCCAGCTACATGAAAACATGCCTTTTCATCAGGATGAAATTGAGCAGGCAATCCCAGGAGTCCAGGACACAAAATTTACTATTGAGCACCAGTTAGTATACCTGGCCATAATCAGCGACAATAAGAGATTTTCCTGGAGCTGCAATGAAAGCTTGGCGAATCTTATATCGATCCTTTTCAAGAGCAGGTTGATTCTGCAAGGGAGATATATCGAGTTTAAAAAAATCGTGCTGACACTAAGAATAAGATATTACTTCAAGTTAATTTAATGCCATGCCCCACACAAGTTAATGGCTTAATATAGCACCATTTACTACATTTAAGCTCTCTCTCTCTCTAACTGTTAGAATTGAAGCATTTGTCCTCTTCTGGACTAATATCAAATTTAGCAAGGGCCCGATTACTCCTGATTATGAAGCACATAATTGTCAATTATCCTGAAATAGTAGACAGGTCATTTACAAAATGAAGATTTCAAACGTGCAGCTCAATTTAACAAGGTTTGTTGAACAGTGACTGGGTCCCTTTCATCATTTATATCAGATTTCTATGCAGCATTTCATTTAGATTGCCACTGGTGAATGCTGAAGTTTGAATCAGTCATCAGCACCTCTGCTTCATGAAATTTGTAGCATATGCAACTTAGTCCCTAATTACTTTGCAAAGTCTCCTTTCCATCGGGAGGCAGATGTCTGAAAGAACACATAAATATGCTCTGGAAAACATGCATACAGCCATGCAGATTACACGTTCATCTGTGATAAGGGCTTATTTGAAACAGCAGCTTTAGTACCCACTCAAAACAAGCACATCAGCGAGCAAAAGTTGTCAATGCTAATTTGCATATTTTTCTTCTTGAATGAACTTATACCTATAACCTATCACTTGTTTGTCTTTAACTCCTTTTCTTGTATAATAGTATACCATGTCATGAACCGGGGTAAACACCACCAAGAAGATGGCCGGATGGCGTCGGCGTAGAAGGAGAGGGAGAGAGACTAGAGATTTAGACGAGGAAGACTATGATAATTCTCTGATTGATTACAATAGCATGCGGTAGCCCTCTTATATAGACGGCTCCCCCTAACAGATAGAATCAAATCCCAATTATATCTCTAACTCATATCATATCTTTAATTATATCTCTAACAATGGAAACTAATCTCTAACTCAAATAGAAACCAATCTCTAATAATAACCGACTAGGCCTTGGGCCCAAGGCCCACACCCCTGACACTACACCCCTCTCGGACATACAGCTCGTCCGCGAGCTGCTAGATGGCGGTCATAGCGCCAAATGGAAGACCTTTGACGCCGGTGTACAAGACGAACGGTGGCGAGGTCCTGCTGCGGATGGATACGACCAGCCAAATCCAAGCGGAACAAGGCTAGACGAAGTGTCGCGCCTTCGGTATATAATGCTTGCAACATAAGCTTTTTACTTATTTATTTATTTCTTTTCTTGATTGATTTTGTTTTTGTTTTTTATTTTTTTGAATTTTTTTTGGAAAAGATTTTTTTGGGCCTTAAATAGTCAATCAGTCGGTTTAGAAACCGACCGAAACGCACAAACGCCTCCGACCGAAGGCGTCGACTGAAGGGGCGACGGTGCACAGTGCGGATTGGCGGCGACGGCGGAGCAGCGGCCTGGCGGTCGATGGCAACAAGCGGCGGCCTGCGGCCGACAGCTGAGGCAGCGGCTGGCAGAGCAGCTGCGGCGGCGGCTCCGCGGCGACCGAGCACGGAGATGGCCGTGGTGGCGGCGGCGGCTGCGACGCGGCCGGAAGTGCCCCGGGCGACGGCGGCCCTGGCAATGGCCGCCCGCGGAATGGGTGGAGACCCTCCGGGAGACGGCGGCGGGCCTTGCGGCGGCGATCGAGCGTCTTTGAGCCAGAGGCGGCCCACAGCGGGCGCGGCGGTGGCCGTCGGGAACAACAGCCCGGCGGCTCCAATCGATGCGGCGTGACGCAAATCCAGTGCAGGCGGCGCCGATCTCGTCGAAGCAGGAGCGCGTGCGGTCGGCGCCGACAATGAGGACGGCCTGCGCGAGGCGGCGAGGGCCTGCGGCCGATAGCTGAGACCAGCAGCATGAGACTCCCCTCGCAGACGCGCGGGAAGCGTGTGGAGCGGCAGTAGCGGCGCAGGTGACGATCGGATCTGATGGCGACCGGCGACCGAGGACGGCGACGGCCGCGGATCCAGGCGGCATCGGCTCAACCCTGCTCTCCCCCTTCCCGGTCTGACCGTAGGTCTGACCGTTGCCAATCCCTAATTTCCCGGTCTGACCGGCATCCTTCTTTCAGTCTGACCGCCGGCGCAATCTCCTCGAAGTGGTCGGCGATCTTGGTGAGGGAGGACTTGTCTTCTTCGCCGTGGCCGGCGATCTCGGCGAGGGTGGCGAAGTCAGTCTTTTCCCCCTCGTCGCTAGAGTGAGGCAAGTCGACGGGGGCGAGGTCAGCCTCGTCCTCCTCTGCTCTGCGAGCGGCCTCTTGTTTCGCCTCCTCCCGCTCCTTCCAGATCTTCTCTAAGAGGGCATGCATGTTGAGGAAGGCGTCCGCCATCCCTTTGTTGATGCTAGCCATCTTGTTGGCGTTAGCTTTTATTATGGCCAACGATTCAGCAGCAGGGCAAGTCGTAGAAACCATGGTAGCAGAAGTCGTGGGAAGGGATCGACTGCTCTGATACCAAGTTGTCATGAACCGGGGTAAACACCACCAAGAAGATGGCCGGATGGCGTCGACGTAGAAGGAGAGGGAGAGAGACTAGAGATTTAAACGAGGAAGACTATGATAATTCTCTGATTGATTACAATAGCATGCGGTAGCCTTCTTATATAGACAGCTCCCCCTAACAGATGGAATCAAATCCCAATTATATCTCTAACTCATATCATATCTCTAATTATATCTCTAACAATGGAAACTAATCTCTAACTCAAATAGAAACCAATCTCTAATAATAACCAACTAGGCCTTGGGCCCAAGGCCCACACCCCTGACATACCATGTGCTTGATAACAACCGAGAAGTGAGCTATGGTCTTTTTCTGAAAGATACTGATTTAAGATTCCAACATAAATACAAAAGGCACATACCTGTAAACTTGGTGTTCGTGCTGACAAGCGCCCTGTTTCAGTATTGATATTTAATGAACAGTGAATGCGCCCCTCCTTACTTGATATATGATCTCCCTATCATGGATAAAAGAGTGTTAAGACTCACAACACTTGGTGACACTTACCAGTTGAATGTAATTAGCTGAGCCTAACTTGTATGCCCAACTGCAGTCTACTTGAGTAAGATCAGCTGGCTAACCTGCAAGGGAAGAATGAAGTTGGATATCAACGAGTCGATAGAGCAGATTTCACAAAGAGCTGCAATGGCATGGCATGCTTCCATTCCCTTCTTTCCTCCACTAAACGCTTCATATGCAGTTCCGTATGAGGATGTGTCTTCAATATCCTGCTCGAGAAGTTCTAAACCGCTGCTATCCTCATCATGCTCTTGGTCATCGTCTGTTGTATAAATATGATCCATGGGTATTTTACCAGCCAAAGTTTTCAATGCATCCCCGCTGACTGAAGGCCAGCCACTTGGGGTGAACATGTCCACTTTCAGATCTTCCACAATACTGCAAAGTTTGATTGTGCGAAACTTGGGAGTCTTCTTGCCCCCTGTGGCTACATTTTCATCATTTGGCACTTTAAATGTTTTACTTTGTGGCCAAGTTTCACCAGGTTTATGTCTGCTACAAAGATTAGAAAAGTTAACAGTGCTAGGAATTAACACAAGCAATGGCTAGCAGGTATAAAGGCAAAGTAAGATTTGGCTTCCTTTTTTCCTAGGAACTATACAAAAGCAATGAATAGCAAACAGGTACAAAAGAAAAGGCATATGCAGTATTTGAGTTTACTTTTTTCCTAGGAATTAAATTATACACAAAATGACTAGCAGGCAGAAAAGGCAAAGGAAGATTCAGTTTCCTTTCCCCTCTTGTTGATATGAAGAATTACAGATGCTCAGACAACTAAATAAAGACCAATTACCATCTGATTTAGGCCCCGCGTATCACTGTGTATATGAATTGCAATTAATGGGCTTTAACCAAAACCACAGCCAAAATCAGTAACATCCTTTCGCAAAGATCCTAAAAATGATAGAAACTCTAGAAGATATCGTAGCACAAAGCCACAAAGTATAGGGAAATCAAGAAGACCTTCAAAGTTCAAACTTTAAGAAGAGTGTACAAGGTGGTGACAATACCTATTTTCAATGCCACCAAAGAAAAGTTGGCGAATTTGAGTATCACTATTCACATTCATGTACTTGGCATCAGGACAATATTTAGATGCCCATTTCCGAAACTTATCTGCAGCCAATTTTCGTTCAGCAACAGCAACTTTCTCGATCTCCGAAAGGTAAGCACGGTCGACAAGCATTCCCTCTGTTTCCATCTCCACAAGAAGGGCACCAAAGGGACGCCAATACTCTTCATAGAAATCGTACATTGTTCCTCTAGGACAACCATCAAAAATCCATTCCTTTGTTTCAAGTTTGCTTTTCAAGCTTTCATAAAGCCTCCATGTACTCATTGAATCCAGAGAAGAATAACAAATCCACATCTCTCTGTCTTCCCTTTGCAACTTTTCGACTGGCCCAATAGATATGATTTTCCCTTCAGATCCATCTTTCCTTACCTTAATCCTACCAAAGATGGTTTTCATTGATGTCTTTCCAATTTTAGGTAAATCCTTTGGAACATCACTCATGACTCTATGATCATTTGTAAGTCCTTGGAGTGAATACCCACCATCAGTTCTCCTGGAAGAATCCCAAAGGCGTGCAAGATGCATGGTATCAGCATGAAACCCAGCAACTTTGATTCCATAGTTCTCAATGACATGCTTATCAAAACTATAGTTATGCCAAACCTACATAATGAAGACAAAAACGGATGATCACTTTAGACGACTCAAGAAAAACAAAGCTTACGATAGCTGATGTCTCATGATCAATCTGTACTCTGTAGTTCTTTCTAAATTCACAGTTCCAAGATAACAGCTTGTAGGCTGCAATGCGAAGCAAATTTGGGAAGAAGCAAATCAATCAGGCTAGAATGAAACAAATAAAGACACAATACCACGAGCAAGAAAAGGGTCTGTGCTGCCTAAGCTCTTAAGTTTGAGGTAGCCCAGTGACATTATCATTCATGGTTTGGGTTCTGGAAGGAAGCCAAGTAGTATATCGTTTGGTTCTTTTGGCAGGTAGCCAGGTAGGATTTTGCTGTAAGAAAGCCTGCAACTTTATTATGTGGAGCATCATGTCAAATGCATAAGTATAAAAACAATGCAGTACATCCAGTCTAATTCAAGAGTAGTTCATAACAGTAAATAAGCAATGCCATTAGAATTGGATGTTTGTCGAAGTAAGACCTATTCCAGAATCCAGAAGAAGTAACACAACTACCGAAGTAAAGGAGGAGGCACACGGAAACGTTATACTTCCGTGTTTCATCCAACACACAAAAGGAGAAAAATAGCCAGTGATAGGTTACTCCAGGATAAATAAGGAGGAATAAAATTGCACCTTCTTGATAGATGGGTCTTCAAAGAAAGGAGCAAACTCCATCAGGACATCCCTTCCACCATCTAGCACATCCACCCAAATGCAAATTTTGCCATTTCCAAAATCAGCCTGTGCATCACAATTTCCTGAATAGATGCTAAAGCATACTACTTCTCCATGATCAACTGGTGTCTCTTCTTTGACATCAATATTTGCTACCTGCATAAGATTGTACTATCTTAAATTATAACATTTTTTAGCTCAGTATGCAATATGCAACAAAATTCCAACTACTCATGAGCATAGCTTGCTATCCCAGCAGTAGATTATGAGCACATTAGCCCATGCAACTAAGAGAAGTGGATACAGACTATAAAGTTTTTCAACATTCTTCATGACATTCGGCAAGATTATACCACTGTCTATCGTGGGTGCTGAAAATCATAAGGAAGGAACATGGACCAAACAAGACAGCCAAACGCCTGAGGTCAGCAAAGAATGAAAGGACACTTGAGGACCAAACAGCTATCATCCATCAGAAATAAACTTGTTGCGATAGCTATGACAAGGGGGCAAAAACTAGATGTAACACATGGACACCTCACAGAGTCACAGTAATGAGACATTCTTCAGCTAAACCTAATACTGATTACCCAATCGATTATTTTGATCGTATGAAATAAATGGTAGACGATAAGGATGAACAACATAACCATGCTAGAGAAGGCAAAATACTTCAGGCAGGGTTTTTATGAAATACCTCTGTGTCGCATGCATGAACAAAGCTTTTGTACTTTGTAGTAAGCAGTTGAACAACACTCCTAGCTGTCTCGATATTGTCAACAACCAAAACTTTGTCATAGATGCTAGCAAGCACCTCCCGTGTGTTTTTTGACTCATTGGGCAAGGATGTTTTAGCTGGAAAAGATGGTTTCACCTTTTTAGCTATGAGTTTGTGCTCATTTTCATCATAGCCATCATTAGCCTTGTCATCAACCCCCAAAGTTACCTCTGTATTAGGGATATTAGGCAGTGGAGCCTCCACCGATGAACAATCATGCCAAGGAATCTGCAACTTAGAGCCACTAGACATGCTCAATGGTTTGATGTCATTATTAACAATACTGATTGGGGTTGACACAGCATGGGCAGACTGATTTATCACACTATGCTTAGCCAAATCTGTATTGGCATGTCTATTTACAATTGAATTAGATGACACTCTTTCTCTTAGACTATACAGGGAAGGATAGTTTGCACTCCTGTGATCTTCCAAGGGTTCATGATGTAGATTTCCAGCCCGTAGAGGGGTGGTGCCATTACATATGCTATTTATGACGTTGTTGGTGGCTCTGAGATAACACAGCCTCTTGCTCTCATCCACCCATTCTTGTGCACTGCTTCGCACATTTAAGTTGGCATAAAATCCAAGCTTGAAAGTGCCACTTTCTCTAACTCCCATGCCTGAACTATTAGAATAGTCTTGCCTATTAGCCAGAACCATTGCCAAAGTTAGAAAGCACCAAAGCAATGTGAAATTTCTAAATATGAGAAACAAGGCAAAAGGCAATTATTTCAATTAGTGCCAACTGAAGTGACCTATGCTGACCGCTGAGACAAGCTTTGGTGGACTACTATTACCAGGTAGTGCACAGATTTGTACGAAGAACATAGGAATATAGAATGTGACACAGTGTTTCCTTGCCTAACATAGCGAATGTTAATTGCCACAAACCCACAACCTCAAATGAATAAGTTGATAAAGACTATATGTACGAATCCAAAGAACAGATGTATGGCATCCTAGCACAATCTTACTCACCGTGATAGCAAACATGCAAAACACATATCCACCTAGCCATTAACCAACACATCACCCTCTGCGCCTTGAATAGCACATACTTTAATTTTTCAACACAATTAAGCACTGCCCAACAGCCTCCTATTTCATTCCCTTTATTGAAAGGAGCATTTCAACAACCAAACCATCACCACAAGCAACCAAGAAAGTTAACAAAACATAGAAGATAAAAATTCTGATTCGGTGCCACGGCGGCTACCTTCTTCCGCCGGCGAAGGCTGGGGAAGACGAGCGGCGGCAGCGGAAGGGCGATGAGAGCCACGGCGGCGACGAGCCCGGGCACCGCCGGAGCTGCGCGGGCGCCGGCGCCGCCACCGCCATGGACCCCACGAACCGCCTCAGCTTGGACCCAACTCGTCTCCCTCCTACTACACCACCACCGCCTCCGCAACCGAAGCCGCAGGGCGCCGTCTTGCTTGATGCACGAGAGCAGGAGGCGGCGGCGCGGCGCGAGGTGAGCGGAGCTAGGAGGAGCGGAGAGGGGGGAGAGGAGAAGGCGAGACAGGGTTTGGGGAGGGGAACGAGGGTTTAGCGGCTGGAGGGTTCGGCGGACTCCGTCAACGTGCCTTGATAGGCCGTGTTTATAGGGCTGTCCAATGAGCTGTGTCAGACCGGCACGATATAGACCCGGTCCAGACATAGTCCGTTTAGATACCACAAGAAAATGGGTCATATGGTACCAGCCTACGAGCCAGGATGTGAGCTTGAGCTTTGGCACCGTCCATAACCATGTCGTGTCGGTATAGGCACGGTTAGGGCTTAATAGACCGTGCAGGTACGGTTGACCCGTTATGTTAAGAAAAAGAAAAAAATAGAAAATTATAAAAAAAATTATGGAAAAATTAAAGAAAATTATAGAAAATTACAAAAATATAGAAAATTGTAGACATTATTAATCATCAAGATAATTATTTTCAATGACATAATGAGCTTTATTAACTTGTTAAATTACATGGGATGACTACCTCGTTAAAAACTTACCAAGTAAAAACTCAAATTGAGAAAACATTTATAAAGAAAAAATAGTACAGCCTATGAAGCTCACTAGTGACTACATCTAAAGAAAAATATTGAAAATCCTATTCATTACTATCTAGATACAAATTTCAAAATATTCTTTTAAGTTTCTATTCTCTACAGTATGTTGAAGTCTTGATTCAGCTTGTTCCCAGTCTTTGATGGTCAGAAGGATTTCGACCATCTCGTTCGAGATATTTGTTCGCCATTCCTCTATTATTCTTCCAGATAGACTAAAGGCTGACTCCGTGGAGATCGTAGAGATAGGAGAATTTTGGACACTATTGGACCCCTGTGCATCAAGAATTCCATTTTTGGCCCTCTGTGCAAAAAAAATCCAAAATTGGACCCCTCTCCACCGCGGGATCTCCACACGCCGCCACCTGTCCCGGTCGTGCGGTACCAGACCGCACGACTGGGCTGCCTCCGCGCCATCTCCCAGGCGAGCGCGCGTCTCTCCCCTGGCCGCACAACCGCGGCGCTGAGCGCGCCATTCCCCGCTCGAGCGCGCGACCGCCCCTCCCCAGCGCGTGATTCCCCGCCCGAGCGCGCGATTGAGCAGCCGAGCGCGGGATTGATTCTCCTCCGAAAATAAATATTTATGTGTATATATATTTATGCATATATAAAGTAATTATTTGAAAAAAATTCATGTATACATATAAAATGAGTGGGAAAATATGATTTTGAAGTGGAGTCCACTGTAATGCTTGTGTAATTTTTTGTGCAATTTAGAAAATTTAAAATATTGTTTGGTAGAGTACGAACGAAATTTGTGCGAAGTAACGATTAGTGTATTTGTGATTTTCATATATTGCTGACCGTGAAAAATGTGCTGAAGTGACAATATGAAATTTCGATCATGGTATGTTGTTTTATTAGAAGCAATTTGATGAAAAAATGTTTGAGCACAAATGTGATATGAACAATTGGACGAAATGAATGAAAGTGATATTGAACACGTGAGAATGAGTGCAGGAACTGTAATGATTATAAGTTTTGTTAATTTTGTAGGTGTGAAACGGAAAAAAATCTGATAAAATTGTAAAACAAGTTTATGTTGATTGGCTCGTTGTAGATGCATACAAATTTATGGTAATTTTTTTAGGAACGATTGTGCGTAGAACGAACGATATATAAAGTGGTAAGTGACTTTTAGGGTTTGGTATGTTTTAAGGGTTTGCAATCCGCGTGATGTTTGTATGTTTTGTCAATTTTGTAGTTATAAACTGCGTAAAAATCAGATAAAGTTGCAATAGAAGTTTATGTTCAATGTAAGTTGTAGATGCATAAAAAAATTTGGTAAATTTTTTTATGAACGATTGACCGTATAACGGTCGATACATAAAGTGGTAAGTGAATTTTAGGGTTTGGTCTGTTTCTTAGGGTTTGCAATCTCCGTGATTGTTTTCAGTTTTGGCAATTTTGTAGTTATAAACTGGGTAAAAATCAGATAAAGTTGTAATAAAAGATTATGTTCATTGTAAGTTGTAGATGCATAAAAAAATTTGGTAAATTTTTTTAGGAAAGATTGACCGTAGAACGTTCGATACATAAAGTGGTAAGTGAATTTTAGGGTTTGGTCTGTTTCTTAGGGTTTGCAATCTCCGTGATTGTTTTCAGATTTGGCAATTTTGTAGTTATAAACTGGGTAAAAATCAGATAAAGTTGTAATAAAAGTTTATGTTCATTGTAAGTTGTACATGCATAAAAAATTTTGGTAAATTTTTTTTAGGAAAGATTGACCGTAGAACGGTCGAGACATAAAGTGGTTAGTGATATTTCGAAGGTTAGTGAGAATTCGTGTACGGTGAGGAGCACTATGTTAATATTGTTAAATGAGGTGATACGTGAATCATGGAATGCGAAAATACGAGATATTGAACTTTATAATACAGTTGGGAGTAACATGCCGCGTAGATTTTTATTACATGCATAACATATAGCATGATATGCGACTAACCCACCCAACTGCTCGTACGACCTACTGTGTGGACCGGGGCCACTTTCCCTTCCTTGCCCGCTCGGCGTTGAACTCCTCCGCGGCCTCTTTTGCCTTAGCCGCAATTTCCCTCTTTCTCTCGCGCTCCATCTCGCGAGCCTCCCGCTCCCTACGCATGCACGCTTCAAGATGAGCTTGCGTCTCGCGCTGTATACGCAGGGTGTGCTCGTGCTTGCGGCGCTCCTCCTCCAGCAACTCCTTCTCCTTTGTGACATTCCACTCCTCGAACTCGAGGGTCCATTGGTCCTCAGGGTGGATCTCAAGATCGATCCATTTGCGGTAGCCACACAGGGGCTCCGGAGACTGTAAATACATGGGAGATATTGTTAGTGCGTGCTGTGAAGGAGAAAAGGTAGGGGAAAAGGAGAAAAGATATTGTTACCGGCTGCCGATAGGTTGCGGTGTCAAAACGGCGGTTGGGGTAGTCATTGGAGTAGTTTGCGCAACCCCAGTAACGCATACCTAGACTGATGCTGTGCTTAGACTTGAAGAACTTGCACACGTCCCCGCACCAACAAAGGGGAGGTGTCTCCCCCTTAGGTGGTAGTTGTGGCGAACGCTCGGTGGGGACGTCCGGGATGGGGTTTTTGCTACGCGGGCGCTCTGGGGGGGACCTTTCATGGTAGCACGATGGGCTTGTTCTACCCGGGCCTGTATCGCCCTTATTTTCTCATCGCGTGCGGCATCGCGTGCAGCATCGCGGGCCGCAGCTGACCGTGCTATGTCACGGGTCTCCTCCCAATCCTTCATCATCTTGTCCCATTGCTTCTTCTTGCCTTTGTCCATCCCGGTTGGGTAAGGGAAGCGCGATGTAGTATGGAGTTTGGATGTGCAATGTTCGCTGGAAAATGGAATGCATACCAATTTATAGGGGATGTTTTGTCTCTACTCGTACGTGTAAAGCTGGTCCGCGTGGTCATAGCAGTGAGTAAAGATGGGAGTACTGCGATATCACTGAAAAAAGGCCCCGTTTTGTAATGTCTCACTGAGCAAAGCTGACCTCTTGTTGTCATGTCACTGAGAACAGCTGCCCTCTTTAGTACTGTCACTGCCCAAAGCTGGCATGTTTTGTCATCCCACTGAGCAAAGCTGCGCCGTTTCGTCATGTCACTGCGCAAAGCTGTCATCTTTTGTCATGTCACTGAGCAAAGCTGGCATGTTTTGTCATCTCACTGAGCAAAGCTGCCCCGTTCTGTCATGTCTCTGAGCAAAGCTGCCCTGTTTTATCATGTCACTGCGCAAAGCTGGCATCTTTTGTCATCTCACTGAGCAAAGCTGCCCCGTTTTATCATGTAACTGCGCAAAGCTGGCATCTTTTGTCATCTCACTGAGCAAAGCTCCCCCGTTATGTCATGTCTCTGAGCACAGCTGCCATGTATTGTCATCTCACTGAGCAAAGCTGACCTCTTTTTGTCATTTGACTGAGCACAGCTGCTCTCTTTAGTAATGTCACTGCGAAAAGCTGTCCTCTGTCATCTCTTTGAGCAAAGCTGCCCCGTGTTGTCATGTCACTGAGCAAAGCTGGCCTCTTTTGTCATTTCACTGCGAAAGCAGACCTGTTCTGTCATCTCTCAGAGCAAAGATGCCCCGTTATGTCACGTTTTATTCGTTTGAGGTGAATGCAGCAAGTTGTCTCGTTTGGTATAAGTAGCACGGTTGGGGTCCCAGCACATTGTTCAGTCGAACAAAGAAGTACCCTGTCTTTCGTGCTTGAACAAACCATGTCGGAAGCCGAGGGGCCAGTGGGATTTGGGTCACCGAAGGACGACATTCCCTTAGAAAGGAGGGATATGTTCGGTCCACAGTACCGATTGATGCCAAGTTGGCGTGCTCAACCAGCGTGGCTGAAATGCAGGCACAATGAGTACGCGGTCGTCCAGATCTTGGATTCCCCGAATGATAGACTCCGCTAGCTGTATGTAGCTAGGCTGCACGGAGTCTCCAGTCGTGCTAGGGAACAAGACGTACCCGAACAGATATAGCAGGTATGCAACGAAGTGCGTCCGCACCGCGTCCTCATCTGCGTCTGCAGGACAGGTCATGTAGCGACAAAGCCATCCATGTGGCACCCCAGCTGCGTTGTCTCGGATCTGATGACCGAACCGGTGACCCAGACGGACCTTCCAATCTGCTGCCTTTGGGGGTGGCACCACAGCAGCACCACGGACGGGTAGACCTGTAATCATCGTGACGTCCTGCAGAGTAACCGTCATCTCCCCCCACCGGAAGTGGAAGGTGTGAGTCTCCGGCCTCCATCGATCAACGAGAGCGGACAGCAGTGGCGCATCATACTGGAACCCATGCGGTAGATCCAACATGCGGGCAATGGGCAGCAGACCGGTGTCCCGCAGTAGTGGGATGTACCGCTGGTCGAGACGCCAGTTCTCTCGGGGGCCCCTAAGGACGAAGCAAGGAGGCCCGTGTGCGGGTGCCGACAACCACACATGGCATCGGTGGTGCTCGTCCCAACGGGGCTCTAGCAGCTCGAACGCCATGTCCTGCCAAAGAAGGATAACAAGTTAGTGTACATTGTAACAAAATGTGCAACAAATAACAACATAATTAACAACAAATGTAATGACAGGGAAACGTACAGAATGTACAAAAACATATATAAAATGTGCACACGAATATGACCCACACGACAAGGAAACATATGGAATGTGCGAAAATATACATAACATGGTAATGTGGAACACATAGCTACATCGAGCCAACAATTCATCGTACACCTCCTGAATAATACATTACATATGGATTTTGGTTGGTACTACGGAGCATTGCTTGATGCCGGCCTGTTTGGGCACTGACTGAGGGAGTGGCCAATCGTCTTGCATAGCCTACACTTCGGGCGCCGAACACGATCCCCTCACTGGCTCTCATCCATGTCGTTGCGGATGCGACGGCTTTGTCGTCTTCCACGACCGACATGCTTCAGTGCATCGTTGGGCACCCACTTTATCTCCCCCGGCCATAATTCCCTGTAGTGCATGTCTACCCCGTAGGAATGGAACTCTGCACTCCAGGTTGCATACAAGTGCTGCATGTCGTAGTACTTGAAGATGTACTGTGTCGACGCCTGGTTCCATACAGCGCAGGCCGCGTACACATGGGAGCATGGCTTGTGCAGAAGCTGGGGCTTGTTGCAGGTGCAAGATGCTTCATCACCAATCGTGCATACCTGCTTGCACTCCCTCTACTGTGACCCATGACGTACTTCTGCCTTAGGCGGACCTCAAACTTCCTCCTTAAGCCATCAATGGGCTGAGTAATGTGGCATCGAGCCTTCTCCATCTTCCTGTCCATGAAGGCCTGCATGACCTCAGAGTATTGCTTGTTTTCCTCAAGGTGCTTCTGCGCCATCATGGCTCTATTCACAAAGTACCCGACGGTTCGGTTCCAAGTCTCAGCCACGATTGCCGTGATCGGCAGGGATCTGACGCCCTTCAAGACACCATTGTAAACCTCGGACATGTTGGTTGTCATGATCCCATACCTTGCCCCTCCGGTGTCGTGCAACAAAGACCACATTTCCAAGTCAGGTGCATTGGCCTGAACCCATTGTGAGAATGCTCCGACTCTTGTGGATCCCCCCTCCACGGCCCCTGCTTCTGTATGCACATGCTTCGTAGCCCCCTGATCGAGCTGCCTCCGTAAGGTGTCGAACTTCCGCGTTTGGTTCTGCATGCATAGCTTCTTGAACATCTTCATTAGGTCCTTGCTACGGAACCTTCTGTGGAAGTTCGCAGCAATATGCCTCATGCACCAGCGGTTCTTCACATCAGTCCACTGGAAGGGGGGCTGCGTCCCATTCTGCAACGTCCGCAACGCAGACAGCAAGCCTGCATTGCGGTCGGAGATAAGGCACACTTCAGGGCGTTCTTGCACTACGGCATGCTTCAAATTGCAAAGGAACCACAGCCATCTATCTGTATTCTCGTTCTCCACAATTGCAAATGCTACTGGGAGTAACTGGTCATTTGCATCGGCTGCAACTGCGGTCATAATAGTACCCTTGTACTTGCCGGATAGGAACGTCTCATCTACGGTTAGCACTGGACGGCACCACTTGAACCCTTGTATCGCCTGATGGAAGGCCCAGAACACCCTGTCAAGAATGAAACAGTTCGGGCCCTCCGTAGGATGAGCCCTTTGCTGCCTGTTTATGTACGTGCCTGGGTTTGATTGTGAAATTTGATGCAGCATTCTTGGGACCAGGTCGTACGCCTCCTCGTACGTCCCATACATTTGTTGCAGCACCTTTCGCTTCGCCCGCCAAACCTTCTTGTAGCTCACTTCGTAGCCCGCCGTGTTCGCTACTTCTGCCATTAGAACCTTCGGGGTAATTGACACATCCGCCTGGACAAGGTGCGCGACCACCTCCGCAAGATACGATGATGTCATGTTGCGGTGTCTATGTACTGGGCCCGCAAGCTCTCAACTGTGATCTTGGAGCACCGTTATCCGGAACTCCGTGCCAACGCCCTTGTACCATTGTGCACGGACTTTGCCACCACATGACTCGTCAACACACTTCACGACGTACGTGTCCGGCTTTGTCTTGTGGACCCGATATGTTCGGCTTATGTTGACGGCATGTCTAGCAATAGCCTGCTGGACAACACTCTTATTACGGAAGCACTGTCCCAAAAAGAGTGCGCCCTCGCTGAACCCCCATTCTCCCTCCTCCGCCTGTGGCAGAACTAGGGCTGCCGCTGCGATGTCATCCAGTCTGGACGACACATACGCACCTTCCGTCGTCACAACACGACCTACCACCCCTCCAGTTGCACCTTCGCCATCCTCGTCCTCTCCAGAGCTGCCTGTTTCCACCTCCTCCTCCTCCTCGCTGCCCTCTTCTTCCACCTGGTCCCCAAGATACTCGTGACAGTCAATACGGGCGGCCCAGCACCTCTCGTCCACACCTTCGTTGGGCCGAAAATTCTCCGCACGCCTCCTGTCGTCTTCATCACCCACTTCCTCGCCCACATGTTCTCCCGCAGAAGGGTCTTCATGACCGCCGGCCACTACATCTCCACCAGCGGCATCTGAACCAACCATGGCTGATGATTCTGCCCTCTCCACGAACTCGACATACACCATTGGCCTCCCATATATCGCAGCATCAGGGTTGCGCACGACCTCCATGTAGTTCGCCCATGAGGCGTCATTGGTCACCTTCAGAAGTTGCCATATGCTCCCCCTTCCGTCATCCACCATTGAGGCATAGACTGCCTCGATCCGTAACTTCTTCCTTGTGGTCTGTCGATCGAACGCTGAACGGACACACCTTCGTAGCTCAGACAAGCTCATGGCGCTCAGACCGGGTGCCCGGATCACGATGCGCTCGCAATTTGACAGGTCCGCCCCATACGGCCCATCACATACGAGACCACTCCCATAAAACACGATCAATTGTTCAATGCCAGCCATTGCGTACCTAACATAAGTGCATAATCAACCATTTTAGTACACAGCATGCCAAATTTAATTTCCCATTACATTAACAGTACCTACCCATTTTAGTACCTAGCATTACTAGTATATGTTTTGTATGTGTAAATCTAAAGTTTATTTCTAACTATTTTACTTATAAATCGATTAATGCCAAATTCCCATTACATAGTTTTCTTCCATTCTTTTCTATAATGCGGCTTTCACTTCCGAAATTATACATAAATCAAAATAATTCTAATTTGTAATTTCATGTCCTAAGTTTATTTCATTTTACAGTACCTTCGTACTGCTTTCCAGGTAATTTAATTTTACTATGCCTTCATACTACGGTCATGCACTAAGCCTACTAATTATAGAAATTGTTTCTAATCTAACTGCTGTTGCTATCACCTACAAATGCTCAACAAAAACTCACTACATTACAATACGTAGCTTCAACAAAAAATACGATATTATTTACACTACAATAAATCATGCACCATACACATACACACCGTATCAAAGATTGGCTTATAACAACGTTAACGATACACGGTTTGGCTAATTACGGCCTAATGACATTCGCATAAAATTACTTGGATGGGGGCAAAAATTACCTATTCTTGAAGCTCGCGAGACGATCTACAACTTTTGTATTTGCAAAATCCGTTGATTCGAAACAAAACCAACTCGAAATCCTGAGTTTGCACTCTCTTTTTTCCTCCCTTCACTCGCTCTGTCTTCACTTCAACTGCACCGCGAACTGCAAATGAGTTGCTTCGCTTGCTATGCGAGCATATGCGCTGCTGTTCAACCTCTTTAAGCCTGCTGAATGTATTCACGGAGAGGGGCCATGCAAACCTCTTGCAAGCGCGTGTGCAAACCGGCGTGAAAAAAGACACCTCGGGTGCTTTCGGCGGATGGATTTGACACCACTTGCCGTGCGGTCGGGCGCAGCATGCAACGCGCGGAATCTCGGTCGTGCGCTGGGACGGAAGTCGCGCGGTCCGCGGGCCAGACGCGCGCTCGGCGGGCAAGACGCGCGCTCGGCGCCAAAACGCGCGGTCGGGGGCGGCACACGCGCGGTCGGGGCGGGATGACGCGCGCTGGGGCGGGGCGACGCGCGCTGGGGCGGGAGACGCGCGGTCGGGCGCGGCGCCAGCTGGGTCGTGCGGACTGGTTCTGCACGACCGGCCCACGTGTCGGCGTCCCGTGAAGTCGCGCTCAGCAGGGGTCCAGATGCGGAATAAATTTCGATCGGGGGCCAAAAGCGGAATTTTTGGTGACCAGGGGTCCAAATAGGTCCAAAATTCGAGATAGGAACAGTCAATACATCCCGTGCTAATATGGATAACACTGGATATGTTACTTTTTGGGTTTGCCACCATGAGAGGATGTTCAACTCTTACTCGAAGCTGACGCTATCACTGTTGAGATAGCTTGATAGGTCTCCAGTGCTTTGTCACCTTCCTACTCTTGACTGATGTGTACCTACACGAGAATCTCTAGAGGAAGAACAAAAAAATCTTACCCTATTGCATACTCTCCACAGAGGTGTTAGGGGCTACTGGGGGTTTTTCCAAATGCACGGACCCAACTTATTTTCGTATTTCTCGTATACCTCATATAATTCATCCTTAACTACTCTATAATATGTACAATAATCTGAACCGGTAGCATCACTTAAAAGTTGTAATATATTTATAAATCCTTCGTTAAAACAATTAATATATGAAATTGCATCCCTAAAAGAATCAATACAAGTATTTAATCTTTTTAAATCAGATTTAACAATAAGATTAATAATATGACAAGCACAACGTTGATGCAGTAAGAAAGATTGTGCATAATTATTAAACAAAGGAGTAAAAATTTCCATAGCCTTAGTGTTTGTAGCTACATTATCTAAAGTTATAGAAAAAATCTTATACGTAGGGCCAAAATCTTCTACAACTTTAATAATGCATTCTGCAATATTTTCAGCAGTATATGAAATATTAATTAATTTAAACCATATAATTCTTTTTTCCATTACCCAGTCATCATTAACATAATGAACAACAACACTAATATAATCCTCCATAGCCCTATCATTCCATATGGCTGATATCAAAACAATAGAGAATATACATATATAAAACATTTCTTTCAATTTTTTTCACAACAGTTGTTATAATAATTAATTAAATCTTTAGTTGTGGTTTGCCTAGATACAACGTTAAATTGAGGGTTATGAGCAGTCCTAATATATTTTTGAAAAACGTCAAACTTACCAAAATTTAAAGGTAAATTTTGATAAGCAATTAATCTACAAAGGGATTCCCAGGCTACCTCTAGGTTGTACTCCCAAATACGTATCGAGCCATCAGGGTTATATTGCAGCTGTGTTTGGTGCATTTGTATTCCCTGCCTTCTTTTGCAGTTTACAGCATGCCGTTGCAGGTGACTCGTCCCACTTAAAGATTTTGCAGACAATTCATTACCACAAATTTTACAAATAGCATACCTCATTGAATTCTCATTATCGTCGGTCTTGAACTTCTTGTCAAAACTATTCTAGACTCCTGATGTAGTAGCTCTTGTTCTTTTTGCATCCGTGCTATAGGTTGTGGATGCACTCGTTGAGCCAGCAGAAGTTGGATCGATTGGACCCTATGCCGTCAGGGCCATCGCTTCTTCTGGCTCTATAGTTTGTTGTGGATGTAGACCTTCTGCAGATGGGTATCCTTCTTGAAAGAATTGCATATCCTCCGTCGTGAGACCTAATTCAGAGAGTTGAAATTCGTGGTTCTCCATTGAATCAACTTCAAATTGAAATAGTAAATGACAATTAACTTACTATTGAATCAACAAATAATAGCAAAAAATTTTAAATAAGGCAACACTATTACCTCTTTTGTAGCTCTCAGAAAATTCTTTAAAGTTTTTTGAATTTTTGAATTTCGCACGAATTTCTCACTAATTTTGCCAAATTTGCGTAAACACTACCAGATTTTTCACAACTAAACAGAAAGATGAGAGTTAGGTTTGAGGTATGGAGAATAGAGGTTGGATGCCCTCCTATTTATAGGAAAAATTTCCAGTTTTTTTATTTTTGTTTGCTATTTTTTAGAATTTTTTACACCCCAATGGTCAAATAACGGCTATTTTCACCCGGCCATGCCGTGCCGTGTCGTGCTGCCCCCGGCCTAAGCACAACATGGTCCACCAGGCCGTGTTGGGATGGCCCATGAGCTAGACGGGCCATGTTGTGCCTGGGGCGGGCCTACAGTGACGGGCCGCGGGCCGACACGCCAAGGCCCCCCCCATTGGACACCTCTAGTTTATACTATAAATGCGTCTTTGGCTACTTGTTTAAAGGTGTATTTTTTATTTTGAAGGGGAAGCGATGTTTGTCGGACCCCGAGTTTACAATTAGAAATTCTCTATAATTTCATCATACTAGATACATTACTAAACATTAAATACATCTATTGTGAAAGCATAACTAATATAATAGTAGATTACACATAGGTCGATCAAGTCAAAACCTTTAAAAAGCAACAGTGGAAACAGAAACATCACACATGTGAGACCCTCATGATATACCCACAGGCAATCAACTGGGGCTCGCGACCTAATTCTTAACTTCACAATCTTCCAGTCTTGTTAACGCTCTTAAATAACCGTAGAGCTTTTCTTTCTCATTCTTATTTACTAAATAATAGTAATTAAGCAATAGTGAATACAAAGGTACCAAGCAAGCCACCACGTAGAATACAATAATAATAGATGCAAGGCTAAACAAAGGTAGGCTTGAGATTATTTTATTTGTAGAATCCATATTTGAAATAGAATAGGTAGAAAATATGAGACTTAGCATGTTAACTAAACCATATTTTAAAGAGTGTAAAATATACAATAATAATAGTATTGCATGTTCCATCCCTATTATAGAGTATGGTTCTATTCATAATATGTTATTTTTGATATTTAGGTTCCAATCACCCTTTTATAGTCACTAAGTTCCAACTACCTAGGGGAAACAGAGGCAGAAAGGGGAGATAGAGCTGAATGGGGGGAAAGCAGGGAAGGCGGCGACACATGGCCAAGGCAGGCTTGCCGGTAGCGAGGTGACCTCGACGGACTTGCAACGAGCTCAAAAATGGGACGCTAGAGGAAGGGTGACCCATGGCTCAGGGCATCGTAGAGGCGGGTGGCGACGACGCATGGTGGCCAGAGCTGGGTGTCAAACAAGGCGATGACACCAACGGGAAGGAAGAGGAAAAATAGTGTGCGCATGAGCTTCAAAGGGTTAAGGGAGCTCACCAGTGCGATCAGTGGTGGTGGGGAGGAGCTGTGGTGGGTCGGTAGCATGAGCCAGCGATGGCACGGTGAGGTCGTCGACACTGGCTCACTAGAAGAAGGGAGTCAAGGAACCGACACTAGGGCTAGGTCTAGTAGGTCATGGGTATGTTTCAAGAGCAAGGAATCAGGTTGAAGCTCGATAGGGAAAGGATGGCGTCGATTGTGGCAATTTTGGCTAGAGCGGGGGAAGATGTTGGCACCGGCGCGTTCCTGCGGGGAACTCAAGAAATTGAGTGAGAGGAAATGGAACTTGGGGTCAAGATTGTAGGATGACGTGCTCGGTTAAGGGGGCTCACTGAAGGGGACCATAACGACGAGGTGGATGCGGTGGCCAGCAAAGGGGGCTTTGGCTTTGAGCTTGCTCGGACCAAATTTGTGTGGGAGGAGGGGGTGCCGTGGTGCGGGAAGGGCAAGGCAAGCTCTAGGGAGGCTTTTATAGCCATGTGTGGGTGCTAGCATCAACGGCTAGCGGCGAAGCTAGCCACTAGGCCATTAATGGCGCATGTGGCTTAGCATGGCTCTAGCTATGCGATAGGTCGAGCACGCAGTGACAGGGAGTGGTGCGGGCTAGCACGAACTCATTCATGGCACGAGTGGCGAGGCAGTGTGATGTGCAGCAATTTTCGGGGCTCGGCACTAGCGTGGCTGACGCGGTGACGCAATAGATGTAATGCATGCATAGTGCACGACATTGGCACCGCACGTAGTGAAGTGATGAAAGTAGTTGGCACGACTACGATGGTCAACAAATGCGGTGCACGTGGGCGTTGTTGGGGCGCGGGTGCATGCTTAGTGCGTGGCGGGCACTGGTAAGGGCGAGTGCGCGGCGCGAGCCAACTCGGTGCGGAGCGGCACGACATAGGCAGCATGGCATGGCGTGGTAACGCGGCGCGAGAAGGCACTAGTGTGCGCGTAGCTCGCTCGGCGGGCATGCGATGCTAGGCTCGCTCTACTAAAAGCAGATAAAGCAAAGGGAGGGAGAAAAAAGAGAAAGGGAGAAAAGATGGGCCGATGGGCTAGTGGGCCAAGAGGAAAACGGAAAGTAGATATGGACCGGGCCCAAGTAGTTTGGGAATTTTTCATTTTAATTGAACTTTGATTTTGGATTCGGAATTTGAATTTCACTTGGCAGGATTTTGAAAAGTATATCATTTTTATTTTTAATTCACTTTGCCGATTGTACATCCTTTAACCCTAGATTTGGGGGTTTTCATTTTATTTTCGGATTTTAGATTAGATCAAAGCTCGGCAATTCAATTCAATTTTTTGTTGGATTTGTTTTCCATGGCTCTTAGTCCTAAGTTTTATTTTTATCTATATTTATCTATTTGGTTAATCATAACATCCCATCAAAATTCACAATCGAAAATCTAGAAAATTCATATAACACCAGGATGAAATCAATAGTCTTAATTTTTTTTCAAAATTCCCAAACATTCTAATTTTGGGATGTTACAATGTTGGAATGTATGGATATTGTTATTTATGATGCGTCATAGTCCACCAACGTCCTAAAGCTATAGGCATATTTAGGGCCTGTTTGGATCCCTTCATCTAAAGTTTAGTCAGTAAAGTTTAGATCTAAAGTCTCCAAACAGATGGTCTAAAGTTAGATCTAAACTTTAGCTAACCCCTAAAAAACACTTTAGACCATTAGACCACAAAACTGAGCTAAAGTGGCCTAAAGTTTTGGTTTCTCCCGGCTCCCACACGCAAAAGACGTTTTTGCCCCTGTGAAATATCTGTTCCTCCCGGCTCCCGCACGAAAAAACTTCGCAAAATCCATCGGGCGGCATCTTCCCTGCCCAGACTCCTGACGCCCCCGCCGAACCAGCCATCCCACCGCCGCCCCCGCCGCGACCCAGCTATCCCACCGCCGCTCGGCCTTCGCACCGCGGCCCCCCGCCGCGCATTCCACCACCGCCGACCATCCCACCGCCGCCCCCGCCGCGCATCCCACCACCACCGACGATTGAAGAAGCAGCGCCGCCGCGTCGAGGATTGAAGAAGCCGCGCGCGCGCCGAGGATTGAAGAAGCAGCTCCGCCGTGCCCTTCCCCGCCTTCCTCTCATGGATCCCGTCGACGATGCGTCCGTGCGCCCCCAAGATCCCCTCCCCTATGATTTCTTCTCCCAACCGATCCCGTGCCCTCCAATCAAGACGGCATGTTCGGTGTTGACCTCAACTCATTGGCAGCTCTTGATTTTCCGCACATGGGGTCGTACCAAGAGATTCTTGAATCGGCGCCGGTTGAAGATGGAAGCAGGAGGACGGCGTCGCCGAGCCCACACCGAAGACGTAGCCAATGCACGGGGACAGGCTGATCGGCGCCAGCGGGCAGTTGGGCATCGCCAGCGACGTCGGCGGCGTCTGCGCTGAGCACGGTGCGCACAGCGTCGCCGCCACGACGGCGAGAGCGAGACCCACTACCTCGAACCCGCCGCGAGCCATCGACAGTTACTGGTGGACAGTTCAACGGCTCAAATATCCCAGGGGTACAAAAGTCCGTTTATTGAACCAGAATTAAACTTTAGTCCATGATCCAAACAGTCCTGTGGTCTAAAGTTTAGTGGCTAAAGTTTAGTGGCTAAAGTTTAGTTGTCTAAAGTTTATTCCTAAACTTTAGCCAACTAAACTTTAGACCTGAGAATCCAAATAGAGCTTTATATTGGTTTCTGTTTCTAGCTTTTAAAAGCCACTTTCCCTACCGCTCCTTGAAGTTGTTTGAAGAAATCAGAAGCCAATATGAATAACTAGCTTTTTAAAGTGGCTTGCCCACTCCTCTCACTCCCGTCTCATGCACGTATCGCTTTCTTACTTTCCCCACCACTTACCAACTCCTCCTTCTAAAAGCTATTTCTTTCAGTCACTACTAATTATTTTCAGTCAAAAGCCATCAGTCACAACTAAAAGCCATCGGCTGCAGCTAATATGAATAAGCCCTAAGTAACATAGGAGTGATTTCAGAATGCTACACCATGTGCCATTTTTCTAAACTTATTAAACCTGCTTGAAGTTGTTAATGCTCTCAAGGTTAAGCCAGGTGTACTTTTAATTTATTCCCTCCGGTCACAAAAGATTGACGTTCTGGACATGCCTCCGGTACGGACCTGAGTATTAGACATGAACGCTTTTTTTATTCAACAAAGTCTCGGCGGCGAGTGCCAAAGGTTGAGTAACAGCGATGCGGAAAGCCCGGAGGGTTTATTTTTTTTAGCTTTCGCTTATAATTTATGACTGCTGTTTATAATTTTTGAACTATTTATAAAAACAAATATAGAGTAATCACTACTACAGAAAGCCTCATAGTAGACGTCTCATCACAGACGATTTTGTGAAACCGCCTCTGATTAACACTATTACAGACGGTTGTAATTTGGAGGCCATCTGTAGTATTTTTGTGGCGGGAAAAAGGATTATCACAGACGGTCGGTCTATATTAAGAACTGTCTGTGATAATCCCAGATTATCACAGACGATTTTTAATAAAAAACCGTCTGTGATAAGCTAGTTATCACAGACGGTTTTTAATTAAAAACCGTCTGTGATAATGACTCTAAGGCATTTATTGTGCTGCTCAGACCGCATCTGTCTTCATTTCGATCCAGATTTAGCCACTGCTGCACACTTTTTCACTTGGGAGGAAGCTAAGCGATTTCAGGTCAGTTAATTGATAGTCAAATTTAAGAAAGTTTAACTACACGTATACCAGAGCATCACTCTTTTATGACGGGGGTGGGTATTGGACAGGGCCTGGGCCAAGTCAAGATTTAACTAGAACGAAAAAAAAGGTTAGCAAACATGGATATTGCTATATGTTGCATCCATGTATACGGTGTGCAGAGATGGATGACGAGGAAGCTATAAGCAGTGAGAGTGAGCAGGCAGACACCGCATTCTGCTGTTGCACATAACTTCAGTGGAGCAGTTCTCACACAGATTATTAGTTTATTGTTTGAAGGATAAGAGCCCCATTGTGGCAGATTTCATTCATGTATGCAAACTGTTTTGCAGCATGCAGTCTGCAGTTTCAGGCTAGGAATACAGTGGCCAGAACGAGATCACAGAGGTTAATCGACGGGCCTCCTCTTCGTCGTGGATTACCGGAGCTAGTAGTAGTACCCACAGCCCTCGGATCCTAGTTTTGAAGCAGCATAGAATTCGATCGATCACCGCTAAGAAAAATGGGAAATGGTGCAATGTATGCGTTGTTCATTTGGATTAATTTCTCCCCAGCAGCATGGCCGGATCCGTGGCGCAATGGTAGCGCGTCTGACTCCAGATCAGAAGGTTGCGTGTTCGATTCACGTCGGGTTCAATACTCCCGATCCTAATCCGGATTCCTTTTTTTTGCCCCTTCTTTTCTAATTTACCTTTTGTCCCAACAAATCAATTCTGCACAGCAAATCTGATTCTCTGATCTGTCCGCCCGCAAGGGAAAAATTGCAAATAACCCCTAGAAATTAGTTAGCATTTGATTTACTCCCTACTGTCGTCTTTCTTACTAACTCGACTGATTTTTTTTATGTGGACTCCATGGTACTGGTCCAATGTATTCTAGCGTGGTCTGAGGTTAAGTTATATAACTTGGATCTAGATAGATGAGTAGATGAAGCATTGATGCTTACTTTCTTCCTTGAGACAAATCGTATCGAGACATGAATGCGGTAGACAAAGGCCAGATCCGTTGGAGGGATATGGCGTAGGTCTAATTAACTATGGTGCCTCTAGTCTATAACTGAGAAGGTGGTATGCCTCGAAGTCCACTTCAACAAAAGAAACAACCTAGACAACTAGAAGAGGAGCCCGATCCTAATCCAGATTCCATTTTCCCCCTTCCTTTTCTAATTTTACCTTTCGTCCCAACAAATCAATTCTACACAGCAAATCTGATTATCTTTGATATGTCCGCCCGTAAGGGAAAAATTGCAAATAACCCCTAGAAGTTAGTCAGCATTTGATTTACTCACTACCGTCGTCTTTCTTACTAACTCGACTGATTTTTTTATGTGGACTCCATAGTACTGGTCCAATGTATTCTAGCGTGGTCTGGAGTTAAGTTGTATAGCTTAGATCCAGATAGATGAGTAGACGAAGCATTGATGTTTGCTTTCTTCCTTGAGACAAATCGTATCGAGACATGAATGCGGTAGACAAAGGCCACATCCGTTGGAGGGATATGACGTAGGTCTAATTAACTATGGTGCCCCTAGTCTATAACCGAGGAGGTGGTATGCCTTGAAGTCCACTTCAACAAAAGAAACAACCTAGACAACTAGAAGAGCATGCCAAATAAGTGAAACAACTATGGCCTTGTTTTTTAATGGCTTTTAACTTTTCTCAATAGTCACTATTTATTAGACTAATAAGTTATAATCAAAAGCCAAAAACTGCAGCACAAAAGTATAGACCCTATATACTTTTTTTTATCTCGGAAAACTTGTTTCCATTAGACACTCTCTCCAGCCTGATCGTTGGAGACCAAGCTGGAAACAAAGTTGGGGACTTGGCTCAAGAATTCCATCGAGCCAGAGCTAACCACGCTCGCCCCATACATTGCAATGCGATCAGCTACCTTGTTGCAATCTCTCGGGCAATGCCGAATACTGCAGTAATCGAAGGATGAACCAATAAAATCTCTAATTTGCTTGAGGAGGCTTCCATGCACACTTTGATCAAGATCCAGTGAGGTCAAGCCCCGAACCAGTTCAGACGCATCAGTCTCCAGAATAATTCTTGACATACCCAGATGCGCTGTCCTCTGCAGACTGTACAAAGCAGCCAGCGCTTCAGCTTGAAAAGGGCTGTCCACTTTGCAAAGATTGCCGCAGCCCCCCTGAAGGAACTCACCAGCCCTGTTCCTTGCAATGATGCCCCATCCTCCCTGACCCGACCCAGCTTTAAAGGAGCCATCAATATTAATCTTGTAAACATCTTCCGGAGGCGGCTGCCAGAAGTTGAGACTGACTTGCTGCTGACTTTTCGTTGTTTTCCTTCCCTTTTCAAATTCTGTAGCATGGAAGATTACTAGAGAACAGATCTCAGGACCAGCAACTCTTTTTTCCCCAGCATTCACCTTATTCCTAACCGACCACCATCTCCATAAAAGAACCACAATTTGTAGCTGAGTTGACTGTGGAAAGGACCAGATTTTCCTCAGCACATCCCGCTCAGACTGACAAACTGCTAAGATATTGCGATATTCCTCCAAATTTAGCCCTCTCCAGCATTCCTTTACCTCTTTACATCTGAAAAAGAGGTGCCTACAATCTTCATCCAGCCTGTGACACATTGGGCACCGGGTATCCCCCTTCATCCCTCTTCGGCTCAAATTCCGTCGGACCGGCAGACTATTATGGGCTAAACGCCATAGAAACATTTTCACTTTGTTTGGGGCCTCCATCCTCCAAATTTTATCCCACCTGAACAAGGAGTCCCCATCTGGGCCTGGGTCAGAGCTGGCAGCATTTCTACCACACTCATTCTCCCTGTTCTGAACCGCCAACCTGTAGGCTGACTTAACTGAGAAGATCCCCTTTTTTCAAAGTGCCATGCCGGTCTATCTTCCAAATCTTGGTTCACTCTCAGCTTTAGAATGGCCTCATCATCAAACTCTGAGAAAACATCCTGCACTAAGGACTCATCCCATGATCCCAAGCTTGGATCCATCAAATCAGCCACCTTTGTCAACACCGTAGACCCCCTCTGTGTGACAGGACGTCTAGTACTGCCATGTGGAATCCAGGGATCCATCCAGATATTCACCGAGTCACCATTACCAATGCGCCAAATGAGCCCCTGTTTCAGCAAATTCACCCCTTTTAGAATGCTCCTCCAAGTGTAGGAGATCCCATCCTGTTCCGCACATTGCAAAATGCTATCATTGGGGAAATATTTTGCTTTAAGCACTTGGCCACACAAAGTATCCGGAAAGACCAGGAGCCTCCAAGCTTGTCTAGCCAGCATGGCCAGATTGAACAGGTGTAGATCCCGAAAGCCCAAGCCCCCCTTATCCTTAGGGAGAGTCAGCTTATCCCATGCCAACCAATGAACCTTGTTTTTCTTATCATTCTGGCTCCACCACCACCTGCCAATCATAGAGTTCAACTCATCGCACAGCCCTTTTGTCAGCTCAAAGCAAGACATAGCATAGGTTGGGATTGCTTGGGCCACAGCCTTAAATAGAATTTCCTTACCAGCCTTAGATAGCAATTTCTCCTGCCACCCTTGAATACGAAGCCAAACTTTCCTCTTAATAAACTCAAAAGCTTTCTTTCTTGATTTACCAATAGAAACTGGCATCCCCAAATATCTCTCACTCTTTGCTTCTTGCATGATGTCAAGGACTTGTCTCACCTCATCCTTATCAACTGAGCTAGAATTTGGGCTGAACAGAACAGACGATTTATCCCTATTAACCATTTGTCCTGAAGCTCGCTCATAAGCTTGTAATATCCTCCTTAATTCCTGAGCGTCTCCTCCACAAGCTCTCATCAAAATCAGGGAGTCATCAGCGAAGAAAAGATGGTTAATCCTCGGGGCTTCCCTACACACTCTAATGCCCTCAATCTTGCCCTCCACCTCAGCCTTCTGTAACATTGCTGAAAGACCCTCCGCACAAAGAATAAACATATAAGGCGACAAAGGATCCCCTTGGCGAAGTCCCCTCTGAGGATGAATGATGTTGGAGTATTCCCCATTGACCTTGATACAGTAGTTCACTGTTGTAACACACTTTATCACCTTATCCACCCATTGCACTGTGAACCCCAATTTTAGCATCATCTTCTCCAGAAAGGACCACTCAACTCGATCATAGGCCTTACTCATGTCCAACTTAATTGCAGCCACCCCCTGTTTTCCCCACCTCCTCTGCCTTAGATAGTGTGTGAGCTCATAAGCCAGCAGGACATTATCAGTAATAAGTCTCCCAGGAACAAAAGCACTCTGAGAAAGGGGTAATGATCTCTGGAAGTATCAACTTCAGTCTATTTGCAAGCACTTTGGAGATGAGCTTGTACACTACATTGCATAAACTGATTGGCATAACATCCTTCAATTTTCCCGGTGATTTGGTCTTTGGGATAAGAACAATAACAGTATCATTCCAACCTTCCGGCATAGCAGCCCCATTAAGCACCGCAAGCACTTCTTCTTTAACCTTATCACCCGCAAGGGACCAGAATTTCCTATAAAAAGCCACCGGCATGCCATCAGGCCCTGGGGCTTTCAGCTCACCCATGTCCTTCAGAGCCACCCAAATTTCATCACTTGAGAACGGTGCCACCAAATTGTCATTCATCTCTTGAGTAACCTTCACTTGAACGCAATCAAGGACCTCATTGGCCTGGGAACCTGCAGTGGACAAGAAAAGTTGCTGGTACTGATTAGCAATAAATCTCTTCAGGTGTTTTTCCTCCACCACCCCACCACCCTCATCTTTCAACTTGCTTATAGTATTCCTCCTTTTCCTTTCTGAAGCCTGAGCATGGAAGAATTTTGTGTTACGGTCGCCTTTGGCCAACCAAGAAGAGTGAGCCCGCTGTTTCCAGTAAACATGTTGCTGGTCCAGGAGGCGATCAAGCTTATAGCACAGCAAGTGCTCCTTGTTTATGTACCCTTGGGTAATAGAAGCCCTCCTAATCCTTTCCAGCTCCCTTTTGGCATTTTTAATTCTCTTCTCCAAAGCTCCAAGGACCTCAAGATCCCACTGCCATAACTCCCCCAACACCCGAGATTGGATTTCCATAAGACTAACCCCTCCGCCTCTAATAGCTTTTTCCCAGGCCTCCTCCACCCGCTCGCTACACTCCTCTTCCTCCAACCATCTCGCCTCAAACTTCTTCATAACATCCAGTGGTTTCCTCCAATGGACCTTTTCCTTCGCACCAGGGTCCACAATGATGGGCCTATGATCTGAGTGCCGAGGATCACCGTTAATAACACAGACCAAAGGGAAGCGAGCCCGCCATGCACTATTCGCCACCGCCCTGTCCAGTCTTTCCCTAGTATAACTGGACGCATTTTGATGGTGATTCCTCCAAGTGAAGGCATCCCCCACAAAGCCCAAATCCTGCAGGTCACACTCCTCCAGAACCTCTCTGAACTTCAACATGCTGCCCTCCGCCCTAGTAGCTCCCCCTTCCTTCTCACAACTAAATAGAATTTCATTAAAATCGCCACAGCACAGCCAAGGGAGCTTACTACGGTGCATTAGAATTCGAAGCAGCTTCCATGTTTTCTCCTTCTCTTCACTACGGGGCTCGCCATAAATCCCAGTAAACCGCCAAGCACTCCCATCCTCCTCCGTGATTTTGGCATCAATATGATACCTTGACCACGTCAGCACCCTCAAATCCACCTCCTTCTTCCAAAACAACGCCAGACCACCCTTCGCCCCAACACTGTCCTTTACCACCATACAAGGCATGTTCAGCTTCCATTTGAAACCCTCCATCCATTTCTCACCATGTTTTGTTTCAGAGAGAAACAAAACATCGGGGCCCTCCTTCCTCTGGACATCCAGAAGACCACGAACTGCCGGGCCGTTCCCCAACCCCCGGCAGTTCCACGCCACAAGCCTCATTTGGACCGGCCGGGCTGACCATGCAGCCCCGCCAAATAGGGAATTTCCTCCTCCATCTCCACCTCCACTGAAACAACCTGGAGCTTAGCCTTCTTCTGCACTTCTTCCTCCCCGCCAACCTCCTCTCCCCCTCGCTTCCGCGAAACGGGGGGGGGGGGGGAAGAAAACTGTTCCCCCTTCGATTTCCCAAGCTCGCGCGGACGGCGTTTGAAAGTAGACCTCATCTTTTTTGCCTCACTTCCCCCAGCCTTGGCCTGTTTAAGCTCCTCCACCCGCGGCTCCCCGACCCTGCTTAAGCCTGCTTCCGCACCCTCCCCTAAGGGCATAGAGCCCACCCCATCCACCTCCATGCCGGCCTTTTCAGGGACCCTTAGCACAACACCCTCCTGCGTGTTACCTCCTCTCCCTTCACCCTCCCCTACAGCCACCCCAGAATCCCCCTTCCCTGCTGTGAACCCCGCCAGATCCCCCTCCCTTGCCTCCAGGACCACCCCTCTCGCCTCCTCCAGCCCCACCACCTCGACCTTGCTCTCCTTGTCATTACTTGTACTGTCCCCAAACAACAATTTTTTCGGGACACCTCCAGTTGTAGTATTGTTAGTCAACAACTTAAGCGGGTTCGACCCATCATCCCGAAGCTCATTGTCCTCCGAAGCCTTCCCCCTCCTTTCTTCCTCATTCTGCTGCAGCCTCCTCCCCACCTCCCCACGCCTCCAAGAACCCGACGACTTATGCTGATAACTCCCACCTGAACTGCTGCCCCCCGACCAGCGGCTCCGCTGATCACGTTTCTTTGCCGGAGAGACCCTCAACCAGTCCCCAAACTGATGATCATGCACCTTCCAAACCTTTTCATCACACTCCTTTTCCACATGACCCAACACACCACAAGAATAACAAAAGTTTGGGAGAAATTCATATATGAAATTACACCAGCAGCTTGGTTCACCAACCCCATTCTCCACCATCACTCCCCTGAAAAGCGGTTTGCGCACATCAATTAGAGCTTTGATCCTAAGGAAGCACCCCACAGCCGACCCATCTTCATCAGTTTCCACATCCAACGCCTTCCCCACCTTTTCCCCAATCGACCGACCTGTACTTTCATTCATCAGACCCAAAGACAAGTTGAAGACACGGATCCATACCGGAATATGAGTGAACTCCAAGTCCTTTAGCCTCTTAGTCTCATCAAAATCTACCACAATGAGCAGATCACCACCAAATTCCCACGGACCCTCCGTGACAGCTCTTCTCTTGCCCCCCGGTTGAAGGAAAGCAAACAGGAACATGTTATCTCCCAACTCCTTGCACCGGATTTCTTTCGCCGGACACCAGATTTTGCCCAGAGTCTGCACCATCCCTTCCACATATCCAGCCTTCGTCGAGAACAACTTGCCCACCGCCTGAGGAGGTCGACCAGCCTCCCTCGAATCTGACTGCCATGCACCCTTGACAGCCTTCCGCTCCTCCTCCGACAACTTCAGGCCACCCAACAAATCCTCCAGAACCTCCGCGCCCTGCTTCCGCCCCTTCTCCATCAACCCCCAGCACAGTCCAGAACCACCAGAATCTGCCCCAATCCCACCACCGCCCACCTCCCAACACAGCCGCCGGGGTCAGGGGAGAGCCGCCCTTACCGCCGCCGCCCGCAGCACAGCCACCCTCCCAGCACCTGGCTCCATCGCGGCTCCTCCACGCCTGCCTCCTCGCATCACAGTAACATCCCAACACACCCCGGTTCCTGACTCCCCTCCGCCCTCTTCCTGCGGCCTCCCAACCCAGCGCCGGGGTCAGGGGAGAAGCCAGCCGGGGAGGCAGACCGCCAAGGGAGGAACGAAGACAAGCACTCGGTGAAGAAAACCAGTCCGAAACCCTAACCTCGGCTCGGGCTTGCCGCACGCCTGCAAGGAGCACACGACCGCCGCCCCAGCTCCTGACTCCGCCTGAACCACCCCGCAGGACCTCGCGGGGGCTCCTCCTCAGCCTTCCAGACCTTGGAGAAGGGGAGGAACTCGGGAGAAAGCTTTGATTTGTGGGGGAATTGGTAGAGATTTGAGGAAAAACCCAACCGAAACCCTAGCTGGGATGCTAGGGTTCGGACCTACTCTGAGTCGCCTCGCCCCCTACGGGAGAAGACGACCAGGACTTTTGGGGGTTTGGACGACCCTATATACTTGCAGGGGCATGTGCCATTGTGCCAACAAAGGTACTTGTTAGGAGATAAATCAAATTCCGGCCGATTTCGGGGGGTTATCCGCAATTCTTCCAAAAAAATCTCCCGTGATTCGCATTGCGCAGTTCCATCGCTCTCCCACCTTTTCCTGAAAAAACAAGGCCAGAAAGCCATTAGCGGCGTAGCCATGGATCCAAGCAGCGCGGCGCAGACGGCAGCGCACCGGAGCTCCGAGGACGAAGCGGCGGCCTTCTTCCGTGCCGCGCCACCCCTCCGCGATTGCGACCGCATCGCCACCAACCTCGCTGACTTCGTTGCCCGCCACTCCCGCCCCCGTTCCACCGGCAAGTAGCCCCAATTCCTGAATCCCCAACTCTAACCGAACCCGCCACGATCTGCTCTATTCCGGTGGACAAAAATGATCGGATTTTGATGTGTGTATCAATCGGCTGCGTTCTTGACCCGATCGTGTGGTGTAGGGAGCGGAGGGGGAGGGCCCAGGGGGGTGGTCTGCGTCACCTCCGGCGGCACCACGGTGCCCCTGGAGCAGCGCTGCGTGCGCTACATCGACAATTTCAGCTCCGGCCAGCGAGGGGCCGCGTCCACCGAGTATGCATATACTACTCGTCTTTTCCTTGTTACTTATCTGCTTGTTACAATACTGTTCGTAGCAATTCAGTTCTTTGGTGAAATGCAGGTATTTTCTCAAGGCGGATTACGCTGTCATCTTCATCCATCGCCGGTGAGTCTTGTTAGTTTCAGATTTTTTTTCTTGGTTGCTGTATTCACTTCAGGGATGCTAAAATAACTAAGCATTCATATTTCTTTTTTGTTGAAATTGGCTCTGTAAGAAGTGGTGTATTGCATCGAATGTAGACATGACTTGCAACCTTCTTCAGTAAGAAGTGGCACTTGCTGCAATTAGTTGCAGGCAGTTCTTGTTTCAGTTATGAATGCCACAATGTATGAAGAAGTGAATGACACCAGCACATCTTTGCAGTGGAAGCAAGCAGCCTTACTGTAGATTTCTCCCAGAAGACTCGTATCTTGATTTTTTCGAGCTCAGTGAAGAATCAGAGATCCAAGGTTTGGGGGTTTGTAATCCTGAAGTTTCTAAGTGATGCAGATTGACTTAAATCCATTGTACTTCCTGTAGTTTCTCTAAATCAGTATGATTTGGTTCAAAGTTGTTTGGTTTCTTCTCTCTCTCTCCCTCTCTCTCTCGTAAATTTGTAACCTCCTTACTTGAAGATGTCAGATCTAGAAGACTAGGGCCATATTCCTTCTTAGTCATTTTAGTAGTATCATTTACTGAAGTACAATTTTAATGTTCTGAATGACTCCATATCTTAGTTTTCAAACTATTGTTCTCATTTGAGTTACTTATCTCAGTCCCAGAGTCTCATTCTGCGCTTGTCAAGACAACAATTGGAAATTATCGCAAGGTATATAAAAGCACTTCTGTTTGAATGCCACTGTCTCTTCTGAGGCATTGACTGATCAGTGCCTTGTTTTCTTAATTGCAGGCAATTGATGAAGGCCTATTGCTGAAACTTCCTTTCACTACTATCTTTGAGTACCTTCAGGTATTGCATATCTATTTCCTAGGTTCAAACATTGCCACATTTAGATTTTGCACATTTTGTCATTCATTTTAGATTTTGCACACTTTGTCATTCAATTTGTATTTTGCACACTGTCATTCTCGTACATCTAATGTTTCTGGAAATATTATATTTTGTACCCTGCTAGATTAGATGTGTTTTATGCCTTTTCAAATTGCTTGTCTCTAATAAGTGTGGGATAATATCGAGGATAAGGTTGGACAAACCTGAGATTTTTGCAGTTTTTTATGACCCAAGTAGTCTTAGATATCATATATGTTAGCAACTTGCGTAGTTCTGTTATTTGATACAACAATTAAGCTTAGCTAAAGGTGCGCGATGAAGAATCTGAAATTGCGGTTCTGTTTGTATTGCCAACAGTTACTACAAATGGTAGCTACTGCGATGAATTCCTTGGGGCCCCATGGGATGTTTTATCTCGCTGCTGCAGTTTCCGACTTCTATGTTCCATGGGAAAGCATGGTAGGCTCTGTTCTTCAGATCATGTCATTGTGTGCCCATCATAGTCAGACAAACCAATCGATTGCATACTGATAAGTGATAGCAGTTGGTGCTTGTCATATAATGATGCTGGTAGGATTCTTGATTGGCATTGTCATCGCACATGGTAGGTAGTGATACATGGATGTAGTCAAGGTTGTCACGGCGCTCTGGCAAGTCGAGGCGAGCTCGGAGCGCCTGGACGCCTAGTCGACTAGGCGCCCGCCATGGCGATAGTTAGACGATAGTAGTTAGACGATAAATAATACCTTATACGACCGAAAATAGCACAAATAATTCAAATAACCATGTCTCAGGAGGTCTAAATCGAAAGAAATACATTAAAGAAGAGGTCAATTCGTAATTTTCAGGAATTTTGAGGACCTAATCGCAAAATGACCAAACAAATGTCTAACCCTACCCCAGGCGCCGCCAGACTTACGATGCCTCTCCCCCATCTCATCTCTCCCGCTCCCCCTGCCCGCCGCCTCCTCCCCCTGCCTGGCGCCTCCCCTCCCCGCCGCCTCCTCCCCCCTCCCGGCGCCTCCCCCCCCCCCCCCGCCGCCTCCTCCCCCCGCCCGCGCCTCCTCTCCCCGCGCCGGATCCGCCGCCTCCCCTCCCCGCGCCGGATCCGCCGCCTCCCCTCCCCGCGCCGGATCCGCCGCCTCCCTGCCTCCCCTTTCCGCGTCCGGCCTTCCCCTCCCCGCGCCCGATCCGCCGCCTCCCCGCGTCCGGTCCTCCTCTCCCCACCGGAGGGGGACGTCGGCGGCGGAAGGAGGCTGGAGATCCACGCCGGCGGCGGGAGCAGGCGAAGATTGGCGTCAACGACGGGAGCAGGCTAGGCGAACAGCCTCGGCGTCCCCCTCCGGCCGCCAGGACGACTTGGCGTCGCCTAGGCGACGCCGTGACAACCATGGATGTAGTATTTGCGCTCTCCATTAAATGCAAGGAATGTCAAGGTTCAACAATTGCCACTTGGTCCAAGAGAAAAAGTTTAGACTGTTGTTGACACTACTTCCTTGCTTCTGTGTGTATTGTCTTGGCTCTGCTCCCTACCCTTCAGATCACTGCTCCTCATACTTTCATCATGTTAGGCTCACGTCATGAATTGAAAAACTCGAAATCTCGAAACATAACATTAGTATAACTTCCTCTGGTATCAGAAATCTAGTGATCAAGTACAGTAAGCAGTAAAAACTAGTCGTTGCAGGCATCAACCCAGGAAACATAAGCATTAGTATAACTTCCTCTGCCATCGGAATTCTAGTGAGTAGTGACTAAGTACTGTAAGCACTAGTAGTAACAGGCATCAAGCCACACTAGATACCTGGTGGTATTGCATTTGTATCTGCTTCCAGTACTCGTCGAGTATTTCATAGCTGTATGCCACTTTTAGATTAGATACCCATACTATAGTTTCACCATTCAAAAGGTTACAACTATTATTCCTCCCTGATGCAAATAGTTTCACAGGCTAAACATAAAATTGAGTCAGCAGGTGGTCCCTTAAACATGCAACTAAGTCAAGTTCCTAAGATGCTTTTCATCCTCAGAAAGCATTGGGCACCTTCAGCATTTTGTGTATCATTCAAGGTTAGTTGCATGTAATTTGATGTTTTAGCACTTCAAAGTTACTTGTGATATTCAAGCTCTTTCCTGCTTTGAAGAGAAATTACCCATTTTACTAGTTCTTCAGCATCCCCCTTATTGATGGCTCCTAGTATCTGCAAATTGCAGCTTGAGACGGATCCAGATATTCTTCTGCAGAAGGCAGAGATGGCTTTGAGAAAGTATGGTATGAATGTTGTGGTGGCGAACGAGCTAGCAAACTACAAAGATGTAGTTGTGATGGTCACAAGCAGTGGGAGAACAGTTGTGAGCAGGCCAAGCAAGGAGGATGACGTAGAAGAACAGCTAACAGATCTCTTGGTAAAGATGCACTCGGAACACATCGTGCAGTCCAAGTGAGACCATCAAATGTACATGAGCTGAGACAGTTATACTAAATGAGAAGGCGAGCATCAGTTACTTCTTGGCAACTACATCATCCAAAGCTGTAGAAGTTACATACGCCATTAAAGCTTGATTTTGTCTTTGTTTTGGCAGGATGTCCACTATGTTGGTTAGATGTACTGGTCGCCATGGTACAAACTGACAAGTGGTCAATGTGCTGCAGCAATACTAGGATGAAAGAATTATGAATAGCATTGCTGTGAGTGGTGCTAAAATATATGTAAAACCTATCAAGGTGTAGTCTGTTAAGCCTGACATTGCTGCTCATGCAGGGCAGTGCGGGTCCTGTATGACGATTCATACATAACAAGATAGAATATGAGAAGTGCCTTGGGAGGTAGGCATATCTTATCCTGATTGTCTTAAGATCAGCTGCTATGATTTTTGGACTTTTTGTATGGGTATTTCCGTTCCTGCTGGTTTGAACTCCCCAGCGACCTTAATGGTGTTGAGATTTGATCATTTGAGGGAGCATCTACAGATGTTCCTCTGAACTAGGAGAGGAAGACATGCACATCTTGCACCTGACCAAGATTGCAAAGTTATGAATGGTAGAAAGTACAATTCCACACCTTTTTGTTGCCCCATTGATAGGCTTCAGACAACACACTGTCCTGATGAACACTCGATGTTTTGTGACCCATGCACGTTTTGTGAAATCTGAATCATTGCCAGGCTGCAGTTCCTAATTCCTATACAATAGCGTCACCTCAAGATATTGCTGCAAAACATGTCCTTGCAACTAGGACAGTGCCTGCAGGAGGTGACAAACCAACCAAACATTCCTTGAGGTTATTTGTTTGAGGAATGGGTTCGTCCTAAGTTGACCTGACCCTAGCTCTGGATTTATGATCTGAATTTCATTATGGAACCAGATTTTACAACAGGAAACTATTATACCCACTTGCAATACTAGTCCTAATACGAAATAATATAGCTCCAAAACAGTTCGCGGTCCCTTTTCTTTAGTGGAACAAAGAGAGAGCCTTATTAGGCATGAAAACATTTGTATAATTTACAAGAAAACATCCAGGCTAATTTCAGGTCGTTAGAAATTGTCAACGTTTTTACTCTCAAAAAAGAAAAAAGAAACTATGAACATTTGTAACTGACAAGCGAAACCCGCAAGAAATTTCACTCTATAGCAAAATCCATTTAGACATTGACATGTGAATAACCACTTTAACAAATTGGCTAATACAAAATTCGAGTAAGGTCAAAAGGAAACCTTCGTAGTGGGAAACACCAAGGAAAGCTTTCTAAAGAAAAAGCAGCCGCATGATGGTGAGCATTACAAGTAAAAATAATGCAATTCTGGAAGCTTTTGTGTGCGTTCAGAAGACGCTAGGTGAAGCACGTCACTAGGAATTGGAGCTGTAGAAACTTTTCCCCCTTTTGTAAACGGGGCAGTACTCATATGGACGCAACATATTCTCAAATTCTCATGGGCAAGACGCAACCTCTCCTGCTCCCACGCCTCCTGCCCTAACACCACCACAGCACCACTCCAGCTTAGAAAGATTTCATGTAGCAGAGAGCTCGCTAGGCATAAGGGTGCGATGGCGGCCATGCTTGTAGACGCTTCCACAGGGTCAATCACCATAGTAAGAGACAGTCTCGAGGGCGGCAAGGACCTAATTGATAAATTTGCGGTAGTTGGTCTTCTTGGGCTTCATGTCGCGAGCTTGATGACACCTCCGAATGTCTTTCTCCTCCTTGCCCTTGAGCCTAGGACACTTGGTCGTTCAGCTCACCACACTTGAAATAGGTGAATGGGCCACTCCTCTTTCGGTTCCTCATATATTGGTAGACTTATATGAATTTGGTGGATAGGAGTGTTAAGTCATTCTCTAGGAGTCTCTCCAACTGCTCATCACTCAGGGCATGCAAGGCAGACAAGGAAAACCCAGAAGAACCAAAGTCCGACGGACTAGAAGAACTGCTCTGAGTGGGGTCGACTACAAGAGTCATTGACTCTGTCTTGGGGGAGACGAGAGATGAAGTCAATCACATGCGTCTTCAACCTCGAGTAGAACTTATTCATTGTAAGCTCACTCATGACAGTATTATCGTCTTAGTTTTTTGTTGTTGTTGTTGTCGTCATGTTGTTGAGTTGCCTATTTGTTGTTATTGTACTATTTGAGGGTCTAACAGTAGAGGATGTTGTCATTTCATATTTTTGGTTTGGTCTATGTTGGTGATAATTCTAGCTTTTGTGTCGGTTTGTGCTGGTAGTAAGACTCTTTATTATATTTCAACTAGCGAAATTGCGATATTGCAACATATTATATTTGTTATGTAACTCTAATATCTTTAAAAGTGTAGTTTTATTTGTTCTCCAACTGTAGCAATTGTAGTTTGTATACATAATTAATCTACACCGTTCTAGCCCCACCGAAATAAATAGTGTAGATTTCCCCTTTTGTCTCGATTAACGAGAGAATTTCTAGGAATTTTATTTTATTTTTATGATTTAAGGATTATTGTGGATTTTTTACAACTCTGAAGCAAAGGAGGTACTTAAATATCACCCATCTATAATAATTTAAATGAAACACATACCAAAATATACTCTAATTCAAAGAGTTTGAATGAATTTAGATCACATGCTTTATTGATTTTTATATAAAATCAACATATACCTACAATCAAACTATCATTGAAAAATGCAATTGTAGTTCGAATTTCAATTCAAACTTGTTTGAACTAGTTAGTAAACTAGTTAACCTTAACATCCAAATTTTTTTAACATTTTTCACATGCGATAAATAGAGGAAATACATATTTTAAACCATAGTCCCCTAACATCATGGTGTCTATACGCACACACACAGAGAGAGAATTACTATTCTATACGCAGGTGTAAAATGCACACCAAAAAGTTACTGTCGTGTGTGAATGAAGTTAGTATCAAACACATGTAAAGTTACCGTCAGTTTTATAGTGTTACAATTTATAGTAACTCCATATGTGTTTGACAATATTTTCACTCACACACAACAGTAACTTTTCGGCGCGCACACGTGCAGAATAGCACAACCGTGTGTGTGTGTATAGATACACACACACACTTTCAAAGTACATACTCTCACTTCTAATATCTCTACTTTTTAAAAATACGAGTTGATCCAACCCCGCCTACCCTTGGCGAGCCATGCTCAGGATCACCTACATCGTCTCCGGATCTACCGGCAACGGCGCCACGCTACGCCGAATGCTCAGAGTGCTCTAGGTTTTCTTCCTTCCTTCCTAATTTTTTTTCTAATTCTATGGCCTTGATTGAATTAAATGAAATAGGGTTTATGAGGATGATGAAGTGTGGTTCCAGGAGATATTTGTGTGGCCAAGGAAGGACGACGCCATCTGGAACCAGTATGACTTCTTGGTGCAGCACATGGGCGGCCCCTGCTCCTCCCAAAGGAAAGGTAACTTCACTCTGCATATCTTAATTATAAAGCTTCGTGTAATTTAAGAGGGCATGTGGTAATCGTGAGGTGTTTGAACTTTCAAAGCATATTAGATGATGGGTATATGTACATCTAATACAGAATTATACAAAAGGCTTCTTTATGGAAGTACCAATTCTTTCCAGAAATATCATCTTCAGCGAGTGGGCTAACCTCTTAAGTATGGCCTCAATACAAGAATAGTTATTCCAAGTTTGTCCTTGTAGTTAGCCCTATAAATCTATCCAGTCTCTGCTTTATATGCAATGTCTTCCTGAAGGTTGGAAGATGGAAAGGTTGCATTACATTATAAATCTGGAAATGTGAAATACTTTTTAAATATGAGTACAATCTGTTGGTGCCTAAACTGACACTGACAATGCTTATTCCTTCTGTACTAATCTTACTTTACATCATTCTTAAATAATACATGTGGTTCTCACCAATGTTTTAATTACACTGTTCTTTGTATTGCCCATAAACACATCTATCATGAATTGAATATAAATACAAAGATTGATTGAACCAAGCATACCCAGTGGCTCATTTCTAGCTTGTATGCTACTTGCCACTTTACAACTGCTTTCAACATTTACTTGCTTTCTGCACATTCTAGCTTCTTGCTTGAAGAAATCTTGATACAGAAGCATCTAAAAGGAAATCTTGTATTTCTACTGATGAGTGTTCGCTAAGCTCCTCGCGTAATTCATTTATCTGCTCATTAAAAAGCACAGCAAAGGGCCTTAAGATTAAGTACTTTCATAGAATCAAGTAGAGATCTACAGTTCTACTTTCTTACTTTCTCTTGTTATTCATCTGGGGTCTTGCTCTGTTGTACCTCTATTGGTTAACTTGAATACATAGGCCATTTTAGCAACTTGATAGTGATGGCTCTACTAGATATGTACTTGAAACACGTGCATAAATAATATCAGAAGAATAAACATGCATAAACTACTTTTTGATCAGCCTCTTTGTGTGAAACAAACCAAGCTACAAAAGAATAGAATGATCGCTTTAACAAGCGGGTGCGAGAAAAGTGTGTGACTAACAAAAATTCAAGTAACAAATGCAAAACTAACAACAAAATGCTAACTCTCACTTTTATGTGTAGTAGTTGATTAGTAAAATTCCATATGCTGGTACCAGAGTGATATGCTGCATGAGAAGCATTTCAAAGATTTCAGAAGACAGTGAGAAGGGCTACCTTTTATTGGAGTTTATGAATTAGCTCAATTTCGTAGGACACATCGTGGCCATGGTATAAAACGAAATAACATAGGATGCTCATAACTAAACAACATACAACTCCAAGAGTAGGGAGGAAAAAAACAGCATATGATAGATTATTTACAACAAAGAATTGAACCACAAATCATGGAAAACCCATAAATGGGGAAACCTAGCAGGGCAAGCAATTAAATTCCACTCTGGTGTCGATAAAATTTCATCGGAGTCCTTTATTTGCTATATATCCTTTTCCATATATAAAAGGAGTATATATACAAATTATGTTATAAAAAGTGAACTTTGATGAAATTTTTTATAGAAATCACTTTGAAGTATCTTATAATCATTATTAAAGTATACTTAGAAGGATAAAAAGATATAACAACATCATTTAAGCGGTATATAAGAAGTAAGAGTACATATTCTTAAGATTATGGAGCCATTTTCATACACACACATGAAAACTACATTATACTCTCTTATATAGTTACTCCCACTCATGATATACCGTATAAATAAACTTAACATACTTATTTATCAACTTAGATATACTCACATACTAATTCTAAGATACTCTAATACCAATAATATGAAGAAAAAAATTACAAGAGAGCACATAGTTTCTGGCATATTTTGCTAATACATTTATATTCGTATGTAAAAAAAGACTATGTTCAAAAATCGATTGTACCACCTAAATGGTCTTATATACTCATACACTACATGTATATACCCTCCGTTGCATAAGATACTCCCTACTTTATAAGATCCGATATAGAATGTAATTATGTCCGAGAGTAGAAAATAGGATTCTAAGCCAGATAAGAGGCTTTTCTCCGAGCGAAGCACTTAGGAACACGAAAACAATGGCAGACGCAACCTGTAGGTTTGTTCTTCACCATTGTTGCTCTTCGGCATTGGGCGATGGCGGCAAATTTCTTCATGGGTTTGAGGCACGCCATATGTTTACCATTTTCACTTCATCACAGCCGTTTGTGCATGGATGCAATCACGTACTCCCCTTTTGGGCTCTCGTTTTAGTCCCAGCAATGCCAGCCCAGACAGGGATTTATTAATGAACCGGCCTACTTAAATACATATTTGAATTTACAATCTCAAATCCTTTTGTAGCCTGGCCTCGTGAGTTGTCTTGTTAACAGGGTTCAAAAACACCGTTCATATTTACAAACCAAAACCGGGCAGGTTAGCACCGGTTGCCGCTGCCAGCCAGGGACTGTGATTTTTCCAAAACAATTCCGTGGGACCTTGATAACCATTAGGACTAGACATTGCAAAACAGATACATGCTAAGACTTACGACTATGTCCCTGCCATCAGGAGACTTACGACAATGTCCCTACCATCAGTGCCTACAGATACACTGAGATTTACATCTACCAGATGCTAATACAAGACGGACACAACAAAACAGATGACCAACCGAAAGAAGAAAGCGAGCTTCAATATACATGATTCCTTGTGCACCCATTGACTTTGCAAGGCTGGATGTAATCACTTCCTTCCTGTCGCAAGCCGTGGCTTTCCTTTAACCTCAGATTCCTATTCAAAATGAGGGAATCTCAGGGCCAAGACATAATAGTGAGATATAATTTTAGGAATGAATCACACTATAACGCCACAAAATACCTGTGGACTGTGGAGAAAGATAGAAGTCTTCGCATTTGCAGGATTGTGGTTTTCAGCCCCACGGCTCCAGTCATAGCATACCTGCTTTCCAGTAATGATGGTTATATAACCTTCAGGTTTTCTTAAAAAAGTAATTAAAACTATGACCAGAGAACGCATTTTAAAAATAGCACTTCAACTGGAACAAATATTCGTTCAAACTCGGAATCTATTATATTATTAAATCGATAGAACACAAACTCACCACATTCGCTCTCAAGGGCTAGAAATTACTACGTTAATTGGAGGGGGAAAAAGAGGAAAAAAAGAAAGTTCTACATTATCAATTTTAGTGGCCTTAGATCAATCAGATAGACACGAGAGTTGTTACAGTTGTATAGGAATACAATTGTATTTCATCGTAAGCATCTGAATTGTATAATAAGTACAACTCTATGCTTCAATATAAACATATGTGTTGTAATATCTAGCCGTGCAGTTGCGCAGGGCTCGGCTAGTTTCTGCATATTTAAAATGTGCATTCAAGGTCTCTAGGTCATTGCAGAACCACAGTGCACGAAGCAACAGTAGACATATCTAACCTCAACCTGATCCACAAACATGGTGTTGAAATTGCACGTAAAGAAGCCTAATTCTTACAAACCACAACACTCAAGCATTAGTTGACTTACCGCATAAGCAAATATTGAACCATCACCGTTGAAGGTACTACAAGGAATAGGAAGAGGGCACCGACTAAAAGCCTGTACAGAAACAGTGTAAAAGCATATGAATGAATATGTTCTCCACAAAATAAAGGGAGGCATATGAGAGCATTAAAAAAATAAATTTGGTGCACCTAGATAACACCCTGTGCTAAGCAACTCTATTGAGTTTGCATCGTTGTGTATGCTATTTCGACAAGCTCAATGGATATCTGATGACAAATCAGACAGATGGCTCACATGGTAGAGGGTTCATGCCATTGAGTTTTCATCAAGAATAAAAAGAATCACATACTAAATGCCAAAAAATAAAAGGCGGACGTCACAAGGTTAGGTAAATGGGAAGAGATGATAACACTATCAACTAATATCTTCTTGCTAAGGACTACGACAATAAGTTCCTGAACTTGACCTTGGTTTCATGTTCCAGTTGTACATGCACAAAGAATATCTATGCAGGACATTAGGATGTCCACAGTTAACAACACAAAAAGTAACCATCCTGAAATCATTGAAGAATAATCAAGGAAACAAACAAGTGCAGTAGCCAACAAAAGTGAAACTTCAAAAGAGTCCGAGGTTATTAAGTTGGTAAGTCGAGTCGCCGAGGGACCGACTTGCCAAGTAGTTGTCGACTGCTTGTCGATACCAGCATACCACCCTTGGACGATAGCAAATTAAACAGAGAATGATGTAAACAAGACCTGAATAAATTTAGAGCATGTTACGTCATATTCTACTACAACCGAACAGAGCAACTGCTACCACCACATTTGCTACTCTGCTTCTACTACCACTGATACTCTGCTGCTACTATACTACTACCAGTACTTGCTGCTACTACTAGTCTACTAGTACAGCATTAGTATTTAGTACATTACTACCTATTGGCCGCTGCTGCTGCTACTACTAGATCTACGAGAGGTTGAGAGCATTAGAGCAAACCAGAGCAGATCAGCATTCAACAAAATAGGGCAGCAAAGCAGAGAGAAGGGAGCTCAGGGGAAAAAGGCTCTGAGAGGGAAGGAATGGAGGAAGATGAACTTAGAGTCCAAGGCGGCGCTTGCCGACAGCGGCCTGAGCCAGGGGCGAAGGTGACAGTTGCTACGAGATGTCTGGAAGGGAGGGGACCAATAGTGTCATGAACCGGGGTAAACACCACCAAGAGGATGGCCGGATGACGTCGGCGTAGAACGAGGGGAGAAAGACTAGAGATTTAGACGAAGAAGACTATGATAATTCTCTGATTGATTACAATGGCATGCGGTAGCCCCTTTATATAGATGGGCTCCCCCTAACAGATCGAATCTAATTCCAATCCTATCTCTAATAATATAGAAACTCATATCATATCTCTAATTATATCTCTAACAAGGGAAACTAATCTCTAACTCAAATAGAATCTAATCTCTAATTTCTAATAATAAACTGACTAGGCCTTGGGCCCCCAAGGCCCACACCCCTGACAAATAGGGTGGAAGCAAGAACCAGCGGCAGCTGCTTGCTAGTTGCTAGGGTTTGGGTGCAGCCCAAGATCCTTTATCCTCTTCTGTTTTCAACCTGACGTTGGGCCACCCCAAATCACGCGCCAAGTTGCAGAAAAAGTGCGCCAAGTAGCTTGCCCTCTCCCGCGCTCACCCACAAGTCGCTTGACTTGCCCTCTCCTGCGCTCACCCACAAGTCGCTTGACTTGTCTCTCCAAGTCAATGACTAGTCGATCCAAGTCGACCAGTTGATAGCAAGTCGCTCGACTTGCACAGCTAAGTGAGTCGGTCGGTGGCTCTAGTCGAGCACCACCGGACGACTAGTCGATGAATTGATAACACTAAAAGAGTCTTGGAAATTGTCAAACCTTCAGTCTCTGCTTGCTATCCTTATCCCAAAAGTTGAAAGCACCATCAGATCCAGCAGTGGCAAATGTGTGATGAACCTGTGACAAGCGATAGAAAAATGAAATCATAAATGTAACTTCACTAACTACGATTTCCAAACTTGGAATTAACTAGTAGGTTGGCACTGCTTTCTTCAATGAAATAAAGCCTACAAGAATAATCAACTCAATGGATGTAAACTATCATCCATCAAGTATACCGATGCAATGAATAAGATGTCAAGTTAGCAAAAAGAGAAATTGCTCAGTGTAATTAAGATAATTTATTAGAGTACTTTTGCGGCATCTATACTAATCTGTTTGGAATTTGGAGTATTTTAGCAACACTTGTATGCCTAAGGTGACAGTGTACAGAGTATCACATCCAATATTTAGCTCAATACATCTCATGGAAGACAAGAAACTGTGCTATTGGTATTCTACAAATAAAATGATAATAGAGACATGGTACTAAAACTAAACATAACTCTCCTGCATGAGTATTTCCCATAATAGCAAAATGGCAAGTAGGACATTTGTGCATTCTCTATAGCAAAGTAACAAATATGTTAAGCTATAAAAATACGGAACATAAGCCTGCCAGGCTGCCACATAAATAACAAATGAGTAAAGAACGAGAGATCTTACAGGGTGAAAGTTGAGTGAATTGACAGAGAAAATATCATTTCCTTCCCTGTGACATTTGAAAGTGAAGTTTTTGCTTTGCTGTGAATCATCAATATGGTGCACACCAACTCTTCCTTCTATCGAACCCACCTTTAAATGAAAGCAAGGGGTCAGTCACATCAAAAAAGACCTTTTTCCTGAGTGACAAGGAAATGATGATAAAAGAAAAATTGTCAGGTACCGACCATTTTATCCAAGATATTGAGCTAAACACCATTCACAGATGTTGAACAAAATCAATACTGAATACAGGTACCAGCGAACCCAATTGATTGGTCCAGGTACATACTAAAACCACCACCAACTAGACTTATGTCAATAGGCAGGTAAATAATAGGAAGATGCACAACTATAAGATTCTAAAGATCTATAGTTAAAAATAATTGCTTGAAGCTCTGGATGGTTTTGACCATTTGTCCTGCATCATGATTTTATATTCAGAATTTCATATTGGTATTAACTAATACATGCGATCTCTTTTAGTAATGGATATTGTATCCAAGCATAGTCAATTTGTTGGTATGGTTAAGGGTAAACTTCATGCTCTTTTATGCAACTCTTAGTGGCTAATTAGAATGATATGCATCAGTGATGTTTATATTTGATTAACATTTCTAGCAATTGGAGGTTTGGAATGCAAATTACTATAGAAACACAACACCCATGACACTTAAACTGATGTTGGGCCAATATCCCCAATCTTGTACCTAAAGTACCAAAAATTTGGTGTAAAAAACTCTAGGACTAGATGAATACAATGTAATTGTATTCAGTAAATACAAATAAATATGCTGCAACAGATGAGTAAAGAACGAATGGCTAAAGCACAGTAAAAACAGGCTATGCATTTAAACAAAGGGACGTTTCAAGTCTGGTAAAACTGAGAGTAAAGGATTACCAAAAATCCTTGTTGATCGGGGAATGCAGCAACGCAACGTGTCTGGTATTTCAGGGGTGATTGAATACGCTTGAACTCCATCTAATGATTATAGCAACACCACATTAAATCAGTCAGCACAATAACGTGATTCCTTGATAATAAAAGAGTAAGCCCCACCCAGAAAAATGAAGGAATGGACACGAGCACAGTCAGTCCAACAACACAATTACCTGCGGATTTTGCAAGTTGAAGACCACAAGATGGCGATCAGCGGTTCCCACAATCATAAGGGGATAATTCACTGTAAGAGCATAGCAACGTTCTGGAAGTTGCTGAACGTGGACAGGATTTGCTTGTCTTGTGTCCCAATACCTATTAATAGCACAGTGATCAGCATTGAAGGAAGACTAGAACAAATGTAGTCATCAGGATCAGAGCTATCTGTAATGGGGTGAAGACCATGACAGGGGTCCACTGGGCTCAATGGGACACACATGAAGTAAAACAAAGCACAGACAACACAAATACGAAGGCATGGATAATAATTAAACAGAAAGCCAGAACTGTAATCCTTGACTTAATGTTTCCTAAAACAATCTCATTAACATGATCAATACCTCCAACCCCACATGCTAAAACTCCAAAAGAGTATATCTAACAGTAATTGCAGATTTAACTTCTGCATTGATTGTTACTTGCATAGAAAATTCATCATGAGACAAAATTCATTGCAGCTGTAAATAAAACACGAGATAGCAAATGATATCCAGAAAGTGCATAACCTTTCATAAGAATAGGAGAATATGGCCCAGCAAGTAGTGAAACCTTGAGTATCAATAGAAGGCATATAAACAGTAGTGGAAAGATAAACTAGATGAGACGCACCCTTTGCAATATTTGATTTACGGTGTCTGAAAGTCTGAATATTGGTTATTTTTTCATCAATTGCCCAACATTATTGTTGAAAAAATTAGCCAATGTACTAACTATTTAAGAGCAAGCAATTTGGGCTTTATATATTCAACTTCCAAGTAAAAAGAATACTGCGAGTGCACAGGATTGTTTTTGCACCTTAGAGTCTTATCCCAGCTTCCAGAGACAAGAAGATTCATTTGAGGAATCCATGCAATCTCCTTGACAGGTGCATCGTGCATTGCAACCGTCTGAGCCTGCCCACCAGACAACAGAGGCCACATTTTGACCTGTTTATCACATCCTCCGGAGAAGACAGTAGTCCCATCATCTTTCCAAGCGGAGCAGAGGACCTGATGGAGTGAAACAATAAAATCAGCACACCAGGCACTAACTACTAGGAAATCAATCTAATATGGTACATGTTCTCTGAAGAAAACATTGAGATCATACAGGCTGATCATGCGATATGGATGCCTTTGGCTGACTGCTCCCACCAACTATCTCCCAGCACCTCACCTGTACAAAACTCGAAGCAGGTCCCAGTAAGATATATCGCATCAATAAATGCCAACTGTAAATTACAGAATAAACAAATTTACCTGGTTATCCCAGGAAGTTGCCACCAGCAGATTACTCTTGGGACTAAAACTGAGGCTTGAGACTGAGTCGCCGGGATTAGGCAGGACCTGCATTTACAAGCAAACATCACAGTAAATATTTAGTCTTCACGGAATGGGAAGACACACACAAAAAAGGGCATTGCTGCATAAAGCATCACACCTCAAATGACTTGTTCGGATTCGTGTTTGTGGTAAGACTTGTTAGACTTGCCATCTCTCCTTCTGCCTGATCCTTCAAACTGAAACAAGAGACAATTAAGAGAAATGAAATAATTACAAGCACAAATCACTGATGCAATGTCCCAAGCGAGAGGATAAATTCCAACTTAAAATAGCTCAAAAGATTGTATATATAAAGAATCGAACAATTAATACATTCCACGAGATCACAACCAGGTTTCATCATAAGGAAAGTCATTAGCAAAGTCTGCATTAGAAAATCCCCCACACAAACACCGCACCTAAGACAGCGCAACCGTACGGAAAACAAAGCGTAGCTCCAAAAATGGGCAAATTATAACCGAAAAGAGCAACGAGAAACAATGGGCACAAACCCTCGGATCACCTCACCGTTTAAATTCGCAAACAAAAGTCAAACTCACCGACCAACAGCGAAAAAAAAATCACTAGAAAGTAACATCGCAGAATCGCCCAAACCGCGCCGCAGGTCGCGGCGGGGCAAAAACCCTAGATTCAGCTACAGAAAAGCTACAAGCGCGGCGTGACCGGGGGGATCCAAGGCTTGCACGAGCCGCTCGATCCCGCTATTTCGTTCCGGAAATCGCGAGCGGCGGCAGCGAGCTCGCATTGGACACCGGATCAGAGCAGCAATCCACAGCGCATTTGGGAACACGACGCGCCTCGAGGGAAACAACCCACACACACACAAACATTGCGCCAAGCACGCCCAGCCCAACACGGCGCAACCGGATCGAACCGCGAGCGCAGGAACCCTAGAGCAGCAAGCGAGCGCGTAAGAGCGGAGGTGAGGATTCGGGGGCTTACGGGACGCGATCGCCGCCGGCCGGGAGCACGACGAATGGTGCGGTGCGTGCACGCGAGACGGTCGTGCAGCCTTCTCGACGAGCTCCGTGGGATTGGGGTCGTTGCGTTGCGTTATTGCGTAGACTAGACTGCCCAGTGTACTACTGCGGATAATATTATCTCTCTGGGGGCTCACGCGTAGCGTTGGATGCACGCTGGGAGGTGGACGTGGCCTTATCTCCTCCGTCCAGAACTCGCGCTCCCCCCATTTCCACCGCCCAGCACGCCTCCTTTGGAGGAAAGCGTCAGCTACAACCCGCCTACTGCGGCACAAGGCGTATTGATCGTGTGGTTGAAGAAGTCTGCGTTCTAACCACGCTCTTCCGTTCCGTTCTGTGCGTCATTCCGGGCAGGCGCAACTCACCTTGGTCTATTCCGGATGACTGCCACTTATGACTTTTAGTTTAGATGTCTATAAAAGAATATAAAGAGATATAAATTCATGTGTGATTTTTATTGATATAAATGAAATCACTGCAATGTGTACTGCTGATACCTTCTCGATTTGTACATCTATAAGTGGCGTGTATATAGGACTTCTTCTTCGAATTTTTACTTAAAAAAACAAAAATTAATATAAATATCTGACTTCTCGAAACGACTTCTCCATTCCTCTTCCTTCGCTCTAGAGATAAGGTAGGGAGTCATATAAATTGTAGCAGTTTATATCACAAAAGGCAGATATTAGTGAAAGGATGATTATTACCTTAAGGGAACTAGAGAAAGGCTACAAGCAATTTTGACAGAACTCAAGAGGTTGGTGGTGGACATGGCGTTGTGTATAAAGGAATTCTAGAATCTAGACCTATATGTTGTCGTAATCAAGAAATCAAAGATTGTAATACAAAGAGAAATCGACAAATTCATAAATGACGTTGCAATTCTTTCTTAAGTCAACCATAAGAAAAAATGTGGTGAAGCTTTTAGATTGTTGCCTTGAGACAGAAGTTCCACTATTGGTTTATGAGTTCCACTATTGGTTTAACATTTTGCTTATGTTCCGTAGATTTCATGTATAACAAAATTTTAAGTCGGATATGATTTAGGCCCTGTTTGGCACAGCTCCACCACCGGCTCCTGGAGCTGTTTGGAGCCGTTTTGTACCAAACGGGGTACAACAAAATAGCTCCACCCAAGGAGTCCCTTAAAACCTGCTGAGACAAAAGTAGCTCCTTGGGTGGAGCTGAAAAAAGTAGCTTCACCCAGCTCCACTTGTGAAGTCAAAAAAAAAAAACCAGCTCCACTTGTGAAGTGAAGTCGTGCCAAACGGAGCCTTATTGTTATGCCTCCAAAATGATACTTTGGACTAATTATTATATCTAAAAGTAGACTTTTGGAAAGTCTACGCAACGCCGAATGGAACGTAACTACGCATGCAGGATGCAACTGATGATGCAGACAAACAGAGATGCCAAATGATGCAGGAGCATATACCCAGCTGAAGTGAGACACAAGATCCAAAACGCTGCATGCAGACACCTGCAGCAAACTGATCTATTGTAGACATACTAAAACTAGCTAGCCTGTCGAAGATCTGGAAAAATCCTTAGACAAACTTATGAGAAATATAAAGGAAAATGGGATTGCAGACAAGATGCTCAAGATGTATCCAGATTCAGGTCTTTCTATTATCTCAGAAGATTACAAAAGTGACTACAAAGAAACTACGAATGACTGCTCTACTGAGCATTGTTCACCGTGTCCCCTCTGGCTATCTACAAAACGCCTTTTTTTTTATCAAGGTTTTAAATCGCGGTTCGCGGTTCATAGCGGTGAGAGGTAGGAAGAAACTGTCGCAGCTATAGCGGGCTATCGCAGAAGCTATGATACACATCGTGGTTTGCTATAAAACATACAATGGTATCATTTCAAGTGCGAGGCCCATGTAATTAATATGTAATGAGCTATATTAAAATTCAGAGTAAACGACTGTGGTCGTATATATTAGTCGATCTCAAATAATCACCCTACTTATTTTCGGTAATTAAATGGCAGCGATTACAAGTTGACAGATAGAGTGGTAATTACATCTACACCAGGCATATGAGATTGCCCAAACTAGTGTACATTTACACATCTTGAATTCTTATCTGCCGGTCTGATCGGGGACCTGCTTCTGCTGTCCTCGAACAGCAGGCAGAACAGGCGTATCGGTTCTCGTCGTTACAAATGCAGAGAGATGGTCTTCCTCATCCACGGTGATGAGCTCTTCCTCCTCCACCGATCAATCCGGGAACCAATCACACATCAATGTAGTTTGCTCTTCTTTCTGAAGGTCTAACAGTGTGCTCAGCTTAGGCGGGCTCGCGCGGCCGCGCCGCCCAGAGCGAGCTGAGCGCGCGCAGGCGCTGGCAGTAGTCCCCGAGGGCGAGGAGCCCCCGCGCCGCCTGCCGCGCCGTCAGGATCTTGTACATGTTCTGCAGCGTCTGCTGCCGGAGATGGTCAGCCTGCATGCACAACACGTATAGATCGTCATAACGAACACGTATATAATTCGTGCCAAGATTGAAGATTTGCTCGTTGTTGGCTGTCCATTGACCACCTGGTCGACGAACCCGACGAGGGCGTCGAGGCCGCCCATCGCGCTCGCCATCTGCCCCATGGAGCAGCCGGCGGCGGCACCAAACGAAGCGTCCGAGCCTTGGGCAACATCAACCGTCGTCAGCGACTCGGCGACCGTCTGCTGCAGCTTCTCCATGCCCTGGGACAGCGCATCCTCCGCCTGCCGCGCCGTCTGCTGCAGCCCGTTCACCGCCGTCGCCTGCTGCTCCGTCAGCGGCTCCAGCTGAGGCCCCAAAATCTGAGCATGCAGAGCCCATGGCGTCAGTAACATATATAGCACCGGCCGATCGAGCTGCGTGCGCGCACCATTGTTCAGGGTTCAGAGGTGTTCGGTCGGTGAATGAATGCACCTTGAGGAGCTCGGAGGGGCGGAAGCCGCCGATCCAGAGGAAGAAGCGCTCGGCGGGGGTCCGCCACATGCCGGACGTGACGAAGAAGACGTCGGACTTGGAGGCGATAGACTTGGCCTGGAACAGCCTCTCGTAGTGCGCGAGCCCGCCCTCCACGAGGATGCGGAGCTCAATCTCCGACGCGTGCGCCTGCAGCGCCGCCCTCAGCTCGCCCGTCTGCTTGCCCTGCTCCTCCACCCAGTGCGCGTACTCCATCCCAAACGCAGCAACACCTGCCAAAAAATAAACAAACAAAGACACATCAGAATTGCCATCACAATTCGCAACAAGTTCATACGCACACGGCACACGTTAAATCAATGTTTCTGTCGAAAAATAAAACTGCACAGATCCGAAAAGAGAGCGTAATCTTTGGCTGCATAATCTGACCTGAATCGACTGGCCCTGATAGCCCAACAGGGCTGCTCCCGCCGATGTACACACCCTGCACGCAGCTCAGTCAGCAACTGGCAGTTGCAGTTAGCGACGAGCTATGTATCGCGGCAAAACAAGCCATGAATCTGCTCATCACCAACACCGCATTGGCCGTACGTGTCCTATAGCTCTCTGTACCTGTTGCCGGGCCCGGATAAGCTCCTGCTCCAACTGCGCCAGCTTCATCCGGCTCGTCTCCAGATTCTGGATGTGTGCCTGTCGTAATCAAGCGCACAAACTTAGCAGTCGACAACGATGAGCTGATTTTTGTCTGGCCATGGCAACGAAAAAATTGAGGATCATCGCGTAGCTACCTTCTTTCGAAGCCGGCTCTTGCGAGCAGCCTCTCTGTTCTGCGCGAGCCTTCTCTGGATCTAATCGAAAGAAACGCAGAGAGTTGGCTTAGAGTTTCTGCAGGCGATTATTGAGGACTACTGAAGACAAATAATTTAGCACGATTAGTTTCAGTTGGTGAGAAACATCTCACCTTGTCTTGGGGCCCGGTGCCCTCCCGGTCGAAGCTATCCGGCGACGACCTCAGCTCTTCCGGCATGGGGACATCGACGTCTTCTAGCTGCAAATTGAGGTTGACGGAAACGATGAGCTATCATGCATGCAATTTAATTACAAGCGAAGTAAAGAGCCTGCAAGGCTGCAACATGACGAAGTGAACGAGTTCCGTCCGTCGACTCCATGACCATGGCGGCCGCGGCCTGGGCGCTGCTGTCGGGCCTGAAGGGCTCGCCCCACACGCCGGCGGCGAGCGGCGGGTGCCGACGCCCGTAGATCCCCATCGGCCCGACCGACGCCGAGGTCATGTACCGCCCGGGAGCACTGCTCATCGCCAAATTGAGGGCAAGTGACAGCAACAACGACAACAGTCAGCGCGCAGTTCACATACAACAACAGAATTACATCGATGAAAGAAAAGAAGCGACACCAGATACGTATACGTACGCAAGAACGAACTAGTTAGCAATGATTGCAAAGAATTTAGCCTTTATCTGGATGATTACTGCTAGTTGCTAGTGGTATAGAATCCAGGACCTCGATCTGTGAAATGAATGGCCGTGCCAGCTTGATTCTTGTTGCGTGCTGGCTCGGCTTGGACCGACCCTGGCTAGCTACCGTGTGTGCTCCTGTGGGATGGGGCTCCTTCCATAGTTGGCTGCTGCTCAAGCCAGGGGGTGGATGTAGATCCATGTCGGTCTATACTCCAGTCCGGACCATAGGATATTTCTCGATTTTAAGTTTAAGTATAATTAGGGTACAATTATTTTAATTTAAATAGTAGTAGTCTTTTAACTCTTCATAATCTAGAACGTGGTAAAACTCTTATATCCGCCCTGATCATACGTCAGAAACGGTACACATAGGTGTCTCCTTGTCTCTTTTGTAATCGCTGAAAATTTTGAATTTTGGCTGTTTACGGTACAGATTACGGAGAGACAGATGCTCACTTGTGATTTTAGCTGGTACAGATGTTGGGCTTTTAACGTGTAGATCGTTTAACTTGTAGACCCCGTCTTGAGAAAATACTCCGTTTGAAAGTTAGGTACTATAGCAAAAGCCAAAAGCCGCCAGCTTCGGAGGAAAAGAACAGGCCTTATGGCTGAAAAGCACTGTAGCTGGCTGAAAAAACACTGTAGCTGACAAAGGTTTATTTAGCATAATTAAATTTAAAAAAAATTAAAAAATATGTTAGCCCATTACGTATAATACAAACAAATACGGGCAAAAAAGAACGGGTAAAAAAGCTCAAGAAAAAACCAAAAGTTCAGAAAAAGACGAAATTTATGAATAGTGAAAAATAAGCCGGAAACTAAAAGCTGAAGCCGAAATAATCACCACCTTAAGCTTTTATGATCGAAGTTCTAATTCCTATCTACTGCTGAACTATTCATCATGTTGATGCACCATCTGTTATCCTTGAGAGAGTAATTTCACATTCTGTGCAATGTGAATGCTCTGACTATATTATGGGGATTAGGGGTTAGGCGTTGAGCCCTCGCTTCCAAATCCGTCGTTGTTACCATTTACCAACTGCTCTTATGCGTAGCCTCTGCAACCCTACCAAGTGAAGAAACATAACATACGCAACTGGAGTACGTCTAGTTTTATAGTATAGTAGTCTAGTCTCTATCCTAAAACATGAGATTTTTATCAGTATAAAACTCAGATAAACTCATGTCATAACTTTCTCTCACCATGAAAATTTTGTCATGGTATCACATGGGCTACATTCACCACAAACTAACGCCACCGTTGCAAAAAAGAACCGGATGTCCTTGCAACAAGCGAACTCGGCGTTTCCTTAATTTCACAGCGACAAATTGACACGGCGTTTCTAAAAAGACAAAACAAAACCAGCAATCCGTCTTCGTATGCAGTATCAAGTCACGAGTTTCGCCGGCCACGTCACGCCGTCACCGGCGACTGACTGGCCGGCCGGCAGCAGTCATCCGACGTGGCAGCGCCCGCCCACGTCAGCCTGAAGACGGAAAAGTTTTCCCAGCGCCTCATAATAGAGCTTGAATAGCTTATCCCGTGTAGACTTAGCGAGGGGGGTGACAGCGACGGCAATGGAGGCAGTGGCGTCACTCCGCATCAACGCCGTGTCGATCGCGCGCGCGACGCCCTCCGACGTGGCCATGCAAGTGGGCCCGCATAGAGCACGTGGTGCATGTACATCTAGTCACACTACACTAATGCCCTGTTTGGAAATTCTCTGACTTTTCCAGAATTTCTGCGGTAACTGAACTATTTACCGTCAATCTTCCACTATCTAAGGCTTGTTTCTGGCTTTCAAAAATTAAAAATAGTTTAGAACACGTAAGTTTTTAAAATCATTTTTCCCTCCTTTTCTTTGTATTATCTGGAAATATAATAGTGTTTTTTATTTTTCTATTTTTAATTTAATATCCTAGAAAAACTAACATAATGTTACAGTGTTATTTTAGTTAAAAATCCAAAAACCATACCCGAAAGGCACAAGACACCACACATTGAAACTGAGCGGCCTAAATAGTTACATGTCGCATGAGTCTATTGCTTCGGAAGTTCAGATTCACCATCAATCAGGCTGAAAGGGTACTAAGTAAGGCTATAAGCGAGCCGAGCTCGAGCGAGCTTGGTCTTTCAGGCTCGAGCTTAATAGAAATTTGAGCTGAGCTCGAGTTGGAGTCCGAGCCTGAGCCTGGACTCGAGCTCTGCTCGGCCTAAGCTCGAATAGGCTCGAGCTCCGCTCGTTAAAGCTCAACAACAATCAAAATAATTTATTATGCACTATTTTTCAATAATAAAAAATTTTGAGTTCGAGCTCGGCTCTAATAAACTCGATAACAGTCAAAATAATTCAAACATACACTAATTTTTAGCAATAAGAAAAACTTGAGCTCAAATTCGACTCGAGTAAGCCTGGTAAGAGTTAATATGTATCACTATTTAAGTTCGAATCGAGGCTCGCGAACAATTCGAGCTCGACTCGATGAAGCTTGCGAGCTCAAGATCAAGCTTGAGTTCGGCTCGTTAAAATTCGAGTCGAGGTTGAATCAAGCCTATAACGAGCCGAACTTGAGTAGCTCGCGAGCTTCAATCATTTTTTACAACCTTAGTACTAAGGCAGACCCAGAAGAGTCTTTTTTTTTTGCTAACAAGAGGCTTTGGTCATGTTCATTTAGGCCCCGTTTGGCACAGCTCCACCACCGGCTCCTGGAGCTGTTTGGAGCCGTTTTGTGCCAAACGGGGTAAAACAAAATGGCTCCACCCAAGGAGTCCCTTAAAACGTGCTGAGACAAAAGATATGTACGAGATGGAGCTGAAAAAAGTAGCTTCACTCGGCTCCATCCGCAGGCCCGCATGCCACTGCCCTTGTACTTTCGTGAATTTACGCGATCTGCCACCGGCTCTTCTATTCTCCCGCATGCCACTGCCCTTGTTTGCATTATATCATGACTTTGCACATGCATATTGTTTTAACGGGTCATTCCTATGAAAAAAAAACGCATTAAATATTGGTTGCTAATACTTTGTGTTATTTTAAATTTTATTTTTTTTGAATTCAAATTTACTCGGATGAAAAATCATGTAGAAACATACAGCTCTTGATGTTACTACAAGCCAAATAGACAGGGGTATATTGGACAATTGACATCTCTCAACCATGCATGATAAAACAGGTGGAGCTGTTTTGCCAAACAGTCTATCAAAACAGCTCCAGCTCCACCGGTGGAGCTGTTCGTGGAGCTGAAACAAAAAAAAACAGCTCCATTTGTGAAGTGGAGCCGTGCCAAACGGGGCCTTAGTTTCTAAAAGACATTTTTTTATGGTAAATAGTTTTTCTATTATACCTAACTTTCAAATAGAGTATCTTTTTAAGATAATGTCTACTAGTTAATTGTAGTACATATTGCAATGACTTCATTTATATCGATCAAAATTGCACGCGAGTGTCTCTCTCTACAAACTTCTCTGCAAGGTGTTACTACTTATAATCCAAAACCACAATTCTATAAACTGGCCCTTTGAAGAGTCGCCTAGTAATAAATCAACCATTTCGATGGAGACAGATAGGCGAGATTTGGAGATGCTTAGAGCCCTGTTTTAGTATAACAGGAACTTTTTTTTTTTGCGATGGTAATCTTAGTCGTTCGAGTACTAATCGAACGGCTTGCATGCTTCCAAGCTTCCAAAGACATATACGGATATACCCCTGTCTTTAAGGCCAGGAAGATAATTACCGCCTAGCATACCGAAAGGAGAGGAAAATTTGATTGCTGAGTCGATCGTGTTAGCTGGCGACGTTGCATCGGCCACGACTTGACGCTGAGCAAGGCAGGCCCGGAAGAGTCTTTTTTTTTTTTTTTCTAACAAGAGGCTTTGGCCTGTTTGTTTAGTTTCTAAAAGACGTTTTTTAGTAAATAGTTTTTTTATAATACTTAACTTTTAAATAGAGTATCTTTTTAAGATGATACATACTAGTCGATTGTAGTACATATTGCAACAACTTCATTTATATCGATCAAAATCGCACGCAAGTGTCTCTCTACAAGCTGTTACTACTTATAATCCAAAACCACAAGTCTATAAACTGGCCCTTTGAAGAGTCGCCTAGTAATAAATCAACCATTTCGATGGAGATAGATTATATAGGCGAGATTTGGAGATGCTTAGAACCCTGTTTTAGGCCAGGAAGATAATTATCGCCCAGCATACCGAAAGGAGAGGAAATTTTGATTGCTGGGTCGATCGTGCTAGTTGGCGACGATGCGTCGGCCACGACTTGACGCTGAGCAATTGGAATCTCACGACTTGGTTGGTGTCCGTGCCACCAAGGAATCAGGATCCCCTTTGCAACCAGCATTCTGGTCAAATAAGGTTTCCGGTCCAGTACTCCCGATTCGATGCTAGCTTATCCTCTGCCGTGAATTTTGAGCTGTACGTGTTTATTCGGAGGCATCCTCATCGTTTAACCGAAAATCAAGATTCGTGAGGATAACGGGCGAGAAATTTGGCCTCTTGTCAGGCAAAATCCCGTGCATTGATTCACGGATGTGTTTCTATGTGTCACTATTTGAAAGTTATGTGAATATTAAATCATAAATAAATAGTGGATAGTGGTTACTTATCCTTTTATTTGCTTTAAGATTTATACGACTTGTATCGGGAGGATGATGCATAGAAGCGTTACTCGGTGATTTATCGTGATATTTTTAATGGACTAGTTGAGGTGTTGTCTATAAGCAACTTTGTAGTGCATCTTGTGCTTCTCTCTTGATTTACTTGTTTTTGTTCTCAGAAACAAGGTGCCATCCATCTCAAGATTAATTTATGGTACTGGTATTATTCCACTAAGATACCGAGCTGAGTTAACTATTTAGTTCCCCACAAAATACAAAAAAAAAGGTTTGGGTTAAATGTGTTCCCTAAATTCGGTAAATTAAGTGAACCAACAAGGTACAAGGGTGAGCAAACACACACTTGGAACAAAAATCTCTCTATGCATCCCATGTAGTCATGTTGTACCACTAGATGGAGATTCCAAAAGAGAGCACAGCCCCAGCACAGCACTGTGGACCTGACCTCACTTTGGTGTGGTGCATGTGCAATAGTCCACTTGCTCAGCTAAAGAACTATTAGCACCAACCCCACAATTTAGTATATATTGTGGCATTACATGGTTAAGCTCCCATTCTGTTTGCCAACTCTAAGGTTTTAACAGAATCAACCTTTTTATTGTTTACTTTGTGTAACAGCCATAGACTGCAATCCAAATGGAACATGAGGTATGAAATGCTCACCTAAGTTTGTGGATTCTGAAATGATCTTCAAGGTATCCAGGGTAAAGCTCCATATCATACTTCAGTTGATCACCTCATCTATCAAATTTAAGAAAAGAGCAATTGATAAGCTAGACACTTGAAATTGATTTCTTTGGATGAACTTTCTACCTTCATGCAGAAGCACATTGCACAAATCTTAAAGGCACACTAATGATTCAGTGCAGATTACTCACTTCAGCCCTACTTTGTTTTATGATTTATGCAATAATATTTTATGAATGTATAGAATCTTACATGATTCCAAATTCAATAGACATCGGGTTTCCTCTTTTATAAGAAAAAGCCAAGGAGAGTATGGAATATTTTGTTCTTATTTCTGCATGACATAAGAGGGAAAAGTGGTCGGTACGTCAGTTGTGACGAATCAACTAAAGATGTGTGGCGATGCATGAACATGAAGGAAGATATGCTCTTATAAAGATGTGTGGCGATTACCCTAAAAGAAAATATGCTCCTGAAAAGAGGTTTACATGTCTGATCACTCTCCCTGAACACTTTATTCTGGGCATATATAGATCCTCAGGAACATTTATGAGATGGCAGCGACATTCTAGAATGGCATAGTTATGTTTGGTTGTTGCTAATTGCAAAGAAAAGCAATCTTTGTAGGACAGTCACTGCTTGCAGATGTGGAGTAGATAAAATCTTCCTTCACTTATACAAAAACTGAGATGAGAAATCATGTACTTCTTTGAAAGAAACTTGTGTATGTCCTAAAAAAATTACAGCTATTGATGTTTGATGTAAATCTAGTACCCTATATTGTCATTTGTTATGGTACCTTGGCAGTTTTCCCTGAGGAAGTGTATGAGCATTTTCTACAAAACAGAACATGCTACTTCATGCATGACATGACATGAACAATGTGGTGTTATCTAACTAAAATGGCACTTCTCTCTACAAGGGAAAAGCATGCCAGCCCATGTCTGTCTGAGACTGACCAAATCTTCAGTCACTCTATATGTAAATTAACTAAGACGCATAAAATGAATATAAGATGCATAAACTGAATCGATCAAAGAAGTTGAGGACAAAGTAGCAAGTACCTTGGTGTAAGGATGAACCCAATAAGGAGAGGCAGATACACCAATTAGGCATTGAAACAGCAAGAAATGGCTCAAGAGCTCCCCATGTATGTATGTGCTCTGGCTTGAGGTCCAAAGGACACCACTTGCCAACATGAAGCCATGTACAAGGTTATATAAGGAGCCACCTGCTTTTTCCTCAAAAAAAGGAATTGCCAATTGCAGAGCTGCTTTTGCTAACAAATGTTATCACCAGGACCTCATGCTAGCTTAGGATGCACTGATCATTCTTTTCAGTAAATTAATCAGGTGCATATGTGCAAAGTAGCAGGTAAATATGCATGCATGATCACCTGAGGGGGGTAGAAAAGGGGAGCAGGACTCAGATGTACCAGAAAGATGGTAACTTTGAGGTGTAAAAGTTTAAAAAGAAGAATGCATTTTAAGTGCCATTTGCAGTCATATAACTAAAGTAGCCTTAATTTTACATTTTTTTACTGTTGGTACACCTGATAGACTTTATGATGTACATTTCAGTACTTAGGTGGGTAAAGTGCAGCTTGAGGTTAAGTAGTTCTATGTACACAACGCTGATTAGGCAGAAAGGTTTCTAAATTTCCTTAAGCAAATTGTAAGAGTGAGAACTTGTAACGCTAGTTCTGATAATGAATAAAATCTGAGCTTTGGCTGTTCTTAAAAGAAGATAAGGTAGAAAGCTGTATATATGCATGCAAGACTCAGGATAGACAGTATACTTACTCTCAATCTAGTCAGCAAAGCTTTAAGTGCAGTGTATTAAGCACTCCTGCAAAGGCGCCTTGCAATCATTACAAGGATTCGGATTTGTGGTATGCAAGCCATCTTATCCCGAATTCTCACGGTTTTGATGAAGACATATGTAATACCCAGAAAAAAAGGGAAGATGGGGAACTTGGGCCGATTTGGCCTTGGCCCAACACCGGAATACTGCCTTTTACAGAGAAAGGGAGGGGGAAAGGGGCCGGCTGTCCTAGCATCTTCCTGCTGCTGCCGCTGCCTGCTCCTTCCCCCCACCCCCCTCCAAACTGCCATCGCCCATGCTCTTCTCCCCCAAGCCGACGTTGCCCCTACGGGGGTGTTTGGCAGGGCTCCGGCTCCCGGATTCACCTTTGGTGGAGCCGGAGCCGTGCCAAACGGATGGAGATTCGCAAAAATCTGGAGCCGAGTGAGGTGAATCCACTCCAAAAATAGTACTAGCCAGGAGAAGCAGCCTTGGGGTGGATTCTCGTGGGAAGCTATCCAACCTAAAGCCAACGTACCCATTGAAGTCTAGAATATTTACCCGCAAATGCCACCCATATACCCCCTGCCCGCCCCCTGTCGCCCCTCTGGCTCCCTCCCCCCTCTCACGCCCCACCTCCCCCCTTCTCTCGCGCCGTCCGCCTCCCCCCTTCTCTCGCGCCGTCCGCCTCTCGCGCCCCGCCGCCTCCCTCCCACCTCCTCCCGCTAGCGCCGGCCGCCGCCTCCCTCCCGCCTCCTCCCTCTCGGGCCGGCCACCGCCTCCCGCCTCCTCCCTCTCGCGCCGGCCGCCGCCTCCCTCCCGCCTCCTCCCTCTCGTGCCGGCCACCGCCTCCCGCCTCCTCCCTCTCGCGCCGGCCGCCGCCTCCCTCCGCCCCTCCGCCCATCAGCACCGCCACCTCCCTCCGCCCGTGAGCACCGCCGGCTCCTTCCGCCCGTCAGCACCGCCGCCTCCCTCAGATCTGACGCCCCGCCTCCACCTTCTCTCGCGCCGCCTACTCCCTCCCCTCTCACGATGGCCGCCTCCCGCCTCCTTCCGCCCGTGAGCACCGCCGCCTCCGTCTGCCCGTGAGCACCGGCGCCTCCCTCCGCCCGTGAGCACCACCGCCCGTGTGCAATGTGCAATTTGGTTTGGTTTGGTTACAGTGTGCAATTTGCATACCTTTGGTTTGTATGATTTGCAGCAATGTGCAGATTATTTGATATGTGCAATGTGCAATTTGCAATGTTCAGCTGATTTGGATTGCAATGTGCAATGTTCAGCTGATTTGGATTGCAATGTGCAATGTGCAGATTATTTGATATGTGCAATGTGCAATTCGTTCTGCTAAGTAGGAGGTTAAAATGAGTTGGATTGCTATGGTTGGCTTAGATTTTGTGTTGTTGCCGGCATTAACACCGAGGAGATGTCATGTATGATACGTAAATAACATGAGCTTGTGCATACACTGCAGAATGTTAGAAATTGTAAATTAGAAGTTTTTGTATGCGACATAGTATGATGTAAAGACCTGCAAGATATGGAGATCACTACTGCCTGTTCATTGCGGTTCATGAATGATATGAGCTAAGGACATGTGTTGTTTCAATTTTGCTCACTGATTTCCTGTTTCTCTGAATCTTTCATTATCCACTGTGATATGTAATTCTCAAAACTATGCTTCTGTGGTCATTTCGTATCTATTTTTAGCTATCGAAGAGATTAGGACAAATGCTTTTTATCTTATGCACAAACCATTTACCTATATCATTGTGATCTCATACAATAATTGTGATAATTATATCTATATCATTTACCTACGATATTGTCATAAATTTGCATCTGTATAAGAAAATTGCTCTTAAACTCATAGGTATAGCTACTGGCCGAGGTATTGCCGACCCTAGTTCGCCATGAGAATGTTCTACATAAAACTACACCACCGGTCAAAAAGGAAAAAAGAGAAAGAAAATCTAGTTAAATTAAAGTGTCAAAACTAGGGGTAACATGGTCTATTTCCCTCAAATCTCCTCTTTTATGAATCTGGAGCCAACTCACTAGCCAAATGCTTTTCAGAGGCAGCTCCAGATTCTCAGAGAAGTGGATTCTCGGAGAATCCAGAGCAGAAGCTGAAAAATAAGAATCTGGAGCTCTACCAAACAGGCCCTACTGCTCTGCGCTGCTCCGCTTCTTCTGTTGCGTCACCGCGCCATCTGGCCCTCGCCGCCCCCACACCAAGCGTAGCCTCTGACACCCCTTCGCCCGCAACAGTCGTCACTTCTGGACCGACGTCGCTGCCCTCCTGCCTAGCTAGGTCAGTCGCCGCCCAGCTGGTTGCTATTCCCGCTGCTGTGCCCGCCACCACCTGCCTTCCTCCGCTGTTGGCCGCCTCGCCGTCCAGAGCAGCTGCAGCCAAGGGGGAGAGAAGAAGCAGAAAGGGTGGGGGCCCGACCGAGAGGAGGAAGAAAGAAGAGAGGAGAAAGAACGAGGAGGAAGGAAGAGGAAAGAGAGAAGACAGGGGGAGGGCCAAACCAGCCCTAGATCCGTCAAATCCGGTTAAGAAGAGGAAGAAGGTGACTCGATCTAGCTATTCGTTGTTAAGATAATGTAGAGGTTAAAGTGGTGATTAGCAAGATTGGTACATTTGTAATGGCTAGTACATGGATAGATGAATTCCATGTACAGTGCCTTCTACCAAGATTTCGGGTATGTTAAGAGTATAATATGATAATTTTATCTACTAGAAACTTGTAGGTAATGGGCATATTCTTTTGGACTGCGGCTTATGGTTTTTAGCCCTACTGCGAGTGTTTGTACAAATAAACCAAAAATCAATAAGCTGATAAGCCTCTTATAAGTGGCTATTTCGATGTAGCTTATCGGGATGACCTTTTATAAGCGGCTTATCAGCTTATGCTAAAAAGTATCTATGACGACACTACGATGATAACTAAGTGACGGTCTCAGTTAAATGAAATTAGTTTATTATGGTAAGTAATAATAGTTACATTATGGTATGTGATATGCTTATTTGATGGATGGATAATCGTTAATAGTTAACGCCACATGGTAATTGCATAAAAGAAATTGATGCATTCATACTATGGAAATAGATGGCTTTTATGGCATCTATGGTCTACTTTGTGCGAACCTCCCATGAGAATAGGAAAAAGTAAGATCTACTCTGGTAGGCACTCCATGAGAGTGGAGATTGAGGTCATGTATGAAAAAGGACAGACTATTGAGGTTTCTGTATGAAAAAGAATAGGCTATTGAGGTCTCCGCATGAAAGAGAGCAGGTTTGGGTGAGCATCAACGGGTACTCATTTCGCTATACTGGTATAAGCTAAAGAAAAAAAAGAGATGTGAATGAGCATTGGATTGCATTGCATCAATTGAAAGAAAAGAGTTATTCATAAATATTTATTGATCTATCATATGGGTAATGTGAATGATATGGATGTGTGCATTGCATCAATAGATAGAAAGTAATGATGATAAGATATGTGAAAAATGACATGGTTATATTTATACTTAGTGATGTTAATGTTTATTGTTCCATTGTATACTTGCTGAGTTGTGGACTTACTCTTGCTTTGTTAATGTTTTAGGTAACCATGATGGCAACATGTAGAGAATAGGAATGGCACTTTTGCACCACATCCAATAATAATGATCTAGAGTATCATCTTAATCTGCCTTTGTATTGTCTTAGTAACGTAGCTTGTTAATCTAAAATTCAGTCAATTGAACCCTTGTAAACCGATAATAAATATTAGAAAAAATTTATTGTAATGTATATTTCCTCAGTAATATTCTATTTGCATGTTAAGTATATTCCAAACGCATGGTTCCAAATGTTCTCAGACGCGGGGTCCCGAGCATTCTCAAGCACGTGATCTCAAGCATTCTTGGGCGCGAGTGACCCAAATTTTATTTTATGAGTTATTTATTCTTACTCTGGTCATTGAGTCATGTTTATTATGAATTAATTCTTTGTGGAGGAATAGGTTGGGAAGATTTCAGATATTATGTGTCTACTCTTATTTATAGTATAGTTGTCTTAATGTATATTGTTAAATGTAGGTTGTTTATCGTTTCGTTGTGATACAACTAGAAGAGATGCTAGCAAAATCTAGTAGTAATAGCGGTGAGTTTAGATGGATAATGGGTAGTGGTAACATTTTAGGCTCAGAGATTGGTCAATGTGTTACAACAGATGATCGACAAACTAAGGAGTTGTTTGGATTACTACTAGATTGACTTGAATTTAAGGCTCATGAAGACATGCTTGTGCAAGGGTGAGAAATGAGAGAGGAATATGATCCATGTTAGTACTAATACTATGATTTGATGTGCTCTCACGTTACTAGATTCCATGCATACATGATGCAATTAATTAAAGATCATTGAGGGAGTAACTAGATTCACCAACTTAATTGATGTAATGGAGCTTCCCTTTTCTGGCCTGTCCCCCCTAGCCCAAAAGAGGCCTTCTTTACACAATTACGCCCCTTTTGTCCGCCATCAATTCATGATTTTGCTTATCTTCTTTGAATTTTTTTAATATAATCTATTTTTCTTCAAAAATACAAAAATATACCCGTGATTTTTTTTAAGCAAAAGTAGCCTCCTGTCGCTGAACCATTGGGCAACTAAAACCTATCACCCAATGGCCGAGCGACAGGAAGGCCGTACTTGTACCGTTGGGCGATAGGAATCTAGTTGCCCAACGGTCAGATGACAGGTGCTGCCGCCCAACCGCTAGGCGACTGGATTTTTGTCATCGAACTGTTGGGCAACTGATGCCTTTTTTCTTATTTCAGAAATATTTTAAAGTTAATCTCTTGCGAACTATCCATAACTTAAAAATAGAGAATCTATCTGTGAACCATATATGACCCCATCGTTTTAACTAAGTGTAAATACATATATGGACAGATAATCTTTGACAATTCAGCGTATATATCCATCATAAACACTGGCACAATATTTTCAGGCCTTGTCCTAGAAGTGATACATACTGCATCTTGAAAAAAATGATTAATATGTGGACTGTATGATACAACATAAGGCATAAGGATAGACATATGGTACACAGTACTGCTCATGTTGTTGGATACTTTGCAACACAAATAATTGAATGCGAAAATATGACGAGATTTGATGTTGCGAATTAAAATAGTCTTTATAATAAAGTTGGGAATAACAAGGTGCACATGGTTTGGTTACATGCATAAGAAATAACGTCATGCACGATGCAACAAACTGAAGTATTCTTACGATACATGTGTGCCTTTTTGGAATGAAAATAAATTAGACATTTGGGGACTAATTTGGAACGGCCCGACCTACTGTGTGGACCGGGGCTATTTTCCCTTCCTTACAAGTTCGGTGTTGAACTCCTCGGTGGCCTTTTTGGTCTTGGCCGCCATTTCTTTCTTTTTCTCGTGCTCCCTCTCATGAGCCTCATGCTCCCTGCGCGTGCATGCGTCGAGATGAGATTTCGTCTCCCGACGTATTTGCTCGGTTTGCTCATCGTTGCGGCACTCCTCTTGAAATTCACATGCCCTTTTGACATTTCACTCCTCGAAATCAAGAGTCCATTGGTCATGTGGGTGGATCTCTAGGTCAATCCACTTGCGGTAGCCACATAGCGGTCTTGGGCTCTACGGGTACCGGGAGAGGTTGTTAGTGCATACTTTCAAAGAGAAATAGTTATGGAACACACCGTAACTAGTCTTTATTGGCTGCCAATTGCTGCTTGTGTCCTAACGGCAGTTGGGATAGTCAGAGGAGTAGTTCACGCAACCCCAGTAACGCATACCTAGGCTGAGGTGCTAGTTATATTTGAAGAACTTGCATGGGTCCCTACACCAACAGAGGGGTGGCGTTTCCCCCTCGGGCGGGTGTTGTGGCAACCGCTCAGTTGGAATGTTCGGGACGGGGTTGCTATTACGAGGGGCGTCATTGCGAGGAGGTGCCCTCCTGGCACGCTCTGCCTATTCGGCCTGGGCCGCAACAGCCCTTGCTTGTTCGTCGCGGGTCATAGCAGACCTTGCTAGTTCGCATGTCTCCTCCTATTACTTCATCATCTTGTCCCATTGCTTTTTCTGCCTCTTGTCCATCCAGGCGCGGTGAAGAAAACTCTGGTGTGGTGTTGGATTTGATTGTGTAGTATTCTCTCCCTGATCTACTTCCATGCACACCATCGCAGCTCTTCTCTCTCTACTTGAGCTCTCTCCTACTGTACATAATTCCTAATAAGTTGTAAGAATTTACATGATATTGACAAAATTAATTAAGTAATTAAGAATGCGACATACTAATTTAAATGCCAATATACCAGTTTTAACGGTAAGAGTTAAGTTTCAATGTATTTATGGTATTAAATTCATTCCTAATTAATCATAAATGTTGTCTAAGAATATTTTAAATTTTCACATACCCAACGAAAATTTTCCCACTATTGTAACATGCCACCGAATCCTCCTAGTTAAATATTCGTAATGAAATAAATTAAATACACACACGTTTCTCCTTCCTTTTCTTTTCCCCTCCTGTCTTCCGTATAGTCTTTCCTCTAACAGGACTAATTTCTTCCTACCTAATGGAATTAATTCATCTAACCTAAGTTGTATTATTCTTTTGTACAACTATAATTTTCTACGGATGCTAATTTTACACTAAACAAACTATTGACTTAATACAATTTTTTAAGTAAAACATAGCAACATTTTTATCTCCCAAAGTAGTGGAATCTCCTCTCTTTCTCCCCTCCTCTCCTCTCCTATCCTATCTTTTTCTTCCCCGTCCTCTCCTCTTCTTTCTTTCCCTTCTCTTCTTTCCTTTCTTTCTAGCGCGGCGACGGTGGATGGGTGCGCTCGGTCGAGAGGCCGAGCACTCGATTATATAAGCCATCCAGTCACTGTACTGTTGGACAATAGGAGGTCCAGTCGCTCGATAGTTGGGCAACAGGATTGCAGTCGCCTGACCGTTGGGCGATCGCAATTATGTCACCCAACGGTTCACTTACTGCTACCTGTCGCCCAACCATTAGGCGACAAGTTCCAGTCGCCCAACTGTTTTGCGACAGAAGGCTACTTTTGCAAATAAATAAATAAATCATAGGTATATTTCTGTATTTTCAACTAAAAATGAATTACTTTAAAAAATTATGTCTTCTTCAACCATGTTCGCTTTTTCGGTGGCATAGCAAATCATCATGTGCAATAGAGCTAGTAGTATTTCTTTTCGTAGTTAGATGAGGCCTGCTAATTAATTAGCCATCACAACTATGCACTCCATGCATGGTTCAGCTTCAGATAGTAAATTCCCGGTTCACCTTGAATAGATCAGTAAATTAAGTGCATTCGTGGTGTAGTAAGTACTCCATTTAGTCACAGAAGAATAACGTCTTAGAATCCATATATTTAAACAATTATAACCTTCTCTTTTGAAAAAAATTTACAACGTTGATAAACGATATCAGTTTGATATGAAAGTGACAGGAGTAAGTTTGCCATCAATAATGCTTTTGTAATATTGTTCTTTTATCACTATTTTTCAAATATACATTACTTAAATATAATGTCCAAGGTTGAATTTTATTAACTTTGGAAAACAAAATGACTCATTCTTTCTTGACTAGATGAAGTGGTAACACATTGGTGCGTGGCAACGAAGCATTCTCCTTTGCTCCAAAGGCCCTAAATTAAGAAGATTGCAACCTTTTGACCTAATTAAGGTGGTGATCGGTTCGGCTGAAAGCCTCATGGCTTATGGCTGAAAGCACTGTAGCTGGCTGAAAAAAGCACTGTAGCTGACAGAGGCTTATTTACCATAATTAAATTTTAAAAAATTTAAAAATAGAAAAAACATATTAGCCCATCACGTATAATGTAAACAAATACGAGGAAAAAAAGAACCGGTAAAAAAACTCAAAAAAAGCCAAAAGTTCAGAAAAAGACGAAATTCATGAATAGTGCAAAAATAAGCTGAAACCATATTGATCAGGGCCTTAAAGAAGATACTCCAAGATAAAAGCATAAAGATTACACTACTACAGAAAAGGTCATCACAGACGGTTCAAAAACATCATTACAAATGGTTTTGTGAACCGTCTGAATTTATGGGTCAGTAATAATACGAGGTCATCACAGACGGCTTTCGAACCGTCTATGGTGCAAATATCACAGACGGTTTTTAACTAAAACCGTCTGTGATAGTTATAATCACATACGGTTTTTAGTTAAGAACCGTCTGTGATATATACTTCTACTCCTAAATCTATTTCTGTTTATTGGCTAGCCTCAGGAAATGCTAGCCATGCCCTCTGAAACAAGCAGATCAAAATGTACATGTATACATCCAATTCACATCTAAATTCATTTCACAAACATAAAATATCCATTTTTATTAAGATTAGAGTCTACCATTACAATATCCCAAAACAACGAGCAGGTTACACAACAAGAACAGAGAAAAAGCAAAGATCCTCTGTGCCTTCTCGCCCTTGATGCAACACATGAGCTGAATGTCTTTGACGCCCACCATCGTCGGCATTGATTGAGCGTCTGCACGGTTGGCGTTGCTTCTGCGGTGTCTTGCCTCCCGTAAACTTGTGCGTCGTCTGCAAGGAGGAGGGCAGCAAGGAGGAGGAGAATAGCAAGGAGGAGAACAACTAGGAGAAGGAGAACAGCAAGGAGGAGGAGAACAACAAGGAGGTTGGGTTTTGGTTATATTTATAGGGGAGGAAGAGGCGAGAGTGCGAAATTTTTGGCGCGGGAACGGAGAGGCGGAGCTACGATCCGTGGGGTAAGGATTGGTGGATTTCTATTGGCTAGGATTGGGTTGAGGAGGATTGACGGGCCCAGCAGTCAGATTATCACAGACGGTTCTATATATAGAACCATCTGTGATGAATGAATATCACAGATGGTTCTATATATAGAACCGTCTGCGAATTAGAGCACAAAATTTTATATACTGATGCAATATAAACAACTAGTCTGAAATGATAAAATAGCAAAGTTTTATATAGCTTATATATACTCATTTGAAAGGTTTCGATGAGATCTACAATTTTTCAGTTGAAGAAAAATCCAAATTCTGAAAGGAAGACCAAGAAAAAGGGCAAAAACAGAAACTAAAAACTTGCGACGCAGGTTTAGGTCCAAAGATGGCCGATTTTTAGGGTCTTGGATGGCGACTAGCGCAAACTGGTCATTTTTTGGATCGGGCTCGTCGTTAGCTTTCCAACGAGTACAAAAACGTCGAAAACGGACACCGTATGCAAAAGTTATACCCGTTTTACTGAAGGTGTCTCAAAACTGAATTATACTCAGACTCAAGTGGGAAAATATGAAATTTTGAGGGATTGCAAGGCGGGAAACGTAACACAGACGGTTTTATAATAAAAACCGTCTGTGATATTCCAGATTATCACAGACGATTTTATAACAAAAACCGTCTGTTATATTCCAGAAAACCGTCCGTGATACTGGAATATCATAGGCGGTTTTTATTATAAAACCGTCTGTGATATTCCAGTATCACAGACGGTTCAGCGGTAAGAACCGTCTATGATACTCCTTTTTCCCGCCACAAACACCACAGACGACCTCCAAATTAAAACCGTCTGTGATAGTGTACATCACAGACGGTTTCACAAAATCGTCTATGATTTGGCGTCTAGTATTAGGCTTTCTGTAGTAGTGTTAACCAATTCATTAACTAGTAATTAGTTAATTAAGATGCAGTCTGTTTTTAATTATGCAAGCCTTGATGCAACGGGCCCCTTGCTGGTTGCAGCGTTATCTAAAGCTGCCTAAGTCCCCATCCAGTATTTTCTTTTCGATCTTTTGAAGAGGAGAGATTTCTTTCTTTCTTTTGTGTAAAATCCAACAGTTCCTTTGCTTGGAGGGTTCCTTCATGGTCTTATTTAGGGGTGGAAACGAGCCGAGTCGGCTCGAGCCAGGCTCGCCCGAGCTCGCTCTGAGATGCGGCTCGGCTCGTTAAGAAAACGAGCCAAAAGTCTAGCTCGGCTCGGCTTGTTTCCTAGCTCGAGCCGGCTCACGAGGGCTTGGGAGCCGAGCCACCCAGAATCAGCTTGCTGATTTCTTCTCTGATTTACCTTATATATCTTCCTCTCTCTCTCTCCCCGCCATCTTTTGCGCTAGATTTGCCATCTCTCTCGGCTCTTTTTGATCGATCCATCGAACTGGAGGCGGGCATGAAGGTGCAGTACGACGTGTGCGCGGCCGAGGCGGTCTCTGTCTTCTGCTGCGCCGATGAGGCCGCGCTGTGCGACGCGTGCGACCGCCGCGTCCACCAGGCCAACAAGCTCGCCAGGAAGCACCGCCGCTTCTCCCTCCTTCACCCCTCGACCGTGTCCACCCAAAAGCGTCGGTGCGTGTCTCGTCGGCGCCAGTGGACTCCCCCACACCGTCAGGGGAGGAACCGGAGGAGGAGAACAGCAGCAGCCCCTGCAACGCCGACTCTTGCAGCGGCGCGAGCACTGCCACGGCGAGTGCAAGCGACAATAGCAGCATCTTCGAGTACCTGAGGTTGAGGACTTCCTCATGGACAACGCCGCCGCTTCGGCTGCCGTCGTCATCTCTCCAGACGAGCCTGCAATGCACATACCACTTGGGAATTGGGTGGCTTTCGTGGACTGAGGAATGCCTCGTGGAGAAATGAAATGAGCGAGCCCGAGCGGCTCGTTGGACGTTTGATGACTGGTGGGGAATGCCTCACGGAGAAATGAAATGAGCGAGCCAACGAGCGGCTCGCGAGCTGCTCGGGCTCGGCTCGAAAATTTAACGAGCTAGGATTGAAGCTTGGCTCGCTTGTATATTAGCCGAGCTCGAGCCGAGCCGAGCCGAGCCCGAGCGGCTCGCGAGCCTCAAGCTTTTTGTCCAGCCCTAGTCTCATTTTCCTTTATTATCTTCTCCTTCCTGGTTTAATTTGCACCCTTCTCTGATCTTTCCCACCTCCTTTTCTGCCCCTTTTCCAATACCATCATATTATCTGTTACTTTTTTTATGTTTTGAAAAAAGGTTTAACCTTTTGTCAATCGTGGACCTGTCTTTGGGCAGCCTGACAGATCTCCTTGCTCTGTTGTATGCCTTTCTCTATTTTCTCAGGCTTAGTCATGCCAACTTTCTTTTCTAGAGCAAGTTCAGAAAACAACTCTTTTTTAGAACAAAGGGAGCCTATAGCTCACCCCATGCCTCATCCATTGGAACTCATCCGATTCCCCTAGTCTTTAGTTATAGATATCGGTTTCAATATATTTTAATAATTATTTATATCTTTACTACTTATTTGTTGAACTGATAAGTCGGCCCAGTGTCACATTGATCTCCTCCCGTGTTTGCTGAAGCACATTTCTTAGTTTTTTTTTTGCAAGACATGAAGGCGATTAATTAGTAAATGAATGCAACAGCCCATTAAAACAACTTGAGCCAATAAACCATCAGCACGTTTTATTGTCCGACCTCATAGCCTATTCTGACAGAGTGACAGCTACAAGTGTGCTACACTATGTTTGATTGGCATGACTATTTTTTTTGTTTGCTAGTCGAATGCTCTTGCGTTGCTACGGATTTTTAAAATTTATAATACTATAGTTACATACCCGTGCGTTGCGACGGTATTACTATTATAATATGTCGAGCCAACTCCCCTCCTTCCCTCGTTTCCATCTACTAAGTTCATAGCAAATATCATGCATTGCTACGGAATAAAAGACAGGCCTACAAAGATGGTTTAGTCCATGAGAGAAGTTAGTTTATTGGAAAATTTCAGTTCATCTCAAACAATTTCCATTTCAATTCATACTGAGTTGTTACACAAAGGAGGTATACCAATGCCAAAATAGCAGATATCAGTTAATACTCTTCAGAACAAAGTGTCCAAGAACAAAATTTAGGCCTCAAGCTTTCTTCATTCTAAATAGCCAACCCAAAGAAATCGTACGATTAGAGATTCAGGTTTAAAAGTGGTAGCATATGTAATTGATGGTGCAGATAACACATCTCACCATATTTATACCACTCAATATGTGATGAGGGGCACCTGTAGAGGTCAAAGGGAAAAAAAATTAAACAATACATTTTAAACAAAGCATATTTTCAGTGCCCTCAAATGGTGCATCAAATTGCCATTTGCATGTGACCATCATCCAAAAAAATTAGTTAGTACTCTCACGAAGAAAAAACTACTTGACGAAGACTAGGAAACTCACGAGTTATTTAGAAATTGGAAGGCTGTCCTCCTTTGATGGACAAACCGTTTCTCATGAACCAATAAGAAAAGTTAGGAAATTAGCCTGCAATACAAGTGGTGGTGAAAATTAGAACAAGGGCCAGTTAAACACAAAATTTCTCAAATGCCAGGTCTCACACAAGATCAAATGCAAATGCACACTACTTTTCTAAAACGCAGAGGACCATAACAAAAAGCTACACTTGTTAATACCTGGCGATCAAACACTAAACACTTTCAAGAACAAAATGCGTTGAAGTAGCAGGTTCCACATCAGTTACCTACTGGAACACTAGAATATTAGATAGTGGAAAGTGAAAATAATTTTGGAGCAATTATTATTTGAAGGAGAGTAGTACCATGGGAAATATGGAAGGCAGTAGAAGTAAAAGATCATTTTGGATCAGCCGACCAATTATTGTATGCTACAGACAGCCCTATCACAGACGGTTCAGAACCGTCATCACAGACGGTTCTTGAACCGTCAGTGTTTAGGTGTCAGTGATAGTTGGTGGTTATCACAGACGGTTCCCGAGCCGTCTGTGATAACTCACATTACAGACGGTCTTTATTACTAACCGTCTGTGATAGACGAGTATCACAGACGGTTGTTTATAAAAAACCGTATGTGATAGTCTCGTATCACAGACGGTTTTTTACAAAAAACCGTATGTGATAGTCTCGTATCACAGACACGCTTTGGCTCCTTTTATACTCAACCCTGACAGGTTACCAAGGGCAGGAAAATCATTAATGGTGCAGAACAACATGGCGCGTAGAGTGAAGTTCTCTCGTTTGTCCGCATCCCATACATGTACCCCTTCATTCCACAGTATTGCAAGATCTTCCACCAATGGGGCTAGGAACACATCAATATCGTTGCCAGGTTGCTTCGGCCCTTGGATAAGTAGTGACATCAAAATATATTTTCGCTTCATACACAGCCAAGGAGGAAGGTTGTACATGCACAGAGTCATGGGCCAGGTGCTATGTCGGCTGCTCATGTTACCAAAAGGATTCATTCCATCTGTACTCAACCCAAACCTTATATTTCTCGGTTCCACACCGAAATCTATAAACATCCTATCGATGTTCCTCCACTGGGCAGAATCAGCAACATGTCTTATAATTCTATCTTTCTTACGCTGCTCGCGGTGCCAACGCATCAATCTTGCATCCTTGCGGTTTGCAATTAAACGCTTCAAACGGGGGATTACAGGAAGATACCACATCACCTTAGCAGGAGGTCCTTGCTTCACCTCGATGCCCTTCCCATCATCAGAGTCATTTTTACGCTTGTATCGGGATGCTTTGCATACCGGACAAACATGTAAGCTAGCATACTCTTTACGGTACAGGATACAATCATTCCGACATGCATGTATTCTTTCTACTTTCATTCCTAATGGACAAAGAATCTTCTTGGCTTGGTAGGTGGTTCTCGGCAACACATTTCCCGTTGGAAGCATGTCCACTAGGAGACCTAATAATGCCGTGAAACTCTTGTCGGACCAACCATTGCTTGCCTTCAATTTTAGCAATTTTAGAACTGATGACAACCTCGTGTATTGCGGCTTGCAGCCCGGGAACAAAGGTTCCTCCGAGTCCTCCATCAAGCCCTCGAATTTACCAAACTCTCTCTCTCACTATAGTTCCCTTCTGCATCACGTAATATCTGATCCAGATTGTTATCCTGCGACCTATCCTCATGATCGAAAGAACAGTCCACAACTGGCATATTGTTGTCTCCCTCGACTATGTCATAACTACCTTCTTATGTACTCTTCTCTTCACCGTGACTGGTCCAACATTTGTACCCTTTTCTGAAACCCCTTCGAATCAAGTGAGTTTCAATCTGCGCTGAGTTGCTAAACATCTTGAGATTATCACAATCAATACATGGGAAATACATATATTTCATCACCTTCTTCAACATATCCAGCTCGCCCGCCCTTCTAAAAGCAGACATGCCAGTAATGTACTCTTCACTCACACGGTTCTCAATATACATCCAGCTTCGGTCCATCTACGCTACACAAGTGACAAATGGGTGTCAAAAATGATTATTACCCCTACTACTAACCTCTGATCAGATCACTAAGAATGTTAAGTAATTGAGTACTAATCTCTGATCAGATCACTAAGAATGTTAAGTAATTGAGTATACTAACCTCTGATCAGATCACTAAGAAGACAGTGATATTTTTTCACCCCCAACTCCCTAAAGCCGGCCGACTTGCTCCACTGATGCAGCGCAATGAAGACAGATCGGTGTCGACATCCTTCAAGCAAGTACGCCAAGTAATTAATACTACGCAGAATATCACAGACGGTTCCAACCACAAACGGTCTGTGAAAATGATATATCACAGACGGTTCGTATTAATAACCGTCTGTGAATTATCACCGACAGTTATTAATATTAACCGTCTGTGATACAAACAATATCACAGACGGTTCAAATTAATAACCGTCTGTGATTGTTGCCTATCATAGACAGTTCGCATAAATATACACGAACCGTCTGTGATGTCCATAATATCACAGACGGTTCGAAATACCAACTGTTTGTGATTTATGCGTATCACAGATGGTTCGTATATAGAACCGTCTGTGATAGTCCTTCACAGACGGTTTACACTACAAACTGTCTGTGATAGTCCACTACCATTTGGGTGGAAAGAAGAACTGTTTCGTCAGGCGCATGATTGCCAATTCGAAGCATAGCATAGCATCCGAGGCACATCCGAAGCCTGCTGTGTCTTGAGGAATGCCAAGAGCTGGTCTTCAGATGTGGCATTCCTCAAGACACAGCAGCAGGCCTCGGATGTGCCTCGGATGCTATGCTATGCTTCGAATTGGCAGTCATGCGCCTGACGAAACAGTTCATCTTTCCACCCAAATGGTCCATGTATCTTTTGCAACAATCGCAAGATTTCTTTATCTGAGAACCCCTTCCAGCCATGTGAGCTGAAATTTGTGGCTTATGTCAGATGCAAAGTCAATAAATAAATAAATTTCTGTTTTTCTGTCTAGTCTCAAGGGATTAAATAATGTTACCCATGACCTTTGAAAACAAGCAAATACAGATGCAAGCACAGCAACACATTCAGATCATCAAATTGATTGTCCTCATCCACAACATTCTTCACTCCGACAATCCTTCTTTTTCCCGCAAAATTCAAGGCAATTTTATTACAAAAGTGCAAAAAAAAGACATTCCCAGATTCTTCGGTGAGCAGCCGACATAGCCGACTTCTTCGCTGAGCGACTATCCATCTGCTTCTTCCCACTTCTTTTCTTTATCTCTGGTCTCTGGATCACGTACGCCAGTAGCGATGATTAGTCAGCTATGTCGGCTGCTCACCGAAGAATCTGGGAATGTCTTTTTTTTGAACTTTTGTAATAAAATTGCCTTGAATTTTGCAGGAAAAAGAAGGATTGTCGAAGTGGACATCACATCTCGGCAGTAGTCGGCATCGTCGAGGAACATGCAAATACAGAGGCAAGCACGACAACACATTTAGATCTATTATAGGATAACAAGCTAGTGAACTCTTCATGGAACGACGGTGCGGGTGAACAAGACACACTTACCACACTTACAGCTATATATGCTCACAGTGGATGAACTCACGCGTGACTAGTACCGGTGGAAAGGTAGATGGGGCGTTATTTATAAGGGCCGAGCAGAGGGAGGAACTGCTGCCTGCCATTCGATGTAGAGAGAATGGACGGGTGAGATTGAAATCCTGGGTATACGCCAATTATTGGTGACACGTGGTTATCACACGCCAATTATTGGTGATATGAGATTATCACAGACGGTTATTAACGCGAACCGTGTGTGATAATAAATATCACAGACGGTTCTTAATACGAGCCGTCTGTGATATTTCAGTTATCACAGACGGTTCTTATTACTAACTGTCTGTGAAAGTTCACAGACGGTTATTAACATGAACCGTCTGTGATAATTTTAGACATCACAGACGGTTCGTGTTAATAACCGTCTGTGAACTTTCACAGACGGTTAGTAATACGAACCGTCTGTGATGTCTCATTTATCACATACCGTTCGTGTTAATAACCGTCTGTGAAAATATCACTGACGGTTGCGAGTATAAACCGTCTGTCATAAGCTTTATCTCAGAATGCTTCGTGTTTCGATCGTCTAATTAATGTCTCTCGATCGTTATACGAAGCGTCTATATCATTAATGTTTGGGTATACGAACCGTCTGTGCTAAAGGTTAAATATGCGCGCCTAATCCAGGTCTCTTCTACGTACGTACAATATGACTTCTACTATTCTTGTGATCATCTCCTTCCTCTCATCTGTTCATCAAGAATTGTTCGGCCGGAACCTTACACAGGCGGCCAGTAATTTACATCTGGAGCAGCTTCTCCGCACACGCCCTGCTCTCCTTCCCCGATTTTCTTGCATCCGTCAGCTCGACCTGATCATCCGCCGTCGACGGAGGCATCTCGCTGCCGCTCAAGAAAGGGAAACAGCCCTTACCCTGGTTCTTCTCCACAATGTGTGCAAAGCGGAAGAAGCTCTACACGCATTGGAGAGACTGATGGATAGCCTTGCCGATCAAGCAGAAATGGCAGATTCTGAGGAATCTTTCCATGCTATCCTCTACGACATTATGGGCTATGCTACTGATTATTTGCCCAGGCTGGAGGAGGAAGTGCTGAGCACAAGGACAATCTTAACGGCGTTCGAGAAGTCAGTGGCTGATCCTCCAAGTCCCAAAGTCGAAGAAGAAGCGTACGAAGCCCAAAAGATTACAATCTGGGAAACTCTTTACCTGTGCGACTTTTGTAATAAATTTGCCTCTAAATGAAATTAACAAATTTGCCTTTAATTTGTGATCTCTTGTCTCAATAGTTCTGTAGTAAAGTTATTAGAAGCAATGTGTACTTATATATTAACCTCTGATCATGAACAGGATATGGCACACAAAGGGACATCACAGACGGTTCTTGTCAAAAACCGTCTGTGAACATTCACAGACGGTTCTTAAGAAGAACCGTCTGTGATAGTCTACACAACACAGACGGTTTTTAATAAAAAACCGTCTGTGATAATTCCAGACCGTCTGTGATACTCGACCACTAACACAGACGGTGTCCAAATTAAAACCGTCTGTGTTAGTGTCAATCACAGATGGTTTTGTCAAACCGTCTGTGATGTAGCCGTCCAGTATAGCCTCTTTTGTAGTAGTACGATTAGAGATTCAGGTTTAAAAGTGGTAGCATATGTAATTGATGGTGCAGATAACACAGCTAACCATATTTATACCACTCAATATGTGATGAGGGGCACCTGTAGAGGTCAAAGGGGGAAAAAATTAAACAATACATTTCAAACAAAGCATATTTTTAGTGCCCTCAAATGCTGCATCAAATTGCCATTTGCATGTGACCATCATCCAACAAAATCAGTTAGTACTCTCACGAAGAAAAAACTACTTGACGAAGACCAGGAAACTCACGAGTTATTTAGAAATTGGAAGGCTGTCCTCCTTTGATGGACAAACCGTTTCTCATGAACCAATAAGAAAAGTTAGGAAATTAGCCTGCAATACAAGTGGTGGTGAAAATTAGAACAAGGGCCAGTTAAACACAAAATTTCTCAAATGCCAGGTCTCACACAAGATCAAATGCAAATGCACACTACTTTTCTGAAACGCAGAGGACCATAACAAAAAGCTACACTTGTTAATACCTGGCGATCAAACACTAAACACTTTCAAGAACAAAATGCGTTGAAGTAGCAGGTTCCACATTAGTTACCTACTGGAACACCAGAATATTAGATAGTGGAAAGTGAAAATAATTTTGGAGCAATTATTATTTGAAGGAGAGTAGTACCATGGGAAATATGGAAGGCAGTAGAAGTAAAAGATCATTTTGGATCAGCCGACCAGTTATTGTAAGAAGACTACTTTGTGTGCTGAAAAGAGCTACATCGATGTGGCGCATAACTTCCCCTTCAGGGTAATCTCCAAGATAGTCAGTTTTGAACTCTTTCTACATGTTATGTATGACTATAGTCTCAAATGTATATAGAACAAATCAGCAGCTATTGAAGTAGCAGAAGTAATGTTTAGATTATCTCTCACTTGCGCAGTCAAAAAGCAATCAATAAACATGATTCACCTTATCGTACCTTTGAATGGCCTAATACATCATACCATTTGAATGGCCAAATACACCATACAGAGAGTTCAAAAAACTCTACGGTCTAATGACAGCATCACAAAGATAGCCACCTAAAGCCAAATAACTCACAACAGTTTTCTTTCCGTACCCGTTTTCACTATATTTATGCATCTCACATGCCACAAGATATCACCATTCACGAGAATAGAACAAGAAATCCATATCACAAGTACTGTCCATTGAGCGCCCTATCTTGTGACTTCATCACAAATCCCTACCTACAACTTACGTCACCACAAGTGAAAATTTATCACACTGCAATGTCATTAACCTATCTATACAAAAAATGGGAGTAGAAAGGCTGACAAAATAATTACTATCCTACAAAAAATAAACCGGGAATACCCCATCTAAATAAAAATGGCATAAAAAACCTGCAGCTAGACTTGGTATCTAGGCTATCCAGCCCCTCTCTGCACATTGGAGTCATGTACATTCCTTGAAACAAGGGGCATGTTCTACATTTCCATCTTCCATGTAGTATTTTATTCTCTGAAAGCCAGAAAGCAAATAGTGAATAATAAATTTATTGGACACATGTCGGCAAGGCAGATCACACATGGCAATTTTAAAATATCAACAACGTATTTGTGAGATGCCATTGTATAAATGTCAAACGATGTAATGCCACTTCAAATGAACTTGAGATAATTTGGCAAGAGATGAACTTTAGATTGTATGCACAGTAGATTAGGCAATATTGGCAATATTGTAAAGTTTTGCCGATTGCGGCTTCACAAAAACTTTAGAACACAACTAATGAAGTTGGAGCAAAATATATCGTCTTACGTAACAGAATACCATATTTAAATCTAGACATTCCTATATGTATAAGGATTCACCAACATTCTCGCATCCATCTAGGGCTCTATATTTGTCTCCACACCCACCCCTCAAGATGACGAATATGTTTGCAAGGACCATTTGCACAAACAGTGGCGGAACCAGGATTTGGCTACGCCTCGGGCTGAGCTCTAACAACCTAAAACTAACGCCAATTTATACCCATACCACGACATAACAAAATACATCATAATTGCATTATTGATATGAAACTTGATTTCAATACTAAAACAAAAGATGATCACGATTTAATTTGGTCTCTTAATACAGGTCTATATCTGCACAAGAGATGATCACGATTTAATTTCACATGGCACAAATGAAATAGGCTAAGGAGCTGATAAGTAATGGCAGTATACTTACAGGCGTTTGAGATTATTCTGTGCTTGGACTGCCTTTCTAAGTTCAGCTGAAAGTTTCATTATTTCCACCGACAACCCATAAGATCTGCTATGTTCTTTGATGAGCTGATCCTACAGGTAGTAAAGTATACATGCTACTGTAAATTATGACATGATATTAATTGGATTAGACTATAAAGTCCGTCACGGTCGAAGCAACAAAAATGTTTTCAACAGCTAACCTGGTAGATCTTTCTCCAAAAGTTTCCAAATCATGTTGAATTCTCTTTGCCCATGCTCTGCTTGTCTGAAATAATGCGCGCATGAAAGACGAGATAAATATCTAAAAGGATCATAAAACAAGAGCAATAAGTTCAACATGTTACCTCTCCCACTGATTTTGTACCATAATGATGATCAGAGAAAATTTAACAGTGGTGAATCATCAAATTTATCAGCAAGTTGTTGATTAAAGTCAGCCTCATCAAATTCATATTCAGATTCATCGCCAATGCCATCATCACAATCATAGCCGATCACTAACATCACTAACAGTCAGCTCCATATAGTAATCTTATTCCTCATGTTCTCCATAGCAAAAATCTTGTAGCTCTGATTCAGACATTTGCAAAGAATCATTTGTACTGGATCCAACTTGGTCACTGGAAGAACCCTGTTAAATAGTATGCTAGCATAAAACAGTAGTAATCACTAATTATATCATGCTAACAACAAAAGCATCAAATGGATATGTTTGTTTTCTCGAATAAAGTTATAATTAGGAAATTACTTTCTGCAATTAGCTCTCCACTATTTAATTAGTGTCATGAATTGATTGCCAATCACTATCATAAAAAATCTGAATATGAATTATGCTTTCCAGACTTGCATTGATTTGCACAAGTACATCATTAGCATAAAAAGCCCAACTACCATCTTATTCAGTGAAAGCAATATAGTTCGCAGTTGAACATTTAACATTTGTTGGAACTTGGAAGCAAAGACTGTTCTGCTAATGGTTTCAGTTGTGCCATAATTGAAACCTGAAACGAAACCTCAACTTCACTATCTTTACAAACAATACGAATTTGCAGAATAGCCGATCGGGTCTATGAAAATCTACCGAAGACTAGAATTTTCCGTGTGCAAATAGCACTGACACCCTAAAATCTTCAAACAAACCAAGATCGTAAACCTCAAGCCGATTATGACCAGCATTGCATCAATCAACCCAACAAATGCTAGAGGCTGCAAGAACACACCACCAACCCCCCAATTCAGACATAGTTAAGAAATTAGCCCCTAAAGAAACCCAACCCACCTGAATTGCCGCCCCAAAATCCAAACCCTAGTAGCAAGATCGACCCTTTCGCCAAAAAAAACCCGGGATGAGGGTGGGCCTAGTGGGCGGCGCTGGTCGAGATCCGAGAGGAGAGGGGGGAGGGGAGTTGGGGCAGCGCTGGCCGGGAGGGGGCGTCAGAGCAGCGCTGGCTGGGTTGCTGGGAGACGAGCGGCGCAGATCGGGAGGGGGGCGCCGGGGCGGTGCGGCCCGGGAGGCGGGCGGTGCAGGCGAGGGCGGCGGCCGACGGAATCGTGCAGGCGAGGGCACCACCGTAGTGGCGGCCCATGAGCTCGGCGAAGACAGCGACGATGTCCCCGCCGCGAGCGAGGTAGGCGCAGTGGTCGCGGTAGGCGGTGATGATGGCGTCGGCGCGGGTGGTGGCGGCGGAGCGGAGGAGTGGGGGGAGGAGGAGGCGGCGGCGGCGGCGACGGCGGCGCGGGGTGGGAGGGAGGGGAGGAGGCGGCGGCGCGGGGTGGGGAGGAGGAGGAGGCGGCGGCGGCACGGGGTGGGAGGGAGGGGAGGAGGCGGCGGCGCGGGGTGGGAGGGAGGGGAGGAGGCGGCGGCTGCGCGGAGGGCGGGGGAGGAGGCGGCGGAGCGGAGGGGCAAGCTAGGGGCATCCTGACCGCCCCATCCTCCTCCGAGCCTCCCCACCACCGCTTCCTACCGGACCAAGCACCACAAGGAGAGGGGGATGATGAGGAAGCCCTAGCCCCAGCCCAGACCCCATGCGCCGCCGCCTCCCGCCGCGGCTTCTCGATCTCCCATGCCTGGAAGAGGCTCCTCTGCACGAGCAAGCCGCTACCCTTTGCCTTCGTCCCAGAGGCCGCCTCTGGTTAGTGCGGAGGAGGGGCGCGCAGGGAGGACCAGTCGGTGCCGCTACGGTAAAAGTCGTCGGCGAGGCTGCTGGCGGCGGTGGCCGGGGAGAAAACGGGGAAGTCGTAGTCTTCGAGGTCATCCAGCACGGGTAGGCGGCGGCGCGGGGTGGGGGGAGGAGGAGGCGGCGGCAGCGGCGCCGAGGGGTGGGGGGAGGAGGAGGAAGCGGCGGCCGCGGCGCGGGGTGGGGAGGAGGAGGAGACGTCGGCGGAGCGGAGGAGCGGGGGAGGAGGCGGAGGAGAAGGAGCGAGGGCGGAGCGCATCGGAGGAGTGGGAGGTGGGAGGCGGCGGCGCGGTGTGGGGGGTTGGGGGCGGGGTGAGCAGCGGTAGGTGAGGAATTTTTGAAGTGGAGCCCGCGTGAGCACAGCCAAAAAAGTGGCACTACATGTCAGTGAAAAGGGAAGGAGTGTAGGATGCACCATCACCTTGAACTCCTCCTTTTAAGGAGTAGAGATTGCTTATGGCTTTTGGTTTATATTATAGTAACTAGATTGCAAACAATATATCTTTTTAAGGCGAGAATTATAAATTGATTATAGTAAATATTGTATCGATTTCATTTATATCGACCAAATCGCACACAATGTCTCCCTTTCTGTTCTATCTCTCACGAACAAATAGAATTCACAAATTTAAATTAAAAGTCACAGCCAAATGAAGTTCACTACCTTGTCATTGTGACGTTACCATGAAGTGACACATGCGTGCATATTTTCACATTATTTTCACATTACATACACTGCTACCTTCAAGGTTCAGTCTCTTCGCAGTGGCAGATCCCAAAATTTTGACCCTATTATTGGGTAAAGCACTATGCGAACCTATATTGTAGGTCAAATTATATATATTTTCCTTAAAAAAACCTTCTAATGTTCTTTTGCTTTTTCCCCCCTCCGAGGGTTGCCTAAAATATGAGGGATCTGTGTTTTTGAGTCGCGTTTTTCACTCAGAGAAAACTGCGTTTTACACTGAAAACCGTCATTGTATTGATTTTATATCACCCAATCCAATTAACCAATCTCGTGGTCGATCATATGCACATTGGTTCATGTAGTTTGGCCAAGTGAACACGGATAGAATATATGGCATGAGGCTTCAGATTTCAAGAGGGAGACGGGAGACGCAAGCTTTGGATAACTCAGTGCCATATATAATACTTTATTATTTGCAAAGCTTCACCCTTGTTAATTATAGCCAGACTGATCATTAGACGGAAGACATTTCGTGCACGCAAGCTTCAAGCCAAACTTTTGACAATATACCAGAAGAATAATTGACAACCACTAGTTTATCATCATGAATCCAAACCAGCCTAATTTATTGAATCCAAACCAGCCTATTTTATTGATGATATCATGGGTGGACATGTAGTGTGCCATGGGTGTTCAGCTGAACACCCAAAGGCACATTGCTTTCTGTCGGGTTGGGTATGGCGAGTCAGAGAGAGAGTAAATGACTTTTTAAAATTTTCTTCTTGGTATTAGCAACAAAATACAATAGAAAACTCAAGCTTACAAGATACCCTAAAGCTAAGAGCCAACAACAACAACAATAAAGCCTTTTGTCCCAAACAAGTTGGAGTAGGCCCTAAAGCTAAGGGCCAAAAATCACAAAAATCACACAGTCTCACCGGTTTGACCGCCGACCTGAGGGCAGTCGGACCACTCGGCCGGTCTAACCACAAGCACCACTGGTCGGACCTCTTTGGCCACAATGGTCTGACCGCTCGCTGAACAGAAACTGAAAGTAGTACAGCACACAACCAATAAAATGGCTAAGTCTTAAACCAATAATCCAAACAGGATAAAACTTGGTACAAATTCTCCCTATGATGTCAAGAACATATTCTAATCATGGATCATGAAGATCAATGCCAATGTTCTGACCTTTATCCAAAATAAGGAAGGTTGAACCAAAATCGGGTAAAAGAGAGAAACCTTGATATGCTTTTACTCGTGAGTTCTTGATAATCTAGATAACTTTAGATGAATTCTCATATGTTATAGCAAGCTAGATTATAGCACGAACACAAATTAAAATGCCATCAAGATCAAAACCCCAAAATCACCCCTCTCTTGAGTAAAACTGAACAATAACAAGAACTTTTCATAAAAAGTGCTTAAATAGATGGGATCTGATCTCCAAGATATATCTCCACTTTTTACACATCTTTGGCACCAAGAGAGATCAACAGGAGATGGAATTCAAATAAAAAACCAAGCAAATAAAAAACACAAGGAAGAATCCATAGCACAACTCACTACGACGAATTTTGAATGTTCATTTTACTTTGAGACAAATATTTTATAGCCACTCCTACATAAAAGACAGAGCTCTAAGATTAGAGTATGCACACATAAAGTTTCCAATATAAGAAACCCTAACATCTCTCTCCCACATAAGAGATTATCCATCTCTCAACACACACAAGGACTTATATAGTAGATGTTTCTTACCTCCAACCAAACCCTAGCAACCAACCCAACACTTAGTGGATACAACTACTTATAAATGGGAGACCCGGTAACCCACATACAAATAGATTTTTCACACACACACGTTTTTTAAAGTGTGACTTCCACATGACTCCAATACCTTGATTAGACGTTTCATCCTTTAAGTCATGACCTAAACCACTTAGACTACCGCCGTGGTCTCAGAAACTGCCTCTCTATCCGGTATTGGACAATATTCTCAATTGCCATTCACTGGCCTTCTCGGTATTTCTCTTCGAAGCAACCACCACAACGAAGTCCGTGATGTTCAATGACTTGCCGCCAATATTATATGCTTGCTTCAAGGACCGTCACCACTTGAAACATCCAAGTTCAATGACACACCACATGCATACACCTACATCATTACGATCTTTGTCTTTCTTCCGTACTTTTTCGTTTGAGATAATGCTCCCCTTGAACTTACGTGGCCTTTCATGGCCTCAGGGCACTTCCCCAAGTCTCGGTCTTGCTGTTGACTGCAACAATGACCAAGTGACCTACACATCAAAGAGCAAGCAATTATCCTGAGCACAAGTGACATGCACTTAACTCTCATCAACACAATAGATGCAAACATGCATCACTTGACACCCACATCAATATTCCCATAATGCATGAACTCCTGCCATGACTAACACTTGCATTGACTCCCGTCATGACTAATCACAACCAAAACCAACTCAATTCACTCATTTTCCCTGAGGCCAGTCAAACCGCCAACCATCAGCCAATCGGACCACCACGGACTAACTTAAAACCTCTCAGTCACAGGGGACAAGTCTGACCACGTCACCCATGCCGTCAGACCGCCCGACGACTTCCGGTCAGACTGCCATTACACTGCTGGTCATACTGCTCCCAAAACTCCTTGCAACACAACAAGAATCTCTTTGAAATAAATGTATCGCCAACTGAAAATCAATCACACCGCATTTCCTATCGGACCGCCACCAACAGCCAATCACATCGGACCTTGGCTAAACTATCGTCTATGGCCGGTCACACCGCTCTTGCCCAACGATCAAACCGCCTCAGCAGGCTGGTCAGACCGCTCTCAACCTGACAGCAAACTCCAAAGAGCAAAAGACATAAAATCAAACTCAAAATTCGATAATGAAGTATAAGCAAAATCAAATACTCATCATACACATAGGATAACCTTCACATAGTCTCACACTTTCAGAGGCTTGGAAGGAACAAGAGGTCAAATTGGTTCTTCACAGTACTAGCACTTGCGGTCATGGGCTCACTTAGGAGTTTAATTTGGTTCATGGATATAGTTCGTTACAATTGGAATTATATTGTATATCAAATTGTTGAAGTTTATCATATGTATGACTATTGTACCTGGTGCATCTTACTTAGTACTTAACAAACCATCAAGAGAAAAATGCAGAGTTGTTCTTGATTGCTGATAACACAGGGAAATATTCAAATTCAGGTTCAGATTTAATAGTAAGCAGAATTGCAAGTGAAGTGCTAATTATGATACATCAATATCTGGATATAGAAACAGATTCATGACAGGCTACAACAGTACAATGTACGCCATTACACATTCCGACGTACTAACTTTCATACACTACTCTTACATACCCTTCATTTCTTTTCTGATGTCCTAGAGGCAGGGTATATTTTTCTGACAACCCAGAGAATGCCGCATCCGAGCTTCTCTTTGGTCACCCGATGTTGATGACCTGTTGAACTGCCCTTCTTTCCTCTGCGCAGCTGGCCTTTCAGAGCAATGACCTCAGCTGCTTCGTACGCCATTGCCGGCTGCAGATGCTGCTTGCAGCAGAGACAAAATGGTTTAGATGTTATCTGGTTAAGGTTGCTTGCTTGAGGTGACTGAAACCAGATGGTGAAGTATTTGTACGACTTGATGCAGGAAGGAAGAGCTGGCTGGCTTGGCAGCCAAGGAGCTGGCTGGCTTGGCAGCCAAGGAACTGGGATGTCTGAATTCTGATCCAGTCAGAGGTCAAAGCATGATCGATAAGTAAAGGAGAAGTATTCCTTGATAATATTTGGTTGCCAGCACGTTTCACACGAGTAGTTGAGCACCAGTGTGTTTTTGTTTTCAGGGCTGGACATCAGAGTCAGTTTTGACCCTCTTACTGAAAGTCTGAAACACGTATGGTTTGTAGGATCAGTTGAAAGAGTCTCTATATATAATCTTGATGGGGATGGATGGATGCCTTATGCACCCTTCAGAAGTGCATGCAGGTAATGGTGAAGAACCCCGTGAAGCAATTCAACCAACAGGATCATTATTGACGGCAAAACATCATCCATACGTACATACAAAGGAAGAAGCACCAGCCTTCAGAACCCGGCCTGTCTAAGGCGCTTGTACACGCACTGGGCGCCTAGGTGTATTCTGCTTTGGAAAGCGCACTATGACAGAAAGCGTCATCACGGTTCACAATTGTCATCATAGACGGTTATCAAACCGTTTGAATTTATGTATCTGTGATAATAGGTGACTATTACAGACGACTCTCAAACCGTCTGTGATAATTATAATACATACGGTTTTTCAAAAAACTATCTATGATATATCAGATATTATAGACGGTTATTAAATATAGCCGTCTATAATATGCTAATTATCACGGATGGTTAATGCAAAAAAAATATCTGTGATATGTCATATATCATAGATGATTCTCAAACATAACCGCCTGTGATATCTTACATATCACAGATGGCTAACATCAAAAACCGTCTGTGATATTCATATAGCACAGACGGTTTATTGGTTTGTAACTATTTGAATATCTATATTATTTCCTGCTTTTGGTTAGCCTCAAGAAATGCTAGCCATATCCTCTAAAAACAAACAAACATATTACACAAATAGCACATGACAATCATTACACAGACCTCATAAATGAATTAAAAAACTAAATGAAGTACGTTTCAATGAATTGTTTGAGTAAGCACAATTGAGTTATTACAATTGTATCAAATGTTTCAACATCTAATTTTCATCGCCGGGGTAGAACTCTCTAGTCTTATTTATGACCTCCACTATCAAGAATTGGGAGAGCTTTCCTCGAATTTCGGCAAGTTCGTCAAGATTGAATGTACTTACATCAAATTCCACATGCTGTCGCTAGGAGTTTTACAGTCGTTAGCGCATATATATATATATATATATATATATATATATATATATATATATATATATATATAATCACGAATAATTATTAGTAAGTTGACAAACCTCTAGATCATTTATCTTAGTGGCCATGATGTCCCCATATGGCGGCAAACATAGAATCCACATACGTTACCCTGTAGCTGCTGGTGGTACTACAAAAATAGAATTACGTACATTGGTATTGTCAGTTCTAGAGGCATTATTACAAAGTATGATATAGGATTGTTATGTTGTAGCGGATACTAGAAATCGCGTCCTGTGTCACAGTATGGCACTGGATTCCTTGTGTCTCTCTCCATGGGCAACGTAAGCGCTGAATGACCTACGTGATTCCAAAAGGTTAGCCTCAGCCATTGCAAACAAAGAGAAGACTACAATAGATTTATGTATGGATCAAGAGGAAATGAGTTTACTTGTCAAGTGTTTATTGCACACGGGTAAAGTCATGGTTGCTCCTAAGTAGGGAGTCAAGGTATATTGCCTTGCTCCACTTTGATAAATCACAATCAGAATCCAGTGACCCCTAGTCATGTATGTCATCATAGTGATTAATCCTAAGTTTATATTGCGTATAAAGTACAAATAAAACTTATATGGCAACTAGTGAAGCACTTAACCTTGGTTGAAGAGTACCATGTGTAGCCCTTATCACTATGAGGAAGCAATCCCCTCGTTATGTAATCTTGGATGATGAGTCCATTATTGATGATGGATTGCTCAGAAATCAAATGTGGGTTGAGAAAACCCGCTGGTTCTCGCCGTCATCAGACTTATTGGATCATAGATCTATACATAAGCAATGAGTTATGATATTTATCGGTATTACATGAATATAGAACTTGATTGTACAATACACTTATAGTGTCCAGCATCGTAGAAGTGAGGCATCCAATTCATTAAGATTGAATAGTAAGAATAAATCTTCGAAGATCACGATGAAGTAGCCCAAGTTGTGGAGGAAATGTGCTTTCGTGTATCTCACAGTGAATCCATTATACCAGTTTTGCTTCATGTTGGACCTCTGCATGTACCAGGTATACAAAGTATTGCAAATCAGTCCAAGCCTAGGTAATTGTGACTCGAGGACCAACGACACTCCGAGCATGAACTTTTATTCCCCGGGAGGCACATTACTCTTCTTCGATTGGGCCTTAGCGCCTCGCTTGCGATACATTTTCGGCGTCGCCTTCACGGGAGCCGATGTGTTGGCCTTCTGAAGAGGAGGTTGAGATGGAGTCATAAAGCGTTCTATTTGATAGACATGGTCGTGTAGAGATCGTGGCATGAAAGGGTCCAGGGTGATGTCTCTCTTGGGCCACTAGACGAATGTGTGAACGATATCCTTTAGTGTCATGATTTCTCTGTCTGGGGGCCTCTCCAACGGGACGACCTTGAAAACATCATTAATCATGTCCACCTGGACCTTTGCAAAACCGGTCCCTAGCTGGGCGTTGTGCACTAACGTCCCTGGTAGGCATGGATACGCCAACCCCCGCCTAGTGTCAATGGGAATGGAGCCAACAACCCTGATTCTAATGATGCACGGCGTGGCCTCCTACATAATGATACACGATGAGCTAAGGTGTCCACCAGGTCTATCTATATAGCATTTTAGATATGTACATTACCTGGATGTTGTCGGTAGGTAAGTGGGCATCGCTATGTTCAGAAAGTGACACGGATGCGCAGCTACTCTGACGTTGAGGGGGACTAGGTACCGTAATAATGGAGGTTGCTTGCGACTGGTTGCGGTCTTCTCTTAGTTCTTTCCTCAATGCATCTGTCTCTCCTCGAAGTGAGGCAGTTATGTCCTCAAGTTTTGCATTAAAGTCTCATTTCATACTTTCCTCGCGCTTGGTCTTGGATTTCTTCCTATTCCTATACACCTCAGAGTTGTTTGAGAATACGTGCCTCCAAGACACGTAAACCCCTAGGCCTCATGTACAACCTGGGTCCTCCTTGTTTCCTAGGGCCGTAAACAGTATATCCATCTCCCTAACTACTTGGAAGGAGCCTTTAGAAGACAAGCGTGCTCTTGAAGGTCATCCACGCTTTTCCCATCGCGAGGAGTGTATGCCATTGCACGCGTTCTTGGACTTTTGCTGGGATCTCAAAAGAGTTTGAAATTTTTGTCCACAACACATTTCTCTCATCTTTTGTCAAACCTTTCCAGTTTGCTATGGTGTTGGAGACATGTTCTCTTCTAATTATCCCACAGTTAGTCTGAAATGTTGTAGCTGCTTTCTTCAGTTGCAGAGGGACCCCATCCGAAAAGACCTCCGTGATGGTCATTTGGCCCGCTGGCCTTTGAGATACTCCTTTGCCATGCTTAGTTACCCCAGTTTTCGGAGCATCAGACTCAATCGGCGACATCGATGACGATGATGACATCTCTCTTTAAAAGAACCGTTTGTGATATTAGTATCAGTTTAAATTGATTTCATCTTCCCTTAAAGCTTTCATCTTTTCGTTGATTTCATAAGAATTTCAATAGTGCAAACCCTTTTTTACTTGACTAATTTGCACAATTAAAATCAAGCTCCATAATTTCAATAGTGCAAACCCTTTTTTTTACTTAACTAACAAGATAATTTCCAAAGCTTTTTAGGTTATCTGCGGGAATTTCTACCTCTCACAGAAAATGATATGCTTTAATCTAGTCTCAATGGCTATTTATATTAGTATGATTAAAATTTTCCAAGCTACAGGTAGTTTGTGAAAACTATTGCAAAACCATGTATCAAATTTTGAAGTGCAATAATACAAATAAAGGTTAAGGATGTTTTCTGATGTATTTACTGGTTAGACCATATTGTTAGTTTAGGCCTTATTTTTCTTTTAACTATATTGTTAAAGGGGGTTCTTTCCATTAGTCCAAATCCTAGAACATAGACAAACTACTCATGGTTAACTCACAAGCACATAGATAAACTGCAAACTCATATACCGATGGGGAGTAATACGAGTAGAGAATGTCAATGAAGATGTCATTGTGGATGGGGAAGAAGAGGCTGATCGAGGATGCCGGTGGCGAATACATCGTTGTGGTTAGGGAAGAAGAGGCCGAGGTCATTGAGGTTTGAGAAGACGGAGACATGGGGAGGCTGGCTGCGACGAATTTGCACGAGGCAGCTGGACGAGGAGGCGGTGTCGGATCTACATGGGAGGTGGAGATTGGGGAGGAGGTGGCACTTGAGGTGGCGGCGGCAGACGGGCGACAGGGGTACACAAGTGAGGAGTAAGGGCACAACCCTAGTGAGGCCCTACTTATAGAAGGTTCTATCACAGACGGTTCCATTGAAGAATTATTTGTGATGTTAATATCACAGGCGGTTCAATAATAGAACCGTCTGTGATATAAATCACATCACAGATGGTTCCGTAATAAACCGTCTATGATATAAGTAACTATCACAAATGGTTCCATAACAGAACTATCTGTGATGTTGGTATCACAGACGGTTATATTATGGAACCGTCTATCACAGACAGTTCTATTAAGGAACCATCTGTGATAGTACAACAAATCCTATTTTTCGGCTAGCCTCAAGAAGTGCTAGCCATGCCCTATTAAAAAAGGCAAGTATATACAATCACATATATAATTATTTCTTAATTACTAAATCAATTACAATAGAATAATTCATTAATTACATGCTAAGTTTCTTATAATTATATTGGAATAATTTTCAAATAGGTGTTTGCTATGTGGGATCATTACACTTGGCTATTTCCTTTTAAATAAATCCCTCATAATGGTCGGCATGCATATAGCTTGCTTTATCGCTTCGTTCTTTCTCGAGCCTAATGCTGTCTCCGAATGGAGACAACTCGTCAAATTGATTGTACTCTTCCTCATCCACGACATTCCCAACTTCGACAATCATTCTTTTTCCATGAAGAACTACGTGGCGCTTCTTATTTGCCGGGTCGATTACATAAAATACTTGAACAGCTTGCCTCGCGAGTACGAATGGTTCATTTTTGTATCCTACACGTTCGAGGTCCACAATAGTGAATGGAATCAAAATAGAGGGATCTTAAAAATTACGTAGTCGAGCTCCCAAATCTCCTCTACAAACTCATAGTAGGATCTTGAGCCAGCGATACTGAACTGCTCAGCACGAAATGCATCTATGATCTATGCGAACACCTAAGTTCTGAACTGTGCTCTTTCTGTCCTGATCTATTGTATAAAATATGTACCCATTAATGTCATATTCTTGCCATGTCACAATTGTAAATTTTGGCCCTTTTGCCAACCATTGCAGCGTTTCACTTGACAACCTCCCAATGAATCGCACCCTCAACCCTTCGTTGAACCGACAGTTGTGCTGTCTCATGATTTAAACCTCCGACCGGCCTAGATTCTCATGGTGTAGCATGTCCTTGTGCTCTTAAATATACGGAGACACTTCAACCATGTGTTGCAAAACTGTGAAATGGGCTTGAGTGTAAGTATCCAGATCGGGAGTTACTGTTTTCCTTCTGATGGTCCCGATACCCTCCAGCCTCCTCTCGTGACGAGATACAGGCACACCTATCGGTTTGACCTGAGCCATATAATCAACGTAGAACTCAATGACCTCTTCGATTGCATAACCTTCAATGATGTTGCCCTCCGGTCGAGATCGATTGCGTACATAGAACTTTAGAATTCCCATGTACCTCTCGAATGGGTACATATGACGTAGAAATATGGGGCCACATATCTTTATCTCTTTTACAAGGTGGACAATAAGATGGACCATGATATCAAAAATGATGGAGGAAAATATATCTAAAGATGAGATAGAGTTGCCACCACCTCGATCTGTAGAACATCTAGTCCATCGGGATCGATGACCCCCTGAGCAATTGCATTAAGGAAATAACACAGCCTTATGATTGTCACTCGAACCTTATTCGACAAAATAGTTCTAATTGCAACAGAAAGCAATTGTGTCATTAGCACATGATAGTCATGAGATTTCATGCCAATTAATTTCAAATCTTGCATGGAAACAAATTTCTTCATTCTGGCGGAGTAACCGGATGAAACTTTCACACCATGCAAGCACTAACACAGTTCGGTTCTCTCGGACTTTGACAGAGTGTAACAAGTTAGGGAAAGGTACGTTTGGCCTTTATTGGTCTCTATCAGTCCTAACTCGGTCCTGATATTCATAGCAACTAAGTCACACTGTGCATTGACACCATCCTTTTTTGTCATGAATATTCCGTAAGAGACCAATCAAGCTATCACATGCATTATTCTCTACGTGCATGACATCGATGCAATTGCAAACTTCTAAGTACTCCCAGTAAGGCAAGTCCCAAATACTGACCTCTTCTTCCACGTGTTCTTCTTATGGGTCCTCAACTTACATCCCTTTCCAAACACAACATTGATATTTTTGACTGTATCGTAGACCTCTTTCCCGCTAAAAGGTCTTGGTGCCGAGTCATCCTCTTTTTTCATCAATTATTTCTTCATCTTGCGGTATGGGTGATACAGTGCAAGGAACTTACGGTGACGCATGTATACAGTTTTGCGTGAGTTGTTCAATTATACACTCTCAGTATAATTTAAACAGTGTGGACTGGCTTTGGCTCCTTTCGTACTCAATCCCGATAGGTTACCAAGGGCAGAAAATCATTGATGGTGCAGAACAACATGGCGCGCAGAGTAAAGTTCTCTCGTTTGTCTGCATCCCATAAATGTACCCCTTAGTTCCACAGTATCACAAGATCTTCCACCAATGGTACTAGATACACATCAATATCATCCCAGGTTGTTTTGGTCATTAGATAAGTAGTGACATTAAAATGTACTTTCACTTCATACACAGCCAAGGAGAAAGGTTGTACATGCATACATTCACAGATCAAGTGTTATGTTGGCTGCTCATGTTACCAAAAGGATTCATTCTTTCTGTACTCAACCCAAACCTTATATTCATCGGTTCTGCAACGAAGTCTACAAACATCCTATCGATGTTTCTCCATTGGGCAGTATCAGCAACATGTCTTATCATTTCATTTTTCTTACGCTCCTCCGAGTGCCAACGTAGCAATCTTGCATTCTTTTGGTTCGCAAATAAACGCTTCAAATGGAAAATTATAGGTAGATACCACATCTTAGCAGGAGGTCCTTACTTCACCTCGATGCCTTTGCCATCATCGGAGTCATTCTCACGCTTGTATTGAGATGCTTTGCACACCGAACAAATGTGTAATTTTGCATTCTTTTTATGGTAGAGGATACAATCATTTGAATATGCATGTATTATTTCTACTTTCATTTCCAATGGACAAAGAACCTTCTTGATTTGGCAGATGGTTCTCGGCAACATATTTTCCTCTAGAAGGATATTCACTAGGAGATCTAACAACACCGTGAAACTCTTATCGGACTAACCATTGATTGCCTTCAATTTAAGTAGTTTAAGAACAGATGACAACCTTGTGCATTGCGGCTTGCAGCCCGAGAATAAAGGTTTCTTCCGGTCCTCCATCAAGCCCTCGAATATACTAAACTCTCTCTCATTATAGTTTTCTTCTGCATCGCGTAGCATATTATCTAGATTATCATCATATGATCTATCCTCATCGAAAGCACGGTCCACTACTAGCATATCGTTGTCTCCCTCGACACCTTCTTGTATAATCTTCTCTTTACCATGATTTGTCCAACATGTATATCTCCTTTTGAAACCCTTTCGAATCAGGTGAGCTTCGATCTACGCTGAGTTGGTAAACATCTTCAGATTATCGCAATCAATGTATGGACAGTACATATATTCCATCACCTTCTTCAACATATCCTGCTCGGCCGCTCTTCTAAGATCAGACACGCTATTAATGTACTCTTCACTCACATGGTTCTCAATGTACATCCAACTTCGGTCCATCTACACTACGCATGTAACAAATTAGTGTCAAATTAGATAATTAATGCTACTATATATAGCTAGCGAACTATGTACTATTCATGAAGCAATATATATCAAGCAAGAATCAATATGTTGAAGTAAACTAGAAGTAGTGGCGGCTAGTATAGCTTATTTTGTAGTAGTGGCGGCTTCAACCGTTTTCTACCTCCTTCCCATAGGAGGCAACATGAACCAGCTCTGGTCCTCGCAGCATGTCATGTGACACACACACACACACACACACACACACACACACACACACACATATATATATATATATATATATATATATATATATATATATATATATATATATATATATATATATATATATATATATATATATATATATATATATATATATATATATATATATATATATATATATATATATATATATATATAGGAAAAATACTTTTTACTCCCGGGTGTAATTACACCCACCTCTAATATACCACCTAAACAAACTTGAAATACTCCTTTATCACTTTAAGTATTATCGTATACTAATTATAAGATATTCTAATGTGAACCACATAAAAAATTGCAAGGGAATCCATAGTTTTTAGCGTATTTTGTAAATACGTTTATATACGTACATAAAAAGGAGTATGTTGAAAAAAAATGTACATACCACCTCTGAAAAATTGTTCATACCACCTATATGATCTTAAATACTCGTATACTACATGTACATACCCCTCGTTACGCGAGATACTCCCTACGTTGTGAGATACGATATAGGGTGTAATTACACCCGGGAGTAGAAAAAAGGCTTTACACGAGATACTCTCTAGTTCTAGAGATGGCAATGGGTACCCGATACCCGACGGGTTTTACCCGATAAAGAGACGAGTATGGAAAATTTTATGTACCCATGGGTACGTTATTGGGTGAAATCCTCTACCCGCCGGGTAGGCGGGTGCGGGTATGGGTATATACTACCCATACCCGCCTACCCGCGGGTAATGAATACCCGCATTAGACAACTAGACATCCCACTCAAATGTTATTTTTATTATCTACTTGTTGTTGATTGTTTATTTGTTTGTCATATGTTGATATGGTCATGTCAAGTATGTTTATGTGATGTACTAATTTTGATCATTAGACGCTTTTGTGCTTGGCATGTATGATTAATGAATGTCTAAATTGATGATATTCTTATGTGTTGAACCGGGTATGCTTGCGGGTACGGGTTACCCGTCGGGTAGTAATACCCGCGCGGGTACGGGTATGGGTAAATTTTCCTACCCGCGTGCGGATACGGGTAACCCGACGGGTAAATTTACACCTAGCGGGAACAGGTATGGAATGTCAATACCCGATGGGTATTTACCCGTTGCCATCTCTACTCTCTACGTTGTGAGATATGACATAGAGTGTAATTATACCCAGGAGTAGAAAAAAGGATGTATGTATGTATATATACATATATACATATAGGATGCTGAAATGGGGCACCATGATGCCCGGACATCAAGCCTCCCTGCCTTTGGATTGCTTTTAGATGCGTACAAGTGCAATTATATGTAATATATCAGGATGGAAAGTCTTAATCATAGATGGAAAGTCTCAATCATGGATGGAAAGTCTTAATCATGGATGAAAAATCTTAATCATGGAGTCTGGGCACCATGGTGCCCCTGTTATTTATACTATACATATATACATATATATACACACATATATGTATATCTATATGTATGTATACATACATACATACATACATACATACATACATACATACATACATACATACATACATACATACATACATACATACATACATGTGTATGTATGTATGTATGTATGTATGTATGTATGTATGTATGTATGTATGTATGTATGTGTATATATGTGTATATGTATATGTATATGTGTGTGTGTGTGTGTATATATATATATATAGTATAAATAACAGGGGCACCTAGGTGTCTGGGCACCAAGTCTCCCTACCTTTGGATTGCTTTTAGATGTGTGCTAGTGTGATTGAGACTTTCCATCCATGATTGATTTAGCATGCCTAATATATTACATACCATTGCACTAGCACGTATCTAAAAGCAATCTAACGATAGGGAGCCTAGGTGTCTGGGCACCTAGGTGCCCCATTTCAGCGTCCGATATATATATATATATATATATATATATATATATATATATATATATATATATATATATATATATATATATATATATATATATATATATATATATATATATATATAAGGAAAGTATGTGATCAAAATTCATTCAAAACTTTGAATTTGAGTATATTTTTTCAAACTTATACGTTTTATTTGAATTGTTATAGATGAGTATATACCCTAAAACTGATATTTTCAAAAAATATATATACCTAAATTTAGATGAAATTGATGCATTTTAAATTATGGTGCCTAGGCATCATGGTGCCCTATTGTGTGTGGGGGGGGGGGGGGGCGGGGGCATTAATTCCACCAAAATGGGAGAGCCAGTTTAGACTAATCATATTAGAGTCCAATAGCAACATTCAACTTTGCGTAGAGCCACAAGAATTCCCGGTTCATCACGCAAGGAATGTTGTGGCATGTTGCAGCTGGGTTCCATCAGCCGTCGACGTGCAGCCCATCAGCCAGCTAGAACATCTCGACGTGCATGCATCAATTCACCATCCATTGCAGACTCCAACCGACGGTGTTCGTCTCATGAATCATGATGGTCATTTCTCTGACACAGTCCATTGAACTGTTTGCTACCCATCTCTAAATCGAGCCTGCACATACTGCATATGGAGTTACCATGCCATCTTCTTGTCAAAGGTACAGTAGAAATGTAAAATTTCCTCACCAGTCACATGGCTATAAGCTAGTACCACTACTAATAAGTGTGCTCTTTTATTCTTGCCAATTCCATTTGGACTTTGGGAGTAGCTAGCCATGCGTTTTGCATCCATTAGTTAACATTTCACACGTCCTTTGATGGAGCCTAACTAGACCTAAGATATTCAGTCCTGCATGGTGGAGCACTAACCGTGCTGCTGCTCCATGAATAGATTACTCATCCCGAGGTGATCTTTGCCTGGAGATCTGAGAAGCATAGAAGAATCATCTCCTCATTTATTGCCACCTTATGATCAATGTTGACTTTGGAAATTTAGATGGTCTGCACTGGAGAAGAAATTACATTACCGCGAACGGTCGGTTTTACACTTCCAATCAATTGTCATGCAAGAAATTGGCAATTTCTCGCGCACGCTTAAACCTTCAAGACGCTCAATCTGGACCGTCCGATGCGCGGTTAGATGATCCAAAAGCTTATGCAGTACCAAACCTCCATGGGAGGTCAGTAGCCACTTCTTCCCTGCAGTCAATCCCCTCCAGTAAGTCAATGGCACACCATCTTATTAATTGATTCCATGGCTCAAAAAAATAGACTAGTAGTACTTCAATGTCGTGTGCTACTGTGCATTTGCATATGAGTGCATCACCTCAAAGCCTCATCTGTGTCCCCTCCTCCATGCACAAGGCAGTCTCCAAAGTCCTACCATTCCAAAACCCAAGCAAGCCAAGAAAGACGCTGCAGCTTTAGCTGCAGTTCTAGTTCCTTCACATTGCTGCAACAAGCAAGGCCAAGATCCTGCAAGCAAGGAGAGGGAGTGGTGTAAAACAGCAGCAAGTGCATTGTACACAGTTTGGAGTAGGAGATGGATGGGAGCAAGTACAGATCAAAAGGCAACGGAATGGTCAGCGCCGGCAAGAGGCTACCCTATGTGCTGCTGCTGTTGCTGGCCCTGGCCACAGCCGCGCTGAGCGTCGTCGTCCTGCACAAGGTGAGGGAGCACCACGCCTTTGCTGTGCACCTCCAGGAGCGCGACCAGCAGATCATCTCCCTCCGGATCTTCCTCCAGGTATGGTAATGGTCCCATGGATCATGGCTTCTATTTACCTGCATTGCTCACTGTATTGGACCTTTTTGTTTCTGGGCTAGATTGTTTCTAAGAAACATGGTGTAACACAAACTGTAGCCATTTCAGTTGTTTGAAAGTAGGAGGTGCAAGGAAAATGGTTCTTACAGTTCTTCTGCAGACCCTAAAAAAAAGTAGGAGGTGCATGGAAAATGGGTCTACAGCAACAGAAAATTGCACAAGGTTTTAAGCAGTTGATCGGTTGATAGGATGATTTGTACCAACCTATTAGTAACAACTGGTAGCATAGGTTCTGTCTAATTTTGTTTTGTTATAGAGGATGCACTCCTAAAAATGCAAAATTATGCACATGATTACCAACCTTAACTACAACATTTAGTGCCTTTTTCTAAAAACCAATATTCACTGCACAAATGACATTTTAGAGTTGTCAAGTAGTATATTTTGGAATCTGAACATGTATTGGTATTTATGAACACAGAACACTCAATGAAGACTTGCATATTGACAACAATTACTGGAAAACTTTGGGCTGCAAGCATATTATGAATCAAATTAAGCCAAAATTTGCATTGCCTCCCAACCCATGAACATAACACATATAGGATTTTGGGAACAGCAACCATAGGTGATCAGTTTTGGTCTAATAATTGAATACCCGATGCAACATTGTTCTCATCAGTGTTAGTTTCAACTTTAGCCAGAGAACAAATCAATTTTTGCCCAAGATCTAGGCTAGGTTCTTTTTGGTTTATCACTTTCTGCTATAGTAATTAGCTTTTAAACGATACGTCTTTTTAAAGCGGGTCTACAGGTACATTATAGTAGACACTGTACTGAGTTTAGCTATACCAGCTAAAATCGCATACGATTATTTCCCTTTGCGTGTCATCTCTCGCGAGTAGCCGAATTCAAAAACCATAACCAAAAGCCAAAGTCAAGCCCAAAAGAACCCACCTCTAGCAAAACTTGGTAAATCAAGAGTTTTGCACCACTAGCCTTTTCTCCAACAATAACATGTAATTTTGAATTGACAAGCAAAAGTATTGCAAAACCTGATCAGAATCAGGAAAAACGTTCATAAGTAGCAGTCGGCTTTAAAATTCCTAACCAGCTAAATTTTCAAAAACTCACCATCTTTTATCAGTGCTAACCAGGTCTACGAAGCTATGAATATAGTGTTCCAAATGATCTCTTAATTTGCTACTGAGAGGCTAACTATTATGAGCTCCATATGATTTATTCATATACATTGTAAGTTGTACAGATCTGTAGCAGACATAGAGCTTAAATTGCCATCTCTTTTTTTTATGTGTGATTTTCCAATTAAACAAAATAATATAACTAACCAAACTTTGCTGCATTACTCTTTTCATTTCCCAGAAAGAAACGACAGTTAACAAAGAGATAAAGAGGAAGGTAGAAGAACTGAAAGCCACAACATCTTCCTTAAGAACTCAGAAGACAGACCTGAAAACAAAGCTCAAGGGACTGGAAGCCACGGTCACAAATCTTAAGAACACTCAGAAAGAACTGGAAGCAGCTCTCACGGAGAAAGACAGCCACATCAAACAAATAGAAGAGAAAGCAGCAGGTACAAACCCTGACCAGATGGCAGCTCTGATGGAACTCCTGCAGCAAAAGGAAGCTGAACTCGAAGAGATCAAGATCAGGTTCCAAGATTACAAGATAACAGACAGAAAGGGGCCAAACGGCATAAGTGGTAAGAGCACTCCTGTGCAAACGAACAATGCAAATGCAACATCTGATATTGCGGTAGTCGAAAAGGCTACAAACTCCAGTGGTGCGATGCCCACTAAAGCAGAAGGAAAGAGCTCTAGCAACACCACAGTCACAGCAAGCAAACACCAAAAAGACAGATCTTTAGAAGAAAAACTGATGAAATCCACAACTAACATGGAAGATGATGGCTTACAAGATAAAACAAGTGATGTTGTTGAAGATATAGATGAAATTTACGGAGAAAGTCATTCAAGGAAGTCTGAGTTTCCTCAGCGGAACAAAAAGTTTTTGACTAACAGTCAAGTAGGCAGCGGAGGAGAAGAACTGGATGGGATAGAACTGTCATGGCACTCCTTAGACCAGGACAGTGACCGCGTCAGATACAATAAACTGCTCGAGAAGGAAAATGATAAAGCTTCTGATGAAACCAAGAAGCCAAACAAAACTGATGGTGACTTGGAAAAGATCTCCATAGATATCTTAAGTGATGCCAATCAAAACAAATCGAAACAAGCTGTGGAAGAGATGGCTGGTGCTGCTGACGTGAAGCCCAAGATGTCAGTAAACAATGATGGAACACAACAGCAAAACAAGAGACACAAGAAAAGGTCTAGATCCAAGAAGAAGAAGATGACCGATATTGCAACTTTTATTGATGAGGAGAAGTTACAAAAGAAAGGGAAGTAGATGCCACATCGATCCCAGAGTGAGTTTTTGCAATTAAAAGAACTGCATTACAATGATAGAATACCATGGTTGAAGAGAACCTTCCAGATTATTGGAGAGCGAACAAGAACACTGATACCATTTTGATAGGTTGAAATGCTTTGTAGAAATGAAGGCAGAGAGTAGCTGAGCAAATATAGTGATCCATTTATAGCTCATAGCACCATATAACTTGTTCTCTACAACATCACGAATTGGTTTTGTTTTACGAACTTGATAATATAATGTTTCTACAAGTTATCTTCTGTTGACGAAGCAATTTTGCATAGTTCGTCATAAATTCTGTATAGCAATCTACCTTTTTCCTCTTGAATAGAGTAAAATCATCCTGCACCTTACGATTTCTGCAAGCATGCGTAGTGATTGGTGAGTCCGTGACCCCAAAAGGCCAAAACCATGCAAGCAATATGGTAGCTCAATAGTCAATACTACTGACAAGGTACACGCTTGTTGTAAGTGTGAGAACACGCTTGACATATGGCATAAAAAAGACTTATTAATATACAATGCAACATTAAGCAATTATTACAAGCACTGAATGGAAAGATTAGGCTGCAAATGAGATAGGTAAACATGAAGCCATTGCAGTCATCTATTCAGATAGACAAATAGCATCAAGCACCTACAAGCGTTCAGACAGACAGATACAAGTCTTACAGTGCAGAATCTATACACTTAGCGTTTAAGAGCCTGCAAGTCCAAATGACACTGAGGCTCCGTATCATGGATCATTTACTATTCTCATGAATCATAGCATAAATCAGCACTAATAGATTACAATTAAATACGATCGGCAATTGCTTTTCTTTACAATCAGGTGAGCCCAAGAACTAGGACAACCATTGCAGCATAGCCAATGCTGTTAATTGGAACCAAACCATAGCAAGAGCAAACGAGAAACAAAATCTTTTGCCGAAAAGATGAACTGATCGGGGCAACGCAATGATCATAGGAGGCCAACACACTATTCTGAGCCGCTGAGGCTGAGCACATTAATCTCCAATCCAAGTAAAATCAGGAACAAAACCTGGAGAGTAAGTATCTGAACTGTCGCCGCGAAGATTTGACCTTTCCGACTCAAGCGGCCGTCCTCCCGCTCCTCCTGGAGCTCCGCCGCCGCCCGCCGGAACCCCGCCGCATTCCGGCCGCCGCCGTCGCCATCCTTTGCCCTCCTCTCCTCTACAATGTGAGCCGTACACCGTTGATTTAATCGGCTAAGGTGAGCCAAATGGTAATATAGAATGATAGGAGGGTCCTATACGCAAAATATCTCTCTTCCGCTTCACACGCTTCGATCTGAACCGCACAAGAGTGATCGAGCGTTCAGAAGAAACCGGACTTGGACATGGGTGAATTAATTGGCAATACAAAGTAACTCGAGGGTCCCTTACGCAAAACTTCCTCTTCCACTAGACCTTATTCAATCTGAACCGCACAATAGAGATCGGGCGGTTACAAAAACCCAAGGGCGGGTCGATCCCATTGTACGTTTCCAGGCAGTCGCAACTCGCAAGGGACCGCCCCCACTGGCAGGCGGGTCCGTGGTCAGGTGGGACCCCACATGTCGGCGACGCTCGGCCGCGGCTCCTCACCGGAGGCCCCGATTTTTTTCTATTTTAGCCTTTTTTAAAAAAATATTCACATTTAGACCCCTGGACATCTTAATTCCGTTTTGGACTCAGGGGGTCGGCGCCGTGACCCACGGCGCCGAGGTAACACGTCTCGGCGCCATGGTCCATGGCGCCGAGGTGCCAGGCCCGCTTCAGCGTGGCGGCCCGCGTGGCGCCGACGTGGCGGCCTGCACGGCGCCGTGGATCACGGCGCCGAGCTCGGCGCCGAGCAGGCCGCCTTCTCCTGGGACACGGCGGGTGCCTTCTTTCGTTCTTTTCCTCTCTCCCTCTCTCTTGCCCGCCTCCCCGCCGCCGCCCCGTGGTGCCGCCGCCGCCCCTCTCCTCCCCGCCCGCCTGCGTCCCCGCCGCGGCCGCCCGCACGCCTCCCCGCCGCGGCCGCCCGCCGCAGCCGCCCGCCTCCCCGCCCGCCCGAGCCCCCACCGCCTCCCCGCCGCCGCCCTGTGGTGCCACCGCCTCCCCTCCCGGCTAGCCCCGTGGCCTAGCGGCGGCCGCTTCTACTGGGCGCCCGCGCGTCCGTCGCCGGCGGAGGCGAGGGCCGTCATGGTGGTGTTCGCGTGGGTGTGGAGCGACGAGGCCCAGCTGCAGTCATTCATGGAGCTCTACTCCTCGCTCGGGTGGCTCTACCGCCCGCCCGCCCCATCCACGCCGCCGGTCGCCTCCAAGCTCGCCTCCCCGCCGAACGCCTCCAAGACCGGCCACCGCGCCGCCCGGTTTGTCTACTGCCATCGTCGGACAGGTAAAATGGACTATGCAATTTAGTTAGTTAATTAGCATCAATTATAGTGTAGTAGTTAGTTAATTTAGGTACTTAGGTAGTCAGCCAGTTAGTTAGGTAGCATTTAGTTAGTGACTAGGTACTTATTAGTTACTATCTAATATCCAATTTCGATTAAAGGTATTAAGTTTGGTTTTCTGTATGAACTAGATGGACAACCTAGTCACCCTATATCATGGAGGCAGTGTGACAAGTGATGATTATGGAAATGTTCGATTTGTTGAAATGCAAAGGGTGCCTCTGATATTCAGTGATCGGCCGTCGTTTAGTGAGTTGGTTGCTAGGGCCCGGGAGGAGCTACATTGTCATGCAAACGAGGAGAGCATCACAGTTGAGGGGTTACTTCACTTCGGTTCGAAAGACACAATTCTAAGGCGGTTGATCTTAATTGGTTGTGAGGATCAGTGGGACAAATATGTCAAATTGGTTATGAGGAATGAGTTCCAATGTTTGGACCTTGTTGTGCGGAAGGTGTCCATTGATCCCACCCCTCATGGTTATTCACCAGAACTAGGTCATCAGGCACCCTTTGACCCTCCGTTACCAGACCTTGCGGTGGATGTGGAAGAAGTGCCTGAGGTGCCCGATGCTCTATCTGCCCCGAACGAGGTTCAGATTTCTCAACCAGTTCGAGTTGAATGTCGGACTGATGATGTTGTGGCGGCCCCTCAGGAGATCCCTTTGACCCAGAATCATCCCAGTAAGTGTCGAGCAACACTTTAGCTTTTTCCCGTCATTCCATTCTTTTGTCTCAAACCCATCGTTTTCGTGCTTACGATGCAGGAGACATTCCTGATAATGTGGGTGTTCCTCCCGTTGCTCCATCTGGCAACGTTGAAGAAGTCTGCAGGGACTCCAACAGTGTGGATGTTCAAATTGTGGATGATCTGGAGCCTTACGAGATCGCAAGGGCCGTTGATTCTGATGATGACCGCCCTTTTGGAGAGCTGACTGAAAGTGATATTGAGCTGATCAGGCGTTATTGCCCTGGCCGGGACCCATCAGTTCATGAATTCAGCGATCTTAAGCATTCTCATGAGGCTTATGCAGAAGGAAGGGATGACGAGCTGCTATATGCTCCTGAGGCCGGGTCAAGCATGACAATTGAGAAGGGCACGGTGTTTGAGGACTTGCCTGCATTGAAAAGGTGGCTGTAGGAGTATTCATTGATTCGTAAAAGGCCATTCAAGGTGAGACATTCTTATGTGGAGCGGAGGTACACAGTTGTGTGCGAGAAGGAAACATGTGAATGGAGGGTTTGTGCTAGGAAACAGAAGGATACGGGAAAGTTCAAGATCACAAGAATCGTTGGCCCACACACTTGTGCCGAAGCAGAGCTCAAACAGAAGTATCGGCAGTTGACCTCTACCATTATTGCCAAGTCACTGTGGCACATAGTAAAGGGAGAACCCAATATGAAGGTGAAGACACTTGCTGGGATTGTTAAGGAGAAATTTGGATACGAGATAAGGTATGGAAAAGCATGGAGGGCAAAGTAACGCATCTGGAAGATGATATATGGGGACTGGGAAGATGGGTACGAGCAGTTGCCAGCACTCTTCAATGCAATCAAAGCGGTTAATCTAGGCATGCATTATGAGTACGTCCCGAAACCAAATGAATGGACACAAGATGGGATGCAGATATTCTTTCGTGCTTTCTGGTGCTTTGCTCAGTCCATCGAGGCCTTTCGGCATTGTCGTCCCGTCTTCTCCATTGACGGTACGTTTCTTCTTGGCAAGTACCAGGGCACACTTCTGATAGCCATTTCCTGTGATGCAGACAACGCGTTGGTTCCTTTGGCGTTTGCTTTGGTTGAGAGGGAGAACAAAGATAGCTGGGGATGGTTCTTGCGGCTCGTTCGGAGGCACGTGGTCGGCCTTGGTAGGGCGGTTGGTGTCATATCTAATAGACACCAGGGCATACTTGCTGCCGTACAGGAGCAGATACCGGGGTATCCAGCTTTGCACCACCGTTGGTGCACTCAGCATCTTGCCGAGAATCTACTCCGTAAGGATGGTATGAAGGATAACTTTCCTCTGTTCGAGGAGGTCGCTCGAATGCTTGAGGTCAAGTTCTTCCAGGAGAAGTTGGAGCAGCTTAAAACTGCAACAAACGCAGAAGGTAGACAGTGGTTAATTGGATTGATGAGAGATGTCGACAAATGGACAAGGGCTCATGACGATGGTGGCTAGAGGTACCAGTTTCAGACAAGCAACATGGCCGAATCCTTCAATAATTTGCTTAGGGGTATACGTGGTATGCCCGTCAATGCTATCGTATCCTTCACCTTTTACAAGATTGTTGCCTGGTTCAACGAAAGATACGCACATGCAATGACGCTACAGAGTAAACAAGAGAGATGGGCGCCAAAACCGAAGCGCCACCTTGAAAAGGCAAAGGCGAGGGCTGAGGCACATGAGGTACATTGTTTTGACAACGCCACGGGCACTTACGAGGTTGTAGAAAGGGGTGGTACAACGACCGATGGAGAGCTCCGGCCGACGAGGAGGCATAAGGTTATCCTTATTGCTTTCTCATGCACATGTGGTAAACCGAGGCAGTACCACTTTCCATGTTCTCATTATGTGGCAGCAGCAAGGCATCGCAACTTTGACTACGAGAGCAAGATACCTCGGGAGTTCAGTGTTGACAACCTTGTGCTTACGTGGTCTCCCCGTTTCGAGCCTTACCGGGATGAGGGAGAGTGGCCACCATACACCGGGCCCAAATACATTGCGGATCCGGGTAGCCGTTGAAACAAACGTGGAACCAGGAAGAGGACGAGACACAAGATAGTTATGGATCAGCTTCCAGGAAGAACGAGGCGAGGGAGAGCAACCCCCTTTCTTACTGACCCCGAGCAGAACTAATGTAGCAGATGTGGTAGACTTGGCCACAATTCACGCACATACCATTGGCCACTTAGTTAGGTGCGAGTGCTTGTTGTTCGTTATGTTTCATAGTTCGTCTAGTTGTTTTTTCATATGCAATTTGCTATGTTTCTTGTTTAATTTCTTATTCTTTCCATATTTTATGCATGTTCAATTTTTTGTTTACTTCTATGTTGGACTGAGAAATTCAATTTTTTTGTAGGATGGCGCAATTCCACCTGCTAGACCCATACTACGAGGAGAACCACCGAGGACGGCTCACCGCGGAGGGGAGGGTACTGCCTTCATCACTTCCTGTCCAATTTGAGTTTATGTTGATGCATTAACTAAAAAAATTGGTCTATTCTATACAGGAGCTGCTCATCCTTCGTCCTCGAACCCATGACGGGTTCCTGGACATGCGGTACGACGAGAGGTACACTCCCTTCCTGGAGAGGGCTGGCCTAGACGCCATCTCTTACTAGGTTCGCCGTGGGTTGCCCACCCTCAAGCCCCCCGGCCATCACTGCACTGGTTGATAGGTATTCTCCTAAACCATTACTCCACTTGCATGTTCATTGTGTATCGGCTATGTGCGCCTCAAATTTTCTGACATGTATTCCTCTTTTTTGTATCATGTAGGTGGAGGTCGGAGACTCACAGCTTCCACCTCCCTTTTGGGGAGATGACAATTACGCTCGAGGACACTCAGAAGATGCTTGGTGTCGCCATTCACGGCCGTCCAGTAATCGGACCGTGCGTGCCTACAGGTTGGAGAGCCCGAGTAGAGGCCTTCCTCGGGAGAGAGCTTCCTCCTGAGGCAGGCCTTCGCACTTCTGGAGTTCCAATCACATGGCTCCGGCAGTCTTTCGCAGAGTGTCCTGAAGGTGCAGATGAGCACACAGTTGCCTACTACTACAGGGCATGGATCCTTCACTTGTTTGGCTGCGTTCTCTTCCCCGACGGAACGGGGGACAGCGCGTCGTGGATGTACATCCACTGCCTCACTGACTGGGACACTGCGGGTCAGTACAGCTGGGCTTCCGGGGTGTTGGCGTTCCTTTACCGCCACCTCTGCGAGGCGTGTCGTCGGACTTCGGCGAACCCGTCACTAGGTGGTTGCCTCTACCTCCTCCAGCTGTGGATGTGGTGTCATCTACCAGTTGGTCGTCCCACGATTTTGGCTCCTCGTCCCTGGTTCGCAGGGGTTCCTCTTCGTCGACGTCCGACAGTTGCCTATCTTTGGGACCAGGTCTCAGTTCCCTACACCAGGATGAAGCGGGCCTACCTAGAGTACACGAACAAGCTAGATGCACACACGACCTCCAATGTAAGTTAATTCCATTTGGTATCGTGATTTTCATTTGTTAGTATAGTACCTTACAAGTAAATTGTTACTATGCAGGTTAAGTGGGAGCCGTACGCCGAGCAAAAGGTGGAAAGTATTCAGTTCAGCGCAATGTGCTACATAGACGAGGCCCTCTACAGGATGAGGTGCCCCCTAATCTGTTTCTATGCTGTTGAGTATCACCTGCCACACAGAGTTGCACGCCAGTTTGGTAAGAGGCAGCTGTGGCCAGTAGAGCCGTTTCTCGACGTCTGTGGCCTTGCACAAGTAAGTTTGATCATCATTAGAGCCGTTCCAATTGCACAGAGTTTCTACTAATTTTAACTATTGGTTTACGTGACATGCAGATTTGATCGTCAGCGACAGAAGAAGGTGACAGACTTCGAGCAGCACCACCATGCGTACGTTCAAGAGTGGGGACACTTGCAAGACAACGTGGACGACAACGACGAGCCGCACACCAACGAGTACTTCCGGCGGTACCAAGTTTGGTACCAGGGTGCGACATGGTCCAAGCTGAAGAGACAATGGACACAAGATGACTATGCCGACATTGAGTCCTCGGACGACGAAGACACGCCGTACGACCAGTCTACTCGCCTTGGGACACAGGTGGAGACAACACCGATCCTGGACCGAGTGGTAATGTTCAATCTCATTGCTTATTTTCCAATAGACAGAAATACCACTACATATAGCAAATTATGCATTCGTTTGCTTGTTTGCAGGGCAACACCCTCAAGCAGTCTGTACAGGACATAGAACGTTTCTCCAGGACAGTCGGCGACGTCAGGACGCGTAGCTTCCTAGAAGTAAGCTTCGACAAAGCAACTCACAAAATTAGTACCTAATATCTTCGTATCTTGTTGGTTAACAAAATGTTGGACGACAGAGGATAGCAGGTCGGCTACGTCGTGCGGTTGGTCATTGTGGTTGCAGGACAGGCGCGACGAGGGACGTACACGTGCCTTCGACAAGACTTGCAGACCCGACGCGGCGAGGGTCCACAGGACAGAGCTCGTCCCCCACGAGAAGCGACACTTTCTCGGCCCAGGGCAGTGAGGACGAGGACGAGGACGAGGTGGAGCAGACTTACGATGAGATAGGCCCGTCTCAGCTCGTAGACGCTCCTTCGACTCAGCCTTCATAGCCTCTACCACGCAGACGCCGCCGCGAGCCTAGCCGTTACACTCCAGGCACCGACGCACTTGGTAAGGGTAAGGGTAAGACTAGGAGGCAGTGACGGAGACTTGTTCTTTTGGACCATGGACTGTTATAACGTTATGGACTATTTGAACTTTGTTCGTATGGATGTATGGACTATTACTATGCTTATGGACTATGGTTGGGCTTACAGGTCATGCTTCATGTGATATATATGTGTATATGGACTGAGATGGGTTTGTAATGAGCTACTTGTTGTATGTATGTGTATATGTTATATTCATGTGATATTTGTGTTTAGAGTGGCTCCAAAAACAGGGGAAACTCTGCCGAAATTTTCTGACGTCTGAAAAGGCTATGAACTATGGATTTATTACGAGACTACAGGCTCTGAAAAGCCTACATAGGGACATTTATTGCTACACTGGAATCCTGAAAAAGCGAAAAGATTCATATGTCCTCTCCATGGACTATGCCCACTGCACCAGATAACCTGCCTACATAAAGGCCTCCTATGTCTTCCATACCACAACTCCTCCTCAAGCCATCACAATACTACTACACAACAATGTCTTCCTGGAGGTCCGACCCATTTGGAGTGCCGGAGTGGCACGAGCGCCCGAAGTGCCATTGCGGCTTTAGGACGATGTTGTGCGTCTGAATGGATCGAGTACAACGAGCCAACTACGGCCGTAGGTTCTTCAAGTGTCCAGACCTGGATGACGACTTCATGGTAACGACGACAACTAAATCCTTTGTTTCTCGTTATCGTTTTTAAACTTGATCCATGACATCTACCACGCCACACATAGCCTTGCGAGTTCATCGAATGGGTGGATCGGGTGCCGCCGGCATGGCCACGGAACCGGCCAATGGAGGTGGAAAACAAAGGACAATACTTTGTCAAGATGACTCAGGCTCGCGAGGTGGAACGACAGATGCGGCTTGAGCAAGAGCGCCGCGTGAGGGTGGACCAAATCCGTCTGAAGGGCAAGGAGGATGAGCTGCAAAGGAGGCGGGAGCAGTTAAGTCTGCGTGAAGCAGCCATCAAGCGTCAGGAGGAAGAGCTTCAAGCTCGTGAGGCAGCTCTCAAGACCAAGAGTGACAGGAAGAAGGATGCAGCGGAGCCATCTTCAGGGCGCAAGAAAAAGAGGAAACAACTACGCTACACCCAGTAGACAAAATGTAATAGACACAACAAGTTATATTCCCTAAGGCATGTTAGGACTAGTGGTGGAGTTCTGAACATTAGAAGTACAGAGTTCCACACATGCCACATGCCACGTGCTCATCATATGATCTTATGATGAGAATTTTCTCCATTTATGTTTTATTTCCTTTAATTCTAATTGGGTGGGTATAAAGGAATTCACGCTCCTCATATACCCCTATGGCTGGGTAGTAATTTTCAGTCATAAACTTTCCTAGGTCCGCCTCATGGTATCCAAGTTGAAAGGGATAAGTTGAACAAGTACGGCCGTCCTTTTTTGGGATGTACTATTAAACCAAAATTGGGATTATCCGCAATTCGATCGTTGTGGTCGGACTCTATTATGGATTTCTGACCACATTCTCCATTCTTCTTTCTCCAATCTTGGATTAGGGAAGGAGATATTCGCGACTACTGGCGGTTTCATTATGGGGCAGCTCATGATCTTCATATCGATCTATTATCCACCTCTGCATCTATTCTTTCTTAGCTAAACGGGTGGAAGATCCATCCAATTCCTTTATTTTATTATGGAATAAGAAGAATTCTTCCATTCTCTTTTTCTTTGGTTTGGGGAAAACCCAAACTAAAACTTTTTGAGGGAGCGGAATTCCTAGTAAAAAAATCCTGGATCCTTTCACTTAGATGAAAAGGAATTTTTCCTGAGGCAGCTAGCTCGGCGCCGTGGCTAGTGGCGCTGAGCTCGGCGCCATGATCCACGGCGCCGAGCAGGCTGCCACGTCGGCGCCACGCGGGCCGCCACGCTGACGCGGGCCTGGCACCTCGGCGCCATGGACCACGGCGCCGGGACGTGTTACCTCGGCGCCGTGGGTCACGGCGCCGACCCCTGGGTCCAAAAACGTAATTAAGACGTCCAGATGTCAAAATGTGAATATTTTTCAAAAAAAGAGCTAAAATAGAAAAAATTCGGCCGGAGGCCGACCTCGGCGGCCGCTGGCAGGAGACCCGCCGCGCCGCGACGAGAAGCCGCGGCGATCCCAGAGCAACGCTTCTTGGAGTCAGAAAACTACTGCGCCACGGTATGCTTAGGTGATCAATGCTCTGAAGACTTCTTTCAACATTATCGATGCTCTGAAGTAGCACACTAGCACTGCAGCAGCTGGGCACATAGCCAAATACAGTATTCATTTTGCAGGTCACAGCAGCACAAGAGCGTTTCCTTTGTTCCCTCAATATTGCAAACTAATTGGCTTCCTTCGTTGAACTTGATGATTTATTCAGATTCAGATAGGAAGATAGCATCAAGCAACTACAGGTCTTCAGATGGACATATATGTGAGACATATCATGCAGAGTCCATAGTCTAATAAAAATCAAACACATTGTGCGGTCAATTGGCAAACAACAATACAAGATCGATCACGAATATGTTAAAAGTATTGTGAACCCAACAGTCAAATTCTCAAAAGAAATGAGAACTGCAGCCTTGCAGGAGCCATCCATTTTGGTCACTGATCTCATCTTCTCCTTATAGCCCATACATCCCCGCAATCTGCATGACAACCAAATCTTGAGTAATCACAGCAGCTTACTGAACATGTAGCACAACTACACACCACTGAACTAACTAACACAAGTGGCAATGGAGCTACGAAACTGCAGAGATGCTTCACGAACATGGGGCTGGCCTTACTTGACCCCATCGTCTTCCTTGTTTGCCGGGGTCCGCTGAAAAGAAGTCAGGTCTGTCTTTCTCCTCCTGGCAGATGCAGAGCGTCCACCCGTAGGAGCTGACCTCTTCTGTGTTGCTAGCTGAGAAAACACTACATCCGTGAGCATGAAAGAACAAAAGTAGTTCTTCAAGATGCCATTTGGCAGGAATACTTGAGTAGCATTGCTGCTAATATTGGTTTGCAATGGTTGCAACAGATGAAATAGGAAGGAAACATACAAAGTCTCAACAGGTTCATCTGATTCATGAGGATCTTGCTCCTCATTCGAGGAGCACTTCAGCTCCTCGAACGCGTTAAGTGTGTTAGTTGGCAGGTTCTTGAGGGTTTGGTGTGCTTTGTTTTCTTTCCTTGGAGAAGAGGGAAGTTTCCTTCACTCGCACCTGTAGAATAAGAATTCATCAGTAACATTTATTCTCTTTCATTTCTTAGTGTCTGCTTAAACCATATCTGTAACACCCCCGTTTCCGGGAGTATTATGAAACCCTCACAGCTGCCCGGGACTGTTCAACTGCGAGTATATCCAACGAGTGCATAACATTGCCAACACAAGCTTAAGAGTAAAAGCGAGCTTTATTACAATATAGAGGCGGAAGCCAAGAGTCACAGTAGGGTCAACTGCCCTTAGTTACATTACAAAAGAAACCACAGGCAAACTCGAGCGAAGAACGATCCTAATTCCACGTGTCGTCAACCTCGTAGAGAATCACCTCCTCGTCTTCTCCAGCCTCTTCGACACTAGCTGTTTCTGTTTATGTTTTTAGCAAGTATGAGTACAACTACCGTACTCAGCAAGTCACACGGAGCTTATCCATAACTACATGCATGGATTATCAAGTAAAGGGGATTCAAGTCTATTATTTTATGTGGATGCAGTTTTAGTTGGAAACTTTTGAAAGCCTTTAAAATGGACTTCATTAAGGTAAATGGGGGTTTCTCAAGCTTAAATATCATTACTCAATATTACCAAACCATTCCAAAGCTACTTATGCCTTGATACTGGATTCACCCACTAAACACAGCTTCGTTTACCGGAAGCACGGCGTATTCGAATACTATTTGTCATGACTTTGCAAAGCTGCCCTGCTTTACCCACAAGATCCCTTAACCCCCGCTAAAGGGTTAAGACAACAAGGATGTTCACTGCTCAATTCTTTGTATAGACTCCGCCCAGTAGGTGTTAATCCCAATGAGCTCGGATGACCCCACGGATCTCGTCCGACTCATCGCAGCCCTACAGTTGTATGGTTAACCACCTCCCATACGGACTCACCCTTTGACTCCCCCTTTCTAGTTGCAGAGGTTCAATTGAAGTTGAGCAGCTACTAAGCCAGGTTTGAATAAGTCAAGATTGACCAAATCAACGCTTGTGGTTGGGCGATTACTATGTCCGTTACTCAGCATAAGGGTTTAGTCCTTACATTTTAACTGAGGCATCAACCACACACAAACCCATATTCAGTACACACTATACTGCCACCAATCCACAACCAGCCTCCACCATAGGATAAGGATCTTCAGATCCATCTCTGCGATCCTCACTTATCCTATTTCCAACTTCCCAAAACTCTAGACCAACATTATAAACCTTAACAGTAGAGAGATGTGATGTCCCTAACTACAATGATAATATTCTTATATTTTATGTGACTAAGTTTGTCAAGGTGAATATGGCCATCAAGTTAAACTGGGCTTTTCGGGTGGTAGGTCATAGCTAATATCATGTCATTCTAAGCATTTATTGTACATAAAATAACATAATGAAAGTACATGTAGATAAATAATTCGGGAAATGTAGGATCAATATGTTCAAAAATATGTGCGACTTGCCTTGCGGATCGGTGATTTCAACTAACTCGTACTCTTCAGTGGGTTGGACCTGGGCCTGGACTTCTCCTTCCGGTTCCTGCTGAATGTCGACTCCGGAGACTAACGCAAAGCAAACAAAATGAATTAATTCATGCTCGAAGGGTTGGGCGATGAATAAAGAAAGTAAATGAATAAAGAAAATTCGAAAAACTCCATTAAATTGAGGATATTGGGTTATAGGAGGGCTATATGGGGATATGGGCCTTGGATTTGGGTTGGCGGGTTCGAAACGAATCCGGGGAGTATAAACTTGTATTTTTGGGTTTGGGTTCAACACTGTTCATCAGGCTCAGTGTACTGTTCCTCGGGTTCGGGCTAGCTGACTCGGCCGAACCACGTTGATCGGGCTCGAGTCCGACGCAACCGGCGCGGGCGAGCGGTTCTGGCGGGGACGCGTCAAGGCGGCTCGGGTCGGACGCGCCAGGCGCGGGGCGACGCGGTCGGGCGCGGGGCGAGCTGGCTCGGCCCGGCCAACTCGGGGCGGCGGTCGGATGAACAGTGCCCAGGGGCACTGTTCTTCTTCTTCCTCGGGTTCCCGCGCGCGCAGAGGAGCAGAGGAGTGGGCGGCGGCTGCTGGCGGCGGTCCGGTGATCTGCGACACAATCCGAGGGCATGGACGGGTTGAGGGCGCTACGGGGGTTCCATTTTGGTTGGTTGGAGGGACGGTGGAGGCGGCAATCGCCGGCGGCGAGGTTCTCCTTTCTTGCGGCCATTTTGAAGTTGTGGGCGAGTGGAGGCTTCCCATGGCAATCGGGCCGGTTATTGAGCATCACTAGGGTTTAGGTAAGTTAGGGGAGGGGTCGGCCAAAGCTCGGAATGCCTGGGTTGGGCTGGCCACGGTGGCCGGTTTTGGCAATAGAGCGGCTCCCGGTGCCGGGGAAGGTGGGGGTTTGGGAGCTCAAGGCAATGGCCGGGGAATGTTTCTACGGCTATGAGGATGCTAGAAGCGGAGGGAATTGGAGAGTAGAGGGCCGGAGATAGGACATTGGGTTAGGGCATGAATTTGGGGGTTTTCGGAATTACCGGAGTTGGGAGGGGAAAGGGGAGCTCTGGGGAGTTCAGTGAGCTTCAGGGGAACCCATAGGATCCAATGGAGGGCCGGGAGCGTTTAAATAGGCGGGGTATGGCGGTTGGCGCCGGGAAGGGGAAAATATCGGGATGGCGGTGGCGGTTTCGGGAGAGGCCGGCAGCTCGTGGTTTCCCCGATGGAGGCAGCTGGATAAGGAGGTACAAGGTGGCGGTCAAAAGGTACTGGCGACGCTCAGGTCGGCCGTGAGAGGAAGAGGCGCGAAGGGGTAGAGGCAGGGCGCGCACGGACGGCGGCGGCGCTGCCACGCCTGGCGGCCGGTCAGGGCGGTGTCAGGGCGCATTTATGGCTGCGTACGGCTACTGGCAGGTGGGCAGGAGCTGGCAGGGGTGAGCGGGCGCGCGAAGCAGCGAGGAGCGACGGCGGCAGAGGAAAAATCGGGGCGGCGGCGCTTTTGCCGGACATGAACAGTGCCCGCGCGGAAAAATCCCGTTCCCTCCGTTATGACGCCGTGATGACTGGGATTAAGGGGTGTTTTGCTTTGAGATTGGTGGAGATTATGGTTGTGGAGGAGATTGGCAAGGGAGAAAAGGAAATCAAATCCAATTTTGCCTTTTCAAAATTTTGGTTGTTTCAACCTACCCTCCTTAAAAAGGATCTCGCCTCGAGATCAACTCGGGCCAAGGAGCAGGTTGGGAAATTCTCACTGTAAGTCTGACTCCTTCTCCCATGTTGCCTCATCTGGTGTATTGTTCTTCCACTGTATCTTATGTAATCTAATATTTTTATTTCTCAATTGTCTCTCTGTGGTTTCCAGTATTTGAAATGGTTCCTCCTCGTATGACAAATCATCTCTCAGGTCTATGTCATCAACTGGCACTTGCTCTGAAGAGTGACGAAGACATTTCCGTAGCTGAGACACATGGAATACATTATGGACTCTGGCTAAGTTGGGTGTTAACTGCAATTTATAAGCCACTTCTCCTATTCTCTCGATAATTTCGAACGGACCAATATACCTTGGTGCTAATTTTCCTTTAACCTGGAATCTTTTTATTGACTTGAATGGTGTAACTTTGAGATATACCAGATCTCCAATTTCAAAGCTCAAGTCCTTTCGACGAATGTCGGCGTAGCTCTTCTGTCGATTCTGAGCTATCTTCATTTTATCTCGAACAATTCTAACATGGGCTTCGGCGTCTTGTACGATTTGAGGTCCTAAGAACTGGCGTTCCCCGGTTTCAGTCCAATTCAGTGGAGTTCTGCATTCCCTTCCGTATAGTGCTTCAAACGGTGCCATTTTAATACTCGATTGGTAACTGTTATTATATGAAAATTCTGCAAATGGCAAACACATATCCCATGCTGCTCCATATACTAAGGCACATGCTCGTAACATATCTTCTAGAATCTGGTTTACTCGTTCTGTCTGTCCTCCCGTCTGCGGATGGTAAGCTGTACTAAATGCTAAGTCTGTTCCCATAGCTTCATGTAGCTTCTCCCAAAATTCAGATGTGAATTGCGCTCCTCTGTCTGATACTATCCTTTTTGGCACTCCATGTAACACCACTATTTTTGTCAAGTATAGCTCTGCCAATTTATTCTTTCCATAAGTCTGCTTAATTGGTATGAAATGTGCTACTTTTGTCAGCCGGTCTACGATTACCCAAATAGCATCGTAACCGTCTCGGGTCTTAGGAAACCCTGTAATGAAATCCATACCAATATCATCCCATTTCCATTCCGGGATTGGCAAGGGGTTTAACAATCCTGAGGGTTTACGATGGTCTATTTTTACTTTTTGACAGGTGTCACAACGGGCAATATATTCTGCTATTTCTTTCTTCATTTTACTCCACCAATATCTCTTCTTTAGATCTTGGAACATTTTAGTGCCTCCTGGATGGATAGAAAGTTGCGATGAGTGAGCTTCTCGCAATATCAAGTCTTTTAACTCCTTATCATTAGGCACACAATAACGATCTCTGAATCTCAGAATTCCTTGCTCATCTATCACAAATTCAGTTGAACTTTCCTCCTGACTCTTCTTGATAATCTGTTGAATCTCTTCATCCTTCTCTTGTGCTGTCTTGATCTGATCTGTTAAAGTCGGCTGAATTTCTAACGCTGCAATCTGGCCTTGTTCGACAATATTTAAATTCAGTCATTGCATTTCCTCGCACAATGGAGTAGAACATTCTATAATTGAAGCTACCGTATGGTACTTCTTCCGACTCAATGCATCTGCGACAACGTTTGCCTTACCAGGGTGGTATAGCAAATCTAGATCATAATCTTTAATTAATTCCAACCATCTTCGTTGTCGTAGATTCAGATCTGGCTGAGTGAATATATACTTCAGGCTTTTGTGATCAGAATAGACTTCACAACGGTTCCCCAACAGATAGTGCCTCCAAATTTTCAACGCATGTACTACTGCTGCTAACTCCAAATCATGCGTCGGATAGTTGGACTCATGTGGTCGCAACTGTCTTGAGGCATATGCTACCACTTTACCTTCCTGCATTAATACACAACCTAATCCTTGTTTTGAGGCGTCACAATAGATCTGAAAATCTTTCTCGGGATTAGGAAGTATGAGCACTGGGGCTGAAGTAAGTCTCGATTTCAACTGTTGAAAGCTTTCCTCACATTTATCTGTCCATATAAACGGATTATCCTTCTTGAGGAGTTGGGTGAGGGGTCTAGTTATTTTCGAGAATCCTTTAATGAAACGACGATAATATCCAGCCAAGCCAAGGAAACTTCGGACTTCTGTCACAGTGGTTGGCTGCTTCCACTCCATTACTGCTTTCACTTTCTCAGGATCCACCTTCACTCCTTCATTTGTGATTATATGGCCAAGAAATGCCACTTCTTTTAACCAAAACTCACATTTAGAAAACTTTGCATATAACTGATGCTCTCTTAATTTACTCAAAGCAATGTGAAGATGTTGACAATGTTCCTCTTCTGTCTTGGAGTATATTAGTATGTCGTCAATAAACACTATCACAAAGTGATCTAGTTGCTCCATATATACCATATTCATCAAGTTCATAAAATATGCAGGGGCATTTGTTAAGCCAAATGGCACCACTGTAAATTCGAACAATCCATATCTCGTTGTAAAAGCCGTTTTCTCACGATCCTGTTCTCGAATCTTGAGCTGATGATATCCTGATCTCAAGTCAATTTTCGAGAATACCTTAGCTCCTTTGAGCTGATCAAATAGATCATCTATCCTTGGCAAAGGATATTTATTTTTGATCGTTACTGCATTCAGTCCGCGATAATCTACGCACATTCTCTGACTACCATCCTTCTTCTTGACGAAGAGCACTGGGGCTGACCAAGGGGACACACTAGGCTGTATAAATTCCTTTTCTAGTAGCTCATCCATCTGTTTCTTAAGTTCTTTCAATTCTTGTGCTGACATCCGATATTGACGCTTCGTAACTGGTTTGGTCCCTGGTACTAACTCAATAGCAAGTTTAATAGGTCTATCAGGCGGTTTTCCAGGTAATTCATTTGGAAAAACATCCGGGTACTCCTGAACTATCGGAACTTGAGCAACTCCTTCTTCTACCATTATATTATGAGCACTTACTTTCATTTTCTCCACTAATGCTGAGTCTGTCTTTAAAGCTACTTTCTGTCCTTCTGAATTTACCAGGGTAACTAACTTGCTCTCACAATATACATTAGCTTTATGTTTGGTCAACCAATTCATTCCCAATATAACGTCCAGTCCTTTCATTTCTAACACTAGCAAGTCAGCTTTGAACTTAACTCCTTGGATATCTAGATCCAGGTCTTTGCATCCAAAGCGAGATTCTACATTATTCCCAGCAGTTTGAAAGGAAAAGGACTTTTGCAAGGTTGAGAGGGGCAATTGATTTTTCACCGCAAAAGCCAAAGAAATAAACGAATGCGTAGCTCCAGGATCAAACAAAACCAAAGAAGGCTTTGAATTAACAAGATACGTACCAACGATGACGTCGTTGGCTCCTGCTGCCTCTTCTGCGGAGATATGGTTGATCCTTCCTTGTACTGGCTTCAGGACTCCTTTTCCTTTATCTGCGGTTGGCATTGAAGCCGTAGTTTGCGTCCCTGCTGGCTTGACTACAAACTGACGATTCTGTCCTTCTTCTTGCTTCGGCACTGCGATAAACTGGCGAGGTGTAGATGTTAATGCTCGGACTTGGGCCTTGGCTACATCTGAGGGTAGTCCGCCTCGTGGGCATTGGTTCTTGTAGTGGCCGGCTTGGCCACAGTGGAAACAGGCGACATGCTGCAGGGGGCATTGCCTTTGCAAGTGGTTTCCTCCACAGATAAAGCACTTCAAGGTATTTGTTTGTTGGGATGTTGCGGAACCTTGACCAATCTTGAATTGTGGTTTTGGCTTGAAAACGAACTTCTTCCCTCGCTGTCCCTTGAACTGCGGAGCCATAAACATCCGCTTCCTAGGTATTTCTGGAGATGGTGACACATGCACTATTTTCCTTTTCTGTGTTTCTTCCAACTCCTTCTGGGTTGCTTCTGACATAATAAGCTTGTTTACCATTGAAGGTAGATCTTTAAAATCCATGGCTGATATATGATGCTTCAAGGCTATATGCAATCCTTCCTTAAATCGCTCCATCTTCTTTTCCTCAGTTTTCACGTCATCAAGAGCATAACGTGCTAATGTATTGAACTGATGAAGGTACTCCGTGATTGTGTGGATTCCTTGTTTTAGCGCGAGAAACTCTCGGCGCTTAGCTTCCATCACACCAGTGGGTACATGAGTCTGACGGAAAGAATCCTCAAATTCTTTCCAAGTTATTTCTCGATCTCCTAACATGGTCTGGTAGCTCATCCACCATGCTGCTGCTGGGCCTTGCAACTGATGAGAAGCAAATAGTACTTTTTCCTTTTCATTGCACTAGATAGTATTCAACTTTCTTTCGACATCCCGGAACCAATCCTCTGCTACCATGGGATCTGGAGAAGCAGAGAAGACCGGGGGTCGAGTCTTCTGGAAATCTGGCCACTTGGTATGAATAGTAGGTGCAGGTGGGTTAATTCCTCCAGTCCTCGTTGCGATTTGCTCCAATAGCTTCGTATGTTGTTCCATCATACGCGACTGGTTCATCTCGGCCTGATGCCGATTTTCTTCCATCTTTGCTAGTATGTCTGCCAAGCTGGGCGGTGGTGCATCACTTCGGCGGGGACTGCCTGATTGTTGAGATCCTTCTCCTGTTTCAGCCATTTTGATTTGCTTGATGGAATCGAGAGTTCAGATCTGCAGCGAGTTTTTACAGAAACTCAGATAGGGAAGTAAGAATTTAGAGTTAAGGTAAGATCAGAAAGGTTGAAAGTTGAAGGAGTAGGCTTAGGGATATCATTAGCAAACAAAATATCCATAGGCAAAATATTCTTTATTCAAACACAAGTTGGGTACATACTATGCTACAAAGTCGATACCACAACTCGTTTTACAATACCAAAACATACTACTACAAAAGGTCAAACTACTCTAACGCAACTCGACTCACACTAAGCCTTCTGATTCTGATTATCCGGGGAAGAACCACCGGAAGAACACCATTCTTCCTCCTCGGGATCTTCCTCTTCTTCATCGTCGTCGACCATGGGCTCTTTGCCTTTCGCTTCAGTGTCGACTGCTCTGGGTGGCTCTGGTGCATGAGACGTGGATTCTCCGATGACTAAACGATGCTGAGGCGCCGTCTTTTCTTCTGTCTTTTTAAGGACCTTTGATGGTCCGCCTGGTGTCTCGCCACACCTTGACACTTCATCTTGGGCTCTCTTCTGGAAATGCTGCAAGTTCTTCTTCAAAAGCCATATCTCTTGTTGAGCTGAGTGGAGCTGGAGATGCATCTTTGTATTCTCCTTGGTCATGCGAGTGTACATGTCTTCTTGAAAGGCGACGACGGATGCAATCTCCCTCATTCTGGGATCCTCTTCTAGATCTGGATTTTGAACAAGAAGACCGGTTCCATCTTCATTCTCTTGTGGGATGAGATGGAATGACGACTCATCATATTCTTCATCATAGTAATGGCGGAGATACTCCACCGCCTTCCTTGCTGCATCTTGGATAGCGTCCGATTCCTTGTAGCGATAGGCCGTAAATTTCCGTCGTCCGTCCGGCCTGAGGGGCAACGGCTCCAAGTACACCCAGGCCTTCCAATCATGCAGGTGCCCATGCACTATCAACGGCCTCACATGAAATATCGGACATTGGCGTTCCGTCGCATAAAGGTACTTCTGCATACGCCACAGGAGAGCGGCCCATCCTTGTAATTCTTCTGGATTGGAATGATCGTGTGGATACATCTGTTCACACGTCAAATTTTGAGTTTAGACAAGAGTAATATAAATAATATTAGGAAATAAACTTAACTTTAAAATAAGACTGATAGACGAGGTAGATAGGAAAGAGAGTATACAGACTTAATAATAATATTGATATTTTATGTAACTCATTTTTATAAGTAAAATAGTTTTCACAAATATTCTTAATTCACTTAGGGTCATCCTACGGTCAAGTAAGCGGGCTCTGATACCACTCTGTAACACCCCCGTTTCCGGGAGTATTATGAAACTCTCGCAGCTGCCCGGGACTGTTCAACTGCGAGTGTATCCAACGAGTGCATAACATTGCCAACACAAGCTTAAGAGTAAAAGCGAGCTTTATTACAATATAGAGGCGGAAGCCAAGAGTCACAGTAGGGTCAACTGCCCTTAGTTACATTACAAAAGAAACCACAGGCAAACTCGAGCGAAGAACGATCCTAATTCCACGTGTCGTCAACCTCGTAGAGAATCACCTCCTCGTCTTCTCTAGCCTCTTCGACACTAGCTGTTTCTGTTTATGTTTTTAGCAAGTATGAGTACAACTACCGTACTCAGCAAGTCACACGGAGCTTATCCATAACTACATGCATGGATTATCAAGTAAAGGGGATTCAAGTCTATTATTTTATGTGGATGCAGTTTTAGTTGGAAACTTTTGAAAGCCTTTAAAATGGACTTCATTAAGGTAAATGGGGGTTTCTCAAGCTTAAATATCATTACTCAATATTACCAAACCATTCCAAAGCTACTTATGCCTTGATACTGGATTCACCCACTAAACACAGCTTCGTTTACCAGAAGCACGGCGTATTCGAATACTATTTGTCATGACTTTGCAAAGCTGCCCTGCTTTACCCATAAGATCCCTTAACCCCCGCTAAAGGGTTAAGACAACAAGGATGTTCACTGCTCAATTCTTTGTATAGACTCCGCCCAGTAGGTGTTAATCCCAATGAGCTCGGATGACCCCACGGATCTCGTCCGACTCATCGCAGCCCTACAGTTGTATGGTTAACCACCTCCCATACGGACTCACCCTTTGACTCCCCCTTTCTAGTTGCAGAGGTTCAATTGAAGTTGAGCAGCTACTAAGCCAGGTTTGAATAAGTCAAGATTGACCAAATCAACGCTTGTGGTTGGGCGATTACTATGTCCGTTACTCAGCATAAGGGTTTAGTCCTTACATTTTAACTGAGGCATCAACCACACACAAACCCATATTCAGTACACACTGTACTGCCACCAATCCACAACCAGCCTCCACCATAGGATAAGGATCTTCAGATCCATCTTTGCGATCCTCACTTATCCTATTTCCAACTTCCCAAAACTCTAGACCAACATTATAAACCTTAACAGTAGAGAGATGTGATGTCCCTAACTACAATGATAATATTCTTATATTTTATGTGACTAAGTTTGTCAAGGTGAATATGGCCATCAAGTTAAACTGGGCTTTTCGGGTGGTAGGTCATAGCTAATATCATGTCATTCTAAGCATTTATTGTACATAAAATAACATAATGAAAATAACATAATGAAAGTACATGTAGATAAATAATTCGGGAAATGTAGGATCAATATGTTCAAAAATATGTGCGACTTGCCTTGCGGATCGGTGATTTCAACTAACTCGTACTCTTCAGTGGGTTGGACCTGGGCCTGGACTTCTCCTTCCGGTTCCTGCTGAATGTCGACTCCGGAGACTAACGCAAAGCAAACAAAATGAATTAATTCATGCTCGAAGGGTTGGGCGATGAATAAAGAAAGTAAATGAATAAAGAAAATTCGAAAAACTCCATTAAATTGAGGATATTGGGTTATAGGAGGGCTATATGGGGATATGGGCCTTGGATTTGGGTTGGCGGGTTCGAAACGAATCCGGGGAGTATAAACTTGTATTTTTGGGTTTGGGTTCAACACTGTTCATCAGGCTCAGTGTACTGTTCCTCGGGTTCGGGCTAGCTGACTCGGCCGAACCACGTTGATCGGGCTCGAGTCCGACGCAACCGGCGCGGGCGAGCGGTTCTGGCGGGGACGCGTCAAGGCGGCTCGGGTCGGACGCGCCAGGCGCGGGGCGACGCGGTCGGGCGCGGGGCGAGCTGGCTCGGCCCGGCCAACTCGGGGCGGCGGTCGGATGAACAGTGCCCAGGGGCACTGTTCTTCTTCTTCCTCGGGTTCCCGCGCGCGCAGAGGAGCAGAGGAGTGGGCGGCGGCTGCTGGCGGCGGTCCGGTGATCTGCGACACAATCCGAGGGCATGGACGGGTTGAGGGCGCTACGGGGGTTCCATTTTGGTTGGTTGGAGGGACGGTGGAGGCGGCAATCGCCGGCGGCGAGGTTCTCCTTTCTTGCGGCCATTTTGAAGTTGTGGGCGAGTGGAGGCTTCCCATGGCAATCGGGCCGGTTATTGAGCATCACTAGGGTTTAGGTAAGTTAGGGGAGGGGTCGGCCAAAGCTCGGAATGCCTGGGTTGGGCTGGCCACGGTGGCCGGTTTTGGCAATAGAGCGGCTCCCGGTGCCGGGGAAGGTGGGGGTTTGGGAGCTCAAGGCAATGGCCGGGGAATGTTTCTACGGCTATGAGGATGCTAGAAGCGGAGGGAATTGGAGAGTAGAGGGCCGGAGATAGGACATTGGGTTAGGGCATGAATTTGGGGGTTTTCGGAATTACCGGAGTTGGGAGGGGAAAGGGGAGCTCTGGGGAGTTCAGTGAGCTTCAGGGGAACCCATAGGATCCAATGGAGGGCCGGGAGCGTTTAAATAGGCGGGGTATGGCGGTTGGCGCCGGGAAGGGGAAAATATCGGGATGGCGGTGGCGGTTTCGGGAGAGGCCGGCAGCTCGTGGTTTCCCCGATGGAGGCAGCTGGATAAGGAGGTACAAGGTGGCGGTCAAAAGGTACTGGCGACGCTCAGGTCGGCCGTGAGAGGAAGAGGCGCGAAGGGGTAGAGGCAGGGCGCGCACGGACGGCGGCGGCGCTGCCACGCCTGGCGGCCGGTCAGGGCGGTGTCAGGGCGCATTTATGGCTGCGTACGGCTACTGGCAGGTGGGCAGGAGCTGGCAGGGGTGAGCGGGCGCGCGAAGCAGCGAGGAGCGACGGCGGCAGAGGAAAAATCGGGGCGGCGGCGCTTTTGCCGGACATGAACAGTGCCCGCGCGGAAAAATCCCGTTCCCTCCGTTATGACGCCGTGATGACTGGGATTAAGGGGTGTTTTGCTTTGAGATTGGTGGAGATTATGGTTGTGGAGGAGATTGGCAAGGGAGAAAAGGAAATCAAATCCAATTTTGCCTTTTCAAAATTTTGGTTGTTTCAATATCAGGTAATTGTAAAAGAAGAGCCCCACACCTGCATGCACTGATCCAGTCCAAGTACTATTTCTTCTTCTTCAATTTTAAAATCCCCTGTGGCGGTAGTCAACTTATTCTGCAAATTTCAACAAGAGATTTTAAGTCCGGACGGAAATATTAGATATGTTGAATCTTCAGATACTACAAAGTGATTTGTACATGGGGAGTCAATGCTATATGTGCGAGGTGCTTCTATACTTTTCTTAACAATAATTTGCATAATTTTTAAAGCACAATGAATGGTGGATAAATGTTATTTACCTCTTTATGTGCTTTGAAATTAGTGTTATTCTTGTTAGAGAAGAAAGTATAGAAGCACTCCTCGCTATATATAGGTAGTATCTCTTATTTTTGCCTCTTCGATATTCTGCTGAAAGCAGGAATGAAATGCCATGTTGACATCCTTGTTGACAAAATCATGCAGGGCAGTGTCCAAATTATTTACTGGAAGAATCTGCATTTTCTGTAAAATAGAGATTAGGTGTTAACCAGTATAGTATTTTGTTATCACTAATCTGCAATTATGTAATGGACTCGATATCTGAAGCAAAATAGAGTATGCCGTCTTGATTTGAAGGGGTATCAACATGCAATTCCTCCTAAAAAAAGGACCAGAAGAAAGTTATGGTAAGTACCAAGTTACTCTCTGCAACAAGTGCTTCAATAGTTTGTTGATTAAGATCATTAGGATCAAGTTCTTCAGAGCCGTCAGTGTTTTCTACAATACAAAAAATAGAATAGATCACATTTTTCAACTAGGATCATAAGATGGCTGCGGCTGATAGTTTTTGCCCCTAAAGCTGAATGCCGTCGTTTCTGCAAACGAACTGAATGCCGATAAGACATTTTGAAAAAGATGTCCTAATAAGGCACTTTAAAAAGACTGTCCCGATAAACCACTTCGAAAAGATGGCAGAGAAGTCGTCATGTTTATTTGTTTGTTTGTTTAGGGGAAGGCATAAGCCATAAACTAAAAAGAATGAAGCCTTTTCCGATCAAGTAATATCAAAATCACTCCTCATTCCTAACTTCTTTAGTATACTAAGTATGTTATGATTTTTCATTAAACATAAAGAGGTACCTCGTGTAGTTTGATGTCTTTTTGCCGATCTTGAGAAAACAAGAATGTCTTGTGGGTTTGCAACCTACAATGAAAAGGTTGTACATAGAGTAATTAACCATTGAAATAGTATAGAAAGGGGTATCACATCAGTAAGCTCCATATTAGTGTTTAAGGTGCCTTCTCAACATACTTCTGGCCAAACCGCTGAGGGTTTATTGTTGAAAACCAAGAGTAGTCCACCTGCAAAACAATTTGAACTCTTTCATTTTACAATCTAGGAGAAAATTGGACATCAAGTGCTCCTAATTTACCTTTATTCTAGCTAGTGGAATTTTGGGCTCTGATCCACTTCCTGGTGTTTTTCTACTCTTTTCAATAAGATTGCTCACCTGAAGCAGCTCAATAGTTAGTACTATACATAGTTGGAAACTACAAATATCCAACAACTGAAACTTCATTTCTAATAGAACTATTAAAGATGCCATTATTGAACCACAATTGAATGGGCCAATATCTTGGCCATTTTTCTCAAGAAAATGAACAAGTTTTTTAATACAAACTATGTAGTTCAATACTTACAACTTAATCCAAATGTGCGTGAACAGATGCTTCGTCATTGGGGTCAACATCCACTTGATCTTCTAATACAACCTACATGACATGCTCATGATCTGAGATTCACTTTATTGAAAGTAAAGATGAAGTAAGGAGTGGTTTACCTTAGCATATTCAAAAGGTCTAACAAAGGTATTTTGGTTGGCTTGTACTGCCTTCCCTATTCAAGGGAAGAGCCATAAGATATTAGAAGCAGACAAAAGGAAGTTGAAGGTTAATACAGCATGTTGCAGAAATATTGACCTTTATTTCCAGCAAAAGCACATGCTTTGGTTTTGCTGCAGCACTGATCAGTGAGGTGGCAATTGAAGATGATAGAATCTGAACATCTCAATCATATTAGATGGATACCAATAGGTATATATAATACAAAACAACTCTAGAGTCTAGAGTACAGGACTAATGGGTCTCATTGGCTATATATATACTAATGGGCCTAATGGGCCATACACAAACACACACACATAACATCCCCTCTCAAACTCAACGTGGGTCAGGAGGATTTGAAACACGGAGTTTGGAAAGATAGAAGTGATGTTGCTCTTGAGTTTAAGTCTTGGTGAAGAAATCAATAACTTGAACCTCAAATAGCACATACTGGAGAGCAATAGTCTTAGTTGACAATGAGAGCGTGTAAAGGACACATTCACACCAATATGTTTAGTGAGCTCATGCTCCACTGGATCAGTAACAAGCTGTATAGCACTAGTGTTGTCACATAGAAGAGATGAAGGAGTACTGCATGACACTAAGATCACCCAAGAGCCAACGAAACCAAACGATCTCTGAAGTAGTAGTAGCCAATGCTCGAAGCTCAACCTTAGCACTAGACCGTGACACAGCAGACTGTTTCTTGGATTTCCAGGCAATGAGAGAAGATCCAAGAAATATGCAGTATCTAGAGGCAGACCGTCGATCAACAGTATCACTCATCCAAGTCGAATCAGAGTAAGCATGAAACTGAAGCTGACTCGACTAAGAATAAAAGAGACAACGATCAACAATCATCCGCATATAGCGCAATACATATAGCAGGTGAACATAGTGAACAGACGTGGGAGAAGAAACAAATTGGTTGAGCACATGAACAGAATGAGTAATATCAGGATGTGTTACTGTAAGATAGATAAGACTCCCAACAATATGACGGTAATGAGAAGAATCCTTAAGAGGGCTGCTATCAGTAGGACGAAGCTGAATATGAAGCTCCATAGGAGTAGTAGCTGTCCAACTATTAATGAGGCCAAAACGAGTAAGTCCTAAATATAGCGCTGCTGGGATAGATAGTAGCTATCATTTGTGCAAGTAATCTCAATTCCCAGAAAGTAATGTAGTGGACCCAAATCTGATATATAAAAACTGCTCACTGAGCCGTTGCTTGACAAAAGTAATATACCCTTCGTCATCTCTAGTAATCAGCATGTCATCAACATATAGAAAAAGCATAGTATGACCACATGGAGATGTATGAATAAACAATGCAGATCATGATTACTCGAGAAGAAACCAACAGCTAACACAACTAAACTGGACCGCTCAAACCAAACACGAGGGGCCTATTTAAGGCTATAAAGAGGATGACAAAGGCAACAAACATGACCAACAGGAGCCATCACACCCTGGGGTGGTTGCATATAAATCTCCTCCTGCAAATCACCATGAAGAAAAGCATTCTTCATATCCATCTGAGAGATAGTCCAAGAACGAACAGCAGCCATAGCAACATGAGTGCGAACTGTTGTCATATGAGCAACATGAGCAAATGTCTCATTATAATCACGACCATATGCTTGCTGAAAACCACGAGCAACAACTCGAGTCTTGTACCTCTCAACAGACCCGTCGAACTTGGTCTTGACCTTAAACACCCACTTGTAGGTAATAGGAACATCAAGAGCAGGTAAAGGAACAAAATCCCACGTACCAGTATGATCCAAAGCAACTAACTCCTCAGCCATAGCTAATTGCCACTCAAGATGAACATCCTCCTGATAAGTGTGATGCTTAGGCACAATAGCAGTAGAAGAATAACCATATCTCTTAGGAGCAATAATAGTAGTACGATCACGAAACTCATACCGAGATGATGGTGCCGGTGGAGAATAATCAAAAAGAGTATCATCAATACTAGACATGCCATTAGAGGAGTGAATAGTTGAAGACTGAATATCAGGAGAAACCCTAGACCGACGAGTATAGTGAAGAGGAAACGGTGATATGACTGAGGACAGACAAGAGCACTCCACAAAAAGAGGTATATCAAATGAAACAATAGGTGAAAGGTAAAGAAAAAAGAGAGACTCAGCAGGAGAAGAGGACCGAGTGGTAGAAGAATAAAAGTAGGAATAATCCTCGACAAAAGAAACGTCACGAGAAATACACATACGCAGAGCAGAGAGATCATAACATCGATAGCCCTTATGCTCAAGACTATATCCAAGAAAAACAGACTAAGTTGTTAACTTGGTGCGCTCACGAGGCGGAAGCAGAACATAGCAGGTACAACTGAAAACTCGAAAATGGTCATACCGTGGGGGAGTAGAAAACAAGAGCTCTCCAGGACACTTGCCCTAAAGACGAGAAGATGGCTGCATTTTAATAAGAAAGACAGTCGTAGAAATAGCCTCAACCTAAAAATATCGTGGAACATGAGATGCAAGTAAAAGAGTACAAGTAGTCTCAATAAAATGACAATGTTTATGTTCAGCGACACCATTCTAAGCATGAGCAATAGGATAGGAAAGCTGAGGAAGAGTTCCCTTAGCAGAGAGAAAATGACGAAAAGCATGCGACAAGCACTCCCCTCCTGAATCAGAACAAAAAGTCTAAATAGGAGTTTGAAAACTAGGTGTGAACCATACAAGAAAAAATTGATAATGGACAATTGTTGAGAATGATGTTTCATAAAATAGATCTAAGTATGTTGAGATTAATCATCAATAAAAATTACATAATAGATATGACCACCTTGGAATCAAAGGGAGCAGGACCCCAAACATCAGAATGAACCAAGGCAAAATGACGACTAGACCAAGATGTACTGGTAGGATATGTGAGTTGTAGCTGTTTACCAAGCTTGCAACCTTTCAATCATAACTAGTGTCGACAATGACACGACCAAGGACACCCTGATGAGTTAAAGTAGAAACACGAGAGCCACACAAATGACCAAGCTGATGATATTACTGAAGAAAACTAATAGAGACTGACACAAGAACTGAAGATGCATGAGTGGAGGAAGATGGAAGACTCAAACGATCAAGTAAGTAGAGACCCTGAGAATCTCTAAGGCGATGACCAATACCAACAAGTATTTCTGTCTGGCGATCCTGCACATAGCAAGTAGAGTCATCAAATCTAACCAAATAGTGCATACCAGCAAGTTGACCAACAAACATAAGATTCATAGAAAGCTGAGGTACGAATGACACACCGTGAACAGTAAAATGAATAGAGAGAGTGCCCTAATGGGTGATTGAACATGAGGTGCCATCGGTTGTCTGTACATAAGAACCATCCATAACAAGTCGACATGATGCAAGGTAAGACTTATCCGATGTCATATGAAAATAAGATCTAGAGTCCAAAATCCATAGAAGACTAGTACCTGACACAGAAGAAGAGGCTACAGCAAGACTGGCAAACCCATCAGGAGGGGCATCAGATGAAGACCGCTGCTAAACTTGAGTCTGAAGAGCCTGGAGTTGGGACTGAAGTTGACTGAGTGGCAAAAGAAGAATCCCCAATAGATGCAGGAGTAGAGACAACAACCACACCACGACGAGGACGATGTGACATTGGTCGCAGCTCCAGATGAAGCTTCAAGCACCTCTGAATGGGATGACCAGACTTCTGCAGTGAGAGCAGATAACCTGGTTTAATGTAGCATTAGTAAGTGGAACAGGCTGGTAAACCTCCTGATGAGGTGCCACAAAATAGATTGAAGTGGTGGTACTCCAAGAATAGATTGCGGTGGTGCCTATCCAAAGGGTAGAGAGCAAAGTCGAGTCACCTCAGCAATTAATGCAGCAAGGGCCTCCTCCATGGTTGGAAGAATATCATGCCCCAGGAGTTGAGCTTGAATAGGCTCAAACTCTGGGTGAAGACAAATAAACAAAGGTGAACAATAAATTCTGCGCATCATGACTCACCTCGCATACACATCCAGTACATCCGGCATAAGAAGTAGGAACCATAGAGATCAGTTGTCGTGAAATGCGAGTGAAAGAACTATAGTACTCCTCAATAGACATATTGTAGGATCAAGGATAACCGACTAGGGGGGGTGAATATGAGGTTTTTAAAATTTTCTTTCCTTCAAATTAATTTCTATAATTTTAATATGGCAAAGATTTAAAACACTTGAAACCTACACAATTCTAATAAGATTATGGTTCAACAAGAATGAATCTTTATAAGAACCACTAGCACAAATAAATAATCACAGTATTCTAAAAATACAAGTGCTAAAAGGAGACAAAAGGAAATAAATGTACACATGATGTTTTTACCATGGTGATCGGAAACTTGCTGGTTTCCCCTAGTCCACATTGAGAAAAGTCCAAACGAATTGGACCGGCTCCACGAATTAAGCCCCACCTCCTCAATCTACTATTGGTAGTCCTTCCTTCACTCCGAAGATGGTGGACTCCAAACCACTCACAAGTCGATGCTGAGCTTCTTCACAACCTTCTTGAAGAAGTCACTGTGCAAACTCCACCAAGTCGTCCAGGTGCCGGCAAACACCTAAAGTAAAAGACCACTCGCTTCGCTTGACGACAGTCAAGTGCCAAAAGGATCAATCTAACAGATGCAATGTACTTGTTTGGCTCAACCCCCTCAAATAAATGCATAATGAGAAAGAGAGGTGTGGAGTGAATACTCAATGCTCAAGGATGTTCAATAGGGTCTATTCTTACTATCCTTAAGTAGGTGAATGGGTATTTATACCCTCACCAACCAAAACTAGCCATTAGAAGTGAATTCCAGAAAAATTCAGGGCAAGCGGAAGTATCGTAGGCCAAAGGTCGGTACTTCCGCACCTGTTCTGATGCGACAGTAATAGCTATGTCAGAGTTTCTAAACTAGTCGTTAAAAGTTGGTGTGGAACTACCGCCATTATAAATCATGTAGTTCCATTAGCTGGTAGTTCCGGAAAGTCGGTCCGGTACTTCCGTTTGAACCGAGGCTGAGAGTTGGCACTCTCTGGAAAAAAGGTTTCGCCCGAACTTTCGGAGCTTCCGTGCTCCGGAAGTACCGTTTGAGGCTGCGGAACTACCGCTCTACAGTAGTTCCGCCATTAAAACTCCGGTACTTCCGTTTGCCGCGGACTCAGAATAGTCTCAACGGTGCTCTTTGGAAAAAAAGGCTCCGTTTTTCCAGACAGAGCACATATTTGGCTATCAATTTTAATTTTCAATGAATGCATGATCCTAACTTGATCTAAATAGCACAAGAATATGCTATCAAGCTACTTACCATGATCCCTCTTTATGGTACGATATTTAGTCTATAATTCGGTCTTCTATCCTTTCTTCTAAGACTGGTAAAATAAAAAGAGGATCCTAGTCTATATATACCTTTGCCTTAAACCACTTTGATCTTCATGTTGATTCTTAGCATACATCTTGTCATTGTTTTAGGGACTTAGCCTTTTAAACACTTAACAAACACGTTAGTACCATATTCACATAAATTCATTAATTACCAAAACCATTTTTTAGGAGCCTAGATGCTTTCACATATTCTACTGACATAAATCATAAAGAGTCTGTAGAAGAGAAAAATGACGAGCCACATTGGTCTGCTCATAGCACTGTTGATGATATTCTCACATCTTGCGAGAACTTGGAAGGTCAATGAAATCCATCCTGATGAAATTTTGACACTGTGACATAGGATGCCCATAACACGATCATCAACACTCTGCCATGCAGCAGTAGCATTCACATCCGTCTTATCCGTCGGAGGCTCTACCATGATATATGAAAGAAGACCAATGGAGTGAAGGAGCATGCAAAATGACGACAATCACTCATGATAATTATGGCCATCCAACTTGATATCTAAGGCCAGAAGAACACCTCCTAAATTGAGAAAATTAGAAGCAGCAGAAGTACCAAAGAGAGAAGACATCAAAGCGAAGAGGCAATTGAACCGTTGGTCCTAATAGATAACCCTTGTGAGAGATAGGACTCCCTAACCAAGCCAACACAACGGGAAGTCCCACTTTGATCACCGTGGAAGGAAGGCAAGGCAACGTCGTCACGTGAAGTGAAGAAGCAAGAGAGGCGATCGAACCCTTGCTCCCGATAGACAACCCTCGCGACCAACTCAGGGGAGGCCGGCGATGGAGGAGACCGGATCCGGTGAAGATGGCTAACTCGATCCAGCGATGGAGGCGGTGCGACAGCTAGCACAATGGAGAAGAATGGAGTATCCGATTGGAGGCGGCGATGAATCAGGTCGCAAATCCAGCAAGTACAGAGGCCTTGGCGGCTCACACCGAGGAGGAGGTCACGCGATGACAAATCTGGCCAAATCTGCGCCATAACATAAGAGCCTGGTTGGGTGATGTGGGAACCTCCCGTAAAGAATTGATTAGAAGGAAAGTGAAGTTAAAATTTGAAAACAAATGAAAAGAGAAATAACAATAAACTGAACACGACTTGCAAATTTGTAAAAATTAAAGATGGCATCTGCCTTGTTTCCTGGGGATCAATAAGGCATTCATGCTCATGGCCCCATATTACCAAGTCCAGAAAATGTGGCAAGAGGTATTCATCGATGCCATTGTTAGGGCTTGCATGCCTTTATCCTGCAGAAATTCAAGACAACAATTGCTAGTCAGGAAGAATAATCGTAAAAATTAAATCACAAATAGTTAAACCATTTTCATCAGTGATCGTTCAATCACTTTTTGCGTACCTGTTCTGATGAAGAACCAAAATGTCGAACCAGTCAGACAGTGGCATATCATCTAGATTTTCAGGTTGTATCCACTCTATTGCATGAGGTGTCTGAAGAACCAGATACATTCATGTAAATGTATTCAGCATTAACAAGTTGCTAGCTCCAGCTGCAACTAATGATAATTCTTAAAATCATAAGGAAGTTTTTCAATGAACAAAGTACAAATAGATATACCTTTTTGACGAGTATAGGATGGACTGATATTTGAGCAACACCGGAACTGCCAAGATCCACCTTTCCGAAATAATTCACAAAATTGGAAGCGGAGAGAATATCAGTCGTAGACAGATTGCCCTACCATAACCTGCAGGATCATCATGGTTCCCATGGATGGTGGGAACAAGCAAGCCGGCGTTGAGGTTTGGTTCTTCATAGTTCACTCGACCAAACCTGAAGGTAACAGCCTGTTAATTAAAGCTGATCAATAGCTAGCTAGGGATGGTTTCTTAGATCTTTGGATGGTGCATGCCCATGCTTTGTAACGAAGTATAGCTACTAAGATCGATTGAGAAACAACAATGTTCAGAAGTTCAGACATGAAGTTGACAATTAATTTCGGCACCTGTTCGGCAGGCTTACTGCCTGATCACTGATCACCTGAAACTGCACCGGCAGGTCGTTCAGGCAGTAGCGTCTCAGGATCTCCATGGTCATCACCAGCGTCGAGTGCGAAGGCTTGTTCTCATGGAACAATTCACCACCAAGAAGCAGGAAATCGATCTGCAAACCGTGCCTCCAATCATATCAAACAGTTGATACTTAAACAGTGCATGTGCAGAAGTAGAATAGTACATGCAATGCAAAGAGAGGTGCGCATACTGCATACATATCAAATGTGCTTCTTGACAAGATCATTTACCTTGTTCTGCTCTGCCAATGAACAGATCCCCTCGAAGGTGTCGAATGAGTCAAACCGCCGTAGCTCGTCCTTCTCGAGGAAGCCGAGGTGGCAGTCGGTCGCCACGAGTATACGCAGTGTACTGCTTCCTTCTTCGGCCTGTCTGAAGAACAACACATGCAAAAGCTAAATGCGAGTAGCAGCATTGGAAGTTGCAGGTACCTCGTACCTGGAGGCATGCAAAGGAAGATGTTTTTCGTAGTTGAGTGAGCTATGGAGTGAGAAGTAATAAATTTATGATTTGAGTACTAGTGGTTTTTCCAGAAACAACTGAACCACAAATTCACAATCAAGATTCGTTTACCACTTCTTTTTTTAAATGACTGAATTACAATTGGGCGCTTTTGCACTATTTTTTTTGTTTGTTTGTTTTTAAACAGCTGAGTTACAATCGTGTTTTGTATACATAATCTTGTTTTGTATACTGAGTTTTAGTTCTTTAAACAACTGTATTACGGTCTAGCCTTGTGCACTAGCTTACTCGACGGAATAGATATTTCTATACCGATTACCGAGTTGTTCGATCTGGTAATCTGGTGTACCGTTACTAGGTGATAAAGGGGACATTGTGTACATGTTCGCAAACCTAAACTTCAATGTGCAACGAAAAATATTGAGGTAACAAGAAAGAAAAGAATAAACTTGGTTTTATTGTCAGATGTTGTCTAAGGAGTTTGCTATACATATCATTAATTATGAAAATTAACTCAACGAAATAATCTCGGGTTTATTGATGGTGAGGATAGAGTGTTGATTAGTACACAGCTACATAAAGATCTGGGCAACAACAATGTCACTATATCAAATCTGGTACCTTTCTATATGGAAGCACATGAATACATGCATGACGCATGCATGAAATGATGAGTAGTATATCTGTAACTAGTATCGGAATGATAAAAGAGCAGCAGTACTTTCAGTTTACCGCATTGCTCGCACGTATAACACCCAACAGCATTTTTCTATGGGGTTTTATTAAACATCATCTGATGTTTTCTTTTAAACTATCATTTAAATTTAAGATTGTTGGATTAGAGATTCAATGATCATGAATTCTCCCTCCTCCTCCTTGAATTTTACTCCATTCCACTTGAAAAAAATCTCCCCCTTAAAAAATAAGGAGCCCTTTGATCTCTAATCTAAAGATCATAAATTTTGATGATAGTTAAGAAGAAAATATTCGGATAATTCCTAGACACTCCTTTTTCTATGCACTAAATCTGAATACACATATAAATTCATTTACACCAAGCAATGTCCACTACCGGAAAGCTGCTATATGCCGAGTGTCTGGAGTTTTGCCGAGTGCAATCTATCGGGCACTCGGTAAACAACCACTTTGCCGAGTGCCTCCACGGGGACACTCGGCGAAAATAAAACACTCGGCAAAAAATCTTTTTGCCGAGTGCTGCAGATTAGACACTCGGCAAAAGAAGATCTTTGCCGAGTGCTTCCAAGAAAACACTCGGCAAAAAGAAAATACTCGGCACCAACCGTCGTCCGTTAGAGGTCAGCCGCCGCCGTTAGAACTTTGCCGAGTGTCTGGAGCTGACACTCGGCAAAGAGCTCTTTGCCGAGTGTTTTTTTTGCGGCACTCGGCAAAGAAATAAAACCTTTTCCTTTCCTACCCTTCAAACATTTTCTACTCTCCACATACAACATATGGTACTCCATGTTAAAATTTGGTATATTTTTGTATGTGTTTGCTATATTTAATTAATTAATTGCATTTCAAGCAATTTTTTGAATCAAGTCAAATTTGAACTGCAAGTGATTCAAATAATAGAAAAAAATGAGTAGAAAAATGATATTCATGTTATTCAGCCCGGTTTGAGGCCTTACCTGTGAAATGAAAAGGAATTTCGAACATCTTGTTCAGGAAACACGAACACGAACATGTGGCCGAATGGTTTTTAAATTTTAAAAAAAGCAAACGAAGTCTGAAAATCATGAGATTTGTCAAGATGTCATGATATCATACGGGGAGCCTGTGGTAAAAAATTGAGAAGCTTTCGCATAAGTTGTCACGTACGATGCTTACAAACCGAAGTATTTCTGAAGAAGAAGCACAGAGTTGAGAAGGATCCGGTAAGATTTGGAGTCAAAGTGACGGTCGAATTGTGGTTTGACTACAAAACTTTTTGTATAGGCAATAGACAACAGAGATTGTTTCATGTGAAATTTTGGTAATTTTTCGGATCCGTTTGATAATTTTAATTTTTAAACTGCAATTATAGAATTTTAATTGATATAAATTGAATTTGAGTTATAACTGCATGAAATAATGGTCTAATATTCGTAGAAGCATCGAATATGCATTGTTGAGTGAATTTGACAAGGCATTTTCAAAGTACATTCGAACAAATTTGTAAAACACGTTATGGAAAAGAAAGAAAGGAAAGAAAGTTTTATTAAAAAAAATCTTTGCCGAGTGCCTTGTGGGCGACACTCGGCAAAGGAGGAGGGCTTTGCCGAGTGCCAGATCAGGGGCACTCGGCAAACAACACAAACAAAACGTTTCCCCGCGGCCGCGCTCACACACGCAACAAACACAGCCCGCCGCCCCGCCCCCGCGCGCCCCGCACGCCCGCCGCCGCGCCCGCCGCCCGGCCGCGCCCGCCACGCCGCCCGGGAGCGCCCGGCCGCGCCCGCCACGCCGCGCCGTCCCCGCCCCCGCCGCCGCCCGGCCGCCCGCCGCCCCGGCCACCGCTTCGACTGCCGCGGCCGGCCCGACCCCCGCGGCCGCCCGGTGCCGCCCCGGCCACCGCTTCGATTGCCCCGGCCCCCGCGGCCGCCCGCCGCCCGACGCCTCCCCCGCCCGACGGCTCCTGCACTGTCCACCGCCACCGCCTTGGCTGAGGGCGGTTCCTGGGCTCCCGACTGCGCGGTGTACCTCTGCTTCTCGGGTTGGAGCCGTGGACGTCTCCCTCGGCTCCGACAACTTGTCTTCCCACGTAGACAATCTACGTGCTGTGAGTTACCCTTTTCCATGCTCGGTTTACAGTTCAGCTATTTATTCATGTTCATAGATTATGTAACCTAGTTAGGCGTCTCCCGTTCGAAAGAGATACGGTTGGAAATATGCAGATCTTTGCATATCTATAACCGTATCTGTTTCGAATTGTCCACGTTTTTTGGACAGCCCGAGGATGCGTAGATGGGGTTAGTTTCCATGGTCTACTCCGATCCATGACAGAGTTTCGGCATCATCTCCCTGTTGTTCTCCAGATACACAATCTCCCTGCCAGGACGTGTATTTGGAGAACAGCGGGGAGGTGCTGCCGAAATTCTGTCTCGGATAGGAGTAGAGCATGGAAACTAACCTCATCTACGCATCCTCGGGTGGGATTAGGACCTATCTTCACCTATTACATAGGAGAAAGATCGTGTAGATGCATTTGATTCTTATATTACTCTCTGATATGTTAGAGGATGGATGACCGTGAGTGGATGTACACGGGCCGCTCAAGTCAGGGTTCGTTGTCCGATGAATGGATTGAGAAGACCGATGCTTTCTTGGAACTAGCATTTGCCAAGGTTAAAGGAGCGCGTGCCACTTGGTGTCCCTGCAGCAGATGTGCAAACACGCGTCGACAAACAAAGGAGGTCATGGGTAAACATCTTTGCAAGTTTGGATTTACGGCAGACTATACCCGGTGGATCTACCACGGTGAATCCGATCGTATGAGATAGGAGGTCGTGAGACCACGCGTCGAGGATTATGATGCTGATGGCGGGGTAGGAGACATGTTAAATGACTATCATGAAGCACACTTCGCTGAAGGACGTAGGGAGGAGGAGCCAGAGGCAACCGCAAAGGCGTATTATGACATGTTGTCTGCGGCACAGAAACCCCTTCACGGCCAGACGAAGGTTTTTCAACTGGATGGCATTGGACGCATAATGGCCTTGAAGTCCCAGTTTAGCGTGAGTCGAGACGCCTTCGATGCTATGTTGACAGTTTTTGGCAGCATGCTTCCGGAGGGTCACATTCTGCCAAAGAGCATGTACGAGTCAAAGAAACTCCTTCGTGCACTTAAGATGCCATATGAGCAGATACATGCTTGTCCGAAGGGGTGCATCCTATTTAGGAAAGAACACGCGGAAGCAAAGTACTGTGCAAAGTGTGGATCCTCTAGGGATGGCAGATCGGGATGGCAGGGTATTCGCCAACAAGGCGGAGCGGGTGACGGCCGAGCTGTGGGTAAGTCTTCCTCGCACTACATTGCTCAATACATCGCATTCATTGGACATTCTTGAAATAATGACTGGATACATCGCGTCTATATGCAGGATTTCTTCAGATGCCAGGAGGGATATGAGGCCAAGGCGGCTAGTGTGGCTCACAAAGCCTGTTATAAACTCGTGAAGGACATGCATTACGAGGCGCGCGTCCAGGCCATCGTAACATACAACGCTACCTACCTTGGAGTGAAGATCAACAAAACTCAAGCAAGAAACATGAGGCTGACCCGGGAAGAATACATGCAGGTAAATATAGAACATTAATACTGATTTTTTCTGAGATTAAGTACGCTTAATTTGATCTTCTTATATGTCATATACTTGATGACGTGTAGGTGCCTCCGTGGTGGTGCGCCCAGCATCTCCAGTGCTGGGCACAGATGGTGGACAAGTGGTGCGCCGCCGAGTGGGAGGAGACGCACAACGCTTGCCGGGAGCGGCGTTTGATGATGCCAGGTGCACCACACCATCAAGGCAACCGTAGCCTCGACGAATTCGCGGCTACATGGGTACGCGAATTCATTTCTTTATTATAACGCTCAATTCTGCATAATTTCTAATCATCTTGCTGTTTTTTCGCAGTCGTCGTCACATGGTGGCCAGCCTTGCTCCCAGTTCAAGGCATGGGCTTTGGCCCACAAGGGCAAGGCGACGTCCGACGTCGACTACAACCCGGAGGACCCGCCCTCGGTGTACAGCAATGCGACCGTCCACAGCCGCCTCAGTGAGTACACATCGATGGCAAGGGCCGTCCATGGGCCAGAGTATGATCCGAGCACCCAGGACCTTGATGGAGAAGTCGTCATGAGGGTGGGAGGAGGCAAGAAGCATGGGCGGTACTGGATTGGCGACAGCACACTCGACACGGCCACTACTCCCACTCTCTCCCAGATTCGAGCAAGGAGCACGAGCTCAAGCCCGGCCATACGCCCACGGCCGGACACTGCACAGTCCCGGATGGAGGCACTCCAGGTTATTTCTGTTTTATTCGTCGTTCATTAATTTTTACATACCTTTGCTTTGCATTGTAACATTGGGGTGAAATATTGTAGGCCCAGCTGGAAGAAGAGAAGAGGCTACGGGAGGAGATGGCGGCGAGGATGGAGGCCGATCGGCAGAGGAATGAGGCCGAGCGGCCGAGGATGGAGCAGATGTTTCAGTAGATGCAAAGTCTTGGCGAGAGGATGGGTCAACCTCTGCCACCGGAGCTATTCCCTCCTCCACCTCTTCCTGCATCTACTCCTGTGAGTTTGCCTTCTCTACCTTGAGCTCTTTACTTACCATGTTTATTGCTTTCGCTTGTGCTTTGCTTGTATGAGCTCTACCTTCTTAGATTAGCTATAGGCAAGTTGATAGGATTGTCTCTAAGTTGCAAAACTCTTTTGTGTTGAGGGCAAGTTAGAACACACTACAAAAACCTTAAGTCCATATCTCTTGTGCATTGCGGCCTAACTTCCAAGTCAGCATCAAGTTCCTTTCACCTGAGCTAGTGGAGTATGAATGTTTAAGTTTGTATGTTCCTACCTTAAATCTTCTCTCACACATGCAATCTCTTCTCCTTTGTGCAGAATCAATCGGCGGCTTCGAATAATGTGCCTCATGACCCACCACATCAGTCGGGGTGGCCAGCTTGGTGAATGATACTTGTGGTTGTGATGCTTATTGTGAATGGTACTTGGAGATACTTGGATTTGCATTTGTGGTTCACTTGTGGTTGCACTTGGATTACTTGGTTCACTTGTGGTTGCACTTGGATTACTTGGTTCACTTGTGGTTGCACTTGGTGATGCACTTGGATTATATGTGATATATTGTGGTTGCACTTGGTTCACTTTGTGAATGACACTTGTGGTGATTACTTGTGGACTATATGTGATATATTGTTGATATATCTGTGATATATTGTGACTTGTTTGAGTGGGGTGCAATAAACAATTAAAATAGGCAGTTTTTGGCCACTTTGCCGTGTGTTACACTCGGCAAAGGGAGGCTTTGCCGAGTGTCATCGTAAAAACACTCGGCAAAGTAACATTTCTGTGCATTCTGGGAACATATTTTGCCGAGTGTTTTGGCTTTGCCGAGTGTCATGGTAATGACACTCGGCAAACTCTTAGTCTTTGCCGAGTGTCTTTACCATGACACTCGGCAAAGCTTAAGATTTTGCCGAGTGTCATTACCACGACACTCGGCAAACTGGAAGGATTTGCCGAGTGCCATTCCGTCCTGGCACTCGGCAAAAGACGCCGTCACCGTGTTCTCACCGTCCACTGATCTTTTTTTGCCGAGAGTCGTTTCGGCACTCGGCAAAGCCTTTGCCGTCAGAAACTTTGCCGTGTGAGCTATGCCGTGGGTGGCTTTGCCGAGTGCTCGATGAAAAGCTCTCGGCAAAGAGCTCTTTGCCGTCAGAAACTTTGCCGTGTGAGCTATGCCGTGGGTGGCACTCGGCAAAGCCTTTGCCGAGTGTTTCTCGTGCTTTGCCGAGTGCCACCGGCACTCGGCAAAGCTGCTGAGCCCGGTCGTGGTCGTAATAGTCGGCAAATAATTTCTTACCCTATAGGAACTTTTAAACCTCCATAGATTGCTAGTTAACCAAAATACAAGATTTTCTCGGGGAGCCATTATCCTCGGAACGGAAGCCGAGGAAAAGGGGAAAAATTATTTTGGAGAGCAGATAAAGGGAAATAAAAAAAAAGAGAGGACGGCCCCCGGGCCACGTCCACATGAACTGGGCCTAGCCCATGGCCCAATAGTTAGGCCCATTTTTGTTTTATTATTTAAAATAAAAGGAAATAAGAAAAGAGAAGAGAGAGAGAAGGAGAAGACGCATCGGCCGCCGCCTGCCCTTGCTCCGGTAAGCCGCCGCGGTCTCCCCCCTCTCCTACTCACCGTCGTGGATTTTCTGGCTGATTTTGATGGTTTTTCTTTCCTTCATCGCTCTGCAGCTTTGAAGTGGCTAGAGTAGCTGGTTCGGGATGGTAAGCTGTGATTCCCCTCCCCACCTCTAGTTTTGCCTGCTCGATTGGATCGATCTGACTCTGATTCTTGGTTGTTTCTTGGAGCAGTCGGGGCGCAAGGAGACGGTGCTGGACCTGGCCAAGTTCGTCGACAAGGGCGTCCAGGTCAAGCTCACTGGCGGCAGGCAAGGTCCGTTGCTAAATTTCGTTCCAATCAATCACGAGTTGGCCCAAATAGTTTCGTAGTTACATGTTTCTTGAATCTTGGTACCTACGGGGTTAGTTCGAGTTGGTTTACATGCGTAGTGAAACACCATGGCATGGCATGAAACCTTACAATGGTAGGAGCAGAAGACACCAGGGTGGAGCTAAGACTTCTTGATTACATAGCCAACTCGAAACCATGCTGCCAACTCCTTCGGCGAGATTCACTGCATGCACCAGCTTGTTCGTGCCGATCCAGAGGACTAGTTGTAGGCTTGGACCGCTGTTCGCCTTCATGGCATCCTTGTGCCTTCTGTGGCTGCAACCTGTTCTGCTCTGAGTGCATTCCAGGGAAAATTGTAACCTGTTAGGAACGATTGATGAAAATGATAATGATGTAGTGGGATTGTTGGTTATCAATTTATCATGCGTTCAACATGCCTTGGTTTTACTTTTCCATGGGAGCTAACTTAGCAGAAAAATTTACGACTTGCTTCCGGGAGCCTTCTGGTTTTGGCTTGACCCGTTGACCGAGGGTAAGGTTTGATCACTATAATGCATTTTCTTATGGTTTATTGGCATGGCCCCTGCGGATCCATGCCCACCCAGTTAACAGGATAATGCTTACTGTTACTAGAATTAGTGCCCCAAAACCCACCTTGACTTCTCTCAGCCAGATGGATAGCAACTTTATCAAACGATGTTTCCTAATTCCTTAATTTTCTTTCCAAATAAGTAAGTCTCTAAATCAGCTCACTCTCCTGAACACGGCTTTTGGTGTTGTATACAAACACCTTATGTAAATTAGCATGCTGCTTGCATGCATCCAAGTATCCAACAACACCAATATTGCCCCATTGACAGGATCTTGCCCTTCTGGAAACTTAGGGTGTGTTTGGTTGTTGCCCCCAACTTAACTTACCAAAATATTGGTCATGGCAATGTATTTGGCTTTTGCTTTGTTTGTTACCAAAATTTTGGCTGTGTAGGAGTATTTTGGTCATCCCCTCACAATTCCTACCTAAGTTTTGGCCAAACAGAGGGTGCAGCATTCTCTCACCAAAAAATTGGCTAGCCAATTCTTGCCAAAGTTTGGTGGGGCTAGATAGGGCATAAACCAAATATACCCTTACTATCTTTCCTATTTTGTCGCTCAAGTTCTTCTACTTTTGATTTTACAATCTTGTATGACCAACAGATATACCAAGATACTTGAAAGGCATATTCCCTAAGCCACAAGTAAAAAACAGCATGTGTTCTATTCACTGTTAATCTCTCCTAGGTAACATGATTGGTTGTTCAAACAACTGAAGGAAGAGTTACATTTTTCATGTTTTCACATTTTCCTACTCCATTTTCCATAAAAAGAAGGTGAAGAACCATGCTATCTGCATATTGATTTAAGTAATGGCATGTTGTGGACTTGTTCTAGGGGAGGACATACTCTCGATGTGGGTCTGCAAGGGAGAGCTGGTGGTTAGGAGGCACAATCTGTGCAAGAAGAGAACGGCTGAGTTGTTTGTTATTGTCTTCTTATCTTCATATTAGGAAGTCATTAGTTGTCATATCTTAGGACGTACTCTTGATGTGGGCCCACGAGGGAGAGCTGGTGGCTAGGGGGCACAATCTGCACAAGAGAATGGCTGAGCTGTTTGGAATTATCTTCTTATCTTCATATTATGTGGATTAGCTCCCATCTTTTAGTATTTCTATTTAAAGAGGACAGTCATCGCTTAGGAGGTGAAAAAATAAACAGAAAATTGCCTAAAATATCAAGATTTAGAGTCTCGCGCATGATGGCCAGGGACTAACCCTGCTGTGTACCAGAGGGTGAGCTTCTTGCCCCTCGCTATCCTATATGATCCCATCTAGAAACCCATTCACTTCTATTGTCAATACGAGACTGGACAGTAAACTTAGAAGCACCCCCGATCAGATGCAGAGACTGCTAAGGGTGCGAAAGGACTCAAGGAGCACATAAATGACCCAAGTGTATTCAATATGATTGTCTAGAGTTACAAATGACCTCCCCTCTCCCATTACAAGAGGTCCTAGAGGGGGAGAGGGGGGCAAGTGAAATTACAAGTTTGCCCTTGAGGCCTAGCTTACTCTTAAGGGTATTTACGTCCTTTGCTTCGTGCGGGTTCCATCACGTTTGGGACTCCAGGGTTGGTTCGTTTCTGACTTTGGACTCCATCCGGAGTTGGTCCCAGACCTCGCCCGGGGTTGGCTCTGGACCTCCTTCGGGGTTGGTCTTGCGTACCTCGCCGAGGTTGGTCACTTGGTCTTGCGACCCTCGCTGAGGTTGGTCTCGCGGACCTTGCCGAAGTTGGGTCTCGCTGACCTTGCCGAAGTTGGTCTCGCGAAGCTCACCGAGGTTGACTTGCGGACTTGGCTTAAGGTAGACCTTCCAACGGGTGCCGTTGCTCCAAGGTGGTCGTGGGCCTGAGGTAGTGCGGAGACCCTCCCCCAACAACTTCTTTGCCCTCATTTCACATTCCACTGAGCCCATAGTATCTTGGTATCAGAGCCAACTGCCACATCTTCCACAATGAGCGACGGTGTGGAAGGTTCCGAAGTCTAAGGCAAGAAGCTGGATTAGATCCTGGCACAGTTGGCTTTGCTCACAAGGAGGGTCAACGCAAGGACCAGCAAGAACTCGCCCTAAACTTGGCCATGGTGCATGTTAAGCATGGTAAGGCTGTGGTTAATGATAATCTAGTTCCATGTCACCCAAAGAGCTTATGTCCCGGTCGCCGTCTTCTTCGACTAATGGTGGTAGTTATGGCAACAACGCCCCATACCACAAGTTGGATTTCACATCTTATGACAGCAAAAAAGACCCGTTGCCCTAGCCAAAGCAGTGCAAACAGTTTTTCTGGGGGCAGCGGACAATGGAAGAAGAGAAGATGTGGTTGGTGTGGAACCATCTGATTGGCATGGCCCAATAGTGGTACCACCAATTGGAGAGAGATAAAGGTATGCCGACTTGGCCGCGCTTCTTGGACTGTCACTAGCCAGGTGTTGCCTTCACCTTAGCACGTGATGCGTGCACGCTTGAACTGGGGAACACAGGAGGTACTTATACATTGGGACACAAGTATGTCAGCTAACTCCCGGATGCCACTTGACGAATTTTGCCGTTGTTACCCATTGTTCCAGCTTGAGGATTAGTTGTTTTGCCAGGCGGGCAGAGTGTTGTGGACTCGTTTTGGGGGAAGACATACTCGGAAGCATTTGAGTGTTTTGGAAGCTTATCTTCTTATCTTAATACTTGGAAGTTGCATTAGTTGGCATATCTCAGAATTTGGTAGTAGTGCCATGCTTATCTTGTTAATTGATTAGATGCATATCTAAGGATTAGTTTCCATCTTGTTAGGAATCCTATTTAAAGGGGATACTCATTGCTTAGTAGATCAAGAAATAAACAGAAAATTGCCCCAAGTATTGACATTCAGGGACGGTCGTCCCAGCCCTGTTGTGAACCCGAGTGTGAGCCTCTTGACTCTTGCTATCCTATACGTTCCTGTCCAAAAAACCATTCACTTCTGCGCCCTTAGCTCACGTTCCATTTCCATCGAGCCCATAATAGGACAAAACCTCTTTGAGTAGATGGGTGACCAGCCTGTTAAAAAAATAGGCAAAATTGGCTCATGGACATTGCACTTCGTTGTCATTTGCCGAAACACACTGCAAAAGCCATATTTGGCTGGGTACCATTGCAAAACCATGATATTTACTGTTGGACACCTCGGCCAATATTATATGATTTCTAGACAAAAGAGGGAGAGAGAAGGACGATTCATTGCTGCAAATGCCCTTCGGGTCGGAACCCATTTGTATTTGGCTAAGTTGGATGATATGGCCAGGTCGACCGGAAGGGCATTTGTTATCACTGTCCTCTCTCCTCTTTGGCCCAGATATCATATTATATTGGCCGAGGTGTCCAACAATAAATGATCGCGGTCTTGCAATGGTACCTAGCCAAATATGGCTTTTGGTGTGTGTTTTGGCAAATGACAACAAAGTGCATTGTCCAGTAGACAATTTTACCTAAAACATATCTTGTTTTTTTACATTGTTTACCATAGTTGCAAGAACCTTAGTAGTACTATTGAGATAAAAATTGCAATAAAATGTCACCTTGTGTAAGACTCTTGCAAATTCTGAAGTACGTTCACACTTGATCATTTACTTTGATCCCCAAGTTCCCTCCCCGCACGCCTGCTGATCCAATCACACTATTTAGCAATGGGATACTTTGATCTAAGCATGTTTATCATATACAAACTGAAGAAAGATAAGTCAACATCAAGGTTCTCTTGGATATCAGGATATTCTATTTCTGCATTGGCATCAGTAAAATAATCAAATCACTTGCTGTGTATCATATTATGTTTTACAGGTTTATATGGACTTGTTAACTTTTTAATGTTACACCTGTTAGTTTGTTGTTCCAATATGCATGCTCCTAGAATGTTTCAAATTTCCAAAAGGCAGAAACCATTCTAGTTATCTTGCAATTTGTTGTAAAACCACACCACAGGCTGTGACTTTGGCATTTGTACACCTGCAGTAACAGGGACTTTGAAAGGCTATGACCAGCTTCTGAACTTAGTGCTTGATGAAGCGATAGAGTTTGAAAGAGGTACTGCTGGATACATTGCATAATTTTGTTTGATCCCGTCATGTGGACTATAAATTGCAAGGTTATGTATTTGGCGGTGAGTCTCAACTGAGAACACATTTCCATTCTTCGCACATTGCCTTTGTTTCTATGATGCTAATATGCTGTTACCATACAAAGGAGGAGATGGGCTAAAATACATCAGATCAGTACTGTATGCTTACATAATTACTATTTGCTGATGTAGGTGTAGTGCACTTGTAAATAACTAAAGACAAGACCTTATTCTGTCTTATTGCCAAGTTTAACAGATTTCACGTTTTTTTTTGGTAGAGCAAGATGATCCATTGAAACTATCGGGGAAAACCAGACAGCTTGGTCTGATTGTAAGTTTCTTTACAGTATTGACTTCAATACTCAACTTATATTCCTCCTATATTATTTGTGTGGTTCGGCAATTGTAGTTCCAAGAGTAGTGGATGTCATCCTCTATGATTCTTTTGCGTGGTGCTGAAGTGTGCCATAGTTTTTTGGGTGATAAGTGCCATAGTTAATTTCCTGAAATTGTTGCTATCAGCAATGTTTGTAACAGAATGACAATTAAACGAAATAAGCTTGAACCAGGAACTAGTGTTTTCCATAGTTTCTTACAATCTCCTTCATTTCTGTGATTTGTTTTCTAATGGTCCCATTTGATCATCCTCACGACTCTAATGGCTGTTTGTTGCAGGTCTGCAGGGGCACAGCGGTGATGCTGGTATCACCAACGGAGGGAACAGATGAGATCGCCAACCCCTTCCAAAATGCTGATGGAGCATAAACCTGCACGACGTCAATGATTCTCGCCTAGTCAAGATCTATGCCCTCGTAAGTATGACCTCAGACGCTGGTTTCCCAGTGGAGAGGCTTACTTATATTAACTCATGTAATTCGGTGTGGCAATCAAATGCTGAAGTACTACTCGTCTGAGACATTCTTATCTGTGCCAGATGATATGAATCGCATGAGATTTTCTCATGCGTTTATGCTTTCTTTGGTTTCTGTAGATGTTTGGTTTCTTTTCCTTGTTCAACGATCTCCGTTATGCCTTTGTGTGCTTGCAGTTTGTTCGTCTATGATTGAAGAGGACGTGGGAAAGAAAAATCGATTTTTTTATTTGGCTCTATTGTGTAACCTTAATTTTAAAATTAGTCCTATGTAGTATGAAATTATGAATTTAGCTTTTTTGCCAAACGTGAAAGAACCAACAGCTGATACGATGGCTCCTATCGTGGTTTTGCTGACGAGCACGGCATTGTTTGACCCGACGTGGCAAGTGACAGGACCCATCAGATGCCGACGTGTCATGCCATCCGACCGTGGTAGGGGTCAGACAAGACGCTGCGCAACCCGAGCGCGATAGGGGCGTCAACAATCTATCAGCGACAAAAAGGTTAACTAAGACGAACGACGACTGACGATAGACAAGATCAGCAATAACGCATGCTTACACCAACAAATTGCATTTGCCGGCAAAAAGGATGCAAAATGCAAAACCCACCCCTGCCGCGCTCCGGTTCCACGGCACCTTGCCTGGCCCTGCTGCGGTCGGGTGGTGCGGCACCCAATAGGTCCCACCACCTATCGTGCTGGGCCAAATTATGTTGTTTTCGTCGGTGGTGCCGCGGTGGCCGGATGCTGTCGTGGTCGGATCGTGTTGTAGGAGCCACACATCGGTCGTTGGTTCTTTCATCTTCGATAAAAGGGTTAGATTTATAATTTTGTATCACAAAGGACTGATTTTAAAATTAAGGTGACACAATAAGATCAAATGAAAAAATATTCAGTAGAATCTAGCGAACACTTGTAGCAACCATTGGCTGGGTAGCTGCCCAATGGTGGCTCTCCCCGCAGATTCGATTAAACGCCGAGTCAATCACGATTTCCCCCTTAATTAAGAACAACAATTGCCTACCTTCAGGTCTCATTTTGTCGATCCGCTACAGTTGTTATCACTGTTATCGTATCAAGAAACTGCACATAAATTTAGAAAGTCCAAATACGCAAATTGAAAGTTCAGAACAAGAAATGAATTTGGTTCGATTGGTTTAATTCGATTCAAATTCCCATTTGTTTCATTGAGATTCCCATTTGTTGTCGCCTAACCATTCGGCGACAGCACCCTCTAGTCGTTCAACCGTTCGGCCACTGGATGGGCTATATAAGTCACACGCCCGAGTGATTGCCGGCCGAGTGCAAGAACAAAGAGAAGAGATGAGAGAAGAGGAAAGAAAGAAAAAAGAGGAGAGGGAGAGGGAGAGGGAGAAGAGAAGGTGCAACTATTTCTACGAGGAGCGATTCGTCTGTAAGGTAAAATTTTTTTATCTTTTAGTCTATATTTTTGTAGTAAGTAAATAGTTTGTTTAGTGTAAAGAATAGTATACCTAACATCAGTAGAAAATGATAGTTCGAGAAAAAAATAGTATAATTTCGGTTAGATGGCTAGAAAGGAAAAACAAGAAGAGATGAGAAAGAAAATAAAAGGGAGGAGAAGCGTACATAGAATTAATTTATTTCATTGTGAATATTTAATTGTGAGGATCCCGTGGCAAGTTAGAGTACTGTGAAAAATTTTGGTAGTCGTGTTAAAATGCAAAACATTATTAGACAACATTTATGATTAATTAGGAATGTCGTAAGTACATTGAAAATTCATATGTACTATTAAAGCTCATATATTGCAAGCATATAGGTGGATGGAAAATCCCTTTGAGCATATGATCAGAGTATCTTCCATAAAACAAGTATATCCCTATTTAATTATTACCACCTTGCATCAAAAATTAAAATGATATTTAAATCAAAAGAATGTGGTGAGAAAGAAAAGAAAGAGATAAGGATAGACAGTTGAGGAATCCCCTATCAGGCTAGTAAATAGGTGGGTGGAAGGTCCCCACGACAGGAAAGAAAATGGCATGTATGTGACCTTCTGCATAGGGATAAAATATAAGATTAATCAGACTTCACTTGTGTAATGGACGGTATCAATCATATCAACAATCGTTCCATCTAATGACAGGCGGAATCAGTAGCTCTATCAAGATTATTATATTCTCCATATGAGTAAGTAGTTATAACTAGTGGAGAAACCAAGAGCTGGTATAGAGCCTAGGAGTGGGGGATCCAAAGCAGGAGGAACCCAAAACTGGTATAGAGCCCATTAGTGGGGGATCCTAGGCGTATATATTACCATAGTGGAGTGTTGGGTAAGGGTGAATGAACCAGCCCAACCAACAACTATGTTGCTTCCGTTGAGTGCAGGCTACCGGTTGAGAATAGTTGGGTGGAGATATAATATATTGAGATAGTAATAAAAGTTATGTGCTCTGATTCGAGCATTGCATGTAAGAAAATGCGAAGATCCACTCGCTACAAGGATCAGAGTGACTATTGGTAAAGTGGTACAAGTCTGTGCAGTGCTATATAAATCATGAATTCATGCCTGTCTCCTGGACTGGAGGTTATGAAACCAAGGAGGTTTTTATCCACTATACGAGTGTTTGATAGATTTCTAAATTAATAAACCAAAACTTTTCAAAACCTAAATACCTTTATTTTCTATAAGTTTTGGAAATGAGAAAGGGAAAGAGAAAAAGAGAGAGAATGAGAAAGAGATAGAAAATGAGCAAGAGAATGAGAATGAGAAGGAAGATTTCAAGAAATATTAGATTATGAGCATCTAGTGCATTTTGCTAATAACGCTTGCTGAGTACTTCTATACTCATCCTTGCTATTCTCCTCCTTTGTTTAGAACTAGCTCAGCCCGAAGATCTACAAGGATTTGACGAAGTTCACATGGATGACTACCACTACACTGGATGGAATGTTGTGAACTCGAGTACAAGAGAATATAACTATCGGCTAGTCATCGCCTTTTATGTAGTTGCTGGTTAAAACCTCTTTTCTTTCTAAATATTGTATTAGTTGAGCCCTCGTGGCTTTGTAATTCCCTTTAGCCCTGCGTAGAGAAAGTACTGTAGTAAGAAAGGACTATCTCTAATTATTGTTCTGCTGTAACACTCTAAGATGAACTTATTATTCTTTGGAGCAGTGTTCTACCTAGCAAATGAATAATAATCTGTTAACCAGTGTTATTACCCCTTAGTAATGACACAGGTCGTCACAAATATGAATATGTACCCTACTAGATAGTTGTAGATAACTTCATTGGCTTTCTATAAAGTGCTTAAACACTTAATTTGGTTAGATACATTAAAAGTTATGCTAATAGCAAGTTCGCTGTCCAGTGAATCATCGTGATTGGGTAGCGTCATGGTGATTATCAGATTAAAAATATTAGATGTCAGAATTAGGGTTTTTGCTCTACATGAAAGATGTAGACTGTGGTCTAAACTTTCCATAGTGTGCTAATTCACTGAATTTGGATGAGTAGTTTAAAAGATAATGCACTAGGAATGTTGCTGTCTAGAAATTGATCGTGTATGGTGACAATTGTGTTATGTTGCAAATTAAAAATAGTATACAGCCGAATTAAATTATAGTGATAACTAAAATATTTATATAATTTAATTTAGTTTCCAAAGTTGTATGTTTTGCTAATTTTCATGCTGTAGAAAAATAGATATAAAATTGCGAAACATGTTGTCCAATCAATTAATAGTATGACTTTTGGGGATGAAAACGAGGGACTAGATAGGTTAATCTTGAAATCATGATCACTATGAATATGTGGGAAATTTTGTGCAGATTTTAGAACATATATAGTTTATTATGTTTGGATTCTAGAATTGATAATTATAGTCGTTTGATCACTGAGACCGTGGAAAGGGTATCTGATGAAGAGGTTGTTTGTGTCAAGTTGCACACAGGAGTGATGTCGTTTTATTATTTGACTATGTACCACTGTAGCAAGATTTTTTTTAGGTTGGTTATGATTGTTCAGAAGGAGGTGTTGCTTTGGGGTAGGAATCGTTTGCACACTGTCCCGTTTGTCGTGATTGAAAAGTATGTGCATAGTAGAACAGTAAATTATGTTGATGGTTATTACTAATTAAATTTGATGCAATATTTATCATGTTTTTATGAGATGATAATGTTGCATTACGTACATTCATATTATGGAAACATATGACCTTTGTGGACATCTATGGCTACTTTGCGCGGACATCTCACACGAGTGAAAAGAGTAAGACCTACATTGGTAGGTACTCCACGAGAATGGAGATTGAGATTTCTGTAAAAAAGAGGACGGACTATTGAGGCCTTCGGATGAAAGAAGACGAGCTTGAGCAAGCATCATCAGGTGCTTAGTCCACTAAAGTGGTATAAGCTAAAGGGATGATGAGACATGTACATGAGCATTTGTATTACATCGACGAAAAGAAAGGGATATACATATGTGCCTAATGTTGATGATAACTGGCTAATGTCGATGATATGGAGAGATTACTGTTTTATTATGTACATGTTGAGTCGTGCGTTCACTCTTGTTTCATTGATGTTTTTAGATGACCAGTGATAGTAACATATATGTAATGGGAGCAACATATTTGTACCATGTCCAGTGAATAAATCTAGTTATCTTATTTACATCGTAGTGATTTAATTCATTTAGTTGTAACTTAGTCGATGGAACCTTTTGGGGACTTAAGGTGGGTGTGTGAAACATAGTTAGTTCCAAGTGCTTATGGACAAAGATGAACAATATAGACTATTATGGTGAACATTATTGTTTTAGTGTCTTTGCTAGTTGTATGTTCAAGATAAGAACTCCCGAACACATGGTTCTGACTTCTGAGTGTTCTTGGACACAAGGACCCAAGTGTTCTTAGGCGCGGGGCTCAAGTTTATGTATGAAACTATTATTCCTTCTTGTTCATGGCTTCTTTTAGCAAAAATAATTAGGGAGGGTGTTGCTGAAATTGCTACTAATGATAGTTTAATTTTAGAGTGACGAATGATAGCAGTAGTCTTCTAGGCTCACCGTTGGGTAGAGGTGCCACAATGACCTAGATGGTCCAATGCCAGTGTTGAGGCAGATGGGCGTTTTGAATCCAAGGTGGCAGGACTCGAGGAAGATGGGAACGGTGCTACGCAGCCGCCACCCGCGACTGGGCAAAGATGGTGACAGTGATGCATCGGGTCAGCAACAATGCACGGGATCGATCCCATCTGATTACCAGCCCGCGGCGTAGCCCAATTCTTGCTTCACCCCTAGCTTTAGTGGCTGCTCAGCTCCTATATATGGGTCTGTTCTTTTTGGCTGAAGCTTATGGCTTTTGGCTGCGGTTTGTGGCTTTTGGGTTGTTCGTGCGAAAGATTACAGCGTAAAAGAAGCTCACGTGCAGTTTTTACCGATACAAATAAAGTTGGTACAGTATGTATTGCAATTAACTGGTAGACTGTATCTTAAAAAGATACTCTGTTTAAAAGTTAGTTACTGTAAAAAAACTGAAAAACAGCTTTTGAAAGCCGAAAAGAATATGGCCTATATACAGTCCTAGAACCAAGAGAACAGTAGACGCATTGCTCACAGTCCGTTCCATAAATTGTACGCCATATACGCACAGAGGAGAACGGCGAATCCCCGCTGCATGCTTGCCATCGTATACGTACGTGCGTTCGGTGTGCTGGCTGAACCACGCGCGCGCGCCAATGGTTTCGCTGCCCGGATCGACTCGGCTTCAGCTTCTGGCTTCTGACTTATTTTTCACTATTCATAAGTTTCGTCTTTTTCTGAACTTTTGGCTTTTTGTTGAGCTTTTTTGCCGGTTTTTTTTCCCGTATTTGTTTGTATTATACGCAATGGGCTAATATATTTTTAAATTTTTTTAAATTTAATTATGCTAAATAAGCCTCTGCCAGTTACAGTGCTTTTTTCAACCAGCTACAGTGTTTTCAGCCATAAGCCATGAGCTTTTCAGCCGAATCTGCGAGCGTTGGTTTCCTCAAAACCGGGAAAACGACGGTACTGCAAACTCTGTGCGTTGTTTCTGCGCTTTTCTGAATTGTCGACCGGCCCGCTTGATGGCGAACCTTGGGTGCCCATGGATTTAGCTGCTGAAACCGGTGGTTGCATGAGATATGCGATGGCGACTCATCCCATTTGTCGGCTTAAAAGATGGTATTTGGGCCTTCTCTTTTCTAGTTTCGATGCTCCCCTGTTGATTGGAGGAAATAATTGTAGCAATGCAGGGAGAAGTACGAATCCCTACAACAGTGCGGATTGCAATACCAGCTGGGGAATCAAGCCTCTTCTACCTGTGGCCATGGCAGTGGGAACATCGGCTGCCAATGACTCCAATCGACTCCAACCGAAGGTTAACTACTACTCTGCAAGTCAAATATTGGATTGCGTATCGACGATTTGGATGGACCACCGTAGAAAAACGAGAGAGAGAGAGAGAGAGAAATGTGATGGTTTAGGCTCTGATCGACTCGGCTTCGGCTTCTGACTTCTGGCTTATTTTTCACTATTCATAAGTTTCGTTTTTTTCTGAACTTTTGGCTTTTTGTTGAGCTTTTTTGCCAGTTCTTTTTTTCCGTATTTGTTTGTATTATACGTAATAGACTAACATATTTTTTATATTTTTAAATTTTTTAAATTTAATTATGCTAAATAAGCCTCTGTCAGCTACAGTGCTTTTTTCAGCCAGCTATAGTGTTTTCAGCCATAAGCCATGAGCTTTTCAGCTGAACCGATCACCACCTTAGAGCACCCTCGGAGAGAAAAACCTCATACTCTCTTCTTCTTAAATTTTGTTCTTTCATTCATTTGGTTTTTGATTTCTCTAGTTATTATAACAAATGTGATAGTTTTTTTAAAATGAATTCTTCAAACAACTTCTTAATTCTAAATATATATCCATTAACCACATCATCATTTTAATCGTTCACTGTTATCTCGAAAAATATAAATAAAAAGTATCCGCTGTAACCGAAAAGACATAGTTACAGTAAAAAGAATTCAGAGACACGCAGGTGCTGCTTCTGCCGCGAGTAGATGGAGAACGCGCGAGAGCGACCGCGGAATAAACAAGCAGCCTGCCCGAGGACCCGGTTTCCCGGAGAAACCACCGTCCACCCGCCGCCTGTTTCGCCGTCCCAAACTCCGTATATACACCACCCAACCCCAACCCCCCTCTCATCAACACAACACGCATCACCACTCGTATCGCCATCCAAGAAACCAAGAAACAGGGGAGCGGAGGAGGAGACGATTAGCACGAGCGACTGAGAGATGGCGAGCGCTGCGGCGGCGAAGGCGTCGTGGATGGTGGCTATGAGCGTGGGCGCGGTCGAGGCGCTGAAAGATCAGGCCGGCCTCTGCCGCTGGAACTACGCGCTCCGCTCGTTGCACCAGGGTGCGAAGCCCAACCTGCGCGGCGGCGGCTCTCGGGCCGCCGGGAGGTTGGCGCCCGCAGCAGCGGCTAGTTCGGCCGCGGCGGAGAGGAGGAGAGCCAAGGAGGCCGAGGAGGGGATGAGGACGGTCATGTACCTCAGCTGCTGGGGCCCCAATTAGATACGATCGGATCAGATGCTAGCTTCTTCTGTTTGTTAATTTGGAAGCTTGCAAAATGATCTTAATTGCTTCTGGCGTCGATCTTTCGCTACGAAATTGTAGTGATCGAAGGAGCTTTGCTCTAGGCTCCAGCTAGTTTATGTATATGTAATACTGCTAATGATAAGATGATGATGACAAGTTTAATGATCACCTGAACAAAACGAACCTGAGAGAGAGCTTCAGAACCCATGATGATAATCGAGTCAACGGACGTCTGTGGTTACTTGTCCAGTGGCATTTAATTAGCTACAACCTGTAATTGTTCATCCTAATCGATCTCCAAACTTTGAGGATCACGCAAGTTGCATTGTCAAGTACTGAATTTTCTTTTCTTTCTGCTGGTGGCCTGCCATGGGCTAACTCCCGACCAAATAAGCTAGCTTAACTGCCTCTGTTCTCCTAATTCCTAAATGACTGAATGGTAAGTACACTCAGAATAACAGATTGGTATGTTAAGGAAAAGCGGCCAGCTGAGAGTCACGGCAAGAGCGTAGTACGTCGTGTACTGGTTACTGCCTTGCTCTCCTGGTATCCTGAAAACCATTGCCTCCGAGTTTTTAACATTTAGCGTTATTTGTGACGGTATTTACAAAACTAGTTATATACGTAGCGTATTTACAAAAATAATATTTTTGTCATCTGGTGGACAGACGGCAGCGCGAGGGGGGAATGACGCGTGGCACCTGCTGCATTGTGCGCAGACGACAGGTGTCTACCACCAGCTCACCAGACGATAGGCGCCTGCCGTCCGCCCACGGGACGGCGGGTGATTTAGCGAGCTTAATCACTGCCTAAATTCGTAATTTTACATCATATTTATTTATTTTTTAAAATATAGCAAATGAGGTCAAAAAAATTACAAAATTTTATGCACATACTTCTGACACAACATACTTTATTGTGTAACATTTTTACAAGTTTATCCCCTCTAAATATTGCTCAAAAATTCATACGATGTCAATATTTGTAGGAATTATTACATATAGCAAACGAGCTCTAAAAATTATAAAATTTTATGTAGAGCCTTCTAACATAATTGACCTAATTGTGTATTTTTTTTAGGAATTTTATGTGCTCCAAATTTGCCATATTAATTCATGATAATTTAATCGTAATTAGCGATATGCAATTCTCAAGCATCTTTTGAAGTATGTGACCTCTGTTTTTCGCACACATGTCGGCCCGTTACTGCTATCTTTTCTTTTCCACTATGTCCTTCGCACAATTGTCACTTTGCTTGTGTCTTTTCCACTCCATAATCTATTATCGCACGTGATATATGTAATACTGTTGCGTTTTTATTTGTACTTCTTTGTATGATGTACGTTTGTTCAATGCATATCGACCCCTCTAGCTTAATGCATGCAGCATTTGAACAATCCACTCAAAAATAACAACAGCAACGATGTGTACACCATTCAGTTATGTGCTTTACGAGATTGAACATAACCACGAACTACATGCTATAAGCTTCTCTGTGTGTGCTTACTGGTAGAAGGTGCATCGTGGTATCCACATAGAGTGTTGTAGTGGGGGGCGTCTCGGACGTGGTTGGCCGTCGTTGTAGTGGCACGCACATATACAATTAGAATTCGCGTAATAGCATGTAGGATCATATAAACTTCCTATGTTGACGGCCTCCTTGTTGCCCCTCTCGCTCTCATTTGTTGCCGGAGGTCACTGTTCTCCTCATTGAGACTGTCAATCCGTGCCTCCATCTCTAAAATTCGCTCTCACAATGTATCCACGTACCTCAGAATATAATGTTCATGAGGAGGATAGATCCAACGGACGAAGTTGTATTTCATCATCTGCTGAAAAGGAGGATTAACATAAAAGCTCTATTAGCAGTAAGAGAAAATAAACTATTGGCTAATTGTACCCTAGAGTATAAGCATCAGAAGAAACAACGCCCGCCATCGAAATGGCCTTCGACGACCTGCATGACCGTGTCCTCCTTGTGTATGCATTTCGGCTATACCGGTTGAGCTCGCCTGTTTGGCATCAAGCGGTAGTTATGGCCAAAATCATCCCTCCTTTCCAGGGGAAGGTTTTCCTTCGGTAACCCTACTCCGACAGGCCCCTCGATGTTTGCTATGCTATGTTACTGTATGATGCAGAAGGTTCTTCTTCCTACAAGAAGCGAAACACAGTTTAGATGAACAATTACGAGAGCTCTGTATTTGAAGCGAGTGAAAAAAGAATCCGGTGCGTTGCCACCGGAAATTATGGACGCATTGTCGACATGCACCACCACGGGCGATAGAGGACAGCATGGTAAAAGTGACATACGTGAGCACAAGGGAGCGGGCGAGGCGGACCGACATAGCCAGACTAACATTTGTGCGGGCGAGGGGGGCCGGTATGTCAAGCCAACACATGTCCGAAGGAGAGAGCAAGCAAGAGGATACAATATAGATAGAGTGGCATTTCTGCGGGTAAGGGGGCAGCACCAAGGGGGGACACGATCCATGATCGAATTCTCAAATTCAGAACTCTCAACAAAATTCAGACCTTAGTTGGTCTGACTGTCATGTACGGCTGGTCTGACAGCTCTATGCCCAAAAATCCGACATACCAGTCCGATTGCCACCTACTGATCGGTCAGACCGGTTACACTGGTCAAGCCACTCAACAGGGCCGATCCAACCATCTAAACCTGAAGCCACTAGCCTGAAAATTCAAATTGACCACAAATCTAAATTTTAATTCAACATATATTGATAATATTTTATCATAAACATTTCTAGATCTTTCCGTATGGAAGCAGTCTTTTTTTTTGAACTGGTATGGAAGCAGTCTGGCTGTAGACGAAAGGGTGAGAGTGATGATTTTCTTCCTGACTATACTCGGTAGGATAAGACATTACTAGCGGTGAGTCATCATCATTGAAGACAACTTGTTTGTCACTTGTCAATAACATACGCAAAGATGATGAGTTGAAGACCAGTGTCACAAACAGAGTACAAGGATGTGTTTGGTTGGAGTGATGAAAGTGGAATGAGATGGGATGGAATAGGATGAGATGGTTCTGCAAAAAAGTGGAACCACATGGTTCAGCATCTAAGAAGAATATTCTCTAAATTTGCACAGGCTCATCCCACTTTGGACCATTTCATTTCACCCCATCCCTCAAACCAAACACATGGATAGGCTTGGTCAAAGGAATCATCCCATTCCATCCCACCCCATCCCTCAAACCAAACACATCCCAAGAGGACAAGATACTACAGCATGCGAGCTGAGAGCATCCGACCCCTTGTATCCCGGAAACCATTGCCCACCAAAACAGCAAAACCATCACCTGCACACTGCAGCCGAGAAAATTGATCATTTGCCACTTTAAAGAGTGAGCTTCACAAAATTGCCACTTTCAAAATTGGATTCGCAAAAATGCCATGCAGTACATTTACCTTTTGATTACCATGCCATTTGAGCCATTTAACTCATTTAATATTTTTCCCTAATTTTAGGGGCTGAAAAAGACCTTTCTATCCTTGCTAAGTTTTGCACTACATGGGCTTTGGATTGGAAGGTGAAACATCTCCACATACGACACCCTCGTCTTCGGTCTCACGCGCGCCGGGATGGTCACCAACGCGAGGACATACCTACACTTGACTTCTAACTATAAGCCCTGGATATCAAACCTACACTTGACTTCTAACACTCGGAACATTTGCTGAAGGTGCAGGAGAATCATAACATCAATGTCAATGTACCCTTATATCATTGGATATGGTCTTGAGACACTTCACAATAGCTAAAATCGCATTCTAGTCGTATGTTTTTATCAGTAGTACAGTAGTGATAAGTGCCCAGTCCCTATAAACAGTATGCTCCATGTAGCCCCTGTAATTCGATTCAAGCTAATTTATCCGGATCCAATAACAGATTATCAGCAATTCCTCAGCTTGCAATGTTCATGGTCACATTTTAAAAAAAGCATTCCTCTCTCCAAGGAAGAACAGATTTATGTTTGTTTACATCAAGGCACTACATCATGCTAGCACAGCTTGGAACAGATCTGTGCACAGCTCTTGCCATAATTACTTCTCAAGGACTCAGGGTATACTTCAAGTTTTCAGATTTGCCATCTTACATTTTGATTGATGAAACAAACAACATCACTCCCTACAAACATACTAGTATAATTTCAAATGAATTTGCAGATATTCACTGTGCCACAACATATTAAGTCAAACAATGTTTCAGTGAATCAAGGCTGAAGCAAATACCTGCAACACTTCCGTTATGCCTTCATCCTGCGCGGCCACTTGAGTGAGCTCTCGAGCTCACTGTACGCGCTCACCTCTGCAAAGCTCTTGCTCTCAATGCTATAATCAAAGACCTCGTATGCGTCTGGAACCCTCCTGGCATGACACAACGCCTTGACAAACGTTACATATGCTGGCGTCTCGAGCTTCATCCCAGCCCCTACCATGGACTTGTATACCTCGACGGTCTTGTCCAACTTCCTGTTCTTGCAGGGCCCCATGACTCATGAGCAGCGTGTTGTACGTCCGCTCATTCGGCTCGCAGCCCTTGGCCTCCATCTCCTCGAGCAGCGCCAGCGCCCCTAGCGCATCGCCCTTGACGCACATCCCGTTCATGAGCGAGGTGTAGGTAATGACGTCCGGGAAGTGCCCCGCGGCGGCCATGGCGTCGAGGTATGTCCTCGCGTTGGTGACCATCCCGGCGCGCGCGAGACCGAAGACGAGGGTGTCGTATGTGGAGACGTTTCACCTTCCAATCCAAAGCCCATGCAGTGCAAAACTTAGCAAGGGTAGAAAGGTCTTTTCCAGCCCCTGAAATTAGGGGGAAAATATTAAATGAGTTAAATGGCTCAAATGGCATGGTAATCAAGAGGTAAATGTACTGCATGACATTTTTGCGAAGCCAATTTTGAAAGTGGCAATTTTGCGAAGCCCACTCTTCAAAATGGCAAATGATCAATTTTCTCCACTGCAGCCTCCCCCTGTTTCGCAGCAAAACTCACCAATCCCTCCCCAACTTCCGTTCCTCTATTTAACCACCCAACGGCAGTGGCCGATCACAAAACTTTAGAATGATAATTCAAAGTTTCAAAAATATCATTTAATAAAAATATAAAGATTCATAATAACAAAAATTAAAGTATAATTATTTATACCAGAAATAATATCTCAAATAAAATAAAATAATTAAAAATATATAAAAATTAACGCGACGATGCTTTATGTCTTGAAAGCGAGATATAATATCATCATTCTTAGCTTGGAGAAAAGATTATCGCTCAAAAAATGTAATAAGCAATCATTCAAGTATTGCTTATTTATTCTATTTCATAGCTTATTCTTTACATAATTCATTGAAAAAAGCACTCTATCAACACTAGTAGTTGCTTGCATAACTAAGGTTCTTTGTTTGAACAAACATAATGGAAAGTTTATAAATATTGTTTACTTTTCTAAACCTTTCATCTCTACACATATCAGTAATGAAATGTGCAAGTTGAAATAGAAGATGCACCAATTCCGTGCTTGAGAAATCCTTTGGATAAAACTGAGCAAATCTAACCAAGTTGATCTTATCATAAGCAGTGAATGAATCAGTAGAATTGAATGATGACATGCAAAGAACCAAATCTGTGTTTACCTCATCAAATATGTCGTTAAGCTTTCGAAGTTATCTACAATAACACGTAAAAACATTTCAACATGGAAGTGATGGAAATTCTTGACTTTTTTTTAAAAAAAACTTTTAGATCTTGTAACTGACTTATACAAACCATCCATCTAAGCAACTTTGATGCCATACTTCACACAAAAGGAAGTGACATCTTTAAGAAAAAAATCACATATATCATCTTCCCACAATAACTACAATTGAGTCTTTACCAACTAAATGAGATCAATAGCATTAACAATATCTTGATTTCTCTTTTGCAAAGTATTGCTTAAATCATCTGCGTACCCAAATATGGTTAGCAATAAGTGTGCCATGAAAACAAACTCAAATGACTCAAATAATGTTAACATAATTTGAGCATGTGTAGCCTCCGTGCTTGAAGAGTGATCTTCTCCAATCTTTATAAGAACTCGCCGGATTGAAGGATACCAAAAAAAATAACATGCATAACAGTTTTATAGTGAGAACCTTAACAAGTATCACCTGGTCTACCTAAGCTCATCTCTTGATTCAAACCTCGGCCGGTTTTAATGTCACCCAATTCTAATGCTTCCACAATCTGTTGAACTTGAGCTACTCGAATCATTTGTATCTTTTTACAAGACATACAAAGAACACTCAACAAATATGCAAATTGCTAAAAGAACCAAACACAATTACTATTCTCCTTAGCAGCAACAACAAGAGTTAATTGAAGTTGATGGGCAAAGCAATGAACATAATATGCATAAGACTTATCCATAATTAGTTTCTTTCGATCATTCACTTGAGCCTTCATGCTACTAACTTCATCATATCCCTGCCCACGACATGTCAACCCTTGATACAAAAGAAACCTTAAGCACTTAAGTGAATAGGTCAAGCGAGATTTATACAGAACCTTCTGTTGTTTTGAGTTTGAAGCAAAAGACTCCTCAATTGATACTTTTGGTTTAGTGAATAAATCATATTTCTCTTGAGCTTCATTATAGCCCGGGGTGTGGAAAATATCTAGTGTATAGCCCGGGTAAATTCAGTCCAGCCTGAGTAACATTTTCATGATCCAGCCCAGATAGCCTAGATCATTCTACCACTGAGTCCGGGGTGTAACCAAATCCTGGCTCCGCCACTGCCTGTCTCACTGCATCTTATTCATTGATATTATAGCATGTGATGAGAATTCTCTTTCTGGGATTATGCAAAAGCAAATCAAGATCATAGATGGCCTCATCATCTGATCCATCATCTTTTGTTATTGAGGACAATGGGAAATCTATTTCAGGTTCATGCTTGCGCCTACCTCAGATTCTATGCTTAGGGTGCTACTGTCATCGTGTGTGTACACTACCAGCTGTAGCTCAGTATCATTGGAAGGAAAATTGGTCTGATTCTAAACTTGGCTTTCAGTATAAATTGGTTTTGGCATCAAGGTGAAAGCTACCTTCTACGTCTTTCCAACTCTCTCCCATAAATATTTGAAATCTGCAGACTTTATTTTTTAAAGTTCAAAGATCTATAAAATCAAACATATATCAAAAATCATATTAGCAGTGGAGTTAATAATTGAAAACACATAAAACTAAGATGATCACCCCTCTCGTCAACTGATATTTGTTAATGCAATCAGCAAAGCTAACACTCCCAATCCATTACAAATTCCAAAATTACAACGCAAAATAGCTCAACGCCTCAACCTAAGAAAAGATGGAAAATAACTCAAGTTGTCACCTCAGAATAAAACACTCATCCATGAAAATACCGATGTGCGGTGAATAGCTGGTTACTACAAAGCTCCTACTGTCCTACGCCTATAGGATGTGTCAAACACTACAATGCAAAATCCAAGTAGCAAATGGCCCCCCATTCTAAAGTAGGAATACGACGAAGGGTAGCATTAATTAACTAATTTAATGATTTATTGGACAATAAGTTTTATTAACGGGCCAATAATTATTATTTGGGTAGAACTATTCTTGGCCAGCAAGGTGCAGCCGCCCCGTACTTCTTCTGTTCTTCATGACCTTCAGATTGTCAAGCCACTCTCCATTAACCAACAGAATGGAAGGGGAAAAATTTACAGATTGGAGTCAAGAAGCATCTTCACCAAGAACAGTATGATCTCTCTCCCCTCTTCTTTTCTTGTCTCTTCTCTGCTCCTCACTCCTCACTCCAAGTGTTTGTCTTGAACTATCAGACGCATTGTAGATGGGCCTATCCCGTTCAACCCTCTCTGTTACATTGATTTAACTTGGTATATCTTTTTGTTCACTAGATAGATGCCTAGATCAATCAGAATCATGAAAGGTCCCCTGTTCTTGTCAGCTTCCTTCACCTGTGTGCTGCCTGCACCCAGAAAAAACTAGTACCAGAAAATAAACCAATACTTATCGCCCACAAATTAAATCATATAGGGGTCATTTCACTTGTGGCCTCGATTGACAAATTGCAGGCCACTAATTATCTGTACTCGTTTTTTTTAATTTCTTCAGTACTAACGTTAGTACTTTAGACTGTTTGTTTCTCAACGAATCTGCACTGCTGTGGCGCACACTGAAACTGAGTGTATTTGTCTTCTTGGGGCAAAGCAGTGTGCAGAAACAGAACCAAACGTTTGAAGTTTGATGGTTTTGGAATGACATAACCGTGCATGAACCTTCAAACAACTGCATATGCAGATGCATGTATCAATGTACTCCACCTATATATTTGCTTCACAGTTCAGTTCACAGTTGAGAAGTGTACGCCAAACTTTTCTGAATTCTGACACGAAAGAAGCTGGTGCAGAGTTGAGGTGAGCATCGTCCGGCTGATCAGCAGAAGCTAGTTGCAGCAGGAGCGATGAGCCTGGGCTACATGAGCAGGGTGTGCGTCAGGGTGGTGCAGGCCGCCGTCCGGGCCGAGCAGCCGTCGTCCAAGCAGGCGCCTAAGCCATCGGCGCCTCCTGCTGCCGCCCACCATCAGCCGCACGCGAGGCGGCTCTCTGGCGGGTTGAAGGGTGTGCCCGCAAAGACGGCGGTTGCGGCGGCGGAGAAGATGGAATTGATGAGGACGAGGAGAGCGGAGAAGGACGACAACGTGATGCATCTCGTCTGCTGGGGACCCAACTAGTGTAGCATGTGCATAAGAGAATTCAGAATTTTGATGTGATCATGTCAACAACCTGCGCAGAAATTGATATCATGTGGTAGATCATCTAGCATTTGTACAAAGATGACATCTTTAATTCCACCCATCCCTGCATCAGAGCTTGTCAATCCAACCAAACCAGTTCTAACCGAGTACCCGACCAGTGCTCGATTACTTAGAAAAACCCGGCGCCACCCGAGCGCCCACGCGGCTCACGAGCCTCACGCTCATCGCCGCTGCTCTCTTACCCGCTCTTCTCTTCTTGGCGTTGCGAGTTTGCAGTTACTAGCGCGCAGAGCAGAGCAGCGCAGGCCTGCAGGGAGTAGTTGAGACGAGAGGGTAGGTGTGACGTATTTGTAGGCGCCTTCTGTTGGTTTCCGGTGTGCGCCGACCTCAGCTTTAACCCTTTCCCGGCCGGAAAACGTAATGCGCCTTGCATGAACCGAGGGGCCGCCTACCTGCGGTTTTCTGCTGTGCGTGCTGACGTGGACGTACGGCGCCATATGCATGTTTAAGGCTTCTTTTGGCTGTGACTTACGGCTACGGCTCCATTAAACGGATAAGTCGCTTGGAAAGACTATTCCGATAAATTGCTTTAAAAATATAGTAAAGAAATCGTTTTATTTGTTTGTTTGAAATAAACCATAAACTAAATAGAATGAGACATTTACAAGAGCCACTTGCATTTTGTACAAGAACTAAGATCAAAATCAAAGGTCCATTTGCACGCGTGCGCGTAACCCTGGGCGTTCGGTACTACCGAACCGATCGGTTCGGTTCCTCGGTACCCATACAAATTCGGTTCCTGAGAATCACGGTACCGTTCGGTTCCTGAAAAGACTCGGTACCGAAGAAATTCGGTGTCGGTTCTTTCGGTTCGGTTCCGGTATTTACCGAAATTACCGAATAGGGTACAGCAGCATGTAACATCAAGTTCAATAGCCAATTTTGACATAAATGTAACATGATTTCATATAGAATAAGTGCCAAATCATACAGAGAAAAAGCCACAAATACATAATATAGCTGTCCACAATAGACCCATCAATAATATTACATATTACTTAGTGCTCACTACTCAAATACAACATGTTATTCCTTGTAGTTCGGTATTTCGGTAAACCGAGGCACCGAACCGAATTTCCTCGGTAAATTCGGTTCCTGAGAACCTGGAACCGAACCTGGAACCGAAATTTTCGGTTTCGGTACTTTCGGTTCGGTTCTCGGTAAATTTGCAGTCAGTGCGGTCAATATCATTTGGGAGAAAAGTTACTAGCCTTTTTGCATAAAGTTACCATCTATACAATATGCAGTTACAACCATTTGTAGCTGGTGTGGTCAAAATCATTTGGGAGAAAAAGTTATTAGCCTCTGCGCGTAAAGTTACCACCTACAAAACATGAAGTTACGCTCATTCTGTAACCGTCGGTGGTAACTTTTCTCACAGCCGACGATAACTTTTGTCACAACCAATGATAACTTTTCGGGGCACAAAACTACGCGCACAGGACACACAGGCATATAATAGCGCTATCATGGGTGTGTATACTATTCACTAGCTAAGCGTAGAATAAGCGTGCCCCCTAGCGACACGACCCAAACCCAATCAGCCAATCGCAATCACGCCACCCTTTCAGTCGGCCCCGCGTACGTTTGATGGTCGTGTTGTTGGTAGACGGAAAAAGTTACTTGCAGTTACGCATAAAGTTATCATCTATATGCAATGAAATTACCATCTAAAGGGTAAAGTAATCATCCACATGATAAAGTTACTGTCTCCTGTACAACGAGTTATCATATACAATACATGAAGTTACATACAGTTATCACGTGCGTTAAAACCGTGCTCCTGGGTCCCATGTGCCACTTTTTTGGGGATTTAGTGGGGTATAGACTCCGAACGGTTTTTAAGCTCACCTGGGAATCTCTCTTAGTCTTCCCGCAATTCGATCTCTCCCCATCTCCCCATCTCTCTCGCGAGAGCGCCTCCCTAATCCGGCGACCTTGCCGCCTCGTCGTCGGCCGCACATCCTAATCCAGTATCTTCTCTCGTCGTCGCTTTGACCGCATGCCGTCAATCGTCGCCATCAACCCCACCCGGCTGTACCTAGGGTTAGCGATTTGGTTAGATGTTCCTTATATTCTGGCTATAGTGCAGCCGATTCGTCATTGTGAAGTTGTTCCTGTATTTTATACCTAATCCTCATTATCGCCGAAAATTCCATGTGAAGACGACGGGGAAGGCACCGTCCAAGGTAAGCAAAATCACAATTGCAAATAGCCAAAATGCTTTGGAGATCACACTCAATGCTACCCAAGCAAAACCCACTATTGTGAAATCCATCAGAAATGATCACAACGTGAAGAGGAAGAAGGGCAACAGTTGCTCCAAATACAATGAGGTACGTGTAACATTGTAATATATGTTTTGTAAATCACTAGTGGATGTATAGTAAATTTCTAGTTGGTAATTGGTAACTTCGTAGTGTATGATAGGTAACTTTTAGATCAATGGTCTTTAAATTTTTTTATTTAGTAGGTGGTAACTTCGTAGTGTATTGTCGATAATTTTTAGATCACTGGACTATAACTTTTCCTATTTAGTAGATGGTAACTTCGTAGTGTACTGCCAGTAACTTGTGTCTTGTCGTAGTACTAAAGTACTCTTACGAGTTATGACCATGATGCTATTTCGACCACGGCTTTCGAGTACGACCGAATCAATCTGTAGGTACAATACTCACAACTGCTGCAATACTTTTAACTGCTATAATACCACTACAGTATCAATGACTGCTACAGTCCCTATGACTACTGTAGCTACGACCACTCACTGTAGCTTCGACCGTGGCTTCGACCACTGCTTCAGCCACGGCTTTGACCATCATTGCTACTTGAACGCCGTTCAATTCTCCTCTTCTACTCGAACACTATCCAATACTCTGAAGCTGCTTGAACACTGTCCGAAACTCTGTTGCTACTCGAACGCCGTCCGATCTCCATTGCTACTTAAAGGCCGTCTGACTCTCCGTTGCTACTTGAACACCGTTTGATGCTCTGAAGCCGCTTGAATGCCATCCGATACTCCACTGCTACTCGAATGTCGTCCGATCTGTATAGCTACTCGAATGCCGTCCGATTCTCCTATGCTACTCGAACATATTCGATACACTTCGACTTCTCGGTCGAAGTCGAACTTCAACCATCCACCCGATTTTTTTAGTCGAACTCAAAATGTTATTTGCAGTTACGCATAAAGTTATCATTTATATGCAATGAAGTTGCCATCCGCAGGATAAAGTTATCATCCATACGGTAAAATTACTGTCTCCTGCATAATAAGTTATCATGTACAAGACATGAAGTTACTTACAGTTATCACGTGCGGTAAAATGCTGGCAATAACTCAACATGTATGTGACAATAATTTCAGTCACAAACGCCAGTAACTTTTTCGCTCACCGCAAAATATTGTTAGTCTACAATTGATGGCAATATCTTAATGTTTCACGACATGTAATTTGAAGAGGCCAAGCTAATAACGTTTTACAAATTGGGAAAACTTCGGTTATACACGAATCACGATGAGCTAATAACTCTTGCTTTGTCCGATGGAAACTTTCACAATGCAATGATAGGAAAGTTAATGCCGATCCCGTTACACACGACTCGCTGATGCAAGCCAGTTTGTGCACGCGCATTGTGACCTGCGCGTAGCGTGCGCGCACGTGCTAGATAGTGTGTTTGTATATATAGGGAGCAATTACACCCTATGTCATATCTCACAATATAGTGAGTATCTCACGTAATGGATGGAATGTACATGTAGTATACGAGTATTTAAAATCATCTAGGTGGTGTAAACAATTTTTCAGAAGTGGTATGTATATTTTTTAGATATACTCCTTTTATGTGCGTATATGAAGGTATTTACAAAATACGCTAAAAACTATGAACTCCCTTGCAATTTTTTCGTGTGGTTCGCATTAAAGTATCTTATATTTAGTATACGAGTATACTTAAAATGATAAATGAGTATTGCAAATTTGTTTAGGTGGTATATTAGAGGTGAGTGTAATTACACTCGAAAGTAAAAGGCATTTGTCATATATATATATATATATATATATATATATATATATATATATATATATATATATATATATATATATATATATATATATATATATATATATATATATATATATATATATATATATATAGTATGCGGATGGGTACTGTAACAAGTCACAGCAAAATACTGGCGTAAAAGAAGCACGGTACCTTGTACCAACTAGCCTCATAGGCGCGGCGCCACGCCGCGCCAGCCACCGTGTGTACCGAAGTAAAAAAGGCGATAATTCGTGAGGAGTTTAAAAAAAATTAAAAAATTCGAGGGCACATGTGTATTTGTAAAAAAGTCGAAGGTCTTTTTCGTAAAAAATCGAGGGTACATGTGTATTTTTAAAAAAGTCGAAGATCTTTTTCGTAAAAAACCGAGGGCCTGTACGTAATAAACGAGGACCCGTACATAATTTAGAAAACGCGGGGCGCTATCCTACAAAGTGGAGGGGCTTAAAAAAACCGGCAGGGACCTTTTCGCGAGGAAAAAGGACCTGTACATAATTTAGAAAACGTGGGGCGCTATCCTGCAAAATGGAGGGGCTTAAAAAACCGGCAGGGACCTTTTCGCGAGGAAAAAGGACCTTTACATAATTTTTGGAAAATATGAGGAAAGTGCCTCGGCCGGCCGTACGCAAATTCTCTTGCCACACGCCGGCCGACCGAGCGCAGGGGGCGACGTGGACACGCTCGCAGGGCCGGAATCCCCCGGACTTTGTTTTGGTTATGATTACCATGCGAGTGTACTACAGTAGTCGATCTAGGCCGTAGGATCTCCAAATAGATGGGCCAAATCCGCTGCTACGGTCACTATCGTGCATATAGTTCTTTTCAGCTGCGATTTATGGTTTATGATCATGACTAATAGTTTTTAACTTTAGCATAAGAGTTTATACGAATGAATCGAATGCCAATAAGCTTATAGACCGTTTCGTAATAGCTATTGAATAAGTCGCTTCGAAACAACAAAGAAGAAATCGCTCTATTTATTTTTTTAAAAAAGATATAAATTGTAAGCTGAAAAAAAACACCACCACTGATTGCTCGTGTGATCATGGTTTGCTGCAACTCTAGCCTCTCAATTCTGTGGCAATCGCTATTTGGACCTGAAACGACTAGTCGAAAATCCAAATCAAGCTCCACCCGTCTTATCGATCCCGCGGGAGCTACAACCAACTGCATTTGCTGGACCCACGGAAATCAGAAAATGGGTTTCGGCAGGAGAAGGTTATGAGTGTCGTGATTTGTGTCGAAATATTTTACCATCCTACAATCCTATCTGACAATCTATCTATTATTATTATATAATAAGAGTTTACCATAGTTTTTTACAACCGCTAACAAAAAAGATAAATATTCTAAAAAATTTCATAAAAATAAAAACATCTGAACCTTGATTAGGTGGTTCACAATTAAAATGGAACCATAGCAGCTATTGAATGCTATTAAAAAGAAGAAATGTACTAGAAATTCTTGTAAAAAAATAAAACATCTGGTCCTTGATAAAGAGGACTTAGAGTTTGTCTACGGATTTGGATTTAAATTTGTTACAAGCCTACAATTATAATCATAGACTTTAAGCACCTAAACCTGGCTGACACAGCTCATGACAGTCCTTCTACAACTACTAAGAAAAAAGATGAATATTCTAAAAATTCTAATAAAAACTAAAAACAGATGGCCCTTGATTAGGTGGGGCACAATTAAAATTAAACCATAGCGGCCATAGGATGTTATTAAAAAGACAAATATGCTACAAAATCTCATACAAAAGCAAAACATCTTGCCTGGATAAGGAGAACTTAGTGTTTGTCTATGAATTCAGATTTGGATTTGTTACAAGCCTACAATTATAAAATAGACTTTAAGCACCTAAATCTGGCCAGCACAAAAAAAAAGTACAGCTCTATTTTTTGGGCTGCGACTGATGGTTTTTGGCTATGGCTGATGGTTTATGTATGTACTTTTTAAGACGACAGCGGACAGTGGAGGCGTGGACGGCTTACATGGTTTTAGATTCGAGAAGCCATTTAAAGAATCTGTTTCAAAAAAAGCGTCACATTTGCTTCGACTTTCAAAGAAACCAAAAGCTAAAACCCAAAAGCCCAAAAGAATATAGGCCATTACCGTAGGTAAAGAACTAATAGGCTGGGAAGATGCTATAACCAAACTTGCATGAATCGATATCAATATGCATATAAGGACACATAGGGGTAGATTCATATAAGACCACCTGGGTACATAGGACACCGGTGTAGGATCGAGAAAGCCGACTAGAGAGGGTGAATATACGGTTTTAAAATTCTATTGGCTAAAACCAAATTCATAATGCGGAAGAGTAAATCAAATCGATTTTGCACAATTAAGGCCTAAATCAACTAGTCTCACTAGGTGCACTAATAACCTAAGTCTATGTCAAAGATTTGCAATCTTAGAGTAACAAGTAATCAATTTAATTCTATGAATATAAATTACTTAAATGTAAATTGAGCACAAGAAAATAAACCACAATGGTACAATTTCTTTTTACTATGGTGTTCGGAGACTTTCCAGTCTCCCTTAGTCCATATTAAGGTAAGCTTAAACGAATTGGACCGGCTCCACAAATTAAGCCAAACACCTCAATCCACTAGTGGTAGTTCTTTCGCGCTTCGAGTAGGTGAGCTCCAACCTTTACAACTTGTCAGATCTTCTCATAAACTTTTTTTGAGAAGATCACCACTTATGATACCTCCAACAATGTCTATGAGTCGGTAAAATCCAAGAGTAACAAGTCAAGCCCCTTACTTGATTCTCACCACGTGCAACGAATGCACAAGCTCAAGTATATATGAAATTCACCTCTAGATGGAACACATGCAATCTAGAGCCTTCTCTTTGCTCACAATGCGCAACACATGCACAATTGAGAGGAGAATCTCACACTAGCTCAAGAGAATAAAATGGAATCAAGCAACAACTTCTTCAACCAGCCACAAGGGGCTATTTATACCCCACACACAAAAACTAGCCATTGGAAGCAAAACCCCTAAAAAATCAGGGATTCCGGTAGTACCACCATTATAAGGCTGGTACTACCACTCCCCTCGCAACGGTCATAAAACTAGCCGTTATTCAGCAAAATCGGTAGTTCCGCCAGCAGAAGTCCGGTACTACTATTCTACGGTAATACCACTCCACACATTGTGGAACTACCATTTTTCAGGGAGCAAAAATCTATCCAACAGGTGTCTCTCTAGAAAAAACATACCGCGGATAAATTGGTACTTCCATCGGCCGGTCTGACCACTTTCCGGTCGTACCACGCAACACATGTCGGTACTGTCGATGTCCGATAATACTGCGTAACACATGCTGGTACTACCGACTTCCGATCATACCGCACAACACATGCCGGTACTACCTTTTTTCCAGAGAAGCACATATACTTCAACTAATTTGCAAAACACATATGCAAATTATAGTATCATGCACATAAGGATCAAACTATGATTCCCAATAGTTGCAAATCACATTTGCACACTTTTGAAATCATGACACAAGACATTGGTACATAGACTCTTCACATTTGCAAAATATATTTGCACACTTTTGAAATTATGACACGCAAACCTAAGTCACACACTACAAAGATTGTATATGAGTTTCAACCATTTGCAAAACATATTTGCAAATGCAAGCCTCATACCATTAGGAGTAAGAAACATGGATTTCAAACACTTGCAAAATACATTCGCAACGTATAGTCCCATATTACAAGGATTCAACGTATGAGCTTCAACTATTTGCAAAATATATTCGTAAATATAAGCATCATGCTACGGAGAGCTAGAACAAGTGAGGTTGAGCTATTAACACATGATGAGACTCAAACTACTAAATATGACCCCTCTTAATAGTACAGTAATATATACTAGTAATCCGGTCATCCAACCAAGCACTAAGACGGTAAAAAAATTAGGTATACATTCTTAGCCCTAGTTAGTCATACATTTACCTTGAGTCATCCTCTTGAAACTTGATGACGCATATCTTTACTTCAAGTCCAGGTTTTTGTATTGATATGAATCAACACATTATGCATTCTTCACTTGAACTCCATCAACACATGATGTGTATTCTCTTAATTGATGACCAACTCATGATCATCTCCTCTTGGACATTATCAACTCATCATGCATTTCTCTTCTTGATGACCTTCGACTCATGTAGCCATTTTTCATCCTACATCTTGACTTGATGATCTTTAATACATGAAGCCATCCCATGTTATCCTCATTTGCATAGCCTAACCTATTCATTCAACTCATAGAAAATATTAATCAACAAAGCAATTGCCATTAATTACCAAAATTTCACTACTAACTCATAATGGAGGGACTAGATTCAATAATCTTTCCTTTTTTGGTAATTCATGACAATCTCAAAAAATCATAAGATAAAAGATTAATTTACGAGTATACAACATATACAGAACACTTGATACTCTACGATAAGCTTTCAAAGTAATTAACTCAATTGAATGGAAGTGTTTATCTTTGAGATTAATTGCTAGCAAAGTTTACACATCCGGTTTCATTAATCATCCAACCATTAACACATAATAGAGGAGCTAGATAACAACCCAATTAAAATTGATTTAAATTAGTATATATAAAATACACAAGTTATATATACTCAATGGATATGTTTCAAAGTAAAGATCCTAAATATGTGAAAAAAGAACATAAATTAATACTTATGAAATCTCAAAATATAGAGTTAATTTACCTTAAATATGTGCATACAAGAATGTATAACGAAAATATATGCACATATTCAAGTTTAATTATTTATAGAGCTCAATCTATATTTTTGGTCTGAGGAATACACTAAGTTATAAGAATGCAATATCTAATATATACCTATGTGTTTTTCATCTTTTCATCCAAATGAGACTTAAGAGATATCATAATCAATAAACATATTAGTCTTAAGATATGATTTGTCATTAATCACATCCAAGTGAGATATCATAATCATGTTAGTCTCGAGATAGCATTTGTCATTAATCACATCTAAGTGAGACTGAGCAATATCATAACTAATAAACATATTAGTCTCACAATTTCATTTGTCATTATCATCAAAACCAACTTAATGAAATTTGAACATATAATCTCCCCCTTTTTGGTGATTGATGACAAATCTATTAACTATAATAGCATTTGGATGAAAATAAGCATGTGATAGGAACTTAAACTAAGGTGAAATCACTTTGTGACAAGCATGAATAGTTTAATTTTCTCTTTGACAAATTATTCTCCCCCCTTTTGGAATTATTCAAATTTAACTCTCCCTTTTGGCATTGTTCAAAATTAACTTTAAATTTAACAGCGCTATTATACATTTTTCTCCCCCTTTTGATATTGATCACCAAAAAGTAAGGAAACATATTATACCAAAATGGAGAGTTGACATCTAACTTGGTCACAAAGAATATGAAATAGGCACATATGACTAATTTGGAGAGATTTAGATAACTACAAGAAAAGATATTTGAGACACATTCAAATAATCTTCTATTGAGAGCTCTTGGAAGGCATTGACATTCTAATAGAAGTTGCAGATTTTCAGACTTCGACATCTCAATAGACCTTCAAAAGCTAGCTGAGAAACTGAATTACAAATATCTAATAAATCTGAGAAAATTTGGCAATATTGACCAACAATGGAGGATCAAAAGTCATAATTACAACTTACCCAGATTATGATCACACTTAAAGATACAAAAATTACAAATCTATTAAAAAACGTGTAATACTCTAAATTTTCAGTATTTGAGCAAAGTGAGAGAAGTACATAAATTTTTTTAAATTAATTTGAAATGCTTTCAAATTTTATAGAAACAAACTTTGGACTCCTAAGAAACTTTTCCAACCAGAACTTTCGAACAATGAGTCTCTATTCAAAAGTTATGCCAAAAAGAACTTTGTTTGCATGAGAAAAGATTGATTTTTCATCTGAACTTCAAAAGGCAATCCAATTTGAATTTTATGGAGTTTTTCATTTTCCTAGCTTTATATAAGTTAGAAATAATATTTCACGCTAAGATACAAAAAGAAATCCTGCTCAAATAACTAAACACACTATATGCAAGAATATGTCATTTTATATCAATAGTAGTTTCTGGATGACATTCAAATGAGTATATCTTTTCAACGGTTGGTATTTTGCAAAAACGTTGAACTAGAGAAATGTTTTAAATGACCAATCTTTTGAGTTATGTATTGGCCACTTTTTTAAATACCCAAAAGATTTTGATTCATGAAGATATGTCATTTAATCCAAAATCAAGATCATTTTGGGCCAAATTATCCTTTTGGTTTCTAAAATAGAATATTTTACTCAAAAGGTTTTGAAAACACTTTGAAGTACATATTTGAGTTCTTTTATCTAGTTTTTCATACATTTAGCCTTTTAAACAAGACATTTGGTTTTGACACTGAAATGGTGGTGGCCAGACACCAAGCCTCCCTGCCAGGACTTTGTTTACTGGACATGGATTGAAATGTTGGCGGCAGGCGCAGAGACGGTCCATGGTGGCGCAGAGGGTGGAGGCAGAGGGAGGTGGCCCAAGGTGGAGGACGACAGTGGCGGCGTCACTCGGAGGCAGAGGGAGGCGGGCTCGGAGGGTTGGAGGGAGGCGGCGTCGTTGAGGACCGGGGGGCGGCCATGGAGGGGGCGGCGGCGTCAAGGGCGGGGGGGCGCAAGGGGGGAGGCCGTGGAGGGCAGAGCGAGGTGGCGGCCCGGATGGTTGGAGGGAGGCGGCGGCGTCGAGGGCTGGGGGGTGCGGAAGGCTGAGCGAGGCGGCAGCGAAAGGCGAGCAGGGGAGAAGGAGCGAGGCGGCGGGCAGGCGTCGGGGACAGGGAGGGAGACGAGAGGGGATTGGAGGCAGGGAAGCAGATGTAAAAGGGAGAAGCTGCCAGGGGGTTGTAGGGAAAAATGCATAAGTGATTGGGGGCTTTCACCTTCACGAATATGAGCCGTATATTGTAGATCCAACAGCCCTGGTTGGCGTTTGCATGTTATCACTGAATAGACCATTAGCACTAGATATGCTATATATATATATATATATATATATATATATATATATATATATATATATATATATATATATATATATATATATATATATCAATCATACACGTGTATCGGATGTTGGTGCCTAGGCACCATGGTGCCTTATGTAATTTTCCTATATATATATATATATATATATATATATATATATATATATATATATATATATATATATATATATATATATATATATATATATATATATATATATATATATATATATATATATATGACGAGTGTTTCATGCACCATGGTGCCTAGGCACCAATATCAATACCCGTTGATTTGCTTCGAGATTCACAACGTTTGATGTGGGTATCTTCATATACCCATAAAAAAGTATATTTGAGATGTCAAACTCCGAAAAAATTTAAATTCAACTTCAGTTTAATTAGTTTGAACTATTTTTATGGTATATACTCACTGTAGTTGCATTGAACTCAAAAGTAGTGCAAACTAATTTGAACTGAGTTCGAAACTTACTTACCATAAATATATCAAGAGTATAAAACATTTTCATACCCAAACTCAAAAAAATTATCAATCATACACGTGTATCGGATGTTGGTGCCTAGGCACCATGGTGCCTTATGTAATTTTCCTATATATATATATATATATATATATATATATATATATATATATATATATATATATATATATATATATATATATATATATATATATATATATATATATATATATATATATATATATATATATATATATGTTTTTGTGTGTGTTGGGGGGGTGCGAACCTGATCATTTTTATTCTAATTACGACACGCTGCAGGTTAGGAAAAGGAAGCCACGCGTTCGAGGCTTCAAGGGTGCGATTATGCTTTGGAGTTATCGCTTTTAAACTAAGCATGCAGGTTGCAGCAAGTGCGGCTGCAATGGCCGATACATGACTGGTGCCCAATGCCCAATGTATCGTTTTTTAAGACTCTTTTTTCTTTCGTAGACTCAGCCCGATGTGCGTGTAAGTTGGTTGTTCTTTGTATTGCATTAGCACCAAATTAGTAAACCTGATGTGTCAATGTTTTGAGAGTAGTTACCTTTCTATTGATGGAAAACAAATGCCAAAACCGAATATGCAAACAATGTTTGTTTTGTTATAAGAGAATGTAAAACAATATTCTAAAAGCATCTAAGCTATACCATTTCATACCATAAAATTTATAACATGTCTAATCGTGCAAATGCGCGGATCACCTTGCTAATTCTAATTATGATCCTACATAAGATCTGGATTATAAAATTATTGTCTGGATCTTACGATTTATAGAATAATGATTTTCGAGGTACGGTCTTACCGTGGTCCAGTCCTATGATCCCGATCCTATCGACATGAAAACCTTGGGTAGAAGCATTGCGTCTGAAATGATAAAATGAAATGAGCACTACATCATATACTCCCCTAGAACTCGTCTAAGGTAGCATCTCAGCTATTACAAATTTACATAGTGTTAAAATTCTAAAAGAATAAGTTGCAGAACAATATACAAGAGCAAATGAAACGTGTGTTCCTGCTAAGAAACCGAATCTACACATGGCATTCTATTTAGTTTATTTTGCACAAAAAAAAAATAGCCGCTCTGCAGTTGGCTTACTAGACTTCACTTTACAGGGTTGAAAAAGCGTGAAGCAATTAGCAATAATATGACTTTACTGAACAAATATTATGAACCATCAGGGCATGATCAGGGTCGATGCAGAAGCCGAGGAGCTCAGCTGAGATGAGCAATGTCGATCTCGTCGGGGATCTTGAACGTGTCCGCGGCCCCAAACTTCCTCTTGCCGTCCTCCCACTCGTCCTCGTCCTCGTCCTCCATGCTGTCCTTGCCGTCGTCGTCGTTGTGGCCGTCGTGAGCCTGCGACGACAATGGGTTATTGACGCTCTTCGACTTGCAGGGCTCGTTCGCCAGCATGGTGACCTGGCCGAGGTGGGAGATCTCCACGACCACGGTGTCGTCGTCCTTCGGGAGGGGCTGCTTCCACGGCTCCCCGTCGACCCTCATGAACGCGTGGTCCGCCGCTCCTTTGTGGAACTCGAAACGGATCCTATGGGCCTGGTTTTGCAGGGTGTCAGCATGAGATTGCACGGAGGGAACAAACGAGTTCTAATGCAGCAAATTATACAGCACAATGCTGCATGCAACCACTAATCCTGTTCTGTTTTCAGTCTAAGATGTCAAACGGACAGGAGGAGGAACAGCAGAAGTAGTTTATACCTGCGCGAGGCGAGTGCCATGTCCATTAGGGGCCAGCAAGACCAGCCCGTGCCAGGCATCGCGGAACCCCACCACCTCAAGAAGGCCATCATCAACGTAAGGCGCCGTCAAGTCTCTCTGCGCATTGCCACAAACAATTTGTGAATCACAGCAACATGCAGTTCAGACATCAATCAAAGGGGCTTGGAGCATGGAAACTCACTTCTTCTACTTTCCTCGAGCCAGGTGTGCCCCATGGATTCAAGCCTCCAGAAAAACTAGGCAGGTTGAGACACACGATTGATCGAATGCTGCAAGAGGCAGAACAGTACATATTACAACTCCATCTAATCAACTACTACCAAAGAACATTACAGAAATGTTGTTCTGATATAGGTGGAAAGATACCCAAGAAGGCAGTAATAAGGTAGAACAAAGGGATGTAGTAATAAAACATTTCCCAATTGCAAAGCAAGAGGCTTTCTTGTATCATATCATACTTGTAGCTTGTAGGCTTAAATTAAAATATACAAGTGTAGGATCGAAATGACAACAGAGGGGGGGTGAATGGTGCCTTCAAAACTCCCCAAGTACCCACACAACAAATCGGACGAAAGAACTAGCTTTTCCGGTCGAACACCACGTGGTCGAACATTTGCCCGAGCCGACAAAAGAAATCAAACAGTGATAACTGTGCGGTCGAACCGAAAACAGAAGAAGGACTCGTTTGCCAGATTTCCGAGTAACTTGAGACTCTCTGGTCTTTTGGTCCTAAAACTTGAAGTACTGAAGGAAGCTGGCCAATAAAATCCAAAGACTTTGCTATGGTCGGCTAGAGTGACAAGGTCGAACTCGAAACAGAGGACTTGAGGCGCAAGACCATTTGGCAAAGAGAACTTCTCTGATTCAACTCTTGCTCTCGAGAATGATCTGGCCAAGTGGCCTTGAGACAGATTCTCAGTTCTGAGCAACAAGAAGCACACCAAAGCAAATGCGGACTTACACAGAAGAGATGAGAGAAAAATATAACATGAAGAACAAACTCTCAAAACAGATCGCAAACAAAACAATCAAAAACATCTCATAACAACAGAAATCAATTTGAGGAAGATAGATGAATGATTGATCATGGAGGTTTCTACAGCCACTCCATCGGAGGTACAAGAGCAACCATGCTCTACCCAGAGACAACTCACATAAATAGAAATGAAAAACTCAGAGTGACTCGGAAAACAACATCACCGATCACCCGAGCTCTACCTCTCTATTTATAGCCTCAAGCTACCAGGGGAGAACCCGTTAACCCCAACTAACACCGGGTTTTACCACTCTCTTTACCCACTAGCGAGAACGAGCTCCAGTGCTTTACCCGTTACACCCAACTGCTCCACTGCTTTGCCCGTTAGCGCCAACCACTCCAGTGCTTTCGCAGAGACACAGCTTCCCTTTGCAGCTTTCCGTATTTCTCCAAAATGCCATCCCGCTGCCTTCCCGGAAGCTTCCTCCTCCCTTGTCGCTCAAGTCTTGCAACCACCTGGCAGACCTCGTCGTCCTCGGCATCTCCCGACCACTCTTGACCTCAGCACCGCCCGTGCCTAGTCTTGGCCATCCATGCCTCTCCACAATTAGTCTCCAAGTCCTGCAAACCATCACAGACAAGCACACATTCATAGCACCGCACAAAACATTATATACAACTATCTGCATATATAAAAGGAACTCAAAACATGCTTCACAAAGTCGTACATCCACTACGACCGGTCACAATCACTTAAACATTAATGCACAAGACCTACGACCGCTCTCTAGGTCAAGACGACCAGTCTAGGAGTTGATACGACCGATTCCCAGGCGAAACGATCGATCCTGGAGGTCATACGACCGGATACAAGATGTCTACGACCACGTTCAAGCCTCTCGAGGACTTCTGACCGCTTATCGCGTGATCGAACCACCTTCCGACCACGCACAACGGGATTTGCCGTGGTCGAACCCCTTTCCGACCACAACCGAGCATGAGAGAGAGCACATCCGACCGCATCTGCCTGCGATCCAAGCTCGTGCGACCACTTCCGACCGCAACCAACTGACCTACGCCCGTAGCCGACCGCATACGACCACGTCCCATCGAGCCGACCCAACCACATTCGACCGCTTCACAACGTGGTCGGAGTCCTCTGACTTCCCACGTGGTCGAAGTCGAAGTCTACCGACTATAGACCACAGCAGTCGAAGTCTCGACCTCCGACTACCTCTCGCGGTAACGTGGTCGTAACGCGCCGACTCCTCAACGTGATCGTTCATTCGAGCGTCGACTACCGACCATAGCGGTCGTAGCACGACTCGCGACCACAGACCACGGCCAACGTGGTCGTAGCTGAGTCGGGAGACTTCCGACCACGACCAAAGTGGTCGTAAACTTCTTGGAGACCTACGATCACGGCCAAGCGTGGTCGTAAGCTTTGCTGCTGCCTTTCGACCATGGTCTAAAAGGCGTAAGCCACCCAATGACCTACGACCACGCCCAATGTGGTCGTAAGGTCTTCCGACCGCTCAAACAAGACTACGACTTCGCAGAAAATGCCCAAATCAAACTCAATCTTTCCAAACCAAGTGTCAATAACTCATCACAAACATAGGGACACCTCCACATGGTCTCTCAATCTCCCCCTTGATGAGTATATTGACAAACCCAGAAAAAGCGTGAAGATGAGTTTGTTTTAAAGAATCCAACATGGTCCAAAAGAAGAAGTCAATGAAGCTAATGACCATGTCGACACGGAGCAAAAACAGAAGGAAACAAGTTTTCCTCAAAAGCTCCAAATTTTCCTTGAAAAAAGCTTTTTCTCAAGTATTCTCCCCCTTTTGGCAATAAACACATCAAGGATGCAAAAGAGAGAATATGACATGGATGAAATTGCTGAAGTTTCTTATTCTAAGCATTTAGAGCCATGAGAATTATCCAAAATGACCATAATGTATTACATCAAGCCATAATTCCACAGAAAGCTATCTAGATCATGACAAGATATATATAAGCCAGCTAGACCAAGTAAAAGACAATCTGAAATGTAGAGCAATTTTGAGAACATGTCAAGTCATCAATAAGCAAAGTCGAGCTAGAGATATCCAAGGATGATGCCGGCCATGTCAATTAAGCTAAGCGGAACGAAGAAGCTAATATTGAGACCAACTAGAGTGCTATGCTCAAGAATGAAACATTGACGCAAGTACTTGGTTCTTTTTGTAGATTAAGCAAATTTGAGCACATTAAATATTTTCTTTTGAAAGCATATGGTCGTTTCCAACCCAATTTTTGTTTATGTGCTAGATCTCAAGCCTTATGCGACTACTCCAAGCAATAAGCTTAAGAATATAGTCTAGGTCATCCAAAACTCCCCCTGAGTTCATGCCTACTGCAATGGCAAGCCGTCTCATGAGAAAGAATTGGTGAAATTAGTTTTTTTGGCACAAAAGAGATCTTTTTGCTTTGTAAACATGTTTGTACTACCTTATGCTACATCAAGAGACTAAAATAGCTCAATCTATGGCTCAACAAAGATTCAACTCTCAGCTAAGCCTATTTGACATGGCATGAATCATAAAGGGATAGCTCCAGAAAGACTAAACTCAAATGCTAGCATGACAAGTTTTACTTCAAGTTGGGCAATTTTAATTAACTTATCATGGTAAAAACTAGTCTACACATATGAAGTCATGATAAATCTAGCATATCAACACAAATCATGGCAAGGTGTAAAACATTGTAAACATGTCATAACAGGATAATAATCAAGGCTCAAAGTAGTTATATTACAATGCGAGATGCTAACATGCAAGAAAATCCAGCTCCCCCTCAACATGAGATGCACCTTTTAGTTCAAGTAGAGTTAAGTTAATATTAAGCTCCAGAAGCTCCCAAATGAACTCCCCCTGAACCAAAGCCATAAATCGAGAAGCTGAGAAAGAAAACAGCAAACAGGCAGTCCTCAAAGCATAGATAAGATATAGAGAAAACTATGGCTCAGACAGACTCTCATCTACCCCATATGACTCCAGGACTATTAGCTGACCGTAAACCACACACTAGAGAGCAAACACGTACCCTGTCTACCCAACTCGTTTCCTATTTTGGCCCGTTCCATCCCACGAGCCGTCCCCAACCGAACCACTTTCTTAGCACGAAAGCGTCTTTCAACAAGCACGCTTAGTCTCTCCCTCTCTCGCTGCTGCTGATGTGTAGGGCCCAGCTGTCAGGAGTCGTCATCCACTTCGCAATGTTGCCATGGAGCCAAGCTCCCTGGCACTATAGCATCTACAATCCTCCCACACACGCCTACAAAAGGCCTGCAGCCTGCTCGCTAGCCCACCTCGAGCTCCCTGATCGAAGCCTCATATTGTCACCTCTACCTCCTATAGCCATTGGCATGTGGGAGAGACTGGAGACCTCCATTTTCGCGGGTTCGCCCATTTGGCCACTCACGCCAGAATTTTTTGTACGGATAACCTTTTTTTTATTCGGAAATACAGAAATATACCCGCGGGAAATTTTTTTACAAAAATAGCCTCCAGTCGCCCAATGGGGGGCGACTAGAGCCTTTCGCCCACCCGGGAAGCGACATTTAAAGAATCTGCGAACCATTGGGCGAATCAGCGATATCGCCTGCACGTTGGGCGACTGCATTGCAGTCGCCCAACGCTAGGGCGACAGGGGGGTTAAGGCGGCCTGCCCAGCCGGCTCCTACTACCAATCACCTTTTTCACTCATTCAGCAAACACATTCAGCGCACAGAGAAGAGGAAGAAGGAAAAGAAACAAGGGGGAGAAGAGAGGAAGGAAGGGAAGAAGAGGAGAAGGAGAGGAAGGAGGGGAAGAAGAGGAGGAGAGGAGGAGGTGAGGGAGGAAGGAGGGGAAGAAGAGGAGGAGAGGAGGAGGTGAGGGAGGAAGGAGGGGAAGAAGAAGAGGAGAGGAGGAGGTGAGGGAGGAAGGAGGAGTAGAAGCTATTCCATCAATTTGGATCCAGGTATTTTTTTGGATTATGTTGTATTTGTATTATTATTTATATGAAATGTTGGTGTTAATAAAAATTATAGATGTAGAATAATTAGTACCGTGTTAGTATGGAAATATTATTGTAGAAAAGGTTTGGTATGCAATTTGTAGTATGGTAGTATAGAAATTTTAGCAAAGTTTGTGGTATAGGAAGTTTAGTATTGTACGATATTATTTGACATGTCGCAAAATTGAAATATATATGTAGGCCGACATCATCAATGTCCACTACATTGAGAGTGTATTACGGAGCTGGAACCATTCGTGAAGGTCCGAATGGTGTGGATTTGAGCGATTTTCCGCAAGTCACTCTCGTACTTCCGGATGACGAGAATGCTCGAATGGGAGATGTGCAGCTTTTGCTGACCCGGAGTTTTTCGTTGAACCCCGAGGTGTACAGCGTCGTCGTGCAAGGGCTTTGGAGCCGGTCTCCCACGGACATCAGATGGGAGTTGAAGACATTGGTGCGCTCTGCCACATGGAAGGGCTTTGTGCTAGGGTGCCGGCGTCGTGGATACGAGTGTGTGCTGCTTGTGCAACCGTGCTCAGTACAAGCAGCTGAGGAAGCTCGTGCAACAGCCGTTGTTGTGGGAAGTGCTAGCAGCTCGGGCGGGCCGCATATTGGCGGACATGATGAAGTTGCTCGTCATGAAGCCGATGCGGTACATGAAGGAGAGTTACAGCCGTCAAGCCATAGAGAGCCAACTAGGCAAGCCGATGAAGGAGAGTATAATGAGTACATTGTGCAGCAGATGGACTCTGATGACGAGAGGGCATGGGATGAAGAGGAAGCTGTAGAGGACGACAACAAGGACAGTTCCGATGAAGATGAAGTTCCTATCCCCCAGGAATGGAACCGGTTTAATGCGGAGGGTCTTTCCGCACATGATGAGCATGAATCACAATGGGAGTACCATGAGACAGAGGTTCGGTTGCATGTTATGTTTGCTGACAAGGAAGCGCTGCAGGATGCCATCAAGCTTTGGGCCCTTTCAATGCAGCGGACATTTCGCGTCGTCAAATCAAGCCAGGAGCAGTACACTGTGAAGTGCGAGCAGACTGGTTGCCCTTGGCGGGTGCACGCCCGTAAACCTAAGTATGAGACTCATTGGATTGTGTCCAAGGTTGAGCCACACTCCTGCATTCTAAACACTGTCTTGGCGAGACATCGTAACCTGACGTCCGGATTTATAGCCAATCTCATGTATGGGGAGATAGTGCAGAAGAAGGACATGGCAGCCACGCATATTGTGGTAGCTATTGAGAATAAATTCAAGTATAAGATTAGCTACGCGAAGGCGTGGCGTGCCAAGCAGAAGGCGTTGGAAAAATGTTTTGGCACTTTCGAGGCGGCGTACGACAACCTTCCTCGTATGCTTAATGTCCTGCAGGAAAGGAACCCGGGCACGTACATCGCCCTCCACGAGAAGCCGTCCATAAGTCCGCCAGGGTATGCGGTGTTGCAGAGAGCAATGTTTGCATTTAGTGCTAGCATCGAAGCATTCAGGCACATGCTGCCAGTGATCTCAATTGACGGGACCTTCTTGACTGGCAAATACAAGGGGCAGATCCTGACGGCCATAGGCGTTGACGGTAACAATCAAATATTGCCGCTGGCCATTGCATTTGTGGAGAGTGAGAATTACAAGAGCTGGCTGTGGTTTCTCAGACATGTGAGGGCTGGAGTTGTAGCCACTCGGCCTGGTGTGTGCGTAATCCATGATCGGCACGCCGGTATTATCAAGGCAATAAGAAAACTTCAAGAAGACCCCGAGGAGCCCTTTCCTATGTTGACAACCTCCTCGTTTCCCCTCTCGTGTTGCATCTGTTGGCGGAGGTCATTGTTCTCCTCATTGAGAGTCTCCATTCGGTACTCCAAGTCCATTATTCGGTCCCATAAAGTACCCACATAACGGTCAATATACCGTTCATGAGGAGGGTCGATCCAGCGGGAGAAGTCGCATTTCGCCATCTGCGAAAAAGGACAGTAAACATGGAGGGTCCATAAGCAATAACAAAAATGTACTATTAGTAATTTGTACCCCGGAGCGTGGGCATCGGAAGAAACGACGCCCGCCATCGTTCGGCCCTTCCAGGACCTGCACGACCACATACTCATTGTGTCTGCATTTCGGCCACGCTGGTTGCGCACGCCGGCTTGGTATCAAGCGGTACTGTGGACCGAACATCTCCCTCCTTTCCAAGGGAAGGTTTTCCTTCGGTGACCCATATCCGACTGGCCCCTCATCTTCCGCCATGGTATGTTCCACCACGAAATAGAAGGTACTTCTTTGTTCGATTTACAGGGTTTTCTGGCTACAACTTCATGGGACCTCAACCGTGCTATTTATATTGAACGGCGGGACAAAAGAGGGCTGCTTTGCCCAGAGACATGACAAAAGCGCTCAGCTTTACTCGGTGAGATGACAACACATGCTAGCTTTACGCAGTGATATGACAAAACGGGGCAGCTTTGCTCAGTCAGATTACAACACATGCCATCTAAACTGCCTACATAAAGCCTTCATAGGGACATTTATTGCTACACTAGAATCCTGAGGATAATCCAGGCCTATCGCTATAGAAACCAACAAAATAGGGGCGTAGTTTGTAGCCTTTACAGTGAGTGTTCACGTCATAGGCCTGTATCCTTTCCAGTGAGTTTTCATGTCACCTTAACTTGTTGTTTCAGAAATTATGATTACTGGCCTCTGAGAAGGCAATGTTGTAGCAAATACATTGAATGGTCCAACCTCTGAAAAGGCTACGAACTATGAATTTATTACGAGGCTACATGCTCTGAAAAGCCTACATAGGGACATTTATTGCACCAGATCCTGAAAAAGCGAAAAGATTCGCATGTCGTCCTCTCCATGGACTATGCCCACTGCACCAGATAACCTGCCTACATAAAGGTCTTCTATGTCTTCCATACTACATCTCCTCCTCAAGCCATCACAATACTACTACACAACAATGTCTTCCTGGAGGTCCGACCCATTTGGAGTGCCGGAGTGGCATGAGCGCCCGAAGTGCCATTGCGGCTTTAGGACGATGTTGGGAGTCTGCACGGATCGAGTACAACGAGCCAACTACGGCCGTAGGTTCTTCAAGTGTCCAGACCTGGATGACGACTTCGTGGTAACGACGACAACTAAATCATTTATTTTTCGTTATCGTTTTTCAACTTGATCCATGACATCTACCACGCCACACATAGCCTTGCAAGTTCATCGAATGGGTGGATCGGGTGCCGCCGGCATGGCCACAGAACCGGGCAGTGGAGGTGGAAAACAAAGGACAATACTTTGTCAAGATGACTCAGGCTCGCGAGGTGGAACGACAGATGTGGCTTGAGCAAGAACGCCGCGTGAGGGTGGACCAAATCCGTCTGAAGGGCAAGGAGGATGAGCTGCAAAGGAGGCGGGAGCAGTTAAGTCTGCGTGAAGCAGCCACCAAGCGTCAGGAGGAAGAGCTTCAAGCTCGTGAGGCAGCTCTCAAGACCAAGAGTGACCGGAACAAGGATGCAGCGGAGCCATCTTCAAGGCGCAATAAAAAGGGGAAACAACCACGCTACACCCAGTAGACAAAATGTAATAGACCCAGCAAGTTATATTCCCTAAGGCATGTTAGGACTAGTGGTGGAGTTCTGAACATTACAAGTACATGGTTCCACACATTACTAATAGTACTGTCGAAGTTGCTCTTAGTCGCATATCATGCTATATGTTATGCATGTAATAACAATGTACGCGGCATGTTACTCCCAACTGTATTATGAAGTTTATTTCTATTGACATAAGCTTATTATCTAGCATGTTCGCATTCAATGATTCAGATAGCAAGTCATACCGGTTCTCTCCGTAAACTATTTCTCACAACATCAAAATATCACTTACCACGCTATGTATCTATCGTTCTACGGTCAATCATTCTTAAAAAAAATTTGAAATTTTTTTGTGCACCTACAACATACAGTGCACATAAACTTTTATTACAACTATACCACATTTTTTTCTCTGTTTCAAACTACAAAATTGCCAAAACTCTACAAAAATCAAGGGGACTGAATGAAGTCGCCTACCTACTGGGCGACTGCATTACAAGTCGCCCAGCCATTGGGCGACTTCATTAAATCGCCCAGTGAGAAAGCGACTCCATGATGTCGCTTTCCCGTGAAGCGACATAAACTCTTGTCGCCTGCCGGGTGGGCGAGAGGCTCGAGTCGCCCACCCATTGGGCGACTAGAGGCTATTTTTGTAAAAAATTTCCTGCGGGTATATTTCTGTATTTCCGAATAAAAAAAGGTTATCCGTACAAAAAATTCACTCACGCCATATCCATTTTGTCCACTCCCAGCGAATTTACTCCTCTGGTTCGCCCAAAATGCAATCGTCGTTTTTGGCTCCGGTGTACGTGCTCCGCCAAGGCCAACTTCGTTTCTCGTGAACTATCTCCTCACCACTCATGTCTTTATGCACCATTTTGCTTCCTCAGCACAGTAATCCCACGGTTAAGATTAGTTTAGCGCTAATGTCATTGGCTAAAGTTAACGAGTCACTACCATGTGGGACCGATAGATTAATTAATCAAGTTTTTAATTTAAAACGGTTTTAAAACTTGTCACTAACAAGTAGACCCCACGCGCTAGTCAGCCTGTCTGTGAGCTCGATTCACCGTGGACCTAGCCCCTTCTGTTAGCGTGATGGCGCAATAGAACCTGATTTTCCTTTAGAACGGAAAATAGAAATTAAAATGAAAATATGAAAACCTAGTGCATAGTATTTTCTTTCTTTCTCTCGGATTTTCTCTCTCGGCAAAACTTCCAAAGGCTCACTCCCCCTTATACAAACTCCCATTTGACCGATTATTGTTTTAAATTTTTCAAAAATCATGAACTTTCATTTTGAACAAAAATAGTTTTTGTGTCTATTTGAATTTATTTGAAACTTGTCTGAGTTTCTTAGTGACGAGGATAGAGTAATCCTCAAATTATTGCGTTATTGTATTCTCCAAGTATACCTCTCACCGATAAGGGGGAAATTTCATAAAGTAGTTGTAAGTCTTTCTATGACCACGTGGTCATAAACTCACCTACGACCACATACTCGTAAGTGCTTCTACGAGCACACAGTCATAAGTTATTTTATGACCACCTTGTAGTCGTAGATCTTCCTGCGACTAGTCTATCTCTAATATACCTCTTATTGATATGGGAGAAAATTCACGGGTTAGTCATAAGTCTTGCTACGACCAGATAAGTCGTAAGCACTTCTACGACCACTTAGTCCTAAGCTTTGCTACGACCAGGAAAGTCGTAAGCACTTCTACGACCACTTAGTTGTAACCTTTGCTACGACCAGGTAAGTCGTAAGCATTTCTACGACCACTTAGCCGTAAGCTTGGCTATGACCAGGTAAGTCGTAGGTACTTCTGCGGCCACTTAGTCGTAAGTCTTGCTATGACCAAGTAAGTCGTAAGTCTTGCTATGACCAAGTAAGTCGTAAGTACTATGACTACTTAGTCGTAAGCTTTGCTATGACCAGATAGTCGAGCAACAGGCGAGACTTCATTTTTTTAGTTTTTAAAGCCGAAGCCATGCTCTTCAGAACTAAAGATCTTGTCAACAAGAGTCAAGAACTTAAACGATTTCAACCAAGAGCAGCTTCGAGCGGATGACATCAACCTGCTCGAAGAGAAGAGGAATCAAGCCTTAATCCAATTAGCAGTCTATCAGCAAGCTATGTGTAAGTATTACGATCGTAAGGTCCAGCCTCACAGCCTTGTTGTAGGCGACTTGGTATTGAGAAAAATCCAATTATAGTCTAATCGAAAAAAACTTCCCCCAAGTGGGAAGGCCTTTACACCGTGATCGAAGTCACACGATCAGGCTCGGTACAACTTGCTATCGGGGGCGGCCAGATTCTCTCGAACTCTTGGAACATCAACAAACTATGTAATTTTTACGAGTAACATTTCTAATCTTTCAATAAAGCTTTCAGTTTTTCCAAATCTTTATTGTCGTATATTCAGTAGAGCTTCTTTTATATTTGTTCAACCACTTCTAGTACATCTAATATGTTTAACTAGTCGGAGAAGAGGGCACCACTAGCTGAAGTCTCTCCTCTCTACATGTGGTCCTGCCCACTAGGAGCTTTCTAGTGTCAATTTGTTCCTAACTCTTGCTATCAACATAAAACAATTGTGTTGTCAACGAAAACATTGAGCAAATGTTCAAGGGATTCCAAGTGTTTATCCTCTTATCGTTTGTGTCTTTGATTTCATTCACCTAGTCGAAGGAAGATAACATCACCTAGTCGAAGTCTTTCCTCTCTGCACGTGGTCCTGCCCACCTAGTCGAAGTCTTTCATCTCTGCACGTGGTCCTGCCCACTAGAAGGAACTTTCTAGCGTCGACTCGTTCCTAACTTTTGCTACCAGTATATGAGATCAAATTCGACAACGATGGTCGAATGAACGACTCTGCTCTCTGCATACTTCACTCTGTACTATTTGCTTTGTTTATTCACATAAACTAAGTAAATAGTCAGGGGTAGGACAGAGTTATCAACATAACTTTCTGTCTTAGTCAGAATTTCGTTCTCTTTCATTTCTTTTTTATCTTACGAGTACTAATTACTCAAATAAGATGAATTGCAGGAAAAAAAGAAGTGCCTTCATTAACCAAAGGTATGTTCTTTTACAAAGCTCCTATTTACATTCTACTCTGAAGAAGGAGAGCCAAGTTGCATCTCTTCGGCGACCCTTCCACCAGTTGGATTCATTTCTCCGACCAAGCGATTTGCCTCTTCCAAAGAGCAGTTGAAGTCATGCTTGATTGGGTGTAGGTTGAGGTTCCGATTGCATGCCTTGAGTTTTGTCAAGACATAGCTTACAGCAGCTTCGACCGCATCCCGAATCGACTTCGCTTGGTTAGACTTCAGAGTCGACAGGTGCTTCTTCAAAGCTTTAACTTGTAGCTCGATCATACTTGCATGAGCGGATACGATGTCCTCGGAGAGACTTAGCTTCTTTGCACCAAACCCATCGAGAAGGTCGTTGAGGATTGTGCCGTTGTCGTGAAGGATTGTCCTCACCAACTTCAACTCTTGGCTGCAAGTCGAGGCTTCTGAGAGGCACTTCATTTCAACCATGACCTCTGCAATGAGGCCGAAACTTGTCAGACCAATACTTATCAAAAGGCTAGTTAGGAAAACTAGTCAAAGGTAAGAATCCCCTAACCTGCTAATTGGGCGTTAAGCTTATCGACTTCAACTTTCTGTTGTTCGAGCAGTAGCTTATTCTTCTCCTTTTCCTCCTTAATAATACGTGTAAGCTCTCCGATCACTTTGGCCTTCTCTTCGACCTCAGTGCAAAGCTTACTCGTTTCATTCTCTCGTTCTGATAAAAGAAAAGAGTGAAGGAAAAGCAAGAAAGACATGTAAAATAAGCAATATCAAGTTCAGAAACTTACTATTTGTTTTCTCCTGCAAATATCGGACTGCAGAGTTGGCCTTCACAAGCTTTATAGATAGGTGAGCGTTGTCCATCTTTAGCTTCTATGAATCAGCCTTCTCGTTGATGAGTGCAGCAGCCAGGAACTTTGCATTGAGTTTGGACCTACAAAGGTAAAAAGTCGACTTGAAAAGCTGGACAAGTGGTCAAGATAAAATCCGATTACATAAGCCAGTATCTTACAGTACCGCTATCCTCTTGGAGAGTTCAGCATTCTCTTGTCGAAGAGACATGAACTGTCTGTGGTACTCTGCCACAGTTGCCACGTCCTCTATCATTCTCTAAACAAAGAAGGATGGTAAGAGACAAGAAGTAACAAGTACGAATGTTTAAAGTACTCAATACTTACATTCATACTCCTACGAGCAAACGAAGCAAGAGTTAATTTGGAATCGTTGAGCTGATCAAGCCGCTCGACCTTGTTCCACCACACCTTTTTTGAGACACTCGTCATCGAAAATGTTCACCTTATCGGGAATGTCTCTGGGGTATGGAACTCGGCTCCGAGGTCGATCAGAAGAAGATTCCTCTACAAACGGAGGGTTAAAAAGGTAGAAAAGAAATTAGGCTGATCTTCTTCTCTAATTACTAGTTACGTACCTGTGTGTTGCAATGGAACTCATTGAATGTATAGAGAATTGTGCTATAGAAGAGAGTTGCTCTGATCGGTTGGAAAGTGAAAAATGGTGAGAAGTTAAGAGAATAGAGCGGTTAGAGGAGAATGGACATACAACCACCAACTCATTCTTTTATAATAGTAAAGATACCTTCTTGTAAACGAGGGGGAATGTCCTCGATATCTCCCTCCTCAGCCCGACAGTCGGGAGGACTTCCAACTTCTTGACCAGGTATTTCTACCCTGATGAGGACATTCCGATTGGTCCGATTACACGAGCACGAACTAAAAAGATTAATCAATAGGTGACCTCGCTCCTAATTACATTTGGCTTGATTTACATGAGAACTGGCTACTACTTAATGTTAGTATCTTAATTGGTCTTAGATAATAATATAGATGCAGTGTTACGTGATGATCTTGGTTTTCATCAATTTGATGGTTTGGAGGATGAAAAGGACAACAGAGATGAATGTGACGAAGATGTTGAGAATTTCTATAAGCTAGCAAATGATGCTAGTCGGGATTTGTACCTAGGATGTAGCATGTCAAAGCTTCGACTCATAATAAAATTGTTGCATGTGAAATTTTTAGGTGGGTGGAGTGATAGTAGTTTTGATCAACTCTTGGTGCTACTTATGGAGGCTTTTCCCAAAGATGTGAAATTGCTAGACAAATTTTATGCTGCTAAGAAAATTGTCAAAGCACTAGGTTTAGGTTACATCAACAATGATGCATGTGTAAATGATTGCATATTATATAGGAAAGAATACGAGAATGCGAAGTCTTTTCCAACTTGCAGCGTTGATGGAAAATGACTACATGAGGTTCCTACAAAAGTGGTCCATTACTTTTGTTTGAAGAAAAGGTTGTATGTCACCTAAGATAGATCCTCACATGCGCTGGCATGCAGAGGGCCGCATTAAAGATGGATTATTAAAGCATCCAGCAAACTCTCTTGCTTGGAAGGATTTATATTATAAATTCCTAGAGATTGGTGCTGAGAGTCACAACATTAGGTTTGGGTTAGCTATAGATGGCTTCAGTCCATTTGGAAATATGAGTGTTAGTCATAGCACATAGTCGGTTGTGTTGATCCCTTACAATCTTCCACCATGGTTATGTATGAACTAATATAATTTCATACTATCCTCACTTATTCCTGGGTCAGCACAACCTAGAAATAATATTAATGTTTACTTTGAACCTTTGGTGGATGGCCTTCTGGACCTATTTAAAGAGGGTGTAAGGACATATGATGCTTCCCGTAATGAGTGGTTCTAACTACGTGCTATTGTACTTCATACCATTTCAGATCTCCCTAGACTTGGATACATGTTCGGTCATCCTACTTCAGGGAAGCGAGCTAGTCCTCACTGCAATTCATGTACTTGTTCTCTATTTCTTAAAAAAGGTAGGAAGACTTGTTACATGGGACACCATATATTCCTACCACTTGACCATAGTTTCCATTTGGACGTGACACTTTACAAGAGACAAAGGACCTAAAAGTATTTTTTTGGAAAAGTATAGGAGGAGAAGAACAAGAAGACCAAGAAGAAGCGTAAACATGAGGATGACAATCTTGATAATGACATGGGTGAGGTTATTTGGAAGAAGAGAAGTTGTTTTTTAAAGTTATCATATTGGGAACAATTATTGGCTCGTCATAATTTAGATGTAATGCACATTAAAAAGAATGTATGTGATTATGCAGTTACCACTTTTTTGAATATCCAACACAAGTCTAAGGACAATTTGAACTCCCGATTACACCTTCAAAGGTAAGGGATAAAACTAGATCTGTATCTAGTTGAACAGGGGGATGAACTGTACTTCACTCTAGCATCCTTTTGGTTGAATTCAAAAGAGAAGAAATTGTTCTGTGAAGTCCTGAAGAATGTTAATTTCCCGATGGCTATGCTTCCAATATATTAAATCATGACTGTCATAGCTACAGACTAGACAGAAAGAGAGGGGGGTTGGTAGAAGAGGAAGAGAAGAGCGAAGCCTGTGGGAGCGCTCGTGAGAATGAGGGATGTGCCCCCCTTTGCCCCTCCTGGGGTTTATATATATGAGTGGGGTAGAATGGGAAATCCCCATTCTACCCCTTAGTGCTTACAAGGGATGAGGGTACATTGGTATATTTACACTGTCGTAATCTTCTACATTATTGGGCCTATTACATGTTGGATTGGTTGCACGGCCCAGTCACGGGGGGTTGGGCCACCCCTACAACAGTACTCCCTCGACAGCAAGCGTTGAGGTCCCGATGGGCGAGCTGACGTGATCAACCACCCCAGCCCCCCGTTCCCTGACAGCAAGCGCGAGGGTGCCAATGCAACTGGTAGCTCGCAGACCCTAGAGGCAATACCTATGAAGAAATCCGTGAAGTGCCGAAGGCGTCGTCGAGCGCCGAAGACGTGCCGTCCCGCCGAGGCGATGCCTACGAGGCGGACGGCGGAAACGAGCGTCGAAGACGTGTCGTCGAGCGCCGAAGACGTGCCGTCCCGCCGAGGCGATGCCTACGAGACGGACGGTGGAGTCGAGCGCCGAAGACGTGGAGTCGAGCGCCGAAGACGTGCCGTCCCGCCGAGGCGATGCCTACGAGGCGGACGGCGGAGTCGAGCGCCGAAGACATGTCGTCGAGCGCCGAAGACGTGTCGTCCTGCCGAGGCAATGCCTATGAGGCGGACAGCGGAGTCGAGCGCCGAAGACGTGTCGTCGAGCGCCGAATACGTGCCGTCCTGCCGAGGCAATGCCTACGAGGCGGAAAGCGGAGTCGAGCGCCTAAGACATGTCGTCCAGCGCCGAAGACGTGTCGTCGAGCGCCGAAGACGTGCCGTCCCGCCGAGGCAATGCCTACGAGGCGGACGGCGGAGTCGAGCGCCGAAGAATTGTAGAGCGGGCGCTTGCGGCGTAGGCCGAGGGCGCTATGCACGCGGAGGTAGAAAGGCGAAGACTGCTGTTCCCCTACCTTTAAAAAAGAGTGCCCGCGAAGAGCGGGCGCTTGCGGCGTAGGCCGAGGGCGCTACGCACGCGGAGGTAGAGAGGCGAGACCGCCGTTCCCCTACCTTCGAAAAGAGTGCCCGCGAAGAGCGGGCGCTTGCGGCGTAGGCCGAGGGCGCTACGCACGTGGAGGTAGAGAGGCGAGACCGTCGTTCCCCTACCTTCGAAAAGAGTGCCCGCGAAGAGCGGGCGCTTGCGGCGTAGGCCGAGGGAGCTACGCACGCGGAGGCAAGGAGGCGAGACCGCCGTTCCCCTACCTTCGAAAAGAGTGCCCGCGAAGAGCGGGCGCTTGTGGCGTAGGCCGAGGGCGCTATGCACGCGGAGGCAAGGAGGCGAGACCGCCGCTCCTCTACCTTCGAAAAGAGTGCCCGCGAAGAGCGGGCACTTGCAGCGTAGGCCGAGGGCGCTACGCACGCGGAGGTAGAGAGGCGAAGACCGCCGTTCCCCTACCTTTAAAAAAAGAGTGCCCGCAAAGAGCGGGTGCTTGCGGCGTAGGCCGAGGGCGCTACGCACGCGGAGGTAGAGAGGCGAGACCGTCGTTCCCCTACCGTCGAAAAGAGTGCCCGCGAAGAGCGGGCGCTTGCGGCGTAGGCCGAGGGCGCTACGCACGCAGAGGTAGAGAGGCGAGACCGCCATTACCCTACCTTCGAAAAGAGTGCCCGCGAAGAGCGGGCGCTTGCGGCGTAGGCCGAGGGCGCTACGCACGCGGAGGCAAGGAGGCGAGACCGCCGTTCCCCTACCTTCGAAAAGAGTGCCCGCGAAGAGCGGGCGCTTGCGGCGTAGGCCGAGGGCGCTACGCACGCAGAGGCAAGGAGGCGAGACCACCGCTCCTCTACCTTCGAAAAGAGTGCCCGCGAAGAGCGGGCGCTTGCGGCGTAGGCCGAGGGCGCTACGCACGCGGAGGTAGAGAGGCGAAGACCGCCGTTCCCCTACCTTTAAAAAAGAGTGCCCGCGAAGAGCGGGCGCTTGCGGCGTAGGCCGAGGGCGCTACGCACGCGGAGGTAGAGAGGCGAGATCTCCGTTCCCCTACCTTCGAAAAGAGTGCCCGCGAAGAGCGGGCGCTTGCGGCGTAGGCCGAGGGCGCTACGCACGCGGAGGTAGAGAGGCGAAGACCGCCGTTCCCCTACCTTTAAAAATTCGCGGTGCACTCCCTGGTGCAACGCGCGCGATGGCGTGATATCCAAGTGGTGCGCCGCCTAAAGCGAGGCACTCCCTAGTGTCTCGGCCGTGTCGCAATTTATGACTTAATTTGTAGTCCGTAGACTTGCGCGTGCTGAGGCGGAGCTCGACATTACGCCTTAATTTATAGTCCGTAGACTCGCGCGTGCGGAGGCGGAGCTCAACGCTACGTCTTATTTAAAGTCCGTAGACTGGTGCGTGCGGAAGCTGAGCTCAACGCTACATCTTCTTTATAGTCCGTAGACTCGCGCGTGCGGAAGCTGAGCTCAACGCTACGTCTTATTTAAAGTCCGTAGACTGGTGCGTGCGGAAGCTGAGCTCAACGCTACGTCTTATTTAAAGTCCGTAGACTGGTGCGTGCGGAAGCTGAGCTCAACGCTACGTCTTATTTAAAGTCCGTAGACTGGCGCGTGCGGAAGCTGAGCTCAACGCTACGTCTTATTTATAGTCCGTAGACTCGCGCGTGCGGAAGCTGAGCTCAACGCTACGTCTTATTTAAAGTCCGTAGACTGGTGCGTGCGGAAGCTGAGCTCAACGCTACGTCTTATTTGTAGTCCGTAGACTCGCGCGTGCGGAAGCTGAGCTCAACGCTACGTCTTATTTATAGTCCGTAGACTCGCCGAGGCGCCAGGCCGTCGTGCGAAAAATAAAAAGCTAGGACCAAAACCGAGGCAGCAGAGAAAAGGCCGAAGACTTGCGACGGCAAAACGCTCCAGAATGCAGTACTAGGAAAGCATTAGATGCTACGGGAGCCCATAACAGGTCGAAAGCAGAGGAGCAAGCATGGCCAAGTCAAATGCTCTTAGAACGGTAGTGCAGCCGCAATAAATAACATGATGAATAACCCCTTTTTTATCACCATGCATTCCAGAGATGCAGCAACAGTGGTTATCAAGGCTTTGCATGTAATTACGTACCATGCGTATCGGGGGACAGTGGCGACGCGGCGTGGGCTCTGCACCAGCAATCAGCTGTCCCGGCCACACGGAGTTCGGCAGTGCCACGGCTTCGCGACCCAGGCTCCGGGCGCCCCTCTGCGACGCCACCCTTCGCCCGGACTTCGCCATGCAGAACTCCGCGATGGCCTCCGCTCAGCCCGACCGCCGTGCGTGTAGCTCCCTCGGCATCTGCACCTCGGATTACGTCTCCGGCCGTCGGACTTCGCTACCTCCGCATAACTCCGTGGCGTCGTCGGCCTTGGCCTCGCCAGCAATACAAGCTAGCTCTGCATCGGCCCTCGCGGTTGCTCCTCCGAGCCGGGTACACAGCATGAGTCTGCCTGCTTCAGCGACGGGGCGGAGACGTACTTCGACTGCGCTCGGGACCTCGATGGAGCCGAAGTCGCCAGCTCCGCGCATACGAAGACCACCTCTGCGCTCGGGACCTCGACGGAGCCGAAGTCGCCAGCTCCGCGCATGCGAAGACCACCCCTGCGCTCGGGACCTCGATGGAGCCGAAGTCGCCAGCTCCGCGCCACTGCTCCTCAGTCCAGCCAGCCGGCGTCGCGGCCTTCGTGGCGGACCCCCACGACCCGCGGACTCCGACTTCCTCGTCTCCGCATGGCCGAAGGTGGGCTCCGGCCATACTGTCGCGACTGCTACACCTGCAAACAGGCGAAGCCAGACTTGTCTCGAGACTTCGCGCGTCTCCGCGCGGCCCCGCGAAGTCCATCGGCCTCCGCCAGGTCTTCGCGAGCTGACTCCGTGTAGTACCTTGGCGGGCGGAAACGGAGCCAGCCGAGGCGTTGGGACACAAAGTTGACGGCGGAGTCTCATATGGAGGACTTCGGACAAGCTTCGAACCGCTCGGTGAAGGGAGCGGAGACCAATACGGAGGCTTCGGGTCCAGCGGCGGAGTCCTCGTACAGCTCGACGAAGGCTGCTCTCCGGCCTCCTGGGCTCGTTCTCAGCGCGGATGGCTCGTAGAGTGATGCGTGGCTAGACATATGTGGATGGATATTTGCTGGACGCATGCATGAACAAACGTACGCATGCATGGACGGATAAACATGTATGGGCGGATACTTGAGTGCATGCATACTGTTAGGAAACCAGGACTCTATCTGGAGTCCTTATCTAATTGGGCACCCCCACCGTAGACTATAAATAGGGACCTAGACCCCCTCATTATGTACCCCCGATGCAATCTAAAGCAATAAAGAAAGACCAGGAGTTCTCTCTACCTCTCTGTGTTCAATCTATTATTCTGTGATTCTGTGATTGATTCGTTCTTGTTCTAAGCAGAGGAATCGCTCGGACTGGTCTCCAGCGTCGGTTCCTTAACACGTTATCAGCACGACTTCGCTCCGGTGAACGAGGTAATCATCGAAGCACAGATTGATTTTCTAGATCGCTTTTGAATCTGTATTTTTCTTTCGCGTTCTAGATTGAATTTCTGCGGTGCAAATCCGCCCTAATCTATCGCGAGCAGACTTGAAGTCGCCGGCACAATGCCGATCGGTAGATTGTGAAACGGGGTAGATGTTGATTGCGCTGTAGAACGATGCAAATCCGCCCTAAATCTACCGCGAGCAGATCTGAAATCGCCGGCACAATGTCGATCGGTAGATTACGAAACGGGGTAGATGTTGATTGCTTCATAGAAGTAGAAACGAAAAATATATGTATATGCATCTATTCTTTCTGTTCCGTTTATGCATGACATCACACAGAAAGAAAACAAAGGGGCAATGCTGCTGCACCCGCATGTGCACCAGAAGCCAGATCGGGAAGCATGCCGTCGGCCAGAAGCCGCAATGGGACGCCGGCCTCACCGCCGATTGACACCCACCGCCTGCATGCGGCTGAATCCCGTGCACATGTGCCCACCCGAAGCATCGCCTTGGCACTCCAGCTTCCCATCACTGTGTACGCCCGAAGCCGCCAGTGGAGCCACCGATTCGAATCCTCGCCGTGTGCACTCGAACGCCGGATCTTGCGCCCGAACGCGCATCACCGCCGGGCCTCACCGCTTCGCGTCGGCCCCGCACGGCACCGGCCACCTCCGCTCCGCATAGCGCTTCCCACAGCCGACGCCCCTCCCACCATGCGCCGAGCCCAGCCACCTCGCCCCGAATGGCGCCGCCTCGGCCTCCGCGCAAAGCCGCCGGCTGCTCGCCCCGCACGGCGCCGGCCGCTCTACCCGCATGGCGCCACCCGAACTACACCTCGGGCCGGTAGCCTCGGCCTTGCCGCTCGCGCCCGAGCCCCGCATGGCTTGCCCGGGCCGCTGCACCCACGTCGCCGCGTCTTGGCTCCCGCGCCACCCGAAGAAGCACCGCAGCCGCCTCCTCAAGCCGCCCCGAACGGCGCCGCCGGCCCCCGATTTCCCCGCCATGCCCAGCACAGTGCCGTTGCCACCGTCACGCGCGTCCGAACGCGCCCGCCTGAGCCGGGAGCTCGGGCCCTAGCCGCCGCCATACCCGAAGCGGCCGCGCCCCCGTATGGGCCTACCTGCCCGCACGCAGCTGGCCGCTGCCGCCGGCCTCCTCGCGCCGCACCCGTGCCCGCATGCACAGGCGCCGCCGCCGGTTGGCCTCCCCGCGCCCGCACGCGCCGGCTCCGCCGCAGGTCGACCTCCCCGCGCCCCGCACCGCCACTGGCTCCGCGCGCCGCCGCCGCATGGGGATCGCCGCCTCCCGCGCCCGAAAGCGCCTGAGCGCCGCTCCGCCTCCTCCCGGTTTTTCGCGCCGCCGCCACGGTGGGAATGGGGGTAGGGAAACCCTACCCCCGAGGTAAGCCGGCCGGGATGGGCCTTTTGGGCCAAACGGGTTGGCAAACGAAAAAAAACGGGCCAAAGGCCCGGCCGGGAAGAAAAAAAAACGGGGGGAACCGGTGGGGGGTTGGCAATTGCGCAAAAGGCCCCGCAAATTATAATAATTATTGAAAGGCCCTTAAAATTTGCGTATAAGTCCAAAAATTTTGTGCAGAGGCTTCAGTAATTCTGAAAATTGCGAATAAGCCCTCAAATTTACGAGCGGGTCCAGAATTTTGCAGAAAACCCCTCAGTAAATCAGAAAATTGCGCAAATTTTTCTCTGAACTGAAATTTTGCGCATAAACCCCCAGAAATTGCAGAATTTGCTGAAATTTCATATTTTAGCATTAAAGGGCCTCGGGAATCCGAATTTTGCGTTATTTTTAGCATTTGAAGCTTATTTATTTATTTATGCCATTACTGTTTTATGTATTTTCTGTATTTATTTACTGTTTTGGTTAATTGTAATTACTGAAAATTGCTCTTAATCACTGAAAATTGCAGTAAAATTATAGAAAATGCATGAAAAATTATGAAACATTACGAGAATCTTTTGTACCATTTATTTACCCGAAGTGAATTATTCCGTGCATGTCTACCAGCAGTAGACTTATACACATTTAGATGACTAGCATCACGAACTGGGAGTTCGAGGAGCTAGCCTAGTATGGCCAAAACTATCTGATGTTGGCATCCGATGTCGAGATTGTGCTTAGAGCCAGGTAGCTCTGCGCAGCTATTGGATTGGCGGACCGTATGACGTCCAACCTCTGTCTCACTCTTAAGAATGAGTACATAACGGAGAATAGCGCGCTAGCACTCTGGACCGCACTCAAGAAGCGGCTTGAGAGGCTAAAGTACACCATTCTTCCTCAAGCAGAGTAGGAGTGGATCAGACTGAGGTTTGCCGACTTTAAGACGGTCAGGGAAAACAATTCTGCCTTGCACAGGATTTGTACCCCCAATACAGAAAATTGAGAAAATCCTTCCACCCCAATGTAGCACAATCCACACGCGACTATCATCAAGATGGCTATGAGGAATACGCCGAATTGACCGATATGATGCAAGTTGTGGAGGCTCAGGACAAAGTTCTCCGTAAGAACTACGTCACTCAGCCACCTGGGAGCTCCGTTGGCTGTGAAGCCAATGCCGGGAGCAACAAGGCGCGAAAGCCCTTGATAAAGAAAAGGGGAAGGAAGGGTAAGGCCGCAGCCCAGAAAGGCAAATCAGATGCTCCACGTGAGAATAAGGCTATCAAGCTAAAACGGGATGGCAAAGGGCACATGAAGCCCACTCTGCATCGGTTGAGGGGGAGAGTTCCGAGCAGCTGCCTGCACTAATGGAGGTTGAGACCATCCAAGCAGCAGCACCCCCTCTCGGCCTAGCAGCAGCCAATGCCATGATTTTTCTTGAAGAGAATGTCACCCCTGAGAAAATAGCAGAATAAGTCTAGTGCACTGAATGCATTTTGACTTTAAATGTCATTTATTTTGTGTGGAAGAATATGTTAGAATTTGCATGGATGGTACTTAAGAATTGTTATCTTCTCGTGATGGTTGGATGATATCTGAAGAATTCATTCATTTATTCAGTTTATGATGGCATGATATGTTCTGATATTGGAGTATTTTATTTATGTGTTGATTGCCTTCTCATACATGTTAATAAATACCCTATATTAGAACGAGTGTAGCGCCCTATAAAGGAAGTGTGCTTAGCCAGCAGCGGCACAATGCATACCATCTTAAGAGAGACTAAGAAGTTTCAAGTCGATTCGTAAGAGCACTGGCAGCCTTACGACAATCACCGGAAGCGATGCATGTATAATTGGTTCCGGAAGAGCCACATGGGCACAACTTTGGTCATTGAAGAAGACTCATTGTACTCAGAATCGACTAGAACTCTCCTAAGTTTTAAGAATATCCGCGCAAATAGTTTCCGCGTTGAGACTAAAGAAGAGTACGGTAAGGAATACCTGCTCATTACGAAGCGTAAAAGGGTACTAGAAAAACTTCCTTCACTAGAAAATGGGCTATATTATACCAACATTAAAGCGCCTGCAGCGTACACTGTTCTGAAGACAGTGTTTAGAAGCTCCGAACTCTTCTGTCTCCGGCATGACAGATTAGGCCATCCAAGTCTTAGGATGATGAGAAACATAAAAACTCGCATGGGCATAATATTAATGTGAAGAATTTCCCGAATCATGAAGATTTTGTGTGCCCTGCATGTGCCACCGGGAAACTAATTACTAGACCCTACACTCTGAAAGTGAAGGATGAAGTCCCTGCATTCCTGGAACGTATCCAGGGAGACATTTGCGGTCCCATTCAGCCCATCTTAGGATCATTTAAGAATTTTATGGTGCTCATTGACGCTTCCTCGAAATTGTCATATGTGGGTTTTGTTGTCCACAAGAAATCACGCCTTTGCAAAATTGATCTCGCAGATCATTCGCATCAGAAATGTGTTTCCAGATCATCATATCAAGTCCATCAGAATGGACAACGCCGGAGAATTTACTTCGAAGGCATTTGATGATTATTGCATGGCGATGGGAATTGCAGTTGAGCATTCGGTACTGCATGTCCATACCCAGAACGGTTTGGCAGAGGCTTTAATTAAGAGAATTAAATTTATTGCCCGACCCCTTTTGCATAATTGAAATCTAGCAGCTACATGTTGGGGACACGCAGCCCTGCATGCAACGAATCTCATCAACCTTAGACCTTTGGCCTACAACATCCATTCACCTATGTAATTAGCACAAGGGTCACTACCGAAAATTTCCCAACATTAGAGGGAGGAAATCAACCCTTTGATGAAGAATGTCGGGAAATTATGTGGCAAGCCACGGTAATCCATGCAGGTGACCCGCGTACTAATGAAGTGAATAGAGAAGTCCAGAAGACAAGAAAAGTCTAGAAGATAATAGATTTGCAAGCATTAGCAAATCAACTGCCTGATCACTTTAGTGATTTGAAGAGCGTGACTAAGTCGCATGTGCCTGCACGCACTGCACCGGAGAGGGTTGAAATACCAAAGAAAATTGAAGGTATCCCTAATCTCGTCCAGAGGCCTCAGAAAAATAAAAAAGAGGACGAGAACTCCGGTTCCTCGAATCCTTAGTAACCGGGGACGCCTGGTGAAAAAGGATAAGAGGGATTTATCACACCCGATCATTGAAGTCCCCCAGAATGAGAAGGGGAGCCAGTTGAGACCTGGCACAAGTATGACACCTTCCGAAAAGGACATACCGGATCTGAATATCCCCATCGGCATGGATGTGTGCGCACACATCGGAGCCGAAAAACTAAAGGGACTTGCCACCGCAATTGAAAGAAGCGATGTGCAAGGTGAAGCTCCAGAAGAAGCAACTCATGAAGAAATAGCTATAAATTATATGCACACGGGAGAGTCCCTGAATAGGACAACAGCTAATATCGATATCTACTTCGCAAAGAAAATTGCCACCATCATCGATCTTGATCCCGAGCCTGCATCGCTCGCTGAATGTAAGAAAAGATCAGATTGGGAAGATTGGAAGAAGGCAATAGCAACTGAATTGCTATCTCTGAATAAAAGAGAGGTGTTTGGGCCCGTATGCCGCACACCTCCCCACATACACCCCGTTGGGCACAAGTGGGTATTTGTTCGAAAGAGAAATGAAAGAAATGAAGTAGTGAGATACAAAGCAAGGCTGGTAGCCCAAGGTTTTACTCAACGTCCTGGAGTTGATTATGAAGAAACCTACTCCCTAGTCATGAGTGGAATTACCTTTAGATACTTGATCTCAATGGCAGTGAACTTGAACTTGGAAATGGAATTAATGGATGTTGTGACTGCATACCTTTACGGTAACTTGGATTCGGAGATTTACATGAAAGTCCCTGAAGGAATTCCTCTCCCGAACCAAGACAGAGCAAATAGAAATCTGTATAGTGTCAAACTCAGAAAGTCACTGTATGGACTGAAACAATCTGGAAGAATGTGGTATAATCGCTTGAGCGACTTTCTCTGCAAGAAAGGCTACACGAACAATGAAGACTGTCCTTGTGTATTTATACGGCGATCCCAGAATGGATTCTGTATAATCTCTGTGTATGTAGATGATCTGAATATCATCGGGACAGCCGAAGACATAAAAGAAGCAAGCTCCTACTTGGAGTCAGAATTTGAAATGAAAGATTTGGGCAAGACCAAGTTTTGCTTAGGCCTGCAGCTTGAGCATGTCCCTGAAGGAGTCTTGGTACATCAGTCGACCTACACCCAGAAGGTGCTTGAAAGGTTTGGCTTTGAGAAGGCATTTCCCTCGAAAGTACCGATGATCGGTAGGTCTTTACAGCAAGAAAAAAATCCTTTCCGACCAAGGGAAGAGGGGGAGGATGTCCTGGGACCGGAATTCCCATACTTGAGTGCAGTGGGAGCACTCATGTATTTAGCAAACTGCACTAGACCGGACATTGCATTTGCCGTGAACCTCTTAGCAAGGTATAGTGCAGAGCCCACCAAAAGGCATTGGCAGGGCATAAAGGACATTTTCCGATACCTCCAAGGTAGCAAAGACCTCGGATTGTTTTACAGAAAGAATCAAGATCTGAACTTGATTGACTATGCAGATGCTGGGTACCTGTCAGACCCGCATACCGCTAAGTCACAAACAGGCTATGTATTCCTGTGTGGTGGAACTGCAATTTCATGGAAATCGTCTAAGCAAAGCCTGGTAGCTACTTCGACGAACCACTCAGAAATTATAGCACTGTATGAAGCCGCACGAGAGTGCGATTGGCTCCGCCGAATGGTTCACCACATCCAGCAGTCATGTGGGATGAACATTGTGCAAACCCCCAAAATTATCTATGAAGATAATGCCGCTTGCGTTGCACAAGTGCAAACGGGCTATGTGAAGAGTCATCTCACAAAGCATATCAACCCCAAGTTCTTCTATGCACATGAATTGCAAACGATGGACGAGATTAAAGTACTGCATACTAAGTCATGTGAAAATCTCGCAGATTTATTCACTAAGTCACTCCCCGCATCTAGCTTTGAAAGGTGCGTGCGTGGAATTGGAATGATGAGGCTTAGAGAAGTGCAGAATTCAGGGGGAGAATTCTCACAAGCCCGCTAATAAATCTTGATCATGAAGATTAAGTACCCAAAAATAAAGTCTTGCAGACTAAATGAATTTGGGTGAATTGTACTCTTTTTCCCTTGACGAGTTTTCCATGAAGTTTCTCGACCAAGGTTTTTAACGAGGCAATTCGTGCATCGCAGCATCACATGTATCATGTACTCTTTCTCCAAATTTTTCCCACTGGGTTTTTATGGAGTTTTGACGAGGCATGAGCATGTTGGGTGAGTGCCCAAGGGGGAGTGTTAGGAAACCAGGACTCTATCTGGAGTCCTTATCTAATTGGGCACCCCCACCGTAGACTATAAATAGGGACCTAGACCCCCTCATTATGTACCCCCGATGCAATCTAAAGCAATAAAGAAAGACCAGGAGTTCTCTCTACCTCTCTGTGTTCAATCTATTATTCTGTGATTCTGTGATTGATTCGTTCTTGTTCTAAGCAGAGGAATCGCTCGGACTGGTCTCCAGCGTCGGTTCCTTAACACATACGTCCAGCTCGTGCTTGCTACGTGAATGTGATTGCATGCACCTATATTTTTTTTTTCTCTCTTTTTTTTTGTGTTTTTTTTATTGAGCGCCAATGTAATGCGTACGTACTTGAAGCTTGATGCTCTCTCCCTTGACGTTTGCCGTGCTGAGCTGAATGGAAGTCGGAGCCCAGCTTCGGCGGGCGTCCTCCGCGCAAAGCTTAATACGGAGAGCATGAAGCAGGCTCAGCGCTGCGCGGAGGCTCGGGAGCTCGGCGCGGAGGCGCGGCTGTTCGTGTGGACTCCGACATGCGGAAGCGAAGTCTGGTAGCAGGCGTCGGAGGCTGGATCGATGGCGCACCATCCGAACGGAAGCCGGCGCGAAGGCCAGTACTTTACACAGTCCAGGCCTCACTTCCCTGCATGACCACGTACCCCCAACAGAGCGGAGGCAGGAGCAACATAAAAAAGAAGCGATTCGAATAGATCTACTCAGTACTGTATCTACAAACCAAAGCGAAGTATACAAACAAAGCCCATACGACTCCCCAGTCAGTATGGTTGAATTTTTCGCAAGCAAACTACTTATCTGTCGCTACAAATGCCGCGAATGAAGCAGCGTGCTCCCAGGAACAGAAGAGATCCGCAACACCGCCACTTTTGCTGAATATTGGAGGAACCTCTTCCGTACGTAACTTCTAGTCGTCCCCACGGACGGCGCCATCTGTCGTAGCTACAGACTAGACAGAAAGAGAGGGGGATTGGTAGAAGAGGAAGAGAAGAGCGAAGCCTGTGGGAGCGCTCATGAGAATGAGGGATGTGCCCCCCTTTGCCCCTCCTGGGGTTTATATATATAAGTGGGGTAGAATGGGAAATCCTCATTCTACCCCTTAGTGCTTACAAGGGATGAGGGTACATTGGTATATTTACACTGTCGTAATCTTCTACATTATTGGGCCTATTACATGTTGGATTGGTTGCACGGCCCAATCACGGGGGGTTGGGCCACCCCTACAACAATGACAAAAAAAAGTCATAAGATTAGTTGGACTAAGAAGTCATGACAACCATGTGATTTTGTAGTATTTACTTGCATTGGCCATAAGAATAATATTACCAAAGAATGTATGCACCGCATTAATTTGCTTGAGTGACTTCTTTAGACAAATATTTTCTCCAGTTATTCACATTAGTGACGCGGAGAAATTACAATATGAAATTGCTGAAATGCTTTGTCTCCTGGAGAATATATTCCCTCCATCCATTTTTGATATCATAGTCCATTTACTAATTCATCTTGCTTGTGAAGCAAGGCTTGTTGGCCTAGTTCAATTTCGAAATACGTATCAAATAGAAAGGTAAAACAACTAACATGTGTCATTTTCACTTCAAAGCCTAAGTAGTAAAACAACCACAATTGATATTCTTTGTGAAAATTTGCACCTCCATCACGCCAGAGATGAAATGTTTTGTAATACATTATTTTTGAGAATAGACCAAAAAAACAATTGCTTTAGAAGCTACTGAAAAATGAAAACCATAATCATAGGCTGTTTCTATTGGTTCATGTTTCTATTGCCTTAAACAAGTCTCATGTAAGAACAAGAGATCGGTCAGACTAGCCCCAGACCTATGATCATACCGGCCCTTCTATGGCAAACTGTTATAGGAATCTTCGCTAACGGTAGTAGGATTTTTTTTCTGTTGTAGCTTTAAAAAAATGTCTCCAATTAATTATGATTTCTAAAAATAGAATAAAAGAAGTGTATTTTTAAGAGCCACCACAGTTCCAAACGACGGAGCCGTAATCTTTGGATACGTGCCAATAGTCGATCAATGAAAATTCAGGTGCCTCGAGAAAGAATACCCAGGTCGAAAGTGCAACAGCAGGAATCGGATCGTCTAACGTTGAGAGTGGCGCCGCTCCTCACGTTTTTGGCGCGAGTGCAATCGCGCGCGGCGGCAATGGATGTATCTTTGCCGCTCGGTCTAAGTCGAGAGTGGAAGAGAGAGGCAGCTTCCCCTTTCCTGTGCTTTCTGGCCTGTACGTATGCGAGTGAGATTTCTTGCACGTCCGTGTCTGTCCGGGGATACAGATGCAGACAGGTGATTACTATGATGTATGTTATCTCTCCAAAAATCTCAGCACTCACGTCCTCTCTTCCTGTGTACTTAAATTGGTGTTCCTCTAATTTGATTGCTTGTGTCCTCCCTCATCTGATTGTGCTGAAATGATGGATTTAAGGAAATCTGAGATAGAATCTGCATCAAAACAAAATCTACATATTTAAGATGGAAGAAAATAGGTATGTAATGCCACTACTGTTCCTTTTTGTCCATCCGATTAGGGGATAGATTTTAGATGTTCAGTTCACCACCAAATCAAATATTTATTTGAACAGCATAAATAATATCATGTCATCATTATTTGTTTTATTGTAGGGAGGGTTTGCTTCCTAGTCTATTACCTCAAGTTGGCATGGAGTTCACTACTATAGATGAGGCTTGGATGTTTTGGATTAGCTATGGGGGTCAGAAAGGCTTTGAGGTTAGAAAAAGGTACACAAACAAAAGAAAGTTATATGGAAAGATTAGTTCCTGCAGATATATTTGTGCAAATGAGGGTCACAGGTTGCAAGATAAAAGGGATCATCTAACAAAGTGTCCAAGAGCTGAAACTAGAACCAATTGTGAAGTTCGCATGGGACTTATAATGGACAAGGAGAAGGGAAATTATAAAGTGACTGATCTGGTTTTGGAACACAACCATACCCTTCAGTTGCCACAAACTTCACACCTGATGGTGTCTCAAAGGAAAATTTTAGAGTTACAAGGTTTTGAAATTGAGACGGCTGACGATGCAGGAATTAGGCCCAAAGCTGCACATGAGTTGGCTTGCATCCAAGTTGGTGGCTCAGTTAATCTCAGTTACACTCTTCAAGACCACAAGAACTATTTACGGGGCAAGCGCCAACGGGGGATGGCATATGGTCAAGCAGGAAGCATGCTTATGTATTTTCAAGAAAAAATAGCCGAGAACCCATCATTCCAATATGCATTGCAAATGGACCGGGAAGAACAAATTGCAAACATATTCTGGGTTGATGCTAAAATGCTCACTGATTATGCATATTTTGGTGATGTTATCAGTTTTGATACTACTTTTGGTACAAACAAGGAGAGTAGGCCTTTTGGCGTATTTGTTGGGTTCAATCATTTTAGGGAAACTGTGGTTTTTGGTGCTGTTCTCATGTATAATGAGACATTTGAGTCCTTCAAGTGGCTATTTGAGACCTTCCTGAGAGCACATAATGGCAAGCAACCTAAAACAATCTATACTGATCAAGATTATGCAATGGGAAAAGCAGTTAAGGAAGTCTTTTCAGAAGCATGGCATGGTCTGTGTACTTTTCACATTATGCAGAATGCTGTCAAGCATCTAGCTGAACCCGACGATGAAGAATCAAGTGCCTCTCCCAAACAAGAAGCCGAAGACAGCAACAAAGAACCAAGTATTCTCTCAGATTTTAGTGCATGTATGTATGAGTACGAAGATGAAGCAACATTTGAACATGCATTTAACATCATGAGATCAAAGGCGAGCAAGCAAACTTGGTTGGATAGTATATACAAGGTAAGAGAAAAATGGGCTGAATGTTATATGAAGGATGTGTTCACATTAGGGATGAGAAGTACACAACTCAGTGAGAGTCTGAACAGTGATCTGAAGCGACATTTCAGATCTGATTTTGATATCATTCGATTTCTTAAGCATTTTGAAAGCGTTGTGGAATATAAAAGAAATAACAAACTAAAATCTGAATTCGAATCAAGGAAAAAATTGCCTAGAATCAAAATGAGGACACCTATGTTAATCCAAGCTAGCAAGCTGTACACACCAACTATTTTTGAAGCTTTTCAAGGTGAGTATGAGAGGTCTATGGTAGCATGCACCACGGCATTGGAAGGCAAAATTGAATATCTTGTAACAATTGGGAGTCTTGATGAAAATTTTACCTTTGAGAAGGAGTACAAAGTTATTGGTGATCCTTTAGAGCAAACCAGTACATGCAGTTGTGGACAGTTCAACAGAATTGGAATATTGTGTGGCCATGGTCTAAAAGTCCTTGACTTGATGAATATCAAATCACTGCCAACACAATATGTATTGAAGCGATGGACACGAGAAGCACGTAGTGGAACAGTACAAGACAACCAAGGCCGAAACATAATAGAGAATCCAAGACTAGATGACATGCTTCGCTACAAAGATATGACTCGCAAATTTATCAATTTGGCACATCGAGCTGCCAGCCATCCTGGATGCACCTTGTTAGTAAACAACACACTTGACAAGCTTAGCAAACAAGTTGAAGAAGAAATCAATGGTTTTACTAGTGCTATGGATCCTGTCATTGCTCCCACAAATGTTACTCCCCACATTGATTTGGTGAGTACAGCAAAACTAAAGAAAAAGGAGGTGGAAACAAAAAGCTCCAAGCGCAAGAGAACTTGGCTTGACAAGAAACGCAAGGTTGCAAAGAAGGGATGTAAGAAAAAGGAAAAAGGTTCAAAGGTATGTAACAACAAAAAACATATTTGATTCTCTTATTGTAGTCGCTGAAAAAAGTTCAATTGTATTTCATTATTTGATTCTCTTTTATCTGAAGGAACAAGAAACTTTTGCAAAGAAGGGAGGTAAGAAAAAGGAAAAGGTTTCAAAGGTACGTAACAACAAAAAACATATTTGATTCTCTGGAAAAAAAAGTTCAGTTGTATTTCATTGTTTGATTCTCTTTTATCTAAAGGAACAAGAAACTATAAAAGTTGCATTCCATGATGGTGCAGCAGCACCAAATATTTCCCCTAGTACTTCTTTGCCCAAGGAAGGGATGTCCGAACCATACATGGCCATCAATAGCTTCTCTGAACTATTGACGGTAATATTTCAAAGTAATAGACATTTTCTCTGAATCATACATGGCCACTATGTTGAATTATTGTTCTTTTATTTTTCCAGGGATCAATGACAGATGGTGTTATTGCTGACTTCTAGTAGTACAGATCATGTAGTCTCTGCATCATGGAACATGGATCATCAGCCTCCTTTGAATCATGTTCAGATAGTTTTGGGTTTTGTGGTTCAAGTGTAATATTCAGCAGTGTTGACTAATTCTTGTTTTGCTAAGTCTAGGAAGTCCAGGTTTTCAGGATGTGTTTCTGCGTAAGACTTGGTACAGGTAACCGAGTCCTTTCTTTTCAGTTATTTGAGTAGACTGAACTCAGTCTGTTAGTTCAGTTGAATAAACCGAGTCTTTAGGGTCTTAAGCATCAGTTTAGATGTGTGCTTGTAATCAGTTTTTTCATGTATTATAAAAGGGGAAGAAGACCCAGAATAAAGTGTGGCTCATTCCCAGTAATCGCATTGTTCACAGTTCAATACATTTCTCTGAATTCTCTGAAGTTACTCGCATTCTTCAGTTGCTGTTTATTTCCCGAAAACACTGAGTGCAGAGTGCAGTGCGAGTTCTTGTTCCCGGTGAGCATCGGTGAGGACTTTCGGCTGACAAGCAGTAATGTCATATACACTTGAAACTGGATGCAGCCTCTGAAGTTGCAATTATCAACAATAACTTTTGTGCATTCCATTGACAATAGTATTACAGAACAATTTATAATACAATGGCAAGCTTGCTCACACTTGCACAATGGCAATCTTTACAATTCCTATACAGTCACAATTTGCATAGGTTGCCAACGTTGCCGCTGCCTTGGTCGTTGCAGGAGGACGGCGGGAGGAGGAGGGGCGGATCGGCGGCGAGGGGAGGCGAGGCGGCAGCGAGGAAGTCGTCGGCCGAGAAGCCGTCAAAGGGGAAGAGCTGCGCGTCGGCCACCACCCCCATCGGCGGGAAGGCCAGCGAGATGGCGCCGTTCGTCAGCGCTGCCTTGGTCGTAGCCTCAGCCTGCACCGGCCGATCAGCTCATAGCTTCGGCGGTGGAGAGGGAAGGAACAGGGAGTCGGGACCGAGGGCGGCAGGGGGACGCGGAAGGGACGCCAAAAACGTGAGGAGCGGCGCCACTCTCGTTGGGCCAAAGCCCAGCGTGCGGAGGAGGGCAGCGCATATGACCTGGGCACCGTTTGATACGAGCGAGTGGTCAGATTCCTCGCGACTGTAGAGAGACGTCAGTCTCCCAACATTAGACGATCCGATTCCGCAACAGCATGCACGAAAAATGAAGTAAACCGGTGGGAGAGCAGGCCCGATTGGCAATGGCCCAATCAGATCGGTTGGACGTGACTCGGCCTAGGGCTACTACGCTAACGTATTCGGACTGATATGGCCCGGCTTGAGAACCTGATCGTGGCTCACTTTTGTCGGCGTGACCTCGCTCGAGCCAAACCAGGCTACTATTGGCTCAAGTACATGTTTAGGGTCGATTAGGCAGAACTAATCTAAACCCTAGGATCCGTTCATATTAGTTATTTTGATTTTTAGTTTTAGTTTATAAATAATGATAACTTATAGAGAGACGTTTACGTGTGATTTTGATCGATATAAACGAAGTCATTACAGTGTAATACTATAACCAATTAGTAGACCCTACATTAAAAACATACTCCATTTAAAAGATAGATACTATAAAAATTATTTATTATAAAAAACATATTTTAAAAACCAATACGAATAAAGCCGTAATTTAGTCCTTTTCCCGCTCATAGTGAACGAATTATGTATGCATGTCTGTCTTGCATCTAAAAAATATGTATGTCTTGCCATCTGTGTTCCCTTTTTTTTTTTTTGCGAAGTAAATACCTTCTTGAGAGGTCCTTCAATGATGACCGCTACACCACTATGCTTGCCTCTGCGATCTACACCAGATCTACTCGTAAACGAAGGAGACGCTTATAATTTATAAACAAACGAGACATATCTAGCGCAAACGTATGTTTTAGGTATATATTGTGCAAACCATCATCGGCCAGGACTTCTATCCTTCCTGCTAGCAAAGGTGTTGTGACAATGATTTCCTCCTCTCTCCATTCCATGGCCATGGTCCATCCAGCTTTCTCCTCCCTTCCCTTTAATGCGTCCTCCCAACGGTTGGCAGCTATGCCATGGCAATTGATGAACAGGGTACATGAAAAAGGATCCCATTTTCACGAGAACCGTCCTTACGCGAGGACTCGTTCTTACTCTTTTACAACCACATGATCAAGCAAGCCGTCTCAATCGGACCGTTCGTAAGCGACGTGAGCGAATTCTTATTTTTATCAAATGCTTCTAAAGAGGATGAGTTCTTTTAGACTGTGGATTTTAGTTTTCAACTTAAAACTTTAAATTATAGCTGTTCGTGATAGAGAGTACGAATAGAGATACTTGCGTGTGATTTTGGCTAATATAGATGAAGTCAAGACAATATCTACTATAATCTAAGTATAAACCCCGCTTTTAAAAATATTCCGTTTAAAAACTAGTTACTGTAATATAAGTCAAAAGCTATAAGTCTGAAACCCAAAAGAATCCAACCAAGAAGTCCTTATTTTTATGGTATGTCTCAAAGAGAACACACAGTCTCTCGGAACAAGGAAATATAGGTTTTTTTTAATTTTTGAAACGGGGCAGTAACTCTGTCATTCACGCACGTAGGGGTGCTCGGTTGGGCTGAAAAATTGTGGTTTATGGCTAAAAATGTATTATAGTTGGCTGAAATTTCACTGTAGCTGAAGGTGGCTTATTTGGCGTAATTAAATTTAAAACATTTAAAAATAAAAAATATGTTAGCTCATCTCGGACAACGCCTATGAATACAGGAAAAAAACAGCAAAAAAGCTTAAAAAATCAAAAATCAGAAGGAAAAAAATGAAATTTATGAATAGTGAAAAATAAGCTAGAATCTGAAGCTGAAATGAGCGGGCAAGGATCCCCTTTGGACATATCGTTAGGATGGTATAGCTTGTGATGATGAAGTTTCTCCTGTTCTGACTTAACGGTCTTTTAAAATGAAAAGGAGTCAAAAGGAGGGGCTTCGCAAGATCCACAGCTCCTAATGACTAAAAGCCTGATTAACTTATCGCGCATCATTTCCAAACAAACGGCAGATCAGCGGCATATGGCATGCTTGATGTTTCCCGTACTAAACGCCAATGGGACGCTTCAGTTCGCTGCAACTTCCGCACCACAAAGCAAGCATGCATGCATCTTTCTTTTTCTGTGTTTTCTTGTGGTGAGTGATGTTGATAATGACCTGGGGATCAAAAGATCAGTATGAAGAATTTGATGCCCTCAAGGAGGAAAAAGAAAGTTAGCACAATATTAAAATCCATGTGTTTCCTCAAAAAAAAAACACACACATGTGTTGCTTTCACTGACCTGATGAGCTCAACCTTTGCAAGTTTTCAAATGAGGTTATTCTCTAATTTTCCTACCAAGCTGGATTTTCCATTTATGAAAACTGATTTGACCACATAAAGTATCCATACAATTATCACATCCTAAGCCCACAAAGCCTATCAATAATTCAAGATCCATGTAACAGAGGTCATTTTGTCCAAATTGCAGAGCCTGCAAGGTTGGCAATCGATTTATTCGGTATTCTTACTCCAGCTCCCTTAAACTTCATGAGTACTATTATATATTCAACAGCGAACAGCCAACGCATTCACATAATTCACCAAATCTCATCCAACATTGTAAACAAGCTAGAAACCAAGCATAAGGCACAAAGGAAGCATTCAGACAGTGAAACCATGGAAGAATGTCACTGCAAATGCAAACCTATATCATTTCTTACGTTAGCCAACACGCCTCATCCACAAACAAAAAGGAGAAAGGAAGTAAACACAGGAAAGTAGTGGGGGACATATACAAGCTCCAGCAAGCCGTCACAATTACGGATACTATCATGTTCTGGGACGGCTGCCCCGATAAGTCGAGTTTGCAAGTTGACCGAAAGGATGTATGCTTCTGTGGAAGTTTGTTCTTGCAGTGATCCACATCTCCCCAATGCTTGGATACACTAAAAGTGACATTCTAATGTAGTTAGCATCAGCATCTACATCATCGTTTCAAGTTGCCTCAGGAAAAGCTGCATAACCAAAAGGGTATCATCAGCTACTTTGTTAATAAAAGAGCATTAATCTAGGTTGCTCAATTTTTTTCCCACAAAAAAAGTTAACATAAAAATCTTCCAAACTTAAAAACTACCAATTATAACTTAAGTCACTACAGATACATGTGAAAACATTTTCAAGGGTCAAAACAAAACACTAAAACTTAATTATGGTATTATGTCGTTCGACATAAGTTGCCACCTGGCAACTCACAGGCTGGTAAGTAGAAATGTAATGCTTTTAGAATCTAATAGCTACTTTGCTATCCATCAGCTACAACACTAGTGGGGTTGCAGAGCACTTCAAGCATCATATGCGCACCTTTCTTTTCGGCTTTTCAGCCGGCTTTTGCCTTCGGCTCCTTTCAATAATCACTATTTATTAGACTAATAAATCGCAGCTCAAAAGAACAGGCGGCTTATGATGCAGCCATCGCTTTTCGCCAGTAGAAACTTCATGACAGTAAACCTAGAAGTTGTAATCAACCTTTCACTCAAACTTCTACCTCAGTTCACTCACCTCCCATTCTTTCTTCTTCCCTGGCGTTGCAACTTAGTTATTCACACATTAATATAACAATTATTGTAGTTTGATACTTCCACATGATGCTTGAGAAGACGTATTATTGCAACATTGTCCAAAAGTTGAAAATTTTCGCGTATGTGCAATGGTACTTATAGCTCTTAAGTGTTCATAAAAGACATGGCAGAGAATTCTTGGAACAACGGGTTTGCAAACTCACTCATTTCGACCAATGGTCGCATTGGAGCAATTCCTCCCCGGCGTGCCGCTCCCAGACTGCGCCGACCCCGAGCTGAGGAAATCCGAGGGCGATCTCTTCCTGTGCCGGGAGGCGAGGAAGAGGGCGCCGTTCCGGGAGGTAGCCTCGTCGCTCCGGCCGCCGTGGCGTGCTGACGACGCGTAGCGGCACAAGCTCGGCTGGGACGTCGAGCACGGCACGTCCTCCTGAAAAGGCACACATCGGCATTTGCATCAGACGCGAAGCTGGCGTCAAACTTTTTACAAGAGCATAATCTTTTCCTTCGAAATTGCAAGAACGGATCGATCTTTTTTGCCGTAATTGTGAGGGAGGAGTATAAATTTGACGAAAAGGATGCAACTTTCCAAGATTAGGAGCAGCAGAATGGCGTAGAAACCAAATCAAGAAACAGGAAGAGGGGAGGAGATAAAGGCGGCACCTTTGCGCACTCGGCGGCATTCGCGCCGTTGGCGGCGGCCTCCCGGCTGCTGCTCGACGTGGAGCTCGCGACGGGCGGCGGGGTGGCATCCGCCTCCTCCGCCCACGGCACGACCTGGTTCTCCCCCTCCCCTTCCTCCTCGTCGTCGTCCTCGTCGTCCTCCTCCACGACCACCTCCTCGTCGTCGTCCTCCTCCTCGTCCTCGCCGGCCATCTCGTCGTCACCTCCGCCGCCCACGCCGCCGCGGCCGTGCCCGCCGCCGCGCCGGACGCAGCGCTCGCAGAGGGACGCCGTGGGGCCGAGGCGCGGCCCCGCGGCGCGCCACGGCGTGGGCTGCGCGCACCCGCGGCAGAGCAGCGCGCGAGCGTGGCGCGCGACGAGGAAGTTGGCGCCGTGCACCTGCGCGTCGCAGCCCCAGCAGAGCGTGGCCTCGTCGGCGCCGCAGTACACCCGCGCCGCCGCGCCGCAGAGCTCGCACGCGCCGGCTCCCTTCTCCTTCCCCTCCCCTCGCCCAGCCGCCGCCGACATGATCGCACTCCTGCTCCTCCTCCTCCTCCTCTCCGGCTCCTTCTTGGCTCTCTCTCTCTCTCTCGCCTCGGCGCCACAAGATTTTTCTCTCTTTTTCGATTGGTTTTTGTTTGTTTTCGTTCTTTTTCTTCCTTCGATATGTATAGAGAGGCTAGAGAAGTGTGTGAGAGAAGAGAGAAGTTTTTTTTTTCTTGTGTTGTGCCGTGGATGGTGAGCATATGTGAGGCTGGTGTTGGTTGGGTACTTGGGTCTGTCTTATGGGAGGTTTTGAGCCTCCAACCGAGGATCCTCTGCGGATGCGCTTCACTCCCACTGCTGGCGCTCAAACCTCCAGGTGGACATTCCATGGTTTGTTTTCTTGGCTTTCCTTTTCCCAACCCTAATCTTCTTTTGGATCATATTTAACCTCGGTTCCAAGAATGTAATTGATTTAATTTAGGTTTACTCACAAGCTCAAGTGTAAGGCCCCACTCGTTTCGGCTTCAGATTCTAGTTTCTGATTTATTTTTTACTATTCATAAATTTCGTCTTTTTCTGAACTTTTGACTTTTTTGAGCTTTTTTGCTGGTTCTTTTTTCCTCATATTCATTTGCGTTGTCCATGATGAGCTAGCATATTTTTCTATTTTTAAATTATTTTAAATTTAATTACACCAAATAAGTCACATTCAGCTATAGTGAAATTTCAACCGCTACAGTATAATTTCAGCTATAAACTATAGCTTTTCAGCTCAATCGAGCGGGGCCTAAATCTCTTCTGTGCATTTTGGTTAATTTAGTTTTCTTCGTGTGAGCAGTGTTACGCGTGTAACTTTCTCCTACATGTTTCATTTGCTTAAAATATCATGTGCTTAGGCAATTGTGTATTTCAAACGCATCCAAAGGTACACACTAGCTTAGATTTCTTTGCGCCTATTTAGATATTTATATTGTTAAAGTCCAGCCAGTTGACGTGAAGTGAATTGACTCGAGCCCAATTTGTAGCCACGATCTTGAAACTGGATCAACTAAGAAAAGAATTATTATAAATCAATGCCGTTTGTGGTTACTATAGGTAAAAGCTAAAACGACTATTTGATATGTGTTGATAGTATTTATAGGATAGGTCAAGGTGTTAGCTAGGGAATCCTTCCTTTCAACGATGGGATTGCCAACGATCGAGAGGTTGGGGCTGCATAGGTGCTGCGAATAGGAGGTGCATGTGATGGTTTATTGTACAAGGCCAAGAGGTGGTTATCACTTATCAATGGGTATATTTAACTAGCAAAGAAGCACCATAGTAAGCTAATTAACTAGCAAAGAAACACAATTACAACTCCAAATGTACACCAAATAGAAAGTAACAATGTGCAAATTATACCACCAATATATTTATACATCATCTATATTTATATTTTTCTTTTTACCTATAGATACTATGTATGTGTACGAAATTTGTGGCACGGCGTATATAATATTTATAGAAAAAGCTTACGGCATGTTGGAACGCAGGAGATTCGTAGGAAAAAAGAAAAGGAAAGGTGTTTAATTCTAAATGGCCCTAGATTACGGTCAGTTTTTTTATTTTTCAGCGGCTCTTAGCTTTTCTCAGAATCATTATTCACTAGACTAATAAACCGTCCTATGTTTTGGAACGCAGGAGTTTCGTAGGATAAAGAAAAGGAAAGGTGTTTAACTCTAAATGACCATAGATTACGGCCATATTTTTTTTATTTTTCAGAGGCTCTTACCTTTTCTCATAATCATTATTTACTTAGACTAATAAAACACGTCCTACGTGCAAATATCATTATTGCATGGTTCTAAAAGAAAAAGGAAAGTAACTGCAGTGAAGGAAACAAGGCGCAGGAAGGGGGGATCAAGTGGTGGTGGGGAATAAACAAGGGTAGGGAGGAGAGAGAGAGGGAGAGGGAAGAGGGGAGGGAGGGGAACGTGAGGCTGGGAAGGGGAGCGGCGAGGGCCACAAGCGGGAGAATGCTGAGGTGGGGAGCGGCCCACGTGAAGCGCCCGATCAACCTTGCCACCTCGTATTCCTGCCTCCTCGCCCCTGCCTGCCTCCACTCCGAGGCTCCCCAGATATTTCCGTCTCTCTCTTCGAATCCCAATCCCAATACCACCTCCCTGTGTCCTCGCCTCCCTCTCTCATCCACCTTGCTAACCTTTTTTTATATATATAGCGCTGCTACGAGCACATGATTGTTCGGTGCTAATCTTCGTTAGCGGCGGACTATGGTCGGCAGTATTGCACATTTCGACACGCTGGAGCTCGACGAGTTTGATTTTTTTTCTCTATCAGATGTTTACCAGTCTAGTTTGTTGTTGATACGTTCTATCAGTGGCGGAACTAAGCCTTGGACCACTGGGACAATGACTCGAGGCCCAAACAAAAATTCCTTACTATACTATATTGTAGCTAACAAGCTAAAATATGATCTTCTGAACTATTCATAGACTGTGCCCGAGGCCCAGCCCCTCCCCGGCTACACCCCTGCGCCCTATCTCCTTGTATGTGTAGCTAGCTAGCCCTATCTACTGTTATTTCACATTATTCTTGTATAAAAACAGTTGTAATTACAATAGCGGAATTTGCAGCCACAAACTAAATGTAGATGTGCTAAATTTACCATAATAGTGAAAAAACTTCAACTTAATGGGTGGGTTCTTTTTTGCTATAGCTGATGGTTTTTAGTCCTAACGTGAGCGTTTATATAAACGAATCAAATATCAATAAGCCGTTTCGAAAATATTATCCTGATAAGTTATTTTAAAAAAAAGCGAAGAAATTATTCTTTTTGATTATTTAAAAAACTATAAGTTACAAATCATACATCAAAATGAAAAGGGCCAATAGCTGGCACCATGAGGCAGTGATGATACACTTGTGATGGTTGTTTTTAACGCAAGAAGTTGGCTTGGGTGCACATAGCGTTTGCAGTATTATGTTACAGTTCTAGTTAATCTACCAGCTTCCGTGTCAAATTATGTAGTGCAATCTTTTTCTGCGATGTGTTTGATCCATCCTTATCTGGATTTTCTGCAAGTTGTGCACACCGACTCGGAAGCTGCTGCGGATTTCTTCTATTTTATGGGAGCCGTACGTACATCGCAAGTAAAAATTCTCGCCATGCTTTCTCTGTGGTTGTACGTTCACTAGTATTTTTTTTTCATATATTATATTATATATTTTGTTACACGAGAACATCTGGCTGGTCAAACTTTTACGGTAGGAATCACGTTCCTACGCCCCTAATCAATAAACGAAATATCTAAAAGCTGTCTGAACGTGAAGTTGTAAGAAGATTAGTTCAATTCGTTCAATTCGGCCGTGGGTCGTGGCTTTTAGTTCTGCGCTGCAAAACGGTTTTAGCTTCTAATTTTTAACTTTTTAATTTTGTTTTTTTGCCTTTTTACTTTTTTATTCCTTTGTATTATATGTGATGATATAACCTTTTTCTTTTTAAAATTTAATTACGCAAAAAATCTAACAGCAATTACAGCGTAAAAAAGTTATAAACCTGAACTTGTAAACCCAAATGAGCACTACCTTAGTTTTTGGTTGAAATGGCACTGTAACGACTGCAAGAAACCGTGGCTGAAATTATAAGTGTTTAATTCAGCTTTTAGCTTTTAGCTAAACTAAATCAAAAAGCGTTGTATTTGGCACTTTAGCCGATGTAATGTTTGTAGCACCTAACTTGCAAACGCACTTGAGTACGTGTGAGAACTTTCTACTTAGGGCATGTACAATGGTATGAGCTAGTTACTAGCTCTAAGATAACTTCTCCAATGATATTAACTTTTAGCACATAGCTCATAACATGAATAGTCCCATATGACATCCTCATATAATCTTGGAATGTGTGTATGAGACTAGCTCTTGATCAAGAGCTAGATTTTCTCTCTCTTCTATTAAAATATGAAATAATATGTTTAGAGTTAGCTCATAAATCACCATTGGACATGCCCTTATAGTTTTTGCGAAGCTCCACATGTCCACAGGAACAATGCTAGTGCTTCTTTAGAGCAAACCTCTGTACTAGACTACATGCCATAATTGTTACCAAGAGTGTCGTGCAACCAATGAATGGCTAGGTTTATTCAAATATGCTAACCGGCGCCAGTGGGGTATGGCTGCATGAGGTTGGGGTATGGCTGCATGAGGTATGGGCTAATCCACACGAGAAAGACGCTTTTGGGTTGAAATCAGAGAAGTGCAAATAGAACCATATGTATGTATGTATGTATGTATGTATGTATGTATGTATGTATGTATGTATGTATGTATGTATGTATGTATGTATGTATGTATGTATGTATGTGTGTGTGTGTATGTGTGTGTGTGCATATATATAAGCATTTTCCGTATTCCTAAGAGTACATACTTCCACTTCGAATATACTACTTAAACGACTATTTTATACCTTTTTATCACTTTCGGTACACTTAAATATTAATTCTATAATACTCCAATGCGACTTGGTTGAAATTTTTTTTACCAGAGCTCTTTATTTTTGCTATATACACTTTTACCAGGACGAGGTGATGGGTTGGGCCACGCATGCGAGAGTTGGACCGCGACTTTGGTTTCAGCCCAAAAAGCTTTTTAAGGATGTTCTACATGTTCTGAATTTCAGGAAATGAGAAAAAAATGGATTTGAGCTCTAGAAAATAGCAAACAAATCCTGAAAAAATACAAAAAAATTCTTGCAATATAATAAACCCAAATAAAATAGATTTTAAATTAATTAAAGTTTATTTTAATCATAGTAAATATTTTTTAATTTCTAAAAATTCAAATTAAGCTTTATTTAATTTAAAAATCAAAATAGTTAATTTTATTTTAAAAGTTTTAAAAGACTCTAAAAACTAGGATGCTACATATATACTCTCATCAAGAGAGAGAGAGAGAGGAGGAGGAAAAGAAGCAAGACAGCATCAAAGCCATCCTTACATGCTACCAACCACACTACCATTACTCATCTACCATCATCACTTAGAGCAAGTTTAATAGTACAGATAGCTGCTACCTCCAATATATTTTCATGTCATCAAAAGATAATGATGCAGTCAACTCATACAATAAGCTGGCTATAAGTTGTCTCCACAAGAGCTCTCAATCATTTAATACATACATGGGTATTGATAATTTAATACATGCATAGGTATAGCAATTAGTTCTATGGGTACATGCATGGATAATGCATCTTTTCCTGTGCTATAGCCTGACTCTTGCATGGGAGTCGGCTTGGCTCTCTCTCTCATTTTCTCTTCCCTCCACATAGGACTATGCTGACATGGATTCCCTTGTAACTAGCACAATCAGCCTTATTAAACTTGCTCTTAGTAGTTACTAGTGAGCCGTAACATGAAGGAAATAAGTGGACCTAAATTGTGTGTAATTTCCACATCGATATTACGGTACTAGGACCATAGGAGCAGTTTGCTACTCCCTTTTGACTGAAATGTAGGTCGTTTTAGACTTTAATACGCCTCTAAAACACTATTTTAATCGTTAATTTCTGTTACGGTATGCTTTTATGACAAAAAAAACCATGAAAGCATACTTCGTGGCGCATTTAGTGATACCAGAAACTCGTGCAGCCGATCTACAAAGATTTTCACATTGAAAAGATAAAACTAAAAGGCTGGCTATTTACGTCCACCGACATAAATTCCCATACTTTGCTTCTAGTTTAGTCCGAGTATATACGTATATAATATATTCAACTCCGTGCAAGGAACGCTCGCGCCGGCTGGTGGCCACACGTTGGCGGGGGCGATCAGATCGCGGCGAGGGGAGCATCGGGCGACCCTGGGCCGTCGGATCACGATCGGGCGGCGGCGCGAGGGCTCTGGGGAACTCATGGCTGGGGAGGCGCGGGGGAGAGGGGGACAGGGCGGCATGGCGGGTGGCTGTGGAGGATCGCGTGGGCCCCGCGGCCCACGTGAACGGTGGCTCACTTCCCGTGGGCCCCACCCAGCCGGTCTCTCACCTGTTAACCGACTGGCTAATGACGGGTGACTAGCGCCCACTTGCTCGTGTTAACCTTTCGTTAATTGTGCAGGTGTTTAGAGCTTAGCTAAGACTTCACTGCTAGATTTCTGCCAATTCTGTTGTGTTGTATCGAACAACATTAAGTTATCATTATATACTAACCAGTATATTTATCTATACAATTGTGTGATTAAATATTATAATATAGTTATGTTCGGTATACAACTCTACTACATATAATTAAAATATACTTGTATGTACTATATATAACTCTTATATATAATCAATTTCTACGATTTCTTTGTTTTAGAATTATTGTGAGATTTTCTCTCTCTCAAAACGAATACGATGACTTCAACTTTATCGGTTGTTTTCATTTACACAGATAATCGGCTAACACGAGCTGATTTGCGCGTGCTATTCACCGGCTTACTTTATGCGTAACACACAACATGCGGCTCATGGCCACAAAATTGATTCTCCCTTTCCTCTTTCTGAATCGGTCCATAGGAAGAAGAAAAAAAAACGCCTGGCCAGCAACTCCCTAGGCAGGGCACCCGTCTCGGCCGCTTTCTTGGCTACAACACGCAACACCTACCGCCCTCGACACGTTCCCATCCGTCTAATCCACACACCCAATCCACCAGCAGCAGCTAGCGCGGTGACAGCTAGCCCGGACGAGATAGTTACATGCATTTGCATATCTATCTGCGCCCGAAGGAAATATTCGATTGGGTTATCCAAATTAGAGTGGGCCATGCTGTTGGTTACTTAACTAGTTTTCTTATTGACAAACATGCGCCAGTACGTCTACGGACAAGATGTGCCTTGCAAAAAAAAAAAAAAGATCCAAAACAGAGGAGGACAGTGACGCGAGAAAAAATAAAGGGGGAAGCGTTGGCCACACGATGGGTGAAGTGAGCTAGTAGCGCAGTGAATTTTAGGAGGGGAAAATAAAGGTGAGAGGAGAGGAGCAAGAAAAGATGGAGAGAAAATGGAGAGAGAGGTGAGAAAAGAAAGTGAGCCTGTAGCTATGGGTGATAAATCTAATAAATAGTAGAAATTACAATAAAAAATTACTAGCGTTAGTGTAAAAGAGCGGGAAAAATAATCAGCGGCATGGAACGATCGGGGTGGGTACGGAGGCCACGTGAAGGCGGCATGGGCCTGATTGCTTTCCGCGCTGCACGGTGGGCCCGCCGGCAAGAGCAGGCCCGAAAAAGATTCGCCACCTAAAAAAATTGCATGCGCGAGCCACCGAGGCTAGGCGAGCTGCTGCCACCACTTGTAATGCTTCGACTTCACTTCTCTTTTCCCTCACTCTGTGACCCGCTCGTTTCAGGAAATCTGGACACATGTGGACCTCTAAACACCCGAAAATTCCGCTTTTGGCCCCTAAACCAAAAAAATTCCGTTTCTGGACCCCTTCCGACCGCGCGTTTCGCGAGATGGCGCCACGTGTCCCGGCCGGCCGCGCGACCGCCCGCTCCACCGCGCGACCGCCGCCCGCCCGCGCGACCGCGCGTCCGCCCGCCCGCCCGCGCGACCGCGCCGCCCGACCGCGCGTCCGGGACACGTGGCACCAGCTCGCGAACGCGCGGTCGGGAGGGGTCCAGAAACGGAATTTTTTTGATTTAGGGGCCAAAAGTGGAATTTCGGGTGTTTAGGGGTCCAAATGTGTCCAGATTTCTCGTTTCAGGATCTGTTCTTTTTTTTCTGTGATTTATAGTTTTTATTAAAATTTTAAATTTTAGTTATTTATAACAGAGATTATAAAGAGAGATACTCACTTATAATTTTGATTGATACAGATATTGGGCTTATAACGTATACTACAATTAATTTGTAGACCCCGTCTTGAGAAAATACTCCGTTTGAAAAATTAGGTACTGTAGCAAAAGCTAAAAGCCACTTTTAGAAACCGTAAAGAATAGGGCCTCAACTTCGACATTCTAATTTTTAATTTATTATTTTCTTAGTTTCATCCTTTTTGTTTTTTTAGTTTTTTTGTATTCCTTTGTATTTTTCGTGATTGGTTAACCTATTTTTTATTTTTTAAAATTTAATTACACTAAATAAATTATTATTAACTTTAATAAAAATTAAATCAACTATAATAAAAAAAATCATAAACCATGATCAAGCTATGTGCCTCTAAACTGGAAGTGCTTTTCACCTTTCCGCCAAACGAGAACGACGGCCAGCGCTTGGCTTTGTCTCATTCTCGATGAGTTACAGCCTGTGAAGAAAAATAGACCATCCCATTTTAGCTCTAAATCTAATCCATTTGATTGGTTTAAGATATGGAATGGATTAGTATCTATCACCGCTTCTCTCGTATGCAAGATAAGTAGGAAATGAGGGGTGTACGTAGTGGATCTAAATCAAACTCACTAGAAGTTGGTGCTCTGGGTTGCTCACCATGAAAAATACAAGATAGTATTTTTTTTTTGTTTCTTTTATCGTTGTATTAATCTGAATGGTTGATTGTGTGCGATTAGATTGCTCAAATGTCTCTGTTTATAATGAGGAATTCCATGTGTTTCCTTGGCAGGAATTGTGTTGATTCACATAAAATTCATATGCTTCAAATAGGGCGATGTACATGCGTATCACGACGAAAAGAAAAGACGAGATGGAAAATACAAAAACGGGTAAATTTGCTTTATACCATCCCAATCATCATGAGGTTGAAAAATACCATCGCAATCAGACCTTACTTCAAAATACCATCACCTAGACCAAAAATTCTGAAAAATCCCACCAGTAGGTTTTCCATCTATAGGCTTTGTTGACGATTATTTAGGTGAAAGTAAAACTCATAAATGATAATTTTATCCCTGTGACCTTATCCTTCTCTACTCTAATCTCTCTCTCTCTCCTCCGTTCCTTCACACTGTCGGTAGCAGCGCCCTCGTGAAATCATACCTTGTCCTGTTCGTGTCAGGCGCATGCCAGTCGTCCGTAGGTTTAAAGATTTTTTCCTTCAAATCTAGGCTCTGATCGGTTCGACTTGATCTTCTGGTTTCTGGTTTATTTTTTACTATTTATAAATTTCGTTTTTTTTCTGAACTTTTGACTTTTTGTTGAGCTTTTTTGCCGGTTCTTTTTTCCCCTATTCGTTTGTATTATACATATTGGACTAACATATTTTTTATATTTTTAAATATTTTTAAATTTAATTATGCTAAATAAGCATCTGTCAGCTACAGTATTTTTTTCAGCCAGCTATAGTGTTTTCAGCCATAAGCCATGAGCTTTTAAGCTCAACTGATCATCACCCTAGTTCCTAGACTTACACAATGGCTCTCCCTTGCGTGTTTCACCCTTGCTCTCATGGCAGAGAAGCTGGATTGTCTAGCTCACGTTGCTGCTAGCAGTTGCATGAGGTAAAGATAGCAACAGCGATGGTGCACAACACCTGAGGAAGTTGGTCACTGACAGGCTATGGTGACTGACGACGAAAGGTCTAGGAGGCGTCGAGCGGGTTCAGTGCTATAAGGCGAGCTTGAAGACGACGACGTCGAGGTCAGGTGGCAAGGGGATCGAGACTTTCCTTCTCTCCCATGCACAACGCATGCTCGATGAAACGCCAATAGGAAGATGAAAAGAGGAAGGGCAGAGACGATAGCAAAATGGTTGGTTTACACTTTCCGTTGCAGAGTCGATCGATCAACACGCTAGCGCGCTAGCATCTCACACTCGATCGTCGCATCGTCAGCGTGGAAGGAGTGTCTATCTCCTGTGCACGATGCAGGACTAAGGGCCTGTTTGGTTGGTAGTTAAAATTTTCACATCTAATCTTAGCCGCGCCACAATTTCTTAGGTGGTTCTTTGGTTCATTACCATAATTGTGACTTACCACATTTTGTTAGCCATATGACCCACGTGGTATAGGCTCAGTTTTTTGCCTAGCTTTGTCTAAGGTGTGACGTTGAATTTGGACGCCACAAAAAGTGTGGCAAGCCACACTTGACTAAAGTTAGGCGTGACAAGATTAGACATCAACCAAACAGGCTCTAAATCTAACTTTTCCACTTGATGCATAAGTCTAAATCTGATCTGAGAGCAGCTAGCAAACCACGTTCCAAGTGCTCAGATAGACTTCTTAACTTACAGCGATGTTACCTGGGCTCCCAGCAGCTGAGCTACCTGCATTTGTTATCTTGTGGACGACAGCGTCACTGGATCTTGACCTGAATTGACTCGCATTAATCCCATCCATCCATACGCGACGGTAGGCAGGTTTAGGCTTTATTGGTTTCTGTTTGGTTTTTTTAGGGCGTTTAACTTTTAAACGAAATACTTTTTAAGATAGAATCTACTAGTCGATTATAATATAGACTACTTTATTTATATCAGTTAAAATTACACATAAATTTCTCTTTCTATATATTTTTTTATAATCTATTATTATTTATAAGCTAAAATTAAAAACTATCGGCGAAACCAATACGTGACGGCTCTTAATTCAGGTTGCATGCATCGTACAATATAAATCCACCCGCATAATTGCATTGGATAAGCAAAGCACCTGTTTCACTTTCATAATTGCATTGGATAAACTAACAACTATCTTGAAGACCGCAACACAGAAAGGTACCTGAGATAGGTACCTGCCTTTGTCGTATCCTCCTCCTGGCTGTGATCAACTCGGCTTATGGCTTATGGCTTCTGGCTTATTTTGCACTATTTATAAATTTCGTCTTTTCTGAACTTTTGGCTTTTTATTGAGCTTTTTTGCCGGTTCTTTTTTTCCCGTATTTGTTTGTATTATACGTAATGGGCTAACATATTTTTTATATTTTTAAATTTTTTTAAATTTAATTATGCGAAATAAGTCTCTGTCAGCTACAGTGCTTTTTTCAGCCAGCTACAGTGTTTTCAGCCATAAGCCATGAGCTTTTAAGCCGAGTTGATCACCACCCAAGTCTGTTGTCCCACAATTTTGATGCTTTTCGGGGGTTGGTTTTTTTGTAGAAACATTCGTTGTATATAGTGGTTAAATTTATTGTATATATAATCGAGAAATATTACATATATAGCCGAGAAATGTTGCACACATGATTAAAAAATGTTGCACACATAACCAAGAAATGTTACATATATAAGTAAAAAGTGTTACAACCGAGTGTCCAAGAGCTAGTGTTCGAATCCGACGTCCGGGTGCTAGCAAATCCTGATTTTTTAAGCTAATGATAGAATGGTACAAACATCAGGTACTACTAAAAAGAAAAAAAAAGCTGTCGGCCCAGCCCATGCGGATGTAACAGGCTTTAACAAATCTAGACGCCGGTAGATTGTCATTTGCTTGGGCCTTTTCTTCTCCTTTTAGTCTGCATCTGTACACTGTGCAGGTCTCAGTAGAACAGCATCAGAATGTACACAACACACTGCAGAAATCAAAGCCTGGTCAATTATCCTCTGCCATGAGCTAGCTAGTAGCTAGCCCATTGCTTAGATGGAGCTTCTGAGCAGCTAAAATGGCATCTCTGCAGCTGGTGCCAATGTTGACGAGGAACTGTGGAACCGCTCGCCACTGAAAGAGGGGAAGAATTGACAACCAAATTTTGGCGTAAGGGCATCTGTAGTGTATATAGCTTGCTGGCTCTTAAGGTGGGCTCCGCATCATTCTTAAGACCGACGCTGCAACGTTTGAAGTCACCGTCGGCTCTTAAGGTGTGTCCACTCGGCTGTGAAGAAGGGGGATGTGGCAGTTGGTAGTTAGGGAGAGAGAACAATAGATGTAAAGAAAATTGTATTTTAATGTTTGTGGCCAGGTATTTAGCTTGAGGACCTGCCTCAAGCCTTTTTTGCTTATGGCCTGCTTAAGGCCACCCCTGTAATATATAAGGTCGACCTTAAGATGGCTTATGACCTTCTATTTTCATATACTACAGATGCCTTAAGGTTTCATACCCAACGATTTGGCGAAATAATTAGCAACGTGCTCTGGAATGTGACCGAATTTCATGAGAAAGCAAAATTCAACTGTCACACAAGTAAGAGAAGCGTAAGTGGAACAGTCCTCTGCCTTAGGGCACATCTAGATCCTAGATGGACAGCTCGTATTGCTGTTTTCTCGACAGTCACTCGGCACAATATTTTTTGCTACAATGTTTCACCATTCCTCTCTCTGATTTTTCACTCTGCAGCACTGTGCATCATATTCCTGTGCTTAAGCAAGGCAAGAGGATACGGATCCGTTAAGTATGGCACGACCAAAAATTTACGCATCATTCAAAAAAAATTGACACGATAATTTTTCTTGAGATTACAAGGTCGCACACGCACATGCGCCCCTAGGACATGGTTAGAATTGCCGAGGCTAAAGGTGGTTCCTATTTTGCACGGCAAATTTGGAACTAACCTAAACACGGCAGTAGCCATCAACCCAGCATGGTTGCCTCCACGATAGCTTCGCCACCTTGGGCGGTGGTATATCCGCTGTGTCTAGAGTGAAACCGGATTGAATATGAATGGATAATAATTTTGCTATATTTATTTTCATATTTTCTTTTCGGATGCGCATTCGAATATGGATATGCTGGATACGAATATAAATATAAATATAAATAATATTAAATACAAATATGGAGCGAATGTGAATCGAATCGAATATGGTCACGAATATTTCTCAGAACATAAAAACCCTTTAAATTGTATGCACAAAATGAACAAAAAATATAACTAGTTTATTTGATCTAAACATTCGTGAAGAAAGTTTATGAATTCTTCAGATAGGCTAAGGTTCCTTCTCTAACTCCATGTATTAATGTATATGTTAATATATGATGGGCTAATAAAGTATCTTGTAAATAGGCTAGGTTGAAATAGAGGATGTAAACTGCCAGATATTAGACCCATGAATATTCGGATAATCCAAATCCATATTCGACGAATAGTGAGCTACCTAATCCATATTCATTTTTGATCCGATACAATTCGACAAATATCTGAGCCAACATAATCCATATTCGAAAATTGTTCTGATCGGTCGGAAACTATCCGATCCGTTTTCACCCCTACCTGTGTCCTTGTTCCTGGTAGGACCACCACTGTGCCCATGCCTTCTCTGGTTCATTCTCTTGTCCCCACTTCCAAGAATGCCACAGTTGAGGGTGTCGGGCCTCAACTGCTGGCACCGACCACCTTGCCATCCCTGGCCTCGCCCGCATCCACCTTGTAGGTGCTCTCTCCCTCTCTTGCAGGTTATGGTAGTCAGAGAGGGTGAATGACTCTGACAATTTCCTCCCTAGGTATTCAAGTTCTTTTCTCCCTAGGTATTCAAGTTCTTTTACTCCAGTAGCTATATAGAGCTATGAAGATCAAGAATTAACCCACACAACGGAAACACATTCAAAAGACTTGCAGCAAGTTCAACTAACCCGGATGATCCGGGTTGAGTAGGATAATCCAGGTGAGGCGGATTATCTAGGTCAAGGTGGATTATCCAAATCATACTACAGGAAAACAACAGTACAACCCGAGACAAAAACAAGCAGAACTTCTAAATCAAAGCTACCACCGACTTGAAATTTTGTAGGTAACAAGATGAACCTTAGGAAACTAGAACAATTGGAGATCTAGCAAAACCAATCCAAAGTTGAGATCTTTCTTCAAGTCAAGCCATGTTCTAGGTCAAGAATAAAACCAACGATCTAGGCAAAATCATGGGTTCTTGATAGCCAAGATGGTGTTAGATGAATTTTAAGACATCTCAGCAAACCTAACCATGATAAGAAACAACCTTAACTGAGTGGAAACAAGAAATCACAAATCCAACTCAAGAAGGCAAGAAAACCAAATAAGAACACAAGAGAGACATGAGAAACAAGTTTGATATTCTATTAGGACATGGAGATGAAGGTTTATAATCACTCCAATCGGAGGACAAAGTGCTAAGGGCCAGTTCCAAACACACACCTCAAATCATAGTTTCTCTCAAGTTGGTATGAGTACATAAAAAACCTCTAAAACAAAAGATGTTAAGGCCATATAGCCACTGGATCAATCGAACACTCTAAAACGACTCAAAACACAAAAAATGTGCTTGCTAGAACAATGATATGCCTCAACCTAACAATATGCCTCTGTATAAAATTCAAGGAATAAGTCCATATAAAACTCCAAAACTTTGCTTAAAAGTTCATCCAACACCTTAAACTATGAAACCAAATATTTGACTCCCCGAATTTTGCAATTCAGTTCAAATAATTCCATGACCCGATTTCGCATAGTGGTATTACCCGCTTAGTGTGATGACACGTTGGCCAAATTGGGTCAATGATATATGGGTCCACAAGGGCTTCTCCCTCACCGAGCTCCCAGTCATGCTTCCATGGTCACCGCCCCCTGTAGTTCCCTCCCTCTCTGTTTCAATTTGGGAAAAGGAGCTCTATGGGCCTCACCTGTTATTCACCAAAATTTGACCAACGTGTTATCTACGTGGCTACGTGGTAAAAATGTCTACTCATCGCGCTACGCGGACAATACCACCATTCGAAATCAGGACATAGTGTTATTTGAACGAGATTGCAAAGTTCGGAGGACAAATATCCGGTTTCATAGTTCAGGGTATTGGACGGCCAAAATTCAACGGGCACCAAAATCACCCTCTCTGGGCTAATGGCACTCTCCAATAGTACGGCTTGACCTGGATTACTTGCCTTTGTCTAAATTTTTAAAAATACAACAAACACCCTCTCTGGACAAATGATACACTCAAAGCTGGATAATCCGTCTTTGTTGATTTTTCTGACTTAGTTGGATTTTGATTCAAACTTTTGATCAATAGCACTTGCTCTCTTCTAGAGAGTTTGCTTGACCTTGTTCAATTTTAATGGTTCCACACACTAGTACAGTACACTCGTTACTCTTGACGAACACAAACTCTGGTCCACGCCGACTGCCGATGGATTCCCACCCCATGCGGCCCTGCACAGCTGCAGTTTGCAGCATAGGAAACATGCATTTCGTGTGGAAATTAAAGCTGTTTGTCGCCGACCACTGTCGATTTGGTCAAATTCTTGTGTTGCCATGATGCCATTGTGGGCTAATCCTCGTACGTTCGGACGCCAATGTTTACTTGCGCGCGCTTAATATTGGTTTGTGTGATAAAAATGCCACAAACTTAATTTTCAGAGCAACATAGATGCCACCACCAACTGGGGCACTCTTTATACGCCTCACTCACATTTCCAAATGCGCAGAAAGGAAGATTAATGGACTCGATTCCCCTCTGCATTGCCATCTTCCTGTTCTTGATTTCTACCTGTGGTGGAACAGATGACCGGATAATTCCCGGCAAGCCGCTCTCCCCTGGCAGCACCGTTGTCTCCGGCGGTGGCGCCTTTGCCCTTGGCTTCTTCTCCCCGGCCAGCTCCAACGCCACGCTGTATGTTGGCATTTGGTACCACGACATCCCCGTCCGCACCGTCTTGTGGGTCGCGAACCGTAATAGCCCGATCGCCGATCCGTCATCCGCGTTCCTCGCCCTGACCGACCGGTCTGATCTTGTTGTGTCGGACTCCGTCGGCGGCACTCTTTGGACCACGGACAACAACGTCACCGGAGTCACCGGAGCGGCAGCCGTGCTGCTCGACACTGGGAACTTGGTCATCCTGTCCCGCAATGGAACTGCTGTGTGGCAGAGCTTTGATCACCCGACTGGCACCATCATCCCCGGCATGAAGATCTGGCTTCGCCGAGCTGTACATGCCTCCATCGATCCCATCGTCGCTTGGAAGGGCCCTGATGACCCATCCACCGGCGACTTCTCCCTCCGCAGCGACTCGAAGGCAGAGCCGCAGCTCTTCATGTGGCATGGTTCCCACCGGTATTGGCGCAGCTCGTTGTGGAACGGCCCACAGGTCACCGGCCAGTACAACGGAACCTTGGGCTCTATTTGGTACCAAGCATTGGTTGCCGCAGGGAGCAATGTCTATGTGACATTCGCCACCTCTGACAGTTCACTACGGATACGTGGTGTGCTAGACAACTCCGGCAACGTGCAGGTCCTGAGCTGGGGCAAAGGTCTCTCCTCAGGATGGACAGTCCTGTCCATGATTTCAATTCGAGGCTGTGACCGCTATGGCACGTGTGGCCCATTTGGTTACTGTGATGCAACAGAGGCTGTCCCAACTTGCAGGTGCCTCGATGGATTCGACCCTGTCAGCGGCAACATCTCACAGGGTTGCCGGAGAAGAGTGGCACTAGAATGTGGTGGAGGAGGAGAGCTTTTCTTGTCGTTGCCTAGCATGAAAGTGCCGGACAAGTACTTGTACTTCGGTAATGTAAGCTTCGACAAATGCACAACATTATGCAGTAGCAACTGCTCGTGCACAGCGTATACCTACAGCAACTCAACCGACAGAGCGACATCGCGATGCTTGCTGTGGATGGGAGAGCTTATTGACACGGGAAAGCTTGTTAACTCCGGTGAGAGTTTGTATCTCCGTATTGCGAGCTCCAGTGCAGGTACTGCACATTTTCTGCTCACTGTATATAGGCTCTAGTCTTTTCTACCCAACCACAAGATTTTTTTACAAAACTAACTCTATGGCGCTTACTTAGGATCTGTATCATTTGACCTCACTTCACACAGCAAAAACAGCCAAGTAGTAACCTTAAATTAGCATAAGTTTGGCAGCAATGGTAGAATAGTAGATTTGTCATGCAAAATATCTATCATATAAGAAATGCTTGATGGTTATGTTAAAAGAGAAGTATTTAATATAGTACACATTTTGAAAGCATGATTCGCTCCATGAATTCGATTTGTGCAGGAAGCGAGAGAAAAAGAAATGCACTAGAAATTGTGCTGCTTGTTCCAGCAAGCTTTCTGACCCTCATATGCATATGTCTTGTTTGGATTCGCACATGCAGAGGTCGAAGAAGAGGTTTGTTTCCTTCTTTTTTCTGTTTCTTTCATTTCATATTTTTTATCATCCACCTTGGATGCCAAGCGTAATTATTTGAAGTATTGTTAGACACTGCACTGATATTCTTGTCAGCCAAACAAAGATGCAAGAAATTTTGGGAAAGAAAGATGAAAGGGGATCTGGGCGTTTCTGATGAACTTGGGGATGGAAAACTAGAATTTCCATTCCTTAGATTTAGAGAAATTGCTGTTGCAACAAACAATTTTGCTGACTCCAACATGCTTGGGCGAGGAGGTTTTGGTAATGTTTATAAGGTAAAACGACGTCTTATTTTAATATTCCCAGTAGTAGAAACTTATGTTATTTCTTTTACTCAAGTAACTTGTGGCAGGTCTATCTGATCTGATTGAACGATCGTGCAATTCTGCAGGGAGTGCTAGAAGGTGGTACTGAAATTGCTGTTAAAAGGCTTAGCAGGAGTTCTGGTCAAGGAATAGTGGAGTTCAGAAATGAAGTAATTCTAATCGCTAAGTTGCAACACAGAAGCCTTGTGAAGCTTCTTGGTTGCTGCATTCATGGAGATGAAAAGCTATTGATTTATGAGTATTTGCCTAACAAAAGTTTGGATGCCTTCCTTTTCAGTATGTTTTGAATTCCGTTGAAGTCTTGCAATATGTTTTATTGGAGCACAGACTATAGTTTTTTTTGAGAGAACACTTTTACAGACTATAGTCATCTACAAAGAAAGTTGAAATTATCTGCTTGCTTGTAATTTCGTTTCTCTAAATTTTATGCAGATTTCTTTCTGGAGAGTGTAAAAGCTCTTCCGATGAAGTATTAATTGAGGAGCATTCTTGACTAACAATGTGTTTCATTTGATGCTATCCTTGGCAGATGATGCAAGGAAATCTGTGCTTGATTGGCCAACAAGGTTCAAGATAATAAAAGGGGTAGCTAGAGGACTTCTTTATCTCCACCAAGACTCAAGACTGACAATAATTCACAGGGATCTCAAAGCAAGCAACATATTGTTGGATGCTGACATGAGCCCCAAAATATCTGATTTTGGTATGGCAAGGATTTTTGGAAGTGACCAACAACATGAGAATACCAACCGAGTTGTCGGAACATAGTGAGTAATTTCATAAAGAAGATACTTCAATGTGATATTTCTTTATAAACTAATTTCAAGTATGTGTTATTTGTTTGGAAATTGGTACAAATAGTGGTTACATGTCACCTGAATATGCACTGGAAGGCGTCTTTTCTGTCAAGTCTGATGTCTATAGCTTCGGTGTGTTGCTTTTGGAAATTGTGAGTGGCATAAAGATCAGCTCTACACACCAGCTGTTTATAGACTTTCCGAACCTTAAAGCTTATGTAAGTATCATGAAGTGCTCAAGATTTCTTCAGATCATATGAAATACACAACTAATCAGATGATCTGATATTGTGACTCAGGCATGGAGCATGTGGAATGATGGAAACACAAAGCATTTAGTTGACTCGTTAATTCTGGGGAGCTGTTCGCTTGATGAAGTTCTCCGATGTGTCCATGTAGGACTTCTGTGTGTTCAAGATGACCCGAATGATCGGCCACTCATGTCATCGTCTGTGTTCATTTTGGAGAATGGAGCCACGGCGCTTCCAGCCCCAAAACAGCCTATATATTATGCGCAGAGGAATCATGGCAGTGATAAAGTAGGAGAAAACATTGAACACACTGTGAATGACATGAGCCTTACAGGTCTAGAGGGACGCTGAAATCTTTCTTCTCGAAGTTTCCATGACTACAAACCTTTCTATCCTTTCTTTTAACCGTATGTAATGCATTGGAAGTTCAACAATAAAGTATGTGATACATTTGGAGTTGACATTCGTAGGTTAGCAAGTGAGCCTTTTCCTGGTCAACGGATCATGACAAATGCTGTGCTTGACAGTTTTGCAGCTAGCTCATTTTTGTCGTTGATTGAATTGAAGGTTTTGGCAAGAAGGCTAGTAAAATGGCAGATATTCCACGATTTGGCATGCAATCTATTTTGTTAGTAGATGTGTGTTATGTGGTAGATCACTAACTAAATCAGAGTGAGCTATGCTGAGAGACTGGCAACAGTTACCTGCATTTTACGTTCTAAAAGGCTCCGGCACTGGATGTAAAAGCTGATTTGACATATACTAGTATTGAGAGACCATGTAGAGGTGACTCCATGTTTATGAGGAGTAATTGACCCTTGTTTTAGAAAGATTGAATTTGGTTTTTAAGGTTTATGCTGTCTTTGCAAAGTCGTGGTCGAAGGCAGCCCTTATGACCACGTTGTCGACTCGCATTTACGATCACGTTGTTGACTGCCTCTTTTGACCACGTTGTCCATGGTCGATAGTCGAAAGCGGGTTTTCGACCACATTGTCGGCAGACGGATTTTCGACCACATTATCCATGGTCGGTAGTCGAAAGCAGGTTTTTGACCACGTTGTCGGCAGACAGGTTTTCGACCACGCTGTCCGCAGTCGGTAGTCGAAAGCGGGTTTTCAACCACGTTGTCGGTGATCGGTGGCTTCAACCGCCGCGGTCGGTGGCTCCGACCGCCGCGGTCGGTGGTCGTAGCTTCGACCACTGCAGTCGGTGGTCGGTAGCTTCGACTGGTCGATGGTCGTAGCGATCTGCCTGAGCGGTCGTAAGTTGTGACTAGTTCCGATTTGGTCGTATCAACCAGCTCTGGCAAGTCATAACGTCTGTCTTAGCGGTCGGAAGTCGTAACGATCAGCTCGAGTAGGTCGTAGCTTGTGGTCTCAATGGTCGTAGCAGTCTTGGGTGTGGTCGAAGGCTGTTAATGATGGTCGTATCTTCTGTTCTCGTGATCGTACCGACCTCTGTGGTGGTCGTATCAACTTGCTAAGTGGTCGTAACTAGCTGGGAGTTACTCTAGGGCTACGAGTACCTTTTATCCAGTGCTTTCGAGTGGTCGTAAGTGGTTTATGACCATCTGGGATTGATTTACGAGTACATTTTTCTGGTGCAGATGAATGATCTCAGTGTCTTGTGCGGTGCTATGTGATGTTTTGCTTGTATATGGTGTTTTCAGGACCTTGGACCTAAGTCATGGTAAGGTGTGAAGGATCGGAACAAGACACAGGGAAGTGTTGAAGTCCAGAATGGTCGGAGAAGCCGAAGATGACTGAGGGTTGCCAGGTGGCTGCAAGTGGGGTTGGCAAGGAAACGAGAAGCTTCCGGGAAGGTGCCTGAGGGGCAATTTGGTGAATTGACTTAGGCCTGCAAAAGGAAGTGGTTTCTGTTAAAGCACTGTGACCTGTCTGTGTTAGTGGGTTGTCATGAGTGTGTCTGCGTGAAAAACCCGGTGTTAGTTGGGGTTAACGGGTCCCCCCCGCTATTGAAGGCTATAAATAGGAGGGTAGAGCACTAGTGCTTGTTAGGTTTTTTGTGAGAAGCCCTAGGGTTTTATTTTCTGTTCTTGCATGAGTTGTTCTCTGTGACGGAGCGGTTGTGCTCCTGGTCCTCCTGGATGGAGTGGTTGTAGAAACCTCCATGAGTGCAATACATCAATCTTTGTGCTTCTTTCGAGTTCTTATGTCTGATTGATGTTTGTTTGACTTGTTCAAGTTTTCTCTGCTCTATCTTCTCTTCTCTTTTGTCTGAGAGTTTGTTTCCTTTTGGGTTGCTCAAGATTTGACTTGCTTTGTACTGGGAATCATCCTCAAAACCACATTGGCTAGTCTATTCCCAAGAGCAAGGTCTGATTGTAGTTCATCTTCCTCTCAGACATGGTCATAAGCATTCTCCGCAATTTCTAGTAGAGATCTCGATTTTGTTGCTAATCTTTCAATTAAAAATTAGTGCAACTTCTTGAGATCTTCATCTTTCTGTGTGCGAAGTTTCTTGGCCTTTTGTTCTCTAAGTCGAAGGTTCTTTGAGTTCTTGGTCCTACGGGTGTGCGCCTCCCGACAATCCTCTGTTTTGTCGGAGGCGCTACGACCACGTTCTTTGACCACGGCCAGTTCTGTCAACTTCTTGTCTTTTGGATTTTCTGATTGTGTATAGTCGAAATCAGTGCAATCCTTGTCTGGTACGTCGACCGAATTTACAAGTATGTTGGTTTCGACCATGGTCAAGTACCAAACCACATTGCACCCTTTTCGACCACGCTGATCTTCTGTCACGGTGATCTGGTTTTGACCATGTTAATCGTTCAACCACCTGTTGGCTTACGACCACGTGATTACGACCAGAGAACTGGTTGACATCGTCTGAGTAGCTTGATCGACCACAAGTTGGCGTTCGACCACTCTGCACGCAGATAGACACCGACTCGGTCGTTTCGACCACGGCATAGAGACTTATGACCACGCAGTAAGTCTTGACCGCTCTGACTGTCTTCGGCCAGCGTCTGTTCACTCTCTGTTTTCGGTCTGCTTGTCTCGGCTTCCAGGAAGTATTCATTCCCTGACTTCATAGCTCAGTAGTTATTGGAGAAGAAAGGTTGTGAAAATACTTGGGGAGGTTTAAAGGCACCATTTACCCCCTTTCTGTTGCCTGTTTGATCCAACAAGTATGTTTGGTTCAAAAAAACAGACACTAATCTGCAAGATAGGTAGCCTCAGTACTGACTGGTTTCAGAATGTGTTCACTGTTTGTTACCATCATGGGCTTGTATATGCTTGTACAGCCGACACTCAGGCAATCTTTTCGTAGTAAGCACAAGACATATCATAGCATGAACACCAAAGGCATTCTTCTATGTCGTTTTTGTTTTGGGGAAATGTCTAGTAACACTCACAAAATGCATAGGTTATAAATAAAATGGCATCCAAGCCTGAGGCTGGCAGCTAGATCCTGATGCCACTTTTTTAAGTGTTACCGAGCAATTCGCTTTTTGTCTCCTTCAAACAGTTTCCATGACTGTATAATAACTTTGGAGTTGTCACTTGTGGATCAACAAGTCGGCATATTCCCAATCAAAACAAGAACTCTGTACTCGACAGTTCTGCAGCTAGGTCCTTTTTGCCATTGATCGAAGCGAAGGTTTTGGCAAGAAGGCTAGTGAGTAACCGTGTACAAGGTAAATCAGAGTGAACTTTACATGTCCTGAGGCTGCTTTGGCAATCTTTTCATATCAAAACGCAAGCATGAACACTTGAGCACTGGAGAAATTTTCGCCATGTTTATTTTTGTAGATGACGGCACGCACACATCGCATGTACTCGTGCTACGAACATCCCATCTCTGCAGGCATCTGAGCCCAGCACTTTGCCCGTGCTATATCCTTTTCCAGTCCCTCTAGCCTCTAGGTCTGCCATATGTACAGATTTCATACCAGATACAAATACTCATTTGATATGCTTTGATATGTATCCTGAATGTATCCCTTTTTTGATTTTTCAAAAAATAAAATAAATCCCGATACTTATCTGATACCTCATAGATACTCTGCTGATATAGCTTGACCTAAAACAAACCATCCTTCCTAGCGTCCACAGGTCCATTCGGCCATTCGCACGCCCCCATCTCATGACTCCCTCTCCACGCCCTTGCCGCCGCCGTTCCCTCGATGCCACCGCTTCGTCGGCCGCTCCCCTTCCCTCCGGTCGGCCGCTCCCCTTTCACGTGGCTCCCCTTCTCTCCCCGGCCCCCGCATCGCCACCTTCACGCTGCCAAAACCTCACTGCTTCCACCGTGAATCGAGTTCTCTGATCAGGTCAGCGATTCGCGCGCCTTCCACCCCGCCTCTCCCTGATCCACCCGTCTTTCTCTGCTTTTGTACATGCTCTCCTCTCTTCCCTTTCCTTGAGATCTACATGATTGAGAGCTGAATCTTGTGCGAGGCATGTAGATCTAGCGACCTAAGCTAGCGGAAGGGAAGAGTAGAAACTGAGATTACAATTGCGTGTGGTGATTGTATTTGTGTTGCAAACGAGGTGAGGCGGGAGAGGAGGACATGGGGCTCAAGTTCACCAAGCCATTCAGCCAGCTATTCACCGACGCCATCGGAAAGACCACCATCCTCTACAAGCTCAAGCTCGACGACATCATCACCACTATCCCCACCATCGCTAAGCACCAACTTGCACGTGCATTGCATCACGTATGTATCTTTCATCTAAGGTTTGCTTTTGTTGGGAAAGTCTTAGCTAATCAGCTCACTGGAAGCATCCCAAGTTCATTGTCAGAACTTAACAGTTTACCAGACATGTAAAATTCTTCCTTTCTTTTGTCAGCATATCTATACGCATGCTAGTTTGTTTTGTTAAGTTCTGCAGCTAGGTCCTTTTTGCAGAACTCTGTACTCGACAGTTCTGCAGCTAGGTCCTTTTTGCCATTGATCGAAGCGAAGGTTTTGGCAAGAAGGCTAGTGAGTAGCCGTGTACAAGGTAAATCAGAGTGAAACTTTGGCCCCGTTTGGCAGAGCTCTAACTCTAGAAAATCTGTAGATTTTCTAGAGCTGGTCATCTGTAGCTCTAGGAAATCCCGGATCTAGAGTTGCAGGCATGTTAAGTGTATTTACATGACTCATTTCATTTATATTATATATTAAATAAAAATATTTAAATCACTTTAATTTAGTCGACAAACTACAGATCCAGCATAGATCTCGGAGCTAGAGCTGTGCCAAACGGGGCCTTTACGTGTCCTGAGGCGAATGGGGCTTCCCTATCCCCCTCTTCCTATTCCCCTCCCTATTCCCTCAATCTAAACCACTCAAATCTCATCCAATGGCTAGTTTTTTTTATATATTTTCACCATTTTCCCATCCATTATAAATAATAAAAAAAAATACAGAAAAAATAAAATTTATTTTTTTATTATAATTTTTTTACAGAAATTATAATTTTATTTTTTCTGTAAATAAATTTTATTTTTTTTCTGTATTTTTATTATTATTTATGATGGATGGGAAAATGGTGAAAATATATAAAAAAACTAGCCATTGGATAAAATGTAAGTGGTTTAGATTGAGGTAATAGAGAGGGGAATAGGGAGAAGGGGATAGGGAAGCCCCATTCCCTGAGGCTGCTTTGGCAATCTTTTCATAGCAAAACGCAAGCATGAGCACTTTAGCACTGGAGAAATTTTCGCCATTTTTATTTTTATAGATGACGGCACGAACACATCTCATGTACTCGTGCTACGCACATCCCATCTCTGCAGACATCTGAGCCCAGCACTTTGCCCGTGCGGCCGTGCCAGCAGCCACACCTGATACGCATATGCTTTTCCAGTCCCTTTAGGTCTGCAATATTGTAACACCTTGCTTATCATCCGGCCCAAGAATGCTATCATCTTTGTATATTTTTACTATTTTTTCAACTGCTAATCATTTGAAACAAACTCTACTTTATTCATAATGCAGCGATCACTTTACAACATATCATTTTAAGAAACTATTCTAACATACTAGTGAAGTTTTAACATGCTACCTAAAAGCTGATATGCGAAGTGCTGTTAGTAAGTGAAGTTATTCATGTGCTACTCCCGCCCGTGCATGACGTCCTCAACGGTCACCTAAAAAAATAACAAAGCAAGAGTGAGTTCAAAGATTTAGCAAGTACAAAGCAAAACAATAAATAACAGGTTCACGAATCAGTCCATACCGGTATAGCAGAGCGAGCACCCGTCGATGCTCACCCAAACCCGCCCTGTTTCCATGCGGGGATCACAAGCCCGTCCTTTTTCATATGGGGACCTTAGTAGCCCGTCATTTTCATACGGGAACCTCAATCTCTACTCCCGTGGAGCGTCCACACAAAGTGGACCAATGATATCACAAAAACTATCTCTTTTCATGATATGCATGCAATGCAAGTTCTCCATTTATGCATATCAACATGTCATATCTCAACAATCGCCATTTATCATTCCTCATCATACAACCAGAAATAGTTAACTTGCCATATCATGGTAAGTAATGCCTCAACATTCAACTAACAACAAACACTACCCGAATTTACCGCTTTACTATGCACTTGCCTGGTTAGTCTCGGGGGACGATGCGTGGATGGCTCCGACCTGGGTCCTCCACCTGTACAAACGTCAACCTGACTCAACACATCATATCAAAACCAGTGCTTAAACGAGCAGTGACGACTCTACGCACATAACCCGACTCTGGCATAAAATGCATGGAGTTAAGGACCCGTCGTGCAGGTACCAAACCCCCTTTTTTTCTTTTCTCCTCTTTTCTTTTCTTTCCCTTTTTCCCTTTTCCTTCCTCTTCTTTTTTTCTCTCCCTTTCTGTTTTCTTTTCTCATTACTCTCTCCCTCTCCACATTTTTCTTGACCGAACGGCCTGGCGTCTCCCAGGCTATGCTACGGCGCATAGCCGAGCTCGAGTATCACCGGCCTGGAGCATGCCACCGACGGCTCCTCTGCCGCTCCCCAGCCTTTCCCCCTCTCCCCCTCTCTCCCACCTTCAGATCCGGCTGGCCAGAGCCAAATACGGACACCTCCCTCTCGGTGTTCCCTCGGGCTCATCAGCCACGGCATGCTGCTAGCTGGGAGCTTGGCGCCGCTCCTTCCTCTGGTGACTCCACCTCCCTTCTCAGACCGGTGTGACCTGACCAGCACCGTTGTCTTCAGGGGCTTCAGCCGCGCCGCCCTCGGGCTTGCCTTCGGTGGTGCCCCTAACGTTGGCTCTACCGGCGCCGCCACCTTTCCCCAGCACTGCCCCTGGCCCGACTGCCGACGTGGTGGCTCGGCCTCCACTCGGCGCCGCCGCTCCCTTTGGACTCGGCGGCCACAGCGCACTGGCTCTAAGCTCGCCATTGGCTCCGGTCATCTACACGTTGTCGCCCTCGTTCAAACCCCCCTACAACTCGCCTCTGGTACTCCTTCCCTTACTACCTCCTTTCTACTCTATGTGCATGTGTGGGATGCTTAGTGAGGCATGCACCGAGCTGTGCTACCGTGATAGATACAGGGAGGAGATAACCTACTTGGTTTGTTGGGAAAGAAAAGGAAAGTGACGACGATGGTCATGTTTCAGTTCCATTGGTCCTTGGTTGACGTTGTTGCCATCCTCACGTTGCGGCCTTCACCATCTTCATGGGGTCCCCTCCTCTCCCTTGCTCTTGCTTCATCTTCCCTCCCTCATGGCTGGCTGGGTGGCTCTTGGATGTGAATTGGAATGGGCTGAGTTGAGGCTTGGCCTTGGGTTATTTCTCAGTCTGGAGCTAGCTCCCTGGTTGAGCTCTCGGTCAGGGGAAGAAATGCGAATGGGGCTTGTGTGGGGGCTGGCTGGTACTGTGCTGGCTTATAAGGGCATGGTTGGCCTACCCTCTGACTTTGTGGAATGACTAGAATTCCCTCACCTTATTCCCATTTTCTCTCATATGGCTGACTGCCCCAAGGGCAATTTGGCCCAAATAGCACTACATGAGCTTTGGGGGGGGGGGGGGTTCTTACTGTGTGGCAGGTAAGTTGGTAAAAAGGTAAGAATAGAATTTCCTGTTGGATGATGAGAATCCAAACGCGAGACGGTGTCGACCGTCCCTGGACGGTCTGGGAACCTCAGTGAATGCCACTTTTATTCAGCATTCTAAAAGCCGAAGAGTCTGAAAGCAAAACTCTACTTAATTTCCTTTGTTTTCCCTTTTCCATTTTTAGTGGTATTATATCTCATAGGAAAATTATCCTCAAAGAATGAAGCATCTCTAGACTCTATTATTGTGTTAGCAATAATCTCAGAAGTTTCTGATTTAACTACTAAAAATCTATATGCTGTAATATTTTGAGCATATTCTAGAAAAATACAATCGACTGTTTTTGGTCCAAGCTTTCTCTTTTTCCACAATCGTATATTGACTTTTGCCCAACACCCTCAAGTTCACTGGAAATTAACATTAAGTTTTTCTCTCCTTCCATCTCGCATGTGGAGTAATTTCACTCTTTTTAGTGATTACTCTATTTAGAATGAAAGTTGTTGTCAATATAGCTTCCCCCACCATGCCTTAGGCATATTGACACTCTCTAACATGGCATTAACCAAGTCTTTTAGTATCCAGTTTTTTCACTCTGCTACCCCATTTGATTGGGATGAATATGGTGATATAAACTCATGAACTATTCCATGCTCACAATAGAATTGAGAAAACTAATGAGAGATGTACTCTCCTCCACGATCAGACTTCAGTCTTTTTATTTTCTTCTCTAGTTGGTTCTCAATCTCGGTCTTATAAGTTTTAAAGTAGTTTAAAGCTTCATCCTTCGTTTTTAGTAAATACACAGAGCAGTAGCGTGTTGCATCATCAATAAAAGTTAGAAAAATATCTTTTGAATAATTTCGTCAACAATCCATTCATTTCACACAAATCTGAATGAATAAGATCTAATGATGTCAAATTCTTTTCGTCCTCTAATCCTTTAAAGGGTTTTTGTTGTTACTTTGCTTGCACACATAACTAGCACCTTGAACTTTTGACAATTTCATATTTTAGAATTAAATCTAATATGGACATTCTAGCAATACTATGAAAGCCAATATGATAGAAAAAGAATGCCAAATATTAGCCTCACATTTATTTAAATCAGTTGCAACATTCAAATTATAACAAGACTCTAAAGTATTTAGACGGAACAAGCATCCGCTCTCATAGTCTTTACCAACAAAATTTTCAAACTTAGACATTACAATTTTATTTAACTAAAAGACTAGCTTATAACCATTCTTGCATAGGAGAGAACCACTAATTATGTTCTTGTTTACTGTAAGAGCATGCTACATAGTCTTCATGTGGACAATCTTCCTCGAAATAAGCTTTAGATTCACTGTGCCAACACCAAGAATAGAAGCATGTGACCCGTTTCTCATTAGGATAAAGGAAGCCCCTACTGCATGGTAAAAAGAAAATAAGAAAATATCAGAATATACATGAACATTAGCACTAGTATCAACCCACCAATTAGTGGATTGACATACTGAAAAGACAATAGGCGAATTATCATACCTTTCTGAAGTCCAGACTTCGCCTCTGATCATCTTAACAACCTTCTTCTTTGGCTGTTCACCATCTCTGCTATTGCAGAAATGACAGTCTGTCACCATATGACTGTCTTTTTTGCACATAAAGTAGATGATGTCCCTCAGATCCTTTTTATCAGTTTTCTTCTTCTTAAAGCTCGGTTTGTTGGATTTGTATTTTTTGCAGTAGCCTTTTTCTCTATGAAAGCATCTTTTGCTTTGGCCTTTTCTTCCACATCAAGGGCAGCAATGAGATCCTCAACAAAAATCTCTTCCATCTTCTGTTTCAAGCTAGTGGAAAAATTCCGCCAAGAAGCAGGGAGTTTAGCAACAATGCCCACAACCACAAACTTAGAAGGCAACACATAGCCCAGGTACGCAATCTCACCAACCAGTAGTTGGAGGTCATGAGCATGTCCAAAAGCAAAAATATGCGAATATGCGCGCGTACATGCGTGCGCGTGTGTGTTCAGCCAAAGCCCTCCTCATGCCATTTCCATCCATGTGTGACATGATTTAAGGAATGACAAGGGCTCCACATTATAAATTGGTCTCCTTCACTTTGCCTTAACAATATGCTACTAAATCATGCATGCTTTTGAATTAAAGAAAATAGGCCTCACTCATATGGCTCTGTTTCTAACATAAGTATCAATTTCCAATGTATTGTAGATCTGTCCAAAACCACAAAAACTAGCACATGAACCGTTGATGTTCGACAACCAATGTACCTTTATCATTGCACACAGAGTTGGTAATGTATTCTCCAACTCTATCAACATCATAGTTACCGTGTCTAAAAAATATATTTTTAGGGGCAAAAACACCATGACTCCATTCTCTAAAAGGGCAAAACTGATGACATGAGTGGCCATGCATTTGGGTTTTCTTGAACACACAAGAGTCCTATATGGATACAACGTAGAGCTTTATCTAGTGAACAACTCTCCACAATTGACGATGCATGGACAGCTCTGACCCGGGACCTCCATCTGTACAAACGTCAACCCGACTCAACACATCATATCGAAACCAGTGCTTAAGCGAGCAGCGACGACTCTATGCGCATATCTTGACTCTGGCATAAAATGCCCGGGGTTAAGGACCCGTCGCGCAGGTACCAAACCCCTAATTTTCTTTTCTTTTTCTCCTCTTTTCTTTTCTTTGTTTTTCTTTTTTCCTTCCTTTTCTTCTCTCTTCTTTTTTTCTCTCTCTTTCTCTTTTCTTTCTCTCTCCCCTTCATTCGATTCAGCCGAACTGGCCTTATCCCGAATCCTCTCCTCTCTCGCTCTATTTCTGTCTCATTTTTGGGTGCTCCTCCAGGCGGCGCGGCTGCTCACGGCCAAGCTCGGGCTCGCCGGTCCTAAGCTCACCGCTGGCCACCATCCGCCTCTTATGCGCTTACACTCACCTATCCCTCCTTCTCCCTCTCGTTCGGGTGACGCCACCGTCGCTGGGCTCACCGGCCATGGCGCATCGTCCCGAAACTCGCCTCCGGCTCCTCCCCCTTACTCTTCGTCTCGGATCCAGCCAACCAAGATCGGATCTACCACCTTCCCTTGTGCGTACGCGGCTGCAAGGCACTTGGTGCCGCTGCTCGATCGACACGGCCTTTGGCCATCGTCCTCCTCGCGCTGCCGTGGTGGGCCCCTATGCCAAGGCCTCGGACTTTGACCTCCTGACGCCGCTCCTCCGGTCGTGGCACCCCCCATCCGACTGTCCTCGGCGCCGTCGGCTCCCCAAGCCGACACTTGGCTCAGCTGTGGTTGCGCCGCCGGATGGCTACCAGGTGTTCCCCTTGGCCATGGCTTTGGCCAAGGTGCTCGAGCTTGGCCCGAGCACCTCTACTCCACTACTTCATCGGACGATTCATCTAATTCTCTCTTCTTTAACACATTTTGATTTAGCTTTTAGCTTTATTTTGCCCTACTCTTTAACACGCATGGTTGGGGAAGGCAAACCTTACCTGGCTTGGGTTGAGTGGGGATGAGAAGGCGATGACGATGGCCGTGGTGGCGACAACGCTCTCCACGCGTTTCCGTTGGCCCTTCTCGCCTCCTCCTTGTCCCAATCAGGTTCAGCGTGGCTCCGGTGGTCCTAGGCGGCTTGCGTTCACCGTGGACTCCACTCTCACACCGTCGGTTTTCCCCAACTCCCTAGGCTCCTCTCCTCTGCTTCTCTCTGCCTCACCTCCACTCTGCAGTGGCCGTGGATTTGGGTTTTGGGGTTTGGATGAACTCGGCTTGCTCTGTGTTTGGTTGAGCAGAGGAAAGCTAATGGTCCTCTTGCTGCCTTTGCTTTCTAGATAAGCTCATGGTTGAGCGGAGAAAGAATGAAGTAAAGCTTTGTGTGGCTACGTGTTGAGTCATATGGCCATGCATGGCTTTCCGCGTGGGTGGCTACATGTTGGCTCCTGTGGCCATGTCTCTACGTGTGACTTTTGGTTGGGAAATGAAATGGGGCTGAGGTGAGCTTTGCCTGTACTGTGCTAGCTTAATGGCATGGTTGGACAGCCTTTGACTTTGTGTGTTACCAAAACTGTCCTTCCCCTTCTCTCTATATGACTCTCAAGTCACTAAGGGCTTTTAGGACTTTTTGGTCCAACGGGTGTGCTTGCACTGTTTGATGGCTTTTCTACTGCAGGAGGTAAGTCAGAGAAAAGGTAAGAATGGAATTTCCCACCGGATGATGAGAACCCAAACGTGAGATGGTGCCGATCGGCCCCGAACGGTCTGAGAAGCTCAGTGAGCGCTACTTTTATTCGGCATTCTAAAGCCGATGAGTTTGACGGCAAAACTCTACCTTATTTTATTTATTCTCCCTTAATTGGTGTAATTCTCGCATTTCTTCTCTTTTGTATTTTAGTGGTATTACAAATATGTACAGATTTCATCAACTGCAAAACAACAGTATTTGAATGCCATTTGCACAATAACTTCAGAGGACGGAAATTTGACCCGAGTAATTTTTCTACCCCTATGTAAGTGTAAATGAAACTGCGTGCCCACAAAAATGATGTGTTTCAAGTTTTCAACAAAAACGCGTAAAAAAGTATGATTCAGTATGTCACAAGTACATCTGGCCGAAAACAGTGACAGGATGCGATCAAATTAGTCCAAAGTAAAGTCTGGAATATCCTCTGTCATGTTTATATGTATTTGTGAACAGCTCCAATGGCATCTCTTGCAGGTAGGGGTGAAAAACGGTAACGGATAATCCGTTTATCCTATATTCGTATATGAGAAAACACGGATGTGGTAAGTAAAATCCGTATTCGAAAATATTCATATTCGTACTCGAAAATATTTGTATCCGTATTTAAGAGTATTCATATTCGTATTTGAGACTATTCGATTCATATTCGATCTGTTTTCTATACCTATCGTCGGTACCGGTTAAAAACCGGCAAAACCGCTAGAAATTTGTTCTATCGAGATTTGTTACAGAAGTTGTAGAGAATATTTGTATTCAACCGAATTAAGTATATATTCGATTCGAATTCATATCCGTTACGACATTCGATTCGTACTTAAAAATATTCGAATTCATATCCGTTACGACAATCGTCAATCCGTTTCCATCCCTACTTGCAAGTGGTACAAAGCATTGACTACAACATGAAGCGGTCCTCTTCACGTATCCATTTTTGCTTCCTTTCGCCATTCAAAATTCAGACGGCCATTCGGTCAACCAATAGCTGATGTAACTCTGGAAGGACGACACTGGGACTTCTTCTGTTCAGATACGTGCACGCCAACTAAAATTGTACTAACCAGCACCTTCAAACATGAAAAACCAGCAGTCGCACCTAAAAGAACTAAATCACTAGTGATTACAGGAAGCTAACGTGGACTATTGGACATCACACGTATTGTCAATTTTCATGTCGTTTTCCTTGAGAAGTACGGATCAAACCATCCTCAATTCGTCACCTTGATTTGTTCATAAAGTGAGTAGATATGCATCTGATTTCTTGTATTGACATTTTAGGCTCCGTGATTTTTGCAGCGTATGAGATGCTTGTTTTCCTGTGTCCTGAAGTTCTAGTCTTCAAGGTGACCTACTAATGCAGAAGCAATGTCTATTCTCTTCTCTGAGACATGCTAGATTGCTAGTCCATAGTCCAGACTCCAGCTGCCCAAGGAAACCTCATCCACTTCTTTGCTTATATGTCCCACTTCCATGGTTCCGTTCTAGTTTTGTTGCAAAGTACGACAAGAACATCAATGGAGCTCCTTCCCATACACACAATCTTCTTCTTGTTTTGTTGGTCATTTGGTTCATTGCCTTTCTGTGTATCGGACAGCCGCCTTCTTCCCAACAAGCCGCTTTCCGCTGGCAAGACCCTCATCTCCAACGATGGCACCTTCGCACTGGGCTTCTTCTCCCCGTCCAACTCCACCACAAAACATTACTATGTTGGTATATGGTACAACAACATTCCCAAGGACAACGTCGTATGGGTTGCCAACCGTGCTACACCGATCACTGATCCTTCTTCCGCGACACTTGCCTTGACCAACAGATCCAATCTTGTTGTGTCTGATACCAATGGCCAGATACTTTGGATGACAAACGGCACTGCAAGCAATTCATCATCAGAGACCACCGGTGGAGAAGCCATGCTTGACGACAATGGAAATTTTATCCTTCGGACATCACAGGGCATCATCTTATGGCAAAGCTTTGATTACCCAACCGACACCCTCCTCCCCGGCATGAATTTCAGAATCACCCACAAGACACATGCACTGCACCGGCTGATTTCTTGGAAGGACCCCCAAGACCCATCCCTGGGCAACTTCTCCTATGGTGCAGATCCTAATGAATTTCTGCAGTGCTTTATCTGGAATGGCTCTACACCATACCGGCGAACTCCAGTATGGAGTAACTACTTGCAAGTCGGGCAATATATGGAGAGTATCAAGTCCACTATTTACTTTACATTACATTACATCGATGATGAGATCTACATGTCTTTTGGACTACCAAGTGTCTCCACATCAGTTCTAATTAAGACGGACTACTCCGGCAGGGTAAGGATACTAATATGGAATAGCAACATGTCAGAATGGAGTGCCCTGGAGTCAGAACCTAACCAAGAGTGCAATAGATACGGATACTGTGGTCCATTCGGTTACTGCGACAACACAGAGCCTATAGCAACATGCAAGTGCCTTGATGGCTTCGAGCCAAACAACAATACAGACTGGACCGCTGGCAGGTTTTCACAGGGATGCCACCGGAAGGAGACACTAAGATGTGGCCAAGGAGATAGTTTCTTAACTTTGCCGAACATGAAGATTCCTGACAAGTTCTTGTATGTCGAGAACAGAAGTTTCGACGAGTGCACAACAGAATGCACTAGCAACTGCTCCTGCACAGCATACGCTTATGCCAATATTAGCATCAGGGCTATCAATGAGGATGACACAAGGTGCCTATTATGGATGGGAGATTTGATTGACATAGAGAAGCGCATGGGAGAAGAAGGGGAAAACCTCTATATTCGGGTTAACGGATTAACTGGTATAATTTCTTGCTTCTCTTTCTCTACCTGCCTAAGTAGATATATTTCTCATTTTGCGGGTCCACTTAAGCTCCAATTGTATCCCCTTATTGCTAAATACAACACTAGAGCATGAATTACGTCTAAAGAAATAGTGGCGGGCAAATATTACAGTAGGAACTTCATAATACCTTCTTTATGGTATTATATGTATGTTTTTAAAGAGAAGGCTTTCCCTGAATCTTTATTGACCATATAGTCTTTGTACAAAATAATAGATAAAATAAAACTTTACGTAACATAGCTTATGTAAGAAAAGATCCGTGGTTGGCGCGCTAGTTTATCATGAACAAGTGAAAACTCTGTTTGTTGATTACCAACACTAAATTATCCAGTCTGACAATACGCTGCAATTTGATAAGTGCCTATACCGTTTAGGCAATTACATGTTCTTTATTAGGCACTGGAAACACATCACACCTAACTAAGCCATCCAACCACCCTGAACAATGGTGATTCAACCACAGGCTAGCCCACACCACAGCCTTTCAGAGTAACATCTATTATGAATACTGTGTATATATTTATGAGACCCAAAGGGCAATATATATAGCATGTGTAAGGAAATAAACAGAGGAATATGCTATATACAGGTATGAAAACAAGGCATATAAGAAAACGAATAATAATCATATTCCATCCTTAACACCCCTCTCACGATGGACAGTCCTGTCCATGATTTCAATTCGAGGCTGTGACCGCTATGGCACGTGTGGCCCATTTGGTTACTGTGATGCAACAGAGGCTGTCCCAACTTGCAAGTGCCTCGAAGGATTCGACCCTGTCAGCGGCAACATATCACAGAGTTGCCGGAGAAAAGAGGCACTAGAATGTGGTGGAGGAGAGCTTTTCTTGTCGTTGCCTGGCATGAAAGTGCCGGACAAGTACTTGTACTTGGGTAATGTAAGCTCGACAAATGCACAGCATTATGCAGTAGCAACTGCACGTGCACAGCGTGTAACTACAGCAACTTAACCGACAGAGCGATATCTCGATGCTTGCTGTGGATGGGAGAGCTTATTGACACGGGAAAGCTTGTTAACTCCGGTGAGAGTTTGTATCTCTGTATTGACATTTTCTGCTCACTGTATATAGGCTCTAGTCTTTTCTACCCAACCACAAGATTTTTTTACAAAACTAACTCTATGGCGCTAACTTAGGATCTGTATCATTTGACCTCACTTCACACAGCATAAACAGCAAAAACAGCTAAGTAGTAACCTTAGATTAGCATAAGTTTGGCAGCAATGGTGGGCGTGTTAGAATAGTAGATTTGTCATGCGAAATATCTATCATATAACAAATGCTTGATGGTTATGTTAAAAGAGAAATGTTTAATATTTAATATAGTACACATTTTGAAATCATGATTCGCTCCATGAATTCGATTTGTGCAGGAAGCAAGAGAAAGAACAATGCACTAGAAATTGTACTGCTTGTTCCAGCAAGCTTGCTGACACTCATATGCATATGTCTTGTTTGGATTCGCACATGCAGAGGTCGAACAAGAGGTTTGTTTCCTTCTTTTTTCTGTTTCTTTCATTTCATATTTTTTTATCATCCTCCTTGGATGCCAAGCATAATTATTTGAAGTATTGTTGATACACTGCGCTGATATTCTTGTCAGCCAAACAAAGATGCAAGAAATTTTGGGAAAGAAAGATGCAAGGGGATTTGGGCGTTTCTGATGAACTTGGGGATGGAAAACTAGAATTTCCATTCCTTAGATTTAGAGAAATTGCTGTTGCAACAAACAATTTTGCTGACTCCAACATGCTTGGGCGAGGAGGTTTCGGAAATGTTTATAAGGTAAAACGACACCTTATTTTAATATTCCCAGTAGTAGAAACTTATGTTATTTCTTTTCCTCAAGTAACTTGTGGCAGGTCTATCTGATCTGATTGAACGATTGTGCAATTCTGCAGGGAATGCTAGAAGGTGGTACTGAAATTGCTGTTAAAAGGCTTAGTAGGAGTTCTGGTCAAGGAATAGTGGAGTTCAGAAATGAAGTGATTCTAATTGCTAAGTTGCAACACAGAAGCCTTGTGAAGCTTCTTGGTTGCTGCATTCATGGAGATGAAAAGCTATTGATTTATGAGTATTTGCCTAACAAAAGTTTGGATGCCTTCCTTTTCAGTATGTTCTGAATTCCGTTGAAGTCTTGCAATATGTTTTATTGGAGCACAGACTAGTTTTTTTGAGAGAACACTTTTACAGAATATAGTCATCTACAAAGAAAGTTGAAATTATCTGCTTAGTTGTAATATCGTTTCTCTAAATTTTATGCAGATTTCTTTATGGAGAGTGTAAAAGCTCTTCCGATGAAGTATTACTTGAGGAGCATTCTTGACTAACAATGTGTTTCATTTGATGCTATCCTTGGCAGATGATGCAAGGAAATCTGTGCTTGATTGGCCAACAAGGTTCAAGATAATAAAAGGGGTAGCTAGAGGACTTCTTTATCTCCACCAAGACTCAAGACTGACAATAATTCACAGGGATCTCAAAGCAAGCAACATATTGTTGGATGCTGACATGAGCCCCAAAATATCTGATTTTGGTATGGCAAGGATTTTTGGAAGTGACCAACAACATGAGAATACCAACCGAGTTGTCGGAACATAGTGAGTAATTTCATAAAGAAATATATTTCAATGTGATATTTCTTTATAAACTAATTTCAACTATGTGCTATTTGTTTGGGAATTGGTACAAATCTTTACTATATAAAAGAAGGAGTTGGTGGTTGGTGCGGCCTCTCTCACCCCTTCTCACCAAACAAAACACTGGCTGACGTGTGGCCCCCACCCTCCTCCCTACACACGTGCGGCTGCCTCCTCTCGCCCCCCCGCCCCCGAGTCTTGCGGCTGCCTCCCTGCCTGCCCCCCCAATCTTCCGCCGACGCCTCCCTCCCACCCCGCGCCGCTGCCTCCTCCCCTCCCTCCCACCCCGCGCCGACGCCTCCTCGCCCGCGCCGCCGCTGCCTCCTCGCCCGCTCCCACCCCGCGCCGCCTCCTCCTCCTCCCCACCTCGCTTCTTCCGCCCTCCCCTCCCTCCTCCGCCGCCGCGCCTCCTCCCCTCCCTCCTCCTCCGCCGGGCCGCCCTCGCCTCCTCCCCTCCCTCCTCCGCCGCGCCGCCCTCGCCTCCTACCCTCCCTCCTCCGCCGCGCCGCCGTCGCCTCCTCCTCCCCACCCCGCGCCGCCGTCGCCTCCTCCTCCCCCGCTCCCCTGCTCCGCCGCCTCCTCCTCCCCCGCTCCTCCGCGCTGCCCTCGCCTCCTCCTCCCCACTCCGCACCGCCGCCGCCTTCTCCTCCCCCACCCCTCCGCTCCGCCATCGCCTCCTCCCCCGCTCCTCCGCTCCGCCGCCTCCTCCTCCTCCCCCACCCCTCCGCTCCGCCCTCGCCTCCTCCTCCCCACCCCGCGCCGCCGCCGCCTCCTCCTCCCCCATTCCTCCGTTGCGCAGCACACCTGCACGCGCCTCCCTCCTCACGCAACCGCCGCACCTGCACGTTCGCGCAACCGCTGCCCCCCACCTCTTCCCGCAACCTCTCGTTCCCTCTTTCCTAATCCTCCCTTCCATTTTCCTCCCCTCCCCTCGTTCCTCTCCCTAATCTGCACCACTGCCGCCTCCCTTCTGCCGCTGCTTCTCCCCTCCTGCTTCTCTGCCATCCCCCACCCCTCCGCTCCGCTGCCGCCGCCTCCTCCCCCCACCCCGCGCCGCCGCCGCCTCGTGTTTATGCATCAATCGCAGCCTGTGCTGCTTGTATGGAAAGATGTGGATGCGCTTTTGCGTTGCTGATTGTTGGGTCTATTCCAAATTGCAAACCGCAGCTCGTGTCTCTGGCGCAAGCGGGGCATGAGATCACGCAGGACAGTCTGAAGCGTGAAGGTAAACTGAGCTACATCTGTTTTCCCTTTTTGTTCTGTGAGTGTATTTCTGTGTGGGTATATACACTAGATACTTTATGGTGGTTCTTGCAGACCTGAGTAGCTCGGATCCACCTGTGATGGAAGGTCTCGATGAACTACTTGCTGTAAGTCTATATAATCTACAGCTTATGTGTCACTGGAACGCATTATCCACTTCGCACACTATGATGTTTAAATGGATGATTGCTTTTCAGAGATCAAAGGCCATGGTAAAGAGGGTTCACCCAGAAGACAATGGTAAGATATGCTCCTGCCTGGTGAATCATGTATTGGTTAGTCGGCTGTAATGCTAACCATTTCCTTCGTGCAGGCACCCCTCAGGTCCAAGCACCTTCTACAAACCACTGGTTCAGTTCAAAATCAGCAAAGAAGGTACTAGACTTATGAAGTGCTTCAAGATCTTGTACACGTTTTGATCTTAATTTACACCATGTTTATCATCAGGGCGATTGTCACTTTGCACTCTTGGCTAAATAGCTGAACTCTTATAGCTTCTTGTTTAATCATAGAAATTGTCATAGTTTTCTCTAATGCCAAGTGGAGCATTGCAGTTCAACATTGAATGGTTTTTTTACCTTCATTTGGATCTTTGCAGACGTAAATGCCTCTGACTGCTGTTACTTCTGTAATTGATGGCTTAAAAAGACTATACATCGAAAAATTGAAGCCTTTGGAAGTTGAATACCGGTTCAACGATTTTGCTTCCCCATTACTTGTATAGACTTCTGTTCACAGTTTAGGCTCCCTAAAAGTTTCAGATGACAATGTTCTTGAGTTCTTTCATGCTGATTATATTGTTATGCCATTACTTACATGGCATTACATTGGTTCTACAATGTTTCAGACAAACAGTGATTTTGATGTAAAGCTGATGGTCATGCTCTTGGGTCAATATTCTACAGGGAAAACAACATTTATTAAGCATCTGCTGAAAACAAGTTACCCGCTGCTGAAAACAAGTTACCCTAAACGCACGGGCAATGAGGTTAGTAGTTGGTACATTCATTTAGTTTCAAGTTTGGGTGATTTTCCATTGGATATTCAGAGCTAATATGTCTTGCTTCAGAGGTTTTATTATTTATGATATTCAGTTATGTTAGAACTAAGATATGATTTTCATAACTAATATGTTTCTTTAACAATGCGAAGATCTTTATTTAATCATCTATACCCAAGTACATCCATACATACAATGTATTGTGGTAAACTGTAAACTTTTTTATGATCTTGAATTGTTTGACAAGAAAGAGTGGATCTTTGAATCTAATATGTTTCCTTTTTAGACAGAAGCCAAGAGTGTTATTCAATCATCCTTTTTACCCTGGTACAAGCATTACACATAATGTATATAAAGTAAACTGAAGATCTACTTATGTCTTTTTCCAAAGCTGGATAAGAATATTTATCGTATTCTGTCTCTTAATAGACCTGTGCATGTTCTCACTACTTGGCCATGCATGAGACCATCGCCTCTACACACCAGAGCTAATATGTTTGGGTTTGTGCTATTTGTAATAATCTGAAATAAAAATAGTGTTTTCTCTTTGTTAGTTTAGAGCATCTTTTGGCCCATCAATTATTCTAAAATTAATCATAGTAGATGATTAAGTGCAACATGTAATTTAACCTTGAGAAACATCCCTACATGTTTGGAGGGATGCGGCACACGTAGATAGTTTATAAGATCATCTAATGAGTCTATAATATACCTTCCTTCGAAATTGTGACAATGATTGTTTAGTTTCCCTTAGGAAAGTATGAATGTCCATGTCCATACCCCCCCCCCAAACAATTAGTTGTCAGATATATATATGGCAAGCTAATTGCTTAATCATATCTTTGGTGAAGTATTTTCACTTATAGTTTCTTGTTACCTTCACAGTTAGTGAAGTCCATGAATCCAATGAAATTGGATTAGTATGTCTGACATTTGCTTTGCTCCATGGTTGAAATCATTTGTTATACATCTATCAGAGCTACCATGCTATCCATCTATTATTTGCTTCATGGCTTCGAATTGTCCTTGCATTTCTCGCATTGTTGATTTGAACGTGTATAGCAAGCTAGGTTCTTGGCCCGATTATATAGTAAGTAATGTACATCCGCAGCAACAGGTAATCTCAAACACAATAACGTCCGCCGAGTATGAGAGGGTCGGACAATCTTTCTAAATTCTAATTATGCTCCTTGATGCTTATACGAGACTTTACTTTTATTTTAGTCATGCTAAATGTTATATGGTTTGTTCTAAGTGTTGTGTTTCAGAACCTGCAGTCAAGATAGAGGGTGCTCTTCCACATGTATGTCTCCTCTTCCTTGAGCGATCTACAAGCCATTCTTCAATTCGTAATTGTCAATATTTGTATTATCCATGCTGAATTGAGGAACATAAGTTCTAAATGGCTTTAATATATGCCAGAACCGAATCTTTCAAAAATTAGTTATGAGTTTGGATATTCGATGCTAGAATGCAATGCATGTTGGTTAGCTAGGTAATATCAAGGTGGGGACTATCAATGGTTCTCGACAAGCGATTGCAAAGTGATGGCGGAGGCATTTCAATGACCTGACTGCCAAGATGGTTTTATGTTGCTTTTGGGATTTTATAACATGTAATAATTTTTTTAGATATTTCACACATGTAGTAACTTTTTACGAGATTTTATGTTGCATTTGGGAGTTTAGTTTGCATAGATATGTTTTGCTTGACATGTATGTGAAAAAAATATTTATTGTACAGTCTATGCCCATGTCTCACCATTTTTTAGGATTCCGTTGCAACGCACGGGTACCTTACTAGTAGTGGTTACATGTCACCTGAATATGCACTGGAAGGCGCCTTTTCTGTCAAGTCTGATGTCTATAGCTTCGGTGTGTTGCTTTTGGAAATTGTGAGTGGCATAAAGATCAGCTCTACACACCAGCTGTTTACAGACTTTCCGAACCTCAAAGCTTATGTAAGTATCATGAAGTGCTCAAGATTTCTTCAGATCATATGAAATACACAACTAATCATCTCATATTGTGACTCAGGCATGGAACATGTGGAATGATGGAAACACAAAGCATTTAGTTGACTCGTTAATTCTGGGGAGCTGTTCGCTTGATGAAGTCCTCCGATGTATCCATGTAGGACTTCTGTGTGTTCAAGATGACCCGAATGATCGGCCACTCATGTCATCGTCTGTGTTCAATTTGGAGAATGGAGCCACGGCGCTTCCAGTCCCAAAACAGCCTATATATTATGCGCACAGGAATCATGGCAGTGATAAAGTAGGAGAAAACATTGAACACACTGTGAATGACATGAGCCTTACAGGTCTAGAGGGACGCTGAAATCTTTCTTCTCGAAGTTTCCATGACTACAAACCTTTCTATCCTTTCTTTTAACCGTATGTAATGCATTGGAAGTTCAACAATAAAGTATGTGATACATTTGGAGTTGACATTCGTCGGTTAGCAAGTGAGCCTTTTCCTGGTCAACGGATCATGACAAATGCTGTGCTTGACAGTTTTGCAGCTAGCTCATTTTTGTCGTTGATTGAATTGAAGGTTTTGGCAAGAAGGCTAGTAAAATGGATGTGTACTATGTGGTAAATCACTAACTAAATCAGGGTGAACTATACTGAGAGACTGGCAACAGTTACCTGCATTTTACGTTCTAAAAGGCTCCGGTCGATGGCAAGGACACTGGATGTAAAAGCTGATTTGACAGACACTAATATGTTTAGTTCAAAAAAAAAAAAAAACAGAGGCCAATCTGCAAGATAGGTAGTTTCAGTACAGACTGGTTTCAGAATGTATTCACTGTTTGTTACCATCATGGGCTTGTATATGCTTGTCCGGCCGACACTTGGGTAATCTTTTCGTGGTAAGCACAAGACATATCATAGCATGAACACTGAAGGCATTTTTCTGTGTCGTTTTTATTTTGGGGAAATGTCTAGTAACACTCACAAAAGGTATAGATTATAAATAAAATGGCATCACAAGCTAGATCCTGATGCCAATTTTTTAAGTGTTACCGAGCAATTCGCTTTTTGTCTCCTTCCAACAGTCTCCATGACTGTATAATACCTTTGGAGTTGTCACTTGTGGATCAACAAGTCGGCATATTCCCAATCAAAACAAGAACTCTGTACTCGACAGTTCTACTAGGACCTTTTTGCCATTGATCGAAGCGAAGGTTTTGGCAAGAAGGCTAGTGAGTAACCGTGTACAAGATAAATCAGAGTGAACTTTACATGTCCTGAGGCTGCTTTGGCATTCTTTTCATAGCAAAACGCAAGCATGAACAAGTGAGCACTGAAGAGAAATTTTCGCCATTTTTATTTTTACAGATGACGGCACGCACACGTCTCATGTAGTCGTGCTACGCACATCCCATCTTCAGACATCTGAGCCCAGCACTTCGCCCGTGCTGCCGTGCAAGCAGCTACACCCGATAGGCAGATCCTTTACCAGTCTTTTTAGGCTTTTTTAAGTATAAAAAAGATGCACTCACACATACACACATACACGACACCATACACCCACGTGAGTGGGTCCAATGTATACGTTTGAAGCAAAATGGAGGACCTAGAGTCTCCGGAGCGTGGCACGTGCCATTTTTATTTTTACAGATGATGGCACGCACACATTTGATGTAGTCATGCTACGCACATCCCATCTTCAGACATCTGAGCCCAGCACTGCGCCCGTGCTGCCGTGCAAGCAGCTACACCCGATAGGCATATCCTTTTCTAGTCTTTTTAGGCTTTTTTTTTAAGTATAAAAAGGACGCACTCACATATACACGCATACACGACACTATACACCCACGTGAATGGATCCAATGTATACGTTTGAAGCAAAATAGAGAACCTAGAGTCTCCGGAGCATGGCATGTGCTTTGACTACTGAAAACACCTACGTTCACGTGTATTCAGAAGCATCAGCATCATTCATATAAGCAGTACCTAAAAAATAGAGCTACCGTGGGCTCGAAGCCATGCGGCTGGGGTGCACGACGGCACCCTTTGCCAAATGAGCCAAGCTCAGTCCCAGTCCCTTCAGACTTTAGGTCTGCAACATGTACAGATTTCATCAACTACAAAATAACAGTATTTGAATGCCGCTTGCACAATAACTACAGAGTTATTTTGGCCCGAGTAATTTCTTTTACCTCTATGTAGGCAATATATCTTATGCAATCAAGTTTGTGGTGCACTCATGGTACATCCTAACTAACAAAGTTACGAAAAATTCCGAGAAAATTTTATATGTATTCCATGGTTTACTTCACCTACGTACAAATTTCAAGTTCAAATTCATTCTATGTTAAGAGCAGCAAAAAGGAGAAAATTTCATAAAATTTGAATTCTTAACCGTTGTTAGTTTTTCTCTTTTTTGTTACCACTAACATATAATGATTCTGAACATAACAATTTATGCATAAATTTATCTTCATACATAAAATTTTAAGTTCAGATTCATTGTATATACTTATAACATTTATCTCTATTCATATAATGAATCTAAGAGAAAAGTTAATATAGTTGAGAACCTAGAGACATAATCTATGCTACAAAGCGATGGAGAACGATAATCTGCTGATAGCGTACTAAAACCTGTTCTGAAGCATCTTTGCCTTCCTTGCCTTCTCACCATCCGAAGCCATTGAAATAAAAAAGCAAAAAAAAAAAAAACCCTACCATGTGAGAATGTGCCACAATAACATCCACCGTGCATTGATGGATCACTTCCTATGATAAATGAAAACAGTGGATTATCCATGGTTCGGGAAAAAAATGAAGCAAAAGCTGCTGCTTCATAGCACATACCAGTCAGGTCTAGTGTTCTCTATCAACCCTAAAAGCTTTATGTTGATGGTTTTGACGTATCTGACCATAATTAACACGGTCATACGGTCAATCAATGCTGATGTGACTCTCGAAGGAGAAAGATTTATTTGACTTATCTGATGTGACTGGTGCAAGATTGTCACGCAGGAGAAAGAAGCTCTTTTTTCTTGTGTGATGCTGGCCTGTGTTGCACATTTTTCCTTTGTCATGCACGGACCAAGTCTTCGGATCGAGAATTTTTATACGCGCTGCACGGACGAACTCTGGCACCGTTCGGAGTTGATGGACTTTTACGAGGCGAGCAACTAGACCGACGCGATTTTAAAATTGACGAGACGATTTAGTCGATTTTAGTCACCGAGCAATTCCACCTCGAGATGATTCTGGCTCTGATACCACTTGTTAAAAATTTGATCCAAGAGAAAACACACATATCGCAAATAAACTGAGAGAATACAGGTGAATTTTCTGAATTTCTCTATTCTCTTATTCATAAAATATATTTATTTGGATTTTAAATTGGACACAATTTCAACTTAAGTTACACACAAAGACGAACTCTACTATGTCTTAAACTCGAAGTCAAAATTATTTCTAACACGTATACCTATAATTTCTTATATATGTATTAAAAAAACAAATTCAGTGCACACATCTCGATAACATATCAAAACAGAAACTGGGGATTTGTTCTGTTCAGATATGTGGACGCCAACTAAAACTGTACTAACCAGCACCTTCAAACGTGAAAAACCAGCAGTCGCACCTAAAAGAACTAAATCACTAGTGATTACAGGAAGCTAACGTGGACTATTGGGTATCACAGTATTGTCAATTTTCATGTCGTTTTCCTTGAGAAGTACGGATCAAACCATCCTCACCTTGATTTGTTCATAAAGTGAGTAGATATGCATCTGATTTCTTGTATTCACATTTTAGGCTTCTTGATTTTTGCAGCGTATGAGAAATGCTTGTTTTCCTGTGTTCTGAAGTTCTAGTCTTGAAGGTTACCTACTACGATTTTTTTTGTATGAATAATCCATTTTTTATTCGAAATTATAGAAATATACTCGTGGGAATTTTTTTTACAAAAATAGGCTTCAGTCGCCCAATGGTTGGGCGACTGGATCCTTTCGCCCAACCAGGAGCGACTGCATCCAGTCGCCCTCCCGTTGGGTGACTTTCATGCAGTCGCCCCCCATTAGGCGATTGCACTCTCCCCCGTGATTGTTTTAAATTTTATGAATTTTGTAGTTTTAAACTGGTAAAAAATATGCTGGAGTCGTAATAAAAATTTATGTTCATTGTATGTTGTAGGTGCGTATAAAATTTTAGAAACTTTTTTTTACGAACGATTGACCGTAGAACGATTCAGACATTCGCTGGTAAGTAACATACGCTGAGAATTCATGTACAGAGAAAACCGATATGTTAATATTTGTTAGACGACTTGATATGTGAATGATTGAATGTAAAAATACGAGATAATAGGCTTGTTTGAATTTAAATAAACTTCATAATACAGTTAGGAGTAATATGTCGCGTACTTTTTCATTACATGCATAACATATAGCATCAGCACCACCCCTCAATCGCCACCCTGGCCTGCCCCGTCACCGCGCCCACGTCCTCCCGTACGACCCCGCTTGGCTGTCCTCCGGTGCAACGGGACGACGCTCCGAGAACGTAAAACGATCAGGAGTGTGTCACACCCGCCTCTGAGCTGGTGGAGCCAGCTGCACCTCTGGCTGTGTGCCCTCCGGTGCACCGGGGAGGGCACTGCCGAAGAGAACCTCCGGTGGTGTGCCCTGAAAAGCTGCGTCGAAGGACGGCCCGGGCCAGTCCGAAAAAACTGGTCTACATCGTGCTGGGCCGGGGAGACGCCATGTGCGTGCTGATGGAAGTTAAGACCTGCAATAGTAATACGTTAGTTCGTTACATATCGCCTTGGGATAAAAACGAGATCCGACGATGCGTACCCGCAGTTGGCACCATCGCGCTAGGATGAGAGGCGTACAGCTCAGAGTACACCCCTACGTGTGGAAGCCGGGGATGTGCGGAGGAGACGTGAAGAGCTGCTGAGGTGGTGTAGGAGGCCGTCCCCATGCAGAACCCCCTGGCTGCTCCGGGTGAGGTGGTGTAGGAGGCCGTCCCCAGGCAGAGTCCCCTAGCTGCTCCGGGTGAGGTGGAGTAGGACGTGTCCACGTACTACCTCCGGAGTAGTGCCACGCTGGTCGGGGTGGCACTGGTGGACGACCCGTCTGTGCGCTGGGCGTGGGTGTGGAGACCGCCGGTAGCCTCGTGAAGGACAGTAGGCTAACGATGCGTCTACACCCGGCCTCCACCCGACGCACAAAGCTGACGTTCTCCTCGTGGGTCAACTCCGCACCTGTGGCGACCCTCTCCAGTAGTGTGACGAACTCGGTCCACAGCACAGAACCGACGTCAGCCTGGACAAAATGACATAAAATGGTCCATCATCGAAACGACATTGCCATTTGGGAATCTTTGAAATTACATGTAACGTACCGCGATATGAGCGTCACGCGCGAGGTGCGCGGGGTACGTGTCTATCGGAGCGGCGACGTGTGTGGTGGACGGGTCTACGACATGTACGAGCCTGGTACGTGTCTGCGCCTGGTACCAACGCAGGTACTCCGCGTAGTCCCTGCTGTCGTATGGACGGTCCTCCTCCACGTGGTCGTCGAGCACACCCTCCCACTACGCAATCCAGGGTTGCATTTTCGTCAACCAGTCCGTGCATCGTTTAACTCCCTTTCTGTTGTGCCTGCTTATAGGACCATTACGTAATGTAAGTACTTACGAACACAATTGTAAGTACGTACATATTTATGAGAAGTGATCACTTATGCGTGCACGTTCCGCGGAAGCGGTGGTCTTACTGGTACAGGAAGCGCCTGTCGTAGCCCAAACTGCCACATGATTCGCTGGGGTGCGTAGTCCTCCACGAAGATATCGTACACGAGCTTCCGGCGCGTAAGCCAAAAAGCCCGGTCACGACAGCACAGTGTGGACAGCCCGTCAGGAGCACGTGCATGCAGTGCCGTATCTGCGTAAGGTTCCCAGCGCACGTCGGAGTCTGTGAGGTAGTCGAACTGCTCCACAAAGGGCAGGTACGCGCGCGTGACCTGCACGTGCGTGAATTGTACCTGCAAGAAAGACAAGTTGTTAAGTATGACCATCGTTAATAAGAACGAAATAGTTGACTGTGATAATACTTACTCGTCGACAACACCAAAGAGAGCCCATCGTCGACCGATCGACGTCTCCCCCCGGATACATCTCGAGCCCATACGGACCCATGTCGTCTAGCACAGGTTGTCCGAGACTGAAGCGCTCGAACGACCACAACTGCAGCAGTAGGGTACAACCCACGAGGATCGAGTTCGCCTTGGTCCTCGTGCATGCATCGCACAGGCCGCGGTACGTCGCGGCAAGTGCGGTCGATCCCCAGCTGACCTGGGAGGCCTCGCCGTCCGCGATCGCCCTTGCATGAGCGGTAAGGCGCGCATCCACGGAGTTGCCGTGGCTGGTGGTAAAGAGCATCCAACCAAACAGCCACAACACGTACGCCTCCAAATGGCACGAGACCTGGTAATCGTCTGCCTGTGGATCCATGCGCTCCACCTGAATGCAAACAAGTTGTTATTAGTATGTAATAGCGCAAATAAGAGCTTCGAAGATACGATCGATTGTAAAGACCACATACCCGGTACTGTGCGAGCCACCTCAGCGACGGCCTGTGGGTCTGAGTTGCTTCGAAGATGTGGTGGTCATCGGCGGCGCCCGGTGGAAGGACCCCCTCAAATTTGCCGAGCAGGTCAGCGCGCCACTCGGCTGGGGCCTCCAATAGGAAGGCAGCGCCTCCCACGATCGGAAGGCCAAGAAGCAGGGACACATCCTGCAAGTCGGCGTCATCTCCCCGAATGGGAGGTGGAATGTGTGCGTCTTGGGCCGCCAACGGTCCACCAAAGCCGTCAGCAGGGAACGATTGAACGGGAAGCGTCGTGATCGCTCTATGGCTGCCTCGTCCCCGCCCACGGCCAAGGCGGCTCCATCCTCCTCCGTGGCCTGCACCATCCGGGCAAGAGGGAGTAGCCTGGCATCTCGCAGCTTGCAAACAAAGTGAAGGTCAGCACGGAACGTTCTTACGGCAACACTAAAACGCTGGCGTAGTGCAAACCTGGCAGTCCAACGGGGTCGAGTCCCCAGGCCACGCGAGGTGTGCGTGTCCGAACCACTCCCAGCTCAGCCGGCTCGTCCGTGCTCCTCGGTGGCGGCACACGACGGGAAGCGCGGTGTACGCAGTCCATGTGCTCGTTTAATAACGGGTACTGCCAGTCGGAGTCACGATCATCACGAGCCATACCTACAAAAAAGAGTTCAAGTTAGCACTTATAATACATCAAAAACGCATCGTAACCCACTGCAATAAACGTGCACGATTAATTTCTACCCTCAATATTTACTAATTTTTCTAATACGTATAAATTTCACCGCACAATTAATTTGTACATTACGGTCTATACTAAATTTTCTACAATAATACATTAAAAATACTATACAAAATTTCGACACTAAATTTTCTACATATAAATTTCTACACTAAATTTTCTACAATAATACATAAAAAATACTGTACAAAATTTCGACACTAAATTTTCTACCTCTAAATTTCTACACTAAATTTTCTACAATAATGCATCAAAAATACTATACAAAATTTCTAAACTAAATTTTCTACAATAATACATCAAAAATACTAAATAAAATTTCGACACTAAATTTTCTACATCTAAATTTCTACACTGAATTTTCTACAATAATACATCAAAAATACTAAACAAAATATCGACACTAAATTTTCTACATCTAAATTTCTATACTACATTTTCTATAATAATACATAAAAATACTATACAAAATTTTGACACTAAATCTTCTACAATAATACATCAAAAATACTAAACAAAATTTTGACACTAAATTTTCTACATCTAAATTTCTACACTAAATTTTCTACAATAATACATCAAAAATACTATACAAAATTTCGACACTAAATTTTCTATATCTAAATTTCTACACTAAATTTTCTTCAACAATACATGAAAAATACTATACAAAATTTCAAAACTAAATTTTCTATATCTAAATTTCTACACTAAATTTTCTACAATAATGCATCAAGAATACTATACAAAATTTCTGCGCTAAATTTTCTACATCTATATTTTTCTATAGTTTTTGCTAACACTAACAAAAATAATATACTACAAAAAATACCTGGATCCCTCTCCTCTTCTCCTCCTCTCCCTCTCCTCTTCTCCCTCTCCTCTTCTTCTCCTTCTCCCTCTCCTCTTCTTCTCCTTCTTCCTCTCTTCTTCTTCTCCTTCCTCTCTTCTTCTCCTCTCCTCCCTCTCTCACGCTCGCTGGATCGATCGGATTCTCGGTTTCGCAATGCAAACAGTGCTCGGCCGCGGCCGAGCACGCCGTGGTTATAACGCAATTGCAGTCACCACACGGTTGGGTGATTGGCGTCTAGTCGCCCAATGGTGGGGCGACTGCAATTAATCGCCCAACGGTTTCCAGATTTGCCAGGTATCGCCGCTGGGTCGCTTATTTTTATAAAAATATTTTCCTACGGATATATTTCTGTAATTTTAAATAAAAAATAGATTATTTGTACCAAAAAATTGTACCTACTACTGCAGAAGCAATGTCTATTCACCTCAAAGACACGCTAGATTGCTAGTCCATAGTCCGCCCGTCTCCCTCACTCCTCGCCCAACGCCACCCGTCTCCCTCACTCCTCCCCAAAGCCGCCCCTCGCCCTCCGCCTATCTCCCTCAGTCCTTCTCTCCAAAGCCGCCCCTCGCTCTCCGCCCGTCTCCCTCACTCCTTGTCCCCAAAGCCGCCCCTTGCCCTCCGCCTATCTTCCTCACTCCAAAGCAGGCAACCTTCGTAACTTCTTTGCTTATATGTCCCACTTCCATGGTTCCGTTCTAGTTTTGTTGCAAAAGTGCGACAAGAACATCAATGGAGCTCCTTCCCACACACAGAATCTTCTTGTTGGTTTGTTGGTCATTTGGCTTATTGCCTTTCTGTGTATCGGACAGCCGCCTTCTTCCCAACAAGCCGCTTTCCGCTGGCAACACCCTCATCTCCAACGATGGCACCTTCGCACTGGGCTTCTTCTCCCCGTCCAACTCCACCACAAAACATTACTATGTTGGTATATGGTACAACAACATTCACAAGGACAACGTCGTATGGGTTGCCAACCGTGCTACACCGATCACTGATCCTTCTTCCGCGACACTTGCCTTGACCAACAGATCCAATCTTGTTGTGTCAGATACCAATGGCCAGATTCTTTGGATGACAAACAACACTGCAAGCAATTCATCATCAGAGACCACCGGTGGAGAAGCCATGCTTGACGACAATGGAAATTTTATCCTTCGGACATCACAGGGCATCATCTTATGGCAAAGCTTTGATTACCCAACTGACACCCTCCTCCCCGGCATGAATTTCAGAATCACCCACAAGACACATGCACTGCACCGGCTGATTTCTTGGAAGGACCCCCAAGACCCATCCCCAGGCAACTTCTCCTATGGTGCAGATCCTAATGAATTTCTGCAGTGCTTTATCTGGAATGGCTCTACACCATACTGGCGAAGTGCAGTATGGAGTAACTACTTGGCAGTCGGGCAATATATGGAGAGTATCAAGTCCACTATTTACCTTACATTACATCGCATCGATGATGAGATCTACATGTCTTTTGGACTACCAAGTGTCTCCACATCAGTTCTAATTAAGACGGACTACTCCGGCAGGGTAAGGATACTAATATGGAATAGCAACATGTCAGAATGGAGTGCCCTGGTGTCAAAACCTAACCAAGAGTGCAATAGATACGGATACTGTGGTCCATTCGGTTACTGCGACAACACAGAGCCTATAGCAACATGCAAGTGCCTTGATGGTTTCGAGCCAAATAACAATACAGACTGGACCGCTGGCAGGTTTTCACAGGGATGCCACCGGAAGGAGACACTAAGGTGTGGCCAAGGAGATAGTTTCTTAACTTTGCCGACCATGAAGATTCCAGACAAGTTCTTGCATGTCGAGAACAGAAGTTTCGACGAGTGCACAACAGAATGCACTAGCAACTGCTCCTGCATAGCATACGCTTATGCTGATATTAGCATCAGGGCTATCAATGAGGATGACACAAGGTGCCTATTATGGATGGGAGATTTGATTGACATAGAGAAGCGCTTGGGAGAAGAAGGGGAAAACCTCTATATTCGGGTTAAAGGATTAAGTGGTATAATTTCTTGCTTCTCTTTCTCTACCTGCCTAAGTAGATATATTTCTCATTTTGCGGGTCCACTTAAGCTCCAATCGTATCCCCTTATTGCTACATACAACACTAGAGCATGAATTACGTCTAAATAACTAGTGGCGGGCAAATATTAGAGTAGGAACTTCATAATACCTTCTTTATGATATTACATGTATGTTTTTAAAGAGAAGGCTCTCACTCAAAAAGTTTCTTTATTGACCATATAGTCTTTGTACAAAATAATAGATAAAATAAAACTTTACGTAACATAGCTTATGTAAGAAAAGATCCGTGGTTGGCGAGCTAGTTTATCACGAACAAGTGAAAATTCTGTTTGTTGATTACCAACACTAAATTATCCATTCTGACAAAACGCTGCAATTTGACAAGTGCCTATACCGATTAGGCAATTACATGTTCCTTATTAGGCACTGGAAACATGTCACACCTAACTAAGCCATACAACCACCCTGAACAATGGTGATTCAACCTCAGACTAGCCCACACCACAGCCTTTCAGAATAACATCTATTATGGATATTATGTGTATGTTTATGAGGCCTAAAGGGTAATATATATAGGATGTACAAGGGAATAAACAGAGAAATTAATATGTTATATACAGATAAGGAAATTAGGATATATAAGAAAACGAATAATAATTATATTCTGTCCTTAACACCCCTCTCAGGATGGACATTACTGTCCATGATTTCAATTCGAGGCTGTCACCGCTATGGCACGTGTGGCCCATTTGGTTACTGTGATGCAATAGAGGCTGTCCCAACTTGCAAGTGCCTCGAAGGATTCGACCCTGTCAGCGGCAACATATTACAGGGTTGCCGGAGAAAAGTGGCACTAGCATGAAGGAGAGCTTTTCTTGTCGTTGCCTGGCATGAAAGTGCCGGACAGGTACTTGTACTTCGGTAATGTAAGCTTCGACAAATGCACAGCATTATGCAGTAGCAACTGCTCGTGCACAGCGTATACCTACAGCAACTCAACCGGCACAGCGACATCTCGATGCTTGCTGTGGATGGGAGAGCTTATTGACACGGGAAAGCTTGTTAACTCCGGTGAGAGTTTGTATCTCCGTCTTGCAAGCTCCGTCTTGTATATAGGCTCTTGTCTTTTCTACCCAACCACAAGATTTTTTACAAAACTAACTCTATGGCGCTTACTTAGGATCTGTATCATTTGACCTCACTTCACACAGCACAAACAGCAAAAACAGCCAAGTAGTAACCTTAAATAAGTATGGCAGCAATGCTGGGCGTGTTAGAATAGTAGATTTGTCATGCTAAATATCTAAGAAATGCTTGATGGTTATGTTAAAAGAGAAATGTTTAATATTTAATATAGTACATATTTTGAAAGCATGATTCTTCCCATGAATTCGATTTGTGCAGGAAGCAAGAGAAAGAGCAATGCACTAGAAATTGAACTGCTTGTTCCAGCAAGCTTGCTGACCCTCATATGCATATGTCTTGTTTGGATTCGCACATGCAGATGTCGAACTAGCGGTTTGTTTCCTTCTTTTTTCTGTTTCTTTCATTTCATATTTTTTATCATCCTCCTTGGCTGTGAAGCGTAATTAGTTGAAGTATTGGTGAGACACTGCACTGATATTCTTGTCAGCCAAACAAAGATGCAAGAAATTTTGGGAAAGAAAGATGCAAGGGGATTTGGGCGTTTCTGATGAACTTGGGGATGGAAAGCTAGAATTTCCATTCCTTGGATTTAGAGAAATTGCTGTTGCAACAAGCAATTTTGCTGACTCCAACATGCTTGGGCGAGGAGGTTTTGGTAATGTTTATAAGGTAAAAAGATGTCTTATTTTAATATTCCCTGTAGTAGAAACTTATTTCTTTTCCTCAAGTTTTTTTTATGAGAACTTTCTTTTCCTCAAGTAACTTATGGCAGGTCTATCTTATCTGATTGAACGATAGTGCAATTCTGCAGGGAATGTTAGAAGGTGGTACTGAAATTGCTGTTAAAAGGCTTAGTAGGAGTTCTGGTCAAGGAATAGTGGAGTTCAGAAATGAAGTGATTCTAATTGCTAAGTTGCAACACAGAAGCCTTGTGAAGCTTCTTGGTTGCTGCATTCATGGAGATGAAAAGCTATTGATTTATGAGTATTTGCCTAACAAAAGTTTGGATGCCTTCCTTTTCAGTATGTTCTGAATTCCGTTGAAGTCTTGCAATATGTTTTATTGGAGCACAGACTCTAGTTTTTTTGAGAGAACACTTTTACAGACTATAGTCATCTACAAAGAAAGTTGAAATTATCTGCTTAGTTGTAATTTCGTTTCTCTAAATTTTATGCAGATTTCTTTCTGGCGACTGTAAAAGCTCTTCTGATGAAGTACTAATTGAGGAGCATTCTTGACTAACAATGTGTTTCATTTGATGCTATCCTTGGCAGATGATGCAAGGAAATCTGTGCTCGATTGGCCAACAAGGTTCAAGATAATAAAAGGGGTAGCTAGAGGACTTCTTTATCTCCACCAAGACTCAAGACTGACAATAATTCACAGGGATCTCAAAGCAAGCAACATATTGTTGGATGCTGACATGAGCCCCAAAATATCTGATTTTGGTATGGCAAGGATTTTTGGAAGTGACCAGCAGCATGAGAATACTAACCGAGTTGTCGGAACATAGTGAGTAATTTCATAAAGAAGATACTTCAATGTGATATTTCTTTATAAACTAATTTCAACTATGTGTTATTTGTTTGGGAATTGGTACAAATAGTGGTTACATGTCACCTGAATATGCACTGGAAGGCGCCTTTTCTGTCAAGTCTGATGTCTATAGCTTCGGTGTGTTGCTTTTGGAAATTGTGAGTGGCATAAAGATCAGCTCTACACAGCAGCTGTTTACAGACTTTCCGAACCTTAAAGCTTATGTAAGTATCATGAAGTGCTCAAGATTTCTTCAGATCATATGAAATACACAACTAATCAGATGATCTGATATTGTGACTCAGGCATGGAGCATGTGGAATGATGGAAACACAAAGCATTTAGTTGACTCGTTAATTCTGGAGAGCTGTTCGCTTGATGAAGTTCTCCGATGTATCCATGTAGGACTTCTGTGTGTTCAAGATGACCCGAATGATCGGCCACTCATGTCATCGTCTGTGTTCATTTTGGAGAATGGAGCCACGGCGCTTCCAGCCCCAAAACAGCCTACATATTATGCGCAGAGGAATCATGGCAGTGATAAAGTAGGAGGAAACATTGAACACACTGTGAATCACATGAGCCTTACAGGTCTAGAGGGACGCTGAAATCTTTCTTCTCGAAGTTTCCATGACTACAAACCTTGCTATCTTTTCTTTTAACTGTTTGTAATACATTTGGAAGTTCAAAAATAAAGTATGTAATATGTTGCAAATAATGCACAGAAAAATAGAGACAAGAGACACGAAATTTTTACGTGGAAAACTCTTGCGGGAAAAAACTATGGGCGCTCGAAGGCAAATCACTATAATGAAAAGAGTTTTCAATGGAATACTTGCTCTTCCTATGAGCTACTGGGGTACATATTTATAGCGTGAGGGAAAAGAGTCCCACACAGAAAGGGAACCGAATCAGAGTTGGTTGCTACAGATTAACATCACGTTTGATACAACTTGTGAATGAGGCGAAGAAGTGTCATACACGAACACGGTACAAATTCGGATCAACTTTAACATAATACATTTGGAGTTGACATTCGTAGATCAGCAAGTGAGCCTTGTTCTGGTCAACGGATCATGACAAATGCTTTGCTTGACAGTTTTGCAGATAGCTCATTTTCGTCGTTGATTGAATTGAAGGTTTTGGCAAGAAGGCTAGTAAAATGGCAGATATTCCACGATTTGGCATGCAATCTATTTTGTTAGTAGATGTGTGTTATGTGGTAAATCACTAACTAAATCAGAGCAAACTATGCTGAGAGACTGGCAACAGTTACCTGCATTTTACATTCTAAAATGCTTCGGTAGGATACTGGATGTAAAAGCTGATTTGACAGACACTAATATGTTTAGTTCAAAAAAACAGACACTAATCTGCAAGATAGGTAGTATAAGTACTAACTGGTTTCAGAATGTGTTCACTGTTTGTTACCATCATAGGCTTGTATACAGCGTTCGGATTCCCGACGGTTACCAGCCGGTAACTACCGGTAACCGAAAAACCTAGCGAGGTCCGGTAGACTAAAAATCGCCCAAAATTCATAATTCAAAATTTTGAATTTTTAGGCATTAGAATGGCTGCCTGTGCTGCGAATAAAGCATCGGATGCTTCGTGTTGCTGGTTGGGAGCATCTAAGGCCCATGGGGCATGCTAAAAAGTGGAAAGTGCTTCTTTTTGGTTGGTGCATGTGAAGGCAGGAAAGTGCTGTAGGTGGGGGGGGACAAAAAATGAGCTGCTGCAGCATGAGAGTGGAGAGGAAAAATAGTAGGTGCAACAGTAGCTTAGGAGGGAGAGGAGAAACTGCATCAGAGCACGGGAGGGAGAGGAGGAGCAGCAACATGGGAGGGAGAGGAGGAGCAGCAGAGCACGGGAGGGAGAGGAGGAGCAGCAGAGCATGGGAGGGGAGAGGAGGAGGAGCAGCAGCAGGCCAACGGCTAGTTAAGTGAGTCCATGTCCATACTCCATATAATTGTTGTTCTTGTTGTTTTTCAGTTAGCAAACTTACAATAATACGAAATATACATGTTTTTGTTACAATAATAGGAAATATACATGTTTTTGTTACAATAATAGGAAATATACATGAAGTGGGTCCATATCCATACTCCTTTTCTCTTGTTGTTCTTGTATAGAATGGTACCATAATAGGAAATATACATGTTTTTGTTTCTATACTGGAGAAGTTAGACAGAAGACATGGGTAAATCTTACTTCTGGGTTGTTGTATAATGTAAGACATGGCTAATGTCGCTGCATGATATTGTATGTGATGGCTGGTAAAAGTATTAATGTTTGGAACTATGGAGAGAGACTAGGAGGTGCTGGATGTAAGTGCAGATATTGTAAGATTACGAAGTCAGGCGGAGGTGTCACACGCCTGAAAGAACATCTTGCTGAGAAGCACGGGGATATTATTCCTTGCAGTGGGGTTCCCGCGGAAGTGAGAAGGCTCATGCTAGCAAGTATAGAAGAAACGAAGGCCGAGAAGAAATCTATTAGAGATGAGCGCCTGCGAATGCGAATGGAGCAAGTTGCTTCAAAGCCTGTAGCTCGTGGTCCATCGCGTGAAGATGTCTTTGATGATGATGAGGAAAAGCAGATAGAATGGGCTCGCCGAAAGTCGTTGGAGTTGCACCAACTCAAGTAGAGGGCAAGAGCCTAGGGTGCGACATTTGAACATGGTGGTGGTAGTGGAAGTGCCACAGGAAGGGGTATAGAAAGTAATGCCCTTTCTAGGATGTTTGGCAGGTCGAAGTCTATGAGAGTTAATTCTAATATTTTGCGCAGTCAGTCACTCATTCAACTTCGCATTGACACAACGCTTAAAAAAGAAGTAAAGTCAAAACTTAGGAAAGTTTGGGTTAAGTGGTTCCATAGTAATGATGTTGTAGGGGTGGCCCCCACCTAAACCCAGCAGGCCTGGTAGAAGGTTATAAAGCCCAGAATGGGTCATGTGTAATGACATAAGTGCCCCTGAGGGGGATACTCAGATGTAAGGGTATAATTGTAAAAGCACTCCCCATGTATATATATATATATGGAATACAGGCCATGGGGGAGGACCCAAGCCATTACTGTCATTGTCTCCCAACTCTCCACTACCATCTCTCTCTCTCTCTGTTTGGTCTGTAGCCACAACAGTTGGCGCCGTCCGTGGGGAGGACAGGAGCAAGCCTGAAGTCCGAAGAAGGATGGCACCGGAAAAAGCTTCGTCGGCGGCGGCGAAGGGAAAGAAGGCGGCTGGGTCGGAGCGTCGCATGGGCACCAGGGCTTCGGCAACGGCTGTTGCGGGCGCGGGCGACGACGCAGGCGCGGTGGTCGAGGACGTCGACGCCCGCGCAGCGGCGACCAACCCCGTCATCGGCACGGCGACGACCGACCCCGCCACTGACGCTACGACGGCCGACCCCACCGATGTGACAGCGACCAACCTCGCTGCTCTCGCCGCAACGCTCGGCGGTAGCGCGGACCGGGCGGTTGGAGATAGCCACAACGGAGCGACTGATAGCTCGGGAGCTCGCGAGGCGGTTGTACCCGTGCTGACCCGTCCGCCGGGCGCGCCGGCGGCCCCGCCCGCGCCGGCGGTTGAGAACACCCTGCCGGCGGCCCTCAAAGCATTCTAGCAGGAGCTGGAGGATCTCCGCGGGGCCGTCCGCGACGTACAAGAGGCTCGGAGCCAACAGGCCCCAGAGCCCGCGCCGGAAAGGGCAGACAGCCGCGACGCTCCCACGTCCGGCCGCGTGCCGCTGCGGCGCGTCGATTCAGGGTCTCCGCTATCGGCAGGATTACAGCAGGCGGCGTGGCCCGAAGGCTTCAAGTTCCCCAAAGTCGTCAAGCCATATAAAGGCGATACAGACCCCCGCGAGTTCGTGCGTGTCTACGAAACCGCAATCGAAGCCGCGGGTGGCGACGACACCACAAAGGTGAAGGGACTCCCCCTCGCGTTGCAAGGAGTGGCGCTTTCCTGGTTTTTCACTATAAAGCCAAACTCCATCTACGCATGGGAGCAGATCCGCGACTGTCTTCACAACAACTTTCAAGGGAACTATGCTGAGCAAGTCGACACGGACCAACTCTTCGCCGTGAAGCAGAAACCTTCGGAAAGGCTCCGGGACTATTTCAAGCACTTCGCGAAGGTGCGATGCCAGGTCAAGGACGTTAACGAGACAACCGTCATCAACGCGGCCATACAGGGCCTCTGCCCGGGCCCCCTGGCCGAATACAACGCGCGCAAGCCTATCAAGACAGTCGCCAAGCTCTTCGACAAAATGGAAGGGTATGCGTGGGCCGAGGAAGATGCGCGAAGACGCAACACCCCCGCTCCCGACCTCGCCCACGCAAAGCGCTTGCCATGCAAGGAGGAGGTAGGCGATGGTTCCCCGAAGCAGGGCCGGAGTCGACAACCCCGGGAGGACACTCCCGGAAGCGACGGCCCCGGGGAGCTGGAAGGCTCGTCAAGGAGCACGCGCAAGCCCCGGCGTCACCGGCGCAGATCACAAAAGGCTCGCCATGTCCTCGGCATCGGAAACGCCCTTCGGGAGCCTGCCCCCATATCGTGCAAAGAGGGCCGGGGATGTGAAGGCGAACCCGGTCATGACGAGCGGCCCCGGGCGGAGCAAGAGCTTCGGAATTGCGGCAAGTGGTGCGAGGTGCATGGTTACGGCAATCACTATACGAAGGCGTGCACCGCGGTCACGGAATTGCGACGGGTGGTGGCCGATGCTCGGGCCTCACCCCCAGGCCCCGGGCAGAAGTCCAGGAGCGGCAGCCAAGGGGTGACCCTCTGCGAGCCTCCATCAAAGAAGGCGTACGGCACCGCACCATCAGGGCCCCCCCTTGGAGCAGTCACAGCCGTGGGTGCCGCTGTAGGATCAAGGATACCGACTAGAGGGGGGTGAATAGGAGGTTTTTAAATTTTTCTCGTTAACTTGATTAAATCTTAACAATTTAATATGGCAAGAATGTTAAGCAAATAATCTTAAACAATTTTATTCAACAACAATTACTTCTAGCTCTAAGCAAGCAAATGATCACAATCAAGTAAGTGAATAAGAGCTAGAAACGAAATGAACACAATCGATGTTTTACCGTGGTGATCGGAAACTTGCCTGTTTCCACTAGTCCACGTTGAGGTTAGCCCGAACAAATCGGACCGACTCCACGAATTGAGCCGAAACACCTCGGTCACTAATGTAGCTCTTCCCCGCTCCGGGTAGGTGAGCTCCAACCTTCACAATCCGTCGGGCCTTCTCACAACCTTCTTGAGAAGATCACCGATTTCCCTTCCACCCAACCGTCCAAGTGCAGGCAAGCACTAAGAGTAACAAATCTTGGGCTTTGCTTGAATGCAAACTAGTGCCAATTGGATTTGCAAATGAAAACTCTAGCACTAAATGCTCAACCACCTCACTTTGATGTGCAAAGGAAGAATTGAGGTGAAATGAATGCTCTAGGGCTTAAGAATTATGCAATGAGTCTCTAACCCCAGCCCTTGTGCAGTGGTGGGGGTATTTATAGCCTCCACCAACCAAACTAGCCGTTTGACACAATTTCCCGCAAAAATCAGGATGAGCGGCACTACCGCCCTGCTGGGGCCGGTACTACCGCTCCCAAATCTTGCGTCAGAACGGCTCTGTCAGACGAGCACAGTGACCGTTGGATTTGGCGGCGCGGTACTACCGCCGTTGACATTTGCGGTACTACCGCTCTCCGGTAGTTCCGCAAAGTCGGCGCGGTACTACCGCTCTGGCCGACATCCGAAAGGTCCAGATTCTGGCGCTCTCTGGAAAAATTGATCCGCTCTGAGGTCGGATCTTCCGGAGGCCGGAAGTACCGCTGAAGAGTGCGGTACTACCGCTCTGTGCGGTAGTACCGACGTTTAAACGGCCGGTACTTCCGTTTCCACACGACTTCAATTCGGTGCTCTCTGGAAAAATTGATCCGCTCTGAGGTCGGATCTTCCGGAGGCCGGAAGTACCGCTGAAGAGTGCGGTACTACCGCTTTCTGCGGTAGTACCGACGTTTAAACGGCCGGTACTTCCGTTTGCGCACGACTTCAATTCGGTGCTCTCTGAAAAAAAAGGTCCGCTCCCAGGCCGGAGCTTCCGCTCGCCGGTAGTACCAGCGTATTAAACAGCGGTACTACCGCTCTTCCAGACAGAGCACAGAAAAGGGTATTTTAAGCAATTTAAATGAGTGCATGCTTCTAAACATGATCCAATTGGCACAAGAAATCTGATTTCAAACTACTTGCCAAGATCCCTCTTTATGGTACGGTTATCTACCCTATAATCCGGTCTTCCACCATTCTCCTGAGACCGGTAAAACAAAAAGGGTCCTATTCTAAATGTACCTTTGTCTTGAACCAACTTGGGTCTTCTTTCATGTTCTTTGGTTTGCATCTTGTCACCATCACATGGATTTGACCTTCGCATGCTCATACAAAACATTAGTCCCATATTCATATAAGTTGATTAATTACCAAAACCAATTTTTAGGGGCCTAGATGCTTTCAATCTCCCCCTTTTTGGTAATTGATGACAACCCAATTTGTGTGAAGATAAGGATTTTGAGTATACCACTTTTTTTTTAAAAAAGTTGTATATTCTTTTGTGGCCTTTGAATGAAAGGAGTTCTTTTGCAATATGTTTTGTATGGGCATGAATTGAACTATTTCATTTAAAAGACCAAGAAGGGAATGAGCTCCCCCTAAACATGTGCATGGATAAAAATGACATTCATACACAATACACAAGGCAAATATATCATAAAAGCTAAGTGATAAGCATAATGAATATATCATAACCAAATATCCATGAAAGTAGACAAAGTACATTACATCCAATTCATTACATCCCAAAAAGATAATAGAGACAATAATAGAGGCAAGGACACACTCCATCCACACACACTTTCTTCTCCCCCTTTGGCATCAAGAACAAAAAGGAATCACTCCCGAGGAGGAGAAGGACCACGACGAGAGCGGGTGCGGCGAGTGAAGTGAAGGGGCGGCTGAGAGAGAGACTGCTCCAGAGTTGCAACACGACCATCTATTGAAGCCAGTCGATCGTCAACGGAGTCCAATCTGGAGGTAATGGCAGAAAGTCCCTCTAGTATGGTGGAGAAGGCCTGGAAGATCGAGGGCTGACCAGGCTCCTGTGCTTGAGTTGCTGGGTCTGCTGCTGGTGCCTGTGCTGCTCCTGCTGCCGCGGAAGAAGATCCTGCTCCCGGATCTGCATGTCGTGCTCTGACATTTGTAGGAATGGGAGCCTCTGGTCGTGGCTTGTATGGCTTGTGAACTCCACCACAACCACCCTGGAACTCCATCTTGGACTTGATTAGGGCCATGATGTAAGGCGCATACTTAATGCGCTTGATCCGATCATTCTTAGAAGATGCTATCTCTCGAATGATCACATCCACTACATCAAACTTCTGACCTCTCATGATGTAGTCAATCATGTTCCATGTATTGCCTCTTATGGCGTCGAAGTTACCGCTCTTAGGAAAGAAGGAGTGGTTGATTATGCGGTTTACTAGACCAGGGAGAGGGAGGAGGGCAATGTTCTTGCCAGGAACATATCTCTCAGCAGGGTTGTAGTAGATAGACATGGCATGTATGTCAAGAGGTGACTTGTCATAAACCTTTTCAAAAGAGCTCAGCTTTGCCCTTAGTACTAGCTCAAAATCATGCTTGGTTGCCTCAAGCTTCTGGCAAACTGACATCCATGTCATATGCTGAAAATCTGGAGATACGTAAACCGTGGCATAGAACTGTCTTATCATCTCCTCATTGTAGTTACATCCTTTAGCCACGAGCTGGGACAATCCGACTCTCTGAAATAGCCTGAAAGCTCCATCAAATTTGTCCACAGAGTCAATATAATCCCAATCCACCCACTTATGGTCGGCAAACTGGCGGTCCGGACCATATAGCTGATCAAAGATTAGCTCCTGAAAGCGAGTGTGGAACTTGGGATTAATTGAGTTGGATGGTAGCTCGAACTGGTTCTGGTGCCTCAACCTTGCATACTCATCACTAGAGATCTTCTTGAGATCAATATCAAGGTTCTCCCTCTCTGTTAGATCCTCCTCGGAAGACTCCATGGGAGAACTAATCCGCTGTTCAGCCTCTGACTCAGACTCCAATGGATCTACAGGACCTTTCCCTCTGTCCTGAGCTGCCTCGGAGGAGGAAGGAATGGTCGGGATGCCTGACGAGTCCCCGGAGGCGGAGGAGTACATTCTCCTGCCGGCTGTTCGAGTTCTAGCCATCTAGAAACAGGAATGGATTGATAAGAAGCAAGAAGTAAAGGATCAAACTGGATTAAGCAAAAGCTGAAGTGAAATTTGCTTCGCTGTCAGGAAGGTCGGTAGTACCGCCGTTCAGGGCCGGTAGTACCGTTGAGCGGTAGTACCGCGCCTGGTGAGCGGTAGTACCGCTTCCTGGCAGATTCTAGGGTTTCAACAATGTATCTAGATTTTTGGAGTTTTTCTTGGATGAAATTCATGAATAAAGTGTGTATATACTTTAAAACTCCAAATCCAGGCATTTACCCAAGAATCAACTAGCAAAATCATCAACATTTTGAATTAATCTACAAGTTTGATCTAGGGTATAACAAATGGATCAAAACAGGAGATAGATCTGAAATACCTCAAGGACTGGAGGAGGTGGATCCTTTGGATATGAGATGACTCGAAAATCCGAAGAAATCACCTCTCGATTTGAAGATCCAAGAAGCGGTTTTGAGGGTGTATTATGGGGAGAGAGAGAGAGGGAAAGAAGAGAAGAGCGGGCGGAAGGAGAGAAACGGACGATCCGCTAGAATGAGAGGGGGCCACTAAGGGAACCCTTGGGCACGAGCATTTTATGCGCTTAAGTCATAAGCGGTAGTACCGCTGAGAAGGCCGGTAGTACCGCTCACCGGAAGTACCGTGGGAGACAGCGGTAGTTCCGATTATTCTTGAACTTCGCTGGATTTGAACTTTAGGGCTTGAGTATATGCAAATGATCCCTAGTTTTTATATATATATATATACTCAATTAAAGTCATTAAGGATCATTATGCATTATGTATCTCAAAATATTATTTTCAATAGATTTAGCTTTTGATTTAAAACAAAACCTTTTGTAAATCATTTTTGCACACAAACTCTCAAGCTCTTTCAATTGAGTACACATTTAATTTAGCTATAAATTTGAATAATCTATAACATTCAATTCACTTCTTAACTTGCAAAAACGGCTTTCATCTAATGGTTTGGTGAAAATGTCCGCTAGTTGATCTTCGGTTCGGATGTGGCTAATTTCAATATCTCCCTTGCTCACATGATCTCTCAAGAAATGGTGCCGTATATCTATATGCTTGGTTCTTGAGTGTTGAACGGGATTGTTGGATATTTTGATGGCACTATCATTATCAGACAAAAGAGGCATCTTATCAAATTTAATCCCATAATCCAACAATGTTTGCCTCATCCAAAGCAATTGAGCACAACAACTACCTGAGGAAATATATTCGGCCTCGGCGGTTGAAAGTGCTACGGAATTTTGTTTCTTGGATGACCAACACACTAGAGACCTTCCTAGCAAATGGCAACTACTCGAGGTGCTTTTTCTATCCACTTTACAACCCGCATAATTAGAATCCGAATATCCAATTAATTCAAATTTTGCACCTTTGGGATACCAAAGCCCTATGCTTGAGGAAAGTTTTAAATATCTTAGAATCCTCTTTACGGCCACTAAATGGCACTCTTTTGGAGAAGCTTGAAAACGTGCACACATGCAAACACTAAACATAATGTCGGGCCTAGATGCGGTAAGATAAAGCAAACTACCAATCATGGATCTATAAAGCTTTAAATCTACCGACTTACCTCCTTCGTTGAGGTCTAGATGCCCGTTTGTTGCCATGGGTGTCTTGATGGGTTTAGCTTCTTCCATTCCGAATTTCTTAAGTAAATCTTTGACGTACTTCGTTTGGCTTATGAACGTCCCGTCTTTAAGTTGTTTGATTTGAAGTCCAAGGAAGTAGCTTAGCTCACCAATCATTGACATCTCAAATTCCCTAGACATCATCTCACCAAATTATTTGCAAAAATCTTGATTAGTAGAACCAAATATAATATCATCAACATAGATTTGACAAATAAAGAAATCACCTCCAATAATTTTTGTGAATAGAGTTGTATCTACTTTACCAATTTTAAAGCCTTTTGATACAAGAAAGTTACGAAGGCGTTCATACCAAGCTCTAGGGGCTTGCTTTAAACCATATAGCGCATTTGATAATCTATACACATGATTAGGATATTTAGTATCTTCAAAACCCGGGGGTTGTTCTACAAATACTAATTCGGAAATTGTTCCATTTAGAAATGCACTTTTGACATCCATTTGAAACAATTTAATATCAAAGCATGATGCAAAAGCAAGCAAGATTCTAATTGATTCAAGTCTAGCAACGGGTGCAAAAGTCTCATCATAATCTAAGCCCTCGACTTGAGTATAACCTTGAGCTACTAACCTTGCTTTATTTCTTACCACAATTCCGTTCTCATCTTGTTTGTTCCGGAAGACCCATTTTGTGCCAATGACATTGTGCTCCTTGGGTCTCTCCACCAAAGTCCAAACATCATTTTGAGCAAAATTATTCAACTCTTCATGCATAGCATTTATCCAATCCGGGTCATCTAATGCTTCTTCTACACGCTTAGGTTCAAGTGAAGATACAAAAGAATAGTGTTCACAAAATGAAGCTACTCTAGAGCGAGTTTGAACCCCTTACTCACGTCACCCAATATTTGATCAATTGGATGATCCTTGGCTATTGCATTGTGAATCTTGAAGGTATTTTGTGGTTGATCCTTTCCTTCATCTTTTATGACTTGAACGTCGTTTGTTGTAGAGGAGGAGGGTGGTTCCACTTGTCTTGATGAGCTTGGTGATGTTGGATCCTCTTTTGGCTTGATGTCTCCGATTTGCATGTTTTTCATTGCCTTGCGAAGACCTTCATCTCCTACATCATCCAAGTTCTCATGCTCTTCTTGAGAGCCGTTAGTTTCATCAAATTGGACATCACATGATTCTTCAACTAAACCCAAATTTTTATTAAAGACTCTATAAGCTTTACTATTTGAAGAATACCCTAAAAGGAAGCCTTCATCACATCGACTTTGAAATTTTGAGAGCCGAACACCTTTTCTTAGAATATAGCATTTGCAACCAAATACTCTAAAGTAAGAGATGTTCGGTCTTCTTCCAACAATGAGCTCATAGGAAGTCTTTTTCAAAAGTCGATGTAAATAGAGGCGATTTATGGCATGACATGCGGTGTTGATAGCTTCCGCCCAAAACTTGTCGGAAGTATCATATTCATCAAGCATTGTCCTAGCCATTTCGATTAATGTTCGATTTTTCCTTTCTACAACTCCATTTTGCTCCGGAGTGTAGGTTGTGGAAAGCTCGTGCTTTATTCCAAGTTCATCACAAAAGTCTTCAACTTTTGTATTTTTGAACTCGGAACCATTGTCACTTCTAATTTTCTTTAATTTAAAATCAAATTCATTTTGGGCCCTTTTTGAAAAACTTTTGAAAATCCCGGAGGTTTCACTTTTGTCATTTAGGAAGAAGACCCATGTATATCTAGAGTAATCATCAACAATGACTAAACAATAGCTATTACCTCCAATGCTCTTATAGGTTGTTGGCCCGAACAAATCCATATGTAAGAGCTCTAATGGCCTACAAGTTGACATGATACTTTTGGAAGGGTGAGAATTAGCGACTTGTTTTCCGGCTTGACAAGCACTACAAAGTCGATTTTTCTCAAACTTCACATCCTTCAAATCAACCACTAAGTCATGCTTAAAAAGCTTTTTAAGTTGAACCATTCCCACATGACCTAGCCTTCTATGCCACAACCAACCCAAAGAGGTTTTTGCAATTAAACAAGTTTATAAACAAGACTCATTTGAGGAAAAATCTACCAAATAGAGATTTTCAAATCTAAATCCTTTAAAGACAAGTTCATTATTATTTTCTTTTGAGATTACAACATTTTCTTTTGAGAATGAGCATGTTAAGCCTAGATCACATAATTGAGCAATGGATAGCAAATTGAAATTTAATGTTTCAACTAGTGATACATTAGAAATTGAAAGGTCGTTTGAGATAGCAATTTTACCCAAACCTAATACCTTTCCTTTGCTGTTATCTCCAAATGTGATCTTGTCATTGCTTCCACTCTCAAAAGTAGTGAACATCTTCCGGTCTCCGGTCATGTGTTGAGTGCAACCGCTATCCAACACCCAATGCCTTCCACCGGTTTTATAGTTCACCTACAAAAGAAAATCAAGCTCTTTTAGGTACCCAAATTTGTTTGGGTCCTTGGAGGTTAGTGACCAAGGTTTTGGGTACCCAAATGGATTTCCTTTTAGCACCCAAAATCGAGGTGCCAATGAAATGAGCAATTACATTTCCATTCTTAGACTTTTTAAGCATGTAACAAGAATCATATAGACCAATGGAATGCATGTTATTCTTGGAGCAATCATTTTGAGCATGTCCAACACACCGATATTTTGTGCAAAACTTACCATCCTCCTTTACAAACCTTGGAGGCTTGTATGTTGGCTTCTTACCCTTTTTGGGGACATATCCAAGTCCCTCCTTGTTAAAGGAGCATCTTTGGGCGCTCAACAACTTATCAAGGGTTTATTTTCCCTTGAAAGCTCTTTCTAAACTTTTGTTCAATTTTTGCACTTGTTCTTTCAAATTTTCATTTTCATTAGCAAGAACATGATCATGAGCAAAAGCAATAGCATTCATGGAATCAACATTTGAAGAGTATGGCATGGCAATAAGATCATCACAAGATGTAGACATGCTAGATTTTGAAATCTTAATACTAGACATTTCATTTAAGATATCACATGTAATTCCTATGCTAGTACTAGATTTGTTTTGATTTTCTTGGATAAGCAAATCATGCGCGTCCTTTAGCTCCTCATAGGATTCTTGGAGAGATACATGTTCCCTCTTCAAAACCTTAAATTTTGACTTCTCTTTTTCAAGATATTCATTTAATTCTACTAACATGTCCATCAAATCATCATAAGAAGGCTCATCGTCATCTAGAGTTTTTACCTTCTCCCCTTTTGCCATAAGACATGTGGGAGTGGAGAATAGTGATGGAGCTTCCTTGATGGCGATGCCGACAAGTCCCTTCTTCTTGGGAGACTCATCCTCGCTTGAGTCGGAGTTGGAATACTTCTCGTCGGAATCCCATTCACCAATGTGGGCTTCGTTCTTGCCATCCTTGTGAAGCTTCTTGAAAAGCTTCTTCTTGCCTTGATAGCTCTTCTTCTTGGATGACTTCTCCTTGTCATCCTTCTTTGTGGGGCATTGTGATGTGATGTGCCCCTTTTCATCACATTCATAGCAACGGATGTTGCTATACTTCTTGTTGGAGGAGGATTGCCACTTTTTGCCTTTATCATAGCTTCCTCCTCAGTTTGAGCGTCTTCTCATGAACTTGTTCATCCTTCTCACAAGAAGGGCAAGCTCCTCTTCGGAATCCTCTTCTTCATCTTCGGACTCCTCACTTGCCACCGCCTTTGCCTTGAAGGCGGTGATCTTCTTTCCTTTTGAGGTAGATTGCTCCAAGAGTTCCTCCTTGTCCTTCTTGTACAACTCATTTGTAATTAGATTACCCAAGAGTTGTGTTGGCGTCATTCTTGCCAACTTCGGTGAGTTGAGGAAAAGAGTCACCAACATCTCGTACTTCTCCGGTAGAACCCTAAGCATCTTTCTTACAATATCAAGATCCGAGAGGTTAGTACCAAGGCCTTTGAGCTCATTCACAATGTTGTTGAGCCGTGTGTACATCTCATTGATGTCCTCATGGGGCAACATTATGAATGTCTCATATTTAATCCTAAGCCGATGCAATTTTGCCTCCTTAACCGTGGATGTCCCTTCGTGTATTTCCGAAAGGGTATTCCAAATAGCGTGAGCCGTCTCAAGATTGCTCGCTCTATTGAATTCATCCGCGTTTAAGGCTCCAAAGAGAGCATTCATGGCTTGGACATCTAAATGAGTGTTACGCCCATCTTGCTCCGTTGGGTTATCGGGATCAAGAGGCATGACGTAACCATCATTTACGATTTTCCAAATGTTAGGACTCATGGCCTTTAAATAAATTGACATTCTAATCTTCCAATAAGCATAATTTGAGCCATCAAATAAAGGTACCTTTCCTACCGAAATCCCCTCACTAGCCATCCTTTTCTCTCTAGATGGTTAAGTCTATAAATGAGAGACCAAGCTCTGATACCACTTGTAGGATCAAGGATACCGACTAGAGGGGGGGTGAATAGGAGGTTTTTAAATTTTTCTCGTTAACTTGATTAAATCTTAACAATTTAATATGGCAAGAATGTTAAGAAAATAATCTTAAACAATTTTATTCAACATCAATTACTTCTAGCTCTAAGCAAGCAAATGATCACAATCAAGTAAGTGAATAAGAGCTAGAAACGAAATGAACACAATCGATGTTTTACCGTGGTGATCGGAAACTTGACTGTTTCTACTAGTCCACGTTGAGGTTAGCCCGAACAAATCGGACCGACTCCACGAATTGAGCCGAAACACCTCGGTCACTAATGTAGCTCTTCCCCGCTCCGGGTAGGTGAGCTCCAACCTTCACAATCCGTCGGGCCTTCTCACAACCTTCTTGAGAAGATCACCGATTTCCCTTCCACCCAACCGTCCAAGTGCAGGCAAGCACTAAGAGTAACAAATCTTGGGCATTGCTTGAATGCAAACTAGTGCCAATTGGATTTGCAAATGAAAACTCTAGCACTAAATGCTCAACCACCTCACTTTGATGTGCAAAGGAAGAATTGAGGTGAAATGAATGCTCTAGGGCTTAAGAATTGTGCAATGAGTCTCTAACCCCAGCCCTTGTGCAGTGGTGGGGGTATTTATAGCCTCCACCAACCAAACTAGCCGTTTGACACAATTTCCCGCAAAAATCAGGATGAGCGGCACTACCGCCCTGCTGGGGCCGGTACTACCGCTCCCAAATCTCGCGTCAGAACGGCTCTGTCAGACGAGCACAGTGACCGTTGGATTTGGCGGCGCGGTACTACCGCCGTTGCATTTGCGGTACTACCGCTCTCCGGTAGTTCCGCAAAGTCGGCGCGGTACTACCGCTCTGGCCGACATCTGAAAGGTCCAGATTCTGGCGCTCTCTGGAAAAATTGATCCGCTCTGAGGTCGGATCTTCCGGAGGCCGGAAGTACCGCTGAAGAGTGCGGTACTACCGCTCTGTGCGGTAGTACCGACGTTTAAACGGCCGGTACTTCCGTTTCCACACGACTTCAATTCGGTGCTCTCTGGAAAAATTGATCCGCTCTGAGGTCGGATCTTCCGGAGGCCGGAAGTACCGCTGAAGAGTGCGGTAGTACCGACGTTTAAACGGCCGGTACTTCCGTTTGCGCACGACTTCAATTCGGTGCTCTCTGAAAAAAAAGGTCCGCTCCCGGGCCGGAGCTTCCGCTCACCGGTAGTACCGGCGTATTAAACTGCGGTACTACCGCTCTTCCAGACAGAGCACAGAAAAGGGTATTTTAAGCAATTTAAATGAGTGCATGCTTCTAAACATGATCCAATTGGCACAAGAAATCTGTTTTCAAACTACTTGCCAAGATCCCTCTTTATGGTACGGTTATCTACCCTATAATCCGGTCTTCCACCATTCTCCTAAGACCGGTAAAACAAAAAGGGTCCTATTCTAAATGTACCTTTGTCTTGAACCAACTTGGGTCTTCTTTCATGTTCTTTGGTTTGCATCTTGTCACCATCACATGGATTTGACCTTCGCATGCTCATACAAAACATTAGTCCCATATTCATATAAGTTGATTAATTACCAAAACCAATTTTTAGGGGCCTAGGTGCTTTCAGCCGCCCCGCAACATCACCTTTACCCTGGATGACGCCAGGGGTGTGGAGTTCCCTCACCAAGACCCTTTAGTCATCTAGGCTCACATCGCAGGCCATGATGTCAGGCGCACCCTCGTCAACGGGGGGAGCTCTGCGAATATTTTGTTCGCAGGGGCCCTCGAACGAATGGGAATCCCCCGAAGCCGCCTAGAGCAATCAGGGGCGCCACTTCAAGGCTTCGGAGGCCAACCGCTGGAGGCCATAGGGCACATGTCCCTTCCAGTAACATTCCGCCAGGGGAATAACACCTGAAGCGCGCACGTCATCTTCGACGTCGTGGACATCCCGCACCCCTACAACGTCATATTGGGACGGCCCGCCATCAATTCCCTCGAGGCGGTCCCGCACCACGCCTTCTTATGCATGAAGCTCCCAGGCCCGGAGGGCGTGATCACTGTCTTCGGCGACCAGGACCTCGCCAGATGCGTCGAAGTCAGCAGCCGGAACTTACACCGCCCGGTGCACGCCCTCTTGGGCATGCTTGGCGACACGCCCTCCGCTCCGGGATGGACGCCTAAGCCTCGGCCCGAAGGTGGAGTCAAAAAGGTGCCGCTCCAGGCGGAGGGGCAGTTTGTGTCCATTGGCGAGGGGCTCCCTGCGGAGGTCGAGCGAGATCTACTCCAAGTGCTCCGGGACAACGCCGACTTTTTTGCGTGGTCGCCGGAGGACATCAAGGGCATAGACCGCGCAGTAATCGAGCACCGCTTGGCGGTCCGCCCTGACGCCAAGCCGATTAAATAGAAGCTTCGCCGTATGTCCATGGATCGGCAGCAGGCGGCCAAGCTGGAGGTGGCGAAGCTTCTCTGGGCCGGGGTCATCCGCGAGGTCCACCACCCAGAGTGGCTCGCCAGCCCCGTATTGGTCAAGAAAGCCAGCGGGGCCTGGCGTATGTGCATCGACTTCACGGCACTCAACAAGGCGTGCCCAAAGGACAATTACCCCCTGCCACACATCGACCAATTGGTCGATGCTACCGCCGGGTGCGAGCTAATGAGTTTCCTAGATGCTTACTCTGGTTATCATCAGGTATACATGGCCGAAGACGACGAGGATAAGACCAGTTTCATCACACCAATTGGGACCTTCTGCTTCGTCAGAATGCCCTTCGGCCTAAAGAACGCAGGCGCTACCTTTACCCGCCTCGTTGCACTTGCCTCGCCGCCCAGCTCGGGAGGAACATGGAAGCCTACATCGACGACGTAGTAGTCAAAACCCGGCAGCTCGCTTTGCACGGCCGGGACCTCCAGGAGACCTTCGACAACCTCAGGAAGGCCGGCATCAAGCTCAACCCCGACAAATGCGTCTTCGGCGTCCAGGCGGGCAAATTGCTGGGCTTCCTCGTGTCCGGATGGGGCATCCAGGCGAATCCCGACAAGGTTGAGGCCATCCTGGGCATGGAGCCGCCCAAGACGACGAGGGAGGTCCAGAGGCTGGCTGGCCGCATGGCAGCCCTGAGCCGCTTCCTATCCAGGGTGGCAGAGCGGGGTTTGCCATTCTTCAAGACACTTCGCGGGTGCGACGGATTTCGCTGGGATAGCGACTGTGCGGAGGCCTTCAACGAGCTCAAGAAACACCTAGCGAGCCTCCCCACTCTGGTCGCCCCAGCACCAGAGGCTCCCCTCTTGCTCTATCTGGCCGCGTCGGTCAGTGCTGTCCTCGTCCTAGAGGAAGGCGCCATACAGCGGCCCGTATACTTTGTCTCCGAAGCCCTCCAAGGCGCCAAGACAAGATATATGGAGTTGGAAAAGCTAGCCTACGCATTGGTCATGGCCTCCAGGAAACTTCGACATTATTTTTTGGCCCACCCGATCACAGTGCCTTCCTCATTTCCCCTGGCAGAGATGTTACACAATAAGGAGTCCATGGGGCGCATCGGCAAGTGGGCTGCCGAGCTCGCCCTGTTCTCCCTGACATACGCCTCGCGGACTGCAATCAAATCTCAAGTCCTCACCGACTTCCTCGCAGAATGGACTCCGCCGGCTCAGCTCGCCCAGAAGCACGACGACCCGGTCTGGACTCTCACCAGCGACGGAGCTTACGGCGTCGCGGGCGCGGGCATAGGCGCAGTAATTGTTACGCCCGAGGGGCAGCGCCTGCTATACTCGGCGCGCCTCGCGTTCCCGGCCACCAACAACACAGCTGAGTATGAAGCGCTGCTCTTCGGCCTGACGAAGCTCAAGGCAGTTGGTGCGCTGCGAGTGCTCGTCCGCACGGACTCACGTTTGGTGGCAGGCCATGTAGACAAGTCATATCAAGCCAAGGACCCTGAGTTAGCCAAATACCACGCGGCTCTGAGAGCGAGGGAAAGGCATTTCTTGGGCGTCACAGTCAAGGCCATCCCTCACGCGGAAAATGAGCAGGCCGACGCTCTCGCGAAGGCGGCCAGCCAACAGCTGCCACCCCCTGACGGGGCGTTTTACGAAGTATTGCCGCAGGCGGCCATCGCGCAGGACAACCGGGACGCGGCCCTCGTTCACCACATCGCCCAGCAGGGTGACTGGCGAGAGCCTATCTTCAATTTCCTGCAGGGCATCGCCGAGCCAGAGGACCACGCCGAGCTCCGGCGTCTGCAGCACCGTGCCAGATCCTTCCAGGTGTTTGAAGGGACGCTCTACAAACAGGGCGTCTGTGCACCGCTCCTGCGTTGCCTCTCCCGCGAAGAAGGGAAGAAGCTCCTTGCGGAGATCCACGCGGGGGCATGCGGGTCTCATCTCGCGCCGAGGTCATTGGTCGGCAAGGCATTCAGGCAAGGCTTTTACTAGCCGACTGCCATCACGGACGCCCAGGACCTCGAGCGTCGGTGCCAGGGGTGCCAGTGGATGGGACGCATCATCCGCAGGCCCCCGACGAACCTCAACCCTATTCCCCCGGTATGGTCGTTGGCACGCTGGGGCGTCGACATAGTGGGATCACTCCCCCGAGCCCCAGGGGACCTGCGGTTCGTGGTAGTCACGCTGGAATACTTTTCCAGGTGGTCGGAGGCAGTAGCCCTAGCCAGGATAACCTCGGCTGCCATGCAGCGTTTCCTCTGGCAGAACATCATATGTCGCTTCGGCGTGCCCAGGGAACTCACCGTCGACAACGTCCTACAATTTGATGCCACCCCATTCAAGGAGTTCTGCGACGACATGGGCATCACGCTTCGGTTCGCCTCGGTTGGGCACCCCCAGTCCAACGGAGCAGTCAAAAGGGCGAACGACGCCATCTCCATCGCCATCAAAAAATGCCTAGTCGGGCTACCGAAGGGCAAGTGGCCGAGCGAGCTTCACAGCGTCCTCTGGTCCCTTCGCACAACCGTAACGCGCCCGACGGGGTTCACGCCTTTCAAGCTCCTTTTTGGGGATGAGGCAGTGACGCCTGAAGAAATTATGGCTGGATCGCGGAGGGTCCTCGTCCAAGTGCCCGACGAGGAGCGTCGCGTATCCTTGGACCTCCTCAATGGGGCGCGGGCGAGCGCGGCCCAACATTTCGAAAAGTACGCACGCCAGACAGTACGCACTCGAGACCGGTCCGTATATCCGCGAAGGTTCAACCCTGGGGACCTCGTCCTCAGAACGGCGCTCCATGTGGAGACCGTCGGCAAGCTGGAGTCCAAGTGGGAAGGTCCATACATCGTGGCGGAAGCGTTACAGAAGGGTGCATACCGCCTCGCCACACTCGAGGGACAAACTCTCCGCCACACATGGAACGCGGACAAGTTGCGGCGATATTACGCCTAGAAGCAGGACGAAAATTATAATGGCATCAGCCCCTCCTTGTACGATGCTCGCCCGTGCAAACGGGAGTTCAATAAAGCTCGCTGTTTCCCAAGGTAACAGTGTCTGGCCGCAATGTGCAGAGCAACACCCCCGCGCGCAGGTACACCAGTCTACGGACTTTAAATGTAGTCGTAGCGTCGAGGTTCGCCTCCGCACGCACCAGTCTACGGACTTTAAATGAAGTCGTAGCGTCGAGGTCCGCCTCCGCACGCGCCAGTCTACGGACTTTAAATGAAGTCGTAGCGTCGAGGTCCGCCTCCGCACACGCCAGTCTACTGACTGTAAATGAAGTCGTAGCGTCGAGGTCCGCCTCCGCACGCGCCAGTCTACGAACTCTAAATGAAGTCGTAGCGTCGAGGTCCGCCTCCGCACACGCCAGTCTACGGACTCTAAATGAAGTCGTAGCGTCGAGGTCCGCCTCCGCACGCGCCAGTCTACGGACTCTAAATGAAGTCGTAGCGTCGAGGTCCGCCTCCGCACGCGCCAGTCTGCGGACTCTAAATGAAGTCGTAGCGTCGAGGCCCGCCTCCGCACGCGCCAGTCTACGGACTCTAAATAAGACGCTACTTCTCGGAGTATAAAAACAGCATACAACATTAAGAACAGGTGCTACTTCGATTCACTGCAAAAGATGTCGGGGTTACATGGCCATAAACAGGAGCGCACATTACACCACTCCCCTAACCAGCCGTTCATCCCTCGCGTGGTGGCGGTGCCGATGCGCTTGCGCTGCCATCTTGGCGCCGGGGAACTCCTTCGAGCCAGCGGAGGAGGTCCCCGCCCCCGTGCAGCGTTTGTCGCACTGCGACCCTGGCTGCGTCCTCCCCGACATAGCCCCTGATCCGTCGGTGGAAGTTTCGGAGGTCGGGTTCGGTAAAGCGAATGGCGTCCGATATCGCCTCCGGCCGGGCAGGGAGGTCCAGGTGAGGGTTCTCCAGCTCATGGACATGTCTACACCCATGAGTGTGAAGCATGGCGAGGGCGAGGCAGGCGCCAAGGAAGCCGCAATGCTCGCCGAAGGTCATGGCACTGCGGAGAGCAACGCCGGCCCCTTCCTCGACCAGCCCGAGCGTCTCCGCCAAGTCCTCCGGCCCGTGGGCAGCGTCCGGCACGTCGACGCACAAGCCCTGGAGGGCCCAGTTCAGAGACTCCATCGCCCTCCACGACGACGTGGATGTATTGTCCAGGGCGTGGTCCTTCTCTGCAAGAGACTCCACCAGCCGAGCTTTCTCCTCCTCTAGCGTGGCGATCTGCTGCAAAAAGGAGGTACGTTCCTCCGTCGCGACGCACCGGACCTCCTCGGTCTACTGTTGCGCGGCCGCTAGGGCGCCCTCCAGCGCGTGAAGTTGTTCATCCTTCGTGGCGTGGGCGTCATCCGCAGCACGAAGATCGACTTCCAGGGCCCTCCACTCCCGGATGCGGGCCTCATCTAGTGCGTGGCCGAGGACAAGTGTCTGGAAATAGCAGAAAAGAGTCAGCAGGTGCCCGACAGTACTCTAGCACCCGCGATCGCACTTACCCTTATCTCCGAGGCCCGCAGCGCGAGTGCCAGGTTGTCTCCCTCGCACGACGACAACAGCTGTTGGTCAAAGCCGCCGCGGGCGCGCTCTGTGGCTTCATTAAAAGCGCGAAGCGTCTCCAGGCGCGGGAGGAAGTCAGAGAGGACGAGCCCCGCCCCCGCCACGTCAGGGGCTGTGGAGACTTCAGCCACATCAACGGCAGCAGCCGCCTGCAGGACACCCTGTTCAGGGTCCGGCGCGTCGCGCACACCCCCGTTGCTCGATCCTTCACCACGTCCGGGTGACTTCATCTCGCCTGATGTCGACGGAATGAGCGAGCAAATCGGGGAGAGTTTCGCGAAGTCGTGCGAGGAAAGCGAACTGCGCCTACCTTCTGCACCCCTTACCGCGGCAGGAGGGGGTGCTTGTTCAACCGCCAGTTGGGGGGCGAGTACCTCGGTAGGCGGTCGAGAAGACCTTTCGGTCGTGCCGGCCGCGTCGGGCACCGCAACTCCAAGCACAGGGCCGGCAACGCCGTACCGACCCCTTGGAGGCGCAGGGGACCGGACTCGAGGGCGTTTCGCCTATGGTTCAACGGGCGATTCTTCCGCGACGTCGGTAGCCGTAGCTCCTGTCGTGCCTTCGGTCCCTACCACCCCGGGCGCGTCCTCGGCAGCCACCGGGGGTGGCAAAGCACTGCCAGGAGCGGCGTCCTCCCCCGGGTTGGCAGGTTCCGGCACCACGAGAGGCGTACTCATGGGCTCAACAGCGCCGGCGGAGGATACCGCCAATGGGCTCGAGACGACGCGCCCTCCCGAGCTGGTCCAGCCGGACCTATCACCGTCCGCACGTCCCGTCCCACCGATGCTAGCCGCCGAGGCGGCTGGCGGGCTGGATGCGGCAACCTCGGCGTAGGCTCCCGCTTGGCTACTGCCACCACGACGACTCGAAGCCCTTGAGGAAGCCTCCGTCGGCACCGCGCGCTCGGGCACAGCAATGCGTAGAACCTCGCACGTGTGGTTTATCCGCCCCTGCTTCGCCGTTTTGGTCGCAGCCTCACGCAGCTTGTGCTCCTTGAGTGTGTACGGGCCCAGGAACGTCGCAACCACGCACTTCGCATCTTCCAGCCGAGCCACTGCACAAAACGGAACAAGTCGGTCAGCCACGGGCTACGCAGACACAAAGGGATGCGTACCAACGCACCGCGCGACTTACGAGGAGCGGAGGGCGGAGGCAGGCAAGACAACGACGGACGCACCCCATCCTCTCGGTCGTCGCCCGTACTTCCATCGGGCAGAGAGGGGCGCCACCCCGTACATCGTAAACTCTTCAGCCAAGTCGCGCATACTTAGCCGACGTGCAACGCCAGCAAGCCTCCATAACCTCCGTGCGTCATCAGCTTCCGGCTTCATGCTTGGCGAGTTATTGAACGAGATCGGCCCACCTCGGCACAGCAGGCCACTCCTGCTAGTCACGATGTAATAAAACCATCGGCATGTCCAGCCGGATTCCCACATCTCCAAGCAGGCCGGCGCAAGGAACAGCGTCGTGCAGCACTCTCATAGCACGAAATCCATGCTGCCAAAATTGGATATAGCCCCCTCAACCTTCCGGGGTTAGCAGCACGCGTCGTGCAGGGTGGCGAACAGGCTCACGCTGGGACGCCGGCCCTCCGTCCGCATGGCCCATGTGAAGACGGCTAGGCGGACTATGGCGTTTGGCGTCAGCTGCGCTAGCTCCAACCTGTAGGTCCGCAGGACTTCGCCCACAAACGTCGTTGAGGGCATTCGAAGGCCGGCGTCGAAGAACGCGACAAAAACGATTGCCTCTGTTTCCTGGGGCTTCGGTTCTGTCTCGTCGCGGCGGGGTAGGCGAGCCCCATCGCGCTCCTCGATCTTCCCTTCCCGAACAAGCCGCTGCAGCGTCTCCTCGGTCACGCGGCTCTTCCCCAGCACACGGGAGCAGCGACCACCCGAGTATTCCATGGCGTCCCACCGCTCGTCACCACACGAGCGCCCCCGCAGCACCAGCTCGCAATCCTCAGAAGAGAAGGACAACTCGTCCCGGCTAGATATGGAGCCGCCGCTGGGATGGCGGGGGGTACCGTCCTGACCGGCCATTGTCCTGAGATTAGGGCAAAAGGGCTATCAACACGAAGTAAGCAGAGATAGGCGGCAGGCGGGATAGAGCGCCCCCACCATAGTGAATGGCGCCTTATAAAGCCCGCTCGCCTCCTCCACGACCAGAAGCGTAGCCAGATTAAAACCCCCAGCGGTTCGACTACCCACGACTGGAAAGAAGAACCGCTGGCATCTGGAGGGGTGTGCCTGGTAGGTGGCCAGGCAGCGCGCAACGCCAAACCGCGCCCGACACGTGTCCCGCTTGCCTAGGGAAGAGGCGAACGGCCGCGCTCACGCAACCGCTCACATCCCACGACGCACCAGGCATAAACCGCCGCGTGCCCCACCCACGGAAGGCAGACTGCACGACGTGACAGCCTTCCACCTGACAGGCCAGGCGTCGGCACGATTCCAGCCGTCATTAAAAGCGCACTACCAGACCGCGCGGTCACAACGGTTCCGAGGCGTAGCGACATCGGCGGTGCAAGGCCCGTTCTCACTATTTCGTCAGCCGATGGCAACGGGTTGGATATCTCCGGGTTCTGCTCTTTCCCCCCCAAATCCGAAACCCGAAAGTACTATCCAAACCCGAACCCGAAATAACTTTCGGGGCGAATAGGAGCCCCGAACCCGAAACCCGCGGATACCCGATATCCAATGGATATCCAAAAAACTGGACAAAATTCAATACCGGCAGCGCGGGGGCATCTGCGCGGGCGGCGGCGGCGCGGGCGGCGGCAGCGCGGGGGGACCGCGCGGGCGGCGGCGGCGCGGGGGGATCTGCGCGGGGGGACGGCGCAGGGGGATCTGCGCAGGCGGCGGTGCGCGGGGGGACGGCGCGGGCGGCGACGGCGCGGGGGGACGGCGCGGGCGGCGGTGGCGCGGGGGGCGGGGCGCAGGGGGATGGGCGTCGACGCGTCGTGGGTCAGGTGGCGGCTGGGGAGTGGGGACTGGGGTGGGTGGGATTGGGTGGGTAGGGTTAGGGTTTCACTCATTTTTACTTATATACTAGGTGAAAGGGCCCACATGTCATACACACTTCGGGTATCCATGGATATCCATGGGTAGAGTTTGCCCTCCAAATCCAACCCGAACTCTTATCGGGTACCCGCCCCGAACTATCCATGGATAGAAAATGCCATCCAAACCCACTATTTTCGGGTTGGATACCCGCGGATACCCGGCTCCACGGATAATTTTGCCATCCCTACCCCGGAGCCAAGAGGTCTGACCTCGCCTCGGCAACTCTTCACCCATTCGAAGGGTAGGGGACGGAGCGCGCGCGCATCTACTTCGGCTAGGCGCCAGCTCCGCTGCCACCCGTTCGAAGGGTAGGGGACGGAGCGCGCGCGCGTCTACCTCAGCTAGGCGCCAGCTCCACTGCCACCCGTTCGAAGGGTAGGGGACGGAGCGCGCGCGTCTACTTCGGCTAGGCGCCAGCTCCGCTGCCACCCGTTCGAAGGGTAGGGGACGGAGCGCGCGCACGTCTACTTCGGCTAGGCGCCAGCTCCGCTGCCACCCGTTCGAAGGGTAGGGGACGGAGCGCGCGCGCGTCTACTTCGATTAGGCGCCACCTCGGAACGGAGCGCTCGCACGTCTACCTCAACCACCAATCAAGGCGTCGGGTTCGGCTACGGCCTCAGCCTTCGGTCAGGTTCGGAAAAGTTCACAGGCCGCAGGGACGGAGGGGGCCAAAGGACTCGGCAACATGGCTTCGGCCCTGTGAAGCCCTTTACCATGAGAGGCTCCTGTTGTAGGGGTGGCCCCCACCTAAACCCAGCAGGCCTGGTAGAAGGTTATAAAGCCCAGAATGGGCCATGTGTAATGACATAAGTGCCCCTGAGGAGGATACTCAGATGTAAGGGTATAATTGTAAAAGCACTACCCATGTATATATATATGGAATACAGGCCATGGGGGAGGACCCAAGCCATTACTGTCATTGTCTCCCAACTCTCTACTACCATCTCTCTCTCTGTTTGGTCTGTAGCCACAACAAATGACATTGCTGGAAATAAGACAGAGTGTCCTTATTTTGATGCTACCATCATGGTTACACAAGAACTTGTTGAAGGCATTCCGTCACCTAGAGGCCATGAAATCGATGGGCCATACCTTGATGCTAATGAACTAGAGATAAAGGAGTATGTATAGGAGTTCAAAGAAGATTGGAGCATATATGGAGTATCCATCATGTGTGATTCCTGGATAGGACCTACACAGATGAGTATAATTAACTTCATGTTGTACTGCAGTGGAAAAATGCTTTTCCATAAGTCAGTGAATGTGACTGGTGACGTACAAAATGCGGATTTTTTGTATCATGAGATTCGTAAAGTTTTCAAAGAAATTGGAGTTAAATATATTATGCAGATTGTGGCTGACAATGGTGCAAACTACAAGAAAGCATGTAGATCCTTTTGGAGATCTCATTAATGCCACTATGTACGACAGAGCAAACCCAATCTATAAGTGGCTTGACAGCTCCATGAGCCACTCAGAGCCTCTGCTAGACGAGGAAGGTGAGCCCCGCATGCCATCTACAATTGTAGTTAATGTCATCTCTGAGAATGAACTCGATAAAGCACTAGATGACTAACCGTTGAAGCAATGGACTAAGAAAACTATTGGCAAGACTCATATTACAAAAAGAAAAACTTGTAGCCAACAAACTGAAAAATTGGTTTAAGATTTTGCCTTACTTACACAAACAAGTAAACAAGTGCTTGCTAAGAAGAAGAAAAAAGATATTGACGAGGATATTGTGGGAAGCGATGAAGAGACAGAAACTCCAACATCTGATGTAGTGGAGTACCAAGAGTCTGATGATAGTACCTCTTCGCCGTCTGATGATAGTGCTGATGGTGGAATATCTCACGATGGAGTACAAGACCAACAAAAACATGTTAACCATTGGAATTCACCTGTGAGAAAACTTTCATGCATGCTACTCAGGATGAAGAATATAGTTGTTACGCATCAAGAATAATGAATAAGACCTATACAAGGGCTAAGGACCACCAACGAGATCATCCTTGGCTACAAGACTCTTCTTCCTACGCATCCCATGGTAGCTCATACTCTCTTCCAACTTATGGGCGTCAAGATGCCAACCTACTATTTTCTGGTGATGATTCTCATTTGTCCTCAGACATCTCTTTTTATCATACTTACCATTATGCAAATTAACCCAATGCAAGAATTAGTTACCAGTGGGCGGAACCTGCATATTACCAACAAGTTTATAATCATTGGGTACAATATACCCATCCAATATACACTTGGGATCAATACAAAGCCCACCTAGCTCATTCTGAAGGACTTGTCCTAATTAATAACAATAAGTACATTGCACAACCTTCGCGTTTCTCAATAATGTATTGGTACGAATTGATACTCCATTATTGTTTTCACTTTTTAGTATACTACTCAAATTACCATTCATTACTATTAACTTGTGTTTTTATTATTTCAGATGCGACACGACACTTGGAGAAGAAGGCTTCACCACATGGTCAAGGTAGTAATGAGCAATTTTTATGTACAAATTGAGACCTTGATATTTCATTAAATACTTTTCATTAAATATTTGCATTACTTGACTATCTAACTACTATTAACCGGGTTTCTACTGGTTTATCCAGTTTTTCACTGGTTTCTGACCCCAATCCGTCCCCCTCCAAATTTTCATTTCGCAAATTTGATCGGTTTTTCACCGGATTTTTCGGTAACCGGTCGGTTACTGGTACCGTCCGCCCAGTGGGATTTGACCCGGTTCCGGTTTTTCGAACCTTGCTTGTATATGCTTGTACAGCCGACACTTGGGCAATCTTTTCGTAGTAAGCACAAGACATATCATGGCATGAACACTAAAGGCGTTCTTGTGTGTCGTTTTCGTTTTGGGGAAATGTCTAGTAACACTCACAAAATCCATAGATTATCTACCCTACTCTATAATACACCAAAATTTTCTTTACTAAATCCACCCCTACAGTCATGCCTAATCTAAGTCCACCCAGATTTGTGTACCAAAGTAATCCAACTTCATACAAATGAATGGTCTGGATCTCTCCTCAAGCCTTCTTCTCTTACTCATTGAAGATCCTAAGGCCAAAATTATTTGGATCATGCACATCATTGAAGCAGAACCCCACCCGCGCCTCCGCCGATTTCTCCCCTGTCTCCCCCATTCTCTGCGTCTCCCCGCCTCCTCCTCCCCCCGCTCGGCCGTTCTCCGCCCCCGTGCCTCCACTCCCGCCGCCTCCTCCTCCCCACCCCGCGTCGCCGCCTCCTCCCCCGTGCCTCCACTCCCGCCGCTCCCCCATCTCCGCCTCTCCCCCGCGCCTCCACTCCCGCCGCTCCCCCCACGCGCCGGCGCCTCCTCCTTCTCTCCCCACCCGCCGCCGCCTCCTTCCCTTCCCACCCCGCATCTCCCTCTCCCCATCCAGCACCGCCTCCTCTTCCGCCCCCACGCGCCGGCGCCTCCTCCTTCCCTCCCCACCTACCGCCGCCGCCTCCTTCATATCGGTGAATAGGAGGTGGTTGTGTGCGGAGTGCTACGTGCATGGAGGTCAAGCCGGGAGAAGCGAGTGCTGCGCCTGCGGCCGCCGCGCGGGAGGCTACGGTGGGCTTCCAGTCGCCGGCGCCGCCTCCGGCGGCAGAGAAGGGTGGTAGCTCGAGCGGTGTGTTGGTGTTGCCGCCTATGGTGACGGCAGGGATGGCGGCGGGAGGAGTGGGCGTGGCGGAGCTGGTGGTGAAGGTGGCGAAGAACAGGGGAGGCGAGGAAGTACGGGCCAGAAGGGAGCCTGATCTGGCCGCTGAACGCGATTTCGATCTCGGCGTCGGCGCCGATGGCGGCCGCCGTGGCGGCGGGGCCGTACACGCCGACGGCGGCGGTGGGCGCCGCCATGAAGCGCGGGAGGGGCAGACCCCTCGACTTCGCCGCCGCGGGCAAGCAGCACCAGCATCAACACCATCAGTACGGCTTCCACTTCGACTCCCTTGGTTGGTATCCATCCCTTGCTCGCATCTCCTTTCCTCCCCCAATTGTCCTGGCATATCCGATTTACAGGGCTGCCGGTACAAGTTTGAATGGTTGGAGTGAACAAGTTTCATCAAGAGTCGTGAATGTATAAAGTACTCGAATTCGATGTTATGGAAAGGACTGCGGGCTACTGCAGTTGATGATCTCTGGTTGCATTCTCTCGAGCTTTCAATTTGTTTTGTAAAATTCTACTGTCAGTTTGTTAACCACAGTTTCTGCTGGCAGGTGACATGGTGGCCTGCTCTGCTGGTACGAATTTCACTCCTCATATCATCACTGTCGCTCCTGGTGAGGTATGGATTTCAATGTTTTCTTTCAAGTCTTCACCGATAGTTTACATTGGAATTTGTTCGAATGATCAACATATATGAGTTCATGTTGGCAAAGGTATTCTGATTGCACACACATTTCACCCAACCTTAAACTGTACTAGCAGATTTCCCCCCGTGTCCAATCGCTTCTGGTTGTGGTTTTTAGGTTCTGTGCTTAATGCCTGGCTCTCTGTTCCTTGGTTGGTTGCAGGTTAGAGGCGACCGGGAGATCCTTAGCCAAGTGGTCTCTTCCCAAGTAAGCAATTTGCGGTTCAGTTCCCTTTTCAGCTCAATATATTTCAAGATTGGTCATGTTTTATTCCATCAGGGAATTTTAGTATACATGAGGATCCTTTACGCGTTGCTGATTGTTCTATTTTTCTGTGGATTCCCTTTGCCAACAATGGGAAGGCAGATTTGCTTGCGAGGTACGGGGGTGTCGCTCCTAAGATGGCCGAGGAAGCTCACGCTCTTGCAATCGATCAGGTTTGTCTTTCCTTTTAGAAGAAGGGTAGCGGTTGTGCGGATTTTGTGGTATTTTACATTTATGCTAACTGTCTTCTATGTCTTCATCTTGTAGGTTGTACAGTTAAGATTGATCATTTAAAGTTTTAGTTTTGTGATTGCTAACTTGTTTTTCTAATTGTGATTGATGGATCAGCTTATAGAGTTTGACCCTTTTATGTGATTGATTAGGGAAACTGTTGATGCTGTTAATACTGAGGAAACTGCTGCTGCGGCAGAGGATGAGAAGAAACCCAAAGATGCACTGCAGTCTGAGGTTGAGAAGGACAAGGAGGGTGCAGAGAATGAAGAGGAAGAAAAAGAACCAGAGGATAAGGTATATAAATATTTCTGATTTGTGCCATAATGATATCACCTGATTGCTTTGCAATGTGTCTGGGTGTAGTATGGCGTGCACATTTGGTATTGGTGACTAGGGTTATGGCAACTCTCTTTTTGGACATGCCAAATAGGATGTTTTGTCGGCAATGACCCAATAGGCTTAATCGGAGAGGCACATGTTCAGTTTAGTACATTTCATTTGTGCCATGCATGTTTGTTAAACAACTAGCTTGTTTCGGTAAAGAAAATATTACAAATAGTAGCAGCTCACCTCAACAACTAATGCTACTACGCTTTGTATGGAGAACAAGCATATGCATACTCTTATGTGGAAGGAATTATGTGCAATCAGATATGGACCCCGGGAGAACTTCGCAACTTCTAAGTCCGTTACCAAAGGAACTACCATCACAGTTCTTAAGGGACATCACGGATGGGTTCTCTGATGAGCGAAAAGTGGGTGAAGGTCCATTTGGAGTGGTTTATAAGGTATTCTTGTGTGTCAAAATTTTCTTATTTTCAAAACTTGATACAACACCATGCTAATATAAAGTAAGATATTAAACAGGGAAGGCTTCAAGACGGGGAAGAGATTGCTGTGAAGAGGCTTCGGGAAAAATCTGCACTCCATGACAAACAATTTCAAAACGAGGTTGTCAGCCTTATGGAGGTTAAGCATGAAAATGTAGTGAAGTTAATTGGCTACTGCTACGAAATACAAAAGAAGGTGGTGGAGCAAGATGGAAAATATATACTTACAGAAGCAGTAGAAAAGTTGCTCTGCTATGAATATGTACCTAAGGGAAGCCTTGACAAGCATCTTTTCGGTATGATAATGCAATACCAACAACTTTATCGTCCTCTCTTTCCATTTTTCAATCTTTAAAAGATTTGGAGTTTACACATAACCTAATATATTCCCATCAAATTCTGCACTAAATACAATGAAACAAGGTGATCATAATGTACATATATCAACAGGAGAGATCAAAATCCTTTAAGGGCGCTGTTAACATTTCCTTGTATTGTTAGCAATTAGCAAGCAATGATATGTGTACTTTCCCATGTCATGTTCTTGTAGTACTTACGTATTTTCCATGCTACATCTTCAGATGAACCTTGTGAACTTGATTGGCACATGAAATTCAAAATAATTAAGGGGATTTGTGAGGGTTTACGCTTCCTACATGAAGGTTCGCAAAGGCCTATTATTCATTTGGATCTTCAACCTAGCAATATATTGCTGGATGGTAATATGGTGCCAAAGATTGCTGATTTTGGTCTATCAAGACTGTTCGGTGAAGCACAAACCCGAACTTGCACACAAAATGTCATGGGAACAATGTAAGTCAAAACACATTGGGAGTTTATATTGCTTTATTTCTCTCTCATAAAATAAATTTATTTGCATTGCTCCTGTAACGTTCGAAATTTTTATGTTAATATTATTCAGAGGATACATGGCTCCAGAATATTTGTACAGAGGTGAAATCTCTGCCCAATCAGATATATACAGTTTAGGTCTTCTAATTATCGAGATCGCAACAGGAGAGAAAAACTGCCTCAACAGACAGGACATGACTGCTAAGAACTTCGTTGAGAATGTAAGAAGTAATGGACGATTTGAACATTGATGATATTTTTAGAAGAATCCCTTTATGTTTAGTTGTATACTATCATTTAATTTCATATTTCAATTCCATAGGTACGTCAAAATTGGACGAATATGTCGCACATATCGTCTAAGTACCCATCATTAGACAAAGATTGCCTCTACCAGGTAAAGAGATGCATTGAAGTTGGGCTAAATTGTGTGGAGACTAATCGGAGGGAAAGGCCTTCTATAAGGGAAATATTTAATAGGATCGGCTGAAGAGGTGCAGGCTCATTGGTAGACAAGGTATGAACGCCGGCAACACAAGTGCTACCCATTTGGTTGATTTGGTTTTACATTAGGAGCTGGCACTCACACTTGTGTTTCTTACTACCTAACCATGTGCCCTTGATAAGCCGTTCCTCTGTCCAGAGAGGACCAAGTTAGTTAAGATAATTTACATAGGTGATTTTACATGATATGGCAAAAGGTTGTACAGCACACCCTACAAACTCCAATTAATTTTAGTGCTTACTATTTGCAGTTGGCCCAGCTGCTATCTTCTAATGTAATATTAATCCTGCAGTAGAATGTTGTGCAGCTTTATGTGATAAAAATATTTGGTTATACAATATATGAGACGTGAATCTTAATGAATCTGATTGTTCGTTTTATTTTTTACAAATTTTATCTTGTTTTGTATTTTATCGTAGCGTTAGCACAGGCACACTACTAGTAAATAAAATGGCATCCAAGCTTGAGGCGGGCAGCTAGATCCTGATGCCACTTTTTTAAGTGTTACCGAACAATTCGCTTTTTGTCTCCTTCAAACAGTTTCCATGACTGTATAATACCTTTGGAGTTGTCACTTGTGGATCAACAAGTCGGCATATTCCCAATCAAAACAAGAATTCTGTACTCGACAGTTCTGCAGCTAGGTCCTTTTTGCCATTGATCGAAGCGAAGGTTTTGGCAAGAAGGCTAGTGAGTAACCGTGTACAAGGTAAATCAGAGTGAACTTTACATGTCCTGAGGCTGCTTTGGCAATCTTTTCATGGGAAAACGCAAACATGAACACTTGAGCACTGAAGAGAAATTTTCGCCATGTTTATTTTTGTAGATGACGGCACGCACACATCGCATGTACTCGTGCTACGCACATCCCATCTGCAGGCATCTGAGCCCGTGCTGCCGTGCCAGCAGCTACACCTGATACGCATATCCTTTTCCAGTCCCTCTAGGTCTGCAATATGTACAGATTTCATCAACTGCAAAATAACAGTATTTGAATGCCATTTGCACAATAACTTCAGAGTACGGAAATTTTGGCCCGAGTAATTTTTTCCCCTATGTAAGTGTAAATGAAACTGCATGCCCACAAAAATGATGAGTTTTTGAGAGACCATGTGGTCTAAATCTCATGTTTGTGATGAGTAATTGACACGTGGTTTGGTTTATGTGAGTTTGGTTTGAGTGTTTCGTGCCAGGTTGGCATTCGGCGAGGTCGGGTTATGATTAGACAGATTTGACGCATGGTCGTCTTCCCGGTTGGTCACTTGGGCCATTTCTCGCTTGAGTAGGATTTGTTGGTACTAATCATGTTTATATGCTTTGTGCCGTGCAATGCGATGTGGTTTTTGTCTGTGATGGTTGCAGGACGTCGAGTGGAGTCGTGGCGAGACACGGAGGACTGGACTAGGCGCAGGTGGCGCTGAGGTCAGAACAGTCGGGATGTGTCGAAGACGACGTGGACTCGAGGTGGTTGCGAGGCGTGCGAGACAAGGAACGCGGAAGCTTCCCGGAAGGTGCAGCAGGGGCGTTTCGGTAAAAGCGCGAGGCTGCAAAAGGAAGCGGGTTAGCGGGCAAAGCATGGAGGGGTAAAATGGGCAAAGCAAAGTGTAAACCCATCAAGGAATGCTATAAATAGGAGGGTATTTCCTGGTTGTTGGCAAGACTTGGTGAGGGGTTTTAGGGCTTTTGCTTTAGGCTTTAGTGGGTGAGAGTAGGTGTTGAATACAGAGTGTGCTCCCTGGGTGTTCCCCCTCTCTTCGTTGTATTCCTCCCAAGAAACATGTGAGGTTCTTGGTGTTCTTGAGGATTGAGAGGTTGGAGATAGATTGAGAGTTTTGTAATCATCCCTCTATATGTAATCGGGGTATCGTGACTCCTCTTTTGATTTGGAATGAAAGGTTGAAGTTTAATTCCCAGATTGTGCTCTCTGTTGGTATTTTCTTGGCCCTGTTTTCTAGCTGCTAGTTGGGTTAATTTTCTTCCTCTTTTCTCAGCAAAGAGCTTTTGAGCAGTAAGTTTGGTTGAGCTTATTAGACTCTCGGATGGCAGTGAAATAGCAGTACAAATCTTGCCTTTTGGCCGGCAGTGCATCAATTCTTGTGTTTCCTTTTTGGTCGCATGCCTCAGTTTTATTACCGATTTGTTTTCTCAGTGATTCGTCAAATTGGCTGGCCTCCTCTTTTTTAGTTTCGGTCTTTGAGCAGTAAGCTATCAAGTCTTTTTGTCTTGGCCGAAATTGATGGCTCCAAGTATTCCTTAAGACAATTAAGTAGGCATAATTAATGGGATGTCTTGCTGTCCCGTTAGCATGAATGGTATTAATGGATGTCTTGTTGTCCCGTTAGCATGAATGATATTATTGGTTATTGATTCTTCGTTGGGGATGTGGTCACTTTTCTAGTGGTTTTGGCTTGCAGTTTTTCTCCCGTGTCCCTTGTTCTTTTTGGCAGTCTTGTACTCGGTTCCTGTGCTTGGTTGCTGTACCAACTAATTTGCAAGTGCAGCTTTTGGTTGGGAGTAGTTTTTGGCCAAGCACATGCTCTGTACTTCTTCTCCTGCAGCCGAGTACTAGTTCTTTCCTTTTTCTTTAACAGTACTTCTTTGGTAGTGTTGTTGTAATTTTTGGCAGCAGTTCTAAAGCTCTCCAGTAATTTCTCGTTGCTCTTCTGGTTTGATCTAGTGCATGCAAGAAACCATTTAAGGCCTGCTGCAAGGATTACACTTCTTTCCAAGTGCTTCATAGCTTCTATAGCTATCGGAGAACTGAGCTTTTGAGTACTTGTGAGGGACGAAAATTTTATTGATCGACATTCACCCCCCTCTGTCGCCGTTTCCGATCCAACAATTGGTATCAGAGCCGGTTAGCTCTTTTCAATAGATCTTAACCGGTCTCAAGAGCCGTGGCGATGGACAAGTACTCGACCAAGCCGCCCGTTTTCGATGGCATCGATTACCCCTTCTGGAAGAGCCGAATGGAGACATACATCCAGGCCCAGGGGTATGCCATCTGGCGGAAGGTCAAGGTACGATTCGTTGTTCCTGCCGATGAGAACATCAATACCGGAAACATGGCTGATGTTGAGGCGAATGCAAAGGCAAGGAACATTATCATCCAGGGTTTGAGTCGTAGCGAGTTTGACCGTATATCTCACCTGTCGTCTGCCTACGACATCTGGGTGACCCTCGACGCATACCATGAGGGCACCACCCAGATCAAGACGGTTCGACAGGACCAGTTCAAACGCGAATACAACAAATTCGAGATGCTTGCTGGTGAGTCCCTGGACGAGTGCTTTTTGCGATTTCACAAAATCTTGAGCAACCTCCGAGCGGTCGGTCTCACATACCCCGACTCGGACAACGCTCGTCAGATGCTCGCGGCACTCAATCTGCGTTTTTGGGAGATGAAAGTGACCACCATCAAAGACACGACAGACCTCTCGACCCTGACTCTTGACGCGTTGTACTCGCGCCTCAAGACTCACGAGATTGACGTTGTCTCTCGTCGGTCGAAGTCACAGTCGATGGCCTTGGTCACCGATCCCGTTTCTTCTTCCGGGCTTTCTTCTGATTCTTCTTGCGGTTTCTCCCTTGCTGCTCTCTGTGACATAACTGATGATCAGTTAGAGCAGCTTGCGGATGATCAGCTGGCCCTCCTAGCCCGAAGGTTTTCCCATGCCTACAAGGGTAGGAGAGACAGGAAGAGGGGAGGACCCGTGATTTGCTTCGAGTGTGGTGGCCCCAACCACATCCGAGCAAACTGCCCCAAGCTTGGGAAGGGCAAAGGTGACTGCAGCGGTTCGGGCAAGAACGACTACACCGATAAGAACCGCAACACGAAGCCCTCAGCACCTGCTCAAGGCGAGAAGAAGTTCCGCAACTTCGGCAAAGCCAAGAAGCTCTTCCACCGCGTCCTCACCGCCTTCGACGACCTCGACCTCAGCGAGGTGGAGGGATGGAGAGACGACGACGGGACGGGTGACCAAGAGCCCAAGGATGGCGGCGACGACTTCTCCGGCATGTGCTTCATGGCCCTCGAGGGCGAACTCAGCGACAGCGAGCTGTACTCCGACTCGGACGAGGTATGTCCCACCTACGACCAGCTCAATCATGCTTTTCTTAAGCTAGGTGGTTTCCATGCTAGAGCTAGGGCTAGGTGTACTGAGTTAGAGAAGGAAGTAGACAGGTTGTCACTAGAGATTATTGCTCTTACATCTGGTCCCTTTAGTGACGACTGTGATACATGCTCTGCTTTGCTGGGTGACATGGAGAAACTAAGGACCTCGCATGATAGTTTGTCCTCCGAGCTTGATAGTGTTAAGGTGGAGAATCTTAGTCTGTTGGCTGAACTAGAAATGAGTAGGATTGCTTCTACTTCATCTACTCCTGTTGAGACTACTTCTTGCACCTCATGTGAGGATAAGGACAATGCTTTTAGAGGTCTTTATACCATGCTGCTTGATCTGCCCAAGACTTGTGAAAGTTGTAATAATCTAAAGATGAACCTAAAATGGGCAGATCACAAGATTGCTGAGTTGAGTGCTTCTTTACTTGAGCCTATTGATTCATGTTTGAACTATCCCAAGTTAACTGCTAAACTTGAATCTGTCTCAAAACAGTTTCAAGAAATGATTGACAACAACAAGAAAATGGCTCAGTATGCGACTAAGGATCCTGTTAGCTCACCATGCATTAATTGTGATAAACTAAAACTTGAACTCGTTGCATTGAATGACAAATGTGTGAAGCTAACTAAGGACTTACTAGAGAAGCCACAATCTGGTTGTGATGTGATTGATGGTGTGGGGGAGAAGCCCCAGGGTAAGGTAGAGACGCCTAGCGACGTGAACCAACCTACTAACAGTAGGACTGTCCATTCTGAGTCGGCTGTGCGTGCACAAGCCATTCGTTCCTCTGCTGTTGGTTCTTCATCTGTTCCCTTACCCCCTGCTGTTTCCTCTTCCCCCTGCTCTTCTTGCACCTCTCTCTTTTGGGAGTGTCAGTACCTTATGAATACTCTCGAGAGATTTGTAGGCGGTAAAAAGAAGCTTAATCTTATTCTAGACCAATCCAAGATTTGCAAGTTCAATCAAGGTCTAGGATATGATTTCTATGAGGATATAAGGAAGCATCCACCTGCTATTCTCCGACCCATCGTAGGAGGTGTGATCGAGGTTGGGCCCAGATCTGATGAGGTTAAATTCAAATCAGCGGGCTTTGTCCAAGGGATCTCTGACAGCAAGGTGATTCCACCTGTTGCTTCGGCCTCTCAGAAGGCGAAGCCTCTTCGTGCAACTTCCACCTCTCAGAAGGTGAAGTACCACTGCACCTTCTGTCAGAAGGATGGGCACTCGATCGAGAGATGCTTCAGGCGCGCCAGGATTGCGCGAAGAGACCGTGCAGAGGCACTTAGGCGTATTCAGGGTCAGCCCCAGATCCTGAGTGCACCTAAGACTAGCACGAGGTCCAGGTTTGCTTCTGACGGGTTTGGGCAGCATCGAGGACTTGGTTTTTCTGAGTCTTCTGGTTTTCGTCCTCGTGCTGCTCCGGGTCGTGACTTCCGCCGTCCTGAGGGTACTTCTGGTTTCCCCCGTCGAGACAGCTACCCGCGGCGTGTTCAGCCTGTTGCCGGTGCTCCGACTCGCTTGCCTGTAGCAGCCGGACCCAGCAACAGCTCTAGGTCTACTCGTAGACCATCTGGTTTTCTCAGTGACAGAGAGCGTAGGGTAGATAGAGATCAGTCGTGCTTGACTACTTCATCTGCTCGACGTGTTGTTCAGTATTGGGTGCCAAAATCACTCTTGATTTACCCCAGTACTGAGACTTTACTCTCTGTTTGACTCAGGCTCGCCGGGCTGGGAAGGGAGAGGTTTGGCTTGTAGACTCCGGGTGTTCACGACACATGACCGGAGACACCCGTTGGTTCTCTTCCCTAGCCCGTACTCCAAGTGATGAGGCGATCACCTTCGGAGATGCTTCATCTGGGCGTGTCATCGCCAAAGGTACAGTGCGCGTAAATGACTCGTTTCTTTTGAGAGATGTTGCTTTGGTTAGTAAGCTGCGTTATAATTTGCTTTCGGTTTCTCAGCTTACCGATGACGGTTATGAGGTGAGCTTTAAGAAAAATGCTTGCAAAATTCTTGATTCTTCGGGTAGTCTTGTTTGCGGGATTTCACGTTATGGGAGGATCTTTCGTGCTGATTTTTCTAAGTCTTCTGGTGATCCTCTCCGGTGTTTGGTTGCTTCGGAGTCCCGCGATCTGACTTTCTGGCATAGGAGACTTGGTCATATAGGATTTGACCATTTGACCCGAGTTAGCGGCCACGATCTCATTCGTGGTCTGCCGAAGCTCAAGATGGTCAAAGATCTGGTCTGTGCTCCATGCCGGCATGGCAAGATGGTTGCCGCTTCACATCCTCCGGTCACTGTGACCATGACCGATGCACCGGGACAGCTGCTCCATATGGACACTGTTGGACCAGCTCGAGTGCAGTCAGCCGGAGGGAAGTGGTATGTCCTTGTCGTGGTCGATGACTATTCGAGATTTTCTTGGGTGTTTTTCTTAGCTTCGAAGGATGAGACATTTTCTCATTTCCGAGGTCTTTTCGGTAGGCTTTCTGTTGAGTTCCCGGGTGCCTTACGAGCGATCCGCAGTGACAATGGCACGGAGTTCAAGAATTCCTACTTCGAGAGTTTCTGTGGTGAGACAGGTGTAGAGCACCAGTTCTCTTCTCCGCACGTCCCACAACAAAATGGCGTTGTGGAGAGAAAGAACCGTACCTTGGTCGAGATGGCCAGGACGATGCTTGATGAGTACTCTACACCGCGGAAGTTTTGGGCTGAGGCTATAGCCACCGCGTGCCATGTCTCAAATCGAGTTTTTCTTCGGGCACACTTGCACCGCACTTCTTATGAGTTGAGATAGGGCGAAAGCCCAGCGTCTCTCATTTTCGTGTGTTTGGTTGCAAGTGCTTTATTCTGAAGTCCGGGAACCTAGATAAGTTCGAGTCACGTTCTTGTGATGGGATCTTTCTAGGTTACTCGCCTTCTTCGCGGGCTTATAGGGTCTGGAACTGCGAGTCTAGCAAAATGGTAGAGACCTGTGAGGTGACCTTTGACGAGGCCAGTCCGGGGACTAGGCCTGATATCTCAGGTTCTTTAGAGCAGTCCGAGACCATCTTCGTGGATGACGAGGACGATGGAGATGAGGGTTGTCTACCCGATCCAGTCCTTTATCCACCCCTTGAGGTGCCGTCTTCCACCGCACCTCCAGGTGATCAGCTCATGCCTTCTGCTTCCTCTGGAGCTAGTGGCTCTGTTCCTACCTCGTCAGCTCACGAGGTAGAGGCCACTTCTTCATCTCATCCTGGACCTCCCCGACATATCCAGAAAAGGCATCCTTCTAAGTAGATGATTGGAGACCTGTTCGAGCGTGTTACCCGCTCAAAATCTGGCTTATCTCAATTCTGTCTCCACTCTGCTTTCATTGCCTCCTTTGAGCCCAAGGATATTTCTCCTGCTCTTTCCGATGAGTCTTGGGTCAATGCCATGCATGAGGAGCTAGAAAATTTCGAGAGGAACAAGGTCTGGTCGCTTGTCGAGCCCCCGCGAGGTCACAATATTATTGGGACTAAGTGGGTGTTCAAGAACAAGCAGAGCGAGAATGGAGTGGTTATTCGAAACAAGGCTAGACTGGTAGCTCAGGGGTTTTCCCAGGTTGAGGGTCTAGACTTCGAGGAGACCTTCGCCCCTGTAGCTCGACTTGAGGCCATTAGAATCCTGCTTGCCTTTGCAGCTTCTAAGGGTTTCAAGCTCTACCAGATGGACGTCAAGAGTGCCTTTCTTAATGGAGTCATTGAGGAAGAAGTTTACGTCAGACAGCCTCCAGGTTTCGAGAACCCCAATACCCACACCATGTCTTCAAGCTTTCCAAAGCGTTGTATGGACTTAAGCAGGCCCCCAGAGTTTGGTATGAGAGGATTAAGTCCTACTTGTTGAGTCATGGGTTTGAAATAGGTAGAGTAGACAAGACCTTGTTCATCCGCCGTCATGGAAATGACCTTCTGCTCGTCCAGATCTATGTCGATGACATCATTTTTGGCGGCTCTTCCCATACTCTGGTTTCACAGTTCTCGGATGTCATGAGCACCGAGTTTGAGATGAGTATGATGGGCGAGTTGACCTTCTTCCTTGGCTTCCAAATCAAGCAGACTCGGGAGGGTACATTTCTTCATCAGGGAAAATACACTCGTGACCTACTGAGGCGCTTCGACATGAGTGATGGTAAGTCTGTGTCGACTCCTATGGCTTCTACAGCCTATCTTGACCCAGATGAGGATGGCGAGCCAGTTGATCAGAAGGAGTATCGCAGCATGATTGGCTCCCTCTTGTACCTCACTGCCTCGAGACCAGACATACATTTTTCTGTGTGTCTGTGCGCTCGTTTTCAGGATTCTCCTCGCGTTTCTCACCGCCAGGTGGTGAAGCGCATCTTTCGGTACTTGCGAGCTACCATTGACTATGGTATCTGGTACTCTTCATCATCCTGTCTTTCCTTGAGAGCTTTCTCGGATGCAGACTTCGTTGGCTGTAGGATAGATAGGAAGAGCACTTCTGGCACCTGCCAATTTATTGGCACTTCTCTTGTTTCCTGGTCTTCAAGGAAGCAATCCGGTGTTGCACAGTCCACCGCAGAGGCCGAGTACGTAGCTGCCGCCAGTTGCTGCAGCCAGGTGCTTTGGATGGCTTCGACCCTATGAGACTTTGGGTTAGTTATCGACAGTGTTCCACTCTTTTGTGATAACACTTCTGCGATTAACATTGCTAAGAACCCAGTGCAGCACTCCCGGACCAAGCACATTGACATTCGCTTCCATTTCCTTAGAGACCATGTAGAGAAGGGCGATATAGTGCTCCAGTTTATGGAGAGTGACCACCAGTTGGCTGACATCTTCACCAAGCCATTGGATAGTTCGAGGTTTTCAGCTCTGCGGGGAGAGCTTGGGGTGGTTTGTCCTTATGGACTGTAGTGAGGGGGAGCTTTGGGCTTTACTGCTTTTCTATATTAATTATGCTCTTACTCCTTGTTGTTGCATTGCATTTTGGGTGCATTGGGATTAGTCCTCCTAGCATAGATTAGAGTGCTTCTCTTGTCTAGTTGCTTAGACTTCTGCTCTTATCTTGTGCTTCCAGGTTGCTTCTTATTAACTGTTTCTTATCTCACTAGATTGAGCTCACTCACTTCTTGTAGGTTCTAGTGAGGGTCGGGCCACCCTCGGGTAGACAGGGTACGTGTTTGCTCTCTAGCGTGTGTTTTACGGTCAGCTAATAGTCCTGGAGTCATATGGGGTAGATGAGAGTCAGTCTGAGCCATAGTTGTCTCAATATCTTATCTATGCTTTAAGGACTACCCGTTTGGATTTTCTTTGCCAACTTCTCGAATTTATTGCTTTGGTTCAGGGGGAGTTCATTTGGGAGCTTCTGGAGCTTAATATTGACTTAACTCAACTTGAACTAAAAGTTGCATCTCATGTTGAGGGGGAGCTGGATTTTCTTGCATGTTAGCATCTCGCATTGTAATATAACTGCATTGAGCCTTGATTATTATCCTGTTATGACATGTTTACAATGTTGTACACCTTGCCATGATTTGTGCTTATATGCTAGACGTATCATGACTTCATATGTATAGACTAGCTTTTACCATGATAAGTCAATTAAAATTGCTCAACTTGAATTAAAACTTGTCATACTAGCATTTAAGTCTAGTCTTTCTTGAGCTATCTCTTTATGATTCATGCCATGTCAAATAGGCTGAGTTTAGCGTTGAATCTCTATTAAGTCTTAGTTTGAGCTATGTTAGTTCTTGATGATGCATAAGTTGGCACAACTTGTTAAAAAGCAAAAGATCTCTTTTTATGTGCGAAAAAACTGATTTCACCAATTCTTTCTCATGAGACGGCTTGCCATTGCACTAGGCATGAACTCAGGGGGAGTTTTGGAAGACCTGGACTATCTTCTTAAGCTTCTCGCTTGGAGTAGTCGCATAAGGCTTGAGATCTAGCACATGATAAAATTTTTGGTTGAAAACAGCCATAAGTTTTAAAAGAAAATATGTCAAGTGTGCAAAATCTGCTTAATTACCCAAAGATTAAAAGTGCTTAAACAAATGTTTCATCTTTGAGCATCTAACACTCTATTTGGACTCAATATTAGCTTCTTAGTTATGCTTAGCTTAATTGACATGGCCGCATCATCCTTGGATATCTCTAGTTAGACTTTGCTTATTGATGACTTGACATGCTCATAAAATGCATTACATTTCAGATCGTCATCTATGTGCTCTGCTAGGGTATACATATCCTGTCATGATCTAGATAGCCTTTTATTGAGTTATGGCTTGGTGTAGTCCAGTATGGTCATTATGGATAATTCTCATGGCTCTAATTGCTTAAAATAAACAAACTTCAGCCTTAGTTATCCTTTCACATGTTTTTTCTCTCCTTTGCATCCTTGATGTGTTTATTGCCAACAGGGGGAGAATAGAGGAGAAAAAGTCATTTGGGAGCTTTTTAGAGCTTTGGAGAACAATTTGCTCTTTCAGTTGTTGCTCTAGTGTTCCTTCTGTCGACATGGTCATTAGCTTCATATTCTTCTTTGGACCATGTTTGACTCTTTTTTATTTTAAACAAACTCACTGTTTTTCGGGGTTTGTCAATATACTCATCAAGGGGGAGATTGAGAGACCATGTGGTCTAAATCCCATGTTGGTGATGAGTAATTGACACGTGGTTTGGTTTATGTGAGTTTGGTTTGAGTGTTTCGTGCCAGGTTGGCATTCGGCGAGGTCGGGTTATGATTAGACAGATTTGACGCATGGTCGTCTTCCCGGTTGGTCACTTGGGCCATTTCTCGCTTGAGTAGGATTTGTTGGTACTAATCATGTTTATATGCTTTGTGTCGTGCTATGCGATGTGGTTTTTGTCTGTGATGGCTGCAGGACGTCGAGTGGAGTCGTGGCGAGAGACGGAGGACTGGACTAGGCGCAGGTGGCGCTGAGGTCAGAATAGTCGGGATGTGTCGAAGACGACGTGGACTCGAGGTGGTTGCGAGGCGTGCGAGACAAGGAACGCGGAAGCTTCCCGGAAGGTGCAGCAGGGGCGTTTCGGTAAAAGCGCGAGGCTGCAAAAGGAAGCGGGTTAGCGGGCAAAGCATGGAGGGGTAAAATGGGCAAAGCAAAGTGTAAACCCATCAAGGAATGCTATAAATAGGAGGGTATTTCCTGGTTGTTGGCAAGACTTGGTGAGGGGTTTTAGGGCTTTTGCTTTAGGCTTTAGTGGGTGAGAGTAGGTGTTGAATACAGAGTGTGCTCCCTGGGTGTTCCCCCTCTCTTCGTTGTATTCCTCCCAAGAAACATGTGAGGTTCTTGGTGTTCTTGAGGATTGAGAGGTTGGAGATAGATTGAGAGTTTTGTAATCATCCCTCTATTATGTAATCGGGGTATCGTGACTCCTCTTTTGATTTGGAATGAAAGGTTGAAGTTTAATTCCCAGATTGTGCTCTCTGTTGGTATTTTCTTGGCCCTGTTTTCTAGCTGCTAGTTGGGTTAATTTTCTTCCTCTTTTCTCAGCAAAGAGCTTTTGAGCAGTAAGTTTGGTTGAGCTTATTAGACTCTCGGATGGCAGTGAAATAGCAGTACAAATCTTGCCTTTTGGCCGGCAGTGCATCAATTCTTGTGTTTCCTTTTTGGTCGCATGCCTCAGTTTTATTACCGATTTGTTTTCTCAGTGATTCGTCAAATTGGCTGGCCTCCTCTTTTTTAGTTTCGGTCTTTGAGCAGTAAGAGCAAGTATAATAAGAGGTTGTTAGTAGGCTGTATGCTGAGGTGGAGGAGAGAGAGGAGGAGAGAGAAGAGAGGTGGGCTGTAAGTTTACAGCCAGCTGAAGCACAAGAACCAAGAAATTTTGTGAGAGAAATGAGTGGGTCATACAGCCTTCAGCTGGCTGTAAACTACTATATGAATGGGCTGATAAGTGGGCTGTAAATGTCTATACAGCCAGCTGAAGGCTGTATTATTAGCCTTGCTCTAAGCTATCAAGTCTTTTTGTCTTGGCCGAAATTGATGGCTCCAAGTATTCCTTAAGACAATTAAGTAGGCATCATTAATGGGATGTCTTGCTGTCCCGTTAGCATGAATGGTATTAATGGATGTCTTGTTGTCCCGTTAGCATGAATGATATTATTGGTTATTGATTCTTCGTTGGGGATGTGGTCACTTTTCTAGTGGTTTTGGCTTGCAGTTTTTCTCCCGTGTCCCTTGTTCTTTTTGGCAGTCTTGTACTCGGTTCCTGTGCTTGGTTGCTGTACCAACTAATTTGCAAGTGCAGCTTTCGGTTGGGAGTAGTTTTTGGCCAAGCACATGCTCTGCACTTCTTCTCCTGCAGCCGAGTACTAGTTCTTTCCTTTTTCTTTAACAGTACTTCTTTGGTAGTGTTGTTGTAATTTTTGGCAGTAGTTCTAAAGCTCTCCAGTAATTTCTCGTTGCTCTTCTGGTTTGATCTAGTGCATGCAAGAAACCATTTAAGGCCTGCTGCAAGGATTACACTTCTTTCCAAGTGCTTTATAGCTTCTATAGCTATCGGAGAACTGAGCTTTTTGAGTACTTATGAGGGACGAAAATTTTATTGATCGACATTCACCCCCCTTTGTCGCCGTTTCCGATCCAACAGTTTTCAACAAAAAAACGCGTAAAAAAGTATGATTCAGTATGTCACAAGTACGTCTGACCGAAAACAGTGACAGGATGCGATCAAATTAGTCCAAAGTCAAGTCTGGAATATACTCTCATGTTTAGATGGATTTGTGAACAGCTCAAATGGCATCTCTTGCTAGTGGTACAAAGCATGGACTTCAACATGAAGCGGTCCTCTTCACGTACCTATTTTTGCTTCCTTTTGCCATTCAAAGTCTATTATTCAAAGTCTTCACGTACCGCATAATCGAGCTGTCCCAGGTAAGTAAATCTCCTAAGGAGATGTGCCATCACCATGATTGCAGCACCTATGCCTTCCTTGCCTTCTCACCATCCAAAGCCACTGAAAAAAAGAGAAAAAAACCCTATCATGTGAGAATGTGCCACAAGAACATCCACTGCGCATTGATGGATCACTTTCTATGACAAATGAAAACAGGGGATTATCCATGGTTCGAAAAAAAATGCAGCAGAAGCTGCTTCTTCATAGCATATCCCGGTCAGGTCTAGTGTTCTTTATGAACCTTCAAAGCTACCTAGTCAGGCCTAATGTGCTTCATTGCACGTATACTTCCCAAAAGTCGTGTATCAGTATCAAATACCATACCAGATACGAATACTCATCCGATATGCTTCGATACGTATCCAAAATGTATCCCTTTTTTTGATTTTTCAAAAAATAAAATAAATCCCGATACTTCTCTGATATCTCATAGATACTTTGCTGATACGGCTTGACCTAAAACAAACCATCCTTTCCAGCGTCCATAGGTCCATTCAGCCATTTGCACGCCCCCATCTCACAACTCCCTCTCCACGCCCTTGCCACCACCGTCCACTCGATGTCACCACTCCGTCGTCAGCCTCTCCCCTTCCCTCCGATCGGCCGCTCCCCTTCCGCGTGGCTCCCCTTCCCTCCCCAGCCCCCGCACCACCGCCTCCACGCCGCTGCTTCCACCGCCAATCGAGTTCTCTGATCAAGTCAGCGATTCACACCCCTTCCACCCCGCCTCTGCCTTTGTACATGCTCTGTTCTCTTCCCTATCCTTGAGATCTAAGTGATTGAGAGCTGGATCTTGTGCGAGACATGTAGATCTAGCAACCTAAGCTAGCGGAAGGGAAGAGTAGAAACTGAGATCACAATTGAGTGTGGTGATTGTGTTTGTGTTGCAGACGAGGTGAGGCGCGAGAGGACACGGGGCTCAAGTTCACCAAGCCATTCAGCCAGCTATTCACTGACGCCGTCGGAAAGACCATCATCCTCTACAAGCTCAAGCTCGGCGAGATCATCACCACCATCCCCACCATCGGTAAGCACCAACTTGCACGTTCATTTAAGGTTTGCTTTTGTTGAGAAAAGTCTCCGCTAATCAGCTCACTGGAAGCATCCCAAGTTCATTGTCAGAACTTAAAAGTTTAACAGACATGTAAAATTCTTCCTTTCTTTTGTCAGCATATCTATACACATTGTTCCGGACACCGCCGGAGTTGCTCCGCCTGCAGACGCAAGACAGAATCACCTGCAGACTCACGCGAGAAACTGAACAGCGGAGCTAAGCCTATCGAGAAACAAAGAAGATGAACACCACGCAACGCAGGAAACAGAGTTTGGTGCGGCCTCAGAACTCACCGCTTTTCTGGACTTCACTTCAACTATATATAGCAAGAAAACAATGCATGGCCAACGGCCACGACGCACGTACTGTGCTCCACGTTCCGGCATGAGCGGCGCCATCCCACCACTCCAGAACGTGCCGCACGACCCGTTCATCGACGTTAGTTCCCGCGTGAGTTCATGCACACGTGGAACACTTACACTGACGCACCCGAATCAAACCATCCGAGTTCAGAACAAAAATATCAAACGCTAGCTAAACAAACTACGAACAGAAGCTGTGAACAAGCCTGAGTTAACCAACACACATGCTAGTTTGTTTTGTTAAGTTCTGCAGCTAGGTCCTTTTTGCAGAACTCTGTACTCGACAGTTCTGCAGCTAGGTCCTTTTTGCCATTGATCGAAGCGAAGGTTTTGGCAAGAAGGCTAGTGAGTAGCCGTGTACAAGGTAAATCAGAGTGAAACTTTACGTGTCCTGAGGCTGCTTTGGCAATCTTCTCATAGCAAAACGCAAGCATGAGCATTGAAGAGAAATGTTCGCCATTTTTATTTTTATAGATGACGGCACGAACACATCTCATGTACTCGTGCTACGCGCATCCCATCTCTGCAGACATCAATGGAGCTTCCCTATCCCCTTCTCCCTATTCCCTCAATCTAAACCACTTACATCTCATCCAATAGCTAGTTTTTTTTATATTTTCACCATTTGCCCATCCATAATAAATAATAAAAAATACAGAAAAAATAAAATTTTATTTTTTATTATAATTTTTTACAGAAAAAATAAAATTATAATTTCTGTAAAAAAATAAATTTTATTTTCTCTATATTTTTTTATTATTTATTACGGATGGACAAATGGTGAAAATATAAAAAAACTAACCATTGGATGAGATGTGAGTGATTTAGATTGAGGGGAATAGGGAGAAGGAGATAGGGAAGCTCCATTCGCAGACATCTGAGCCCAACACTTTGCCCGTGCGGCCGTGCCAGCAGCTACACCTGATACGCGTATCCTTTTCCAGTCCCTTTAGGTCTGCAATATTGTAACACCTCGTTTATCATCTCAACCCAGAATGCTGTCATCTTTGTATATTTTTACTATTTTTTAACTGCTAATCATTTGAAACAAACTCTACTTTATTTATAATGCAGCGACCACTTTACAACATATCATTTTAAGAAACTATTCTAGCATACTAGTGGAGTTTTAACATGCTACCTAAAAGCTGATATGCGAAGTGTTGCTCGTAAGTGAATTTATTCATGTGCTACTCCCGCCCATGCATGACGTTCTCAACGGTTACCTAAAAAAACAACAAAGTAAGAGTGAGTCCAAAGATTCAGCAAGTACAAAGCAAAACAGTAAATAACAGGTTCACGAATCAGTCTATAACCATCACAGTTTCAATAACCACTTGTTTCTATTTAATCTCTTTAAGTTCTCATTAACCAATCATTATGCATTTGCACCCATTCTCTGTCATAATGCAATTTCATATATATATATGCACTTCTTTCGTATCTCTTTAGCCTATACCGATATAGCAGAGCAAGCATCCATCGATATTCACCCCCAAACCCGCCCTGTTTCCATGCGGGGATCACAAGCCCGTCCTTTTTCATACGGGGACCTTAGTAGCCCATCATTTTCATATGAGGACCTCAATCTCCACTCCCGTGGAGCGTCCATACAAAGTGGACCAATGATATCACAAAAACTATCTCTTTTCATGATATGCATGCAATGCAAGTTCTCCATTAATGCATATCAACATGTCATGTCTCAACAATCGTCATTCATCATTCCTCATCATACGACCAGAAATAGTTGACTTACCAAATCATGGTAAGCAATGCATCAATATTCAACTAACAACAAACATTACCTGAATTTACCGCTTTACCATGCACTTGCCTGGTTAGTCTCAGGGACGATGCATGAATAGCTCCGACCTGGGACCTCCACCTGTACAAACGTCAACCCGACTCAATACATCATATCAAAACCAGTGCTTAAGCGAGCAGCGACGACTCTATGCGCATATCCCGACTCTGGCATAAAATGCTCGAGGTTAAGGACCCATCGCGTAGGTACCAACCCCTATTTTTTTTCTTTTTCTCCTCTTTCTTTTTTCTTTTTTCCTTCCTTTTCTTCTCTCTTCTTTTTTCTCTCTCCCCTTCATCCGATTCAGCCGAACCGGCCTTATCCCCAATCCTCTCCTCTCTTGCTCTATTTCTGTCTCATTTTTGGGTGCTCCTCTAGGCGGTGCGGCTGCTCACAGCCAAGCTCAGGCTCGCTAGTCCTGAGCTCGCCGCCGGTCACCATCCGCCTCTCATGCGCCTACACTCACCTATCCCTCCTTCTCCCTCTCGTTCAGGTGACGCCGCCGCCGCCAGGCTCACCGGCCATGGCGCGTCGTCCCGAAACTCGCCTCTGGCTCCTCCCCCTCACTCTTCGTCTCGGATCCAGCCAACCAGGACCGGATCTGCCACCTCCCCTTGTGCGCACGCGGCGGCAAGGCACTTGGTGCCGCCGCTCGATCGGCATGGCCTTTGGCTGTCGCCCTCCCCGGCCTGCAGTGACGGGCCCTTATGCCAAGGCCCCGAACTTTGACCTCCCGACGCTGCTCCTCTGGTCGTGGCGCCCCCCATCAGGCTGTCCTCGGCGTCGTCGGCTGCCCCAGCCAACGCCTGGCTCAGCCGTGACTGCGCTGCCGGATGTCTACCAGGTGTTCCCCTTGGCCATGGCTTTGGCCAAGGCGCTCGAGCTTGGCCCGAGCACCTCTACTCTACTACTTCAGCAGACGGTCCATCTAATTCTCTCTTCTTTAACACATTTTGATTTAGCTTTTAGCTTTGTTTTGCCCTACTCTTCAACACACATGGTTGGGGAAGGCAAATCTTACTAGGCTTGGGTTGAGTGGGGATGAGAAGGTGATGACGATGGCCGTGGTGGCGACAACGCTCTCCACGCATTTCCGTTGGCCCTTGTCGCCTCCTCCTTGTCCCAGTCTGGTTCGGCGTGGCTTCGGTGGTCCTAGGCGGCTTACGGTTGCCGTGGACTCCACTCTCACGCCGTCGGTTTTCCCCAACTCCCTAGGCTCCTCTCCTCCGCTTCTCTCTCCCTCACCTCCTCTTTGTGGTGGCCGTGGATTTGGGTTTTGGGTTTTGGATAAGCTCGGCTTACTCTGTGTTTGGTTGAGTAGAGGAAAGCTAATGGTCCTCTTGCTGGTTTTGCTTTCTAGATGAGCTCATGATTGAGCGAAGAAAGAATGAAGTGAAGCTTTGTGTGGCTGCGTGTTGAGTCATACGGCCATGGCTTTCTGCATGGGTGGCTGCATGTTGGCTCTTGTGGCCATGTCTCTACGTGTGTGTGGCTCTCGGTTGGGAAATGAAATGGGGCTGAGGTGAGCTTTGCCTGTACTGTGCTAGCTTAATGGCATGGTTGGACAGCCCCTGACTTTGTGCATTACCAAAACTGTCCTTCCCCTTCTCTATATATGACTCTCAAGTCACTAAGGGTTTTTAGGACTTTTTGGTCTAACGAGTGTGCTTGCACTGTTTGATGGCTTTTCTACTGCAAGAGATAAGTCAGAAAAAGGTAAGAATAGAATTTTCTGCCGGATGATGAAAACCCAAACGCGAGATGGTGCCGACCAGCCCCGAACGGTCTAGGAACCTCAGTGAGCGCTACTTTTATTCAGCATTCAAAAGCCGATGGGTCTGACGGCAAAACTCTACCTTATTTTCTTTATTCTCCCTTGATTGGTATAATTCTCGCATTTCTTCTCTTTTACACTTGAGTGGTATAACAAATATGTACAGATTTCATCAACTACAAAATAACAGTATTTGAATGACATTTGCACAATAACTTCAGAGTACGGAGGTTATTCGGTCAACCATAAGCGGTCCTCTTCACGTATCCATTTTTGCTTCCTTTTGCCATTCAAAATTCACACGGTCATTCGGTCAACCAAAAGCTGATGTAACTCTGGAAGGCACTGGGATTTGCTGCAGTACTTATTTTGGTAATAGACGACCTATAATTTCTTATATACGTATTTTAAAAAAAGAAATTCAGTGCAAACATCTCGATAACATACCAAAACAGAAACTGGGGACTTCTTCTGTTCAGATACGTGCACGCCAACTAAAATTGTACTAACCAGCACCTTCAAACATGAAAAACCAGCAGTCGCACCTAAAAGAACTAAATCACTAGTGATTACAGGAAGCTAACGTGGACTATTGGATATCACACATGAAAAACCAGCGGTCGCACCTAAAAGAACTAAATCACTAGTGATTACAGGAAGCTAACGTGGACTATTGGATATCACACCTATTGTCAATTTTCATGTCGTTTTCCTTGAGAAGTATGGATCAAACCATCCTCAATTCCTCACCTTGATTTGTTCATAAAGTGAGTAGATATGCATCTGATTTCTTGTATTGACATTTTAGGCTCCGTGATTTTTGCAGTGTATGAGAAATGCTTGTTTTCCTGTGTTCTGAAGTTCTAGTCTTCAAGGTTACCTACTAATGCAGAAGCAATGTCTATTCTCTTCTCTGAGACATGCTAGATTGCTAGTCCATAGTCCAGACTCCAGACGATGATGCTAACCAGCAACTTCCTAGAAATGTTGTTCCTTGACTCCTTCCTGTAGGACAAGGTGGACAGCGCGCTACACAATCAAAATGATTGACTAATGCTTCCACTCCATGGAAACCTCATCCACTTGTTTGCTTACATATCCCACTTCCATGGTTCCGTTCTAGTTTTGTTGCAAAGTACGACAAGAACATCAATGGAGCTCCTTCCCAAACACAGAATCTTCTTGTTTGTTTGTTGGTCATTTGGTTTATTGCCTTTCTGTGTATCGGACAGCCGCCTTCTTCCCAACAAGCCGCTTTCCCCTGGCAACACCCTCATCTCCGATGATGGCACTTTTGCCCTGGGCTTCTTCTCCCCGTCCAACTCCACCACAAAACATTACTATGTTGGTATATGGTACAACAACATTCCCATGGAGAACGTCGTGTGGGTCACCAACCGTGCTACACCAATCACTGATCCTTCTTCCGCGACACTTGCCTTGACGAACAGATCCAATCTTGTTGTGTCTGATACCAATGGCCAGATTCTTTGGATGACAAACAGCACTGCAAGCAATTCATCATCAGAGACCACCGGTGGAGAAGCCACACTTGAAAATAATGGAAATTTCATCCTTTGGTCATCTGAGGGCATCAAATTATGGCAAAGCTTTGATTACCCGACTGACAGTCTCCTCCCCGGCATGAATCTCAGAGTCACCCACAAGAAACATGCACTACAACGGCTTATTTCTTGGAAGGATCCTCAAGATCCATCCCCAGGAAACTTCTCCTATGGTGCAGACCCCAACAGTTTTCTGCAGCGCTTCATCTGGAATGGCTCAAGACCATACAGGAGAAGCCAAGTATGGACAAGCTACCTGACTGTCGGGCCATATATGGAGAGCATCAGGTCCACTATTTACTTCACATTACATCGCATCGATGAAGAGATCTACATGTCCTTTGGACTTCCAAGTGTCTCCTCATTAGTGCTAATAAAGGTGGAGTACTCAGGCAAGGTAAAGATACTATTCTGGAATAGCAAAATGTCAGGATGGACTGCCCTGCAGTCAGTACCCAGCCAAGGGTGTGATACATATGGATATTGTGGTCCATTCGGTTACTGCGACAACACAGAGCCTACAGCAACATGCAAGTGTCTTGATGGTTTCGAGCCAAACAACAATACAGACTGGACCGCTGGCAGGTTTTCACAGGGATGCCACCGGAAGGAGACACTAAGATGTGGCCAAGGAGATAGTTTCTTAACTTTGCCGAACATGACGATTCCTGACAAGTTCTTGCATGTCGAGAACAGAAGTTTCGACGAGTGCACAACAGAATGCACTAGCAACTGCTCCTGCACAGCATACGCTTATGCCAATATTAGTATCAGGGCTATCAATGAGGATGACACAAGGTGCCTATTATGGATGGGAGATTTGATTGACATAGAGAAGCACATTGGAGAAGGAGAAAACCTCTATATTCGGGTTAACGGATTAAGTGGTATAATTTCTTGCTTCTCTTTCTCTACCTGCCTAAGTAGATATATTTCACATTTTGCGGGCCCACTTAAGCTCCAATCGTATGCCCTTATTGCTACATACAACACTAGAGCATGAATTAGATCTAAATAAATAGTGGCGGGCAAATATTACAGTAGGAACTTCATAATACCTTCTTTATGGTATTATATGTATGTTTTTAAAGAAAAGGCTTTCCCTGAATAAGTTTCTTTATTGACCATATAGTCTTTGTACAAAATAATAGATAAAATAAAACTTTACGTAACATAGCTTATGTAAGAAAAGATCCGTGGTTGGTGCGCTAGTTTATCATGAACAAGTGAAAATTCTGTTTGTTGATTACCAACACTAAATTATCCAGTCTGACAAAACGCTGCAATTTGACAAGTGCCTATACCGATTAGGCAATTACATGTTCTTTATTAGGCACTGGAAACACATCACACCTAACTAAGCCATACAACCACCCTGAACAGTGGTGATTCAACCACAGACTAGTCCACACCACAGCCTTTCAGAGTAACCATCCTCACAAGTAAAATGCTTCGCATACAACAACTTTTCTAGTACATGCGTACAACAAAATGATCTTAGCCTATGGTAACTCTCCACACTCAACCCTATCCATTAATCTACACCAGTTACTCTTGATCTACACCATTCAACCAAATGTATTTACGCATGTAGTACATAAAAGTTTGTATGAATGGCAGTTCAAGATGTGTCTATCTTAGAGCAAAGGCTTAACAATTACACAGAATCACACTGCAGAATGAGATTGTAGAACACTTCCGTAAGAGAATTCCTAGGTTCACAATTTTATAACAAAATATAGTTATACAGTTATACAACAACATAATAGTATATGTATACATATAAGTGAAATAATATATATAAAAGAGTGATAAAACATGAGATACAAAACAATATTACTGAGATGATGAGGATACCAGTATCTGCCTTTTCAAGTTATCTCCCAGGATTTTTGGGACTCTGGCTCCTATCTGATCTCCAGTTGCAAGCCTGCATTAGAAATGTAAAATTAATAAGAAGTAAACCAGTCAATCCACACACATATGCACAATGATTTCAGATTCCCAATATGTAATTCAGATGTCTGACACATGTGCACCGCTGTTGTTCCAATGCCAATAGCAGCAGCCAGCAGCTATTGCTAGCCTCCACCGCGGTGCCTGCTCTGCATTGGGCAATGGGAGGATGAGAAGAGGGTAAGGTGGCAAGGCTAGAGTTTTCTCAGGATGTTGGAAGGATTGGGAGGAGGGTAGGTCAGCAACTGAGGGAAGGTAATGGGGAAAAAATTATAAAAGTGATTTTCACCGTGGATGGACTAATATAGACTATTTTAGCCCATGAGTAAGTACACTAAGTAGAGAGACCAAAGCTGTCATTCATCACTAAAAAGTTAGTGTTTTTATTTTTCTAGCATGATTGCTCTGGACTCTGGAGCATTAGTTTTGATGGAACAGTTTGGCACAGCATGCTGTCCTTGAATCAGTACAGCCTGTTTTATACAAAGATGACAGTTTATTTAATTGGAGGGGGAAGGTTAGCGTCTAGCGGGTGTAAAATATGTTATATGTGCAAGTGTAATGGCTGGCAATGGTCCAGATCAAATTTTATAAAATTAGTCAGTATGTAAAGCACTTCCATCTGAACCATATACCTAGGGAACAGTTTCTTATAGATGTTTCAGATATCTGATGTGTTGTAAATGGACAATCAGCACATTTCTTCAAAGACAACAAATCCAAACATACAAGATTTACAGTCTTATAGAAGGAAACCTTCATGTCTTGGCTTAAGTTGTTTCTGCCTCTGTTTATGTTGTACAAACAATGTGAGCATGTCAACTATATGATAGGAAATCAACATTTACGGGCAAAAGTATATTAGGATTTCATGTTTAAATATCAAGCAAGAAGCTTCGTGTATGCCAAATGCTATCGTAATATTGGATTACCGGTAATGCAATTGCTCATGTGACTATGCGAGAAATAAATTGCTCGAGATAATTGTGCATGTAAATTCACACTAGTAAGAAATGTTTGGTTTGTAAAGTCTAGTTATATCACAAATTCTTAAATTATGATTTTATTCATGGATTAAATTTGGGCAGATAAAAAGAGGAAGAATAACGTAGTGAAGATTGCACTGCCAGTCTTGTCAAGTTTGCTCATGCCCATATGCTTGTGGCTTGTTTGGATCTACAACTGCCGAGGTAGAGCACAAGTTCCCTATTTTTCATTGTGTATTTCCCACAAGCATGTTTGCATAGGCCACTTCACTATTCCATGTGCTGTGTTCCTTTATTATTGTTAAGACTTAAGAGATTGTACCAACATTCCTGTCAGACAAACAAAGAAACAAGAAAATTTGGAAGAAGTTGATGTTAGGAGCTTTGAGCACTTCAGATGAACTTGGGGACGGAAACTTAAAGCATCCGTTTATTAGCTTCCGAGAAATTGCACTTGCAACTAATAATTTCTCCAACTCCAACATGCTTGGACATGGAGGTTTCGGCAACGTTTACAAGGTAACAAGAAATCTTCTCTCTTATGGTACAAAATCATTGTATTTCTATCTTGTTTGATCTAAAAAGTATGCAATTGTGCAGGGAACATTAGAAGATGGTAAGGAAATTGCTGTGAAAAGGCTTAGTAAGGGTTCTGGCCAGGGGGTACTGGAGTTCAGAAATGAAGTAATTCTCATTGCGAAGTTGCAACACAGAAACTTAGTTAGACTTCTTGGTTGCTGCATCCATGGAGATGAGAAACTACTGATTTATGAATACTTACCTAACAAAAGTTTGGATGCCTTCCTTTTCAGTATGTTCTGACTGCGTCTTTCCAAATTTCAGTAATTAATCAAATCAGCAAGCATGACTGATGTTATCCCTCAATTAATGCTATTGCTCGCAGATGCCACAAGAAAATCAGTGCTTGATTGGCCAATAAGATTCAAGATAATCAAAGGAGTAGCTAGGGGACTTCTTTATCTTCATCAAGATTCAAGGTTGAAGATAATTCACAGGGATCTCAAAGCAAGCAACATACTATTGGATGCTGAAATGAGACCCAAGATATCTGATTTTGGTATGGCAAGGATATTTGGTGGCAACCAGCAACAAGGAAATACCAACCGCGTTGTTGGAACATAGTGAGAGATTTAATACATGAATGAACTTCAATATGTTATTCTTGTGCTTGAACTAAAATTAAGTTGTGTATTAATTAAGTCAAAAATGTTTCAAACAGCGGTTACATGTCGCCTGAATATGCTTTGGAAGGTGTGTTTTCTGTGAAGTCTGATGTCTATAGCTTTGGAGTTCTGCTTCTAGAGATTGTGAGTGGCTCAAAGATCAGCTCTATGCACCTAATAGCAGACTTTCCCAACCTTAAAGCTTACGTAAGTACTATGAAATGCTTTCTGCAACTTACAGTAAATACGCACCTTGACGGGATAAGATGTGATTGATGCAGGCATGGAGTTTATGGAAGGATGGGAACACAAAGGATTTCATTGACACATCAATTGTGGAGAGTTGTTCACTTGATGAAGCTTTACGATGTATCCATATCGGACTCTCGTGTGTTCAAGACTACCCAAATGCACGCCCACTCATGTCATCAATTGTGTCCATTTTGGAGAATGGAGATATATCACTTCCACCTCCAACACAACCTATATATTTTGCAGGAAGGAACTATGAGACAGATGGAGCAGCAGAAAATATTGTGAATTCCGTAAATAACATGAGCATTACAGTGCTAGACGGACGCTAGCGGTCTAATTTCTGCATATGCCCATTTGTACATTTGACTATATTTCACAACTGTATAATGCATTCCAAACTGATATTTGACTTGTAGAACAAGTAGCTTTGTTCTAATATAGATTGTGTGTTTCAGTAGCTCCCATATCAAATGGGAGAATGCTACATGTTCTTGTTGAAGTGGGAGAAGGCCACATGCTCCAGAAGATCCCATATCAAATGGGAGAAGGCTACATGTTCTTATTCAAGACCCTTATCAAGCAGATTTCCGGATGCCTAAAAGAAGGGAAGATACCCACTTAAAATTTATTATGCTTCAACCAAGGTAATATACCCACTTAAAATTTACTATGTTAGCTGAACTACAAATAGATAAATTCGAGCCAATATAATATTTTAGTGTTTTCATCTAGGCCAATTTTCATTTTTGATCGATTTGGCATTTTTAACATAAAATGCTTGTAGAACTGCATATTTTCCGAGCAAGAACATTCAGGTTTTCTCATGATCGCTCGGTTCCAGTTAGATTAAAAAAATACTTTCAGGAGGTGAACTATAAGTAAAATTTATTTATGTTTTACTTACAATGTACAGAACTATTTAATATATGTGCAAATTAGTTTTTCAGGAGAGCATAGAAGCGCTAGTGCCCTACTATGAATTTGTTCCCATTTTTTCAGGAGAAAGGATGAATAATTTGTAATAACAAACCAATCACTCACTTTTGTTCCTTTTTTATTTGCATGAAAATCACTCAGTTTTCTCTTGTAGGCATTTCCACGAACATCTTGTACCCACACTCAAAACTCCATATGATACGTATTGCCTGCACCATGCATCATCACAAATACCTCGCGACTTCGCAACCACACGCACGTTCGCAGAACCACATGGAGAGAGAGTAAGCAGCGCCTAAGCACAAATCATGATCCCACGAGTATAGCGAGACGGAGCACATGGTTTCCTGCGCATTTCAGCAAGCACGCACCTTTTGAAGCTCAAGCGCCGCTCTCACGCCACCGCCGTGCCACCCGGCCGGCCGGTCCTCGGCTTAGCCTGCTCGCCGTCCACCGCCGCCGCTGCCGCGCGCGCCCCGCCACCCTTCTTTGGTCAATAGGAGGACGGGGAGGGAAAGTACTGCCGTATTTCCTTGGTAATAATTCCTCTAATTACTTCGGACCGTTGGATTGAGATCGGACGATCCATCATGCTGACCGCAACACCGTAGGCTCTCCCAGCATCCAATCCGCACCGTCGACGCCAGATAGGACGCCTCAGCGTAGTACAGACACAGTACCCAAGTCGTCGTCCATTTTTGCCCTCACCGCCGCCAATGTCTCCGCCACCTCGGTAGCAGCGGCACCGCTTGCTTCGTCATCGCCCGGGATGCTGCCACCGACATTGCCGAGCGGTATGCCATCGGCGCCGACCACCTCTCCGTCGCGTCCGCCCTCTAGGTAAACCCAAGGTTGGTTCCTTACTTGTCAGGACCATGGCAATAGCGACCTGGAGTTTAGCAATGGAGGAAAAAATTCGGAGTAAGAAACACTCTGTGGTGAAGTCGGTAGGGCCATTAACCCTTGGGCGACTTCAACTCAAGTGGAATCGGAGGGGAAGGAGGCAATGCGAAACAAATATCTGGTGATCGAACGGCTACAAACCTTTGATTACTTCCTATAGGCGTCATGTAATTGTCGTTTTGCTTTTCATTTAGGAACATTAGCAAGTAAATGGAGGATTTGGCTAATCTCTGTAATTTGGTTGGGGTATATAACCCAGAACTACGTGAAATGAATCAAAATGAACAACCAAATAGTACTCTCGTTATAGTAGGCGTAGTCTACAACCCTAGTTACTTCCCCATTTTATTCTTCTCTACTGTATTCCATAGATTGGTTAGGAATTGGGGATTTTTCTTGTCGCTACTCCTCAGTTCCTGACAAAGGTATCAGAGCATCTACGATTCTTGGAGTTATGGTCTGGTTTAGTGAGGGTTTGGGAAGAATGAGTGTTTTCCCTTAAAATCCTTAAGCTAGAATAGATCTGAGCTTGGAGGTGGGTTCTTCACCGATTTAGTTGTGGGTTGGCAATCTGAGTCGTAAAATCCCCAGATCTAAGTGGGTAAAGAAAGGTGGCGGTAGATCTATTTCCTTATAGTGGCAATAACCCAATCACATTCGCAAGATTCTATGGTTGGGAAGGAAGAGGTTACTAAGCTCAATAGTGAGATCTCATCTCTGAGAGAGGATGTATCTGAATTGAAGAGAAGATTGAAGTTTTCGCGATGAATGCTATGATGACCCAGGTGTGGACAAAACTGATGGGGAAGGAGGTCCTTACTACATTGGCCGACATAGCTGACCAGGATTAGGGTGTGGTTTCTAATCGACCTCCAGGTATGGGTGATCTAGGAGGATCTAGTTTCGTACCTATAGTTGTTGATGAGAATACAGTCACGTCCTATGTTCAAACTACTGTGGCTGATCGTAATCCAATTTACTCTCTGAGAAATCCTGAGGTGCTATTTATTATAGAACCTAATGTTTCTAGATGTGAGTTTTACCTTGCATACTCTACATCTCCAAGGACTTCTGTGCCTCTTGCTTTATACACTACAGCAAGTGCCCCGAATGTTATTCCAGCAATGCAACAGTTTAGACCACAATTGGGAACTAGTGCTAGTCAAGAGTTTATGCCTTTCAACTCGGGAGTTCAAGTATTCAATTCACAGAGAAATCAATATGTTAATATAGGTGGGTCTTCCAACCCATATGCTGAGGTTGTGATTAAGGGCCCTAGATTAGAGATACCTTTGTTTGAGGGAGAAGATGTCCTTAATTGGTTAAAGTTATGTGAGCAATTTTATGGAATTTCTGCAACTCCTATGGACCAATGGGTTAGTCTAGCAGTCACTCATTTCCTATGGACCAATGGGAAGCCGCCGGCGGCACGGGGAGGCGCGGGGACTGCGCAGGGAGGCCGACGACGGCGCAGGGAGGCCGACGGCGACCGGGGAGGCGAAGCGGGGAGATGGGATCTCTCAAGCGTCGCCAAGGATGGGAGGCCGGAGGCGGCACGCGGGCGTGGAACCCTAGGTAAACCAAAACCCTAGTTTTGACTCTGATACCATGTTATGAATAGCGCTTGTATTCATATGAGGCCAATGGGCCGGTATATATACACAAAGTACAGGTGGTAAATATGCAAAGAACCCCTCATAACAATGGGGAATAACAAACTATACATATATCTCTAACAGGTTCCAGGGTGTGGGTATTCCTAGTTGCCTCACCACATGGCCACAATTCTGCTCTATGGTCAATGACCGATTTTTAGGAGCTAATGCCCACGATGTTGTGGAATCATTGCAAAATATTAGGTAACACCAATTGTCAGTCTCTAATTATATTGATAGGTTTGAAGAATGCATGGCACTAGTGAGAAGGGATCACCCATACCTACAAGAACATTTCCTCCTAAGTTGTTTTATTGGAGATTTCATAGGAGATATTAAGCATGATGTTTGTGGACAAAGACCCCAAGGCCTTATGGAGGCTTACCGGTATACAAAGGTATATGAGAGATCGGGAATAGCTAAGAAGTCGAGTACTACTATGGGGTTGGTCAGAATTTGTCCAAAATACAGCAAAGCCAGCTGTAAAAGGTGTTACCCCAGTTACCATTGAGAAAGGGAATGTAAACATTGCTAATAGGTAGAAGAAACCTTGTTGGTACTATAAGGAACCATGGACTCCAGCTCATAAGTGCAAAGTAAAGCAAGCAATCTATACTCTATTGATGGAAGGTGAAGATGAGACTAACACAACTGAAAGGGTGAGTTTAAATCAAGAAACTAGTTACACCACAACACATAGCAGTCCAGAACATATGGAACAACAGGAAATAGAAGAGCAATTAATGCAAATCTCCCAGCATGCAATAAAAGGGACAACATGACCTGCTACCTTCTCCTTGATTACTATGATTGGGGGCAAGACAGCTGTAGCCCTAGTGGATAGTGGTCGTATGAATTCCTTGGATTATGAATTCTCTATGAAGAGCAATTGTCCTATCACTTATATAGCAGCAAGGAAGGTTTCAGTAGTAGAGTGTGATGAGTTGAAAACATATGCTCAAGTGGAAGGTCTGGAATATAAGGTACAATCAATAAATTCAAGACTTCCTTTAAACTTCTACCACTAAAGAACTATGACATCATTCTTGGGGCTGATTGGATTTAGGAGCATAGCCCCATTCGGTTGGACTTGAAGGAGAGGAAGTTATCCATAAATCACATGGGAAGGACAATTTACTTTAGGGATTTCACCCACTCACCAAGGATTGTGTTGTAGACTCAAACAAGATGGGCAAGCTCATGAGGAAGGGGCTAAGAGGGTGTGTAATACAAGTCCACTTGTTACAAGAATCTAAAAACACAACCAAGACTCATATTCCTGAAACTGTTGAATATATTTTGCAACAATACCCTGAGGTATTTGCTGAACCTCATGGTTTGCCTCCCAAAAGAGATTGTGATCATGCAATCAATTTGAAGGCTGGGGCTAAACCACCAAACACAAGACCCTATAAATCTCCACACTATCAGAAGGATGCCATGGAGGAGATCATTAGGCAACTGATTGACAATGAAGAGATCAAGACCAACATCAGTCCCTATTCATCTCATGTTGTAATGGTGGGGAAAAAAGATGGCTCATAGACAATGTGTATTGATTATAGGCAACTCAACTCTATTACCATCAAAAACAAATTTTGTATGCTTGTTATTGAAGATCTACTCGATGAATTATATGGAGCCAAGATTTTTACCAAGCTAGACTTGAGATCTGGTTATCACCAAATCAAAATGAAGGAAGAAGACATACCAAAAACTGCCTTCCAGACCCATTTGGGACACTATGAGTACTTGGTGATGCTTTTCGATCTAACAAACGCTCCTGCAACATTTCAATCCCTGATGAATAGTATCTTTGCCAGGTACTTGAGACAGTTTATGCTAGTGTTTTTCCATGATATTCTTATATATAGCAAGACATGGTAGGAACATAAGAGGCATCCTTATACATGTTAGTATAATCCTTGATTGCAAGGTTAGACTTTCCTGTTTTGGTTTAGGTATATGATCACTGGTAATTGGGCATATATCTGCCTGATTGAAACCATGATTTTCTTTCCTTGTAATGGTCTATTTAAACAAAGCAATAGAGTCTGGAAAAGCTGCCAAGTTTGACAGCACCAAAACCTCTGTGTCTAGCGTGAGTTGTTTTGGCCGTGGACTCATCGGCGACGTAAGAATCGTCGTTCTTCAGGTGAGATCCCGACAAGTGGTATCAGAGCCATTTTTCGAGCCAGAGCTCGATGGGTGACGAAAGGGAGCTCGCCGGCAACACTTCCAGGGATGGCGTCGCGATCCAGAGGGTAATTCGTGAGGTGGGCGACGGGAGTAGCTACCCCGTCCTCACTAAGACAAATTACTCCGATTGGGCACTCCTAATGAAGGTAAAGTTGAAGGCGCGGGCGCTCTGGAAGGTCATCGAGGCCGGCGGCACCGATCAGCAAGAAGAGATGATGGCGCTCGACGCCCTCTGCAGTGCGGTGCCACCGGAGATGGTGTCGTCGATCGCCGACAAGAAGACGGCGAAGGAGGCGTGGGAGACCATCTCGAAGATGCGGGTCGGTGATGAACGCGTGAAGAAGTCCGCCGCGGTGCAGCTCCGGCGGAAGTTCGACTTGGCGACATTCAACGACGGCGAGACCGTCGAGGACTACGCGATGCGCCTCCAAGGCATGGTGGCGACCCTTGCCACACTAGGCGAGGTGGTGGAGGAGGCCAAGATCGTGGAGAAGATCATCCGCAGTGTGCCGTCGCGGCTCAAGCAGATCGTTCTCGCGATCACGACTTTGCTCGATGTGTCAACACTTTCCGTCGCGGAGCTGACGGGGCGGTTGAAGGCGGCGGAGGACTCGTTCGAAGAACCGCCGACGTCGTTGCATCATGATGGGAGGCTGTATCTCACGGAGGAGGAATGGGATGCGCGGCGGAAGAAGCGCGAGGCGGAGAACCACTCCGGTGCTGGCTCCGGAGGCAAGTCAGCGAGCTGCGGTGGCAGACGCGGGCGCGGCCGCGGGCGCGGAGACTCGTCGTCAAGCGGGCAGCCGACTAAATCTGGTAAGTCCACCGGTGATGAGTGCAGGAGGTGCGGGAAGATGGGCCATTGGGCCCGTGAGTGCCGCTCGAAGCCTAAGAAGGAGCAGGCCCACATCGCACAAGAAGAAGAGGAGGCCTCGCTGCTGCTGGTGAAGGCCTCACCTTTTTCCCCTTTTCCCGCAAGCCCCTTGCTGGCGTCGCCGTCCCCATCGCCGACAGCAGCAAGCGCCCAGATCCAGCGGAAGGAGGTGGTGCTGCCGCCTCCGGCCCCATCGCCGACGGCAGCAAGCACCCAGATCCAGCGGAAGGAGGTGGTGCTGCCGCCTCCGGCCCCATCGCCAACGGCAGCAAGCACCCAGATCCAGCGGAAGGAGGTGGTGCTGCCGCCTCCGCCCCCATCGCCGACAGCGGCGGGCACCCAGATCCAGCTGAAGGAGGAAAAGGTGTTCGCTCACCTTGGAGAAGAAGAAGACCGCGACGCCAAGACATGGGTCCTGGACACCGGGGCTACAAGCCACATGTCTGGGTGTCGGGCGGCGTTCGCGGATCTCAACAAGGAGGTGCTGGGGACGGTGCGGTTCGGCGACGACTTGGTGGCGCAGATCGAGGGCCGAGGGACGGTCGCGTTCGTGTGCAAGACCGGTGAGATTCGATCGTTTTCCGAGGTCTATTTTATTCCCCGGTTGATGACGAACATCGTGAGCATCGGGCAGCTCGACGAGGTCGGGTACAAGATCGACATCAACACCGGAGTCTTGCGCATCCGGGAGCCGAGCGGTCGTCTGCTAGCGAAGGTGACGCGCGGGGCGAACCGGTTGTATGTGATCAACATCAGGATGGCACCTCCGGTTTGCCTGGCGACGCGCGACGATGCGGAGGCCTGGCGATGGCATGCGCGCCTCGGTCATGTGAACATGGCGGCGCTGCGGAAGCTGGCTCGGGAGGAGCTGGTTCGGGGGTTGCCGGAAATCGGCCATGTGGAACGGGAGTGCGAGGCATGTCAAGCCGGGAAGCAGAGACGCACCTCGTTCCCGGCACAAGGAGAGTACCGCGCGCGGGAGCTCCTGGATCTGGTGCATGGCGACCTATGCGGTCCCATCATGCCGGCCACTCCGAGGGGCAACAAGTACTTCTTGCTGCTGGTGGACGACCTCAGCAGATACATGTGGGTAGCCGCGATTCCTTCTAAGGATCGTGCATCGGCTGCCATCAAGGAGATTCAAGCACGGGCGGAATGCGAGTCTGGGCGCAAGCTGAGGGCACTCCGCACCGATCGAGGTGGGGAATTCACTTCCACTGAGTTCGCTGAGTACTGTGCGATGGAAGGAGTTCATCGCCAACACACCGCGCCCTATAGTCCACAACAGAACGGCGTGGTTGAACGCCGGAATGGCACGGTGGTGGCAGCGGCAAGAAGCATGCTCAAGGCGAAAGGGCTGCCTGGATGGTTTTGGGGCGAGGCGGTGAGTACTGCGGTGTATGTGCTGAACAGATGCCCGACGAAGAGCGTGGACGGAATGACTCCGTTCGAGGCTTGGCACGGGAAGAAGCCAGCCGTACACCACCTCAAGACATTCGGCTGCATCGTCTACGTCCGGAACACAACGCCTCACCTCAAGAAGCTGGAAGACAGAGGCCGCAAGATGATTTTCATCGGCTATGAACGCGGAACTAAAGCGTATCGCGCCTACGACCCCGTCGCGAAGAGCGTCCATATCACGCGGGACGTGGTATTCGACGAACAAGCCCAGTGGGACTGGGGCACGGGCGGCGACAGCGGCGCATCTGGCGGGAACGACGACGTCTTCACGGTGGAGTACTCCATTGTGAACCAGGCATCTCCGGTGGTCGAGGGCGCCGTCGAGACACCTGGAGCTGCGGCGCCAGGAGAGCTAACACCACCACCATCGCCACAGGCTGCTGGAGGTGCGACGCCGGGAGAATCAGGGGAGACAGGCAGTGGAGTTCGCCTCTCCGCCAAGCGAGAATGGCGACAATTTGGATGCCGACTACGACGAGGAAGTCCCACTTCAATTCCGCAAGATCGACAACATCATCGGGCCGGCATCACCGCTTGGGTTCGCACCACGGGTACTGGTTGCGGAGGAGCTGCATGCAGTAAGCTCTGACGAACCCGGGTCATTTGTTGAAGCAGAACATAGCCCGAGCTGGAGGAAGGCAATGGTGGAAGAGATGGAGTCCATTGAAGACAACAAGACCTGGTCTCTGGCCGACCTCCCACCCGGCCGCCGGGCGATCGGGTTGAAGTGGGTATTCAAAGTCAAGAGGGATGAGCACGGGGCAGTGGTCAAGCACAAAGCGCGCCTCGTGGTGAAGGGATACGCACAGCGGCATGGCATCGACTACGATGAAGTGTTCGCGCCGGTGGCGCGACTGGACTCGGTGCGCCTGCTCATTGCCCTTGCAGCGCACGAGGGGTGGGAGGTGCACCACATGGACGTCAAATCGGCGTTCCTAAACGGCGACCTACAAGAGGAGGTATACGTGGAGCAGCCGGCGGGATTCGTCATCGCTGGGAAGGAGCACAAGGTGCTTAAGCTGCAGAAGGCGCTGTACGGACTACACCAAGCACCACGAGCCTGGAACGCAAAGCTGGACGACACGCTGGTGTCGCTCGGTTTCAAGAGGAGTCCATCGGAGCATGCCATTTATGTCAGGCGGACCGGTGATGCACAGGTAGTAGTCGTGGTGTACGTCGATGATTTGGTGATCACCGGCGCTAGCTGTGACGACATCGGGCTGTTCAAGAAGGAGATGGCGGCCGCATTCAAAATGAGTGACCTCGGCCTGCTTCACTACTACCTCGGCATTGAAGTGAAGCAGAGCGCGAGAGGAATTTCGCTCAGCCAGGGAGCCTACGCCGTTAAGCTCCTGGAGAGAAGTGGTATGACTGGGTGTAATCCCAGTCAAGTGCCCATGGAGACGCGGCTGAAGCTGAGCAAGCTGAGCACTGAGCCGCTGGTAGACGCTACTGCCTACAGGAGCATTGTCGGGAGTCTGAGGTACCTTGTTAACACTCGCCCTGATCTTGCATTCGCTGTTGGGTATGTGAGCCGTTTCTTGGAGGAGCCACGGGAGGATCATCTTGCAGCAGTAAAGCGAATTCTTCGCTATGTGACGGGAACCAGAAATTGGGGACTTTGGTTTGGAAGGAAGAAAGAGGATCAGACACAGTTGACAAGGTTCAGTGATGCTGATTTCGTTGGTGATGTTGATGCTAGAAAAAGCACAACTGGGGTGATCTTCTTCTTGGCCAGCAGTCCAATTACCTGGCAGTCCACGAAGCAAAAGGTTGTGGCTCAGTCCAGCTGCGAGGCAGAATATATAGCAGCTGCAAATGCTGCTTGTCAGGCATTGTGGCTCGCTCGAGTGTTAACTGAAGTGCAGGGGTCTACACCGAGCGTACCAATGCTGAAAGTGGACAACAAGTCCGCCATCGCTTTGATCAAAAAATCGGTACTCCATGGACAGAGTAAGCACATTGAAGTGAAGTATCACTTAGTCCGGGAGTCCGCAGAAAAAGGCCTGATCAAAGTGGATTTCGTCAGGAGCGAAGAACAACTCGGTGACATTCTGACAAAGCCTCTCGGCAGAGTCAAATTTCACGAGCTTCGTGCCAAGATTGGCCTGTTCGATGTAAATAGCAAGCACAACAAGGCTTAGGAGGAGATTGTTAGTATAATCCTTGATTGCAAGGTTAGACTTTCCTGTTTTGGTTTAGGTATATGATCACTGGTAATTGGGCATATATCTGCCTGATTGAAACCATGATTTTCTTTCCTTGTAATGGTCTATTTAAACAAAGCAATAGAGTCTGGAAAAGCTGCCAAGTTTGACAGCACCAAAACCTCTGTGTCTAGCGTGAGTTGTTTTGGCCGTGGACTCACCGGCGACGTAAGAATCGTCGTTCTTCAGGTGAGATCCCGACAATACAGCCCTATCCATACTCAGAGAAAATAGACTGATAGTTAAGTTGAGCAAATGTACCTTTGCTGCATCTAGTGTGGAGTACTTAGGAGTTAGGACACATCATTCATGCTGAAGGAGTCTCCACAGATCCTAAGAAAATTGAGGATATCCTCAACTGGCCAAGGCCTTCAAATGTCACCCAATTAAGGAGGTTTCTAGGCCTGACTGGGTATTATAGAAGGTTTGTGAAAGGGTATGGACAGATTTGCATACCCTTATTTGACATGCTAAAGAAAGATGCATGGATTGGGGAAGTCCTCAAACTGAGGCTTTTGAGCAACTCAAGAGGAAAATCACCAGCTGTCCAGTTTTGGCCTTACCAAATTTCAACCAGCCATTTGTGGTGAAAACTGATGTAAGTGGGAATAGAATAGGAGTACCAACGCAGCCATGTAGACCCATAGCATATTTTAGTAAGGTCCATGGAGTTAGAGCTATGGCCTAATCCATTTATGACAAGGAAGCCATGGCTATACTAGAAGCCCTCAAAAAATGGAGACATTATTTCCTTGGAGGAAAGCTTATTATCAAAACATATCAGCATAGTCTTAAATATATCACATCACAGAGGCTAACTGAATGCATACAACACAAATTAATGATCAAGTTACTAGAGTTTGACTATGAAGTAGAATACAAAAAAGGGAAAGAGAATATTGCAGCAGATGCACTTTCCCGGGTTAATCATCAAGATAATCTCCCTAAACTAGAGTGCCAAGCTATCACGGCCATCTTGCCAGAGTGGGTGCTAGAAGTTCAGGAGAGCTACTTGAAGATGAGGGCAGCCAAAAACTCATGAGGGAGGTTCAAATGAATCAAGGTGCAGATAACACATATACCCTAGTATCTGGACACTTGAGGTATAAGGGCATAATTTATGTGGGTCTGCATAATAATCTCAGGTAGAAAATTCTGAACAACTTCTATGCTTCTAGCTTTGGAGGACACTCTAGACAAAGGGCAACTTATCATAGGATAAAAAACTATTCTACTAGCCAAACCTCAAGAAGGAAGTGGAAGCCTTTATTGCTGAGTGTCCCATATGTCAGATTACTAAAGTAAAGCATATTCATATACCTAGTTTACTAAACCCATTGGAAGTCCTGATATGGCATGGACACACATATACATAGATTTCATAGAGGGCTTACCAAAATCTCATGGCAAGGATGTGATCTTAATAGTGGTGGATAGATTCACTAAATATGCATATTTCATCGGCTTGGCCTATCCCTATTCCATCCAACAAGTAGTACAAGCTTTTGTGGACAATGTGTTTAAATTGCATGGAATGCCTATTGCTATAATATCAGACTGGGATAGAATCTTCACAGCAAGTTGTTAAAGGAGATATTCACTGCTCTAAAAGTTTCTTTGAGATTTAGTACAACGTACCATCCCCAATCCAATGGGCAAACGGAGAGGTTCAACCAATGTTTGGAATCCTACTTGAGAGGTATGTTGTTCAAGGAGCCAAAAGATGGCTCAGCTGGTTGAATTTGGTAGAGTGGTGGTATAATTCTACCTATCACACATCACTGAAGACCACTCCCTTCTAGGTACTATATGGGTACCTTCCTCCCCAGATTAGTGAATTCTCAATACCCTACAATGTATCTGAAGAAGCCCGAGTAACGATTGAACAAAAGAGCAAGTGATAGCTAAAGTTAAGGACAGCTTGCACCAATCTCAAGAGAGGATCAAGAAATTTGCTGATAAGTTGATATCAGAAAGGGTCTTTCAAGTGGGAGACATGGTATACCTCAAAATACAACTCTACTGTTAGAATGCATTTGGGTTGAGGGGATCACTGAAATTGAGACAAAAGTTTTATGGGCCATTTCGAGTGATGGAAAAATGGTAGAGTTGCATATAAACTGTAGTTGCCAGAAGACGCAACCATCCATCCAGTCTTCCATGTCAGCTAACTGAAGAAGCACTTGGGTCTGAAAGCAGTTCCATTTCTAGGCTTATCACTTGTTGGAAAAGATGGTTTGATCAAGACTGAACCAATCGATGTATTAGACAGAAGAATTGTACCAAGAAGGGGAGAAGTAGTATCTCAGTGGTTAGTGCACTGGATGAACCTACCCTCCTTTGATGCGACATGGGAAGACGCGACTTTCATCGAAAAAACTTTTTCAAACTTTACTCCTTGAGGACAAGGATTATGACAACCCTGAGGAAATTGTCAGGACCATGGCAATAACAACCTGGAGTTCAGAGAAGGAGGGAAAATTCAGAGAAAGAAATGGTCTATGGTGAAGTCGGTAGCGCCATTAACCCTTGGGTGACTTCAACTCAAGTGGAATCGGACAAGAAGGAGGCAATGCGAAACAAATCACTGTCGATCGGACGGCTACAAACTAGTTACCTTTGATTACTTCCTGTAGACGTCATGTAATTGTCGTTTTGTTTTTCATTCAGGAACATTAGCAAGTAAACTGAGGATTTGGCTAATATCTGTAATTTGGCTGGGGTATATAACCCAGAACTGCGTGAAGAATCAGAATGAACAACCCAATAGTACTCTCGTTATAATAGGTGTAGTCTAGAACCCTAGTTATTTTCCCCATTTTATTCTTCTCCACTGTATTCCATAGATTGGTTAGGAATTAGGGATTTTACTTATTGCTACTCCTTATTTCCTGACCCGTCGCATTCGCCCTCCAGATAAACCCAAGGTTGGTTCCCTACTTCCCTTTGATTTCCTTTGAAGGAAGATTCGATCTTGTCAACCTGCACAATGGGGCAAATCCATGCCGAGTGTTAGAGAATTCCCACACCATGATGTCCTTTGTGTGCACGTGCGCGTGATACTGATGATAGTGTGATATCCATATACTCCTACTAATTCGGATTTGCCCCTGTGAAGTTCATTGCTGCACAAACAACATGTGCCGAAAAATATTGACCAACCAAGATAATTGCATCCTGGAAAATCATGGGGGGAAAGGAGCGATGCCAAATTTTTTGGTCCATGAACGCTTTGCTTATCATGGTTCATTGACATAGAAAAAGAGGTTGGGAAATTAGTCGCTGTCTCTGGATTATTCTCTAGCTAGTGGGTCATGGTGCATTTTCCTTGAAAAAGAATTGTGAAATTAGTCGATGTTGGAAAGTTTTGTGCTACTGTGTCATGGTGTGTTGTCTATTAAAAAACATTGTCAAATTAGTGGCGTACCTAAATTCTTTGCTACTCAGTCATCATGCATTGTCCTAGACTCTTTGCAACTGTGCCATGGGCCTGGTGGTGCATTGTCCTAGACAGCTTGAACTTTTACGGTCACTAACTCGTGGCATGAGAAAACTAATGTGTGATAATTGGTGCTGACATGAGAACTATTGTATGGTAAACATGAGAACTGTTGCATGATAACCAGCAACAGGTGAATACCAACCAAGTAGTTGAAATATAGCAAGCATTTCCGTACTTAAAGGACCTAAAAGATGTTCTTTGTTGTGCTTGAACAATCAGATTACATGTCACCAACCAATTGTGTATTTTTTTTCTGGAAAATATTTCAAACAGATTACATGTCTCCTGAATATGCTTTGGAAGGTGCCTTTTTCTATCAAGTCCAATGTCTACAACTTAGGAGTGATACTTCCGGAGGTTGTGAGTGCCTGAATGATTAGCTCTAGACACTTAGATGCAAACTTTCCTAACCTTATAGCTTGTGTCAATATGGTATTGATGTATCTCAGAGGAAATATGCACATTGATGGGATCATGAAACATGGAGCTTATGGAAAGATGGTGAGACAAAGGATTTAGTTGATTCATCAATTGTGGAGAGTTGTTCACTTGATGAAGCTCTACATTGTATCCGTATAGGACTCTTGTGTGTTCAAGAAAACCCAAATGCATGGCCACTCATGTCATCAGTTTTGCCCATTTTGGAGAATGGAGTCATGGTGTTTTCGGCCCTAAAACTATATATTTTGCACACGGGAACTATGACATTGATAGAGTTGGAGAATACATTGCCAACTCTGTGAACAATGATAGAGGTACATTGGTTGTCGAACATCAACTGTTCATGTGCTAGTTTTTATGGTTTTGGAAAGATCTATAACACATTGCAAATTGATACTTATGTTAGAAACAGGCCCACATGAGTGAGGCCCATTTTAATTCAAAAGTATGCATGGTTTAGTACCATATTGCTAAAGCAAAGTGAATGAGACCAATTTATATTGTGGAGCCCTTGCCATTCCTTAAATCATGTCACATATGGATGGGAATGGCATGAGGAGGCCTTTGACTGAACACACACGTTGCGTATTTTCGCATTTGGACATGCTCATGACCTCCAGCTACTGGTTGGTGAGATTGCGTTCCTGGGCTATGTGTTGCCTTCTAAGTTTGTAGTTGTGGGCATTGTTGCCAAATTCCCTGCTTCTTGGCGGGATTTTGCCACTAGCTTGAAACAGAAGATGGAAGAGATTTTTGTTGAGGATCTCATTGCTGCCCTCGATGTGAAAAAAAGGCCAGAGCAAAAGATGCATCCACCACCTCTGGTCAGAACAATGCAAATTTCATAGAGAAAAAGATTGCTGCAAAGAAGTACAAATCCAACAAACCAAGCTTTAAGAAGAAAACTGATAAAAAGAATCTGAGGGACATCACCTGCTTTATGTGCGAAAAAAGATGGTGACGGACTGTCACTTCTGCAATAGTAGAGATGGTGAACAGCCAAAGAAGAAGGTTGTTAACGTGATCATAAGCAAAGCCTCGACTTCAGAAAGGTATGATAAGTCTCCTATTATCTTTTTAGCATGTCAATCCACTAATTGGTGGGTTGATACTAGTGCTAATATTCATGTATGTTTTGATATTTTCTTATTTTCTTCTTACCATGCAGCAGGGGTTTCCTTCGTCCTAATGGGAAATAGATCGTATGCTTCTATTCTTGGTATTGGTACAGTAGATCTGAAGCTTATTTTAGAGAAGATTGTCCACATGAAGATTGTGTAGCATGCTCTTACAATATACAAGAACATCATTAGTTGTTCTCTCCTATGCAGGGATGATTATAAGCTAGTCTTTTCATTAAATAAAATTGTAATGTCTAAGTTTGAAAATTTTGTTGGTAAAGGCTATGAGAGCGGATGCTTGTTCCGCTTAAGTACTTTAGAGTCTTGTTATAATCTGAATGTTGCAACTGGTTTAAATAAAATGTGATGCTAATATTTGTCATTCTTGTTTCTATCATATTGGTTTTCATAGTATTGCTAGAATGTCTAGATTAGATTTAACTCTAAAATGTGAAATTGTCAATAGTTCAGAGTGCTAGTCATGTGTGCAAGCAAAGAACCTCAAAAGCCCTTTAAGGAATTAGAGGACAAAAAGAATTTGACACCATTAAATCTTGTTCATTCAGATTTGTGTGAAATGAATGGATTGTTGACGAAATTAGGCAAAAGATATTTTTCTAACTTTTATTGATGATGCAACATACTACTGCTATGTGTATTTACTAAAAATTAAGAATGAAGCTTTAAACTACTTTAAAACTTATACGACCGAGATTGAAAACCAACTAGGGAAGAAAATAAATAGACTGAAATCTGATCATGGAGGAGAGTACATCTCTCATGAGTTTTCTCAATTCTGTTGTGAGCATGGAATAGTTCATAAGTTTACACCACTATATTCATCCCAATCAAACAGTGTAGCATAGTAAAAAAGCTGGACACTAACAGACTTGGTTAATACCATGTTAGAGAGTGTCAATATACCTAAGGCATAGTGGGGGAAGCTATATTGACAATAACTTTCGTTCTAAACAGAGTAATTACTAAAAAGAGTGAAATTAGTCCATATGCGGGATGGAAGGATAGGAAACCTAATATTAATTTCCTGCGAACTTGAGAGTGTTGGGCAAAAGTCAATATACGATTGTGGAAAAAGAAAAGGCTTGGATCAAAAACAGTATATTGTATTTTTTACGATATGCTCAAAATATCATGGCATATAGATTTTTAGTAGTTAAATCAGAAACTCCTAAGATTATTGCTAACAAAATAATAGAGTCTAGGGATGCTTCATTCTTTGAGGATATTTTTTTCTATGAGAACTGCAAGCAGTACTTCATAAATTGATAATGTTCAAACTGAAAATATTGAGAGTAAGAATAATCAAATTCTAAACTTTCCACCATTCCTAAACCAATATGCGATATTCCTGAGAAGGATAACAATCTAGTCGCAGAGGCTTCTCGCAGGAGCAAGAGATAAAGGGTTGAAAAACCTTTGGTGACAACTTGACTGTATACCTCGTGGATGATGTGCCAAAAACCCTTTCAGAGGCTTATGCATCTTTTGATGCTGAGTATTGGAAAGATGTAGTCCACAGTGAGATAGATTCTATCATGGCTAATGGGACTTGGAAGATTACCGATCGTCCTATCGGGTGCAAACCTGTAGAATGTAAGTGGGTCTTTAAAAAAACTAAGGCTTGATGGTACTATTGAGAAGTACAAGGCAAGATTGTGGCCAAGAGTTATACCCAGAAAAAGGGAGAAGATTTCTTTGATATCTATTCTCTTGTCACCAGACTAACTACTATGAGAGTGCTCCTTGTGTTAGCATCTTCTTATGGTCTACATGTCCATCAATGGATGTAAAGATAGCTTTTCCTTAATGGAGAGTTGGAGAAAAAAAATCTATATGGATCAATCAAATGATTTTGTGATTTCTAGACAGGAAAATAAGTATGCAGATTATTGAAATCATTGAAACAATGGCACTAGAAATTTGATAAAACTTTGACATCTGCTAATTTTGTTGTGAATGAAGCCGATATATGTGTATATTACCGTTATGGTGGGGGTCAAGGAGTGATCTTGTATCTGTATGTGGACGACATACTTATATTTGGAACAAACACTGCCATAATTGACGATGTCAAATCTTTCTTATCTTGATACTTTGATATGAAAGACTCGGGAGAGGCATATGTCATTCTAAATATTTAATTGATCAAAAATGAAGATGGGATCATTTTGAACCAATCCTATTATGCTGAGAAAAAATTGAGCTAGTTTAGCTTTGAAAATTGCAAAGTTTCTCCAACGCCCTATGATGTAAGCATTAAACTTCGAAAGAATCAAGGACTAGAAAAAGATCAATTGAAATATTTGCAAATTATGAGGTCTCTCATGTATTCACTGGTGTCACAAGACCTGACATTTGCTGTGATAAAATTAAGTCGGTTTACATCTAACCCAGGAGATGATCACTAGGAGGCACTTGAAAGAGTGCTGTGTTATTTGAGAGACACAATATCTTTTGGAATTCATTATAGTAGATATCCTTCTATATTAAAAGGATACAGTGATTTCAATTGGATCTCTAATGCGGATGAGACCAAATCTACAAGTGGCTATGTGTTTACTTTAGCTGGTATTGCAGTTTTATGGATGTCTTGCAAATAGACTATATTGATAAGATCAACCATAGAAGCAAAACTTGTAGCACTTGACACAACCACTGTTGTGGCTAAATGGCTGAGAGAGCTTCTATTGGACTTGCTTTTGGCTGAGAAACCAATCCCGGTAATCCTAATGTACTATGATAATCAAACAGTGTTGGCCAAAGTTACAAGTACAAAAGATAATATGAAGTCCTCCAGATATGTAAAGTATAGGCTTAAATCTGTCAAAAAACTGAGAAATTTTGGAGTGATTGCTATGCACTAAGAAAAATATAGCAGACCCTTTTACAAAAGGGTTAGGACGGAAAGCGATTTTCGTTGCATTTATGGACATAGGAACGAGGCCCATTTGAGTTACAGCACAATGGTAATACATACCTTCTTGATTGGAGATCTCGTGACTTAGGTAATGGGAAAAACAAGCTTATGTTGTAACAAGAGAGTACATATTCATTGTATCCATGTCCTAATAATCAAAGTACTCTCGACTGTATAAAAAGTTGGGATAAAGCCTTAATGTATTTTGTTGTTCAAATGAGGAAAAGATGTTAGCCTGTAGGATAACTAGAAAGAATACACCTACTTGAGCCTAACTATGTAGCCTAACTGTGTGATCGCAATTCACAAGAACAGGGCATTCTCTAAAAAGCTCATGAGCAATAAGGGAGCATGATCATATAATGCTTCGTTTAAATGTGGTTCATTGGCAGCCTAGTGTCAGTTGTGATTTCAAGTAAAGTTTGATCACAAAAATCTATGAATTCAAAATGTAATCAATTCATCAGCTGTGAGAAGATGAATCTTGCTAATCTAGGTGTAAGTTCAACCCGTAAGAGACTTACATTATAAGACTGATATATTAACAACACTTCAGTACAATATCTTTGACATATTTTTGATTCTTGCTTTGGAATTGGTGCGTAATTATTAGAAATAAGCACATATGAGTGAGACCCATTTTCTTTAATTCTAAAGTATGTATGGTTTAGTACCATATTGCTAAGACAAAGTGGAGAAAACCAACACATAGGTGGAGATGACATAAGAAGGGCTTTGGCTGAACACACGCGCGCGCGCACGTGCGCATGCATACTCGCTTATTTTTGTGTGGAAATCACATGGCTTATGACTTGCGACGCGCGAGCGCGCTGTAACGTGGCGTGCCACTTGGCAGATTAGGTGGTGCTCATTTGGGCTTTTTTTGTGGCTTATGGCTGAAAAGCACTGTAGCTGGCTGAAAAAACACTGTAGCTGACAGAGACTTATTTAGCATAATTAAATTTAAAAAAATATGTTAGCCCATTACATATAACACAAACAAATACGGGAAAAAAGAACCGGCAAAAAAGCTCAATAAAAAAGCCAAAAATTCAGAAAAAGACGAAATTTATGAATAGTGAAAAATAAGCCGGAAGCTAAAAGCTGAAGCCAAAACGATGTATCATCTCACTCCTTTTAATTGGTCACGATAATGCTTAATTATCATTATTTGGTTTGAATATTATCAGTTGCCAGTGAATAATTTAGCAGTTACCATTGAATTATTTCAATTCAACGGAGGCAGTTACTAGCAAGTAATTTGCACGTCTCTAAAAGACCTGGAGATGTCCAGACTTGGTAGATAGAACTCTACCATTTTCTTCTCTCATTGTCTTCTTCCTTTCTGGTGAATTCATACGGAGTGTTTAGCAAGCAAACCTCATTGGTCCTTTTTTCTCGGCGTGCACCAGGAAGGAGGGAGAGCGGCTATCTCCGAGCCATTGCTGCAGAGAGTACCTGCACGGGGCGGCAATAAGATTTCTGTGCAGTACATTTGCATGACCGCTTCTGCTCTGCTACTGCTAGGTTCCTGCACTGCATCGAGTCTGCGTTGCTTCCTATTCTTCATCAAGCCCAACAGTAAGTCGTTCATGTGACTGATCAACTTGTTTAATTTTTTTTACATATATTTTGAAGTGCATAAGCTACCTATCATTAAATATTTACGATATTTGTCTTCTAATAAAATTTAGAATTAAAATATTACCCACATTTCCAACAACTTTTAGAACAAGTAGTTTTTCTGTAGTGAAGATAAGTTAATCCATTCTCTTACTGCACTCCCTTGTTATGTCTCTTCTTAAAAGTAACTTATTTAGTTTATCTTTTATCTGCGAACCTATTCCTCTAAAATCGTTCCATGCCAATTATGATTACATGATCACATCATTATCAAGAATTTTTACTAGTTGTAGATCTACCTGAACTGTAGACATATTTTTACTTTTTCCACCTTTGTTTGGCCTTGCTAGAATAAAGAGGTGAAACGTTCCCAGCTTACCACTAAGGATGGATCTGAACATGACTTTGTGTGGCTAGCTTCATTTACTGTAAGATAGACTAAAATTTTATCGTATAAAATGTTATGCATGAAATTTGTTTTGCGCCTAGATCTGCTTTGAAATGAAACTCATCTGAACTCACATTTTTTACAACAAGCCGGGTAGAAATTGCATATTTTATCTGAATTGGTATCTATTCAGGAAGCACAAATTTGTTTCTTCATTTCATTTTCACTCTTTACCTGTGAATGCATAGTAGAGCTGGAAGCCTGGAAGTTATTGACTAGGAGTAGACTTTTTTGAAATGGAGCTTGCCACCTGGAACATCAGAGAAAGATTCTTGTATACTTGGATTTGACATCTAGGTAGAAAATTCAGAATCATAAAATTAGACTTTTCTTCAATATTTATCAAATTCTATAGTGTAAAAACTTCAAATAACCTACAAGGAGTAGCAAATCTGTTGTTTTCTAGTGTGGAATTTGTAGTCAGAATCATGTATGTGTGGTTAGCTTAGACCCCGCTCGGTTGGGATGAAAAGCTGGGGTTTATGGCTGAAATTGCACTGTAACGGCTGAAATTTCACTGTAGCTGAAGGTGTCTTATTTGGTGTAATTAAATCTGAATAATTTAAAAATAGAAAAAACATGCTAGCTCAACACGGACAACGCAAATGAATACGGGAAAAAAAGAACCGGCAAAAAACCAAAAATTCAGAAAAAAGACGAAATTTATTAATAGTAAAAAAATAAGTCAAAAGCTAGAAGCTAAAGCTCAAATGAGCGGGGCAGGGAGATCAATAAACCGTTGAAAATATTGCAGTATGATTAGTAGTGTTTTCAGCAAAAAAAAGCTGACAATGGGTGCCAATGCTAATTTTGGAACAACTCAACCACTCTTTCAATCCTTAGGGGTCCAACTGTCTAATGTAACCTCACCCTCTGCGTGCTCTTATACTCCCTTCCATGATTCCATAATCATTTTTCCTGGCAAATAGAAGGTCAAGAATGAGAATGTATTCCCTTCCTATCTATGCCATCCTTTTGCTTCTTTCTTGGCTGTTCAGTTCCTTGCATCTCTGTGCATCCGGCAACCGCCTTGTCCCCGGAAAGCCGCTCTCCCCTGGCAGCGCTCTTATCTCCAACGATGGCACCTTCGCGCTGGGCTTCTTCTCCCCGTCCAACTCCACCAAAAAACATTACTATGTAGGCATATGGTACAACAAGATCCTGCAGTGCACTGTCGTGTGGGTCGCCAACCGTGCCTCGCCGATCACTGATCCTTCCTCCACAGTGCTTGCCTTGACCAGCAGCTCCAACCTTGTCTTGTCTGATGGCAATGGCCGCGTTCTTTGGATGTCAAACAACAGCATCAACAACAGTTCCTCATCAGCCACCACCATCTCTACAGAAGCCATGCTAGACAACACCGGAAACTTCATCGTCCGGTCATTGGCTGACAGCACCATCCTATGGCAGAGCTTCGACCACCCAACCGACAATCTCCTTCCTGGCATGAACCTCAGGCTCAGCCACAGGATGCACGCACTGCAGCGCCTCGTTTCTTGGAAAGGCCTCCAGGACCCATCCCCTGGTGACTTCTCCTACGGCGCAGACCCCAACAACCTCCTGCAGCGCTTCATCTGGCACGGCTCAAGGCCGCGCCGGCGAAGCCCAGTGTGGACAAGCTACCTCCTTGGGCACTACATGGACAACTTCAATTCTACCGTTTACATGGCTTTACATCATGCCAACAACGAGGTGTACATGTCCTTCGGCATGCCAATTGGCTCCTTGGCTGTGCTGATCAGGATGGAGATGGACTACTTGGGAAAGGTAAATATACTAAGCTGGGACAGCAACATTTCAGTATGGACAGCCCTGTACACTGAGCCTGCACATGAGTGCAATATGTACAGTTACTGTGGTCCATACAGTTACTGTGACAACACACAAACTGTCCCAGTTTGCAAGTGCCTTGAAGGTTTTGAGCCAAGGGATGATAAAGGCTGGGTCGACGGCAGGTTTTCGCAGGGATGCCGCCAGAGGGAGGTTCTAAGATGTAGCCGTGGAGACAGTTTCTTGACCTTTCCGGGCATGAAGGTCCCTGACAAGTTCCTCTATGTCCGAAACAGAAGCTTTGATGAGTGCACGGCGGAATGCAGGAGCAACTGCTCCTGTGTGGCATATGCTTACTCCAACATGGGCACGAGGGCCATCGATGGAGATGACACAAGGTGCCTGGTATGGATGGGGGAGTTGATCGACATGGAGAAGAGCACCCAAGGAGGGGAGGACCTCTATATACGGATTAACAGATTAAGTGGTATCCTTTCTTTCTTCTCTTTGTCTGATTACCTTAGTAGATAGGTCTATCAATTCTTCCATGCCCTTTCAAAGAGGGACCTATTGAATTTTGAGAAAGAGGGACCTATGCTTGTGAAGCATCGGACAAAAAAGAGAGAGTATGAGAATTACTCTACCATAGATGCTGTGTGCGGAATGGATAAAGTTTGTTGATTCTCCATGAATTAAATTTGTGCAGGTAACAAGAGAAAGATCATCACCCTAGAAATTGTACTACCAGTTGTCTCGAGTTTACTGATACTCATATGCATAGGGCTTATTTGGATCTACATCTTTAAAGGTAGACAATAGATGTATTTTGTTCTCTTTTCATTTCCTCTCTTGTCCGAACAAGCTGAACAGACTGTATGCACATTCCTGGCAGGCAAACAAGGAAGCAAGGAGATCTGGAGAAGATTGATTCTAGGATATACAAGCACTTCTAATGAACTTGCTGATATAAAATTAGAATTTCCATTTATGAGCTTTAGAGAAATTTCTGCTGCAACAAATAATTTCTCTGAATCCAACATTCTTGGACAAGGAGGGTTTGGCAATGTTTATAAGGTAACAAGATTTGCAGTGTTAACTTCAGCAGTACATTATTAATGAAATTTCTAACTTGTCTGATTCAATAATCGTTCATTTATTCAGGGAAGGCTGGAAAATGGTAATGAAATTGCTGTGAAAAGGCTCCGTCAAGGTTCTGGCCAAGGGGTAGTGGAGTTCAAAAATGAAATAGTTTTGATCGCCAAGTTGCAGCACAGAAACTTAGTTAAACTTCTAGGTTGCAGCATTCACGAAGATGAAAAACTATTGATTTACGAATACCTACCTAACAAAAGTTTGGATGCCTTCCTTTTCAGTATGTTCTGGTCACGTCTTGCAGAATCTCAACTTTTAGTCAAAAGAATATGCGTCGCTGATAAGAGGCTTCATATGATTCTATCCTTGACAGATACTGCAAGAAAATCAGTGCTTGACTGGCCCACAAGATTTAAGATAATCAAAGGTGTAGCTAGAGGCCTTCTTTATCTCCACCAAGATTCAAGATTGATGATAATTCATAGAGATCTCAAAGCAAGCAACATATTGCTGGATGCTGATATGAGCCCCAAGATATCTGATTTTGGTACAGCGAGGATCTTTGGTGGCAACGAACAGCAAGAAAATACCAATCGAGTTGTTGGAACGTTGTGAGTAGTTAGTAATTTCATACGTGACGTAACTTAATTATTTCATCTTTGTTATTGAACTAGTTTTAAGTTTAAATTTTGTACACCTTGTGCGGTTAATGGTCTAAACAGTGGCTACATGTCGCCTGAATATGCACTGGAAGGCATCATCTCTGTCAAATCCGATGTCTATAGCTTTGGCGTATTACTCCTGGAGATTGTGAGTGGCTTGAAGATCGGCACAACTGATCCAATCACAGGCTCTCCCAACCTCATTGCTCATGTTAGTGTTTTGAAGTGCTCAAAACTTCTTCAACTCATATGATGCAATTTTGATAAGTACATGATTGATTGATTCAGGCATGGAGCTTATGGAAGGCTGGGAACATGCGGAATTTAGTTGACTCATCGATTGTCGAGAGCTGTTCACTTGATGAAGCTCTACGATGCATTCATATTGGACTCTTGTCGGTACAGGACAACCCAAATGCTCGGCCGCTTATGTCTTCGGTGGTATCGAGCTTGGATAATGAAGCCACAGAGCTTTCACAGCCAAAGGAGCCTGCATACTTCGCACAGAGGAACTATGAAACTGATGGAGCAGGGGGAAGTTCTGTGAATGGCATGAGCCTTGCAACGCTGGAGGGGCGCTAGAGCCTAGAAGCCTTCCACATTTCTCTGCAAACTCAAGAAGTCTCTACAACTGTATACACGAGACTGATATTCATAGAAGAAATGGCTTGTCGTTTTCGAATCAAGGTAAGGTATTTCATCATCGACAGTTGCCAGATCCAGTTCGGCAACTTATCCAGGGAATTTCTTCTCTGTCTGTATGTCATCTTGGCCTGGTGGCTGGCTCTGATCTCTTCCATGTATCCTTTCTATTTCTCTCAAGACTGTCTGGGTGAACTCTGTCACTCTCAGGACTGTAATGTGACCTTGTTAATTTCAGTAATGAAATCCATGGAATTATGTGCATGAAACAGAAAGAACATTGCAAGTGCGAACGGTGCTGAAGTTTTGTGTGCATGAAACAAGGAGTGCACGCATGGGACTCTCCACGGTTGGTTTAATTTGTCCATGCGACGCATGCACGTGACTTCAGCGCCGTGTATATGTAACAGCCATCGTTGAGCTGTTATGGCATCTTTCGTGTGCTTTTTTTCAACAGTTTTGCTATTGTACAGGCGATTGAAATTTTTTTATGTTTCAGTCACCTGAAACTGCACTCTCAATGAACTAAAATTGCAGCCCCCCTCCAAAAAAAACAGCTGCAACTTTAGGTGATTCAGAGTGCAACTTCACGTGACCTGAAATTGCACTCTCAATCAACTAAAATTGCAGCCCCCCTCCAAAAAAAACATGTGCAACTTCAGGTGATTCAAAGTGCAACTTTAGATGACTGAAAGATAAAAAAATTTCAGTCACCTGTGCAATAGTCTATCCCTTTTTTCAATGGGGGCAAAGAACTTATATATATGCCAGGCATTGTCAAGCTGTGTTGTGTACTTTGTGTATCATGTCTTCGGCGTGCACTCAGCTACTAAAACTAAGAACACGCTACGAAGTCTTAAAAAAACTACGGTTTTGCTATTGAACAGTCGAGTGAAATTTTTTTTATCTCTCAGTCACCTGAAATTACACTCTTAGTCATTTAAAGTTGTAGTGTATTAATTCACTCCCTTCTGAAGTTGCACTCTCAATCACTTAAAGTTACAGTATAAAAAAGTGACTGAAGATAAAGGGAAAAAACAGTCGCATGTGCAATAATCACACTCAAAAGACTAACACTCTAGGCTCTATTTAGAATGCAGGAATTTCTCCTGGTTCCCATGGAAATTAACTGTTTTCATGTACAATTTCTTTAAAATTCTTGTGTTCGAAGCGGTCCGAATTGAACTGTTTCATGTGCGGCGGCCGTTGTCCCCTCTCGGTCCTAGATGTGCCCAGCCCCAGCTTGCCGAAAGTAGGCCTTAAGCCCTTAACTCTCCTATGCTATTGGTGTCTACTGTGTAGTGCTGATGTGCTAGTGCCGTTCACTGTGCAATCATAGTAAAATGCTCATGTATTGCTCTCGAGACAGCAACAGTAGCCGGGCACAGATATTATTGTTTTTTTCTTGGAATCAGTGCATTAACACATTAGTTATCTTTAAGGCTCAGCAACCGTGGAAATTCATGAATACATTTACCTAGTGTTGAAGGATCGAGCAGGCAACAGAAGAGAGTGAATAGTGCCTTTAAAATATCTCCAAGTATCAACTTAACTCTTTCTCTCCAATAGCTACTTGAGCTATGAAGATTGGGGTCGAAAGCTCATAGAAAACCCGGGAAGACAGGCCGAACAGAGCAAGGAAAGCTAAGGTGGTCGGAAGGGGAACTCGTGGTCTTAGGCCCGACTATGTGGTCGATACTCGACACGGAGGTCGTAAATCGCCCTAGTCTGCAGCCACCAAGACCAGAATCAATCGTAGTCGTAAACCATCAGGTGATCGAACGACTACCGTGATCGTAAGGCTCTCTGTTCGTCAACCACAAGGATCAGAACCGACATAGTCGTAAGCCAATGAGTGGTCGAACGACTGCCGTGGTCGTAAAGTACTCAGAAGAACAGAGGAAAAGCGGGAAGGCGCACGACTACAAGATCCAGATTCCGAATAACTTTTGATTCACAGATCAACTGGTCATGAGACTTTAAACATAGCAAGGACACGATCTCAAAGGACTGTTCTGAACTTTAATTGAAAATCTATCAAGACAATAGAGATCTTCCATGGAAATCGAGAAGAACACTTGAAACTGAGACTTAGAGAGAAGGAAGATAGTCAGACCATGCAAATGGGAATATATGGGCCAAGATGGCTTCGAGTACGATTTTCCAACTCCAAGCAGGTCAGATTATCACAGAACAACTGAAAGCAAAGTCTTAGATCAAATGATGAACAAGCGAACTGAAAAACAGAGAGGAAATAACCATAGCAAACAAAACCAACTCAACTCCACACATACTGGCAAACATAAACAGAGATCAAAATGATGATACATTGCTTTGGAGAAGAGTCTACAGCCACTCCATCAGGAGGACCAGGAGCATACGTGCTCCAACACCAAATACAAGAACTCACGCAAGAACAGAAACCCCCGGAGACTTCTCTAGATGGGTAGCTGCCCATCCCTATTTATAGTCTCTCGATATCGGGGATGACCCGTTAACCCCTACCTACAACCGGGTTTTCCACACATGCTTTACCTGCTAACACAAACAGACAGTAGTGCTTTGACAGAGACAGCTTTAATAGAAAGCATTCTTTTGAAGATCACGTGCATTTCTCCAAAATGCCCCTCTACACATTCCTGGAAGCTTCCAGTTTCCTTGTTGTCCAATCCTTGCAGCCACCTTGCAAGCCTAGTCATCTTTGGCATCTTCCCAACTGTTCTGGACCTCAACACCTCCCTGTGTCTAGTCCCGGTTCTTCCATGCCTCTTCATGACTTAGCTCCAAAGTCCTGCAGCCATCAAAAATAAGCAACACATCACATAGCACCGCACAATACACGATTCAACAATCAGCACATATCAGAAAGTATTTCTGTGAGCAAACACAGCAAAACAACTGGTCGTAAACCACTTACGACCACTCGTATGCACTGGACATGAGGTGGTCGTAGCCTTAGAAGACTTCCCAGCTGCCTACGACCACACAGCAAGTCGTTACGACCACAACGCAGGCTGCTACGACCATGAAGACAGATGCTACGGCCATCGCTAGCCCAACGACTTTAACCCACCTGGTCGCTACGACTTACGACCACTCCAACTGAGTGCTATGACCGTCGCTAAGCCAGACAGAGTGCTACGACCATGACAAACCTGGTTGCTACGGCTTACGACCACTCAGACAGTGCACTACGACCAGTGCACACATCCAGCCGAAGCTACGACTTACGACTGAAAGATCAAGCTCCGTTTAAGTTGGTTTTGGTGTTAATGACAAATGCCATTATGAGATTTTGATGTTAATGACAAATATTTTTATAATGTTTTGGTGATAATGACAAATGTATATATGAGACTAATATGTTTGTTCAAGTATATTATAGTTTAGTCTCATTTGGATGAAAAGGTGAAATGAAAGAGGTATGCATTCAAAATCACTTTCTCATATGCTAATGCATTCCTTAGATCCAAAATATAGATTGAACTCCTCAAATAGTTCAAATGAATATGTGCATATGTTTTTCTTCATATAGATTTGTATGCACACATTTAGGGGGAGCTCTCTCTATGTTTTGGAGTTTCACTAGTATTGATCCATGTTTCCTTTTAGAAATACATTGGGATCAAACTAGGATCATGCATTCATCAAAAATCAATTTCAAAACAAAGTTTGTGCTCTGTCTGGACGAGCGGTAGTACCGCAGTTTTGAACGTCGGAACTACCGGAGAGCGGTAGTTCCGCGCCCAGAAGCGGTAGTACCGGAGAGCGGAAGATCCGGTTTTCGAGCGGATCCTTCTTTCCAGAGAGCACCCTCCGGATGCATTTGAGTTTTCGCGGGATCGGAAGTACCGGCGATTTGAACGCCGGAACTACCGCAGGTTGCGGTAGTACCGCAGTATAGAGCGGTACTTCCGGAGTCCGGAAGCTCCGGAGGTAGAGCGGAACCTTTTTTCCAGAGAGCGCCAAGTTTGGTTCTGGCTCAAGCGGAACTACCGCGCCGACTTTGCGGAACTACCGCAGAGCGGTAGTACCGGAAGTTACAACGGCGGTAGTACCGCACTTTGAATTCAAATGTTTTTATATTCAATTTATTATCTCATTATCTGTTGAGATTGTCACCAATTACCAAAAGGGAAATATTGAGAATCTAGTCCCTCCATTATGAGTTAATGGTGAGTTTTGGTAATTGATGACAATTGTTTTGTGGACTAACATTTTTCATGAGTTGGATGAATAGGTTATGTTTCACAAATGAGTATGACTTGGGATGACTTCATGGGTTGAAGATCATCAAGTCAAGATCAAGAAGAAGATAGCTTCATGAGTTGAAGGCAATCAAAGAAGAAGAAGATGTGTCATGAGTTGATGCATAATGATCATGTGTTGATCAAGTCAAGGAAGACCATCATGTGTTGATGGAGTTGATGAAAAGGATGCATCATGAGTTGATGCATATCGAGATGATGACCCAAGGCAAAGGTATGACTAGCTAGGGGTAAGGATATGTTCCTAGTCTTTTACCGGTCTTGGTGTTTGGTTGAAAGACCGGATTGCTAGTATAGGTTGCCGTACTATTAAGAGGGGTCATGTCTAGTAGTTTGAGTCTCATCATGTGTTGATAGCTCAACCTCACTTGCTCTAGCTCATCTTGGCATGAGGCTTGCATTTGCGAATGTGTTTTGCAAATGGTTGAAGCTCATGTGGCAAATCCTTGTAACATGTGACTATACTTTGCAAATGTGTTTTGCAAAAGGTTGAAGTCCATGTACCTATTTCTTGTGACATGATCTAAGTTTGCAAATGTGTTTTGCAAAAGTTGTAGATCATGTATAATCCCTTGGCATGGTCTAAGATTGTTTATTGCTATTTCCTTTGGACATTAGACCATGAGAGTGACTCTTTTGGATCTCTTTTGATTTCTGCATTGATCTAATGTGTTTGAGATCATGCAAATAGATGGGTTGTGTAGCCCTTTGAATAAGCTTTCCATAGAGTCCAAGATCACTCAATTCCGACATCGGAGTCAAAAGTTATGACCGTTTTTCTGAGTGCTGTCTGTGCTGAAGCGGAAGTACCGCACCGACTTCCGGTACTACCGCAGAACGGTAGTACCGCATTTTATAACTGCGGTAGTACCGCAAATGGCCGACTAACGGCTATTTTTCTAGCCGTTATGGTGGGGAGCGGTAGTACCGGTACTGTAGCAGCGGTAGTACCGCAAAATCCTGTTTTTGACTCCAACGGCTAGTTTTGAGGTGTGGGTTATAAATACTCCCTTGTGGCCGGTTGGGGTAAGGTCTAAGGGACTCCATTTCACTCTTTTGAGCTAGTGTGAGGCTCTCCACTCAATTGTGCATGTGTTGCACTTTGTGAGAGAGGAGAGGTGATCTAGAGTGCATGTGTTGCATCTAGAGGAGGACTTTGTGTCCGGATTGAGCTTGTGCATTCGTTGCACGTGGTGAGAGTCAAGTGAGAGACTTGACTTGTTACTCTTGGAGTTTGCCGACTCCTAGACGGCGTGGGAGGCGTCGTGACCGGTGATCTTCTCAAAGAAGCTTGTGAGAAGACCCGGTGTGTGTGAAGGTTGGAGCTCACCTACCCGGAGCGGGGAAGAGCTACCACTAGTGGATTTGAGGTAGAAGGCTTAATTCGTGGAGCCGGTCCAATTCGTTTGGGCTAACCTCAACGTGGACTAGGGGAGACCGGCAAGTCTCCGAACACCACGGTAAAAAGAGAACGTGTCATTTGTGGTTTGCTTTCTTGTGCTCTTTTTACATTCAAGCAATTTACTTACTTAGCATTATTTTGATTGCTTGTAAACCTAGGATTGCAAACCTTGACCTAAGTAGAATTGTTGGTGCACTTAGGCGAATTTATTTGTTGTAGGTGCTATTTGAGCTAAACCAAATTGTTTTTAGCTTCCGCATTATATACTTGGTTTAGGCAAATAGAAAAGGTCTTGAATTGCTAATATTAATTTGAAGAAAATTTTTAGACCGCCTATTCACCCCCCCTCTAGTCGGCCTCCTCGATCTTACAAGTGGTATCAGAGCTTGGTCTCTCATCTATTAGGCTTAACCGCCTAGAGAGTATAAAGGATGGCAACTAGCGGGATTGTGCACCTAGATGACACACCTCTATTTGATGGCACAAACTATGATAGATGGAAAATCCGCATGACTTGTTATTTTAAGGCCATGAGCCCAAAAATATGGCGGATTGTAGATGTGGGTTTTTCTCCTCCTACGGATCCTCTTGCTCCAACAATTGAGGATGAGAAATGCTCACATCTCGACGCTCAAGCAACTAACGCTTTATTTAGTGCTTTGAGTGTAGAGGTGTTCAATGAAATATGCAATCTCAATAGCACTCATGACATGTGGACTAAAATTCAAGACAAATATGAAGCGTCCACATCAACCGATGATGATTGCATACAAGAGTGGATGTCGGGAGAAGAATGCTCAACCTCTAGCTCCGACGATGAAGAATCCACTATTCCCCCCACATCAACTCGTTGCTTCATGGCAAAAGGTAACAAGAAGGTAAAATTGGATGATAATGATGATGCACCTTCTTATGATGAGTTGATGGACATGCTAGAAGAATTAAATGAATTCCTTGGAAAAGAAAAGGCTAAATATAAGATTTTGAGGAATAATCATGTTTCTCTTCAAAATAATTATGATGCGCTAAAAGAAGAACATGAGTCTCTTCTTTTCAAGGAATATTCCAAACCTAGCATGGATATAGGAATTACATGCAATTTAATTGACGATATGCCATGTGTAATTCCTAGCTCTAGCATTTCATCTAAAATCAATGCTTCCACCTCATGTGAGGATTTAATAGATGATATGCCACGTGTAGCTCCAAATTCTTGCAATTCATCTAAAATTAGTGTTTCTACTTCATGTGATGATTTGCTAGATTTACCTTGTTGCTCAAAATTAGATGCCTCTACCTCCTCTATGTATTGCAATACTAACCTTGTAGAGGAGAATAATGAGCTCAAGGCCCAAGTCTCAATGTTAAGAAATGACTTGGAGAAAAGCTACAAAGGGAAGGCCTCTCTTGACAAGATATTGGGTAGTCAAAGAAAATCAAATGACAAGAGAGGTATTGGTTTCATCTCCAAGAAGGAGAATAGCAAGACAAGGCACAATGCAAGACACACGAAGAAAGTCAAGTGCCATGGTTGCAACGAAACGGGTCACTTCGCCTCTAAGTGCCCCAACAAGGTGGAAAACAAGAAACATCCATTCATGAAGAGGCAAACCGGCAATAAGCAAGACAAGAAGATAAGAAGAGGTAATAATTGCCAAACTTGCTACAATTGCCGGGAAAAGGGACATTTGAGTAAGGATTGTCCCAAAGGTATCATTCCTAAGCCATCTCTCATTAATGAACATTATTTGCTTAGGAAAGATAAAAATGGCAATGTGTTTGCTAGGGATGTTAGTTTACATAAAACCACACCTAGGGCCATTTGGGTGCCCAAATCTATTGTGACTAACATTCATGGACCCAACCAAGTTTTGGGTACCAAAATGCACTTCAATGCTTAATAGGTACTTGGAGAGGCATTGGAGGCTTGGCTCATTCATGAAGAGGTGAACTCCACCATATGCACAAATGGAAGCCAAGCTTGAGGATGATCTTGTCAAATTATGAACCAATGCCATCTCGGTAACAAGTATCTACATTTGAATTTGTTTAGCCCCTAGCCTTGTGTAGGTTGCATTGTATGAAAATCATTTAAAAGGGGTGCTCTTGCTCATGTGCTAAAATTTCATTAATGTAAATTGTGAGCATGATGTAGTGGCACATTAAGGGGGAGTGCTAAATCATTTTCATGTATATCACATCCCTAAGTGTGTCCATATTAATTAAGTGCTAGAATTATTTTTCAAAATTGAGCCATTTAGCCAAAAGTCAAAAATTTCGAAATTATTAGTATATCTTTGAAAAACTAGTTGAAAAATGTATACAAATAATTTTCAAAGGTTTTACAAAAGTTTTTGGCTTTAGAAATCTTATTTCAAGTAAAATTGAGTTTCCAACCCAAAACTATCTATTTAGTATCTTGTTTTGGCTTCAAACTCAAAAATTCCCCAAAATCAATTCTAAAAGGAATTTTAAAATGTATTCAATACCAAAAACATAGAGTTGGCTATTTCAAACATTATTGGTATTCAAAAGTTTTACAAAAAGCCAACCAATCGAAAGTTATTTGGATTTGAAACTCACCCAAAACTTAAGTTGACCTATGTGGTCACAATATAGCACTTAAGTGAGTTTTGCCATTTGAGCTAAATCTATTGACATATATTAGCTCACGAGGGTATTTATAACTCATACATGTAATTGAATGCTTAAAATTACCCTCAAATGCTCATTTTTGCAATCTTGAAGAATTTATTGAAAATGAACTTGTTTTGAGAATTTAAAGCTTAATTTGTTAAAAACTACTTCAAAAGAGTTTTAATCTTGGGCATATAGTTGGAAATGCTCCATAAGAGATTTATGTTTCTTTGTAAAAAAAAACTTTGGAGCAAGGTACAATATTATATCAAACCTCCTCTCGAAAATTCAATCTATTGGCGTGTTCCCAGAAAAATCGGAACTACCAGCAGTCATTCTGCGGTACTTCCGGGTATCGGAACTACCGACAGTGAAATTGCGGTACTACCGATATTTCTGGAGAGTGGCTGATTTGATTCAAAATTTGATTTCAAATTTCCTCAGCCATTTCCTTTGCTCCTCTCAGTCAAGTTGATCCTTGTAAATCCTTGTTAGCTACCCTCAAGTATTTATTGACTCCATATGCCATTTTGCTCTTAATTTGATTCATTTCATTAAATGGCAATCTCTAAAAGAGTGGTAGACTTTTGATCATCTTGACCTCAGCATGTGCTTCACTCCTATCTTCTCAAAGTGATATCATCCATTTCCTTCATGTGGTATCTCTTGATTGTGAAAATTAAGTGATATCCTTATTCCTCCAATTGATATCCTTTTCACCTTGGCAAGCAAATATTTCTTAACCAAGCTCTTCACATATATGATATCATTCAGTTCCAAGTGATGATATCTTTCAAGTGATATCTACTCTTTTCTCTTGCCGAGCAAAATCTCTTCTCTTAATCAAGCTCCTCACCTATGATATCAACTTCTTCCATATAGTAACCACCCTTACAAGTGGTATCTCTTCTATATGATATCATACTCTTACCACAAGTGCTTTTACCCTTGAGAAATCTTTCAAGTGGTATCAAGTTTTCAACGTTGGAATTAAGTATACTTGGTATCATTCATATTTACAAGTGGTATTTGTTTCACAAGTGGTATCTAATGTGAAAAGAGAAGAAGAACAAGAAGAGGAGAACCCCCCTTACACAAAAGAGGAGAAAATAATTTCGGGGAGTTTTTCTTTGTGAAAAACACATATATAATACTTTTGTGCTTACTAAAGCAAAAAGGGTAAAATATTACTATTGGAAAAATTATTTTATTTATTTGCCCAAAAATGATTTATGGTTCTTGGGAATGAATGTGTTTCATTCTCTTTAGCTATTCATGGAGTAAAACTAAAATGATATGCAAGATTACCTTTTCAAAAGAGCCTCCTTGGTCAAAAATCAAAAATCTTGTTTAAAAGGCCAAAAATTGTGAAAAACTAAATAAAAGTACTCAACTATGTATTTCAAATGATTTCAAAGCCTATTGAGTAAAAATTTCTATTTTAGAAATCAAAAGGAAGATTTGGCCCCAAAAGGATCTTTTATGATCTTGTTTTTGAATTAAAAGACATATTTCTCTAAATAATAATCTATTGAGTATTTGAAAAAGTGGTCAATACAAAACTCAAAGGGTTGGTCATTTCAAACATTTCTCTAGTTCAAAGCTATTGTAAAAGACCAATCATTGAAAAGTTATATTCATTTGAATCTCATCCAAAAACAAGTGTTGACCCAAAATGACATATTCTTGCATATAATGAGTTTAACTATTTGAGCAAGATTTCTTTGTGTATCTTGGCTTGAAATAGTATTTATAACTCATATGAAGCTAAGAAAGCAAATTACTCCATGAAAATCCAATTTGTTTGGATTTTAAGCTTAAGATGTAAAATCAATTCATTCTCTTGCTTTCAAAACGCATTTAGGCATATCTTTTGAAAGAGAACTTCTTTGCCAAAATTTCTTGTTGGAAAAGGTCACAAATAGCATCAAGTTCAAATCTGCAAAGTTTGAAAAAGTTTCAAGTTAATTTGAAAAAGTTGTGACTTTTTCTCTCTTGGGCTAAATGCTGAAATTTTCAGAATCTCCATGATTCTGAGCCAATTTGTGATTTTTATATCTTCAACTGGGTTCAGATTCAAAGGCAGCCACAATAATGGAAATTGATCCTCTATAGTTGTTCTTCAATGTCAAATTTTATCAGAATTTCTAAAGAGCACTGAATTAATTTTCCTTCTCTCTCTAGAAGCTAATGTGAGTTGCAAAAGTCTGAAATTTCAGACTTCCAGATTTCTGAAAAATCATGTTTTGAGCTGATTTATGATTTTTGTATCTTTAAGTGTGCTCATAATCTGAGGAAGCTATAATTATGACTTTTGATCCTCAGACATTCATCTATACTGAAAAATTTCCTCAGTTTTATTGGACATTTCTAAGTTAGATTTTCAGGAAGCTTTTGAAGGCCACTTGGAATGCAAAATCAGAAAATGATCCACATGCTACAAGTGTTTTATATACAAGTGGTATAACATCAAGTGGTATCAAATACCAAACAAAGAAAACTTCAAAAGTCTTCAAGGAGCTCTCATGAGTAAGATTATTTGAATGTGTTTCAAATATCTTTAGCTATTTTAAGTGGTTTCAATTGGTCATTTGCATTTAGTTTTACATTTCTTCATGACCATATTAAGTTAAATGAAATTGGTATCAAGTCCTCATAATAACAATACAATTGGTATCAAGCTCCTCATGATACAATATCTCCTTTAATGGCTTAACTTGTATTCTTCCCTTGATTGTTATACTAATCAATGCTATTTGGTGTTAATTGTCTCTTTTTGGTGCTTAATGCCAAATGGGGGAGAAATTTGTGATAATAGCATTGAAATTTGTAATAATAGCCTTAGATAATGGGGGAGAGAAATTTAAAATTGTGATAATGCCAATGGGGAGAAATAACAGAAATACCAATGCTAACGGGGGAGAAATGTGATAACATATTCATTAGGGCGAAATTAAAATTTTTAATCTATATGTCAAATAATGCTTTCACCTTCTCTTATGCACTTCATGTTATATCATTTGGTCATTTTCACCTATGTGCTATTATCATAAATGGATTTGTCATCAATCACCAAAAAGGGGGAGATTGAAAGATCAAGCTCCGTTTAAGTTGGTTTTGGTGTTAATGACAAATGCCATTATGAGATTTTGATGTTAATGACAAATATTTTTATAATGTTTTAGTGATAATGACAAATGTATATATGAGACTAATATGTTTGTTCAAGTATATTATAGTTTAGTCTCATTTGGATGAAAAGGTGAAATGAAAGAGGTATGCATTCAAAATCACTTTCTCATATGCTAATGCATTCCTTAGATCCAAAATATAGATTGAACTCCTCAAATAGTTCAAATGAATATGTGCATATGTTTTTCTTCATATAGATTTGTATGCACACATTTAGGGGGAGCTCTCTCTATGTTTTGGAGTTTCACTAGTATTGATCCATGTTTCCTTTTAGAAATACATTGGGATCAAACTAGGATCATGCATTCATCAAAAATCAATTTCAAAACAAAGTTTGTGCTCTGTCTGGACGAGCGGTAGTACCGCAGTTTTGAACGTCGGAACTACCGGAGAGCGGTAGTTCCGCGCCCAGAAGCGGTAGTACCGGGGAGCGGAAGATCCGGTTTTCGAGCGGATCCTTCTTTCCAGAGAGCACCCTCCGGATGCATTTGAGTTTTCGCGGGATCGGAAGTACCGGCGATTTGAACGCCGGAACTACCGCAGGTTGCGGTAGTACCGCAGTATAGAGCGGTACTTCCGGAGTCCGGAAGCTCCGGAGGTAGAGCGGAACCTTTTTTCCAGAGAGCGCCAAGTTTGGTTCTGGCTCAAGCGGAACTACCGCGCCGACTTTGCGGAACTACCGCAGAGCGGTAGTACCGGAAGTTACAACGGCGGTAGTACCGCACTTTGAATTCAAATGTTTTTATATTCAATTTATTATCTCATTATCTGTTGAGATTGTCACCAATTACCAAAAGGGAAATATTGAGAATCTAGTCCCTCCATTATGAGTTAATGGTGAGTTTTGGTAATTGATGACAATTGTTTTGTGGACTAATATTTTTCATGAGTTGGATGGATAGGTTATGTTTCACAAATGAGTATGACTTGGGATGACTTCATGGGTTGAAGATCATCAAGTCAAGATCAAGAAGAAGATAGCTTCATGAGTTGAAGGCAATCAAAGAAGAAGAAGATGTGTCATGAGTTGATGCATAATGATCATGTGTTGATCAAGTCAAGGAAGACCATCATGTGTTGATGGAGTTGATGAAAAGGATGCATCATGAGTTGATGCATATCGAGATGATGACCCAAGGCAAAGGTATGACTAGCTAGGGCTAAGGATATGTTCCTAGTCTTTTACCGGTCTTGGTGTTTGGTTGAAAGACCGGATTGCTAGTATAGGTTGCCGTACTATTAAGAGGGGTCATGTCTAGTAGTTTGAGTCTCATCATGTGTTGATAGCTCAACCTCACTTGCTCTAGCTCATCTTGGCATGAGGCTTGCATTTGCGAATGTGTTTTGCAAATGGTTGAAGCTCATGTGGCAAATCCTTGTAACATGTGACTATACTTTGCAAATGTGTTTTGCAAAAGGTTGAAGTCCATGTACCTATTCCTTGTGACATGATCTAAGTTTGCAAATGTGTTTTGCAAAAGTTGTAGATCATGTATAATCCCTTGGCATGGTCTAAGATTGTTTATTGCTATTTCCTTTGGACATTAGACCATGAGAGTGACTCTTTTGGATCTCTTTTGATTTATGCATTGATCTAATGTGTTTGAGATCATGCAAATAGATGGGTTGTGTAGCCCTTTGAATAAGCTTTCCATAGAGTCCAAGATCACTCAATTCCGACATCGGAGTCAAAAGTTATGACCGTTTTTCTGAGTGCTGTCTGTGCTGAAGCGGAAGTACCGCACCGACTTCCGGTACTACCGCAGAACGGTAGTACCGCATTTTATAACTGCGGTAGTATCGCAAATGGCCGACTAACGGCTATTTTTCTAGCCGTTATGGTGGGGAGCGGTAGTACCGGTACTGTAGCAGCGGTAGTACCGCAAAATCCTGTTTTTGACTCCAACGGCTAGTTTTGAGGTGTGGGTTATAAATACTCCCTTGTGGCCGGTTGGGGTAAGGTCCAAGGGACTCCATTTCACTCTTTTGAGCTAGTGTGAGGCTCTCCACTCAATTGTGCATGTGTTGCACTTTGTGAGAGAGGAGAGGTGATCTAGAGTGCATGTGTTGCATCTAGAGGAGGACTTTGTGTCCGGATTGAGCTTGTGCATTCGTTGCACGTGGTGAGAGTCAAGTGAGAGACTTGACTTGTTACTCTTGGAGTTTGCCGACTCCTAGACGGCGTGGGAGGCGTCGTGACCGGTGATCTTCTCAAAGAAGCTTGTGAGAAGACCCGGTGTGTGTGAAGGTTGGAGCTCACCTACCCGGAGCGGGGAAGAGCTACCACTAGTGGATTTGAGGTAGAAGGCTTAATTCGTGGAGCCGGTCCAATTCGTTTGGGCTAACCTCAACGTGGACTAGGGGAGACCGGCAAGTCTCCGAACACCACGGTAAAAAGAGAACGTGTCATTTGTGGTTTGCTTTCTTGTGCTCTTTTTACATTCAAGCAATTTACTTACTTAGCATTATTTTGATTGCTTGTAAACCTAGGATTGCAAACCTTGACCTAAGTAGAATTGTTGGTGCACTTAGGCGAATTTATTTGTTGTAGGCGCTATTTGAGCTAAACCAAATTGTTTTTAGCTTCCGCATTATATACTTGGTTTAGGCAAATAGAAAAGGTCTTGAATTGCTAATATTAATTTGAAGAAAATTTTTAGACCGCCTATTCACCCCCCCCCCCTCTAGTCGGCCTCCTCGATCTTACAACGACCACGGCAGTCATAATTACAATTGTCAACCACAGCCAATCAGATCTACGACTATCGACCGCGTAGTCGTAAAACTGGCTGTCGACTGCAAAGACACACACCGTGGTCGTACAGAGCAAGTCGTAAAGACATTTACGACCACCAAGTCGTAAACTGTCAGACCCAGATTTTATAATCCGGAATCTACTGTGTTTAACTGCACTATTCCCTGGATCAGTAGATAGTACACACAGTTACAGTTCTGAATATCAAAGTACATATCATGCGGAAATATAAATATAATAGTAGACTTACTCATGGGCCGATTAGGCCGAAATCAATAAATTGCAGCAGCGGAAGAACGCAGAACACAGGTGGGACCTTCAGGACATGCCCACAGGCAGCCAACTGGAGGTTCGCGACCTAGCCCTTGACATCTTCATCTTCTTTTCCATCTTGTCCAATTTTGCTGCTGAGACGCGGCGATGTGACTCTTGATTCTGAATTTTGTCGCAAAAGCGAGCGTGAGCACTCCGACCCCGTGCTCCGCGAGCCAATACACAGAATGCAAGTAAATAGTATGCATGGCTTAACAAGGAGAGGCTCGGGTTATTTTATTCGCCAAAAATCGCTTTTAGTAGCATTATTACTCTTATATAATCAAAGTGTTGTTACTGTTACCTAACTCTATTCTACAATTGCCAAAATTGACTTAATCCCCAAAAATGCACTTTCTTTATTGACTACTGTCTAAAACTCCAAACAGCAAGTGTCATCATTCATTTAATCCACCAATCATACTTTGTATTTTGAATTACTAATAATCCAATCCTGTCATTACTATCCATCAGCTCCTTCTGAACTCTAATAATTATCTTTCATAACTACTTTCACATCCACCGATATTGTTCGTATTCAATCCTTTTCATCATTGACTCACAATCATAATCCAACATTCTATCACGTTTTCCATTATCTATCACTAGCTAATCCACAAGTGTATCTTCACTGAAAATTCAATTTACCAAGATTAGAATCCACTAAATGTTATGAATTCTTCTCAGAAATTCAATTTATCCCTTTAGTACTTGATCAACTCCTACAAATTCTCATTTTCGTCAATATCTTCCGAGAATTCACTTTAATCACTAATATGTAGTAATCCAGCAAGTTACCTTTGTATGTCCTAATTCTCCAAAATCAATGCGCTATCATATATATCCACCAAGAATATTACTACTCAAGAATTATAATCCAATACTTGTATTATTTCTCCAAATCCTCAACAAATTCAATTAGATCATTTATCTAGTCTATCTATTTAACGGGACTCCACTAATTTATTTCTCTCAGGACACACCCTAGCATTCCCTTTTCATGATCGACATGAATCCACCAATACCTTTATGTATATACTAAAAACATCTATCTCCTTTTCTTACAACCCTGTTTATTCTACCCATATTTTAGGTTATAAGATTAGTAATGCCACTATTTGAAATACAATACGTAAAATTCCCTGAGACCTAGCAGTTTTGGAACAAATCTTAATGCTCAAGGGATATTAACTTGATCTACCATACATATGGCATTACACCATATGCCTGATATTTCCATACATATGGCATCACATCATATGACATCTTTCAGCGTTATAACCGCTTAACTTACCACTGGGACGACACCCAGGACAATTCAAATCAGGACAGTCCTTCGCCCTTCACTTTTCCATTCCCATTCATAAAACGTTTTGAAATAGAACTATATCTGGTTAAGTTCCCATGTCCACCCTTGACCGTGGGCACGGCTATTCGAATAGTTTTGACTCTGCAGAGTTTGTACACTTTCACCACAAGAGACAATCAACTCGTTGCCCCACACGATTCCTTAGTCATGTGGTTGAGCAGACCATCACAGTGACTTTTCAAAGTATCTAGACCCTTTTGTCATCTCACCCCTATGGGAGACTGCCCACTTGCGGTGGGTCCCATATGTTGCACGGGATGTTCCCCACAGCTACTAGCGTACGGGCTCCACTCCCCTCTGCGCTAGCACGACTGGGAAACTTCACCCTCCACTCGGTGTCCCTTTAGTCCTTCCCTTGCCCCTGCATAATTACTTCTCTCCCCCTATTAGTGAGATGAGTCCAGAGTTTTCGATAATCCACTTAGCCAAGTTGTACTTTACAGACTTGTGGTTGTACTGTTTTACACGGGTGACATGACGAGATTCGGTCCTTAGGGTTATCTGGGCGGTCTACCAATAACACACTTTGTGCTTCCACTGCACCACATATTCACACACTCGAACTAGTCCGCCCAGATATTTAAGCATGTTGGGGTTTTTGGGGACATAAAGTAATCATACCAACATATATCAGTCATTCCCACCATGACTGCCCGAATCAATTTCTCATGAGTAAAAGTGATGCTTGGAACAATTTCTTGCCCCGGGTTCCTAATCAATGCTAAGCATGGCATATAATTTAGGACTTATTTTCGAAATGTTACTATTATGTTTTTGCTAGGGCGACAAGGTTCACATATTCAGATATTCCAAAGGAGGGGTGATATTATTCAAAGTAAACAATGGGCACGTAACTAGAATATTAAATTAAGCATGTATTTGCATATAAATTAACAGCATGCAATTTGATAATTTAAAACAAGGTAATTTGCAGAAAACATAGGATCAACATGATCAAGGTACATATTGACTCGCCTGGTGCGGTTTACCGCGGTCTTGAGCTCACACAAGGTTGTCTCACGCGATGATCTTTAATTCCTGGTCTGCATCGATCTCGTCCTCGCTTGCTCCATCAAATCTTCAGGACTCCAGTTTCTAACTACGCGGCAACGATTGAACCGAAATAAAAGCAAATAACTCAAAGATCCAAGTAAACCCGAATAAACTCAACTTTTGTTTTATTATGAGTTAAGGGGTGATTTGAGGCAAGGCCGGTGGTAGAGAACGATGACTCGATCTATTATTAACAGTTTCTTTTATTATTTTTATATTTATCAAGGAAGTTCCATGAGTTAGGATGGACCTATGAGTAGGTATTAGTTCGTCGAGCGTTACTTTTCAGGGCATTTTGGCTTACCGAATTTAATTTTAGAATCTAAGTGTATAGCATTTTATGGGTGACATTTTATGTAGCCTCAGTTTTCATCAAACCTATTTCCACTTAGATTAGGATTCAGTTATTTGGGCCATCTCTTGTTATTTCAGGCTTAACATTACTATTTGAATACTTTTAATATTTTGTTAATTTAATGTTCCTCGGTTGATTATTATTTATTTACCTGGGCAAAGTTCATTATACAGGATCATAATTTTAATATAGCTATTTTAATTATATTTACCATTGGGGATTTAATGGTGGCTTGTTAACCATTGGCATATATCTTGATTTTGATTAGGGCAATCTTTGTTAAATTTGGTCATTTAACCGAGGTTGTTTTTCCTTATCATTGTCTTGAATTAATATTTAGTCATTTAGGTAATTATTCCAAACCATATTAGTTAATCATATATGAACTAATCCAAATTTAAATTTCAAGTTATCTCATTTATATCCTAATTAAATTTGCTTAACTTCTCTAATTATTCCCTAATTTTTCATGATTTTTGTTAATTAAATAGAGCAACAAAAAGTAAAGCAAAATATGGGGAAAATAATGCTGCCGGCCGGATTTGAGCTCGGGACCTCTCGGGCGGCAGAATCTCAAGTGGAGCGCTGGTAGCCAAATGGGCCGAAGCCTGGACTTGACTGAGGGAGGCGTAGGATTTGAGTTATGCTGGTAGCTCGGGGAAAAGCAGAACAGAGGAGCCGACTCGGCGGCAATGGTTGACGGTGACGGCGCCGGTGAGGAGCGGCCGGGGAGGCGGGCGTGGCCGGCCAAATGGGTTCACCCAGGGGTGAGGATGCCAGTGAAGGAGGCGGGGCAACCCGAGACGGCGGCGAGGTGGGCGGCGGCAGCATAAAGCGGCCGGCAGCAAGGTGGAAATGAGGGCGGCGGCGCCGACGTGGAGAGGGAGCAATTTGGCTTGGGCGTGAGCATTAGGAGATGAAGAGGAAGCTCACCAACGTGTTTGCGGGGCGGGAGATGCACCGAGGAAGGCTGGCGACGGAGGCCGGGGTCGGGCGGTGGCGGTGCACGGCGCCAGCGGCGTGCATGCGGCGAGGGCCTCGGCCGAGAACGGGGAAAGCTTCGCCGTGCTCCGAGGGTGCTCAGGGAAGGAGGAATCGACCTGGCGGGCTCGCAATCGGCGGCGAGCTTGTTGGCCGGCGATGGGGAAGAAAGGTGGCGCCGGTGGTGGAGAGAGCTCGAAGTTTCAATTACCTGGGAGGAGAGGGAGCTGGGAGTGCGGGGAAGGATTTGGCGGGTTCAAGGCTTCTTATAGTCGCGCGGGCACGGCTAGCCACGCGCGGCATCGTGCGCGCACGCCGGGGCTGTCGGGCGTGTCGCCAGGCGGCGGTGTCAGCGCGGCAGCGGGCGGCGGAGTTAAGGTGGCGCGATTCGAGGAGGCTCCCTCACGTCGCCCGTGTCTCGCGCCCGGTCTCGCGGCTTTTTGACCGAGGTTGAACGGGGGAGGGCGAGCCACCGTGCGGGGAAGAACAGGGAGCGGGGAAGAAGACAACGCTGCTGCCCGGGCCCATTCGTCAGAGAGAGGGCGCGGGGAAAAGGAAGAAGAGGCGCGGGTGGAGCTGGGTCGGCCGCTTCGGCCGGCCTGGCTCTTTTCTTTTTCTTTTTTTTTATCTCTTTCTTTCCCTTTTTACTTTATACATTTTCCTTTATATATACATATATATATATAATTCTAATTTTATGTGATCTCCTAAATTTCTGTATTTATTTATTTATTTCGAATTTCGTATATGCACATATATGTATATATATATGCATATGTGTCTGTATTTTTATTCATTCACTCTTTATTGCTAGTTATATCATTATTTCCAAAATGAGACTTTATATTTTAACTCAAGTTTCACTCTTTTTATACTGGATCATCTTTTCAGATTCGTGTTTATAATTTCAGTTTTCTAGTATTTGCATTTTTCCTTTTTGGCGTTATTAATGTTTGTCTTTATCTGTTATGACTTTGTTCAACTTTTGAAATCACAACCCAAAATCGGGAAAACACAATGAAATCCAAATTCCAAACAGAATATATGGCCAAAAATAATTCAAGAAATTCATATTTTCAAATTTAAATTTTTCAGGATGTTACATAAACTTGACTGCCGACCACAGAGGCACACAACGTGGTCGTAAAGAGCAAGTCGTAAAAGCACTTACGATCACCAAGTTGTAAACTCGACTGTCGACCATAGAGGCACACAATGTGGTCGTAAAATCAACTGCGACAATGTGATCATAAAACCAACTGTGACAACGTGGTCGTAAAATCGACTGCAACAACGTGGTCGTAAAATCGACTGCGACCAACGTGGTCATAAAATCGACTGCGACCAACATGGTCGTAAAATCGACTGCGACAACGTGGTCGTAAAATCCACTGCCAACCACGATGCTACCGACAACGTGGTTGTAAATGTTACTGCCGACCACGTGAATGTAAGAGCACCTGCTGACCAAGTCGTAAAGGCTTAAGATTAGACAAATAGGGCACAAACCTCTGTAGGATTGAAATGGCGACAGAGGGGGGTGAATGTCGCTCGCTTCAAAATCGCCCCCGAGAAATCGAACACTGATTTTCCAAAAAGATGCAAAACAAAGCAACTCACAGAAAATTAAAATTAATTTTGCTGAAATCTGGAACGCATGCGATACCCAAAAATTCAGCATAAATCAGAGAGTAATTAGTAAAAATTTCAGCTGAAAATAATGTTGTTTGATCTGCATGAAAAATGGTCAAAGATCAGCAAAAGAAATAAAAAGAAAAGGCACTAAGTGGAGTGTTCACGCTGCAGGAGAAAGCATCAAAGTCATTTCTCTGTATGTTGGCCGAAAGCACTAGAACTCAGCCGAACTGAAGACTTACTGCAGAACGTAGACTGAATGTTTGCACACAGGAGAGCAGCAGCCAACAGACGGGTACAGGGACTCAACAAAAACAGGAAATTGCTCAAAAATAAGCTGCTCTCTTTGAATCAAAAGATCAAGAAGATGAACAAAATAGTCCCGGGATCTTAGGATTGCAAGGAATTGAACTAAGGGGCTAGAAATTCTGAAATTGACAAAATCTAAACTTCTTGCAAAGTCTGAACCAAAATCCAAATTACTCCCCAACCATTGATCCTTTGGCCATGAAACTTTGAGGATATGTTAACAATAGCCATGGGATAATCCAGATCAAATTTCATGCCATTTCATGGAGGGAATCAAAAGCTACACCTAACCCTAGAAATGAAAACGGGAGGAAATCAAGAATAGAGGAAACAGAGAACCCAAATCTGAGATTAAATTGGGTTTGCTCATAGGATCAACTAGCCAATGGCTTTTGGGCATCTCCTATGTCATAGCAACCCATTTTGGTCCTCCTCAACAAGCAAGAACTCAAAATCAAGAAAATCCAGAAATCAAGCAAATGGAGAAACGAAGAACAGAACAGGGGCTCGGGAGTAAAACTTCAGATTTCATTCATTAGATCAAAGGGAAATACACGGAGTCCCGATACGCATGGACATTCAAACAAGAGGAATGATTACATGCTCTCAACTCATCCTCTCCCTCTCCATCTCAAGAACTCACAACCATACATGCTTGAGAGGAGGGATGAACACACAGACTCTCAAGAAACCATCGAAGGGGACACAGAAGGAACACAACTCTGCCTCCACCAACAACTCTCAACCACTAAAGCCTAAAGCCAAAACAACCTCTAAAGCCTATTTTGACTAAAGGAAACCCTAAAATCACTTCAAGTGTTCAAGTGGGCATGCAGCCCCTCAAACCTATTTATAGCCCACGGCTAACGGATTTCCACCCCGTTACGCCCGCTAAGTCCAACGGAGCCCGCTTCCGCTTGTGCAGCCTTGCGAAATTCCCGTTTCGCCCCTCCTGCACCTTCCGGGAAGCTTCCGCGCTCCTTGCCTCGCACGCCTCACAACCACCTCGAGTCCACGTCGTCTTTGACACCTCCCGACTGTTCTGACCTCAGCGCCACCTGCGCCTAGTCCAGTCCTTCGTGTCTCACCACGACTCCGCCTCGACGTCCTGCAGCCACACAGACAAGAAAACACGTCAAATAGCATCGCTCGATACATGAAAGCGTAAATAACATCATACTCACCAAATATGAAGTCCAAACCTGTCGAAGCACAGAATAGACATCCTAAACCATACGACCAAGTCCGACCGAGCCCGAATGTACCACGCACCGTCAAGGTCCGAACCATCCAAATCAAACTTGACTCTCATAACCCGTTGCCAATTACTCATCATACGGGATGACCTCCACATGGTCTCTCAACCTCAAAAACTAAATTCAATCTCTCTAAACCAAGGGTCAATTACTCATCACAAATATGGAGTCACCTCCATATGATCTCTCAAATGTATAGCTAGTAGGACATCTTGAACCATGGCATTGTTGCAGCTATTCGACAAACATGTTGTGGTATAAGTGTAGAATGTCTATTAAATTGCATTGTAACATTTTTCTCAACTACTGCGTGCAACATTAGTGATGAATTATTTGCAATAATGTCTTTTTTTTATTGGAAAAAAGACATCTGCATGCGGCTTAGTTGAGACCGTACGTATTCTTCTAGATATATTGAGTATGGCAATGTATTTATATTTTATGCGTCTAGCATAAAGTTTTTTTATGGGAAATTGTATCAATAACGTCTTAAAACACAAATTTAGAGGGAACAACGTCGCAAAGAGCATTGACCGGAAATAACGTTGTAAGTATCGTTTATCAGGGAAAACAACAGCACCGTTGACATGCCTTCAGTTCAGTGCGGGATATGACATCTCTAACCCTCTTGGTATTTTTGGATTTTCACACCCAAATGAGATGCTTGTAAGAAAAAATTTCCTCCATCTCCAATCTATAGAAGGGGATGTTCTCCAACCTCCCCTATATATCTCTATTTTCCCCTCATTTTCCATAACCTCATGGTATAGATTACGGAGAGACAAATACTTACTTGCGATTTTGGCTGGTACAAATGTTGGGCCTTTAACGTGTAGATCGTTTAACTTGTAGACCCTGTCTTGAAAAAATACTCCGTTTGAAAGTTAGATACTGTAGTAAAAGCCAAAAGCCACCAGCTTTTGAGGTAAAAAACAGACCCTAAGTTTTGGATGGAAAACTTAACGGTAGTGTTGTGTTCCATAATAAATTATTTTTGCGAGGCCATTCCTCTAATTTTTTTGTTTTTGGAATGTTACTGAACTGTTTGTCCTTTTTTTTCACTATCCACTGCTGATCCTACAAGTGAGAAGTATATATGAAAAAGTGGGAAACTGTGGATGGAGATAAAAGTTGATAAAGTTTTTGTCGCTAATTAAGAGGTGTTTGTACCGTAGGCCGTAGCCATCCCCCTAGCCACTTAATAAGATGGATATCACAATAATTTAACATAACGACCAAACATTGTGCAGAGACATAAACCTACTTTTTAAAATAATGATGAAAAACTCTTGACAAGTCTTACATATAGTGCAAAGTCATATACTACTCAACAGTATGTCCCACCCATTATTACAACAAGGCCATCATGTATGATCAGTTCCAGTCAATTAATTATCTGATCGTCTTATTCTCTGATGAACCTGAAGAATGAATCCAAGTCTTGAAGTACTCATTCCAGAGATTCATCTATACCTAATTCAGTTATACAGTGCAATATATATGCTCACTAGTAGTTGTGACTTGTGAGTTAGGATCATATATATGCTGCGACTGCTACTGCTACTAGAGCAGTCTAGCTCTCTAGCTAGCACTTCTAATCAGTAGAGCTCCTGGATGATATATATCAGCTACCGAAAGGCCGCACCAAACGGGGTCCAGAAGTCAACCGGCGTCTCGCTGGCCACCGCGAAGGTGCTCGAAATCGGGACCAGGCACAACCCTCGGCCGGTGAGGTCTCTGTTTGCCGCCGCCTCGCCACCATCTTTCGATTTGTCAGCCGAGCTCTGAACACGCATATGCATACATAAAGAGATTGATAGATCACCACTTGATCAAGCAATATATGACGATAGCAATATGTCAAAAAGGGGAAGAAAAGCATGCAGTATGAGCACTGCAGGTATAGCCGATATATAGTAGTACCTTCAAGTGGGGCACTTGTTGCCTGTTCTTTAGGTAAGGAGCACTAAGTCCCTGCGTTTGTATGCATACATGTGAAGAAATGCAAGTTGATAGGTGTTCAATTCGATCAGATCAATATTTCTGCATATATATGATTAAAGGGAGCAGCATTTCAGTTAGATGAGCACTTACACCAACTTGGTCATGGAGGAACTTGATGTACTCGATTGTCTCGTGCAGCACCGATGCCGTATCCGTCTGCACGCACGCACGCACGCCGAGGTTGATCGATCAGTTGTTTCATAAAGAGAATTCGGTCGATCTTGAAAGGAGTGGCTCTTTTGCAACATGACTATGAAGTTTTACCTTCAAGAACTATACGTATATAGTATTAGTATATGCATCCTCCACTCACCTTTCCAAAAGGGGAGACCAGTTGTTGGAGTGCTGTGATCCTGTCCCCTAGCTTCTCTTTCCTCACCTGAAACATATATACAAATTAATTAATGTGATATATATATATATATGTGTGTGTGTGTGTGTGTGTGTAGAACCATATTGTAAATGTTTATGGTTTATTTGTGTTGAATGATCGGTAATCGTGTTGAGTTAAAATTTAAATTTGTGAAAGTTTGCAAGTTTTCAAAGTTGCTACATGTCAGAGGTGATCTGACCGGACGGGGTGGGTGGTTTGACCACAAGTCTGGTGTGACCGAATTTTGGGGGGGGGGGGTCGGACTGCTGGTGCGGTGCAACCAGTTTTTAGTTGGCGGCTGGTTTTTCTAGAGATGTGCTCGCTTGTATGCGCGAGAGAAAATATGATTGATCCAACCAACCAATGGGTGGATGTCCGTCAAGGTAGGCCGAGTGGTCAGACCAGCATAATTGCCGCAGTCTAACTGGCTCCCCTATTACTGACATTTGACAAGATTGATGGCACGGTTGGACTGGCCGGTCAACGGCGGTTAGACCGGTTTTGACTAAAAATATTCAAGGGGTTTTGGATATTTGTGAAAAATAATCATAGGTTGAGTTTTGAAGTCCTATGTCATTGCATTCATGGTACATAAAGTATGTTGGACTAATGTGGGTCAAGTTGTGAAGAACTTGTACTCATAAACAATTTCTTGATCTTTAATATACATAAAACTTGGAGGCAACCATGGACGATGGCATGGACTGGGATGAGTTGAGATACAATCAAGGTAGTCGGGCGGGACGGCAAGTGAGGCATGGTCGAGAGGAACTGACACGGAGAGACTTACCGATATGTGAGCCATTAATGAATCTATACATTGCAGACATAGGGATTATTTGCAAAGGAGAAGATGAACATGGACTAGGCTTACGGAAAAGGTGAGATCCACGATACAAGGGTGTTTTGGTGAGTAAGCCAATATACCAAAAATAGCAATAGGATCATAACCGTGGCACTTAGAGGGCATTAGAAGAGCAATTTAGATCAATAAGACAATGAGGAGGCGAAATGGATGGGAATCTTGTTCCTTAGTGGGTTTGGGTTTATGTGCTTTGAGAAGTGTGCATAAATCATGTGTAAGTGTAAAACCTAGTGTATGTGGGGTTGATGGGTTCCCTGATTATACTAATAGATAGTATCCATTAGGATTAGATGTAGGTTAGTTACTCCATCTATATGAGTGGGATGAGTTGGAGTCATGTGGTCGAGGAGAAGAGAACCAACCATTCACTCGTTAGGCTTTCCTTGTAGTGGAGGCTTTGGGTTAGTGCTTTTGTCTGAGAATTGGAGTGGCTATAAAATATTCATCTATAAGTTAAAATAGATCAATCTTGTTTATTCTACATTGTGTGTTCTTACTCTTGTTTATTTTGTACTTGTTTTGGCTGGTGTTTGGCCCTTTCGCCTTCCTTTTTGATCTTACTAAGTTTCAAGGATATGTAAGTGATGAAGATACCTCATGAGAATCATATTTCATCCATCTAGATACCAGTTATAGTAAGATCTTAAAGGTTACCCGGTTTGGTTCGATTTGGAGCTCTTCTAGTGATATCTTGTTCCTACGATTCTAGTCTCGAATCTTTAGGTGCTCTAACTTGTTGTGACATATGGAAACTTATCTAGAACTATCTTCAACACGCGATCAACTCATATCTCAATTTCTTGAGTTTACCTAGTTTTGATGCAAGCTTGCTGTCTTGAGGAAAAGTTAAAATTTTACAAAAATCACTGTGATCCTTGTATGTGTTAGGTTCTTGAGATTCTCAATAAGGGGAGTGCAAAGTTTCGAATTATTTAGAGATTGCACTATACTTTGTTTTGGTTCGGGCTTATTTTCAATTCTGGATTAGGGGTGTGGTCCTACCGCCCCCAAGCTTGCAGTCCAACCGGAGGCCAGTTAAACCGGCCGTCATCGGCGGTCAAACCGCTCGGCTGATCGAATCGCTTCCTCGTAGCGATCCGACTAGCTCTGAGGAGTTGAACTCTATTTACTTCCGTGCTTTTGGTGAGTACTTTGTTAGTGTGCAAATCTAATCTTACTAGCTTCCAGTAGCTAGTAGAATGAAAGTTTTGGATTACCTTTTAGGGGTAGAATTTAAAGACATCATTCATCTCCCTCTAATTTATATATCGAATCCAACAATATATGAACTTTACTAGCTAAAGGAAAATATATGTTTGAGGTAACTAAATTGAGCCATACCTTGAAGGTCGGCAATGGCGATGGTGTCCCAGTTCTCGGTTTCTTGTGCGGCGTAGTATCGGCGTTCGCCTTCTTTGTGATAACTGAGTTGGAGTTTCCTACTCCTTCTAATGCACTCTGAACATATAGATAAAGAAATTTTAGAACTCTGGAGATTGTCATATACACTAGGTAGCTATGCTGAAGATGTGCTATTTGTGTATTTATGTATACCAGTATGTGTATGTATACTAACCTTGGCTGCAAGGCTTGCCGGCCTAGTCTGCACCGGCGGCGCCGTTCCGGCAGCGCCTAAGCCTGCCCCGTCTGCCGGTGTAGTAAACCCGGTGGAAGGGTTCCAAAACGGCGTGTTATTGGTGAACTGCATCGGCTGCCGGATGCTGGCTGCTGGCGCTTGGTTCATCGTCTGCTGGAACCCCCGCGAACTTTGCTCCGCCGCCACTGGCTCCGTGAGGCTTCTCAGCAGCGAGGATCGGAAACCGCCATACGGTGAAGTCGGCGAGGAGAGCAGCTCGAACCCAAGATTGGACAGGAACTGGTAGTTCTGACCATGGTGGTCCTGTAGCATCAGGTTGTTATTTGATGATGAGGGACTCATCAAACTTGGCATGTTGATATGATTCTGATCACTTCTTGAGCTCATGTATCCATGGAAACCAGATCCATCCCTGAGATCAGGCACAAAAATCCTAGTACTTTATATATGTGTATGTACCATTATGGCATCATGCATACGATCATGAGTTCATAACTCACGAGAGAAGTGAGCGCAAGAATTATATATACACGTGTTGAACTCACAGGAAAGGCTGGTTCCAGCCGGTGGCGAAACCGGCGGGCACCGTCTGTGGCACGGCGACGGTGGCCGGATCGGCGACGCCGGTGGGTTCCTGGAAAGTTATGGAGCTGCCGGTGGCGAGCGAGTTCGGTCCAGGCGACTCCGAGGAGGCCGTGTTACTCGACCTCGATCTGTTGCCGTCGACCACATCGACATGGCCACCAGCAGCTGCCGCACCAGACCAGGCGCCAAACCCGGGCATCTCCGGCGAGCACGACGAAACAGGCGGAGCCACCGCCGTGCTCCACCAGTCGCCACCGTGGCTCGTGGTTGGGCAGCTGTACATGGCTGGAGCAGCTGCAGCACGGATCATCTCCTGGTGATCTGCCATGTCTACCTTAATTGCTTTGGTTTCTTGGTAGTTTAGCTAGCTAATAGCGTGCAAGTAGTCAGTGGTGAGTAATGAGTATGGCGTAGTAGTGCTCGATCGCTCGGCTATTTGGTGTGGTGGGCAAGTAGCTAGGAATTAATGGGAAAATTAACCCAAGGGATTAAGTAAAGGTGAGTGGATAGTGGCGACGTGGTTTTATACAAACCGTTGGAAATAAAGCGGGGAGGAAGATGAGGAGGAGGAGGAGGAGGAGGAAGAGAAATTAGGTTTTCTGACCGGGAAGGTTAGCCGGGTCGTCGACGGTCTGACTGCGACGCATTAATATCGCATGCCATTTGGTGCGGCTGATCATGATTAGTAGTCGCTCATCAACAGCTGAGACTGCGATTATTTCACGAGAAAATTTTTGAGATTGTTCGATATGATGGCGATTGTTTCCTACGTACGTACGATACATGTCCTCTACGGCCGTACAATTAGTTTCTTCTGCATGATACTTTCTCTCTACCTGACCGGTACTCGATCGATCCATATACATGATCTTAGCAATAGTTTTCGCTCGCGCGCCTACATTCCAAAATGCTTGATGTAATAATGTACCTGTATTTATGTTCGCAATAATCGGATAGGAATATGCATGCATGGTGAATTGGTGATAGTAGTAGTATTGCACCTAACGCTATTAGTTGTCTATGTACGTGGTGGTCCACTGGTCCTCTCTAATCTAGTCTAATTGATCAGGTAATTAACCCTAATCTGTGGGGACTTGACTAGTTCGTATCATGCATGCATATATTTCTTTTTTGTGTTTTGCATATTTCCAAGTCCCTTCTAGCTAGGGTTTCAAAATCCGTTTCCAGACCGATCCATGCTAAACAGTGGGTATGGACTACTGGGTATTATTCTAGGTAGAAACGTGTGCAAAATATAAATACCAATCATTGGCCAAAATTTGCCCGAGGGTCGTTTCTAATTAGATTGAGTTGTGAGCTATTATCAACAGGTTCCTCCGTTTTTTTTCTTTGAAATTCCTTTGAATCAAAGAAATCTTAATCTTCACTTTTGTAAAGGAATATAATGTCCAGTTAGAAACACACGAAAACGAAGGACTCAAAGAGGAATTTTTTTTAAGACTACTTGTATTGCTTCACAAATGGTTACACAGGGTCGGGGGTTAAACTAATCTGCTGCCCAGGAGGGGTTTGCACCAAGCAGTTCACTGCTAGCAACAACGATTAATGTTTCCATGTCAATTAAAGTCCATTTTTCTTATGATATTTCCCGACCACTTAAGGCACATCGCGGTCCACTGTAAATGTCCAACATATCCATAGACTATACGTGGCACTCACAATATTTTCCATGAATACTCATATGGGTCGATCAGAGCCACCTGTCAACCATTTGGTGAGAGTTACAGGTATACCTATAGCTTTCATATCGTCTACGTCTTGTGTGGAGGACGAACGACTGGCTGTTGGTACGATATCGCGCCCTAAAAAATGAATATATACCAGCTCAGTTCCTTGTATGATCAGGGTACGTAGCATGGTAAACCACCGATACGTATTCCCTCTGCAGAGAATACGTATGGAAATGCGTCAGGAAGACGGCGGCCAGAATCCACGGTAGAGACGGAAGGAGGAGATCGAAGAAGAAGAAGAAGAGCCGCTGACGTCATGCTTATGACGAGCTGCTATGCTACGAAGAGGTTGGCCAGGCGAGGTGCGGGGTTGCATGTACCGTGTGGTGCGAGGCCAAAGCCGTGGGCCCCGCGCAGGGTCGCACGCGTGCCTGGCGAAAGCGAGCCGCGCACTCAGGCGCGCACGCGTGCTACACGTACGCAGTTGCGCACACCGAAATTGCACGCATGCATTGAGCCCACACCTGGTAGCTCTCCGCCGAATTATTTTAGGTTTATGATTTTTTTCTTAAATAAATAAATAGAATAGTTTTTTATCATCGTTTTAAAGCGATTTATCAAGACAGTCTTTTTTAAGCTACTTATCGATATTCGATTTGTTTACACAAACGTTTATGCTAGAGATAAAAATTATAAGCCGCAGCCGTAAATTGTAGTCGAAAAGAATCCACTGAGGTCCTCGCCGGCACAAGTGATAGATTAACCTAACTAGTCTACTCTAGAGAATGAATAGTAGTATATTCTTTAGTCCAAAGGCAAGATATTCCCAGAAAAAGGAAGATAATGACATGGATAGTGTTGTGTTCTCTCCGGCTACTGCTGCATGTATTGACAAAACTTTGACTATTTCTAGTTAGTCTACTCAAAGTGGGTGGAACAACGAGCATTAGGAGTCAAGTCAATCTCTGGTAAAATGTAAATTATCTTCGTCGTAGCTCGACAGATTTTCAAATGGAAGTTTTAGAAATATATGAATTATACATGAGTAGGGCTAGGCATGAGATTGCAACGAGGATACGGTCTCCCCTCTGATTTCTCCGTCGCCCCATATGTCGTAGAATATGTGGTTGTTCTACACTTCCTGTGTTTGCCAATGTTAATGTCTTATTTTCTCAATACGTTTTATAATTGCCTGTTCATATTAGCTATGGTTGATAGTTTTTAGTTGAACATGATAACTTTTAGCTGGAAATAAATAGTAGTAGCTTTTAGAAAAGGAACGAATGGTGCAAAAAGTAAGGAGGATATACGTGCGTGATACGGAAGCGAGAGAAGTAGGATACGTGATATATCTATAATCTTTGCCTTATCTCCGAAGCGAGATAAGTAAAGAAACTACTTTAAAAAACTTAGTGTTCATATTGGACCGAGCAAATACTAGATAGCAGTTTACATTCTTTTAAGTTAGAGCTATCAGTCTCTCACCTCTAAGTCCAATTCTGCCACGGAGCTAGCCTAAGCCCTAGCTACTTTGTGCATCCCACACATCTCATGGCTTTGGGGACTGGTAAATGATAACACATGGTGGTCGCAAGAGCTCGTGTGCATAGGCATGTTATAAGTAGGGAAATTTGTATCACCAAAATGTCATCGATAACTAGCGGTTACCAACCTTATTGACAGGGATCAATAAAATTTTATATCAAGCAAACAAAGTCAGATTCAACAAAATTCATATAAAAATTCAAAAAAAAATCAAATTCAATATTTTTGGTCAAAAAATTCTGAAATTTTCAGTAACCAGCGGTTACCGATTGTATCGCTACCCTCTGATAAGATTTTTACTCCGATATAATTTTCTCTGGTTACACGTCCGCTATGAGTGTGTGTGAGAGGAAGATAATATATGAGAGGGAGGATGCTCTAAGAAATTGCAACACGCGCAAGAGTCAGCGAGGGTTGACTTCTCTGAGGTAGTGAATGGTATTGTCAATGGAAAAGAGAGAAATGACGTCCTGGACATGAATGGAGGCCGTGTTTGCCAGCGTTGACACGGTGCAAGCTAGGAGTAAGGCTTTAAGACTTGGCTCTCTGATCATTGTCTCGTGGACTCCATTGGTCAACACGAGGATCCAACTTTCGATCCCATCCCATCACCTTTTGGTTCAGCTCTGTTCATCATGCATGACACCTCCCTGCCCAGAAGCGACTTTGCTTCGTTTACTTGGATTCTAGTGATATAGATGTGTGATTTTTCTTGCCTTCGATTCTTTAAGTACTACTACTAGTACAGAAGTCAACGCATGCGGATGTCAACTTTGGAAGTTTCCTGCGAGATCTTGTCAAGACAGTTCACGGTCTCTGAAATGTCAATCGTAGTCGTGTTCTGCAGATATTTTTTTTCATTCTGCCTGCCCAGGGAGAGCTCGTTCTGAGGCACCCAGTCTGTACCACCTATACGGACCCACAAAGGGTGTGTGTGTCAAGCTATCAATTTTGGCCTCATGCGAACAGAACAAGCAAAGAATAATATCAGCGTTCCGGTCCGGTTCAATTGGACTGTGCCAGATGATTTTTTTTATTTTCAGTTTTTGATTGAAATAATACTATAGCAGTTGGAAGAAGTTGTAACTGAAACTATAGGTATTTAATTCGGCTGTTGGTTTTTGATTGAGATGATTTTAAAAAAAAAGTATGATAAAAATTGAGAAGGATTAAATGAATATGAAAGAAAAGAAGATAGAAAATAAAAATGGGAAATGGGAAAAAATTCAACAAGCAACGCTGGGCGATGCGTTCGGGGCCAATGAGGAGGGGCGACGCTAGCTGGGAGTAGCGCCAGCGGGGCCAAGGGATGAGGGAGCGATGGTAGAGGCAAATGAGGACACCGAGGAGCACGATCAAGCTGTGGCCACTAGATCTGGCCAAGAAACACCAACGAGTGCGACAACTAGGGTGGGGGAGAGGCATGGTGAGGTACAACGCAATGGCCGAGATAGAGAATGGCGCCTGGCAGCCCTTAACTTTACCTCTGCCTTCTCCAACTTGGATGGCTAGATCCAATGGTCTACTCGTGCAGATCTGGCAAGTGTGGGGGAGGATATGGTGCCTTGGTGACTCGACGACCACCACCACGACTGCCACTCCCTCTGGCGCCTACCTTCATATTGACCGTACATGCACCGAGCAAGACCTCTCCCGCACTGATGCAAGGGGGCTAGGGCAACCCTGCCGTGGCCATCGCATTCCGTCTTTTCCTCATGCTCCGAGAGAAGCCACTATAGCACAACCAATAAACGGAAGCCGTTGCAAAAGGCAGGGTATTTAATTCGGCTTTTGACTTTTGAAAATCGACATAGGTTGAAATAGTCTCTTACACAGAAGAAGTGAGATCTCTCCCTAAGAACATGTGACTATTTCAATACCCTTAAATCAGTGCTTGAATCAGTGGATTCCCGTCCAACAGCCTAGAACAATCTATCTATACATTAATTCCCCACCGCCATCCCAAAGCCTTGGCAGGCTCGGCGAGCGCTGCGGCTGAGCCTCCCCACGCCATCTCTCCTCTTCCCGTCCCCCCGCCGCTTCACTCCTCCTCCCGCGCTTTCTTTCTGACTCCGGCGTCTTCCCCTACGCCATGGTCGTCGCTTTCAACAATGGCGGCTCCACTCTCTCTTGATACGAGGAAAATATCGGTGACGCAGTGGAGCGCACATTGGACAAGAGGGACGTACGTCTGGTGCCAGAAGCGAAGTATTTAGCTTCGTTGGCCGTGGCGGTGCACTCGGCCTTGCTTCCTTCTGATGAACATCCTAACTCACCGTGCTACAGCCTGAGATGGACGACGACATGTATCGCGGAGCAAGTCCGAAAATGAGTTTTTTTTAAAGGAAAGTGAGAAATTTGACCCATGTACCCAAAAAAACCATCCCAATGTGACGATAGAGAAATTTGACTCATGTACCAAAAAAAAGGGTTTTGTTAAAGTTGCTATTTGATATCTAATCCAAAAATCATAAATTTAGATGATAACTAGGAAGAAAATATCCGGGTGATGCCTATACACTCCAAAAAAAACCATTCCAATGTGATGATATACTGATTTCCGTTGAAGAGGTACAGTTGACATCTGTTGTTGATAACGTATGTATAACCGTCGCAGACACCATTGCCGTTTTATTCCATCCAGCTGAACGATTTTGATCGGTGTGAAACATTGGAGATTTTGGATACCTTTCCTTCCCCTGTTGAGTCGCGTCCACGGGCCCATGTATGGACCCATCCGTACAGTCCGTGTGGGCACACCACCAGGCTCCAAGTCCGTGGAAGGCATGAGATGCCATCAACAAAAAGGAGAGAAAGAAGAAAAAAAGAACCACTTGTGCAAGCACAACTACACAAGCCACCATTCATGTACTCCGTATATTTCCATGTACTCCGTATATTTCCATGTACTCGAATCGAGAATCACGTTTTGATCTACAAAATACATGGCTCGAATTGTGTTTAGATGTGGTATATAGAGCCTACTCTTGCCTCTCCTTGAAAAAGCCATTTTGTGAACAGTTCGGCCCACGGCCCATGAATGGCCCATACAATTCTGGCACGTGGACTCTATAACGTGGTCACCTGCATGGGACGAGAGTTGGCTGGGATGGGCTTGATTTATGTTGTGTTTGGTTGGGTGGATGTAGGTAGATGAGATGGGATGATACAGTATTTGATAAGATGGATGGAATAGGATGAGGGCGACTCGTGCAATTAGATCATTTTTTGAATCGGGCTCATCGTTAGGCTTCCAACGAATACAAGAATGTCGAACACGGATATTGTATGCAAAAGTTATGCCCGTTTTACTAAACGTGTCTCAAAACTGAATTCTACTCGGACTTAGGTGGGAGATTATGAAATTTTGAGAGATTACGAGCCGGGAAACATATTACGGATGATTTTTAATACAAACCGTCTATGATATCTTTATTATCACATATGGTTTTCTAAGAGATTGTTTGGTTTGGTAGATAGAATGATACAAATTATTGTTTGATTAGTAGGATGAGAGTGGGTGATATAAATCAATTTTGTGTTTGATTGGGTGGACAAAGGTGATGAGATGATTTAGAGTGACCCTTGTTAAGTTTACCTTGGAACTGAATGAACACCAAATCATTGTGGCAATGATGATTCTGAGTGGCAGATTGCGCCATGGTTTATTGAAATACTTATGAACTGTAGTAGTTGTCTTAGGGTGCCTTTGGTTGAGCTTTTGGGAGCTACTTTTGCTTCCAAAAAGCTAAAAGCCAACCAAAGGGGTGGAAACCAGAAGCTGCTTTTTCAGAAGCAGCTACTTTTGGGTAGTACAGTTTTGAAAGCACCTTGGACCCTGCTTTTGGCTTTTGGCTTTCTGCTTTTTGAAATGGTGAAAATAGAGAGCTGTTTCATAGTTGTTTCAAGGAAAATAGAGATAGGAGGTAAATTTTATACTTGTTTGAACCAAATAGCTTACAGCTTTTCCACAGCCCACAACCTACAGCAGCTTTTCCACAACCCACAGTTCACAGCAGCTTTTTCAGAAGCCACAGCTTTTTCAGAACCTGCCATTTTTAAAGTCTCGACTGGTGCAGGTGTATTTCACAGCCAGCACATGTAGCAATGTACAAAGGTCACCCATGGAAATCCGCATTCCAATGAAGTATTTGAACAGCTTTTGTGAAAATGAGCTGTTACTTTCTTTAAAACGAGTATAATGACAGCCCGCATTATATACATTCAGTTCTGCTCTCGACCTCCTTATACGTTGTGCTAAATGTGAATTCAACCATAAATTTGGTGGTCATCGTGCTAATCTAAACTAATAATCCACCAGTTTAAATTATCCTACATCCACCCAATAATTATCTGCTCCACAGTCATAACCTTAACTACGTTCACACCACAATATGCACCCATAATTACACCATCCTAAAAACGTCCGCACCAGATTAACTCTCCTCTAGGGCTGGACGAAAAACTCGAAGCTCGTTAGCTCGCTCGGCTCGGCTCGTTAGGATAACGAGCCGAGCCGAGCCAAGATTTTAGCTCGTTAGCTATAACGAGCCAACTCGAGTCAGCTCGCGAGCCGCTCACGAGCCAAACGAACCATGCTTCCAGGAATTTAGATATGCATATGCTGCTTCCATGGACCTAATTTGTACTCTATTGCATGTGTTAATGTGTAAATTTGTACTCTATTGTACCCAAACAAGCCATGCATGTGTTAATTTGTACTCTATTGTACCCAAACGAGCCAAACGAGCCTAACGAGCCAAACGAGCCAAACTTCCATGGATGAATATATGATGGAGATATTTTTTGGCCCTGGCTCACGAGCCAAACGAGCTAACTCGAGCTTTTTGTCGAGCCGAGCCGAGCTGGCTTTTTAGCTCGTTAGTTATAACGAGCCAGCTCGAGCCAGCTCGTTATCCTACCGAGCCAGACCGAGCCGAGCCGAGCCAGCTCGATATCCAGCCCTACTCTCCTCCATTCTCTCTCCTTACTCAACCATATCCGATGGTCATCCTTTAATGGATCTGCAGTACCCTACCGCATCCCCGACGCTCGCAGCTTGCATACATGCAGGTCGATCGTCTTCTGTTCCAGACCCGCGGATTGTTCTGATCGTTCATCCCCCGCCTCCCCCGAAGGGCCCCGCCTCCGCCGTCTCCCCCGAAGGCTGCCGCCTCCCCCGCCTCCACCGAAGGGCGCCGCCTCCATCGCCTCCGCCGTCTCCCCCGAAGGCCGCCGCCTCCCCCGTCTCGCCTCCCCCGTCTCCCCCGAAGGGCGCCGCCTCCACCGCCTCCCCCGTCTCCCCCGAAGGCCGCTGTCTCCCCCGTCTCCCCCGAAGGGCGCCGCCTCCCCCGCCTCCCCCGTCTCCCCCGAAGTCCCCCGCCTCCCCCGCCTCCCCCGAAGGGCGCCGCCTCCCCCGCCTCCCCCGACTCCCGCCGCTCCCCCCGTCCTCCACCGCGCCGCCACTCCCTCCGCTCCCCCCGTCCTCCACCGCGCCACCGCTCCCCCATCTCCACCTCTCCCCCGCGCCTCCACTCCCTCCGCTCCCCCCGTCCTCCACCGCGCCTCCCCTCCCTCCGCCTCCCCCATCCTCCACCGCGCCTCCCCCCATCCTCCACCGTGCCACCCCCCATCCTCCCCCATCTCCGCCTCCCCTGCGCCTCCGCTCCCGCCGCTCCCCCGCACCTCCGCTTCCTCACCTTCCCCGCGTCTCCGCTCCCACCGCTCCCCGCACCTCCGCTCCCCCCATCCTCCCCGATCTCCGCTCCCGCCGCTCCCCCGTGCCTCCTCTCCCTCCCCTATTCCCCCCACAAGGGGCAGATGGCTCAAAACTCTAGACCCTTACTAAGCCCCGGGTGTGGGGTGTCTGCAGGAGGAGGGCGGCCGGCGAGCGGTGGTGCTGGACGCCACCGTCTTCCACCCGCAGGGCGGTGGCCAGCCGGCGGACACCGGCGTCATCTCCGTCGTCGCCAGCGGTGCCGTCGTCGTGGACAACAGCTCCGCCTTCCGGATGGACCCCGAGGTGCCGTTCGTGATCCCGGAGGTCAATCCCGAGGCCATGTCGAACGTCCGGCTGGGGCAGGGGACTATTGTGGCGAACCCTAACTGCTCTACCATCATCTGCCTCATGGCTGCCACGCCACTGCATCGCCACGCCAAGGTATCACATTTTGGCACTTGGGATTACGCAAGTGTCATCTTTAGGAGAATGAATTGTGGTAGAGACCAGAGATAACTACCTGCTTTCTTTAACATTTCATACGTGAAATAAGAAAGATCTTAGTGGTACCTGAATCCTATAAATGTAGAAATGTACAATCTCTAAGGCTTGGATGCCCAGAACCAAAGATTAATCTCATCTTTGAAATTCTGATGCCTGAAACCAAACAAAAGTGTAATCTTTGAAAGAATTAATATTTGAAATCAAAGGTTATCTTTAGAAGAAGCAGTGCCTGAGACCAAAGATTGGTGCATCTGAACTGAGTTGGTTTAATTGGAAAAGGTAAAAGGTCAAAATGGAATTCGGTAACATTGCACTTGCTTCATTTCCTGCTCACATGTGTTTGGCTTTGTGAATCTTCCACTAAAGCAATTTAAGGCTTTAAGCCAACAAAGATAAGCTTTAGTTATGCTTCTACGTTTCAGAGGCACAAGAAATTTTGCATCTGTCAATGCATTTCGCTGAATTATGATATCTCTGAGCTCCAAGCTGTGGAATTTGGTCAGATCCTTAATAGTGCTTGACGAGATCATACTAAGCTTGTCAGTAGGGAGTACCGGCCATAAATTGATCATAGTTAATATTCTTATTTCTGTGCCCTGGTCTGCTTGAGTTCTTAACATCATTTGTAGTGTGTGAGCTATAATATTTTTATAATCTGCTTACTGCTGCTTGAGGACTACTATGATGTGTATTTGATATGTAAATGTTTGCTTGTTGGGTGTACTGACTTACTGACCGAACAAATTGATGGCAATATGTTGATTGTCAATGTGGCAGGTGTTAAGGATGGTTGTCAGCACGTATCAAGCAGCAAGTGGTGCTGGTGCTGCAGCCATGGAAGAACTCAAACTTCAGACTCAAGAGGTAAACATTTTTCACTTACTATGCCGCTCTTTCCAGTTGTGGTACTTTTTTTCACGGAAAAGTTATAGTACTAATTCAGTTACATGATCGACGTTTTTATTTAGGTCTTGGAAGGGAAGGCACCAACATGCAACATTTTCAACCAACAGGTTGTAACTCCGTAATATCCTGACCTGAACTCAATTCTAATTACTTTTTTTCATCCGCTCATCATGTTGAATGTGTTTTTCCTTCTGCAATATGCTTTTAACATATTTTCACATAATGCACCAATCCTTGAAAACGGGTATAATGACTTAATGAGGAGGAGATGAAAATGGTGAAGGAGACTAGAAAAATCTGGGTAAGTGAAAGCCTGCCCATTGTCCTAGAAAGTCTTTGCATTACTCCATCAAACTTTTCTCTTAAACCTGGCACTTTAAGCAAACATGAATGTCCTAACTTTATTCTCCTCCATTCCTAGAATGACAAGGATGTCAAAGTAACTGCAACCTGCATACGGGTTCCTGTGATGCGTAGATTATAATGGGGCCAAAAGGTTGCCTAGATTATAATGCTGTAGATGAAATTCTAAATGTTAGAGCTCTATATAACAAAAAAACTCTTACCTTTCTTAATATGAAATTTTCACTGATAGATGAACACTATCATAATTTTATTATACATTGTGCTCTCAAGAAAGGCATCCTGTAAAAAGGCGAGAATATCGAAAATAAATGTATGTTATGACAAACATTCAAAACTAAACATGATATTAGATGATTAATCAGAAAAACTTTATTACTTATAGCTCATAGTTACTACAAGCTAAATCAGTGGCCAAGAGAAAAGGAACTAAAGCACGATGTTCAAATTTCCTTCTTGTGAGAAACAGATTACCACAGATGTCAAAAATTGAATAAAAGAATTCAGATCAGATCAGTGCTTTGAGTTGAACACATAATCATATATCCTAATACAGTAAAGGATCAGTACTTTATAGCTCATGGTTACTCTGGCTGATTATGGTGTTATCTAGAATAGAATGTAAAACATGGCGTATCTAGAATGACCATCCCCCCTCCCTGAGTGTATATTTTCAAACATGCTGTCTCTTAAAATCAATTCAAAATATCCTACACCACCACATCAATACATGGTTGCTCAGATAACCCGTCACAGAACTTTGGAGACCCAACATGTGCTAGAAGCAGATTTGAAACGTGTGCCATCAACTGCAGGTGTGCAGGCAGCAATACAAATGAGCACGCACATCCTAGAATACTTGGGTATGCATGCTGATTGCTAATGTTCGAGCAAGAGATGGTGTAATCACTATAACAGTAGGCAACCTAATCAGACAAAGTCATCATAATATAAACAAATTTGTGTTTGACATATATATATTACTTATATATATGTTGTTTTTGACATGTACAGGGCAGTGCCAAAGCTGTGCTGCTTAGTTGGGTGCATTACAGTCATACAATGGAGCTTGACAGTCTAAGAGAGGCGTTTGACCGAGTTGTTGAAAAACATTCATTATCTTCTGCTAAGGCTCAGGAAGCTATTGATCAGATAGTGAATGAAGTTGAGCGGGCAATTGCGAAGATGCAGATTGAAACAACCGAAAATTTGAAAAATCAAAAATTTGAGTTGATTTGCTTGAGTTTGAGCTCCATCTCCTCCACAACCCTATCCTGCACGAATCTCCACGCAAAACCACCCCTTAACCCTCCCCATTACGGCGTCATAACGGTGGAAAACGGGATTTTTCTCCCGGCCACTGTTCCCGTCCGGCAAAAGCGGCGCCGCCCCGATTTTTCTCGTTGCCGCCTCCTCTCGCGCCTTCTAGCGCCTGCGCGGCCGCCATCCAGCTGCAGCTCCGTACCCCCGTCACCCCCTACCCGCTCCCAGCACTCAAGTGCTCCCCCTCTCACGGCCGACGCCCTCCCAGCCAGCTCAAGCGCCTCCCCTCTGCCACCCTTGACCAGCGCCTCTCACAGTCGACCTGCGGCCTCTGACAGCTTCCTTGACCGCCGCTCTCCTTCGCCCCGAAGCCAGCCCGACCATCTTGAGCTCCAAGCCGAGGCGCCAGAAAAATCTTCCCCACCGCCTCCCGGCCAAACCGCCTTACCCCGCCTATTTAAACGCTCCCGGCCCTCCCTTAGCCTCCCACGTCTTCCCCGCAGCTCCCCGGCCATCCCCATAGCCCCCAAGCCGCCCCATTGCCGGTAATTGAGAAAAACCCCCAAATCTCAACCCTAACTCGATGTCGGCCCTCCCCACGGCCATTCTCCAATTCCATGCACCAGTAGCATCCCCAAGCCCCCTAAAACCTTCCCCGGCCATTGCTTTGAGCTCCCAAACCCCCACCCTCCCCAGCACCGTGAGCCCCCTCACTCCCAAAACCGACCACCGTGGCTGGCCCAGCTCAGGCCACCCGAGCTTCGGCCAACCTTTCCCCTAGCTCACCCGAACCCTAGTGATGCTCAGAGACCAGCCAGATTGCCATGGGAAGCCGCCCCTCGCCCACGATTTCAAAATTCCCGCAAGGAAGGAGGAGCTCGCCGCCGGCGAACGCCGCCTCCGCCGGCCGTCCAACCACCCGAAATGGACCCCTCTCACTCCCAGGAACCCGTAGGTGGCCTCGGTTTGCGTCTCAGGTCACCGGAGCTCCGCCGCCACTCGCCGCCCGTTTCCTCTGCCTCTCCGCGCGCGCGGGAACGCGTTGGAGAAGAAGAACAGTGCCCCTGGCACTGTTCACCCGACCCCGCCGCGCCGACTCGGCTGAACCGAGCCAGCCGACCGCGCCCGACCGCAGCGCCCCGCGCCCGCCCGCGCCTGGCGTGCCCGCTCGCGCGCCGCGCCCGCGCCCGGTGCCTCCGACCCGAGCCGCGGCGACTTGATCCAGCCGAGTCCGCTCCCCCGCGCGCCAGTTGCGTCGGACCCGAGCCCGAGTAACGCGGTTCGGCTGAGTCAGCTCGCCCGAGCCCGAGGAACAGTACCGAGTCCGAGGAACAGTGCTAGCCCAAAACCCAAAAATGCATATTTATACTCCCCGGATCCGTTTCGAGCCCGCCAACCCAAATCCAAAGCCCATTTCCCCATATAGCCCTCCTATAACCCAATATCCTCATTTTATTGGAGTTTTTCGGATTTTCTTTATTCTTTTATTTTCTTTATTCATCGCTCAACCCTTCGGGCATGAATTAATTTATTTTGTTTGCTTTGCGATAGCCTCCGGAGTCGACATTCAGCAGGAGCCGGAAGGAGAAGTCCAGACCCAAGTCCAACCCACAGAAGAATTCGAGTTAGTTGAAATCACCGAGTCGCAAGGCAAGTCACCTATATTTTGAACATATTGATCCTACATTTCCTGTATTATTTAGTTATATGTACTTTCATTATGCTACTTTCAGTCTGTTATTTTATGTATAAATGTTTAGAATGACATGATATTAGCTATGTCCTACCACCCAACAGCCCAGCTTAACTTGAAGGCCATATTCACCTTGACAAACTTAGTCACATAAAATATAAACTACAAATTATCATCATAGTTAGGGACATTACATTCATTTACTATTAAGACTTACTTTGTTGGCTTAGAATTTTGGAAAGTGGATCTAGGGTAGGCGAGGATCGCAGGGACGGATCCGAAGACCTTATCCTAGGTTAGAGGCTGGTTGTGGTTTGGTGGCAGCGCAGTGTGTGCTGATTATGGGGTTTGTGGGTGGATGTTGCCTCAGTTAAAATGTAAGGACTAGACCCTTATGCTAAGTAACGGACATAGTAATCGCCCAACCACAAGTGTTGACTGAGTCAGACTTGACTTATTCAAACCTGGCTTAGTAACTGCTCAACTTCAATTGAACCTCTGCAACGGGAAAGGGGGAGTCAGAGGGTGAGTCTGTATGGGAGGTGGTTAACCATACAACTGTAGGGCTGCGATGAGTCGGACGAGACCCGTGGGGTCATCCGAGCTCATCGGGATTAACACCTACTGGGCGGAGTCTATACAAAGAATTGAGCAGTGCACATCCTTGTTGTCTTAACTCTTTAGCGGGAGTTAAGGGATCTTGTGGGTAAAGTAGGGCAGCTTTGCAAAGTCATGACAAATGGTATTCGAATACGCCGTGCTTCCGGTAAATGAAGCTGTGTTTAATGGGTGAATCCAGTGGCAAGGCATAAGTAGATGTGGAAGGGCTGTGGTAATGTTGATAGTTTGTTAATTGAACCTTGGAAACCCCAAATTTATAAGAAGTTATGATTTTATGTTCAAAATCTGTTTACAACTAAAAGTGCATCCACATAAAATAATAGACGTGATTCCCTTCACTTGGTACACCATGCATGTAGATATTGCTAGACTCCGTGTGACTTGCTGAGTACGGAAGTTGTACTCATACTTGCTAAAAACATAAACAGAAACAGCTAATATCGAAGAGACTGGAGAAGACGAGGAGGTGATCTTATACGAAGTTGATGACGCTTGGAATTAGGATCGTTCTTCGCTCGAGTTTGCCTGTGGTTCTTTTGTAATGTATTTAAGGGTAGTTGACCCTACTGTGCTACTTGGCTTTCGCCGTTATATTGTAATAAAGTTCGCTTTTGCTCTGAAGCTTGTGATGGCAATGTTATACACTCGTGGATATACTCGCAGTTGAACAGTCCTGGGCAGCTGCGAGGGTTTCCTAACACTCCCGGAAACGGGGGTGTTACAGAGTGGTATCAGAGCCCGCTTGCTTGACCGTAGGATGACCCTAAGTGGATTAAGAATATTTGCTAAAACTAATTTACTTATAAAAATGAGTTACATAAAATATCAATATTATTATTAATACTGTATACTCTCTTTCCTATCTACCTCGTCTATCGATCTTATTTTCAAGTTAAGTTTATTTCCTAATATTATGTATATTACTCTTGTCTAAACTCAAAATTTGACGTGTGTGCAGATGCATCAGCACTCTCACGGCAATCCCAATGATTTTGAAGGATGGGCCGCACTTTTGTGGCGCATGCAACGATATCTGTATGCGACGGAACGCCAGAGTCCGATATTTCATGTGAGAGCTTTGACTTTTCATGGTCGTCTGCATGATTGGAAGGCCTGGGTATACTTGGAGCCGCTACCCCTCAGGCCGGACGTTCGACGGAAGTTTGTAGCTTACCGTCACAAGGAAGCAGACGCCATCCAAGACGCAGCCAAGAAAGCAGTAGAATATTTGCGACACTATTATGATGACGAGTATGATGAATCGCCATTCCATCTCATTCCTCAAGAAAATGAAGATGGCACAGGACTTCTTGTTCAGAATCCAGATCTGGAAGAAGATCCCAGGATGAGAGAGATTGCGTCAGTCGTCTCCATTCAGGAAGAAATGTACGCCCGCATGATGGAAGAAAATAAAAAGATGCATCTCCGACTTCACTCAGCCCAGACAGAGATTAAGATGTTGAAGATGAATTTGAAGCGTTTTCAGCACAGAGCCCGAGACGAGGCATCGAGGTGTGGTGAGACATCCCGTGGTCCACCGAAGACTTTCAAGAAGAAGGAAGGAACGACGGCGCCCCAAGGCCGTCTCTTCATCCGAGGAGCTACATGTCGCGCACCGGAGCCGCCCAAGGAAGCCAACAATGATGCAAAAGGCAAAGAGCCCATGGTCGACGACGATGAAGAAGAGGAAGACCCTGAACCTGAAGAATGGCTTTCTTCCGGTGATTCTTCTCCTGATGGCCAGAAGTAGAAGGCGTAGTGTGGGTCGAGTTGCGTAGAATAGTTGGACCTTTTGTAGTAGCATGTTTGGTAGTGTAAAACGAGTTGAGGTATGAACTTTGTAGCATAGTGTGTACCCAACTTGTGTTATGGTTGAATAAAGAATACTTTGCCTAATTGATATTTGTGTTTGCTAATGATATCTCTAAGTCTATCCCTTCAACTCTCAATCCTTCTACTTCATTCTGGAGTTCTTACCCACTTCTTTCTAAACTTACCTTCATTCTAAACTCTTACTTCCCTATCTGACCTTCTTAAAAACTCGCTGCAGATCTGAACTCTCGATTCCATCAAGCAAATCGAAATGGCTGAAACAGGAGAAGGATCTCAACAATCAGGCAGTCCCCGCCGAAGTGATGCACCACCGCCCAGCTTGGCAGACATACTAGCAAAGATGGAAGAAAATCGGCACCAGGCCGAGATGAACCAGTCGCGTATGATGGAACAACATATGAAGCTATTGGAGCAAATCGCAACGAGGACTGGAGGAATTAACCCACCTGCACCTACTATTCATACCAAGTGGCCAGACTTCCAGAAGACTCGGCCCCCGGTCTTCTCTGCTTCTCCAGACCCCATGGTAGCAGAGGATTGGTTCCGGGATGTCGAAAGAAAGTTGAACACTATTCAATGCAATGAGAAGGAAAAGATACTATTCGCTTCTCATCAGTTACAAGGTCCAGCAGCAGCCTGGTGGATGAACTACCAGACTATGTTGGGAGAACGGGAAATAACTTGGAAAGAGTTTGAGGATTCTTTCCGCCAAACTCACATACCCACCGGTGTAATGGAAGCTAAGCGCCGAGAGTTTCTCGCGCTAAAACAAGGAACCCATTCGATTACAGAATACCTTCATCAGTTCAATACATTAGCACGTTATGCCCCCGATGACGTGAAAACTGAAGAGAAGAAGATAGAGCGATTCAAGGAAGGATTGCACATCGCCTTGAAGCACCATATATCAGCTATGGATTTCAAAGACTTACCTTCAATGGTGAACAAGCTTATTATGTCCGAAGCAACCCAGAAAGAGTTGGAAGAAACACAGAAAAGGAAAATAGTGCATGTATCATCATCACCGGAAATACCGAGGAAGCGGATGTTTATGGCTCCGCAGTTCAAGGGACAGCGAGGGAAGAAATTCGTTATCAAGCCAAAACCGCAATTCAAGATTGGTCAAGGATCCGCCACATCACAACATACAAGTACCTTGAAATGCTTTATCTGTGGAGGGAACCATTTACAAAGGCAGTGTCCCCTGCAACATGTCGCCTGTTTCCACTGTGGCCAAGCCGGCCACTACAAGAACCAATGCCCACGAGGTGGACTACCCTCAGATGTAGCCAAAGCCCAAGTCCGGGCAATGACATCTACACCTCGCCAGTTTATAGCAGTGCCAAAGCAAGAAGACGGACAGAATCGTCAGTTTGTGGTCAAGCCAGCTGGAACGCAAGCTACGGCGACAACATCAATCACAGACAAGGGAAAAGGAGTTCTGAAGCCAGTACAAGGACGGATCAACCACATCTCCGCAGAAGAGGCAGCAGGAGCCAACGACGTCATCGTTGGTACGTATCTTGTTAATTCAAAGCCTTCTTTGGTTTTGTTTGATCCCGGAGCTACACATTCGTTTATTTCTTTGGCTTTTGCCGAGAAAAATCAATTGCCCCTCTCAACTTTGCAAAAGTCCTTTTCTTTCCAAACTGCTGGGAATAATGTAGAATCCCGCTTTGGATGCAAAGACCTGGATCTAGATATCCAAGGAGTTAAGTTCAAAGCTGACTTGTTAGTGTTAAAAATGAAAGGACTGGACATTATATTGGGAATGAACTGGTTGACCAAACATAAAGCCAATGTATATTGTGAGAGTAAGCTAGTTACCCTGGTAAATTCAGAAGGACAGAAGGTAACTTTAAAGACAGACTCAGCGTTAGTGGAGAAAATGAAAGCAAGTGCACATAACCTAATGGTAGAAGATGGAGTTGCTCAAGTTCCGATAGTTCAGGAGTACCCGGATGTTTTTCCTAGTGAATTACCCGGAAAACCACCTGATAGACCTATCGAACTTGCTATTGAGTTAGTACCAGGGACCAAACCAGTTACGAAGCGTCAATACCGGATGTCAGCACAAGAATTGAAAGAACTGAAGAAACAAATGGATGAGTTGTTAGAGAAGGAATTCATACAACCAAGTGTGTCCCCTTGGTCAGCCCCCGTGCTCTTTGTCAAGAAGAAGGATGGTAGCCAGAGAATGTGTGTAGATTATCGCGGACTGAATGCCGTGACGATCAAGAATAAATATCCGTTACCAAGGATAGATGATCTATTTGATCAGCTCAAAGGAGCTAAGGTATTCTCAAAAATTGACTTGAGATCAGGATATCATCAGCTCAAGATTCGAGAACAAGATCGTGAGAAGACAGCTTTTACAACGAGATATGGATTGTTTGAATTTACAGTAGTGCCGTTTGGCTTAACAAATGCCCCGGCATATTTCATGAACTTGATGAATATGGTATATATGGAGCAATTAGATCACTTTGTGATAGTATTTATTGACGACATACTGATATACTCCAAGACAGAAGAGGAACATTGTCAACACCTTCACATTGCCTTAAGTAAATTAAGAGAGCATCAACTATATGCAAAGTTTTCTAAATGTGAATTTTGGCTGAAAGAAGTGGCGTTTCTTGGCCATATAATCACAAATGAAGGAGTGAAGGTGGACCCTGAGAAAGTGAAAGCAGTAATGGAGTGGAAGCAACCAACCACAGTGACAGAAGTCCGAAGTTTCCTTGGCTTGGCTGGATATTATCGTCGTTTTATTGAGGGATTCTCGAAGATAACTAGACCCCTCACCCAGCTCCTTAAGAAAGACCATCCGTTTGTATGGACAGATAAATGTGAGGAAAGCTTTCAAGAGTTGAAGTCGAGACTTACTTCAGCTCCAGTGCTCATACTTCCTAATCCCGAGAAAGATTTTCAGATCTATTGTGACGCCTCAAAACAAGGATTAGGTTGTGTATTAATGCAGGAAGGAAAAGTAGTAGCATATGCCTCAAGACAATTACGACCACATGAGATCAACTATCCGACGCATGACTTGGAGTTAGCTGCAGTAGTACATGCGTTGAAAATTTGGAGGCACTATTTGTTAGGAAACCGTTGTGAAGTCTATTCTGATCATAAGAGCCTGAAGTATATATTCACTCAGCCAGATCTGAATCTACGACAACGAAGATGGTTAGAGTTGATTAAAGATTATGATCTAGATTTGCTATACCACCCTGGTAAAGCAAACGTTGTCGCGGATGCGTTGAGTCGGAAGAAGTATTATACTGTAGCTTCGATTCTGGAATGCTCTACTCCATTGTGTGAAGAAATGCAACGACTGAATTTGAATGTTGTCGAACAAGGCCAAATTGCAGCGCTAGAAATTCAACCAACCTTGACGGATCAGATTAAGACAGCTCAAGAGAAGGATGAAGAGATTCAACAAATTATCAAGAAGAGTCAAGAGGAAAATTCAACTGAATTTGTGGTAGATGAGCAAGGAATTCTGAGATTCAGAGATCGTTATTGTGTGCCTAATGATAAGGAGTTAAAAGACTTGATATTAAGAGAAGCCCACTCGTCCCAATTTTCCATACATCCAGGAGGCACCAAAATGTTCCAAGATCTAAAGAAGAGATATTGGTGGAGTAACATGAAGAAAGAAATAGCAGAATACATTGCTCGTTGTGACACCTGTCAAAAAGTGAAGATAGATCATCGTAAACCTTCAGGATTGTTAAACCCCTTGCCCGTCCCAGAATGGAAATGGGATGATATCGGCATGGATTTCATTACAGGATTTCCTAAAACTCGAGATGGTTACGATGCTATTTGGGTAATCGTAGACCGATTGACTAAAGTAGCACACTTCATACCAATCAAGCAGACTTACGGAAAGAATAAATTAGCCGAGCTATACTTGACGAAAATAGTAGTGCTACATGGAGTGCCAAAAAGGATTGTATCAGACAGAGGAGCGCAGTTCACGTCTGAGTTTTGGGAAAAGCTACATGAAGCTATGGGAACAGACTTAGCATTCAGTACAGCTTACCACCCACAGACTGGAGGTCAAACAGAACGAGTCAATCAGATTTTAGAAGATATGTTACGAGCATGTGCTTTAGTATATGGAGCAGCATGGGATTTGTGTTTACCATTTGCAGAATTTTCTTATAATAATAGTTATCAGGCCAGTATTAAAATGGCACCGTTTGAGGCACTGTATGGGAGGGAATGCAGAACCCCATTAAATTGGATCGAAACTGGAGAACGACAGTTCCTAGGACCTCAGATCGTACAAGACGCGGAAGCTCATGTTAGAATTGTTCGAGATAAAATGAAGATAGCTCAGAATCGACAAAAGAGCTACGCCGACGTTCGTCGAAAGGACTTGAGCTTTGAAATCGGAGATCTGGTATACCTTAAGGTTACACCATTCAAGTCCATAAAGAGATTTCAAGTTAAAGGCAAATTAGCTCCAAGGTATATCGGTCCGTTCGAAATTATCGGGAGAATCGGAGAAGTGGCTTATAAATTGCAGTTGACGCCCAATCTAGCCAGAGTTCATAATGTATTCCATGTGTCACAGCTACGGAAATGCCTTCGACACTCTTCAGAACATGTGCCAGTTGATGACTTAGACTTGGGAGAGGATTTATCATATGAAGAGGAGCCATTTCAAATATTGGAGACCACAGAGAGGCAATTGAGAAACAAAAATATCAAGTTACATAAGATACAGTGGAGAAACCATACCCCAGACGAAGCAACATGGGAGAAGGAGTCAGACCTACAGCGAGAATTTCCCAACCTACTCCTTGGCCCGAGTTGATCTCGAGGACGAGATCCCTTTTAAGGAGGGTAGGTTGAAACAACCGAAAATTTGAAAAATCAAAAATTTGAGTTGATTTGCTTGAGTTTGAGCTCCATCTCCTCCACAACCCTATCCTGCACGAATCTCCACGCAAAACCACCCCTTAACCCTCCCCATTACGGCGTCATAACGGTGGAAAACGGGATTTTTCTCCCGGCCACTGTTCCCGTCCGGCAAAAGCGGCGCCGCCCCGATTTTTCTCGTTGCCGCCTCCTCTCGCGCCTTCTAGCGCCTGCGCGGCCGCCATCCAGCTGCAGCTCCGTACCCCCGTCACCCCCTACCCGCTCCCAGCACTCAAGTGCTCCCCCTCTCACGGCCGACGCCCTCCCAGCCAGCTCAAGCGCCTCCCCTCTGCCACCCTTGACCAGCGCCTCTCACAGTCGACCTGCGGCCTCTGACAGCTTCCTTGACCGCCGCTCTCCTTCGCCCCGAAGCCAGCCCGGCCATCTTGAGCTCCAAGCCGAGGCGCCAGAAAAATCTTCCCCACCGCCTCCCGGCCAAACCGCCTTACCCCGCCTATTTAAACGCTCCCGGCCCTCCCTTAGCCTCCCACGTCTTCCCCGCAGCTCCCCGGCCATCCCCATAGCCCCCAAGCCGCCCCATTGCCGGTAATTGAGAAAAACCCCCAAATCTCAACCCTAACTCGATGTCGGCCCTCCCCACGGCCATTCTCCAATTCCATGCACCAGTAGCATCCCCAAGCCCCCTAAAACCTTCCCCGGCCATTGCTTTGAGCTCCCAAACCCCCACCCTCCCCGGCACCGTGAGCCCCCTCACTCCCAAAACCGACCACCGTGGCTGGCCCAGCTCAGGCCACCCGAGCTTCGGCCAACCTTTCCCCTAGCTCACCCGAACCCTAGTGATGCTCAGAGACCAGCCAGATTGCCATGGGAAGCCGCCCCTCGCCCACGATTTCAAAATTCCCGCAAGGAAGGAGGAGCTCGCCGCCGGCGAACGCCGCCTCCGCCGGCCGTCCAACCACCCGAAATGGACCCCTCTCACTCCCAGGAACCCGTAGGTGGCCTCGGTTTGCGTCTCAGGTCACCGGAGCTCCGCCGCCACTCGCCGCCCGTTTCCTCTGCCTCTCCGCGCGCGCGGGAACGCGTTGGAGAAGAAGAACAGTGCCCCTGGCACTGTTCACCCGACCCCGCCGCGCCGACTCGGCTGAACCGAGCCAGCCGACCGCGCCCGACCGCAGCGCCCCGCGCCCGCCCGCGCCTGGCGTGCCCGCTCGCGCGCCCGACCGCGCCGCGCCCGCGCCCGGTGCCTCCGACCCGAGCCGCGGCGACTTGATCCAGCCGAGTCCGCTCCCCCGCGCGCCAGTTGCGTCGGACCCGAGCCCGAGTAACGCGGTTCGGCTGAGTCAGCTCGCCCGAGCCCGAGGAACAGTACCGAGTCCGAGGAACAGTGCTAGCCCAAAACCCAAAAATGCATATTTATACTCCCCGGATCCGTTTCGAGCCCGCCAACCCAAATCCAAAGCCCATTTCCCCATATAGCCCTCCTATAACCCAATATCCTCATTTTATTGGAGTTTTTCGGATTTTCTTTATTCTTTTATTTTCTTTATTCATCGCTCAACCCTTCGGGCATGAATTAATTTATTTTGTTTGCTTTGCGATAGCCTCCGGAGTCGACATTCAGCAGGAGCCGGAAGGAGAAGTCCAGACCCAAGTCCAACCCACAGAAGAATTCGAGTTAGTTGAAATCACCGAGTCGCAAGGCAAGTCACCTATATTTTGAACATATTGATCCTACATTTCCTGTATTATTTAGTTATATGTACTTTCATTATGCTACTTTCAGTCTGTTATTTTATGTATAAATGTTTAGAATGACATGATATTAGCTATGTCCTACCACCCAACAGCCCAGCTTAACTTGAAGGCCATATTCACCTTGACAAACTTAGTCACATAAAATATAAACTACAAATTATCATCATAGTTAGGGACATTACATTCATTTACTATTAAGACTTACTTTGTTGGCTTAGAATTTTGGAAAGTGGATCTAGGGTAGGCGAGGATCGCAGGGACGGATCCGAAGACCTTATCCTAGGTTAGAGGCTGGTTGTGGTTTGGTGGCAGCGCAGTGTGTGCTGATTATGGGGTTTGTGGGTGGATGTTGCCTCAGTTAAAATGTAAGGACTAGACCCTTATGCTAAGTAACGGACATAGTAATCGCCCAACCACAAGTGTTGACTGAGTCAGACTTGACTTATTCAAACCTGGCTTAGTAACTGCTCAACTTCAATTGAACCTCTGCAACGGGAAAGGGGGAGTCAGAGGGTGAGTCTGTATGGGAGGTGGTTAACCATACAACTGTAGGGCTGCGATGAGTCGGACGAGACCCGTGGGGTCATCCGAGCTCATCGGGATTAACACCTACTGGGCGGAGTCTATACAAAGAATTGAGCAGTGCACATCCTTGTTGTCTTAACTCTTTAGCGGGAGTTAAGGGATCTTGTGGGTAAAGTAGGGCAGCTTTGCAAAGTCATGACAAATGGTATTCGAATACGCCGTGCTTCCGGTAAATGAAGCTGTGTTTAATGGGTGAATCCAGTGGCAAGGCATAAGTAGATGTGGAAGGGCTGTGGTAATGTTGATAGTTTGTTAATTGAACCTTGGAAACCCCAAATTTATAAGAAGTTATGATTTTATGTTCAAAATCTGTTTACAACTAAAAGTGCATCCACATAAAATAATAGACGTGATTCCCTTCACTTGGTACACCATGCATGTAGATATTGCTAGACTCCGTGTGACTTGCTGAGTACGGAAGTTGTACTCATACTTGCTAAAAACATAAACAGAAACAGCTAATATCGAAGAGACTGGAGAAGACGAGGAGGTGATCTTATACGAAGTTGATGACGCTTGGAATTAGGATCGTTCTTCGCTCGAGTTTGCCTGTGGTTCTTTTGTAATGTATTTAAGGGTAGTTGACCCTACTGTGCTACTTGGCTTTCGCCGTTATATTGTAATAAAGTTCGCTTTTGCTCTGAAGCTTGTGATGGCAATGTTATACACTCGTGGATATACTCGCAGTTGAACAGTCCTGGGCAGCTGCGAGGGTTTCCTAACACTCCCGGAAACGGGGGTGTTACACAGATGATGAATACAGATTCCATGGGCAGTGTTGACCATTCATCCATCCTTGCAGAGCTGAAGGCCAAGCTGAACGAAATGGCACCATTAAACCAACTCGAAGGCTGTCAAAAGGAATTGAATGTTGCCCTAAGCAAATGTCTCAAGCTCCTGGAGAAGTCTTTCAGTCCAGACATATCGAAGGCATACAGAAATGTGGATTTTGAGGTCCATACGATAAATCTCTACCCCTATAAACCACCAGTTAAAATTATCCTATATCCACCCAACAATTACCTGCTCCACAGTTATGACCTTAACTACGTCCACACCACAATATGCACCCAGAATTACATCATCCTAAAAACGTCCGCACCAGATTAACTCTCCTCTATTCTCTTTCCTTACTCAACCATATCCGACGATTATCCTTCAATGGATCTGCAGACCCCTCCCGCGTCCCTGACGCTCGCGAGTTGGACTGCATAACTTTACTCCTCGTGTGCCGCTGCAGCAGCAGCAGTCCAAAATCCATCGCGAGTCTCTCTCTCACCGCCGCCGCCGCCTTCCTACTCCCGCCCGCTGGAGATCCGTCCCGACAAGCATCTCTTCTCCTCGGTAGGCCCTGGCCCCGAGATCCATCCGCGCCGGCTTTGATTGGATTGGATTGGTTTGGGTTGGGTTTGATCTGCTGCAGATTGGATTCGTTTTGGGGTTGTCACTGATGCGTTTGCTTCGTTGAATCCTTGCGGCTTTGCTTGTGCAGATTTGTGGTGGGGGTCCTGTGGCCTCGGATCACGGGGCCCAAAATGAGGAGGGCGAAGATGGAGGAGCCTCCGCTGGACTTGCCGGAGCTGCTGATGAAGGAAACGATCTCGCCGCCGCTGTCGCGTAGCGATGACAATGATGATGAAACTGAAGATGACAGCGATTGGCGCCGGCCGAGGCCGAGGCCGTGATGGCGGCGCACCGGCCCTGAAGAAGGGGCCTTGGACGCCCGAGGAGGACAAGCGCCTGCAGGAGTACGTGGAGGCGCACGGCGAGGGGAACTGGAACCAGGTCCAGAGGAACGCCGGGCTGAACCGGTGCGGCAAGAGTTGCCGCCTCCGCTGGGCGAACCACCTCAGGCCGGACCTCAAGAAGGGGCCCTTTGATGATGAGGAGGAGCAGAAGATTATCGAGCTCCATGCGATGATGGGGAACAAGTGGGCTAAGATGGCGGCCTGTGTAAGTTTTCTCGCTATGCTCTTGCAGGTTTCTAGATTGTGCAGTGATTTAATCTGTTACTCTTATCACGGTAGTTTGGATTTATAATAAAAGATTGATAAGGAGATGCTTTGGTGGATCGGATTGGAGGAAAATTTTCCCTACATTAAAGCCTGCCAACAGTTTGGCTGCTGCATCAAATTTATGATGTTTTGTCCAAATATGCTACTTGTTTGCCAGTTAACATTTTAACAGTCAACATGGTAATTTGCATTATGCACTCCTTATGCCAAATGGAATTGAATGCTACTCTCTGTGAGATGGAGAGATAGGCTTTTGTATCTTCCCCTTTTTTTTTGGAAAAATTTGGAGTACAAATTTCTGAATTATTCACCATGACTCTCTGGAAAGCATAGGTACAGTAAGTTGATGAGAGGTAGTGCTGCCATATCTGTTATTTAAGTGTACAGTTTAGAATTATAAGACAAGCTTAACCGTATATGCCCACACTTTACTAACTTTATGATCGCTTAACGCTATATTAGGGAGGAAGCAGCTATTAGGGATTTCCAACGTGCCATGAAGGACACGGAGGTGGGGGGTCGGTCAGAAGGAGCTCATATTCACATTGTTCATCTCTCAGATGCGAAAACTGCTCTTGAGCTTATTAAGGTATGATGACATTATCAAATGATTATCGTGCCACTTTTCCATGATTTATCTGCTTCTTTTTACTAGAAATAAGTTCAGAAATGAAGCTGCATGCATTTCGAACAAATGGAAGGAAATGCTAATATTCATCACTGATGAGAACTTGATACTGCTTATCTAAAACAAGCACATGTTGTTGTGCGAAAGTTTTTAATTTGAAATAAATTTTGTTTTCATGATTTTCTTGGTCAGTTTCTTAGTGATAAATCTTTGCGCTTGTAGGATGCAAAACACAGTGGTGCAAGTGTTAGTATAGAAACATGTCCTCATTACCTCGCATTTTCGGCTGAAGAAGTTCCAGATGGGGATACTCGCTTTAAGTGTGCTCCTCCTATACGTGATGCCACTAACAGGGAAAATCTCTGGGAAGCTCTGCTTGTATGCTATTACCCTTTTCTTACCGATTCTGACTTGTGGCAACCTTCTAATCAACTGTTCTAGGCTAACTATTACATAACTGATGCTAGGATGGGCACATAGACATGTTGAGCTCAGATCATTCACCATCAGCTCCTGATCTCAAACTGATGGAGGAAGGCAACTTCTTAAGGGCATGGGGAGGTATATCATCTTTGCAGGTTAGTTTGCTTACCAATCTGTAAAAGCACACTGCTAACTTTGTACAAAAGTTCCTATATGATAATTAGTTCGTTATAAATTTTGGATTTCTATGGGTTTCTATGGCCAGAAATGAGATGCACACATGCCTTTATTTTCTTAAATATTGATCTTGAACTTCTACTCCCAATTGTTACATTACCTTTATCATGCTAACCTCATATTTCCATAATATAACCGAAATTCTGTTCACAACAAAGGATTGAAGAAAAAAAGTCGCCATGTAATGCATAAATACCAATTATGTAATGATTATGCTGGACACATGGTTGAATAAAAAAATCACTGCATACCAGCATTGTCCAAGGCCAGGCTTCTACTGCCCAAAAGCGTAAGGCCAACAATGAACATAACAAGAACTCGACCATTTTGCCTGTTAACAAACATGAATTGATTGAGGGACGGCCTAGCAATTCAACACAACAGTAGCTCAAATTTAAGAGAAGTGTGATTTTATTTTCTAGAAGCATTTATAGACATAAAGCTACAGAATCTCAAATAGGTTTCATTTCCTTCCTTTTTCTTGTCAGTATTACATGCATACTGCATACATTCCATAGTGTGTAAATTTTCAAACAAAACTTTAAAAGAATTAGAAAACATAGTGTGCGGAATATGGTTATATGCTAAAAAAATCCAGATAAACTTCATTTATTCATTCAGTAGCACCAATGCCCACCTCTCTGTTTTCTTTTACAAAGATGCTCAGAAATCAGAATGCAAAGAAAATCATCAGAAAGTATGGACAACCAGTAAATTTAATTTCCCTGCCGCCGCCTCCCGCGAAGCTGACTCCCGGCCGCCGCCTCCCGCGAAGGTTGTGATACTTTCGTGCTCAATTTATATCTGCAGTTAACTTATGTAGCATTGCAAATAAGTTAGGCAAAGTGTTGACCATGAGGTAGCATTGCAAATAAGTTAGGCAAAGTATTCAGTATGAGCTGCAACTATAACTGGACACAAACGGATTGCTATCTTTGCCATTTCTGCTACTGTCATCTCAGCAGTTGTTGGAGTTATGATTGCTACTGGTAAAACATCTCTATTCCACTTTAAAATATAGTAGTGTTGTTGATATGTTAATATGATAACAACCTTCAGGCCATTATTTAGTAAATCATCTCTATTCCCCTGTAAAAGATAGTAGTACTGTCATTTTATTTTTTTCCTATTTACTTCTTATTTACTGAATGATGATTAGAAAATCTATTCTAAGAGGACTAATACAGGTCTGCACTTGCTTCCTTTGTGCAGTTTTAACAAAACTAGGAGAATTAGTGAGAAAATCTAAAAGTAGACTTGCATTTCTTATGGAATTTTGAAACATATTTGTATCTGATTAATCTGCATTTATATAACATGGGCCCACCAAATAAGTTGTGCAGTTTCTTTTTTTCTTCTTCCAATTATTGAATTAATGTGGATCCTGCTTTTTGTCACACTTCCAGCCCAACAACAAAAAGGCACAACTTTGGAGATCTGCTCGACTTATACAACGTTTGCCCCAAAATGATCGTGAGCAGTCTCTAGAGTAACATCTACTATGGATAATAGAAGGATTCTCTATTTCACAATATTTTCCTTAATCTTGCTGACTGTAAATTCTGGATATACATACCATGAATTTGGTGGCTTTCTGATTTTTACAATGTTACACTGAGTCAAACTATCTAGCAGTTTCATGCATATGCTAATTTTTCTCCCTTGCTTTTTTGGTATTGAATTGCCGATGGAGTTTTATAGACTGACTTTGGTCTTGATCTCCAGTTTAAAACAATGTATGCGCAAGAAACAACACCATAGTAGTTTTGGACGAATATGTGTATGAGACTGTTGCTCTCGGATTCTTGTCTCTGCATGGTCCAATTGAGATGGTGTCCTTGACCTAGACTTGTTTTTCTTCTTGTTCAACTTCCTTGATGGCCCCTGCATGCCATCCTTTTCTTGAGTTTGATATCTGGACACAGTGGTAGATAATGGTGGGGGTTGGGATTCTTATTTTGTGCAGTGGTAGCAGAGCAGCATGACTGAATTTTGTTTCAGTGCAACAGTTTTCAGTTTGCTACCTTGTGTTCATTAATTTTGGATGTATCCGCAAAAAATTATATTTCCAACTTTGACTGTGTTGAACTTCCTTTTAGTTAGATTCGGATATCAGGACCCAGGGTACCAAGGTTCGTCTCCTGTGTGCCCAGCTTATTGATCTGCGATCTGTTTTGTGCAATGTTTGCCTTGGGTAGTTTGCTAGACGCCTCGCTTCCTGATCTGTCTGCTTGCGTATTTTCTTTGGATCATGATGTAGTTGCGAAGGTGGAAAGGTTTTTTTTTTTGGAGAATACATTTATTTGCAGCCTGCTTAAGCGTGATGGTGACCCTGAGGTGACATTAAGTTATAAGACAGACACCATTGATCAAAGGGTGGACAAATATTTACAAGCTGACATGGTAAAACTTAAATCTGCCATTTATAATGTATTTGGACTGTTCCTTTATAATGGAGATATATTGATGGTCAATACTTAAAAAATGTCAATGTTTGGTGCAGGTTTTCATTCCAATTAACATAGAAAAATGCCACTGGTATCTAGCAGTTGTCAATGCTAAAAAATGTGAGGTACATGTACTCGATTCAATGGGACTACAACTATTGGACCGTAGAGACCTAAAAACTACAGTGAGTAATTATTTCCTTTTTAGAAATGTTTTCTTATTACATTATTATTAATCCTGAAATGATATATAATTATCACAACAGTTAAAAGGACTAGAAAGACAGATTAAACTTGCATTGGAACATAATAAAAAGCTTAACCGAGACAAGTGGAAGGACCTTGTTGTACGGGGTTTCTAAACCCACTTCTTGTTTTTCTTCTTAATATAATGATGCGCAGCTCTCCTGCGTGTTCGAGAAAAAAAAGTGGAAGGACCTTGATGTTTCAACATGGCTCAGAACAATTAGAGATATTTTAGATGAAAATAAACCCATTGATCATGATTGCTTCAACATGGCTGTTCGAACGGTTGCGTGCAACAAAGCCTGGTTGTGGATAGAAGACAAATACCACTTCATGGACCGACAGTTCTGTGTAAGTTGATATAATTGTTCCCTTGTTGTGTATATATTTGTATAATTACTCAAATCATAATTATGCAAAATCAACAGTCCATATCTCAGTTTGGACGAGATCCACGACGGTGTGACAAGGTAGACTACAAAGAACTGGCAAAATTGATTGAATGCTGGCCTGACATGGACTACGATATTGAAAATTGCAGCACTGTGTTTTCCAGATTATATACATGGTGATATACAATTGCATGAAACTTAAACTATGAAAAAAATATCGTCATTTGGTTGTTTTCATGTGCATCCCTGAAATACCGCCGTGGCGTTAGCATGGGCACTATACTAGTTGTTCTAAGGCGTACAGAACTATTCATGCAACTTTCAATCGTGCAGTCTTGTGCATCTCTTCTACAATCTCCAGAATAGATTCTTCTAAAACCTTGACCTGTAAAAATGATAGCAATTTGATCAAGATTAAACAAACACAAGGTACTTCATTTCAAAAGGTACGGAATGGACCATCTATTTTATTTGATTCAAGTCTCAACCATCAACAGATGATCAATAAATTCCAAGTATACTACTCCAGATCAACAAAATCTACTCCCACAAACCAAATCATGGTTAGATTAGGAAACAGAATAGAACACTATAAAGGTTGTAAAAGATAACAAAATGAACAGCATGTAAGCAACTTGGTGCAACAAACCATTGTGAGCTCTTTCGCGTGGATTGGTCGACAAGATCTAATACTACATGTTCATGGAACTCACTAAATGTAAACCAACTATTATACTACAAAAGGGGGAAAAAGGAGACATGTTATTGGGTTTGATCGTTACTGGGCGTATATCCTGCAGCAGAAGACCAAGAGTACCAAAGTTGATACAAGGTAGTATTTCATTAAATAGATAGACATGTTTAGACGGTAGATCAGAACATTGATCAATGAGGGAAAGCATCATTTAAATTGACCTTGCTAAGTTTGTGACTATTGCAACAATCTTCGAACTCAATAAAATCAAGGCAGAGTCTAAATGGCAGCAACACCCAGACTTCACCATTAGATTAGTCATGAAGCAAACAGAAAAAAAATAGTAAGCCATACTGAAATACTTGCATACAGCGTCACACCTAGTCACATTGATACAATTACCAAATCCCCTACTCTTTACCTTGTCAGTACAAAATTTGGTACCACAAGTTATACAATATTGAAATGTAGTAAGTTGTGCATGGATATTGTGCGTACAATTGTTTACCCCATTGAGCACATGTATTTCCAGTCCTTGATCCTCAGTAAGTCATTATGTATTACAGAATTACTCAACAACAAACAGTCTAATGAATCTCCATTGAACAAGTTCAGAGTAGCGAGGGAGGATTTGGGATATTCAATGAATCAGTAGGATGGGTGGTAGTGCAATTCGGATAAACAGGCATACCTGAGGCAAACCCATCCCAAAGGCGTATCTCGCAATAAGGGGGAAAGAAAGCCTAAAATAAGCTAAAAAGACGAAATTAAGAAGTCAGAAGCTGAAGCCATTTAGAACGGACCTATAGCTTGAAGCATTTTATTGGCTCGATTTGACTCACATTGTACAGCTAGTTACAAATGTTATGAGTGCAAGTGTGCTACGCAACGTATGAGCTTGGGGAGGCTTGGTGCTCTGTACCTTCTCAGCACGGCTCATTTTCTTCAGAAGGGAAGGCGCCAGTGTTCTCAGATGTTATGAGTGCAAGTGTGCTACGCAGCGTATGAACTTGGGGAGGCTTGGTGCTGAGAAGAGGTACAGAAGATGCAAGTTTACGGCTTGATGATTAAACTGAAGTGTACAGAAGATGTAGCAAAACTCCACTCATTGCAGTTGTACGTATAAGAGGCCAGAGGGCAAGATTCGTTTCTCAGGTCTTAATCCTACTAATTCAGTTGCATAAGGGGAATTGCACAAAAAATATATATTTTTGAGGGCTTGAATAGTGGCATGAGTCATGAGCGCAATGCAACTTACGAACTGGAGGCAGAGCACTATCGACGGCATCATGCTTAAAACTGAAGTGTACAGGTCTGATCCCCCTACTAATACAGAATGTGTAGAAAGAAAGATGAGATCAGCAATAAACAGATTTGTATTTTGTGAGACATTTTGAGGGAATGCAAAAAAAATAGTTTGGGAGCCTGTCAGACAACCTCTAGGCCACCCTGGCAAGACAGGGCCCAGCCAGGAACGATCCTCTACAGCTGTGGAATGAACCGATCCGGAGCATCCTGACCGTTAATCACGCTCTGGCCCAGAGGTCATGACGCATCAACCAGGCTTTAGTGCTTGCCTCCTTATTGGTAAAGGATGCAGCGGTACGATCCTATAGAACAGATCCTGTTCAAGTAAGGTCGTGCCGTTGTTGGCCAGGCCCTGGCTTATAAGCTGTGTTCGCTTCCGCTAAATAGCCGAGGCGGTACTAATGTTTGCGCTAATCTTGTGCTTCGAGACGTGGGCCGGCCCATTTGAGGTCCTAATTGTAGTTAGCATATTTGTAGTTTGTTTATTAGCGCATTGTAGTGTTAGTGAATTCCGTATGGAGAGTATTTTTATTTTTCAGTTACGTAGTGTCTGGAAGCACAGCACCTTGTCATTACGTCCATGTTAGGTGATTGATTATATGTGGTATAGCAACATTTAACTCAGCTTGATTCACTCTGATAGCTCGTGTTTCGCTAATGTTTGTTTTGTCTTGGTCTCCAGAGTGCCGTTGCCTCTCTTGCATCGGATAAAAATGTCTGGGACGCAGTACTGAAGAACAAGGAGGTTAAGGAATTTTGCAAGACCCACCAGCAAAGCATGTACCGCCCAGTTCTTCACCTAAAGCTATTTATATCTTCTATTCATTGTTGCTAGCAAACTATATGACCATTATTTTCTTCTTTGAGGGGACTGCCGTATGACCGTTATTGTTATCGTCTCCTGTGAATGTGATACATTCTGGTTCATACTTTCCCTGAGGACACTGACGCAGTAGAGTCCCCAGAGAAACCGGAAGACGCCACTCCTGAGAATGCATCCCGTTTCTCGAAGAAAACATATGTTATGTACTTAAACTTGTCATGTACTTATAGTAACCTACACCCTAACTAAAAAAAGTCATCAAAAATTCCGAAAAAATTCTACATGTACTTCTAAACTTACTCCACCTATATATAAAATTTCAAGTTCAGATTTATTTTATATTAGAAGCTTCAAAAAAGAGAAATTCTGATAAATTCAAACTCTTAACATTTGTTAGATTTTTTTCTTTTTATTACTATTAACATATAACGAATCTGAATTTGAAATTTTATATATAGATGGAGTAAATTTAGAAGTACATATAGATCTTTTATCCTTTATCGTGTGATTAAGAACTACGAATGTAATGTACAGCTTGTGTCTCCTGCGTTTATCAAGTTTTGTCTTAAGACCGGTCCAATAAAGACATGTTATAGTATGTATCTTGTGTTAATGACTAATTGGCGTTGTTATACTATATATTTACTGAAGCATGGATAATTTGCCGATGTTTAGATGTGATTAAAGGAGACATCCTGAAAAAAAATGGGAGAAATAGGAAGAAAAAAATGTGCAAAAAGATTCTTTGGAGTCTGTCAGACAACCTCTGGGCCACCCTGGCTAGACAAGGCCGATGTTTAGATGTGATTAAGCCTTACCGATGTTTAGATGTGATTAAAGGAGATATTCTCGAAAAACAAGGTGAAATAGGAAGAAAAAATGTGCGAAAAAGAAAAGATTGGAGCCTGTCAGACAACTTCTGGGCCACCCTGGCTAATACAGAATGTGTAGAAAGAAAGATGAGATCAGCAATAAACAGATTTGCAAGACATTTTGAGGGAAAATGCAAAAAAAAAAAGTATGGGAGCCTGTCAGACAACCTCTGCGCCACCCTGGCTAGACCAAGGCCCAGCCAGGAACGATCCTCTACAGCTGTGGAATGAACCGATCCGGTGCATCCTAACCGTTAATCACGCTCTAGCTCAGAGGTCATGACGCATCAACCAGGCTTTAGTGCTTGCCTCCTTAATGGTAAAGGATGCAGCGGTACGATCCTATAGAACAGATCCTGTTCAAGTAAGGTCGTGCAGTTACTGGCCAGGCCCTGGCTTATAAGCTGTGTTCGCTTCTTTGCAATAGCCGAGGTGGTACTAATATCTGCGTTCAGCTTGTGCTTCGAGATGTGGGCCGGCCCATTTGAGGTTCTTCTACTTTCGAGGCCCTTTTTGTATTTTCGTACCATTTTATTTTCCTACAGCAAATGCGATGCTTTGCCCTCTCAAAAAAAAATGCTCTGCTTGTATTTATAAGTCTGGACGATTTATGACAATAGAGGCTTTATTCTCTCAATTTTGATACTTGCTTTTGCTTGTATACTTTTAGAAGCTTCTGTAAGATATATTGGCAAGCGCTGAATGCGAGACGTTTCATCCGTGATAAGTTTATTATATACAGACTATGGCGGATTTAGAACAAAAGTTAACGCAGGAGCCTCATGCTCTTTTTTGTACGGATAATCCATTTTTTATTCGAAATTACATAAATATACCCGCGGGAAAATTTTTTACAAAAATAGGCTCCAGTCGCCTAATGGTTGGGCGACTGGAGGCGTTCGCCCAACCACACGGCGACACAATATATCTCGCTGCACAGTAGAGCGATTGCATTAAATCGCTCTTCCGTATGGCGACTGGCATGCAGTCGCCATACCGTTAGGCGACTGCCATGCAGTCGCCATCCCGTTAAGCGACTTCAGGTAGCCCCCCGTGATTGTTTTAGAATTTGTGAATTTTGTAACGTTGAACCGGTAAAAAATACGGTGAAGTTGTAATAAAAGTTTATGTTCATTGTATATTGTAGGTGTGTAAAAAGTTTTTTAATTTTTTTTTTTGAAAGATTGAGTAGAGAACGATCGATACATACACTGTTAAGTGAGATAGTTTATATGCGGAAAGAGATGATAGACTTATGTAAATATAAATAAACTTCATAATATAACTGTGAGTAACATGGCGCATGTATTTTCATTACATGCATAACATATATAGCATCTGCAGCACGCCTCACTGGTCACCCTGCTGTGCCCCGTCACCGCGCCCGCGTCCTCCCATACGGCCTCGCTTGGCCCTCCTCCGGTGCAACGGATTAGGACGATCCGAAAAGGTAAAACGAGGAGGAGGGTGTCTATCCCGCCCCTGCGCTGGTGGAGTCAGCTGCACCTCTGGCTGTGTAATCTCCGGTGCACCGGGGAGGGCACTGGCAGAAAGAACCTGCGGTGCGACGTCGGGCGACGGCGCGAAAAACTGGTCCACATCCTCCTGGCCTGGGGAGACGCCGTGCTGGTAAGTACCTGCAATATTAATATCGTTAGTGCGTTGCATGTCGTCTTCGGATAAACACGGTATAAGACCCTATGCGTACCCGTAGCTGGCGCCATGGAGGAGGCGTACACCCCCTGCGTGGGGAAGACAGGGGTCTGCGTAGGAGGCGTGAAGTGAACCGGTGTAGGAGGCCCTGCCCAGGCTGAACCCCCTGGCTGCTCCGGGTGAGGTGGTGGAGGACGTGTCCACGTAGGTGCACCATAGTAGTGCCACGCTGGTGGAGGTGGCACAGGTGGAGGTGGCACTGGTGGACGAGCAGTCGTAGCGTAGCGGGGGGCGTGGAGACCGCCGGTAGCCTCGTGCAGGACAGTAGGCTAACGATACGTCTACACCCCTCGTGCACCCGACGCGCAAAGCTGAGGCCCTCCTCATGGGTCAGCTGCGCACCACTGGCGAGCCTCTCCAGTACTGTGCCGGACTCGGCGTATAGGTCAGAACCGACGTCAGCCTGGACACAAAGACATAAAATGGTCGATTATGGAAACGACATTACCGAATGGGAGGTGGAAAGTGTGCGTCTCGGGCCGCCAACGGTCCACCAAAGCCGTCAGTAGGGAACGGTCGAACGGAAATCGTCGTGATCGATCCCCGCCCGCCTCGTCCCCGCCCTCGTCCCCGCCAGCGGCTCCATCCTCCTCTGTGGCCTGCACCATCCGGGCAAGAGGGAGTAGCCCGGCATCCCGCAGCCTGCAAACAAAGTGAAGGTCAGCACGGAACGAACTAACGGTCGCACTAAACGCTGGAATAGTGCTCACCTGGCAGTCCAACGAGGGTCGAGTCCCCAGGCCACGCGAGGTGTCCGTGTCCGGACCACTCCCAACTGAGGCGGCTCGTCCGTGCTCCCCGGTGGCGGCACTAGATGGGAAGCGCGATGAGAGCGGTCCACGTGCTCGTCCAACAGCGCGAACCGCCACTCCGAGTCACGTCCAGCACGAGTCATACCTGCAAAATTTGTACAATACTTTCAACATTCAATTTTCTGCATCTAAATTTGTACAATAATTTCAACACTAAATTTTATACATCTAAGACTGTACATTAAACTTGGTACATCTAAATTTCTACATCTAAACTTGTACATTATACTTTCTACATCTAAATTTGTACAATAAATGGTACACAAAATTTATAAACTAAATTTTCTAAACTTTATTTGTAAACTACATTTAGTACACAAAATTTGAAAATTAAATGTCTAAATTATATTTCTATATTTAATTTCTAAACTAAATTTTGAAACTACATTTTCTAAACTAAATTTGTAAACTAATTTTCTACACTACATTTTCTAAACGAATTTTCTAAACTAAATTTGTAAACTAATTTTCTACACTACATTTTCTAAACTAATTTTCTAAACAATATTTCTAAACTAATTTTCTACACTACATTTTCTAAACTAATTTTCTAAACTAAATCTCTAAACTAATTCTCTACACTACATTTTCTAAACTAATTTTCTAAACTAATTTTCTACACTACATTTTCTAAACTAATTTTCTACACTAACAAAAAATATAACACGAAAAATTACCTGAAAATCGCGCACTCCCCCTCCTCTTCTCCTCCTCTCCCTCTCCTTCTCTTCTCCTCCTCTCCCTCTCCTTCTCTTCCCCTCCTCTTCTCCTCCTCTCCCTCTCTTCTCTGCGACGGCGGCCGAACGAAGGAATATATCTCACTACAAGTCGCCGAACCGTTGAGCGACTGAAATGCAGTCGCCTAACGGTTGGGCGACTGGATGGAAGTCGCCCAACCGTGGGGCGACTGCAATTAATCGCCCAACGGTTAGTAGATTCATTAAATGTCGCCGTGTGGTTGGGCGAACGCCTCCAGTCGCCCAACCATTAGGCGACTGGAGCCTATTTTTGTAAAAAATTTTCCCGCGGGTATATTTATGTAATTTCGAATAAAAAATGGATTATCCGTACAAAAAATTCCCTCATGCTCTATACATGTACTTATCAACATATCTTTCAATAATGTAGTACATAGAAATGTATTCTAAATTTTATAACATCAACTAACTTTATAATAAAGTTCAATGGTAAATAACTATTTGTCAAACAATTTACTAAAATCAAGAAACCCACTATTAGTGAAGGATCTAGCATGAATCGAGAACAAAGGATGGTTAGCATCGGTAAAAAACAACATTTGGTCCATTGCCTACAAAATAGATAACAAAAACAATAAGTATATTTCAAGTAAAATAATTACAGAATAATCGAATAAAATGAAGCAAATTACATTTTATAGTTGGTTTTGACGACTTCTCAAGTTCTAGAAATGATCTATTATACAATCATTGGCAACTCCCTCTAATTCACGTTTCTCCACATAACAAATAAGATTACCACTCATGAACTGATCGTTGATACAGTTGTGTAAAGCTGTTTTTATAATTGTCATGGCTAAAAAGCATTTGTCAACTATAGCAGTGGCGATAGGCAAAACTAGTGCTAACTTTAAAAGTTGATAAATCAAAGGATAACAAAGGTGTTTGCTTTGTCTCAACCATTACCCGAGAAAATTCATTAATGGTCTCTATGTTGAAGAATGTATCATCTGCTCGCACATCGACAATGTAAAGGCAAAGATGATGGTTGAGATTCCTCAAATCCCTAGAATGAAAATCATTGGGATAAAACTTAGCTGGCCTCATCAAATGGTCTAAACCAATATCACAAAATGATCCTTTTGGACTCAAAACGGCTAAGCAAATAAGCAATTCAGAAGTTGCCTCATTGAAGTGACTATTGAACTCTTGAAGTAGCCAATCAAGAGCATCATTTAAACAATCGACCTGGGTAATGACGCTCATTGGTAATTTCAGCTTTTTGCCGTGGCTTCTTTAGATTTACATATGCTTCTTCCATGTTCAAATGTGAAATATCATGCTTATCACAATAGGCATACACTTCACCTAGCACAGATTCCCATCCATGTTGTCTAAGCTCACCCAAATGGCCTTTGGTTGATTTCACATATTTAATGGCATTCACAATATCTTGATCATTCCATTGTAGAGTTAAAGATAAAGTGTTTGTGATTATTAATATAGTCAACATTAGCTGCAAATAAAACATAAAGTCAAATGATTGAAAATACACAAAAGACCCCATGCTTAACTTTTATTTGTGTCGTCTCATCTGGCCGCACAGGTGACATCGCGTAATTGCATTGGCATGGCCCACGCCCGCGCACGATCAACTATTCGACTAGCAGCGTTGGTATTAGGCCGTTGGCTCCTTGGCTTGGGGCTAGGCTGGCGTTGGCTTCGGACTTGGATGGCCACTGGCGTTGGCTTGGGGCTGGTGTCGCATGCTCGATGCGGATCGCTTGAGCATTGGCCAGGGCCGCTAGGCCGAATCCCTCTAAGAACTAATGAACGTCAAACATGGTCATTAAGATTTTTAAGGATAAGGTGGTCATCAGATAGATGTAGTTCTTGGCATACAGGAGCGTTAGTTTTGAGTATATCGCACACACTGTGTAAACTTGGATATCCCTAGACTCATTATCTAGCAAGCAAAACACATCATATCCAATCTCTTTGAGAATAGAATGTAGTATTTCCTTTGCAAAATAGTGAACTGTGTCTTTCTGAATGCATGGAGACACATATGTGTCAGGTTGGTAAGACCCATTATCCAAGTACTTTCTTCTTATCACATCTTTCTGATTGGGGAGATAATTGTCTTATTTTCCTTTTCCATGGATCAAACTGAAGCTCCTCTTCCCAATTGATTTTTAGACTTGCTGTATTCGTAGCATTCGCACTTGAACCTGGTGCCTTTCTTTTTAGAAACCTGCCATTGGGATATGACAATTATTAAAAGTTAGAAAACACTAAATTAGATATTGAAACATATTAAAAATTTTCCTAATTCAATTTTTGCAAAAATCGAAACAGGGCAATCTAATATTAAAGCCCTAACCCACAAATATTTTAAAGATCGTGGAATTGAAATCCTGAAATATAAATCACAAAATTTAGTCCCTATCATTGAAAGAAATAGGTAGAATTAAGAGGGAATAGAGGAATGTATATGAGATTGAAGCAACTAGCCACGTAGGCGTGGCGCCACGCCACGCCAGCCACTGTGTGGACCGAAGTAAAAGAGACGACAATTTACAGGGGTTTAATAAAAAAATCGAGGACACATGCGTAATTTAGGAAAAACCGAAGGTCTTTTTCGTAAAAAACCGAGGACCTGTAAGGACCTGTACGTAAGTAAATAAGGACCTATACGTAATTCTGGAAACCCGCGGGGCGCAATCAAAAAATTTTTTAGGAAAAAAACTTGCAGGGACTTTTTCGAAAAAATCCAGGGACCTTTTCGCGAGAAAAAAGGACCTATACGTAATTTTCGGAAAATCGGAGGGAATTGCCTCCCCCGGCCGTACGCCAAAACGGGCGACACGCGCCGGCCGGGGGGAGCGCGGGGGGACGTGGCCTCGCCTCGTCGCCGGAACCCTTCCGGGTTTGTTTGGGGTATGATTACCTATTTGGTCCGGTCGGCTGATCGTTAGCTTTAAGATTGAAGCCACGACTTACTATCGTGCCGTCGCCGCTGCAGTCTGTAGACTCATGTGCATGGGGAACAGGGAAAGGTTAGGCATCGTCTCATCCAACCGTATAGGTGGCATCGTGTAATCACATTGGCATGGCCCACGCCCACGCAGGATAAAGTATTCGACTGGCAGCGTTGGCATTGGGCCGTTGGCTACTTGGTCTGGCCTGGGGTTGGGCTGACGTTGGCTTGGGGCTGGTGGCCCATGCTTGATGCAGATCGCCTAAGCATTGGCCTGGGCCACTAGGCCGAATCCCTCCAAGAACCAATGAACGTCAATCACGGTCATTAAGATTTAAGAATAAGGTGGTCATATGATAGATGCAGTTCTTGGCATGGCATGTGGGGGTATTAGTTTTTAATATATCACTAGCTGAATGCCCGTGCGTTGCTACGGATTTTTAAAATTTATCACATTACATGTTTTAAAACTTACAGATGGTAAAAAATTTTAGTTCTAAAAGTTTTTAAATCCGTCAAGTAAGTCGAAAGCCGTCGATCACACCTCGTAGTCATACGGTGCATCAAAGTTTAAAGGCAACTACATAACCTTGTCATCCCTCTTGAGTGGCTTGATCTCTTTACAGCTTAACAGGATTTCTTCAACTTTTGAAATGCTATCATTTGAACTGAAATCGGAATCCTTATGTGAGCCATTAAGCATTTGAACTTTACTGATTCCAAGAAGTTTGGAACCTATAGATGGCGCTTTGGCATCAACAGCATTCATTGGAGGGTTTAATAATTTAAGAAGAAAATGGATACAAGATTCCGAATCCAAAAAATGATTGTCTTGGACCTGCATAACAACAAGAAAAGGGGAGATTGAAAATAAGCAAAATTGAAACTGCAGGAATATAACATCGAAGGTATTAAAAGAATAGCAACTGTTCGCCAATTAAATGGCATTCAACAAGCGAGATATATATAAGCTAATGAAAAGCTGAATATCAACACTACCTGAAATTCATACTTAAATTCTAATTCAACTTTCAATGAAAATGATGAAAATAAATGCATGACGTTGCTTAATTAATCTTCTTTATCACACGTCAATATTTTGAAAGAAGGTGGATACTTCTACAAAGAAAAAAGTAACAATATAGTAGATATGAATAACTTTGTCACAACGTGGTTATCTTTGTGACTTGTGAGATAGATATATTTAATATGCATAAAACAATGCAGGATGCACAGAAGCATATCAATTGGGATTAAGAGGTACTCACATCAACTGCCAAAACAAATAAAAGAGCTGCTGCAGCAATAGCGCAGGGAGGATCATCAATGTTCAAAACCAAAACAGCATCGATAATTTGTTGAACCAATCTACAAGATATAAGAAAAGAAGGCACTTGTGGCTTGTGAGTAATAAAATGGAAATAGGTGTAAGATTTTCAGAAAAATGAAATGGAATATTGTGTTTTCGCAATTGAAGATGTCCTGAAATTCAATAGAAAAATGAAGATTACATGATGCCTGATCATACGTTGCAATAATTATGTTTGATGAGAACTTACTTTCAGCAATCTTATCCATCTACACAAGTAGAAATGGGTAAAAATATTGCAAGAATCTAGTGTGGTGATTCTATAGTCAAGGAACCAAAACTGCACTTCTTTCAGCATAATAACCGGCGAACTAAAGAATTGAAGCCCAATTCAGACAGCAACAGAGATATCATACGTCTTCAACTTATGCAAATCAAGACAGTATATCTTCAACTAAAAATGCTCGTAAAGTGTCAAAACGTCAGTATAGAACTGAGTTTAGTAGTAAAGCTTCGATGTTGTTCACAGCTCAATTAGATAGCAACTCCACATATTTTCATCAATATTGCAATTCTGGTTTACAAGACACCACAGTTCAGTACCAATTGGAAACCCTCCCAAAAATTACAAAATGAATACCCTCATGGTCCCAGGAGAAATATTAAGCTAGAGTATAACAGATGGCATTTCTACCAACAACATTCTTTATAAAAATATGAAATTGATGCCCAAGTGATCCTAATTAATTTTTTTAAAAAAGTATTGTTTCTAGGCATTCCCAATCACTCAACATGCTTCCTTCTTCTAAAACCATGCGAGATAGCAACTCTTGGCTAAAAAAGATACCAAATCTGCTAAAACCTAAAAATGCTCATAGACAACTTAAGAGCATACTTCTTAAACCCAGCTATAACATTAGATCCCAGACACAATAAGGTAGTGATAATTAGCTAGTCACGCTTCTTAGCATCGGTAAACACTTAATTGATGTATTGAAAAACATCTCTGAAAAACTGCAAGACAGAAAATGTTATGATCTTATCAATTCTCCATGCCAGTGCTACTTCTCCTAGGCATTTTTTCGAACACATGACATGTATGACACCAAGCCATCTTTGGTCTGCAAAAGTGAGGGGGGAACAGAGGAATGTATATGAGATTGAAGCGATTACCTATTTGGTCCGGTCGGCTGATCGTTAGCTTTGAAGATTGAAGCCACGACTTACTATCGTGCCGTCGCCGCTGCAGAGTCTGTAGACTCATGTGCATGGGGAACAGGGAAAGGTGAGGCATCGTCTCATCTAACCTTATAAGTGGCATCGTGTAATCACATTGGCATGGCCCACGCCCACGCATGATCAAATATTGGACTGGCAGCGTTGGCATTGGGCCGTTGGCTACTCGGTTGGGGTTGGGCTGTCGTCGGCTTCGGGCTTGGATGGCTGCTGGTTTTGGATTGGGGCTGGTGGCCCATGCTCGATGCAGATCGCCTAAGCATTGGCCTGGGCCGCTAGGCCGAATCCCTCCAAGAACCAATGAACGTCAATCATGGTCATTAAGATTTAAGAATAAGGTGGTCATATGATAGATGTAGTTGTTGGCATGTGGGGTATTAGTTTTTAATATATCATATGCACCGTGTAAATTTGGATTCCAAGCCAAAAAAAAAAAAAAGAATCAACCTAGGGCTTATGCCCCCCTTGCTCTTACTGCATCCGCCCCTGTACAGGTTTTTGTTTTTCTCCCTTTGACATGTTCGTAAGGAATTTCTAACAGCTAAGTAACCTGGTTTCATAGAAAAAAAATGTTGGGTTTAGATTTCGGTGGCACGACACGTAATAAGTAGGCCCGGCTATGCCATAGTTCAAGTTTTGAGTGGCGCATGCGACTTGAGATTGGAGTTGGGGGGAGAATAGAGCATATATACGTTGAAGTAATACAAATCAGCAATAAACAGATTTGTAAGACATTTTGAGAGAAGATGAAAAAAAAAGATTTTTGGGAGCCTGTCAGACAACCTCTGGGCCACCCTGGCTAGACAGGGTCCAGCCAGAAACGATCCTCTACAGCTGTGGAATGACCCGATTCGGAGCATCCTGACCGTTAATCACGCTCTGGCCCAGAGGTCATGACGCATCAACCAGGCTTTAGTGCTTGCCTCCTTATTGGTGAAGGATGCAGCGGTACGATCCTATAGAACAGATCCTGTTCAAGTAAGGTCGTGCCGTCATTGGTCAGGCCCTGGCTTATAAGCTGTGTTCGCTTCCGCTAAATAGCCGAGGTGGTACTAATGTTTGCGTTCAGCTTGTGCTTCGAGATGTGGCCGGCCCATTTGAGGTCCTCTACTTGTAGTTTAGCATATTTGTAGTTTGTTTATTGCCGCATTGTAGTGTTAGTGAATTCCGTATGGAGAGTATTCTTTGTTTTTCAGTTACGTAGTTTCTAGAAGCACAGTGGAGCGACGAGGAGAGATACTTCACTGGGCTGGCCCTGACGCCACAGGACGCACACAGACACCGGAACGGGCGGGCTGCCGTTCCGGGAGGTCGTGCGGTAATGCACGGAGAGGAGGAGGACGTGGTGCCATGGCGCCAAAGCAACGGCAAAGGGGGAACAGAAGGAGTGTATACGTGAAATCGACGTAGGTGTTGGCATCGCGGTGGGAGAAGGACGTGAAGGTGTCGGCGAAGGTGAAGAGCAAGCGAAGTCCAGCGCAGGGTCGTAAGTCGGCGGCAGCGGGTCGGTGGGCAGCTCGAAGTTGGCGTCGAGATCGTCGCCCCCGTCCGCAGAGGAGGCAAGGTCCCCAGAGGCGGCATCGTCGAAAGTAAATACTGGTATAATATAAACGGGTCGGATAGGACCATCCAAGCAACCAAACACATCTTTTATAGGATCGGTGGAGCCATGCTTGGAGGTGCAGGAGCAACAGTTATTGACTATGGCATGTGTATAAGAGGCCAGAGGGCAAGATTCGTTTCTCAGGTCTTAATCCTTACTAATTCAGTTGCATAAGGGGAATTGCACAAAAAAAATACATTTTTGAGGGCTTGAATAGTGGCATGAGTCATGAGCGCAAGCAACCTACGAACTGGAGGCAGAGCACTATCGACGGCATCATGCTTAAAACTGAAGTGTACAGGTCTGATCTCCCTACTAATAATACAGAATGTGTAGAAAGAAAGATGAGATCAGCAATAAACAGATTTGCAAGACATTTTGAGGGAAAATGCAAAAAAAATATATGGGAGCCTGTCAGACAACCTCTGCGCCACCCTGGCTAGACCAAGGCCCAGCCAGGAACGATCCTCTACAGCTGTGGAATGAACCGATCCGGTGCATCCTAACCGTTAATCACGCTCTAGCTCAGAGGTCATGACGCATCAACCAGGCTTTGGTGCTCGCCTCCTTATTGGTAAAGGATGCAGCGGTACGATCCTATAGAACAGATCCTGTTCAAGTAAGGTCGTGCAATGTTCGTCCGGGTCCTCGCTTATAAGCTGCGCCGCCTCTCTCTAAACAGCCGAGGTGGTACTATTTTCAGTTCAGCGCTCCGCAGAAGGACTCATGGGTCATGGACCATGTAGTTTGACAGAGCATAAAGCTCAGCCCATTTAAGAAATATTTGTGCTGTGTCGTTCCTTTTTTTGTTGGATCAACTGTGAGGCCTATGCCGTAGCTCAGTGGGACTTAAATAGTATTCTCTAGAGAGTTATATATACGTGTGTATTGTGCTTTGGAGGTTGTTAAGCCTCCGTTTAAATCCTAACGTTATGTGTGCATTTGTGTGTGTGGATGTAAGTCTGCTCTGTACCCCTAAAAAAACATCTGGTTTCTCTCTAAAAAAACAGTGATTTCTTTGATGTAGTTTAATACACGCATATGTGCTGCATGGCTGACGCAGCCTCGTCATTAACATCTGCTTTGCTCTACGTTAATTAGTATCTGTTGGCGATTAGGGAGACGTACAAACCATGCGAAAATTTGGTGCCGCACCGTAGCTCAAGTGTGGCAGCATCCATCCATCACGGGTCGGTCTCCACCGCGTGCAATCAATCATCAGTCACTAATTCACTACCGTTGCTCGAACAATGCTGAAACTTTACTTTTTTTTTTGTTCTCTTCCTGAGTGGATACCGGTACAAAACTTCAAAGGCTTAGTATGAGTTATGACACCTATTATTCATTCATTCCTCGAAAAAATTGAATCATGAGTCCTTTTCGTTTATACATTTAATTTAGTGGGGTTATACAACAGATACAGATTGGAGAAATAACAGGTGAGCCACTTAAGGTACAACTTTCTTTCATGCTATGTGAAGCATAGAATCGCTAAGTTGTTAGCAAGCTCCCAGGAGGGCAAATTCTGCTTTTATATGCCAAGAAACTCGATGTCGCCCTCGGTGAGGAACGTCTTTCCTCTGTTTGCATTGTTGGCCCTCCGCTGGGAGGGCGGTTGGCCTCGCTGCGAAAAGACAACGTTTTAACAAACGATGTGGTTCTGTTGTTCACAGAATTAAAAATGGTGCATCATGTAATACCTTCCGCAAAACAACTGCGAGGTAGAGATAGGCTACCTCCCACTCATCCTGTGATAGTGTACCTGCGTAACGACTGGTGTTAAGGTCGCGAAAATGACATTCATCATGGGCAGCCAATCTACTAGGTTCAGAGTGAAGTTACTTTGGTCCTGCCGTCCGTCACCAAGGGCACCCAGCCTCCGCATGAGTTCAGCAAACTCTGGCTTTTGCAAGTACTCATGTACAAATTCATGGAAGTTCTTCATTAGAACCAGCTCTAGATCATACTGCGAAAAATTCACAACGTGTCATAACCTCCAAGCATCTATTAGTGCAGCAAATGTGTAAAAAAGAAAAGGTGTTCATGTGCTATAAATGAGAACATCAAAGATAGGATAGAATAAATTTCAACAAAATCTTGAATCAACTTGTTGGAAAATAAAAAAGGCATAAGTCACCATACACACAGTGTTAGAGCAAGAGAACAATTTCATACCTCCTCTGCCAGTAATTTGAAGAGATGGAATGGAACAACCCACTCTGGGCAATCAACAGCATCCTGCATGTTGCCAAAAAATTGTTACAGCCTAAGTTTTCAAATTTTATCAATAAAAAAGGGAATTTTTTATATATGCCACTACAAAGTGAAGGATTTTGAGAAGTGCCACTACGAAGTGTTAGCTTCTAAGGCCCTGTTCCAAACATAATTTGGCTTTTAGAAACCGGTTTTTTAACGAAGTGGCTTCTTAAGGTGGTTTTTATAAGCTGCTTTGACCGGAGTGTCTTTTCAATGCGAGTGTCTCTTACTCCCTCAATCTCTCTCGTAATCAACCAAAAGCCACAACACTTTTGAATAGAGCCTAAAAATGCCATTGCAAACTTACCTTGCTCACAAAATGCCACAGGTATACATATTTGTCCCACATTAGACTAAAATATCCCTACTTTCTCTCTTCTCACCATCTTTCTTCCTCACCATCTCCAGCGATGGCTGCCAGTTAGGTCCCTGGAACAAGAGGATGCACATGGTAGCTTGGTTGGCAGTGATTCACCCCGCCGCTGTGTATGTTGAAAGCACGCAGGCAAAGATGACGGAGACTTGATCGCGTGGCATTCCCACCGGAGATGACGAAGGCAATGGCAGTCTTGCAGGAGAAAACATGGCGTGGAGCAAATCCGTCGTCAAAGCCGTGCACGGGTGAATGCGGCAACGTCTGATTTGCCCCCTACCCCACATGCCACAACAGCCCGAAGGTATTGGTCAAGAAGTTAGACCGCGCCGCCACTGCAGCAGCTGAGACGAGAACAGGTTGGTACTGCCCAATTTGTTGTTTTTGATAGCCAAATGTGATTTTTTTTCCTTTTCCATTGGTGATGCTAATTAAGGGATCAGAGGTGGTAGATCCAATAAAGGAGTTGCCTTTTGTTTTCTTTCTGTGGAATTTGTGTCATTGTGTATATCTGGACATTTGGGGGTCGGATTTGCTACTCATGGAGAACGAAATTATTCTTGGCTCCTTGTTGCAAAATTGCCGTGTGGTGCTGGCCATTGCCGCCCGAGAGGACGAACACGGTGATTCTTGCAGGAGATAGGGCAGTACAGATCTGGAAGATGGTTTTGTGCCATCCACACTGCCGTCGACAAGTTGTGTGGTGCTGCTCGAGCCTCGAGGTAGGCAAAGCAAAGAGCCAAAGATGTTGTAGCGGTGGCAGGGTGGTGTGGCGTAGTCAGGCAGGGTCAACTGAGCGCAATGGCGGCCAGAAAGGTGTACTTGAGTGTGGCAGCCATGGATAAAGCTGGTAGGGATGGCAAGACAACAGGGGCAACATCATCTGATAAATGTGAAAGGTGTACAAGAGTGGCATTTTTGTGAGAAAGAGATGTTTGGAATGGCAGTTTTAGAAGTTGTCACTTTGTAGAGGCATTTCTCTAAATTGGTCAGTTAGCAGTGGCATATATCGAAAATGCCCTAAAAAATGGAAAGAAGGAAGCCAATCTGGACAAAAATTTAATCTGACATGCCAATAACACATAAGTAGGAAGCTAAAAAGTAGACCAAAGAGGCATGTCCAATAAAAGTAAAGTGCAGAACGCCCAAACAAGTTGTAACAAGGCATGTATGTGTTAGATAAGGCCAATATTCTAACAAGTAACAATAGCTAAGGACATCGCTTCTAAACCCTGCAAAGAGAATGGGTGGGTTCTTTTGAACTAATGGCTTATGACTTAAATATTTGAATTCTAACTATTCCCGAGATGCAGTATGCAGAGGGAAATAGTCACATGTGATTTTGGTCGGTACAGCTAAACTTCGTACACTTTTTACTATAATTTTTCTATTGACCCTGCCTTAAAAAACGCATCATTTAAAAACTGGTTATTGTAGACAGTACAAGCATAAACCAACTTTAAGCCTAAATGAACCCAGCCAATGTCTAGGCTCTAGGGTAAAGAAACATCAATCATGCTGCAATCAACACTGTATAACCAAAAAGAGTCTAGAGTTTGTAATAAACAGATAGTGTGTAAATGCATGTCACTTGAGGTCCTTTCAATGCTGTAGCAACTGAAGCAACACGTATCACAGGCCTAACATTAAGCAAAGTAAAAGTATAAACTAGATAAGCATTACAAATAGTAGGGCATGCAAAGCCACGAGAATGCACCCTAATCAAATTTTACTTGCATTCCCAAATTTACAAAATTTACTTATTAACTAATTGAGTAAATACTCAGATGAGACTATTATTATTCAGTTCAAAAAACTAGGAAGAAGCCAGTGCGGAGATTATTGAAAACGGTAGAATAAAATGATATGAAGCACAAATTATTGAAAAGCTGGTCCCACTGTTACCTCTAAGTGAAACTTGTACTTGATGCCAAAAGGTCTGGATGCAGGGAATTTCTACGCCATTGTGAAAACAAAGAAAAGGACCAGTTAGTAATGAAAAATAGCAGAAAAGTGTTATTATAAATATTTGAACAGAATTACCTTTTCAGTGTACTCTTCACCAAAATTAATCCAGTAAACACTGTTTCCAAATTCCATTCCTTCAGCTAAGGATAGTGAAAATTGAAAACAATTTATCACTCAGCATACAGCAAGTACGGTTTGATGAAATCAATCAAAATACAGATGAAGACAGCAAATTACTTTCTCTTAGCCTTTTGATAATGACATTAGCATCAGGCATTGTCCCAATGAAAATGCCTCCAGGACGAAGCAATGCAGATACATTAGCCAGCGCTTGTCTTGCACGTGCTTCAGTTGACCATGAGTAATGTAACGCAAACTGAAATACAGAAAGAGACCTTCAAAATAGGAAGTGTAATCAACACTCAAACAATCAGCAGGAGGGAATCCCTTGTTCATAACAGTTTGTTATAATCATACCCATTTAGCATTTGGACATTCTAGGACTTTGGATGGTACATTACCTATTAACAGTAGATTAAAGAGCATCATAGTTCCATTTTATTTGCTGGGCATGACAATGATACTTAAGTTTCAACATCTTTTTAGGGGAACATGTTTTAAATGGTAAGTGATTGTACTATTGAACATTTATATAATAATATTCAGAAAAGATTCAAGAAATACAAAGTTGAATGTCAGTTGTCAAAGAATAAACACAGTTGAAGCCATCCAATAAGGCAATAACAGCAACAGACTATGAAAAAAATGAAAGCTCATGGCTTGGAAATATAAAGCTAGGTCACTTACCTGGCAGCTACAAATGTCAAATGGAGCATCCTCGTATAAATACTCATCCAAACGAGCCTACCGAATACATGAAAAGAAAAAGATTGGTCATGAACATCATGATCCTCGATGAGCATGTGAGTAGTACCACAAATAATGGGAGTATGGGGTAAAGCATATTCTTCTTGGTGATGTGAAAGTACAAGACATAATCATCTATCATCGGAAAAAATGTATGAATATGCTGACAAGAGTTTTATGGAAGGGCCTATGCATATAATTTGATTTAACTGCAGAAAATATGCAAGTGTTTGAAACAATCTTTGGCACTATGCCTTATAATAGTTTTGGTCTGCTTGCGCATGCAGAGCATACCATCATGCTAATGTCAAATTAGATAAATTGTTGAATTTATTTTGTCTTTACCTCATAACAATCAGCGCAAATAAGCCGTGCAGGAAAACTGAACTTCTTTCTCCGCTGTTGATCCATGTCACCATTATAACGAGTCATGCAGTCTTTTATCTGAAAGTGCAAGGCCATTATTTGTCCACGCTCCAAAGTAATTTTCGAACAATCACAATACAGGTTACATATTCAACTACACCAAAGGCATGCATACCAAAGCATCATAAAAAAAACTAACTCATTAACCACATTTTGTGTTATGCATTAGCTTGTGTGCATATAGTGTAGATGTCTCATGTGATAGGAAACTAACCGAGCCTTCGGCGATATCAACCCCTACATAATAGCCAACCTTAGCCTTATCCCATTTTATTAAATCACCTCCCTGCATTATGGAACATATCAGTATAGGCCAATACAACCTTGTACTGCAAGAATCACTGCTCTTCCAAATTAATACTCGCAATACACCACTTACCTTGCCGCAAGCCAGATCAAGAACGCAGTCCCCCGGGCGTGCATACAGCTGGACCAGAACACTCTTTATCTGCCCACGGTGAGATTCAGCGGTTAGCACGGTTGCTCACAGGTAATACCAAACACCGTAGACGTCTCATTTTATCAAGGACTTTAAGAGCTGGATGGGCGGCAAATCGAGTGGTGTACCCAGTTGTTGAGCTTCTTGAGGTGGATGATGGGGCTGTTCTCGCGCTCCTCGAGCGTCTGGTTCGACCGCGCGCTGTAGTGGTCCGCCACCCGCCGCGCGCTGCTCCGCTCCTCCGAGTGCCCCTGCCCCCCAAAGCCGCCGCCCCCTGCGCAAAACCCAAACCCTAGTTAACTATTAGCCGTCTCGCCCTTGTACTAGGGCACAAGACTGGCGAGTTGGCGTTAACTGGACAGGGGTTTGGTGAGGAAGCAGGTAAAAGGTACCTGCGCCGAACTGGCGCTTGGGGGCGGAGGCGAGGGAGGAGGAGGTCTCGTCGCGGGGCCGCTTGTTCATCGCGCCGGCGATCGCCGCCGGCTTCCGGCGCCTGGGTTGAGAGGAGGGTTCCGATTTGATTCGGTTCGGTTTGGGTTGGGGACTTGTGGGGTGGGGATGTTCGGCAGTGGCGCTGGGCTCTCGTGGCCGGTGGACCAAATATGTCGTGTACAGAGGCGGCGCTTGAGCGCGAGTATTCGGGTTTGGTGGGTGAAAAAAACTGAACTGTCGCCTCCAACTACAGGGCCTGGGCTTGGACTAAAGCATAGTACTATTGATCCAACTAGCTGCATAACGCGCGGCGCACGCCGCGCTAGCTACCGTGTGGACCAAAGTAAAAGAGACGATAATTCGCAGGGAGTTTCATAAAAAAAAAATCGAGGACACATGCGTAATTTAGGAAAAATCAAAGGCCTTTTCTGTAAAAAACCGATGACTTGTAAGGACTTGTACGTAAGTAAATAAGGACCTATACGTAATTTAGAAAACCACGGGGCGCTATCCTGCAAAAAGTTTCGGTGAAAAAAAACTGCCAGGGACCAAAGGAAAAACTTGCAGGGACCTTTTCGTGAGAAAAAAGAACCTTTATGTAATTTTCAGAAAGTATGAGGAAAGTGCCTCGGCCGGCCGTACGCAAATTCTCTTGCCACGCGCCGGCCGTCCGAGCGCAGTGGGCGACGTGGCGCGGCTCGCTGGCCAGGAAACCCCCCGGAAATGTTATAGTTATGATTCAGGTATGATATGGCTCACTATTTAAACGGGTCATGTCAGCTTAATTCGATAAGTTGTATTGTGCTTAGATTGAGACCTCAAATCTAGACCTAACGGGTCGCCCGATATGAACAGTACCGGATTTTGTACGATCTATTAGGTCTGTTTATTCTTTTAGTATTTTTATTTTGTAGTTTTAAGATTTTATATAGTTCATTTTATAAGTATATATACTTTTGTTTTGTTTTTTGAATTATATATATTTATATTTAGGATTTTTCTTAGATTTTTCAGAATTTGAATGTATCTGGCCAGCCCAGCATAGCCTGTAAGGCTATTCGACCATGTTTGAATCGTTGTCTCAGCCTATGGACCGGTACAATATGACCTATCTAAGTAACAGTCAAACAGACCTACGTCTAAATGGATCGTGCCTATATAGGCTCATGCAGGGCGTGCTGCCCTATTTGACCACCTCTACTTACAACTCACAAAATTGCAATTGCAACTTGTTGAACTGAAAATGAACCGAAGTCATAGTTGGTTCAAAGATGTAAACACAATTGGGACAAGTTTTTTTCTTCTTTTTTTGGTACAACGCGAATTGATGTTTCATTTTCTTGAAAGTCTTGTATTCCGAAGTTCCAAATCAGGCCAAATTTATTTGGAGGAGGGAGGAATGGAATGAGATTCCAATACAATGTTTGGTCCAAGTGATGGTATTGATCTCTCTAGGGTAAAAGCTGCAACCATAAAATTCTTTGTTTAGTCATAGAGGAAACCTCATAAATAATTTGCATACAAGAAACCCAGGATCTAGCCCTAAGTTTACAAAGCAGATTAACACTAAATCTGTAACGCCCCCGTTTCCAGGGGCGCGTACGGACACGGCACTCCGCAACTATTCACGCATGAACAGTTATGGAATGTCGCGCAAGAGTATACCATTGCATGCTTACGACCAAAGTCCAGCATATATTTCACATACGGATTAACATCCATTTTTCAACAGCGGGGCGTGCAAGCTCAAAGTATACTTACATCACAAAAACTCCAGAATCCGCTCGAGCGCGGCCAAGACCTAAAGCCACGGGTCCTCGTCGAAGAAGAGACCTTCCGAGGCTTCCTCAACGGGGAGACCTTCATCTTCGTCTTGATCCTCTAAAGAAGGGCAAAAGCAAGCCATGAGCCAATCATCCGGCTCAGCAAGTCCCAAAGGGACCCTAACTTATTACATACACGGAACATCAAAGGAAGGGAGTATACTTGGTTTATTAATTTGAGTGGATGCAGTTTTATTTGCAAATATTTTATAAAAGGGACCCAAAACTACTTCTCAAGATCTCAGGGGTTTTCACAAAGAATTCTTTAACCAACTAGTCAAGTTCAAACATGTACAAAACTACTTAAGCTTTGCTGCTGGAATCACCCAAGTGACACAGCTCCAATAACCGGGAGCACGGCGTATTCGAATACCATTTATTTGACTCTGCAGAGTTTGCTCAGCTTTACCCACACGATCCCTTAACTCCCGCGACAGAGTTAAGAAAGCCAGGTCGTTTCACTGCTCAACTCTTTATATAGGCTCTACCCGGTAGAATTCACTCGGGTCTGGCTCACACACACACACACACACACAAGGGAAAACGGTGCCGCTTTGAGTGAACTCTACCGTTGTTAGGCACCCACAATACGGCCTACCTAACCTCACTGCTAAACCTCCTGTAGAGTTTCAATCGAGTTGAGCAGCAACTAGACAAGTGTTGACAAGTCAACTCCTGTGGTTGAGCGATCACTGTGACATTTGCTCAGCGTAAGGGTTTCAGTCCTTATATTTTCACAAGGTCCGCAACCTCGCCAGGTCCGCGACCTCCAACCTAGGGTAAGCGGTGGGCGAAGGCCGTCTCGCGACTCCCCACAACTCCCTTACCCTACTCCAACCTAAGGTAAGAGTTTGGGCGAAGACCGTCTTGCGGTTTCCCCACTCGCCCTTACCTTACCTTGTGCACGCCGGCACTCTCCGCTCTAAGATACGGTGTCCCATACCACCCTACCTTAGAGTCGGGTTTTCCAAATTCTATTGGCCCACAGCTACAACCTTATTAGTGTAAGACTTTGCATGGTAATAATAACTTACAGTTATCTAGATTAACAGATAATTATTTCTAGGGTTGCAAAGGCATGGCTACAAATTTAACAGGGCATTTGACAGTGGTAGGATTAACTACATAACAGGTCATTCTAAACATTTTATTTTATTTTTGAATTAACATTTCACAATTAGCATAATGCAAATAGCATAATAACGTAATTAACTGGCATGGGTTACAACATGATCAAAGGATTTGGGACTTGCCGTGAAGTTGGACGATTTCGGCTAGCTCGAACGTAGAAGCTCCTGGATCCTGCGACTGCACTTGAGCTTCTGGAAACTCCGACACTAGCGCAAACACTGAAAATAACATAAATTCGGCTTGAGACTAATCAAGCGAGGAAAAATAAACTATTTAAAAAGGAGTAAAATGCATAAATCTCCAAACAGAGAATTTTAGGAATTTATTTGGGATGAATTTGTGGAAGGGGAGGCCAAAAATGGGTCCGGGATATTATTTGGAGCAAAGTGGTGAAGTTTGGGAATTTTTGGAATTTTCTGTGATTTTCTAGGATTTATTTGGATTTTCTGGCATTTTGGAAATTGAAAAACTCGGGATATTCCGATGAACAGTAGCCGGCCCGGCCGTTGCTACAGTGCGGCCCAGCCCATCATTTGAATCGCGCGCGCGCGGGAGGGAAAACGGGCCGGGAGGCCGCGGCCCAGTCCACCGCGCGCCTCTGCGGTCGGGATGGCCGACGCGCGTCCCCGCGGTGCGGCCCGGATGCGGCGGCCGAAGCGGTACGGTGGGGGAATCCGACGGACGGGGAGGGGTGCAGTTATGAAGATCGAACGACGGCGATAGAATGGAGGGGCGAAGCGGTATGGATCGGATCGGACGGAGGGGAGGTGGAATCTTTATGACGATCCGACGGTGGAGATTAGGAGGGGCGGCGAATCGGTACGAGTGGATCCAACGGACGGGGAGGACGGAACTTATGACGATCGGAGGGCGGAGGAGGGGCCACGTCACCGGGGAGGTCGTCTTCTTCCTCCTCTCGCCGCTACAGTGTCCCCGCGGCAGGGACACGGTGGCGACGACGGCCCGGGCGCCAGGGGGCTCGCCGGCGGTAGCTGGGGCATCAACGGGTAGATTACGGCAAGGGGATCCCATTTTGGGGGAGTTAGAGTTTGTGGGGGTCAAAGGGGAGAGAGGGAGGCCGAGGGAGGCGTCTCGGATAGATGGTGGCGGAGGGGGTCACCGGCGGCGAGGGAGGCCAATCGGCTGCGGCTACACCATCTGGGGGTTCGGGGGCTTACAAAGGCGGCGGTGGTTGTGGCGGGGAAGCTCCGGAGTAGGCTGGCCACGGAGAGCTGGATCGGCCGGCGGCGAGCTTCGCCGACAGAGCTCCTCGGGCGGTCACCTGTCCAGGGGAGGATGGCAAGGGGATTAGGGGAGGACAAGGAAGCTCGGGACGAATTTAATTGAGAAAAGGTGGGTGGGAGAGGGAGATCGACTCCAGTGGGTTGCCGGCGCAGGGGAAGACGGCGGCGGCGTTCTGGGCGACGGCGCTTCAATCCGTGGCGAGCTGGGGAAACAAAGGGAGAAAGCGGAGCCGGGAGGGGACTTTATATGCCCGAGCGGGGGAGGAAGAAGCTTCGAGGAGAAGGCACGGGTGGGCGCTGGAGTCAACAAGAGTTGGCAGGAGGTCCTCTCCGCGGAATGGAGCTGTGACGGGGCTGGCAGAGCTGTAATGGCGAGGCGACGGCACGGGAGGGCAGGTGGAGCTGCGGCATGGGCGGGGAAGCGTCCGCGCGCGGGGAGGGAGGGGGTTGCCGCTGCCAGGTGGGGTCGGGCGCAGGAGAGCGGCGACGCGTGGCGCGGGGTGTCCACAGCTGCTGACGGCAGTGGGGCGAGGCGACACTGTGGGCGGGGAGGAAACCGCGGGCGCGAGGCGAGCGCAGGGGCGGTGCGGAGGGTGGAGCTGGGCGGCGCAGCGCTAGCGCGCTAGCGCGGGGAGAAAGCGGGGAGGGGGCGGGGCGCCAACGAAGAGCGGGAGCGGAGGGAGGCGCTGGGCGAGGGGAAAGGCGGGGTCGGGGGCGGCGCTAGCACAAGTGCGAGGGAGAGGGCGCCGGGAGGAAGGAGGAGGCGGAAACCGGGGAAGGCGCCAGCGAAAGAAGAAAACGCTCGGCCAGAAAAGGAAAACGGAAACCGGGGAAAACTTTCCCAAAAAGGAAAGTTTTCGAAAATCACTCAAAAATCCAGCAAAAAGCACATAAATTTTTGGTTTGAAATTTTGGGGTTTTTCAAAATCCATGTATATCTCTAATCAGTAGAAAAAATGATATGTTAACCTAACAAGAATGCAAAAACACGCACAAGATATCGCAAAAGTCATCACCCATCACCAATAGAATTAAATTTAAAACGACAGCATGGTTGCCCGCCAACAGAGTTGACCACGTCTACATTTAACCCAACTGTGGCTACATATTGTGAGTAATATATTAAAAAGTAAAGAATAAATTGTGTATGTAAAAAACCAATGCAATGATAACAGAAGTCATGTTTTCTTGCTTTGATTTACCCCAGATGGTTGATTAAATGTAGAAGTTTGGTCAAGGGAGCAAACGTATAAGTATATTTGTAAATGTTGGGGAAAAAATGTTGTCTACGTATAGCTCTGCTACGCAAAATTCTATAGACTCGCGAAGTGCTTTTGCGTAGGACAAGTAATGCATCCATCTCTTCTGACATTACATAATTACAAAGCTCACGACGTTATGTTTACTTCATCCAGAGAGACATTTATTAAACTTGTCATTTTTACTATCACACTAAATTCGTCCATCTACCAAACCACTGGTATTTTAATTTACAATTTTTATCTATTGATAAAATACTTTAGTGACATTTTATATGGAGAGACACTAGCATAGACTTCTACACAGGTAATCAACACCACAATAATTTACATATCTTTTGTTATAGATGGTTTTGTACCTCAAAGTTTTCAAATATCTGTCCTTCTTAATAGGTTTGTACCACAAAGTTTTTTTTAAAAAAATACTCAAGTGAGTTTTACCATTGGTCCTATATTTTTACTGGGAAATTCAGTTAGGTCATTCGAGGATATACCTTTCTCATAGCAAAAAAACAATCATCTATAGGCAAACTAAGGACTTCTTATAAAATAGACTAGCAACAACCAACATGAAGGCCTTAGTTGGAACTGGAGAATTTTGTGGGACAGGAAACATCCACTCTCACCAAAAGTGGGTTTCCTACAATAGTTCTAAGAGCACAAACGGGTGTAATATCGAGGAGGCCGACTAGAGAAGCGTGAATAGTTATTTCTAAAAATTCTCTTATTTCTTAATTCTATTTAAGCTATTTGGTTAAACTGAGTATATAATGCGGAGGCTTAAATCAATTTGGTTTAACACAAATAAAAAGCCTAAATCAAATAGGTTTATCCAACTGCACCAACATTCTAAGTCTATGTCAAAAGTTTGTAAACCTAGGATAACAAACAATCAATTTTAATTTTATGAATGTAAATTACTTGAATGTAAGTTAAGTACAAGAAAGCAAACCACAATTGACACGGTTACTTTTTACCGTGATGATCGGAGACTTGCTAGTCTCCCCTAGTCCACGTTGAGGTTAACCCAAATGAATTGGATCAGCTCCATGAATTAAGCCGAAACATCTCAATCCACTAAGGTCGCTCTTCCTCCACTCCAGAGATGGCGAGCACCACACCACTCACAATTTATCAGGTCTTCTCACAACCTTGTTTGAGAAGATCACCACGCACGACGCCTCCAACGCCGTCTAGGAATCAACAAACTCCAAAAGTAATAAGTCAATCCCCTCGCTTGACACTCACCACGTGCAACGAATGCACAAGCTCAAATGGATACAAAATCCACTTCTAGATGCAACACATGCAATCTAGAGCCTTCCTCCTTGCTCATAAGGTGCAACATATAAACAATTGAGAGGAGAACCTCACACTAACTCAAAAGAGTAAAATAAAGTGCCAAAGGTCTTACCCCAACCGGCCACAAAAGAGTATTTATACTCCATGCCTCGAAACTAGCCATTGGGAACAAATAATAGGATTATCGGAAGTACCACAGGCATACAAGCGGTACTTCTACTCCCCTCAGCAATGATAAAAAAACTAGCCATTACAGTCAATTCCGGTAGTTCCGATAGCCAAAGTTCGGTACTTCTGATCATCGGAAGTACCGCTACACTCGTGCGGAACTACCGATTTTCTCAGGGATAAAAATACCCCACAAAGGTGTCTCTCTAGAAAAAATATACCGCTACACAAGCCGGTACTTCTTGCACGTCGGTAGTACCACTCACATAGAGCCGGTACTTCCGCACGCTGTTCAGACCGCTCACATAGAGCCAGAACTTCCGCGTCGACTACACTGGTCCATGACCACGTTGATCTCTGACCATGTTGTCCAGTTCAACCACATAGCTCTCCAACTATGATGGTCCTGTCCAGTGGCGGAACCAGGATTTGCCTACGCCTCGGGCTAAACTTTAGCAACCTATAACTAACGCTAATTTATATCCATGCTACGATATAACAAAAATACATTACAAATGCATCATTGATATAAAACTTGAATTCGATACTAAAACATAAAACATAATAAGAAAACTATGGCAATACATAAGCAATGTAGCACATTACCTCATCGATGTTTCCCATCCAGTGCAAACAAAAATGATCATTTTTCTGCAGGAGGGACTACTTCCAAAAGCTCTGTATCCAGTTCAAAACTAGCGTCAAACTGCAAATATAAAACATTAAATATATATCATTTCACCTGATCATTTGTACTTATTTTAAAACATAAAAATAATTTCTTTTATAATTTTACTTACACCTCTGCTTGCCACGGTTGAATTGGTTCCAATGTTCATCTATTCAACTCCCATCCGATCCGGTCTCCAGACATCTGGTTATCAACTCCCATCCGATCCGATCGGTTAAATCATCGCCTCATGCCCTCATCGGTCCACTCAGGCATCGCCTCGGACCCTCAGCCATTTGCTCATTCGGCTCTCCGCTCTCGTCTCACTCTCTGCTCCCTGCTGTGCTCGCCGCGCTTGCCGACTGCTCCGATTGCCCTAGTCCCTGCTGTGCTCGCCATGCTCCGACTGCTCCCTGCTCCGCTGCTCGCCTGCTCGGGGCGGAGACCAGAGGGCGGAGCGTGGAGCGGCGAAGGCCGGGGGGTGAGGGGCTGAGGGCAGAGGGCGGAGCAGCGGAGGCCGGAGGGCGAAGCACGGAGCGGCGGAGGCCGGAGGGCGGAGCGGCGGAGGCGCATCTGCGCGGGTCTACGACCAGTCGACCATGACCACGAGCGGCGGAGCGCGGAGCGGCCGGCGATGGAGGCGTGCGCAGGCAAGGCGGTGGCCGGCGGTGGGGGCACGCACAGGAGAGGAAATTAGATCTGATTTGGGCGGCTGGGGCTGTGGGTTAGGGGTTAGGGTTTTCACTCTTGTCTTGGTGGTCTGATGAATGGCGCATGGATAGGCTGAAATGTTGCTTGGGCTGCTATTATTGGGCCTCGGGCTGGGCTGCCGGTTTGATATTTTTTGGTATATATTAGAAAGGGGTAGTACTAGTTAGTAGTGCTGGGCCTCGGGCTATAGCCTACCCAGCCCGAGGCTCAGTTCCGCCCCTGGTCCTGTCAATAACACTTAAGAACATTTTAACATAGAAACGATGGAGATTCTTAACTCTTTTTAAGAATCTTTTGGATCTTGCAACCGAATATAGAAACCATCCATTTAAACAACACAAAAGAAAGTGACATCTTTACGAAAAGAATCCCATCCATCATTCTCCAGCAATAGGTGAGATCAATATCATTAACAATATCTTGTTATCTCTTTTGCAAGGCATTACTTAAGTCATCTGTGTACCCAAATATGGTTAGCAACAAGTGTACCATGAAAACAAACTCAAATGATGTCAACATAGTTTGAGCATGTATAGCCTCCGTACTTGAAGAGTGATCTTCTCCAATCTTTATAAGAACTTGCCTAATTGAAGGATACAAACAGATAACATGCATAACAGTTTTATAGTGAAATCCCCAACAAGTATCACCCAGCCTACCCAAGCCCATGTCTTGATTCAAACCTCGGCTAGTTTCAATGTCACTCAATTCTAATGCTTCAATGATATGTTGAGCTTGAGCTATTTGAATCATTTGTATCTTTTTACAAGACACACCAAGAACACTCAACAAAAGTTTAAGTTGCTGAAAGAATCAAACACAATTACTATTCTCCTTAGCAATAACAACAAGAGTTAATTGAAGTTGATGGGCAAAGTAATGAACACAATATGCAGAAGGAGACTCATCCATAATTAATTTCTTTAGACCATTCACTTGACCCTTCATGTTACTAGCTCCATCATATCTTTGCCCATAGACCATAAGGAAAGACTCAATTGTTGTTTTTAAGTGTCAAAGCAGTAGTGTTTTCAACATAGACAACATTGAGAAATCTTCAACTACCCTTTCCTTTTGTCAACATAACGCAAGCAAAAAGCCGATTGTTCTTGTCGGTACACATCGCTAGATTTATCAGCAAGTATTGTAAAATAATCATCACCAATGTTATCTATGATATGCCTAGTAGTTTCTTTAGCACAAGAGTTGATGAGATCTTTCTATATCTTATGAGAAGTCATTTGACTATTCTTTAGAGCACTTTTCAGAACGACCTTGTTAACTTCTTCAAAATTTTCTGTTAGCCAATTTAAAAGAAGAAAATTTCCTTTTTTTTGTGAGTCTTTAATTTCATCATAACTACGACAAGCCAACCCTTGACTTTTAAAAGGATGATCAGAGATAGATTTCTACCAACCTCAAGTTGGGTCAGCTAATTTTGTAGATTTTCCATTGTTAATTGTAGTATTTGAATCATGTTGCAAACTTTAATATGAGCTTCATGGGACCTGCCCTCTAACCAGCTGAGAGAGGTTGGGGCTGAGAGAGAAAGGATGTGGGAGGAGATGGTGGAGAAGGGAAGGGTGTTATTTGGGTGCCGCCAGGTTTTTCTTTTTAGTTTTTAAAAATTATTTTTCGGTTTTTCTATAGTAACTGACTTTTAAAAAGAATGTATTTTCAAGACGAGATTTATAAGTTGATTGTAGTATATATTGTAATGATTTTATTTATATCAGCTAAAATTGCACGTGAGTTTCTGTTGCTCTGTATCTTTTCTGACGCATTTTTTAAAATTTATAAACCACAGTCAAAATCTATAGTCTAACATAAGAAGAATATGCTCATCTTAATTCTAAAGATTTATGCTATTGCTAGGCGGTAGAATCTAAAAAAGGTCTGTATTGTTAAGGCATAGGGTCCTCCTCCGATGAATTTTCTTCCTGCTGCATCGGGGGAGGAGAAAAATCCGACACAACCCAACACAACAGCCGGCCCTCTTCCTCCGCCGCCTCGGGCGCTCGCTTCACGAGGCGCTCCTCCACCTGGTCGCCGCCCCTCCCAGGAAACTCCGCGGCGACCTCCCCAACCCAACCAAACCCGATCCCGCCGCCGCCTCCCAATCCGGCACGATCCCTCCGGATGCGCCGATTCCTCCGCACCCTCTCCGATACCCCCGCCGAATCGCGCCCCGTGGGGGCTGATCTCGTGGCTTCGCCGGTTCCTGCGAGGTACTCCGGTGCGTATGAAGGTTACATGTAGTGGTTTCTCTCGGGTGTTGTTTGTTCGGGTTTGAGGTCGCTGGTTGCTTGTTCCTGTGCGGGAGAGGTGGGAGGGCTCTTGGACAAATTAGGCGGTCTTTGATAGGATTGCGGTGGGAAGTTGGGATGTTTTTTGGTGGGTTTCGGGATGTTTTTTGGTGGGTTTTGGTGCACCTGAGATGATAAATTGGCTGATCCCGTCGAGCAGGTGTCTCCCGCTGCAAGATTTGGTGTAGTTGTTGCATTTGTGGATAGTCTTTTCTGATGTTGAAACGGCCTGTTTAATTCAATCCAGTTCCTAGCGTAGAGCTAACTCTCTATGAATTATTAGCATAGGCATAGCCTTTGATTGATCTGATCCATATGTCATAGCTTCTTTAGAGTTGAGCTGATTGAGCAAGTCTCTCCAGTGAACACCGTCTTCTGGCTCTGAGCTGTAAGATTATTATAGTTTCTAATTGATTTGTTGTCATTTTTCAGAAAAAGAAAAGGTTGGTACCTTTTTTAGTATTTTTGGTTCTTATTAGATAATGCTGAAGAATTCTATATGACTGCCCTCGCAAAATGAACAAGAATTATATATAACTTTTAGGAGGGCTTCGGGCAAAATAATTCCTCAAAAGCCTGCGCGCTGTTATTTCTTTGCTACTTTCTTACAACTTGATATACAGCTGCAACATTATTTGTTCCGCTTGCAGGTTAAGTGAGGACAACTCAAATAATTGCAAGTACCACCGCCAACTGTGTGTTGTGCTTTATATGTTTGGCTTGCCAATCATCTGCAGAAATTACGAAGTGGGTTTGCTTTGACTAGATGGAGGTCAAAGCATTGGTTGACACATTGTGATCTGACTTTGTTTATGCACGGTTTGTAATGCTATGCAAAACGGAGTCCTGACAACACAGACTTGGACACTTGGTGCACATGCTCGCAAGCGATATGAACAACAATAATTTTATTGACTTGATTTCGGATAGCGATGATGATTTTGACTTTGATTCTGACGATCCAGTTGGTGGTTTTGACCAGCAGCCAGCTTCTACAAATGCATCATCTGCCCAGAATGGTGGAGGGCAGCCAATCAGGTTTCAGGATGAAGATTGGTTGAGGAGTACTCCTGCTTCATCCTCTTCTAGGCCTGTTGAAAATAGTAATGGTCAATACAGGACTCTGCCACCTTCCTTTACAAACGGTAGACATATTGAGAATGCTCACTATACATTAGGTTCAGGGGAAAGGACTTATCCACATTCTTCTTATATGGAGTCACCACATGATTCTGCGAGGGCCACTCCTGCTTCCAACAGAATTGATACTGTAGCAAAGAAGCACAACAGTTCTGCAGCGGATGCAAATGATAATAACAAGAGGATTCTTCCATCATCTCTTTCAAATGGCAGCACAGCAAAATCTACACATCCAAATGTTGCAAGTGAGATCCGCAAATTCCCACCACCTTTTACCAATGGGAATTCACAAAGATTGAGTGAAAACAGGATGGGAAAAAATATTGCCAATGAAATTGGTCAGCCTTCATCTTCAAGGCTGCCGAGCCAAAGTTTGTTCATGAGTAACACCCAGAAGGTTATCACAGAGAACAACGATGGTTTGTATAGCTAGTCTCAAATGATTCTATTGCAATCATATAAATGCTGGAAACTGGTGTAGGTAATGAGACTAATGTTTTCCCCTGTTCAAAATTGCCAGATGATATCTATGTATATGGAAGTCCCAGCTCACATAGGGTACTGCCTCCATCTTTTGGAGGCAATAACTCTGCTAATAACAGTGACCTTGTTAACGGCATTGATATGCAAGGTCGTCCTAACCTAGAAAATAGGCTTTTGGATACTGATGAAAGAGCAGTCTATCAAGAAGCCCTGCAGGTATGCATCTTTGGTCCATTGAGACATACATGTAGCTTCCTGCCCAGCTAATAGTATGACGCTTTATCCATAAGCAATTATGTATAATAGAGTTATTAACTTATTACTCTTCTCTATGTTTTGCGGATTGCATTGCTGACTTGGCTTGATGGATTAGTAGACTGTTGGCAATCTCTCATTTATTTACTCTAGATATTCTCCCAGTTTGTCATAACCCAAAACTCAAAAGAACAATCAGTAAATAGATGCTATTTGGTGGCACCGGAGAGAACCACACATAGTTACTTTGTATCAACACGCGCCACTGTTGTTTAAAGTACTTTCTTCAAGAAAAACCACAGGTTCTGACCTGTTTGAATTTGCATAATACTGTACATGCTGATATTTATCTTTCATTTAACTTTATTGGTTACTTCCCTTTGTTGTGGCACTGGTTCAATGATTCAGTGGACTTGTAGGTGCTTTACACTTTGTTGAATGAAAGTTAGTCCATGCAATGGTTCATTGTGCCTAATTGTCTGTCTCCTGAGTTTCTCACTTCGCTCCTAAAATTATTCCATGATCCGAACTTTGCAAATGTTCAGCCTCCATTTTTTTCACCAGTTTTGTTCTCAAACACATTGTGTTAATTATACTTCAATGAAGGAGGATCAAAGTTCTGTAAATATGATGGTACACATTTCTTATTTTAATCAGAATACTTTATAAATATATTTACAATCACATTTACACAGCTTCCTTTTTCTATAATTATTTCATTGCATTCCAAACACATGCTACTTTTGACTTTTGAACGTGGCATATACATACACATGTTTTTTTAATCTAGTTTTGCCTAAGTTGGCGTGCTTCAATCTATGAAACATTTTTCCGGTAGGAATTATATGTTTTAGTGATCCAGGTAAATGTAAACCTGGTTTAGGTATTGCCCTTAAATTTGATTATGCTTGTTGAGTGACATGGCTTTTCATAATCTGTTATGCAGAATATTAGTCAGCATAAAAGGGAAGATGATCTGCCTGATGGTGTTCTATCAGTATCTCTGCTTAAGCACCAGGTAAATTATTTCTTATACAAATTATAATTATTTATCGGTTTCCTATATGATGGATATCATGTTTCTTACATAACTTTTCTGCTTGAAAGAAAATGGCATTAGCTTGGATGGTTTCAAAGGAGAATAGCTCACATTGTGCAGGTGGAATTCTAGCAGATGATCAGGTTATTTCTGATTACCTGTCTTCTTCACAAGTACTTATTTCTTATCATATTGCCGTCCTTAAAGTCAAGCAGTTTTCTTGTAACAGGGTCTTGGGAAGACAGTGTCTACAATTGCCCTTATACAGAAACAGAGGATTCAGCAGTCTAAGTTCATGTCTGTTGATTCAGATCGTTTGAAATCTGAAGCACTAAACCTTGATGAGGACGATGAGGCTGTTATTGTTGTGGATAAGGGGAAACAGATACTGAACGATGAGCCCAAGAAAGATCTAGAAGGTAGTTCATCGTCAACAGCACCTGGTACTAGTTGTGTTGAACCATGTGTTAATCAACCGAATACTGTTCCAGATAGAATGGCCGAAAGCAAAGTTGAACGCAAGAAGAAGACTAAAACAAGTACATCATCTGCATCATCCACCATGCGGTCCATGACGAGGCCAGCTGCAGGTACTCTAGTAGTGTGCCCAGCTAGTGTTCTTAAGCAGTGGGCTAACGAATTGACTGACAAGGTTAGCGAAAGTGCTAGATTGTCTGTTTTAGTCTATCATGGTGGTTCGAGAACCAAATATCCAAGTGAGCTGGCAAAGTATGATGTTGTTGTCACAACATACACAATTGTGGCCAATGAAGTGCCTAAACAGAATGCTGATGATGACACTGATCAGAAGAATGGTGAAGAATCTTCTGCTGGTAGTAAAAGAAAACCACCATCAAAAGCACAGAGCAAGTCTAAGAAAAAGAAGAAGAAACTTAAGGATTCAGACATTGACCTTGATAGTGGCCCAGTTGCGAGAGTGCGATGGTTTAGGGTTGTGCTTGACGAAGCTCAGACAATAAAGAACTTCCGAACTCAAGTGGCTAGAGCCTGTTGTGGACTAAGAGCGAAAAGGAGATGGTGCTTATCAGGAACACCTATACAAAATGCAATTGATGATCTGTACAGCTATTTCCGTTTCTTGAAATATGATCCTTATTCTACATATAGCTCATTTTGTTCAATGATAAAGCACCCAATTGCTAGAGATGCAGTTCATGGGTATAAGAAACTTCAAACTGTGTTGAGGATAGTTCTCCTGCGTCGCACCAAAGGTGATAAAAATGCATTTCACTGCATATATCTATCTGTAGTTCCATTTTTAGCTATATATATCAACTTAGATATCTCATGCAAACAAATGCAATTCCAACTGCAGTGGTTAGCATTGTTTGTTGCTACAGAAACTTGATATGAGTTATATCCAAATTGATATACCATGACTTTCTAATATATTTATATATCATGTGACCATTGGAAAAACAGATTCTTTGGGTCCCTTAATGGAGGAGAAGATAGTGGGAAGTTATGTTATTTCTTGTATTTTATTTTTAGTATTCTAGAGCACACTGTATTAACATTCCTTGCCATTTGCCATTTTACTAGACGCTGTTTTCTTTTCTCTGCTAGTTGTTTGTGTTCAGTATGCTATACTTTTTTTATGTTTCGTTGAAAGAAGGTCCACAAGGTTTTGCATTGTATAACTTTGTCGTATGATTTAAGCTCGTGTGGATGCGAATCAATTTTAATTTGTTTAAAATCTCTTTTGTTGATCTCATGTTACATTTTTTTCATGTAGAAACTCTAATTGATGGAGAACCAATCATAAAGTTACCTCCAAAGACAATTAATCTGAATAAAGTAGATTTCACAAAAGAGGAGCGAGCGTTCTATCTGACACTGGAAGAACGCTCTCGGCAACAGTTCAAGGTTGGTTAAATCTGCAAGTTTAGCGTGCTATGTCTTGACCATTTTTTGTGGACGTCCTTGGTTTATATAATTTTTACTATTTAATCTCCAATCTGGCCAGCTAGTCCTTGTATCCTGGAGCACATATATATGGAATATTGTTGTTGTGATCCAGAGAGTCATTGCTTGGGATGATTGTTGCCATTGTTTAATTAATCCGCTTTCCCTACCAGCTTGCTTTCCAATCTCTTTGCTCATAATTGTCTTTTGAATTCATGTGTCTATAGACTATAATACTTAATTGGTATTCAAAACATTGTTTTATATCTAAGGTTGTAAAGTGGATAGTAGTTTCTGAGAGGTGGATTTTCTTTTGATGAACGGAAGCCAAACATTTGCATCCCCTTTTGTAAACTGAAAATTTTGGATGTGAAAATTCTGAATGCTGATATTTTGTCCGTCCATTTCAGGAATATGCTGCTGCTGGGACTCTCAAACAAAATTATGCCAATATCCTTTTAATGCTATTGCGCCTTAGGCAGGCCTGTGACCATCCTCTTCTTGTGAAGGGGGATCAGTCAGAATTTAAAGGCGATGGTTCTATAGAAATGGCTAAGCAACTTCCTAAGGACATGGTAATAAATTTGCTTGCAAGGCTGGAAGTATCAGCACTTTGTGCCGTATGCAGTGTAAGCAATCGGATCTTTCGCCACTATTTTGAAGTTCACCTGTTCTCACTTTTCTGTTATTTGAGTGAAATCATGCGAACTTTCGCATGGATTGTTTGGATGAGAGTTACATGAGTTAGCTTCATTGGGTCTTGGGAGGTGGATACCCTCATAAACAATTACCCCAACATGTGAGGGTGTTATTTAGAAAGTTATCGTCCATGTGAATCTAGTCCATCCAACTCATCGAATGGCCCATCTGGAAAGTTTTCATGATTGGCCTCAAGCATGGGTTTGCACTAGATATTTCCCCTTCTCTTATTTCGTGCTCTTGAAATAAGATCCTCACATATTATGGAGTTGGTAAGGATGTGAACCAATAATAAGACGGTAGATAGCTGAGCACATGAACTGGCCAAACCCTACATATTTTACGGGATAATGCAAAACCAAGCTGGGCCTTGCTCAACTTGGGAGTCCTGGATCCAGGGTTAAAATGTCAAGCCCAGTTGGGTGCATGGGCCAGGTTGCACCCATTTTGCCAAAGATCTTTTCCTTTTTGTGTGCGCGGTGTGTGTATGTGTGCGTGAACAATGTAATCACTATTTAATTCAGGTTTTGAAGAAATGTTTGCTGTTTCACACTTAAAAAGTGCTTTGGACTTATTTTAATGGCTGCAATCTTGTAAATTATGTTTTTTGCAGGACCCACCTGAGGATGCCGTTGTGGCGATGTGTGGTCATGTTTTCTGCTATCAATGTATATACGAGCGGATAACGACTGATGACAATATGTGCCCCTCCTCTAATTGCAGAAACACATTAAGTACTGAGTCAGTGTTTTCGTCAGGAACATTAAGGATTTGCATCTCTGGCAAGGCCAGTACTTGTGCAACAGCGAGTTCATCAGCAGATGATGAGTCATCTTCAATCAGTCAAAGTAGTTACCTCTCATCAAAGATACAAGCAGCCGTTGATATACTGAATTCGATCATTAACACACATGCCCTTACCGACAGTGATACTATCGAATCAAATCCAAGCCGAGTAGCCCCAGTGAAAGCCATTGTTTTCTCCCAGTGGACTGGCATGCTGGATTTGCTGGAGCTTTCACTGAATAGCAATCTCATACAGTACAGGAGACTAGACGGAACAATGTCCCTCAATTTAAGAGATAGAGCAGTGAAGGATTTTAACACTGATCCAGAGGTCCTTTTGTTCTGTTTATTTTTTTCCTACCTTGTTTCTTTTACCACTTTTGGAGATTCATTTGACGACTATTCTGATGAGAACCTTTTTCTTTCTTCAGGTTAGAGTTATGATTATGTCACTGAAAGCAGGTAATCTTGGCCTCAACATGGTTGCTGCTTGCCATGTAATTCTCCTTGATCTTTGGTGGAACCCTTATGCTGAGGACCAGGCAGTTGATAGAGCGCACAGAATTGGGCAGACTCGTCCTGTCATAGTCTCTCGTTTAACCATAAAAGATACGGTGGAAGATCGTATTTTAGCTTTGCAGGTAATAATTTGCCGTACGCATTCCTGTGAATTCGTGAGTTTTTTTATCTACTTAAGAAACATGCGCCTTGTTGTTTTTTTTTTAAATTTTGGGGATGAGAATTATGCAATACGTGAGTATTGCTGATATTATTTAATCGTGTCAGTGATCGTTTGACGGTAGGTTGGTTTTTTAATCTTGGTTGTGAGAGAATTGTGATAGGTGCTCGAAATTCATGTCTGGCTTGTCACATTTGCAATGTGATTGTTAAGAAATGAACCATGACAGTGAATAAAGCAAAGCTGCAATATTCTTGTGAAGCAAATCTTTTTTTGGGTGCTAAATTATTATTATAAGAGAACATTGCTAGCTGTGTACAGAAGCCTAGCAACTGTACTGAGGTTAATTAAAGCACTCTTTTGACCTTGGGGGGCAAACACAATTTAGATAGGATTACATTAAAATGTGACTCTGATGTAGGAATTATCTTGTCATGGAACCAACATTACTTATGATTCTATTGTTTTGCTCGTCTGATCACGTTCCTGCCTTCTTTAACAGGAGGAAAAGAGAGCCATGGTTAATTCTGCTTTTGGCGAAGACAAATCCGGTGGCCACGCCACACGGCTCACTGTAGAAGATCTGAGGTATCTGTTTAGGATATGATTGGGAGGATCCCTCCTAGCGCCGGCGAGTTTTGCCGGTGAGTTTTGCGATGCGAAAACAGCGTGTAGCTTGTAACCTCACTCCCCCGAGGCAGAACCGACACCTGTGTAACGCTGCGAGTATTTTGGAGCAAGGTACTGTGGGCTTGTGTGTCTCCCCGCCCCACCGCAGCTCCATTTTTGTGATGCTCTGATTGCTAGATGCAATGTTGTAGGGGTTAGCTTAAGCTAGCCTGTGTAACTGTAACCCCAGCTTGTCGGAGAAATCTGCTGCGCCCTGCTCACTTTGATGGCTGGAGATCCATCTGCTGTATATATCCTATAGTGTTACCGCTTTGACTTAATATATATTCGCTCTGCCTGTTGTACGTTCATGTGGGCGCCGACTGACAGGTGGGCCTCACAGCTTGTGTGATATGGGGGTCCCATCTGCCAGTGGGGCTTTGCCATTCCATTTTCTGCGTGCTCTCTTCTGCTGTGTTGCTGACGATGTGAGTGAAACATTTCGACCGCTCAAAAGACTACCCTCGCTGACACGTGGGCCCACGGGCAGCAGGTCCCGCAAACCAGTGACCTGAGACCTCGCGCAGTCTTGAGTTGCTGTACCATCAAACGGGATACCACCCCGTAACGTCACCTTATGAAGCCTCCTCTCCAACGCTTCCGTTCAAAAATCTCAAACCCACCTCCTCCTCGCCGCTTCCACCCGCGCAGACGCAGGCTGCCATGAGGAAGGCGAGAGCAGCAACCGAGGCCGCCTCCAAGCCAAAGCCCAGGGCCAGGGCCAAGGGGTCTCCTCGCCGTCCGGCAGCGCCTCCCGGCGCCGACCTCAGCTTCCTCTCGCCCTCCTCGCCGGTGAAGCCCAAGCCCAGGTCCCCCATCGCCGCGGCCTCCCCGTTCGCCGCCTCCAAGTCCACCGTCGGCGACCTGAGGAGCCTCGCCGCGTCCCATGTCGACTCCCTCAAGCGCCGGCTCGACGCGCTCCACGGCGACTGAGTCCGGGACCTCGAGGCCTCCCACTCCTGCATCTCCAAGCGCTTCAAGGTGATCTCTGCTCCACTCCGCTCTCTTCGTCATCCTTGCGTTAGTCGCGTCCCCGGGCGCACCATATGACGTGAACTGCTTCCGTGTGCTCTCTGTCAGATGCAGACGCAGAGCTGCATGCACCCCTGGTAGAATGCTTTTAAACCGGTCTTCAATATTTTGTTTCTCTGATGTTTCTCGATTTACACCGATTTTGGCCGATTCTTATTTGAAATTTGCGGCCCCAAAAACTATGGAAATTTTCTGAAATTCTGTGCTACCGGTGCTGCCGAGTGCGCCTAGGCGACGAAGGTACACTCACTGATACCATTCGTTGGGTTTGCTGTTCGTTGTAGCTGTAAGCGTGTAATTCTTCACTTGTTGGTTTGGATTCTGAATTTCTGATGCTTCCTGTGAATCCCAGACATCTACAAGAAGTTCGTGGCGAAGCCAGGAACAAAATCAAGGGCGGGTTAAGCCGCTAAACTAGATTGTCACCAGGGCCGGCCCTGAGGGGGGGCGAGAGGGGCGGCCGCCCTGGGCCCCCAAAATCTAGGGGCCCCCATATACTATGTAGTGTATATACATACTTTGAAGATTTATCTTGGGCCTTTTGAAGTTAATTATTTTTTTGTTATGGTTGATATGGCAATCAATTCATTGAAAAGTAGAATTCAAGAACTCCAAACATTCGGAAGTATATATTTGGATTTTTAATGAGTTCAACAACATTGAAGTCATTGGATCGAACTAAATTAAAAGAATGTTGTACAAAATTTGCAGAAACTTTCTCTCTAGATGGTTCATCTGATGTTGAGTTAAATGATCTAATTTCTGAGTTAAGTGTTATGCAATTGACTTTATCAGATAATCCAATGTCTGCTATGGAGATCTTTGAGTTTGTCAGAGAAGCGGATTGTTATCCTAATATTTCTATTGCTTATCGGATTTTATTTACTATGCCTGTGACAGTGGCATCAGCTGAAAGAAGATTTTCAAAGTTGAAATTGTTGAAGAATCATTCAAGGTCAACAATGTCTCAAGAGAGGTTAAACGGTTTGGCAACTTTATGTATTGAGAAGAAATTGTTGGATGAGATTGATATCAATACCATCATTAATGACTTCGCATCTGGAAAATGTTTGAAGAAATTTTTAAGGTAATATCTATAAACTCTTTGATATGAATTTTTCTTTAATACATAACGCATTTTAAGTGTTTGTTGGTAAAATTAGATATATATATGTGTGTGTATGTAGATTTATATTTAGATATTTATACCAGAACCTCTATTTCTAGTTTCGCCCCGGGCCCCTAAAATCTCAGGACCGGCTTCACAAACACAATATTTTATAGATATGCCATTCTCACTTGATCTCTAATTTCATTAGCGTAATCTTCTATTGGTGACTTAAATACCTTGCACACAACTAGTGACGGACCAGAATTTTACCAAAGGTATGCACTAACAAATACACAAGGTATACACTAACAAATACAAACTCCTAATACACAAGGTATACACTAACAAATACAAACTCCTCCCCCAATTGCTTCTCTCGGTAGCCCGCAGGCCTCTAACCAAATAGGCCCAAGAACCAAAAGGTCACTGGCCGAGCTGCCCACAGCCCACCAAGGCATCACGCCACACATCAAGGCCGAAGGCGCACACCGGGCCACCCATCCCACATCCACCATCAACTTCTAGAAAAGTACTAAGTAAGTTTTTGAAAATGCCTGATTCCTTTTTTGAATCTTGATCTTGTTCTATCTAGTTTAGTCACAATTTCAATTTATAAATGTAGATATAGAACACTAAAGCATGAAGAAGAATAAAGACCTAGTCTTTTATAGAGTGCTTAAGCTTGTGACCATGATGTACTTAACCGCTTTCACAAAAGGATCGCCTGGGCAAGTTTTTTTTAAAAAGAAAATTTCTTATTTATTATCGGAAGTTTGTGAGTTTTCTTATTTTCCACCGACAAAATTAAGTTTCCTTGTATGCCATCGGACTGAAATTTTGTATCCCTCTGATCCACTTCCGTCCATCTTCCCCAGCCATCTTGGGTTGGATTCGATTAGATTGGGAGTTGGGTTGCATCGGCCAAATCGAACGCCCCAGCTCCCAGCCACCAAGAACACGATAAATTCTACATTTTGACCACCACTATCACCAGGGGCAATGCGAGCGGCTCTGGCACAGTACTGCGTGAGCCCAAGTAGAACCCGCTCCAGCGTATGGCCGCCGCGGCGCTCAACGAGGTAGAGGATGGCCTGGTCGCCGTTCTGCTCGAGCGCGGCCGCTAGTCTTCTTTCTCCTACCTGGTGACCATGGAGCCGCCTACGCCACCCAACTTCGCCGTTCCGGCTAATCTGGTCAGCTCTTCCCACTTTTGCTCGCGTCACAACGGAGTTTTTTGCTATTATAGTACTCCCTAAGTATGGCTTCGACAAAACGGTATCCATGCCGTGGGCTTCTCTAAAACGATACTTATTTCGTGTACTCCTCTCTATAATAGTATTCCCAGGGATTTGAACTCAAATTATTTTGATTTTCGAATTTTATCTTCTCTAAATACTAAACTACCATTCCTAAATTTGTTTAGACTTAATCCTTTTTCTTTTCTTCCCACACGACACAGTACAGGCGCATCACTTTTCCTCTGGCGGCGGTGACGCACGAACTACGCACGCAGGCGACGCGCTCGCCCGCGGCGCACGCCCACACGGCAGGCAACGATCTTGTGGCAGACCTCGATCACCTCTGTGCGTGATCACCCTGCCGCACGAGGTCTACCGCAAGATCGTTGCCTGTTGTGTGGGCGTGCGCCGTGGGCGTGCGCCGCGAGCGAGCGCGTCGCCTGCGTGCGTAGTTCGTGCGCCATCGCCGTCAGAGGAAAAGTGATGCGCCTGTACTGTGTCGTGTGGGAAGAAAAGAAAAATGATTAGGTCTAAACAAATTTAGGAAGGGTAGTTTAGTCATTTAGAGAAGATAAAATTCGAAAATTAAAATAATTTGAGTTCAAATCCTTGGGAATACTATTATAGAGAGGAGTACATGAAATATGTATCGTTTTAGAGAAGCCCACAACGTGGATACCATTTTGTCGAATCTATACTTAGAGGAGTACTATAATAGCAAAAAAACTCGTCACAACGTGTTCCCGAGAGCGCTCTAAATTTTCCCTCAACTAATTTCGGGTTTGGTACACAGGGGCACCGCGCGTCATTATCTTCCCCAAGTCCGGCCGAAAGCCGCCGCCTCCACTGCCATTTCTCCTCTAGTGAGCTTCAAGCCAATTACTTTCTCCCCCACAACTACCTAGCCTTCCTCTTTCACCCCATGAACTTGTTTCGAGCTTTTCTTTACCTCAGGTTGCCGCCACCGTCGAGACTTCCTCGCCGCCACAGGTCATCGTCGCCAGGCCTCCTCGGGCCGGCCGCCGGGCGCTCGTCGCCGGGGAGGGGGGGGGGGGGGGGGGGCGCCGCCAGGGGAGGTGAGGCTCCAGCCTTACCAAGCTCCCCCGCTGGCTTCGCCCCTAGGCAGAGGTGCACTCGTCTACGTCTCGTGGTACTTCATAGAGAAGAGACATTCTCTGAATTTTAGTTCAATTCCATATGTTGTTCAAACCACCGAGGCACTGTATTGTGTTCTAACTCGTTGGTGATGGCCAGTGTGCAAGGTGACTGTCCCTGAGATGGCAAAGTCGGTGGAGAGAGCTATGGATGGCTTGCGCAGTCGCTAAGACACCCCGGCTACACCAGCTTAGTTTTCAGTTCAGGCTATGAGCTATGCGCGCGCTGAGCAGGTAATCATTTCTGGACATGGACTAGTTGGTTATGTTCTGTGTATGCTTCACCATGACAGTTGACAAGCGGTGTGCACGAGCAATAGATGATTGCTGGTTTATAGGTCATGTCTAGTAGTAGATTATCTCTTTGGAGTAGTCTTTCGTTGTCCTGATGCTATTATTTGTCTGCTTGATGAATCACCATAGGTCACCAAAGTGTTGTAGTTCATTATATGCAGTTCTGGTAGAAATTTTAATATAATGCATGGATAGGACATCACTAGAGCCTAGACGAAGCATGACTATTACCTTCGCAAAAGGGTGTGATGTTTGCTTGGTTGGTTAATTAGTATTTTTGTTTGAGAACAACTTCTAGCTGGGCTGTGTAATAGGCATTACTGTGACTTGTAAATAAGCATTACGTCAAACGTGAGGTGATAATCCATGTGAACGTCAAGAATGTTGTGGCCTTGTAGGTGTTAGCTTGGTTTTTTCTGGCATTTATTCTCTGTGAAGCAAGAAGCATTATGGGTTTCAAACGCATATGCAGTTTACCTGAAGTTTGTGGTGTAAATGCACAAATCTTTACTATGTATTCGAGTATAACGTATTTTTCGTACTGCCAACAACATCTGCATGTTTAACACTGCAGCCAAACTGCATACATCAAGAACCGGTGCTTGTAATTCTTATCTAAAGAAAACATTATTGGTGTCTTCCTCCTTTCTGTGTGCTACTATACGTGTTAGATTGTTAGCTGTACTTGTCTTTTGTACTTCTTCCATCTTAAATTTCTTGAAGGTACAATTCATATATACTATGCCATTATATTTCATGAAATTCTGTTATGCAAGTTCTATTGACTGAACATATCTACAGAAAATAGTGATGGGAAATCTTGCTCTGGTTCCTTTGTTTTTGGGTTATTCTTTTTAGCACTTTCTAATGTATTTACACAGTTTCTCCCACGATTAGTATTCTTTGATTACTTCTCCTTATTGCCTTCTGTTTCCCCCTTTTCTTTAATCAAAACTAGGCCAGTACATATCGCAATGATATGCTGTTTCTGTTTACTTCTTATACGATGATAGTCATCTTCTTGTTTGACTTTGTTTACACAATTGTCAGTCTTGCTTGTGGTATCCTTACCTCGCTGATTCTTGTCTATATTTTCTGTATCAACATGTCCTTCACTGCATCAACATGAACTGGCGAATTCTTGTGCTTGGCAAAAGGGACTTGCACATTTGTACATAAAGGTAGGACCGGTATTGCAACAGAGGGGGTGAATAGTGCATTCGAAATTTTTCTATGAATATTCGTCAATCTTTCACTCCAGTGATTACTAAGCTATAAAGGTTAGGATTAGAAGCTAAAACCAGAACAAGCAAATGAAGAATTTAAAAGCCAAAAAGCTCAAGGCATTGGCGGTCAGACCGGCTACCAGGGGGCAGTCTGACCGCCTGCTACTCACCGTCTGACTAGGGGGGGGGGGGGGGCGGCCTGATCGCTCCTCTATTCTAGAATTGAAAAATCTACTCGAGTTGATGTAACTTTTGGTGCAATTCTAAAATTTCAAATCCAAATGATATAAAATTTTACACACACCTTAAGATCTCAGGAACTTATTCAATCTAAAGATTGCAAGGATACATGTTAAAGTTCAGACCTTCCTCAAGAACAAACAAGATTATACCAAAATTGGGCAAAAACCAAACAATCGAAATATGACTTACTCATGAGTGGAGAATGGTTAAGATGACTCTCATGAGTGGAGAATAGTTAAGATGGATCTAGATATATCCTCACATGTCATAATAAGCAAGAAATCACAGAAAATCGAGGAAAAAACTTTTGGATCAAGAAATCTCTCTGGAAGGTTAAATCCAAGCAAAACCGCGCAACTTCAAGAACTTTCAAAACCTGATGTTTAGATGGATGATGATTGATTTTTATGAGATATCTCCATCATTTACTCATTCTTGGCATCCAGCAAGATTAAAAATAAGAGAGAGAAGATCAAAACCAACAAAATCAAGAGCAAATCAACCAAAATAAAAGGGGTCCATGAGAGATGAACAAAGTAGATATATTGCTACTTGAAAATGAATGTTTTATAGCCACTCTGTATGGATGACAAAAGAGCACACCACAATACTTATACTTCTCAAATCCTAATGATGAGGACATCCCTAGCTCACCTTATTCATCACCTACTCCACAAGATTCTACACAACTGCAAGTTGAAGCTTCTACAAAAGAGGCTTATTTGGGTCCCATGACTAGGAACCGTACTAAGCAAATACAACAAGAGATGAATGCGTGCCTAGCTGAATCTAATATTGTTGTAGATAAGAATTATATACTGCCTAAGTCTCGAATGCTTATTTTACTTAGGTTTGCACCTGCGGAGATAATTCAAGCAGAAGGAGCACATTGCAAGGATCAAGACTTAGCTACCGGAGTACATTGTTTAACAACATCCACCTATGACCAGTTGGACGTGAAGAAGGCTGAGCTGGACATCAAGAATACTAGCAAGCTGTTCAGGCCATCAAGCGTTGCATGCGCAGCCTCAGAATTTGACTACCAACTTTTTACCTAATCCCACATAAATATGGGCATGTCCAGCATGCATGGGGAGCAGGAATGGATATGAAATTAAGTCCTCTTTCCAGCACAACAAACGGTGCATCATTTGGAGGCTTGAGTCAAAAGATATGCAAGTTTCAAGACTAGCTGTCCGGGACAATAACTATAGCGCGAGGCCACATGAAATTACTGCCTCTCTAAGCCTAAGGAACCCAAAGGGCACACGAAAATGGGTTCCATTTTGAAGTATGTTCACACCTAGCTAGGAGGGTTGTTCCTAGTATAAATATTCCTTTCTTCTTTTAAGGAGAAACTTTAAGCCATATGATTTCAGAATAGATTAGCCAAGTGCTACCAAAAACTTGAGAATTCTCTCTTCCTTTGCTCTTGTAATTTTCCTAGTGAGATTGCAAAAGTGGTCGTTCGACGACAACCTTTCTGTGCTTCCAACTTCGTGCGTGGTTGTGTGGATTGGGAACTTAGAGTGTGGTTGGACGAATACTTGTTGCAGGTCATTGCATAGGCAGTGGTTGGCCTCAAGAATCGTCAGGTTGCACTACTATCTTGGCTGCTTGCAGCTAGTTATCTTCACCTCACATATTTATCCTCCGTGAAGATCGGGCATCCCCCGCATCATCTTGGTATCAGAGCAATGGTTGACACGGTAGGATTTTTTTACCCCTAGAATAGTTCTTGTTCTTATTCCTATAGTCTAGAAAAAAAATTGCCCCACAAAAATATTGACATTTACCTAGCCATTTGCAGTTTCTAATCTGTCATTTGGTGAATTTTATCAAGTTTTAATCCCTAAGATCGATTGTCTTAGGTTGCTGAATGTTCTCTGACCTTTGTGCTTCCTTTCTTTCCATTTTCGTACACATAATTCAGATTTGCACACCATCTACAAAATCGTGCATATCCTTCACATCCGGAGTTCGTCTTTGATGTTCTTGTGCTTATTCGAAAAATCTATTGGGGACTATCCATATATCTTTACTAGAACAATGTGTGATTTCCAAATCTTGGTCCCTTGTTCAGTTTAAAAAAAAGGAAAAAAGGAAGAAGAAAGAAGAAGCTGAACGAAAAAAAATAAAAAAATATTTGGACTGTTCTTCACTTACGTTTTAAGAAATCCTCAATTGGTATGTTCTAAGCTGAAACATTCCTCAAAGTTGTGCCATTTCCAAAATCTTTGCTTGCAGTAAATCTGAATCCTTCATGTGAGTTTTTGCTTGTTCCTCACTTATATCCAATTCAGCAACTAAGGCATTTAAATCTTGTGCGGATGATTACTTGGTTTAACAATAACTGAATTGCAGGTTAGTTAGTCCCTTGCTATAAATATATTCTGACCAAGCTCCACAAATAGCCACTAGTTGTGCAATTCTCAACTTGTATTTGCCTGATTATCACTCTATTGTAAACCAACCACCAACACCGCAGTAGAGCACAACTCTGCACTCACTTGGAAATTACATGAGCTTCGGTTGGTAAGAGAAGGTGAAAATCGAGTCATCCACATACATATATCTATAATATAGGGATTTGTACAACTAATCATGGCAGGAAACGGAGAAGACTATGATGTTGAGGGTGATGGGCAGCTCAATCAACCCATCACAAGGTTCCACCTCAACGCCTGGCGTGATCATCTTCGCCGAGAATTCAGAGCAAGCCTTGAACCAGTTGAAGAAAAGCAAGACAAGCTGTCCGAAGACCTCCAGCAACTTACGGACAATGTCAATCAGCAACTGATCCAAAACCTCACGGTAATGCGAACTAATCTTGTTGCTGAAATTGTCCAAGAGCTACGTCAAGCCCCCGGAGATGCAAGTGTACAAGACGAAGAGCTCGATGAAACAGATGAGGAAGTTGCTGCCCGTTTGGCTCAAGAACAAAGAAACCGAGCTGCTGCCTATGACGCCCGACCTTCCGCTCCTGGTCATGGGAATGGAGGTGCTGCTGCCGGTCGTCGGAATTATCTTAGCACCGCTGCTGGTCGTGGTCAGGGAAGAGGCCGTGGAAGAGGAAATATCAACCATGCTGATATTAATGAAGGATATAATGGAGAAGAACATGGGCTACACTGGAATGATGGGTTTCATCGACGACAGAACTATGGTCATGAGCGGCACGAGGAGAGGTTTGGTAAGCTAAAATTTACCATGCCAAAGTTTGATGGTGGATCTGATCCAGAAGCTTATCTCATGTGGGAATTAAAAGTTGACAAGATATTTCGCCTACACAACTACTTTGACGAAAAGAAGTTGGCAATGGCCTCTCTTGAGTTTGAAGATTATGCTCTAATCTGGTGGGAACAAGTTCAGAAACAACGAGAAGAAGAAAGAGAACCTGTTATTGCTACTTGGGCTAAAATGAAAAGAGAGATGAGAGCAAGATTCATTCCAAAGCATTATAAAAGAGACCTCTTTGATAAGCTCCAGAATTTGAGACAAGGAAAGCAGTCCGTTGAGGAGTATCATAAGGAGATGGAAAAGGCAATGATCAGAGCCAACATACATGAAGATGAGGAGCAATCCATGGCACGATTTTTGTATGGATTAAATCCTAATGTAAAGCGAATTGTTGATTTGCAGCCTTACCGTAATGTTGTAGAGTTGGTGCATTTATCTTCCAAGGCTGAACGCCAAGTGCAAGAAGACTCCAAACAAAATAGGTCTACCACTTTCAGTGCTCGAGCTACAGCAAGTGGAGGCAAGTTTGTCCCACAATTCAATGTTGGCCGAGGCATCACAACCAATTCTAGTGGTAGCAGCCGTTCCAATGCTCGTGCAGCCACAAGTGGAAATGAGATTTCAGCTTTTAAAGAGAAGAGCAAACCTGCAGCATCTGCCACTTCTTCCATCGGATCTACAGGCAAGAGTAGTGATATTGTGTGCTTTAAGTGTAAGGGACGTGGTCACATGATGAAGGAGTGCCCCAACAACCGCACCATGCTGGTCACGGAAGAAGGAGAGTACGAATCAGCTAGTGATCTAGAAGAAGATGCAGAAGATAATGCTTCGGAACGAGAAGAGCAAACCTATTGCGACTTTGAACAAGGTGTTTCACTTGTTGTCACCAAGGTACTAAGCGTACAGATCAAGGAAGCTGAGAATAGTCAGCGGCACAATCTTTTCCAAACAAGAGCTAGAGTCCAAGAGAAGGTATGCAAAGTCATAGTTGATGGAGGAAGCTGCCATAATCTTGCAAGCAGAGAGATGTGTGAAAAACTTGGGCTCAAGCTGCTGCAACATCCCCACCCATATCACGTGCAATGGTTGAGTGATTGTGGTGAAATGAAGATTACACACATGGTGAAGGTCCAGTTCAAAATTGGTGATTACATCGACACAGTTGAGTGTGATGTTGTGCCCATGAAGGTGTGTCAGTTGTTGTTGGGAAGACCATGACAATATGATCTTTCAGCTCAACATTGTGGCAGAACCAATCAATACACCATCAAATGGAAAGGGAAGGATTTGGTGCTTAGACCCATGAAACCACAACAAATCATGGCTGAGCACATGCAGAAGGTTTCTGAAGTAAAAATAGGAAGTGAGAAAGAGAGAGAGAAAAAAAATTGAGTGACATCCACAAATCGGTAAATGAGCGTCACCAACCAAACATGAGAGATAAAAAGAAAAGAGAGGGAGAGAACTTAGTTATGTTAGCTACAAAATCAGAATTGAGAGAAGTGAGACAAAACCCAGATCAAGTGATCTTTGTGCTCATGTATAAGGATGTTATGGTTTCAAGTAACAACTTAACTTGTCTTCCAAATGCTATTTCACATATCCTACAGGATTACAAGGATGTCTTTGTGGAGGAGGTTCCAGCTGGTCTACCTCCGTTGCGTGGCATTGAACATCAAATTGACTTCATTCCAGGAGCTTCACTTCCAAATCGGCCACCCTATCGCACCAACCCTGAAGAAACAAAGGAGATACAAAGGCAGGTACAAGAGCTTTTAGAAAAAGGTTATGTTCGTGAAAGCTTAAGTCCTTGTGCAGTACCCGTGATTTTAGTGCCTAAGAAAGATGGAACTTGGCGAATGTGTGTTGATTGTAGAGCCATTAATAATATAACTATTAGGTATCGTCATCCTATTCCTAGGTTAGATGATATGCTAGATGAACTAAGTGGCTCTGTTGTTTTCTCTAAAATTGATTTGAGAAGTGGGTATCATCAGATTAGAATGAAAGAAGGTGATGAATGGAAAACTGCATTCAAAACAAAATTTGGGTTGTATGAGTGGTTAGTCATGCCTTTTGGGTTAACTAACGCGCCTAGTACTTTCATGAGAATAATGAACCATGTTTTAAGAGCATACATCGGCAAATTCATTGTTGTATATTTTGATGACATCCTAATCTATAGCAGACCATAGCAGAGCATTCTGATCATATCAAACAAGTGCTGAATATTCTTAGAAAGGAAAAACTATATGCTAACATTGAAAAGTGCTCATTTTGCACAAACAAGGTTGTTTTTCTTGGTTATGTTGTTTCAGGGCAAGGCATTGAAGTTGATGAATCAAAGGTGGAAGCAATCAAGAAATGGCCCACTCCTATCAATGTAAGTCAGGTAAGAAGCTTTCATGGTCTTGCTGGTTTCTCCAGAAGATTTGTAAAGGATTTTAGTACCATTGCTACCCCATTAAATGAATTGACAAAGAAAGGAGTTGCTTTTAAATGGGATGAGCCACAAGAAAAAGCTTTCCTTGAGCTCAAGAAACGATTAACTGAAGCTCCTTTGTTGGTCTTACATGATTTTACCAAAACCTTTGAGATAGAATGTGATGCTAGTGGAATTGGCATTGGTGGTGTCTTAATGTAAGAAACTAAACTAGTAGCATATTTCAGTGAAAAATTGAGTGGTGCACAATTGAATTATTCTGTTTACGATAAAGAGTTGTATGCTTTAGTTAGAGTGCTTCAAACATGGCAACATTACTTATGGCCCAAAGAATTTGTTGTACATTCTGATCATGAAGCTTTGAAACATTTGAAAGGCCAAGCTAAACTGAATAGAAGGCATGCTAGATGGGTTGAATTCATTGAAACATTTCCATATATTGTGAAATATAAGAAAGGCAAAGAAAATATGGTTGCTGATGCTTTATCCCGTAGACATGCTTTATTGAATCAATTAGAAGTAAAAGTGCTAGGACTTGAGAGTTTAAAATATTTGTATGGTGCTGATCATAACTTTTCAGAACCATATGAAAAATGTCGCAATGGGAAAGGATGGGAGAAATATCATGTGCATGATGGTTTTCTTTTTAGGGCTAACAAACTATGTGTTCCAGATTCTTCGGTTAGGCCCTTGTTGTTGCAGGAATCACATGTAGGAGGCTTGATGTGTCACTTTGGCCGTGAGAAGACTTTTGAAATGTTGGCCGACCATTTCTATTGGCCAAAGATGATGAAGGATGTTGAGAGATTTGTGCAGCGATGCGTCACATGTCACAAAGCTAAGTCAAAACTGAACCCCCATGGTTTATATACTCCCCTACTTGTTCCAAATGCTCCTTGGGAAGATATTAGCATGGATTTTGTTTTAGGACTACCTAGGACTAAGAGGGGGAGGGATTCAGTGTTTGTAGTTGTTGATAGGTTCTCAAAAATGGCATATTTCATTCCATGCCATAAGAACGATGATGCTTCACACATTGCTGGGTTGTTTTTCAGGGAGGTTGTGCGTCTGCATGGAATGCCAAGGACAATAGTCTCAGATCGTGATGTGAAATTCATGAGCTACTTTTGGAAGACGTTGTGGTCAAAGCTAGGAACCAAGTTATTGTTTTCAACAACATGTCACCCACAAACTGATGGCCAGACAGAGGTAGTAAACCGCACACTTTCAGCGTTGCTGCGGACAATGATCAAGAATAATTTAAAGGAATGGGAAGAGTTTACCACACGTTGAGTTTGCTTACAATAGGCTGTTCACTCTACTACCAGCATGTGTCCATTTGAGGTGGTCTATGGATTCAAACCAATTGCACCAATCAACATGCTGCCACTTCCAATGCAAGAAAGAAGTAATATGAAGGCTTCCGAACGTGCTGCATATGTGAAGAAAATTCATGAGAAGACAAGAGAAGAGATTGAAAAGAAGAACAAGTCCTATGCAGCAAAGGCCAACAAGAACCGCAAGAAAGTGACTTTTGAACCAGGTGATCTGGTTTGGGTACATCTGCGCAAAGATCGCTTTCTGGACAAGCGCAAGTCCAAGCTAATGCCTCGTGGAGATGGACCATTCAAAGTGTTGGCCAAGATAAATGACAATGCTTACAAGATCGAGCTTCCAGAGGATATGCTGTGAGTCCAACATTCAATGTAGCTGATCTTTCACCATGTTTTGGTCAAGAAGAGTCAGAGTCGAGGAAGACTCATTTTGAAGAGGGCGAGGTTGATGAGGACATCCCTAGCTCACCTTATTCATCACCTACTCCACAAGATTCTACACAACTGCAAGTTGAAGCTTCTACAAAAGAGGCTTATTTGGGTCCCATGACTAGGAACCGTACTAAGCAAATACAACAAGAGGTGAATGCGTGCCTAGCTGAATCTAATATTGTTGTAGATAAGAATTATATACTGCCTAAGTCTCGTATGCTTATTTTACTTAGGTTTGCATCTGCGGAGATAATTCAAGCAGAAGGAGCACATTGCAAGGATCAAGACTTAGCTACCGGAGTACATTGTTTAACAACATCCACCTATGACCAGTTGGACGTGAAGAAGGTGATCGTGCAAAAATAGCACACCCGCAAGTGCACAGGCTGCCACTGAAATAGCGGCGAGTGTCGTGTTCTCCACAGGGACTAGACTGAGGCTACCGGTGCTCAGTTAAAGCTAGGCCAATCGAAACGGGGGAGAAATCTAAACTACTAAACGAACTCTAACTCAAACAGACGAAACGACGAACGAACTAAACAAACGAAGGACGACGGGACGAACGACCGTACGAATGGACGTCGTACGATCGAACGAACTACACGACGACTGACGCACGAACAACACAGACGCACGAACTACAACGACTACGAAAACAAACAACACGACTACCGACCGACGACCTAACTAACTACCGACCGCGAGAAAGAAAGAGGGAGTCGAGAAGCACTGGGGGAGTCTAGAAGCAAAGAGGGAGTCGAGAGAGAACGAGGGAGAAAACGGTCGACGGCTAACTAGACGACGACGGGACACGACAACACAAAACAAACAACTACGATAAACGAGCGCACGACTTAACTATCGACAGACCGCAGAAAGAAAAGGGAGGTTGAGAAGCACAAGGTGGGTCGAGACAGCACGAGGAGAGGAGACGGTCGCCGGCTTAGCTAATCCGTGCACAACAACACACAAACACAGATATCAATTTTGACAACTGCATAACAGGGCATACCCTACACAAGTACTAAACACAGACTGACCATAAGAACAAACTAACCACTGACATATACATCACAGCCATCACAGATCACAGATCATAATCCACAGAATAACAAACACAGTTCATAAAGTATTGAACAATTAACAGTGACATCTAATAGTAGTTAATTAACAGCAATTGTCATCACAGTGCACAATTTAGCAAAAGATTAACAGAGTAACTGAACCAAGAAAGAGGAAGAATTTGGGGATTGGAGTGAACCGAGGGGAGTAGAAGAAGCAGAGCAGAGGTGGAGGCCGTCGGTTTTGGTGAAGAGGATGCAGGTGGCGGGCTCGGTGAAGATGTCGGCCGTAGAGGAAGAAGGGGTTGCCGGCCGGCGGAGTTGGTGTCGATGAGGAAGAAGCCGTCGGTGGAGAGGAGGATGTGGCGCCGGCATGGTTGGAGCTGATGAAGTCGAAGCCGCAGTGGAGTGGAGCCGAGGAGGGGGTGAAGAAGAACCAGAATCGCCAGCGTCGGGCTCGGTGGAGTAGAGCAGATGCGTTGGCCTTGCGGCGAGGGATCGATTTGGGAGAGCAGCAGAGGGGACCAGGGGAGAGAAGCAAAAGGGGACCGGAGAGTAGGGAGAGGCGGCGGATGTGGACGGCGTGGCCGCGGGATCTGGAGCGGCGATCGGATGAGAAGGAGGAGATCGGAGGTGGCGTTGGCGGAAGTGGGCGGCGCGGTGGAGGTGAGAGGTGGCGCGGTAGAGAAGGTGGCGCGAGAGGAGACGCCGGCGGTGAGGGAAGAAGCAGGGCGGCGGCAGTAGGGCGCGGCGAGTGGAGAAGCAAGAGAGAGGCGGCGGAGAAACGGTGGGGCACCGGCGGTCTGGTGGAGGAGAGGGGGTAGGCGGCGCAGCGGAGGAGAAGTGGAAGGAGACGAGAGGGGCGGCCGGAGTAATGGGGTGCGGCGGCGTCGAGGTGAGCAGTAGAGAGGGCGCGGAGGAGCGGCGGGTGGAGAAGTGGTGGAGATGGGGAAGAGGTGGAGGCAGAGAGGAAGAGCTAGGAGGTGCTGCGGGTGAAGAAAGAGGACACTGGGGCGGCGCGGTGGAGATGCAGAGGGAGGAGGTGCGCGGTGGAGAAGGAAAAGAAGGGGAGTAGCCGGAAGGAGAGCAAGGCGGTGGAATGCGGCGGGCGGAGATGGCGAGAAGGCGCGCGGGTGAGGAGCAGCGGGGGCGCACCGGAGAAGGCGGCGCGGAGCGGCGAGAGGAGGCGCGGTGGAGAAGTGTGGAGGCGGGTGGTGCGCCGGTGGAGTTGGAGGAGCGGTGGGGAGAGACAAAAGAGGGAGACGGGTGGTGCGGTGGAACAGGGTGGAGAAGGAAACGGGGCGGCCGCCGGACGAGGTAAGGCCCGGCCTCGCCGGCACCGTGGCTGGAGAAGAGGGGGGAGGAAGCAGAAGGGGGCTAAGGACAGAAAGAAAATCGAGCTTAATTCCTTCCACAGGCGGTGGCGCTAGTTTTGGTGAGATTGGGGATTTGGAATTTTGTGATTGAGCCCTCGAAAAATGTAGGGTTTACAATTAGGTCCTTTCCCATTTTATTTCTTCTGTTCTGGCCCTCTGGAAGTTCGATTTTATCGCGGTTTGATCCTACGCATCCGTGACGACACGTATTTCTGTATGGAGCAGTCCAGATTTGTCGTTTATGCGCCTAGATCGCGCCGGCCTGCGGAAAAGCACAAAAAATGTAAAATGGTCCATTTCGAGCATTTAAATATAGAAAAGCGTGTAAATGGTGATAAATGGTCCCAAAATGCGAAAAAATATGAGGGTAAAATGACGACTAAATATATACAAAAATGACGCATGTCAGAAGGCTGAGCTGGACATTAAGAATACTAGCAAGCTGTTCAGGCCATCAAGCGTTGCATGCGCAGCCTCAGAATTTGACTACCAACTTTTTACCTAATCCCACATAAATATGGGCGTGTCCAGCATGCATTGGGAGCAGGAATGGATAGGAAATTAAGTCCTCTTTCCAGCACAACAAACGGTGCATCATTGGAGGCTTGAGTCAAAAGGTATGCAAGTTTCATGACTAGCTGTCCGGGACAATAACTATAGCGCGAGGCCACATGAAATTACTGCCTCTCTAAGCCTAAGGAACCCAAAGGGCACACGAAAATGGGTTCCATTTTGGAGTATGTTCACACCTAGCTAGGAGGGTTGTTCCTAGTATAAATACTCCTTTCTTCTTTTAAGGAGAAACTTTAAGCCATATGATTTCAGAATAGATTAGCCAAGTGCTACCAAAAACTTGAGAATTCTCTCTTTCTTTGCTCTTGTAATTTTCCTAGTGAGATTGCAAAAGTGGTCGTTCGACGACAACCTTTCTGTGCTTCCAACTTCGTGCGTGGTTGTGTGGATTGGGAACTTAGAGTGTGGTTGGGCGAATACTTGTTGCAGGTCATTGCATAGGCAGTGGTTGGCCTCAAGAATCGACAGGTTGCACTACTATCTTGGCTGCTTGCAGCTAGTTATCTTCACCTCACATATTTATCCTCCGTGAAGATCGGGCATCCCCCGCATCACCTAAGCTTAGAATACTTGGCTTCAATAAAGAGGGGTTTAATGGTTAACTAGTAAGTTTTCATCCCAACCCGTTAAATAGATGAGGATACCAGCCCATATCTAACTCTAATGGATACTATCCAGTAGTACAAATAGGGAGAACCCGTTAACCCTATGTTGGGATCTTTATGTGGCTTTCAATATTTATTGTGGTTATTGTCTATTTTAATCAATGTGAAATTATTCATATTATTGATGCAAGTGATAGAGAATATTTATATGTGGAATTTAACTCAAGGTGTCGAGGACGGCTATGCTGAAATATGGTAGATATATTTATTGAGATTAAGTCTATTAAAATTTAATATGCATGCATTTGTTAACACGGGTACAACACAGGACAGAATAATTGAATTTGTTTTGTAGGATCAGCTCTGCAGGTTGTTGACCCACATGATTAGATTGGAATTGATCTAATAAACAATCTGATCATAGCGCATGACGCACACATATGTATTAGAGACTAATATATTTTATACTCATAAAACTGGCATTTCTGATCGTGGTTGTTACATGGTTCTGGAGTCTCACTTTGTAGCCCCTGGAAGTGGAGTATATAAATAGGTTCATACCCTCTAACTTCATTATGCATTGTGAGCGAAAACCTATCAATGGTATTCTCACCATAACTCAAAATTCCAAAATACAAACCCTAATAGAGGCAACCTTGCTAAGCTAGTCTGATCGGACCTCACCACTGATCAGACTGTTGCCATTGTCCGATTGGACCAAAATTCACCATCGGTCTGACCTCTCGTGACTGTGCCTAACTGCTGATTGATTTGCAGAGATGCCAAAAATATGACTACTTTGCAAACTCTCAAAAACCAAACTCAAACTCCATAATCTCTCTAAACCAAAAATCAGTTACTCATCACAACCACAGGGTGAGCTCCACATAGTCTCACAATCTCCCACTTGATGAGTATATTGACAAACACCAAAAAGGTAAGAAGTTGAGTTCGTTTTTGAAAAGAAAAGCAAGAAGTTACAAAAGCTATACATGATCATTTAAAAGAGAAAAAGGACCTCATGACCTTGTTGGCAAAGTGTGAATTGGAGCAAACATCAAGAAAGAATAAGTTTTCTATGAAAGTTCTAAATCACACCTAAAACCTCACAAAAGCTCAATTTTGCTCATGATTCAAAGAAAAGAGCAATTACTCATCATGACCATTTTCATAGCAAGAGAAGAAACCAAAAATACAAAAGAGAACAAATGAAATGCAATGAAGCTCCCCCTCACTCAAAGTGTTCAATTTTTCACCTTTTAATGCCTTTTTTCTCAATCATTCTTCCCTTTTAGCAATAGAGACATCAGAGGCTAAAGCTCCCCCTCAAAGTGTGCATGACACCATTTGGAGTATAAGAAACATAAGAGAAAGCATGTATGCATACATAAAATATAAAACCTAAAGAGCTTTGAAAATTATTCGAAGTGAGGTTCAAGTTAAAAGGATATCAATAGAAGCCGTAGAATGCATACGGAGTTATGTAGATTTTGATAAGAGATATATAACCAATCTATGTAACATAGCATAATTTAAAGCATTCAAAATAATTTCGAGATAAGCTAGACTTCAAAATTGATAGGTTTATCGAAAGATATCCAAATATGAGTTAAGCCATATCAAGAAGGTAACATAAAATCAAGAAGCTCAAATTGAGTCAATAAGAGTATTGCAAATTCAATATTGAATCATTTTGTTCAAGCACTTGAAATTGAGCATAATTAGCACATTTACCACTTATAAAAATAGATTTTAGTCTTATCTTACCAAAGCAAGCCCTGAACTAAAAGCCATTCACAACTAGATGCTAAGTTTTAACTATTTTTCACAATTTTTGTTTTATTAGTCAAGTGCTAGATCTCAAGCCTTGCTACTGTAGAATCGAGGAGGCTGACTAGAGTGGGTGAATAGACAGTTTTAAAAAACCTTTGGCCAAAACCGAGGTTTATATGTGGAAGTGTAAATCAAAATAGTTTTCCTTAATTAAGGCCTAAATCAACTAATCTCACTAAGTTCACCAACAACCTAAGTCTATGTCAAAGGTTTGCAATTCTAGAGTGACAAGCAATCAATTTAATTCTATGAATATACATTACTTTAATATAGATTGAACACAAGAGAAGAAACCACAATGACACATTTTCTTTTTACCGTGGCGTTCAGAGACTTGCCCGTCTCTTCTAGTCCACGTTGAGGTAAGCCCAATGAATTGGACCAGCTCTATGAATTAAGCCAAATACCTCAATTTCACTGGTGGTACTTCTTTCCCACTCCAGATAGATGATCTCCAACCTTCACAATATGCCAGACCTTCTCACAAGTTTCTTTGAGAAGATCATCAGACAGACACCTTCAACGCCGTTTAGGAGTTGGCAACCTCTAAGAGTAACAAGTCAAGCCCTTGCTCGACCCTTACCACGTGCAATGAATGTACAAACTCAAGTGGATATAAAATCCACTTTTAGATGCAACTAGAGACATCTCTCCTTACTCACAAGGTACACCACATGCACAATGAGATAAGAAACTCATAATAGCTCAAGAGAATGAAATGAAGTGCCAAAGAATGGTATCTCAACTAGCCAATGGGGTATTTATAGCCCCACCATAAAATCTCGCCGTTGGAGACAAAAATCTCCAAAACTCGGTATTTAGGTACTACCATCATGGGATGGCCGGTACTACTACACCTACTATCCAATGGTTATTTGGGGTTCATTAAATGCACAAAAACTAGCCATTGGAGTTTAGTGTAGTACTATCTCACTCAGGGGCCGGTACTACCGCTCGGTGGTAGTTATGGCTTGGATCATGTGGTACTACCTTTAAGGTATAGGGACGGTACTACCGCATGCAATATTTCAACACAGACGACACTCAGAAAAAGGTCATAATTTTTGACTCCGTTGGTGGAATTGAGTGATCTTAGACAGTATAAAAACTTATTCAGAAGGCTACATAACCCATCTATTTGTATAATCTTAAACACATTAGATTAATGCATAAATCATAAGAAACCCAAAGAGTCATTACCATAGTCTAAGTCCAAAAAAATAGCAACAACCAATCTTAGACATGCCAAGGGTGCATGACCTCTAACAATTTACAAAACACATCTATAAACTTAGAACATGCCATAAGGAATAGGTACATGAATTTCAACCATTTGTAAAATCCATTTACGAAGTATAGTCATATGTTACAAGGATCATGAGCCTCAACTATTTACAAAATATATTCGCAAATAATAACATCATACCACAGAGAGCTAGAGCAAATGAATTGAGCTATCAATACATAATAAGACTTAAGCTACTAGATAAGACTCCCCTTAATAGTATGACAAACCTATCCTAGCAATCCAGTCTTCCAACCAAATATTAAGACTAGTAAAAAAACTAGGAACACATGCTTAGCCCTAACTATTTATACCTTTGCCTTGAGCATCCTTTGAAAACTTGATGACGTATATCTTTATTTCAAGTCCAGGTTATTGTCTTGATATGCATCAACCGATGATGCATCCTTCAGTTGCCCTTCATTAACACATGATGGGTATTCTCTTGATTTGATGATCAACTCATGATCATTTCCTCTTTGGGATCTTGATCAACTCATAATCATCTTCTATTCTTGAACTTTGCCTTGATGATGATCAACTCACGAAGCAATTTAAAGTATTCGTCATCATGGAACATAACCTATTCATCTAACTTATGAAAATTGTTAGTCTCATAATGTGATTGCCATTAACTACCAAAATATACCATTAACTTACAATGGCATATCTAGATTGTTCAATATTTTCCTTTTTGGTAACTGATGACAATCACCACAATTGCAAATAATTGAATATAAAACAATATAAGTATATATGAACTACCCAAGTTTTGTATACTCAAAATATATATTCCAAAGTAGAAATCTCCAATATATGTGGACATAAAGAGACTAAACAATATCATACACAACAAATGAGTTAGTCTCACATTTAGATTTGTCATTAACAAGTTAGGCTCACATTTAGATTTATCATTAATCATCAAAACTAATTTAATGGAGTTTGAATTTACATTTTCCCCCTTTTTGGTTATTGATGACAAATCCATTATCAATAGCAACATTTAGATATAATTTAACACATGGTAGGAATTTAAACTATCGAACTATATCTATGCATATCACTAAGCAATTAAAGTTTCAAGCATTATGCATATGAGAATGATAAGGCACATGATGCATATAGGAGGCTATGTGTAACAATGAGATGATTCTCCTCAAGACATGCACCGAAAAAGGTGAATCATAAGAGAATATATCAATCATCAAAATGTGGCAATTAGCTTACAAAAATTCGCTCTCTTTTGCCATCAATCACCCAAAAATGCAAAAGAAAGTTAAGTGAAAATGTAGTCTTTTCAAAATAAGAAGCTTGGCAATGAATTCATCTTAATTCAGTCACCTTTATGGCCTAAAAGAGCAAAATAACTTAAAATGAGGCCTTATTTTGAGTTAACCAAAGGAAATGATATTTAAAACATATTCAAATAAGCTCACTCTTGAAATCTCCTAACATTTTTCATGAAGATATCATGCTCATTTTCTCACTGACCAAAGATATATGTACTTTTGAAATCATGTTGAGCTCAAAAAGATATAGCCAAAACTCTTTAATGTATTGGAAAGCATGGGGAAACAAGATAAAAAAACTGAGATAAATCATGAAGCTAGTCCTTACAAATATATACAAGTTTTATTTTGCTTTGCAAGAAACTCATTTAAGATGAAAAAGAGTTTTCTAGAGAGATTTGCGGGGAAGCTCATTCATTAAAGCGGAATACATCCAAGAGATAGCTTTATGAAGATGCCAAGCTTGAAGTCTCGATCTTCAAAGGACATGAACATTTTATAGCAAGTCGAGGTCAAAGGAGCAATACCGACAAACAACTCTTCTTAAGTATTTGAAATTAAGAGAAGACAAACTCTGAACAATTATGACAAGAACTTTAGAGCTAGTCCTTCAAGATGCACTCAAATGTTTTTGGAGCCTCAATAAATCTTAACCCTTTGGGAGAAATGAAAACTCAAGGTTTCGAAAAACTAAAAAAATTCATAATTTTAGACTTTCGCATTCAATTTAGGCTTTGAAACAGGGATGAAAAAAATAATTAAATGATCTTCAAAAAATTTGAGAAAAATTGGCATAGAGGATCAACTATAGAGGATCAAGTCTCATTATTGTGTCTTCCTAGGGGTGGAAAACGGTAACGGATAATTCGTTTTATCTGATATTCGTATACGGGAAAACGTGAATGTGGTCAGCAAAAATCCGTATTCGAAAATGTTCGTATTCGTATTCGACAATATTCATATCCGTATTTGAAAATATTCGTATTCGCATTCGTATTCGAGAATATTCGTATTCGTATTCGTATTCGAGAACATTCGTATTCGTATTACCGGGCGTCCGGGCCCATGGCGCAGTGGCACAGGACCGATTTGGTGGGCACTAAAGCCTAAAGGCGGGAGTCACGCGCGCGGGAGTGGGATGGCGGGAGTCACGCACGGGCGCGCGGCGTGGGACGGCGGGACCGCGGGAGTCGCAGCTCGGTCGGAGTTGGACACATTCGGTCAACCATCAACAGACACTGGCGACCTCAGTCCTCACTAGACACTAGTCACTCCTCACTTCCTCAGGCTCTCCGCTCTTAGCCGCTGGCCCGCTGCAGCCGGCTGTCTGCGCGCGCATTCAGGTCCCGTGCCCTAGCCCGCCGTCGTCTCCCGATCCCCTTCCACACGCCGCCGCCTCCCCTCGCTCCTCGCGTCCCTTTCTCTCGCCCTCCTCCTCTTATCCTGCTCGTCGTCTCGCCTCCTTCCTTTCGATCTCGTCGTCGCCGATGCCACTCCGGCGACCACGGCGTTCAAGAGCGGGGACCACGACGGTGGTGGAGCAGGGATCGGATAGCCGCCTTCCCATCACCTGCTCTGCCTCAGGCTTCCACTCCTCCCAAGTGGATCCCGCTGACACGGCGACACCCTCCCTCTCCCGAGCTCGACCTAGTTTGCTAATGCTTCTCTTGGGTTCTTGGTCCTGCGGTTTCCTTCCCTCTTCTCTTCTACGAACTTTTGCTTCTCACATTTTTTGGGCGTTTTCTCTCTCTGTGTTTTTATGATATTTTAGGTTTGTTTGGGAGGAGTGGATATGCTGAGGGTCATATGAATGATGTGATGTGCCATCTTTCTATGCAATTGGCTTACACCATAGTTTGGTTATCCTCTTGCTACTGAAATGCTAATAGTAATACATGACAGCATGCTGCTGAGGTGGTTCAAGAAAAACTGTATGTGGTAGGGGAAGTCGCAATGGTCGTTATCTGTCAGATGTTCAAGTTTTGCTCTAATGCGTTTTAACTAATCATGTTTCATGTCCTTCCTCCTCCTGTACCTGCATCCTAACATGGGCAATTTTGGCAAGTTTGAGTGTCCTTCTTTCGAATCCATTGGCCACTGTCGCCAAGAGTCATGCCGCCGTCTTGACTGGAATCGCTTCGCCACACTGTTCGTGTAATGAAAAATTTTGGTTGGAGAGGCAATAGGAGATGGGGCGGCGGTGGTGGAGAGATGCCCGATGGCCAGTAAGGATGGAGAGGGGAGATGGGGTGGTGGCGGTGGAGAGATGCCTGATGGGCGGCGAGGAGGGAGAGGGGAGATGAGGTGATGGGTCAGTGGGGTACGGCCATCTGCGAGGGAGGAAGAGAGCATGGGAGAGAGATCCGGAGAAAATAAGAGAACAGAATAACCGAAGGTGGAAGTGGAGAGGAGGGATAATTAGAGCGAGAGAGAGGGGATATAGATGGTCAAGATTTCTATGTTTAGATCGGACGATTGAGAAAAGAGGAGGGAGAATGCACCGACGACTACCAACTCATATTTTTAAGGAGTAGAGATTATAACTGCAAGTGGGGTTTTTTGGGGGGCTTTTACTGTACCAAGCATTCAATCATTCAGTTAGCTGTGGCGGATATACAAGTTTTCTTTTGTCTGGGGTTTTTTTCTATGCCCAACCGATTCTATCCGAGTTTAATTTGCTAGGTCAGGTCTCACTCGTTTTGACTTGAGTTTCTGACTTCTAGCTTATTTTGCACTATTCATAATTTTTGTCTTTTTCTATACTTTTGGCTTTTTTGAGCTTTTTTGCCGATTCTTTTTCTCGTATTTGTTTGCATTATACGTGATGGGCTAAAATATTTTTTCTATTTTTAATTTTTTTTTCAAATTTAATTATGCTAAATAAGCCTCCGTCAGCTACAGTGTTTTCAGCCATAAGCCGCTAAAAAAGCTCTTTTGAGCAGGGCAATGATGAATGATCCATTATTCCAAGAGGATACGATTTTTATTTCACTAAAAGCATATATACATACATACATATATATAAATATATATATACACATACATACATATATATACATACATAAATATATACACACACACGTACATACATACATATACATACATACATACATACATACATACATACATACATACATACATACATACATACATACATACATACATACATACATACATACATACATACATACATATGTGTGTGTGTATCGAACCAGCTGCAAACTTTAATCGAAATTCCCTAGACGGAAAGCAGTGATGGAGCTAGAAATTTTTTGAAACCTAAACAAATCTAATTATGGCAAGCATTTGTTCGAGAAAACACTATTTTAAATCCTTCAGAGGGTAGGGATGTTTTAAGCTGTGATCAACTCGGCTTATGGCTTCTGGCTTCTGGCTTATTTTTCACTATTCATAAATTTCGTCTTTTTCTGAACTTTTGGTTTTTTGTTGAACTTTTTTGCCGGTTCTTTTTTTCCCGTATTTGTTTGTATTATACGTAATGGGCTAACATATTTTTTATATTTTTAAATTTTTTAAATTTAATTATGCGAAATAAGCCTCTGTCAGCTACAGTGCTTTTTTCAGCCAGCTACAGTGTTTTCAGCCATAAGCCATGAGCTTTTAAGCCGAGTTGATCACCACCTTATTACGCTTTCACATGCAAGCATGCCTTCACGGAAGCCAAATGTCAAAAAAGGAACACCGGTGTTGGCTAGCTAGCTCAACTGTAGTCATACGCTAGCTAGACTGGCATGGTCAACAGCGAAAGGGTAACGGGTTTTAACTGACGCCCCACCCGTCATCCTTTTTATACCGCAAGTATATGTCATGTAAACATCTTTGCGTACGCCATGCGATCTCGATCCTCAGCTTGGTAAGCTTTAGGTGCTCTTTTAGCCGTAGTTTTTTTTACTGTAACTGAAAATTTTTATTTATATTTTTAAGACGATAATAAATAGCAGAGATGCTGACACTAACAATATATAGGATTTTAGACTTAAAAAACTGTTTGAAAAATCTGTTTAAAAGATCAACCCATTTCAGCGATTAATTTTTTGACTTTCGGAGAAGGTAAAGGCTAAAAAACACCCCCTTAATTTTGGTTTTGGTCTTGACAATGGAGATTGATAGTTTGCTTATGCTAAATGGTTAGTCAATGTTTATTGTTTTGTTTGTTTAGAGGATTATTGTCCGATTAAGTATGCATGAATCGACGTCACATTCTATTCTATGACTAATACCGTGTCAATTGACTGATTTGCTGCCATATATAACAGCTAGTTATCCTTAAAGAAAAGTACGACAGCGAGGCGTAGGCACCATGGCGAGTTGGCGACGTTTCACTTGGACTCCCGGACGGCGATCTTGCCGATCCGGTTGGACTTTTCTTCACCAACTTGGACAAAACACATATACTGAACCAGCTGCAAATTGATCGAAGTCCCGTTGGCACCTAGCATTCTAGATGATGTGACTGGAGAACCATGTGGATCATTTTTTTAAGCTTCTAAAAGATGTTATTTTAGTTTTTTCAGAGTACCTAACTTTTCAATAGAGTGACTTTTCAAGATAAGATTTACAAGTTAATTGTAGTACGCACTGTAGCGACTTCATTTATATCGGTCAAAACCGCACGCGAGTTTTTGTTACTCCATACTCTCTCTCACGAATAGCCTAAAAGACATAAGCCATGGCAATAAGCTAAAAACCGAAGCAAAAAAGAATAACGCGCCTGTTCTTTTTTACTACGGCTTAAGGATTTTAGTTACGGCTTGTATCTTTTAGGCTATTTATAAGAGAGATTACAGAATAATTTTTACCGATATAAATGAAGTCGCTATAATATACACTACAATTAAATAGTAGACCCTGTTTGAAAAGACACATCCTCTGCCTTTACATGGTAATGGCACCAACGGCAACTCATTTTCGACCATCCGTTTCAGATTTGATGCACTAGATTTGCTCAGGTGAGAAATTGAGGGCCCCAAATTTCCCACGAGATATTACTAATTTCTCGTCTGCTTCAATCCAAACCTTTTCTTGGTTGATCCAACGGTTCCGAACTTGCCGAAAGGCATGGTACTGTAGGCCTCTGCCTTTCCCATGCCAAGGCAGAGAGAGGATCTCCTTCCTGTGATGACCGGTGCTGTGGAGTGAGGCACAACACGATTCTTTGGGCCTATTTGGTTTAATGGCAAATTTCACCCCACAAGCCTTTTCAAAGTTTGATCCGGTCAAAATTTGGTCACCACATTGGCGTCAAAAATAAACAACTGAGCCAATGCGAACAGAATGAAACCAGAATTTGGCTCTATTGTAGGGGTGGCCTCCACCTAAGTCCATCCGGCCTGCTAGTGAGTTGTAAAGCCCAAAATGAGATGTGTGCAATGACATAGATATCTCTATGGAGAGTACATGAATGTAAAGATAGGATTGTAAAATACACTTCATGGAAATATATATACATATCCTGCACGTAGGGAAGAGGCAAGCATCGTCATCATCTCCACTATACTACTCTCCTCACATATTGCTTGATCAGTAGCCTCAACATACGCCAAATCAAACATAGGTCTAATCTAGAAATCTGGTCAATAGAGGTCAAAATCTAGCTTAGCCTCCTTTGGCCCGTACTGGGGACAAAACACGCCCTTTTTCTTCGTTTGACTGGCCTGACTTCCACTGCGCCGTGCTTAATTCATAGGGAAGCTGTTGTTATGCCAGGGTTGGTAGGAGTGATCAACGGCCCAACACACCTGCAGTCTGAATACGGAGAACATTAAATTGCCATTTATTTTCTATTACTTATTTTAGATGTGGAAAATAAGGATCAGGTGCCAATCCCACTTAAAGCATCTGTCAACTAATGATTGTTCCGTTGATTCGACCGAAATGACAGTGTCGATCGAGTAATTAGTTAAAGCACACAAAAGTTCCATTGAATGCTTCATGTAATTTGTTGGTACAGCTACGAGAAACAACGTCCAATAATGGAGACAAAACACACAACAGGAAAAAAAAGAAACTCGTGCTGAAACAGATGTTGCACAAGAGTTATGCTGAAACGCCGGAGGAAGAGACAGGTATGAAAACTGTGGCAAAAGATCAATTATCTCTTTCTAGAACGGAGATCTTAGGTGGGGTTTTTAGCTGTAATTTATGATTTTTGGTTTAAATTTTTGAATTCTGACTGTTTGCAAAAGAGAATATGAAGAGAGACACTCGTATGTGATTTTGGCCGATATAGATGAATTCGGTACAGTGTGTATTACAACTGACATGTAAACCCCACTTTAAAAAGACACCGTTTGAAAACTAGTTTCTATAGCATAAATCAAAAGCTATAAACCCAAAAGAACCGAGCCCTTACATACATATAGTAGTTTGCCCAATGGACGTTCTTCCGTACCATCGACAGCCTAATGTATGTCCAGGATGCTTAATAGATTTGTCACGTTTTAGAGTCGATCTTACGTAATGATTTGTATGGGTTCTAGGAAACTTTTGAAGACCTGGTTACGACCACGCAGAGAGGAGACACATGAATTTTTATACAGGCTCGAGCCTTCAGCAATGAGAATAACAACCTTACTTCCAATGTGGATATTGCTCAAAGAACTGATTACAATGGAGGAAAGTAAAGCAGAATTATAATGGAGAAAGTAATGCGAAAAAGCCTGCTCTACTACTACTCTCCCTTAGGTCTGACCCGGATCCCCTTCTTCTCCCCGACATCCACCTTTATATAGCACGCATGGTGGCATCATTTTCTCCTCGCCATAAGACGCCTTAATGCTTCAAATGATAACTGTCCAACATGAGTTATTATAGATGTGATAAATCACTTATCGTGCGATGGTTTCTACTAAGGTGAAGTTATGTGTACTTATTTTAAAGAATAAATACTTATGCTAACTGCCCTGCCAGACAGGCCCACAACGCTATGTGTTGTTGTAGACGGGTCAGTCGGAGTATTGCTTAGTTGTAGGAGGATATGTGACCATAAGGTGGTCGCAGAATACCTTATGACTATACTGTGGTCGTAAGAGAACTTATGACTATGCCGTGATCATACAAGAACTTACGACTATATCGTGGCCATAGGAAAACCTATGGGGTGATCGTAGAAGAACTTATGACTACGAGGTGGTCGTAGAATGAATTACGACTAATGGGGTTATAGAAGAGTTTACGACTACACTGTGAAAACTCTCCAGGAGTATAATGATGTAATCATACTATTTATAGATAGAGTAATGCTTCCATATTTTCAACTTTAACAAGAATGGTATTAATTTCAAAGCACACGAACGGGTAAGTAATCACTATCTATCATTCAGTTCTACTTTAAAAGTTATATAAATCACTTTAAAAAATATAGAAGCACATCCCACACAATAATATGAGGATCGGTTATATCCTCATCAAAATTGATTAACTACACCATAAAGTAACTAGTGCGTAAGTAGGTTCTGCGGTGTGTAGATCTGCTTAATTTGGCAACTAGTTGATGGGGGACAAAAAAAAATGAAACAGTTAAGATTAGAAAGTGATGCCTGCTTAATGACCTTTCTAATTGGATGGCCATACCGACTTGATTAAAACCCACAAAAAGCCGAGAGATAGCAGCACATATCTGATAATCTCGTACCAACCAATCATCATGATTTCAGGGCCATGGTGTCTGCCGTCTTCTCTTGTGCCATTTCCGGCTCTGAATCGGAGGATGTGGAGGAGTGTGAATACGCGAACGCGAATGGAGTTTACGCCGAATATTCCGCGTCTGATTCCGTACTGGATGGCTTGCTTAGCTTGCAACGAAAATACTCTTCCGCGTTAACATACTTAGGGCCTTTTGGTTTGGGACTAACTCTCCAAGTAACTAATTTTGGGTAAGTATGACAAGCCATTTATTTTGTGGCAATAAAAATCAACACCACAAGTATGGTAAAATTTGAAAAAAAATCAACACCAAACTCTCTCTTCACGAGAAATAGCTAGAATGGCTTAAAGAAAAGAGGGCTAGACTCTATACTCCACATGTTCTCTAAGAGAGGGATAACTCATAGCTAAAGAGCGAATCTAAAACACTAGAAATCTCTATTACTGAACACTAGTGATTGAAGAAGCAAGCTCGACCTAGACTAGTGGAAAGCACAATATAGAAGACCCAAAATATGCCTAATAGGGACTCGTGTAAGTTGTGATCCTATCCTTAGATTAACCCACCTTCTAACTATAAAGCCCTGAATGATATGCAAAACATGAATCAAAGACAAAGGTAAAGCATAGAACATAAAACCCGCAGCACACTACTTGGTGATGAGATGTAGTCAAAGGAGTAGTACCTAGAGAGAAATATTCTGCTGATTTTCTTGTTCCTGAAAATATTCTATCTATCTCCTAGACGCCGTAGAGAATTGAGAATTTTCATGTCTTTCAATTCTCGTACTCGTAATTGGAAAGTTAAGGAAGGAGATCCATCATTTTGCAATGAAAACAATATAAAAAACTCTGGACAATTTCAAAATCAGGCCAAGCGTCTTAATACATATGCAAAAAAAATTCATTATTGGCCCACCATTGATTAGAAGATTTAGCTTGTATGAATCGCTATTGGTTTGATACGAATAATGGCAGTCGTTTCAGTATGTTAAGGATACAGATGTATCCACAATTCATTTAGACATAAAACCCGCAGCACACTACTTAGTGATGAGATGTAGTCAAAGGAGTAGTACCTAAGCCAAGTTGCATTCCAATATTGATAGCTATCACCAGATGTAGGAATGATGAAGAAGAAGCCCCAGAACTAGAGGGTTTGACTGCTCCCCTGGTAGATGCATCCACTGCACAAGCTTGAGACTAGACGGAGACCCGAGATCCCCAGAAGCGCGAGCACACGCTTTAACCGCTGAACACACCTATGTATGCACGTGTACTCAGAGACGCTATTCACATGAATATTGCTAAAAGGGTACTGTTCATGTTAACAATGCCCTTCTCCTCCCCTCGAAAATACGTCGTCTCAGGCTCGAAGCTAAGCGGACGAGGTTGCCAGTGGCACGCTCGGCCAACCAAGCAAGCGCTTGGACGTATTGTTGATCAATAGAATCCCTACACCCTTAAAGGACGTGTTGTTGAGTTGATATTTGGGCTAATTAGGTCCTTCAGAGAGTAGATGGATAGACACCGAGCCACTTTTTTTAAATTTGTAAAAGCTATTTTTAATTTTTTTATAATAGCTAGTTTTTAAATATATTATTTTTTAAATACGAAGCATATAAATTGATTATAGTATACACTGTAGTAATATATAAGTTGATTATAGTATATACTATAGTAATTTTATTTATATCGGTTAAAACCATATATAAATTTCTGTTACTCTATACTTTCTTATAAACAGTCTAAAAATTACAAGCCAAAACAAAAAACCAAAGCAAAAAAAAGGAGCGCAGCACCATCTGAGCACCATCTGACATGTTCTAAATTTATAACCACACCATCTGCTCAAGGAAGCAGAAAGGTCCTGGTACACGCGGATCAAAGAGAAAAAAAGTATTATGGTGCCATTCGGATAGGCTGAAATAAGTTGGTTTATAGTTGAAATTGCACTGTATCTGACTGAAATTACACTGTAACTAATGATAGCTTATTTAACGTAACTAAATTTAAAAAAATAAAAAAAATGAAAAAATAAGTTAGCCCATCACGGACAATGTAAATGAATACAAGAAAAAAAGAATCGGCAAAAAGCTCAAAAAGCAAAAAAACTAGAAAAAGACAAAATTTAGAAGTAGTAAAAAATAAATCAGAAGTTCAAATCGAAATAAACCAGACCTATATATTGGGTTACGAGATACTCTACGTACATGACAACTCGTACTTACAAATAACATTAACATTGCGTGTGTACATAATGAAAATAGAACTTTATACCCAATTTGTTATGGAGCTTCATAATTACCCCCCTTCCACTCGTCATATAATTAATTAATCCTGTGATAGTGTGGAAGTTTCTTGCTAGTAAACCATCATCGCCGAGAAGACCGCCGATGCTTCTCTGTGTCCTGTTCTTTTCAGTCAGAAATCTGAAATATTCTTATGGATACTGCATCACCTATTACATCAACAGAAATTTTATAAAATCATGAATTTATCTTCAGCTTCGATCTATTAAGATATATGTTAAAAGAACATATGTGATGTGTGTTCGTGATGATATATGTGAACGTCTTTCTTAGTAGTGAAAAAGTTGGACGACCGAGTACCTCTTTTTAAAAAATAGTACCTTTCAACGAACACAACTTTCAGTCCGCGAGAGAAGAAAGAAAAAAAAAAGAGAAGTTAATAGGTACGAGGAAGGATGACGTGGCGGCAACAAAGCTTTACAGTAGCTAGCGAGACTGTCAATTTACTATCCTGCCCCTCAGTGGGCCACGTCCCCGCCGGACAAATCTGCCGTTGGCCGGCTGTCTGGGTGGCTATAAAAGGGGAGACGAGGCGAGCTGATGCAGAAGGCGGCCCAAGCAGAAGGAAAATAAAGTGAGAGACGAGTTTTGGAGAGAGAAAGGGAAGGGGAGGAGAGGGAGAGAAGAAGGGAAACGCGGCGGCTAGAGCTCAGGGGAAGGGAGAGGCAGACGAAGGCGTTGGCAAAACCCTTGCCGTCGGCGGCGCGGTTGAAGAACGAAGGAGACCCGCGGCACCCCCCCGGCCGCCGGATTCAACCCGCCGGCTCCGGCAGCTGCAGGCTTGAAAAGTTGGGTAACCTGTATTTCATTCTCTCCCTACTGTCTTTCCTATTCCCCTTTTCTACCTTTTCCTAGTTTCCTTCCTCCTTTCGTTCCGTTACTCATTGGAGGCCGTTAGTGATTTGCACACACGTGGCGCACTACCACATGGTCACAGATGCCAACTCCGTTAGTTGGCTTGTCCTCACCACCACCCACCCCCTCCTCTCTTGCACCGTCCGTCTCACCGCCGCCGCCTACCGGTTAATTCAGGCAAAGTATCATAGCCAAATTTTTGATCAACTGTACTTTCGTTTCTTTTCTCGTGAAGTTACATTTATCACAAGCTCAATATATCTTGTCAATGAGATTCCAAAATTAATTTTTCGCTACTACCGTATCCTCCTTCCTCAGTTCTTGCCGACTTGTGCATCTCTCCGTGCTGGATAGGGATCTCTAGAATTTTTAATCGTCCCTGGTGGTTCCATTAATTTACTGCTAAGTATCTTTTTACTACTCCAATTAACAGGGGCCGGCACCGATGAACAGCTATCACGGCAGTAGGGTGATGGCCACCGGGCTCACCATCCTTTTATTTGCTGTCAGCGTGGGCATCAGCTTCGGCGGTTATGGCCTACTCCTCGGGCTCCTAGGCGTCCTCTCCGGCGCCAACCTGATATCCGTCGGCGTCAATATGTTCACCGACGATCCGGCTGCAGCCTTCAGCCGCCTCGTCACTTCTCTCGCGGCGTACCTACGTCGCAACGTCGCCGTCGTAGGACTTCTGACGGCCTCGTCTGCCGTCACGGCGGTCGTCGCCGGCGACGTCGGTCCTGTGCTTTGCTTCGCCGTCTTCACGCTGCTTCTGTTCGGGGTTTCCCTGGTCACACTCGGAGTTCTTGGACGAATCGGCGTGTGAATGGATTGGGGGTTAGGCGCATGTACCCGTTCACCTCCGTCTTCCTCCTCGTCTACTGCGTCCACCCCCGCCGTCTTGCTCTTCTCCGGCAAGTTCATCGTGCAGCACCTCAGCGCCACTTCTTTTCCAAAAAAGACCCACAAAACCATAATTCCCAATTTTACCTATAATATTGCTAGTTGCTGTTGCTGTGTGGGTTGTATGCGAGTGTTTGTCATACGTGGGCGCTCAATGTTAATTGAGCTAATAAATAAGTTGCCTACTGGTCAAATAGTAGTGTACTATCTCAAATCCAGCCCGTGTTTAAAACTTGATGAACATTCATGTATTTTGACACTTCTGTTTGCGTATGTCTTGCATTACTGGGGATCTGATGCAAATATATGTACTCCAATAATACGTGTGTGTGGTCAACGAAAAACCAGCAAGATCAACCAGCTGCTCGATTTGTGTTGTGTGCATACTTTAATGCTTCTTCTATCTCGTTTGCGCTTTGTTTTTTAACTAATGCCATGTTCCTTCAAGAAATAATGTGCTGTGATAGATACAGCAATGATAGTCATTTATCCCCTGCGTATCTTTCTATTTCTTCCTTCCCTGAATCTTTGCCTAGATATTTTTCATTTGCTTTTAGTGAATGATCCTCAAATTTAACGGCTCTACTTTTGTGCGCCGATGCCAAGACCAATTAACAAGTGCAATCTACACCTACTTGATTGAATCGAAAAGCATTCAAAGTTTGAGCAGTGCTTCTATCTGAAATGGCAGCGGGGCACACGGCATCTGACTGTGCCGCTGTGGGGGAACGGTACCTCCAGGTCCATTTGGAATGTGAGAATTCTTTTCAGATGTATATACTATACAAATGAATTTGTTTCCTGTAAAATTTTGAAAAATTTCTCCGCGTTCTAAACGGAGCCTCAACAAAACACCTGCTTTTGTTTTCTAAGAGGAGCCTCAACAAAAAAACAAAACCAGCCCTTTCCGTGTTTAATTTTTTGACTTTCGGAGAAGGTAAAGACTAAAAAACACCCCCTTAATCTTGGTCTTGACAATGGAGATTGATAGTTTGCTTATGCTAAATGGTTAGTTAATGTTTATTGTTCTGTTTGTCTAGACCATTATTGTCCGATTAAGTATGCATGAATCGAAGTCACGTGTTATTCTATGACTAATACCGTGTCAGTTGACTGATTTGGTGACATATATAGAAGGGCTAGTTATCCTACAAGAAAAGTACGACAGGCACGATGACGATGTCGCGGCGCGCAGGCACGATGGCGACGTCTCACTTGGACACCCGGACGGCGATCTCGCCGATCCGGTTGGACTTGACCTCTTCGCCAACTTGGACAAAACACATATACTGAACCAGCTGCAAATTGATCGAAGTCCCGTAGGCACCGAGCGTTCTAGATGATGCGACTGAAGAACCATGTGCGTCACTTCTTTTTATCTTCTAAAAAATATTATTTTAATTTTTTTATAGTACCTAGTTATTTAATATAGTAATTTTTTAAACGACGAGTTTTACAAATTAATTGTAATACACTACTTAATAATCTTTCTAATTGGATGGCCGTACTGATCCTTGATTAAAACCCACAAAAAGACAAGAGTTGCGGCACATATCTGATAATCTCGTACCAAACCATCATCGTGATTTCAGGGCCATGGCGTCTGCCGTATTCTCGTGCCATTCCGGGCTTGGAATCGGAGGATGTGGAGGAGTGTGAATACGCGAACGCGAATGGAGTTTACGCGGAATATTCCGCCGTCTGATTCTGTACTGGATGGCTTGCTTAGCTTGCAACGAAAATACTATTCCGCGTTAACAAACCTAGGGCATATTTATTGGCAATAAAAATCAACACCACAAGTATAGTAAATTTGGCAAAAAATGAAGTCTATAACGTGTGAGTTATAGTATTAAAAAAGTGTGGCACGTATGGGATCAAACTAAATACCTATCTAAGAATCTGTGGCTCACCTAAATTAAACTTTAAACCAAACAGATTTGTATTATTTGTATATAGAAAGTGTGGATGGACTCATCAGTGCTACAGATTAAGGAGTCCTCGTTTATGGAACTGCTATATAACTTGACTGACCATGTGAGCGAGCCTACTTCAGTTAGTAATTGAGCCATAGTGCCATCTTGGCACATACGCTACAGTACATCTTGGCAGCTTGAACTACTACATGGCACATTTGCAATCAATGGCATATCCAACTGCTCCCTGTGCTGCGCTAGACAGCTGCTGAGGCCCGTCACCCGCGACGCACGCTCATCTCCCGTGTCAGCTTGCCCAACCACGCGGCCGGCCTCCTGACCTCCAGGATCTCACACAAGTTGCTGCATGAAAAGGAAAGTAATCCCCGGGCCTGGTACTTGATCAGTGACCACACACATAAAAACAAAAACAGAAAAAGCCTAAGATTATGACCGCTCGATGATATGTACTATACAATTGAATTAGCATGATTTTTCTCTGCCTTTCTAGTTCCTTAGCTAGTAGTTACTCTCACAATCGTACGTAATCCCCGGGCCTTGTGCTTGACCAGTGACCACATATATATGGGGAAAAAAACCCGGCAGGGAGGTTAGCCTAAGTGACTTCCGACTAACGACTGATTACTCTAGAATTAACAAGACTTTTATCCGCCTTCCTAGCTACTTGATAGCTACTCTCGCAATCTTATTTTTTTTCTATTACTTGTTTTGGAAGTGCATAGGATCAACAATTCGTGTGGTCTAGTCTACTCACGCACTGTCCCTGATAGATGCACTTCAAATTGGAGTACAGTACGCACCAGAATAGTAACGGGCAAAGTAAGACCCGCTTGGAACACGGTTTTTTTTCCTTTTAATTTCTACGAGAATTAGACTATTCTTGCTTCCTTTCTAATTTCTACTAGAATTAAACTATTCTTGTGAAATTCCAAGGTGCAAACCAGCCCTACGACTTAGTGTGCCTAGCTCATGTCAGTGGTTACATCAGTTGGTAGTAGACCTAGGAGTCAGGCCGTGCTATGCCGACACAACATGGGCCCAACAGGCTTACTGTATAGGCACAACTCCCCTCCGGCGAGGCCCAGGCACGGCCTAGGGCACAACAGGCGACACCATGTCGTGTTAGCCCCGGGCGAGCCCTGTGTACCTGTAGGCGGCTGAGGTGGCAGCGACGATGGTGGTGGTGGCCAACTTCGTCCCTCTCGTGCTATGCTTGTACCTTGCATCTTTGGTGCCACCGTCGTCGACCCTCGCTCAACCATGGCAATGGTGTCGTGTCCTTGCCATCGTGGTTAGGCACCGACGTTCTTCCTGCCCACTGTGAAGGTGGCAATGGCGGCACAGGTTAGTGCGGAACCCGTGCAAGCCAGCTAAAGCCCCTCATGTGGGCATTGGAGCCATAGAGCATGCTCTCTCGCTGCTTGGTCTGAAGCTCGAATTCCCGCGATCGTTAGATGATGAGGATGTAGGGTGGCGAGTGCTCTAGTGGGAGTACGGAGGTGGCTGTGTCGGAGTCAGATCTAGATGACTCGGACTTAGACATGGCGCGATAAACAATAGAGGGGGAGGGGTAGCTGGCGCTGGGGTGGAGAGGGAGGCAGAGGGAAAATAGAGGGGCGTGGTGGGGGAAGCCGAGAGCGGTGGCGACGGGGTGGTGGAGGGCATAATCTAGAGCCTGGAGGGCGACGAGTGGAGGCCAAGCGACGGTGGTGTGGCGGTGGAGGCCTGGAGGGTAATGTGGTGCAAACCCAGAGGAGGACCGGCGATGCGGTGGGGGATGCTGAGTGGGTATAGGGGACAGTGGATGCCTGGAGGGTGGGGTGGTGGAGGCCCGGAGGAAGACCGGCGGCGTGGTGGAGGGGCCCAAGGGGGAATACAGCAAGAGAGAGCGTGCGCACGGGGGGCCATGGGGGCGGTAAGAAAAGAGATGGGGATGGGGAGGGGGAGGGAGGGAGAAGAAATGGGGATTGGGAAGACTGAGGTGCCACTGGCATTGCACATGGAATGAAAAAGGAGAGGAGAGAGAAGAGGGGAAATGAAAAAGAGAGGAGAAAAAAGACGGATAGGGGAAAAGGAAGAAAACGAAAAAGGAGAGGAAAAGGGAAAAAAGAAAAGTTGAAATTGAAGTAATTGCATAAAAATATGTGCACATAAATACTTTGGGAAAAATGGAATTTTTTGATATTTTACAGATACAATGGTACTGCCTCGTTAAAAACGCCTTAGAGTGGGGTTTCCTGAGTAAGGAAAAGAGTACAATAACAACATGGGTACATACTAACTACTCGATTTATTTTTTAAATAATCTATTTTTATTCAAAATTATAGCAATATACGTATGCAAATTTTTTTTACAAGAATGACCTCTAGTCGTCCAACTATTGGGCGACTGCAACTCATCGCCCAATGGTCGCATGACATGCAGGCAATCTGTGGACCGTTGGATGACATAATTGCCGTCGTCTAATAGTTAGGCGACTGGGACTTGTCATCTAACCGTTGGGCAACTAGAGGCAAATATAAATCGGCCGCTAGGCCAAACCCCCAACATTTTTCATCTGCCGACGCCGCGCCGTGAAGAGAAAAGGGAGAAGGGAAAGAAAGAAGAGAAGAGGAGAGGGAAGAAAAGAATAGGAAAGGGATGAAAAGGAGAGGAGAGGAGAGGGAGAGGAAGAAAGAGAGGTTTCGCTACTTCTACGAGGTAAAAGTTTTTTGTATGTTGTAGTAATTTTTTTTGTATGAAGTAAATAGTTTGTTTAGTGTATAATTAGGATCCATAGAAAATTATAGCTGTAGGAAAAAGTACTACTATGATATGAATTAAATAGGTGTAAAAAATTTAGTCAATGTAGTTATAGAAAATTAACATCGTAGAAACTTATAGTTGTAGAAAATTTAGTTAATATAGTTGTAGAAAATTAGCATCCATAGTAAATTAGCCTCTGTAGAAAATTCTAGTTGTAGAAAATTTAGTTAATATTATGTACGAAATAAGCATCTATAGAAAATTATAGTTGTTCAAAATTTGGTCAATACTTTTGTACGAAGTAAATACTTCACTTTTTGCCAAACATTATTACGTAACATTTATAATTAATTATAAATGAATACAATGTCGTTAGTACATTCAAAAGTCATGCATACCGTTATAACTAGTATATTGGCATTTAAATAAGTATTGTTGAAACTCATTACAAATTATTTACAGTATGAGAGAGTTTGAGTAGCAAGAGAAGAGCGGCGTCGGTGCACGTGGGAGCTTATAGGGAGTTTTCGTGCATATTGGGTCGGAGGAAAGAGAGCGGTGTCAGTGCGAATGAGGATGGCTTATGCTATGAGGGTAGTGTACTTGATTATGATAGGTGAACGGTCGTTGAAATATAAATTACAGTACATCATACTTCCATAATACATGATGCGATTTAACTAGTTGCAACATTGAAAATATTTATAGGCAGACATCGGTAATGCTAATACCCACTATATTGAAAGTGAATTACGATGACAACACCGTTCATGAAGGTCCAAATGATGTTGACTTGAGCAGTTTTGTGCAAGCCACTCTGGTACACCTGGACGGTGAGAATGCTCGAATCGTAGATGTGATGTACTGGCTCACTCGTTGTTTCTTCTTGGACCCCGAGGTGTGCAGCGTTGTCATACAAGGCTGCATCACGTGTTGCACCGTCAGTGGCGTAGTCAGGATTTGTATCTATAGTGGTCCATTGTCTAAAATTTATTTAACCGCCATAAATTTAACATGTCGGTACACAAGTATATGAATTACGAAATGCAATTAAGGGAAAAAGGACATACAAACTTCATAAAATAGACGAATATAGCTTTCTTAACATAGAATTGAAATATTACATACCCATAGTAGTTGAAGAACAGTACGTCACTACTTCTTCTTCTTGTCAGGATATAAAAAGAACATCACATTAATTTTATATTAGAACATTAAATACATTCTATATTTATGGACAAAGCTATTTTAAAAATACATTTTATAAAGAAGTAGATCAGAAGAGTTTGCTTGCATGGGTAACTTCCTGAAAGCCGCATTTGGAGCAAACGCAAGCTAAGACAACAAATACCTACCTCGGCAAATTTACGAGACCGTTTACACCGACTTCTGTTCACAGAAGAAAGAAGGTAATATAAATATTTAACTTTCTAAAATAATTTCTCTATTTCTCTCATCCTGAAAATAAGTTATAGGGCACAGACATATCACTACCTCACTCTTCTCGCTCCTGTCTCGCACACGCATCTCTTTTTTATTTTCCCCACCACTCGTATCCTCCCACTAAAAGCTTTTTTTAGTCCTTGCTATTTATTTTAGCTAAAAACCATCAACTGTCGTTCAATATGAACATGCCAAGCTAGTCATCGATTTTATTGTACATCTAGATGCCAAACTAGCCAACGATTTTACTGTACATCTAAATTCCCAAGTTGCGTGTCATTAGCTTGACACATATAGAGCAAATTAAATGATTTAGCGGGAGGTAAAATGCAGCTGTGAATCAACAAGTTTTTGCATTATGATCAAATACATGAAGGCCTCATTATCCGAGCGCAGGGTGGTCCACGGCCCACACGGACCACCCTGTAGCTCCGCCAGTGTGCACCGTGTCCCGCCTCCTGGGAGCATGGAGGAGGTGACTGACTTGGGGGTGGTCCGCATGCGTACACCTCGAGTGGCTTAAAGGCTAGACCCACGCTGGACAGCCACGTTTGCACTCCGCCGGTGTTGTCTTCTCGCCATACATAGGTTGCGTATAGAACTTTTTTTGCTTCACAGGCTGAGCGATGCCAGACTACTACCTCTCACCCAGATGGTGCAGACCACAAACGAGGATAGTCTAGCACCAGCTTCGGGCAGGGACAAGGGCGCGGAGCGGTCGCAACACTTCCCATTCGACCGCTCTCTACTGACAGTTTTGGTGGACCGATGGCAGCCAAAAACACACATTTTCCACTTCCTATTCAGGGAGATGGCCCATACTATTCAGAACGTCTCGTTGTTGCTCGACCTTCCTATCGCGGGAGCTGCTGCCTTCCTGCCGGAGACCCCGGCCGGCTGACGTGCGGACCTGCTGGCAAGGTTCTAGAGAGTCCTTTCGCATGGGGCCGTGGAGGAGTACTACGTCTTCTCGTCGAGTCAGATGCATGCCCTATCATTGTGGTGGCTCTCGCAGTTGAGAGTACGTGTCTGATGTTCTTCCCGTTCGATCCACTGTGCTCTCCTTTCGACAGTACGGTATTAATAACTTTTTGCTTGTACTTAGGTGGAGCGGATGGACCCAATCGTGGACGAATAGCAAGTCTCACGACACTTGGAGGCTTACTTGCTGTGGCTGTTTGGTTGGGTACTCTTCACCACCAGCCACGGCAACATCATTGACGTGCGCCTCATTGCTCATACTAGGGCTATCGCTGACGGGGAGGCCTCCAACATTAGTTGGGGTTCGGCCGCACTTGCCGCGACCTATCACAGCTTGTGCGATGCGTGCGGTAGGACCAAGGCAAACTCGGTTCTCGTGGGATGTCCACTACTATTGCAACTGTGGTTGTTTGAGCGCTTCAGTCTCGGATGGCCCATGTTCGAGGACATCATTCCGTATGGGGCGAAGATGTACCTGGGGGCGACGTGGACTGGCCTATCATGGGTTCTCTCTAGTGTTGTAGATGGGTACGTAGCCTCGCTTGCAATTAATTTCTTCATATTATGGATCATCCTATGTAACAGTTGGTATTCCTTACAAGTACAATTCGCGCACGTATAGGTCACACGGGCGTATTTGTCTTTTGTGGAGTAGTTTGATCGGCTCACAGCTAACAATGTGTGCTAGGAGCGCTACTCCCCTAAGGCACTAGAGAGCCACGCTCCTGGCGGGCTGTCCTTGCTGTGTTGGCGCAACTGGGCTTTTTGGCTAACGCGGAGGAAGCTCGTGTTTGACATGTTAGTGGAGGATTATGCGGCGCATCGTGTTATGCGCTAGTTATGGAGGACTATTAGTATATGTATTAGCTGATGACCATAATTCACGGGTCATAGATATGGAGAATCAAACCAATAATATGGACACATGCTAACGAACATAGGGTTCGATTGACCCACTATGAGATACTGCAAGAACGTTGCATTGATACATGTCATCAGTTGGTCTCATTCACAATACGTATGCTATGTCCTTAGACTTGAGGTCGTCGCACGTACTCAAGATACATAATAACTGACTTAGGTATTACCAAACGCTACTCCATAACCAAGTAGTTTTAAAGGTAGTTTTTAGGTTTTGTTATGATACATCGAGGTATGGTCAATCAGGATAGGATTTGCCCCTCCATACAATGAGAGCGATATCTCTAGAGCTATCGAGTGATTGGATTTCAGAAATGTATGGCCATACTATACTCGGTTAAAGAGTTAACCATAGTTGGGGAATTCGAGTCACGTAATCGAGAAAGAGTGATCGAGCTAACAAACAAGGATGGCACATACTCACCTTGAACTTGACCGATATTGTGAGGCAAAGGATATGAGCTTTGTCGAGGTTCGTCCGATATAATCTTTACGTATACTTGTGAGTTGGTATGTCTTGTTAGAGGGCGCTACTGATTAGTGGACGAGTAGGAGTACTCGAGTCATGTCTAAGTGTATGTGAACATATAGGGTCGCACACTTAAAGGGCTAAGATATAATTCAGAGGGTGATCTGAATTCATATGGGCCACAAGTTCCTAATGGTCCTCAAATTCGAGGCCCATCATGGATGTCTATATATAAAGAGCTGTGGCATAGGGTTTTTGAGAGAGAATTCAGAATTCCCAAAACCCTAGTCACCACACCTTCCTCATCTAATACCACGCAGTCGGCGCTAGCACGCTAGCGCGTGGTGTTCCTGTCCCATACATGTGGATACCTTGGATGTGTTGATGCAAAGCTTCAGCACTAGCATAATTCGCAACCTGTGACAATCTTAAGGAGCTAAAAGAGGAGACGTGCGGCTAGTACGACTACCACCGTATCAGGACGCTACATTGACTCTATTTCTGCTACGAGTCTGCACGTCTAGTGATAATCCCGTAATCTATTACTAGCGAAGGTTCTTTATTTACACGGTAAAATTTTTGAAATTGTACTTGTATAGCCTACCCGTAGCGCTTCACTGATGTGGTGCCACTGTGGTATATGCTTCTTTCAAACAGCGATCGTTGTTAGAAACCAAAAGTCATTTAGAATATGTTAGTTCTTTGGCTCAGTTTTTTCTTTTCCCTTTTTTTCTTTTCATTATCCGTGGAGTAAGTTGTGTCTTTCTGTTATGATCTCTCATCTGTGTCTGTCTTCTGGCTGCAAGACGTACTACATGGAGTACTAAATAACATGAGCTTTACGCCTCTCTGTCTGACCGATTAACGCTGTTATGATCATGCCATTTTGAACAACTGTCAGTGATCATTGTAGGTACATCTCATTGGTGGAAACGTGTGATTGGCTCGCTCAATTGTCTGATAAGTCCAGTTCTGTTTTATCCTCGCTGTACATTACGGAGTAAAGGGCTTTCGCAGTTCTAGAGAATCTGCATGAAAATTTGTTATCTTTATGTCAGACCAACCCATCAACTACCCATCCATGTTGATGTGTGAACCAATTGATCCCCCGTGCTGTATGTCCCATTTTTTAAACGAATTTCCCACGGATAAATGGTAGTAATATCGTGGAACACGAAGATCGGAATTGTAACCTCTGAAGGTGTTACCGGACGAAAAAATGATTTATTTTGGCTTTTGCTTCACCACTCGGGCACTTCCCTAGTTCCCTTGACTTCTCATGTCTCTGCTATCTATTTCTACTGCGCTTTTCTAAACGCTTTAGTTGCAACCAATGCTAACTTTAATGTTCGGTTTAGAATCAGAAAATTTATTTTAGCAACCTTTTAGTCAAATCCAATAATTAAGCCAGCTGATAAATTGACGATGCTTAGATAGAAAACTTGACCTCCTGCTTGCAGTTTCAAAGAAATGCATAGCAGGGAATATTCCAAAGAGAAGTACATGCATGCTAGATTATCATATCCTAGCCAAGACACGAAGCATCAAGTAGCACTATAGAGAGCTGGAGCAACATAAAAAGGCCAAAGCAGAGCACTGGGTCGGCGGCGCCGGCCACAACGGCCGAGGACGCCATCAGAATTCCTAGGATGGCAAGATTCTGGCGCGCGTAGATTGGGTTGTTGGACACCCATACGCCGAGCGCGATGAGATTGATGCCGCCTAGGATGCCAACAAAGCCGAAGAGCGGGGTGTTGTTCTCCACGGCTTGCGTCGTCGTGCTGAGCGAGTTGAGTGCCACGCCGGTGGCAAGCAAGGCCAGTAGGAAGCCGATGGACGTCACCGAGAACCGCATCTTGCCGGCGTTATACCTTACCTGCACGTGAGAGGAAGCATGAATAACTTTTGGCAAACAAAGCATCAGAAATCTAATTAAGGTTCTAGCTTCTAAACTAAAATATAAGATAAGAATTCATATAGAACCCAAGGAGAATCGAGCACGCATTAGCCCCCCTCTCGCCAGTCATGTCTTGTGCTCTCTCTTGACGTCCTTGTCTCTGTCGAGCGCCGCGTGAACTCGCCCCCGGATTGCGCGCACCTGGGGTCGAGTTTCACGCCGCGAGCCTCAAGCTCGCCGAACTGCAGCTCGCTGGGGTTGAGCTTCTCGCGGAGCGCCTCGAAGTCGCGGCGTTAAGCTTCTCGCCAAGCGCCTCGAGCTCGCCGAACTCCAGCTCGCCGAGGTCGAGCTTCTCGCCGAGCGCCTCGAGCTCGCCGAACACCAGCTCGCCGGGGTCGAACCTCTCTCCAAGCGCTTCGAGCTCGCCGAACACCAGGTCACCCGCTAGCCGTCGAGCTTCTTGCCGAGCTCCTCGAGCACTCGAGCTCGCCGGGGTGGAGCTTCTCGCCGCCGGGGTCGAGCTTGGCGCTCAGCGACGTCGAGCTCGCCGAATATCGGGTCACCAGCTCGCCGGGGTCGAGCTTGTCGCCGAGCGCGTCGAACCCGCCGAACACCAGCTCGCCGCGCTCTAGGTTCTCGCCGAGTGCCTCGAGCAGTCCAGCTCCGGGATCGAGCTTCTCGCCGCCGGGGTCGAGCTTGTCGCCGAGCGCGTCGAACAGCTACCCGTCTCAACCGTCTCTCACTCTCAGACTCCCGTTAGTTAGTACTCAGTGCCCAATACGAAGAACCAACAATCTTAACAGACTAATAATAGCATGTGGCAGCACTAATTTGTACAGATTATCAAGGAAAATAGTTGAGACAGGTTGGATCAAGTAGTTAGCACAATAATGATAATATCACAAGATAGTACCTGCTTAATTTTGTGAGCTGGAGAAGATCAAGAGAGGAAATCTTCAAGCTGATGGAGAGTGGCGAGGGCGAGGGAGAAGAAGCTACACAACCTCTTGTCAATCTCATGGTGCTGGACGAAGAGTCGCCCAGGGAATTTATACACTATTTGAACGCTTCCAAGTCTTCATCGCCACGCAACACTTGGGAGTGGCTTTTCTTTTCATACCTGCTAGACTTGCGACGTGCTCTCCTAAATCCTCATAGTACTTTTCTTTTCATACCTGCTAGACTTGACAGATTATGCCCCGCTTATTTCGATTTAAACTTCTGATTCTTAACTTATTTTTTACTATTTACAAATTTCCATTTTTTCTAAACTTTTAACTTTTTTGAGCTTTTTTGCCTATTTTTTTTTCCTCGTATTCATTTGCATTTTCCGTGATGTACTAACATTTTTTTTCTATTTTTTAATTTTTTTTAAATTTAATTACGTTAAATAAATCATCTTTAATTACAGTATAATTTTAACCATAAATTATTTTATTCAGCCCAACCGAGCGAGGCTTATGCGATTTGCATGCATCTAGGTACATAAGTCATGCCACAGAAAGGGTTTTTTTAATGAAGCACAGATGTAACGATTACTAGCTTAATTTTTCGGAAATGGATCTGACAAAAAATTTAATGAAGGGCCTCTTCTTTGCGTCTTTTAAAATTTATTTTTGATTTTTGTTATAGTATCTAATTTTTAAGCGAAATATTTTTTAAGACGGGGTCTACAAGTTAATTGCAGCACACGTTAAAAGCCTAATATCTGTACCAATCAAAATCACAAGTATCTCTTTCCGTAATCTCTCTTGTGATCAGATCAAAATTCAAAAATGTTAGCTATAAGACACAGCTATAAAAAAAAACAGGCCCGAAGTGACTATCTCCTCCCTGAGCCTGGATATTGTATTTGTTGACATGCTTGTATTAACATACAATATATGAAATACAAACTAAAGTCCTGCCTCTTGGCCACGGCCACGGCCACGGCCACGGATCTACTACTTCAAGTTGATAATGGTATTTTGAAAATGAGACACTAACAATCAACATAGCTTCTATATATTGAGTTTCACTACTATAAAAAAGGCATCATAGACGGTTCAAAACTATCATCACAGACAGTTTTCTAAACCGTATAAATTTATAGGTCAGTGATAATTAGAGGTTATCATAGACTGTTTATGAGCCATCTGTGATAATCACATAACACAAACGGTTTGTATCTAGAACCGTATGTGAAGAACACTATCACAGATGGCTCGAACCAAAAACCGTTTGTGATACTCATACATCACAAACGGTTCTAACTACCAACCGTCTATGATAAGTGAGTATCTTTTTTTCTTGCTGAGTTTTATATTGTTTTTTAGGGATTTACTCTGGAATTCATATGGAAATCAAATAGCTAGTTTTTATTTTTCTTCCCTGAATTTCAGTTAGTTTGAATTATACTTGATATGGACTCTTTTTTAATTTGCTAATTTTATTATTCTTAGACAAGATTTATTCTACATGCACACTTACCAACACTGTGTATTTCGCAACTTTAATTTTTTTAGAATCGCCATCGATGTTTACTCTTTTTTATTCAAGTAAACATGCATGCATGCATATAGAAATCTCCGCGTGCATGTGACTTCTTTAATTCCTTGCTTGCAGATTTCCCCATACATATGTATATATGTTGGACCTTTGATCATGCATGAAGATGGAAATAGCACTTACCTTCGATCTTCGTTGCATCTATGCGTACAAGAGTTGGATTCATTTGCTTGCATAGCTCAACAATAGGAAGCGTCGTGCGGTCTTCGTCTTCTTAGCCTATTGATCACGTCTCACATGTCGATATAGGTCCGGCACCGCTGAGGGTGGGCCTGTGGGGGGAGGTGAACTGAGACACGTCGGGTGACTACAGCACAGCGAGGGGTCAAGTGTTGCTTGGCGTTGCACGGGGTGGTGGTTGTGGTTGAGTTTGGATTGTATTTGACGTTGACTCTTTCTTTTAATCTGAGTCATTATAACTTGGGTCCACCAAATTAAGGGCTAGACATTTCGCTTTTGTGAGAATTTCTAGTGTATTCTCTTTTTTCTTAGCAATTTTAAAAGATCTATCATCGACTAGCACGACTCTTTTTCTTATACAATTTCGATGCTTATGATTAAAATTGAATTTTGTTTCTTATACAATTGTAACAGATCCAGTATTTATCTGATTAATCTACACAGTTATAATATGTATCTATTAAAATAAGCGATAGAGACATTTCTTCTTTTTATGGTTAATTTGCAAAAATCTAGACTCTCGTAGCAAACGTGGTGCCTTTTTTTTAAATGTCGTTTTAACACTATAATAGACAGCATGAAGCAGCCAAAAGCAATCTAAGAGAAACCGGCATTCGACATCACCTTCAACTCGAATTAAAAACTTCGACCCGGCTACGCAATTGAGAGTTGTTCGACAAGATGGAATATGCATGGCACGTGATGTCTTGGCAGTGCCATCATCTGCTCTTCATTGCGAGGCAGCATTCAGCAGTGAGGGACCAGTAGTTCATAAGCAAATGTCGCAATTGCCGACCACACTCATCTTTAAGCCCCTCCTGGATGACGAAGCCGGAGAAAAGGTGCCGGAGAATTCAAAGGTCAGCATGAAAGATTCGTGGATGATGAGGCCGGAGAAAATGAGCCTGAGAATGCAAAGGTCAGCATGAAAGATTCGTTACTACGTACTGGGACGCCCCCGCGCAAAAGGCAACCGTGCGCGTTGGTACATTTGGATTGAGGCATGCAGTTTTATTCATTCATTTATTTTTGCGTCTCTGGTGGTACCTAATAGTAGGGGTGCAAACAGAACAGATACAGACAGATATTGCTCATCCCGTATTCTTTTTTATATTTTTTTTGTCGGAGTCGGAGTCGAACACGGATAGTGTCGGATACGAATACAAATGTGGATATTCTCGGTCATAAATATGGAGCGAATACATGCCGTTCCGAATACGGTTAGTTTCGGTCACAAATATTTAATCGGATAATGCGCGAAAGCAAATTTCATATGGTGACAGAGACAAATTAAGCAAACTGAGATCTAATACGAGTGTACCGACGTTGCAATAGCCACCGAAACAAGCAATCTTATATAAATAAATGATGCTACATTTCAAGAAGAGTCGGAGATCCCACCTGGCCGGCAGAGAGGTCAGGTATCCGACTCCGTTTTCCGTATCTGGTAACTATCTGGTAACTATTCGGATAGTTCCGTATCCGTCGGATAATGTTTTTTCCGAATCCGTTTCTGTATCCGACAAAAAATATCTGAATCCGTTTCCGTGTCCGACAAAACCTTCGGATATCCAAAAATTTGCTTTGAATTGTATCCGAATTGAAACGGACGGACGGGCGGTCGGGAAATATCCGCTCTATTTGCACCCCTACCTAACAGGCTAGCAGCAGTTGTTAATTTACCAAGGAAGGTGCGGACCGAGCCATAGCTCGGTTGGCAATGCTTGCCCATCCGTCTGGCTTAGGTCCCGCTTATTTCGGCTTCAACTTCTGTCGTCTAGCTTATTTTTCATTATCTATAAATTTTATTTTTTCTGAACTTTTGGCTTTTTTAAGCTTTTTTTGGTTCTTTTTTTCCATATTCGTTTGCGTTGTCCGTGATGAGCTAGCATATTTTTTCTATTTTTAAATTTTGTAAATTTAATTACGCCAAATAAGCCACATTCAACTACATTGAAATTTCAGCCGCTACAGTGCAATTTCAGCCATAAGCCATAACTTTTTAGCTCAACCGAGCGGGGCCTAATCCATGGTGCATATTTTTATAGAATTGTTTATATGAACAATATTTATTGCACTGTTTACATGAATAGTATTCTCTAAGTACATATACACATTGGTGCATTTAGTGGTTAACATGTGTCTTTGTTTCGTGAGATTTTTAGATCTCTATTTCGTCTCAGACATATACATTAGGGGCACGTTTGGTTCCCTGTAGGGTGTAGCCAGAATGGATCCCACCAGCCAGGCCAAGGAGGAATGAAAGTAATTCTCGTTTTCGCGCGGCCAGGCGCATGCGTGTGCTTTGCATCGCTACAGCCTGGGCTAGGGCCTGATACAAGATACCAAACACGCCGGTCTTGCATGTACAGAGCCAGACCGTGGCTGGTGCATGATACCAAACACGTCGTAGATGTATCTATATAGATATATGATATTAAATATATGTGTACGTCCTTGTAGGACTCGTAATCTTAAAAAAAAATTACCCAGGAAGGCGCGTCAGAATTCAGAGCTGCAGGCTGCAGTTCTTATCATGACTGACCATAATAATCATTTTATGTTTCTGCAATCTAGTGGTTAGTATATAGTACTACCTAGCTAACGGGCAAGGACACTTCTATGCTAGCTTTTAATTCTTTCGCCTTTTGTATTGACAACACTAGTAGTGTGCCCGTGCTAACGCTACGGTAAAATACAAAACAAGAACCAAGAGCTTGCCTTCGGAAGGATGCTCGAACCCGCAGTCCTGGATCGCGCGGAGCAGCTCTGGCTTCAGAAGGAAGTCTCTGAACCCGGAGCTATGGATCCCCACGTACCCCCTGCCCCAGTGGCGGACCCAGGAATAAAATATAGCTAGGGCGGAGTCAGAAGCATGAAGCAAATAGTATTACCCAAAAGCAAAACAATCCATGTTCAAACAACATTGTAATCGCACTAATAAGAGTATATGATACAAAGTAAAAACAACAATTACAATTCGCATGCAAACATATATAGATAACGATAGGACACTGAAAAATACCTCACTAATGAAGCTTAATCCATAATTGTAAATGAACCATATAAGAAGTAACATATCAATTGTAAAAGATAGATCATTGTTTCAGGAAAGGTAAAATAGATCATTGCTTCAGGAAAGATAAAAATAAGTATCTCCTCAAAGCTCAAATCACCCGGCCCTCCTCTCCTCGCCTCCTCAAATTCACTCTCCTCGCCTCCTCAAATCCGCGCCTCAGCCCTCCCCCGTCCCCCGGCCACCGCGTTGCTCCCACGTTCCCCGGCCACCGCATCACCCGAGCTGTAGCCCAAAGCCTGCCATAACATTGCAATTCAAACATCACATTTACATCACAATCGCTATGAAGTATGAACAACCATGAATTAAAGAGACGAGGGATCATACCTGAAGAGCGGGGGGGGGGGGGGGGGGGGGGCACGAAAGATTACCATGTCCAAGATTTCAGGTTCCCGGAATATGTAAGACACCTGCAGATCAGAGATCACAACATCATCAGAACACAAATAATGACATAATATACCACACCAAACTACACATAATGGCATATACGAAACTTAAGAAAAGACACTTTGAACAAATGAGCTCTACCTTCTGCATTAGTCCAACGCATGGTCTATGTTCTGCATTAGCAACTGCTTGTTGTTCAGACGTTCAACAGACGCGGGGTCTTCTTCAGACTGAAAATTCGTGTAAAATTTAGTGTCAATAGATTCTCGTACTACCTTAAATAAAAAGATTCTTTAACTATTCTTTAACTGTTACAAAACTCGCTGCCAGCTTAGTAGGTACCGATGGATTTGGGTGACTTCGGATGGCACCGGCAGCAAGATCAGCAGTTGAACCCAAAGAGGCATCCGTAAGCATGCTGTTGAACCCAAAGAGGCATCCGTTTCCTAGAATCCAGCAGATGAAAATGCCCCAATATTTTCCCTAGTCAGTGCTCCAATATTGCAGATACCAACATTTAGTAACTGAAGAGACTATAAGCACCTTTTCAATGTTCTTGATATGTTCCCTTAGAGCACGAGGGGACAAGAATCTGTTATGCCTCACTTTCTCCTGGCATAAGATTCAGACACATCTCAAAATCTCCAAAAAAAAAAACACCCCCGGGAAGGAACTGTCATATCAGGTTGTAGGCTCTAAAAACTGATTATAACTGGCGTTTATATGCTAAATTAGTTTGATATCGTACAGTACAACAATCCTCACAATGTTTTGTTTAATTGATGATGACAAGAAAGAGCATGCTGAGTTTAGCATTTCTTCCCTAGTCTTAACACAGTAACATTCAGAATTGCAGAGCAAGAAAAATCCTGCATCAAATTCCAACCAGACGATGAATTGTTTGGTGGGTTTGTTCGAAAACAGTAATTGCATAATGGAGGACCTACAAACCGAGAAATTTGCATCTTACCACAGCCATATCCTTCTCCATTTTTTCTATGGAGTTCAATTCTAAGGCTAGTGGCGTACTGTACTGAGCTCCCAAAGCCACAGACCACATTCACAATGCTATGATCCAATCCCCACAAACAAATTGACAAACAGGTACAATCAAATCTGATTCGGTGAGAAACTCCTAAATCAAAGCGACAATGATTAGATTTCGTTAAGTATGCAATACCAAGCCCACATTTGTACAAAGTTGATACGTGCAACATGGATAGAAAAATACACCTGAACAGCCCCCAAACCACATGTTGCTAGATTACTATTTGTAAGACCTGTCCACAAAGGGAATTTTGTAAGATATCAGACTTGACAGAGTTCTAACCTATCGTCCTTTGTTGGGGTATTAAAGTACAGTATTGTGATAGGAGCTTCATGCAAGCATAAATCTAAATCACATACAAATAGGGTAGCTTTGCAGTTGCTACAAGAGTTCCAAATCCAAAATATACAAATCAAACTGGCATAGATAAGCAGCATGCTTAGTAATAATTGATTTTAGCATTTGGATCGATCAGATATTCACATTTATGCTGCAGAGTTCTGAAATATTCAAATGCATGTTTAGTAAACAAAGCTTCATCATGTCCTGCAGAACATACCAGCAGCTTTGAAGATACTTGCAGCATAAAATAGAATGCCATTGACAGTGGCGTAGCCAGGATTTGTAGCTATGGTGGTCCATTGTCTAAAATTTATTTAACCGCTATAAATTTAACATGTCGGTACACAAGTATATGAATTACGAAATGCAATTAAGGGAAAAAGGACATACGAACTTCATAAAATAGACAAATATAGCTTTCTTAACATAGAATTGAAATATTACATACCCATAGTAGTTGAAGAACAGTACGTCACTACTTCTTCTTCTTGTCAGGATATAAAGAGAACAGCACATTAATTTTATATTAGAGCATTAAATAAATTCTATATTTATGGACAAAGCTATTTAAAAAATACATTTTATAAAGGAGTAGATCAGATGAGTTTGCTTGCATGGGTAACTTCCTGAAAGCCGCATTTGGAGCAAACGCAAGCTAAGATAACAAATACCTACCTCGGCAAATTTACGAGACCGTTTACACCGACTTCTGTTCACAGAAGAAAGAAGGTAATATAAATATTTAACTTTTTAAAATAATTTCTCTATTTCTCTCATCCTGAAAATAAGTTATGGAACACAGACATATCACTACCTCACTCTTCTCGCTCCTGTCTCGCACACGCATCTCTTTTTTATTTTCCCCACCACTCGTATCCTCCCACTAAAAGCTTTTTTTAGTCATTACTATTTATTTTAGCTAAAAACCATCAACTGTCGTTCAATATGAACATGCCAAGCTAGTCATCGATTTTATTGTACATATAGATGCCAAGCTAGCCAACTATTTTACTGTACATCTAGATTCCCAAGTTGCGTGTCATTAGCTTGACACATATAGAGCAAATTAAATGATTTAGCGGGAGGTAAAATGTAGCTGTGATTCAACAAGTTTTTGCATTATGATCAAATACATGAAAGCCTCATTATCCGAGCACAGGGTGGTCCGCGGCCCACAGGGACCACCCTGTAGCTCCGCCAGTGGCCATTGACACCACTCAGCTGCTGCAGTACAAGGAGACCAATTCCTATCTAAAGAAATAAGACCAATAAGTAAAAAGGGGAACATTGATGTGTCAAAGCAAAGAATTTAATAGCAAGCCACCAACCATGAGAGGAACACTATATCTCTTCTGCCTGATATCTGCAAATCGTATTGTTGTCCTCCTCCTCGATGATGCAACTGATCTCTGCATAGACAAAGTGTAAAAATATATAATTCACATTTCCTCATGATTTTGCCGCAGAAATAAGATAAAATCACCACCAGTCCATATCACTTGAGAGAAATACATTGACAGGTGTAACATAAAGCATACAATTGTCAACAATGCATGTATATCACTTGATAGCAACAAAACTGAGGCCTATTACAAAACAAAGTGAGCTAATCAGTTTACCTGATTTAGAAGAGTGCAAGCACTACACTCCCACAGAGAACTAACGCCCACATCAGTCATCCTACAAGAAGAGGAATCACCTTGTTCTGCAGTGTGAAATCCAGAAGTGCTGGACTCTGCAGAACCGTTGGAAAAGCCACCATTTGTGTTTTTCCCATCTCGTGTTGTCAAGCTAGGTGGTTGTTCAAGAATAACAACTTCTTCTGAATCATCAATAACAGATTGATCATGTGATCCGCACCACAAATCGTCGTACAAAATCCTTTCAGCAGCCATACCAGCAGCTTGTATTGGACTAAGCGCACTCATAATATCATTATTTCCACCCAACTTTGTTGGCCCGGATGGCAATAGAGCCCCATTCCTTGCCCGTTTCTGTGCTGCAGCTAATGTAGCTTGCCGAAGAGATGGTGGTGGATGTATTGAAAATCCACCCAATCGTTTGCCTGTACCATCAAATCCTTTTCCTGGTCCAGTAATACCCTTTGAAACAAGTTCTTCACATTCCTGAATGATTTTTAATAAGCAACATAAGCTAGTCACGATAAGAAAAAATAGGTAAAGTGCAAGCAAACAGAAATTGCATCTCACAACTCTTACTAAAAAATACAAACTGAAATTGAATATAATCAATATGTGAATAAACAGAGATGTGTGGTAGAAAGTTTGTGTTATTTGTATTAGGAGGTACTCCAGGGAATGATTCTGTTATAGCACCCAGCTCCAGCAGTTGACAGTGAGAAGTCCTCTGTATAACCAAACTACATAGGAAAATTCTAAACGTTGATTTAACCACTGCATTCTGAACAACTGTTGTGGTGAGGTCAGCAGATAGCTACAAAATGCGATATTTCTGATGAATAAACAGAGGGACTACTAAATTAGATACTTCCGTTACTACTAATTCAATTCAGGATAAGCCCACTTGGAAACAAAATACAGATAATATTACCATCCGAAGCTTACTACAGTTACAATTTACAGGACAGCTAGAAGAGGAAATCAACATTAAGGTCATAGTTAGCATCCAATTTGCATATCAACATGTGTTATGACTACTTATACATGTTTACTGTTTCTTATCGACATGAAAGTGTTTCCATCTCTGATATTTCTTTTACTAAAGTACTATGTAATCATTACAAAATATCTCACACAATAAAACTGGGAAAGGTGCTTGTGGGAGGTCAAAACAACATTAACAGTTCACTACCTCAAAATCCTACACATCCCACAAAAGACAAGCTTGAGTTGTTAACAATTTGAGACATGGAAAATACAGCCCTATGTTACATCATGCAATCTTTTGGGATGAACGTTTGCACAGGTAAACCACCTCTCCAAAGACCTTGCCACAACTTTCTTTTGAACAATGTCAAAAATGCATCCATCCTATTTGATCTCCTTTCGTGTTGGTATTTGGCAACCGCAGTTGGACTCTTCTTATCCACTCCAAATTGATCTTCCTCAGTTAAGTGTATCAAATGGTATAGAGTTAAATAGTTAAATCCTACCTCTATTATGCACATAAATTCAAGTTTCCACAAATACACAAAGACCAAAGGAAGGCCAGGTGGTTTATGTCTGCATATGTACTAAACAAGACAATTCCATCTATACAACGGTTGATGACGATGAGAGAGCATCCCAAAAAACATCAATCCTGGGTTGAATGCTTTTTTTGCGACGAGCCTGGGTTGAATGCTATTAAAGCCAAAATCAATTGAACCAAGCTTACTGGGTAACATGCCACCTTGCAAGGAATTATGGATAGCATCTACGCAACTACACAAGTCTCCGTTCCATAGTCTCGCGCACACAAGCGCCACATTCCACCAATACATATAAACCAGTAGCACGCAATACTTCCAGTGGAATCATCAAATTTTCTAGCATCAACACAAGCACATAAAAATGAGCGTACGGACCTTGCGGAGCTAGTCCCAGAGCTTGTAGAACTGCGTGTCGTGGGGCCCGCGCAAGATGTGGCAGAGCTCGTGGAGCATGGTGTCGAGCACCTCCTCGTAGGGGATGAAGTCGTAGTCGCGGCCGGCAGGCCGCAGCCGCAGATTCACCTCGACTCCCCCGCCAATGTTGAGCCCCAGGAGCCTCGGGTTCTTGATCCCACAACCGAAATCACACCACCGGCATACATGGTCGACTGATCGAGAGAGAGAGAGATTGATGGGGAAGGAGGATACGGCTAGGGTTAGGGTTGTTGGCGCACTTACGAGAACTCGGAGAGGAGGTTGACGCGCCACTTGCGGCGGCGCATGATGGGCTGGACCTGCTTGACACTCGGAGTGGGGGGCCCTCGACCCGCGCCTATTCAGCCCGCCCTGCTGCCCCGACATGAGCGTCGAGGTCACCGGCTCGTTCGCCATGGTGGATGCCACCGCCGCCGACAATGACGGTGGCTTATCCCCGCCACTGCGTGGCGCCGTCATCTCCGCCTCCACCAACTGGCGATCCCTAGGGTTTCCACCTCCTGCATTGGATCGTCGGGGGCGTGTGCGGGAGGCGGAGATGGGGGGAGGCACGGTGGAGGATGGGGGAGGCGGAGGGAGGGGAGGCGCGGTGGAGGATGGGGGGAGGCGGAGGGAGGGGAGGCGCGGGGGAGGATGGGGGGAGGGGGAGGGAGGGGAGGCGCGGGGGAGGAGGGGGAGGAGGGGGGAGGCGCGGGGGAGGCGGAGGGAGCGGAGGAGGCGCGGGGGAGGATGGGGGAGGCGGAGGGAGGGGACGCGCGGGGGAGGAGGGGGGAGGCGGAGGGAGCGGAGGAGGCGCGGGGTGGATCGTTGGATATGAGTGGGTAAGGAGAGAGAAATGTGGGAATTGATCCTTGATCGTTGATTTCACTGGTTGGTTTTCTTGGGGACATGAATTGGTGTGGACGTAGGAAAACTCATGACTGTTGGGGGCACAATTTGAGGTGGGCGTAGGAAAGAACTGAACTGGTGGATTTTAGGGGTAGAGATGAGAGGATCCAAATTTTAATTTGCATGCATGGACCATCTCACATTCTAAAAGGAACCTAATATGAATGCTTTAATTTCTATAAACTATTTCTGTTGGTCACTATTATTTATTAGCCATTATTTTTCACCTTCACATATTATAACATAATTTGTATTTTATTATATCATAATTTCGTAAATTACATGGTTGTTCGAATATTGTAGTGTTTTTCATTGTATCATCTTTCTTACAAAACACACTACAATTCATCAACTATTATTATTCATCAGCCGTAACAAAAAACCATCAGCAAAAATCAATATAAACAGTCCCTAGTCCATTTGTGAGTTAGTTGCCACAAGGAAGCAGAAAGTCCTTGAACACAGCATATAAGAGACAATAAAAGAAAGAAAATTTTTTACATACATTCCTCTAATAGTAAAAGGGTAATAATAGAAATTAAATCTAACTATTGATTTATGAAGGTATAATAGATTTTTCTTTATAAATCTAATTTTTTCTGAAGAGTATTATCGACTTTCCTCTAAACTTATTATTAATCCTTCTGTTGCCCATTCCTCTCACCTATTTCTGGCACTACCGTGGCGTTTGTGGAAATTACTTGTACGCTATGTGTTTCTTTTATAATTTTATCTCTTTTAGAATTCTACTGCTAGTATTACTGATGATAATATAATTAAATCTAACTAATCTAATCAATTAAATAAAAAAAGGACAGCTCATATTTATTTTGGGCACCATAAAAAAAGCCCAAAACAAAAGGCATTGGGTTACGAGTTCGCCTAGCTTAGTCGTCGGAGTGTACGTGCAACCCGAAAAGCAGAGCAATAGCATCTAGTACTAGCCGATGGACTGCGCAGCTTAACTAGTCCAGTGTCCCATAGCTAATAGATATATTTTAAAACTAATTGATAAATGTCAGAGGAAAAGAAAATATTTGTAGTCTATAAATATTTTCTTATTCTGCAATATCTACATCACGTGATAGCAGGACGTCTTGTGACATTGTTTCATGTCACGGAAATCTAGATTTTAGATTGATTGTTATATTTTTCATACAATTTAGTAGGAATTTTAGGGAGGATTAATTTGTTTAATGCAAGCCGGCCCAATAGGATGGTACTGTTGGACTTTAAATAGGATGGTACTGTTGGGCTGTTAAAGTTGGCCTAGCTCTGGCCACCGGCTCGTACTACTTCTTTTCTACTCTCGTTCTCGGCCATTGAAAGCCCATTATTGGAGGCCATGTATTGTATCTGTTTGCGTGTTTTTGCGGCCCAGCAATGGGATTATCCAGTTGTGAGGAGACCACTGTTCTTCGTGTCAATTTGGATGGTTCGTTGTTGTCCGCTTTTCTTCTTCTCGTGAGTTCCAACCTTTTCGATCTCATCCATCCCGACGTGAATCTTGTCTTCCTCCAGGAGTGTCACCGTCCGGTACGTCAGCGTCGTGAAGGAGCCGAGGTCGGCGGCGACGGCGCCATGCGGGGCGCGGGCGGAGGGGCCGAGGCCGATGGCTGCGCCATGCGGGGCGCGGGCCTCGGGCGTTGGCCGGGCACGAGAATCTAGCAGAGGCGGCCACATGCGGGCGGCAAGCGGAGAGGCCGAGGCGCGGGGGCTTCAAGTGGAGCGCACTGCGGGGCAGCGACGCGGAGGCCGAGACGGTCCAGGCGAGCGCACTACGGGGCTTTGTTGGCCCAGCTAAATACCCACGGGATCACAGTGGACGCAGCTCGCACTTTCGTGGGAAAAATACTCAAGGAGTAAGAACACACGCAGAGAGTTTTTTGCGGCACCAAACTTGTGCCTTTTCTCTTGTATTTCTCCACATATTACAAATGACTGATTACAAGCTATAAATAAACACACACACGCATGCATACAGCTAGCTCGATCCGTATCTCAAGCCACAACGTCTACTCTTGACTCGGGCACACCTTCCGGAGTCCACACAACAGACGTGTGCTAACTTCACGGCCACGAACTGACTCAACTAAATGCATGGATGCATACAGGCTTCTAGCGCCCATTCTTTGCGCCACAAGCACGACGTGCCGCTCCTCTCGGCGCCACCAACGTGCCCACAAACTCAGGCTCGTCGCGAGCTATTCCCGTGCACGGTGCGCGCGTATACGTATGCATGAACAATGCCAATACATATCCGTGTACAGTGCCATGCAGACTCCCTAATAACTTAGGCCATGCCATGAACACATAGCGTCAGGCCACACTACCCAGAACAGATATGCAAAAACCAAATAATCAAAACCTAAACATCTAAACAACAAGATTAATTTCTAACAGGCTTCAGCTGACCAAGCGAGGAGCTCATGGCGCGTGCGGTCTGCGGCCGTTCGGGGCCGAGGCGACCGAGCGGCGGTCCTGTGGCGACCTCGAGCTGTGTCCGGGCGGCGTCCGAGCTGGCGATTGGCCTCGGCGTTCGGGCTGTGTGTTCGGCCGAGCGGAGCAGCACTCGGGCAGGACCAGCCTCCGGCAGCGCGGCTTCGGTCTTTTGGCCAACCTCGGCTTCAGGCGACGAACCAGCGGCGGCACTGGCTGTTGGCTGGTGGCCAAGGGAGACCGGAGGCAGGCCGGCGATAGGCCGGCAGCAGACCGACGCATACGTGGCCGGTCGGCGCCGTCTACGCGGTTGGTCTCACGGCGGCTTCAGGCCGGTGGTCTCACGGTGACTTCAGGCCGGCGGTCTCACGGCGGCGAGGAGGACGGCGTGCGTTCAACGGCGCCATGCAGGGTGTTTGTGCGGGCGGGAAAGCCGAGGCCTGCGGCACGCCATGCAGGACGGCGGCCTGGAGGCTTCGAGCCGAGCAACCAGTGGTGGGCCGGCGGCCGGCGCTCATTTTTGCGCAGTGATGTGCAGAACCGATGCAAAAATTTTCCTCTTTTTTCTTTTCTAATCTACAGTGCAATCAACATCTACCTGTGATGCAATCTACCGATCGACATTGTGTCGGTGACTTCAGGTCTGCTCGCGGTAGATTAGGGCGGATTTGCACCGTAGAAATTCAATCTAGAATGTGAAAACTGCGAATTTACACCGATCTAGATAATTCAATCTATTAGAGCTTCGATGATTACCTTCGATTCACCGGAGCAATCTCGTGCTGATAACGTGTTGAGAAACCGTCACTGGCGACTAGTCCGATCGATTCCTCTGCTTAGAACAAATCGAATCAATCACAGAAGAAAGAATAATAGATTGAACACACAGAGAGATAGAGAAAACTTCTGATATTTCTTTATTAATTTCTGATTGTATATGTACAAAATCTGCCGGTACATCTCTTTATTTATAGTCTACCAATGAGGTGTCCATCATTGGCCTAGACTTCTGACCCAGACCCAGGTTTCTCAACAAGGTAAACAGTTGAGATGCCCCTCGTACCTCCGACACTCTGTCACTTTCGTTGCATTTTTTTACTAGGTTCGTAACGTTGGGCTCCTCTCGGAAAAAAAAAGCTGTTGGGTCTGCGCGCATAGTTGTCACTTGTGTGCAACTAAGTTGGCCCAACTATGCGCTGAGTGGTGTCACGTGTGGGCTACTGGGCTGAGCGAGTTTGGACAATTATTTCCAAATATTGGACAATTAGCAATTGGGTATATATAGGACTTGCAGCGTTGTCAATTGCACGCCAAAAGGCATCGAAAGTAGGATCAAAGCCTTACTAATGCCCAATCTAAGAAACTATGTCGAATGCAACAAGGTTACCGAATGATGGGGAAAGGTGCCTAAGAATAAAAAGAGAGATCGTGATGCGGACTTGTTGGCATATATATTTGGAAGGAGCGTAATCGTGGAGTCGTCGAGCATGCTTATCTCAATGTTCAGCAGCTAGGTTTTCCTTTGGATTATAGAGGACATCGGCACAAGGGAGTTGGCGCTTAGTTACCAGCTTTAATCTGGCAGCGCTGTTGTTTTGTCTGTTGTTGTGTGTTCCCGGTGTATTTTGGCTTAGTTTCTTGTCAGTTTTGCTTCTGTATGGTAGCTGTTGTAACGCTGGAGCGCTGTTGTGTTTCTGCTGTTGGACAGGCTTAATGCCTATCAAACCTTTTGTTTCTTAAACTCTCCCTTGGTAGAATTGGCGAAGGTCCCGCCTTTGTTTTTTTTAGCTCCTTACTAATGCAACAGGACTGATCTCAAAACCTGGTACGTTACACAAGGTTAATAAGCGTCATCTGTACCGACCGCAATTGAAAGATCGGGGTTTTAGTTTTTTCACTCTCGTACCTAAAGGTAAAAACGAAGCTTTTGTGATTTGAGTGCGCTAAGCTGGGGACTGTCCCTCGTAGCTCAAAGGAAAATACCAGACCGGATCGCAGTGCAAAAGGTCAAATATGGATCCACGATATGTTCTTGGATTTTATTTAACATCATTTGGATGTTTTCTTTCTAACTATCATTCCCTTGAAAAAAAATCTTGCTCCTTCAAAAGCAAAGAGCCTCTTGATTTCTAATCCAAAGGTTATAAATTTGAATGATAATTAAAAAGAAAATATTTAGATAATGTCTAGACTATGTTCTTTCCGTCTGGCTTCCGCCGGAGCCTTAGAAAGCGATTGGCGCCGGTCCCATTTCGGGAGCCTTCAAAAGAGAAGAAAAACAGGACCTGTGCGCTGTGCCGATCAAGGTGCCCTGCAGGCTGCGGCGGCCGCAGTAGTCAAGCCGGAGCGCGCTGCAGCAGGAGGGCGCGGTGAAGGCTACTGCTCCGATCAACAAGGAGGGGATGCGACGGAGCGCTCCAGGATCTCACACAAGTTGATCAACAACGAATGCGCGAACAATGAACAGCGGCGGCTGCGGGCGGGCTTGCCGCTGGGTTTAAACCCGTTGCTGTTCGCCCAGCAGTTGGGCGACAGGAATCGATGTCGCCCAACAGTACAGCGACTGCATGTCAGTCACTCAACGATTGGGCGACAGAAATAACTCGCCCAACTGTTACCAAACTGCCTAGGTGTCGCGCTGTGGTTGGGCGATTACCTCTAGTCGTCCAATGGAGGGCGACTGAAGTCTATTTTTGTAAAAAATTTAGTTGCGGATATATTTCTATAATTTCAAATAAAAAATAGATTATTCGTAAAAAAATTCGGAGATGGGACGGAGCGCTCCAGGATCTCACACAAGTTGCTGCATGAAAAGGAAAGTAATCCCCGGACCTTGTACCTGATCAGTGACCACACATATAAAAACAAAAACAGAAAAAGCCTAAGATTATGACCGCTAAATGATATGTACTATACAATTGAATTAGCATGACTTTTCTCTGCCTTTCTAGTTCCTTAGCTAGTAGTTACTCTCACAATGGTACGTAATCCCCGGGCCTTGTGCTTGACCAGTGACCACATATATATGGAAAACAAAACCCGGCTTCCGACTAACGACTGATTACTCTAGAATTAACAAAACTTTTATACGCCTTCCTACTTGCTAGCTACTCTCGCAATCTTATTTTTTTTTCTATTACTTGTTTTGGAAGTGCGTAGGATCAACAATTCGTGTGGTCTAGTCTACTCACGCACTGTCCCTGATAGATGCACTTCAAATTGGAGTACAGTACGCACCAGAATAGTTATGGGCAAAGTAAGACCCGCTTGGAACACGTTTTTTTTCCATAATTTCTACGAGAATTAGACTATTCTTGTTGTCTTTCTAATTTCTACGAGAATTAAACTATTCTTGTGAAATTCCAAGGTGCAAACCAGTCCTACGACTTAGTGTGCCAAGGTCGTGTTAGTAGTTACATCAGTTGGTAGTAGACCTAGGAATCAGGCCGTGCTATGCCGACACAGTATCGGCCTGGCAGGCTTTAGGCCGTGTCAGCCCGTGCCGGTCTGGCACGGCCACCCTGCCTTACTGTATAGGCACAACTCCCTTCCGGCGAGGCCCAGGCACGGCCTAGGGCACGACGGGCGGCACCATGTCGTGTCGGCCCCGGGCAAGCCCTGTGTACCTGTAGGCGGCAGAGGCAACAGCGACGATGGTGACGACGGCCAACTTCATCCCGGCCCCTCGTGTTGTGCTTGTACCTTTCATCTCTGGTGCCGCCGTCATTGACCCTCGATCAACCATGGCAATGGCTGCTGTGGCTCCTTGCTCGGCCACCTCGGCTCCTCGCTCGGCCACCTCCGTCGTGTCCCTGCCATCGTGGTTAGGCACCAACGTTGTTCCCGTCCACTGTGAAGGTGGGAATGGCAGCACGGGTTAGTGCGGAACCCGTGCAAGCCAGCTAAAGTCCCTCAGGCGGGCATTGGAACCGTAGAGCATGCTCTCTCGCTGTTTGGTCTAGAGCTTGAATTCCCGCGAATGTCAGATGATGAGGATGCAGGGCGGCGAGTGCTCTAGTGCGAGTGGGGAGGTGGCTGTGTTGGAGTCAGATCTAGACGGCTCGGACTTAGACATGGCGCGATGAACAGTAAAGGGGGAGGGGTAGCCGTCGCTGGGGTGGAGAGGGAGGCAAAGGGAAAGTAGAGGCGCGTGGTGGGGGAAGCCGGGAGTGGCGGCGATGGGGTGGTGGAGGGCATAGATCTGGAGCTTGGAGGGCGACAGGAGGAGGCCAAGTGGCGGTGGTGTGGCAGTGGAGGCCTGGAGGGTAATGTGGTGTAGGCCCAAAGGAGGACCAGCGATGCCGTGGGGGATGCTAAGTAGTGACAGGGGACAGTGGATGCCTGGAGGGCGGGGTGGTGAAGGCCTGGAGGAAGACCAGTGGCGTGGTGGAGAGGTGGACAGGCCCAAGAGGGGAAGATAGAGAGAGAGAGCGCTCACGGGGGGATAGGAAAATAGATGGGGATTGGGAAGGGGAGGAAGAAGAAATGGGGTTGGGGAGACTAAGGTGCCATTGGCGTTGTGCATGGAATGAAAAAGGAGAGAAGAGAGAAGAGGGGAAATGAAAAAGAGAGGAGAAAAAAGACGTATTGGGGAAAAGGAAGAAAAAAGAAAAAGGAGAAGAAAAGGGAAAAAAAGTTGAAATTGAAGTAATTGCATAAAAATATGTGTATGTAAATATTTTGGGAAAATGGAATTTTTTTATATTTTACAGGTACAATGTTACTGCCTCGTTAAAAACGCCTTAAAGTGGGGTTTCCCGAGTGAGAAAAAAAGTACAATAACAATATGTGTCCATACTAACTACTCGATTTATTTTTTAAATAGTTCATTTTTTATTCGAAATTACAGCAATATACCAACACAAAATTTTTTTACAGGAATGTCCTCCAATCGCCCAACCGTTGGACGACTGCAACCCATCGCCTAATGGCCGCGTGACAAGCAGGCAGTTCGTGGACCATTGGATGATATAATTGCAGTCGCCTAATAGTCAAGCTATAGTTCCAGTCGCCTAACCATTCGGCGACTGTAGGCAAATATAAATCGGCCGCTCGGCTGAGCCCCAACATTTTCCATCCGCCGATACCGCGCTGTGAATAGAAAAGGGAGAAGGGAAAGAAAGAAGAGAAGAGGAGAGGGTAGAAAAGGAGAGGAAAGGATAGGTAAGAAAAAGAGAGGAGAGGAGAGGGAGAGGAAGAAAGAGAGGAGAGGAGAGGGAGAGGAAGAAAGAGAGGTTTCTCTACTTCTACGAGATAAAATTTTTTGTATGTTGTAGTCAATATTTTTTGTATGAAGTAAATAATTTGTTTAGTGTATAATTAGGATTCGTAGAAAAGAATAGTACAACTTTGATATGAATTAAATAGGTGTAGAAAATTTAGTCAATGTAGTTATAGAAAATTAGCATCGTAGAAACTTATAGTTGTAGAAAATTTAGTGAATATAGTTGTAGCAAATTAGGCTCTGTAGAAAATTCTAGTTGTAAAAAAATAGTCAATATTATGTACGAAATAAGCATCCGTAGAAATTATAGTTGTTCAAAATTCGGTCAATACTTTTGTACGAAGTAAATAGTTCGCTTTCTGCAAAATATTATTACGTATCATTTATGATTAATTATGAATGAATACAATGTCATTAGTACATTCAAAATTCATGCATACCATTATAACTAGTATGTTGGCATTTAAATAAGTATGTCAAAACTTATTAGGAATTATTTACAGTAGAAGAGAGTTTGAGCAATGAGAGAAGAGCGCTGTCGATGCGCGTGGGAGCCTATAGGGAGTTCATACGTATTGGGACAGAGAAAACGGAGCGATGTCGGTGCGAATGAGGATGAGTTTTGCTATGAGGGTAGTGTAGTTGATCATGATTGGTGAACGGTCGTTCAAATATAAATTACAATATATTAGTACTTTCATAATGCACGATGCGACTTGACTAGTTGCAACATTGAAGATATTTGCAAGCAGGTATTAGTAATACCGATACCCACTATATTGAAAGTGCATTATAGTGCCAACACCGTTCATGAAGGTTCGAACGGTGTTGACTTGAGCAGTTTTGTGCAAGCCACTCTGATACACCTGGATAGTGAGAATGCTTGAATCGTAGATGTGATGTACTTGCTCACTCGTGGTTTCTTCTTGGACCCTGAGGTGTGCAGCATCATCATACAAGGTTGCATCGTGTGTCGCGTCTGTCCCGCCTCCCGGGAGCTTGTAAGAGGTGACTGACTTGGGGAGTGGTCCGCACATGTACACCTCAAGTGGCCTAGAGGCTAGACTCATGTCATGCGGGACAGCTAGGTTTACACTCCGCCAGTGTTGTCTTCTCGCCATACGTAGGTTGTGTACTGATCTTTTTTTACTTCATAGGCTGAGTGATGCTAGACTACTACCTCTTGTCCAAATGGTGCAGGCCATAGACGAGGATGGTCTAGCACCAGCTGCCGGCAAGGACGAGGGCGCAGAGCGGTCACAACACTTCCCGTTCGACTGCTCTCTACTGACAGCTTTGGTGGACCGATGACGGCCGGAGACACACACTTTCCACTTCCAATTCAGGGACATGGCCCCTACTCTTCAGGACGTCTCGTTGTTGCTCAGCCTTCCTATCGTGGGAGCTGCTGCCTTCCTACTAGAGACCCCGACCCGTTGACGCACGGACCTACTAGCTAGGTTCCAGGGAGTCCTTCTGCCTAGGGCTGCGGAGGAGTACTACATCTTCCCATCAAGTCAGATGCATGGCCTATCGTTGCGGTGGCTCTTGCAGTTCCAACTACATGTCTGATGCCCTTCTCGTTTGATTCACTATGCTTTCCTTTTGATAGTACAGTCTTAATAACTTTTTGCTTGTACACAGGTGGAACAGATAGACCTGACCACGGATGCGCAGCAGGTCTCATGGCACTTGGAGGCCTACTTGGTGTGGTTGTTTGGTTGGATGCTCTTCATCACCAGCGACGGCAACACCATCGACATGCGCCTCATCACTCACGCTAGAGCCATAGCCAACGGGGAGGCCCCCAACATTAGCTGGGGTTCAGCCGCACTTTTCGCGACCTATCACGGCTTGTGCGACGCGTGCGGCAAGACCAAGATGAACTTGGTCCTCGCGAGATGTCCGCTGTTACTGCATCTATGGTCATTCTAGCACTTCAGTCTCAGACGGCCCATGTTCAAAGACATCATTCCGTGCGGGGCGAAGATGTACCTAGGGACGACATGGACCGACCTATCATGGGTTCTCTCTGGTGCTGCAGACGAGTATGTAGCCTCACTTGCAATTAATTCCTTTGTATGATGGGTCGTCCTATGTAACAGCTGGTATTCCTATGTACAGTTCGCACACATACATGTCACACGGGCATATTTGCCCTTTGTGGAGCAGTTCGAACGGCTCATGACTGACGATGTGCATTGGGAGCCCTACTCCCCTAAGGCACTGGAGAGCCGCGCTCCTGGCGAGTTGTCCTCACTGTGTTGGTGTAACCGGGCTTTCTGGCTAACATGGAGGAAGCTCGTGTTCGACGTCTTTGTAGAGGACTACGCGGCGCATCGTGTCATGCGCCAGTTATAGAAGACTACTAGTATATGTTTTGACTGATGATCATATTTCACAGGTCATAGAATGGAGATATCAAACCAATAATATGGACACATGTTAGCGAATATGGGGTTCGATTGACCCACCATGAGACATTACGAGAATGTTGCATTGACACATGTCATCAGTTGGTCTTATTTACAATACGTATGCTATGTCCTTAGACTTGAGGTCATAGCACGCACTCAAGATATATAATGGCTAACTTAGGTGTTGCCAAACGCTATTCCATAACTAAGTAGTTATAAAGATAGTTTTTGGGTTTTGTTATAATACATGCATCGAGGTATGGTCGATCAAGATAGGATTCGCCCCTCTATGCAACGAGAGAGATATCTCTAGACCTCGCGAGTGATTGGATTCCGGAAATGCATGGCCATACTACACGCAGTTAAAGAGTTAACCTAGTTGGGGAATTCGAGTCACGTAATCGAGAAAGAGTGATCGTGCTAACCAACAAGGATGGCACGTACTCCCTTGAGCTTGACCGATATCATGAGACAAAGGATATGAGCTTTATTGAGGTTCGTCCGATATGATCTTTATGTATATTCGTGAGTCGGCATGTCTTGTTAGGGGCCGCTATTGATTAGTGGACGAGTATGAGTACTCGAGTTATGTCTAAGTGTATGTGAACATATAGGGTCGCACACTTAAAGGGATGAGATATAATTCAGATGGTGATATAAATTCATGTGGGCCATGAGTTCCTAATGATCCTCAAATTCGAGGCCCATCATGGGGCATTGGGTTTTTGAGAGAGAATTCAGAATTCTCAAAACACTAGTTACCACATCTTTCTCGTCTAATACCACATAGTCGGCACTAGCACCCCAGTGCGTGGTGTTCCTATCCTGTACGTGTGGATACCTTGGATGTGTTGATACGAAGATTCAGCACTAGGATGATCCACAACTTGTGATGATCTCAAGGAGCTAAAGGAGGAGGCGTCCGACTAGTACGATTATCACCGTATCAGCATGCTACATCGACTCTATTTCCACTACAATTATACGCGTCTAGTGGTAATTCTGTAATCTATTATTAGCGGAGGTTTCTTGTTTACACGGTAGAATTTTTGAAATTATATTTGCATAGTCTATCCGTAGCATTTCATTGATGTGGTGCTGCTGTGGTATATGCTTCTTTCAAATAGCGATCGCTGCTAGAAACTAAAAGTCGTTTGAAATATGTAAGTTCTTTGGCTCAGTTTTTTTTCCTTTTTCCTTTTTCATCATCCGTGGAGTTAGTTGTGTCTTTCTGTTATGATCTCTCATCTGTGTCTGTCTGCTCGCTGCAAGACTTACTACATGGAGTACTAAATAACACGAGCTTTACGCCTCTCTGTCTCATCGATTAGGTGGTGATCGGTTCGGCTGAAAAGCTCATGGCTGAAAACACTGTAGCTGGCTGAAAAAAGCACTGTAGCTGACACTGGCTTATTTAGCATAATTAAATTTAAAAAAAATTAAAAATAAAAAAAATATGTTAGCCCATTACGTATAATACAAACAAATACGGGAAAAAAAGAACCGGCAAAAAAGCTCAACAAAAAGCCAAAAGTTCAGAAAAAGACGAAACTTATGAATAGTGAAAAATAAGCCGGAAGCCAGAAGCCGAAGCCGAGTTGATCAGGGAAACGTGTTATGATCATGCCATTTTGAACAACTCAGTGGTCATTGTAGGTACATCTCATTGATGGAAACGTGTGATTGGCTCGCTCAATTGTCTGATAAGTCCAGCTCTGTTTTATCCTCGCTGTACATTAGGGAGTAAAGGGCTTTCGCAGTTGTAGAGACCTACTTTTGGTGTAGTTTGCAGATGCAGCCTACGAACCCATCCATGTTGATGTGTGAACCAATTGATCCCCCGTGCGGTATGTCCCATTTTTTAAACGAATTTCCCACGGATAAATGGTAGTAGTATCGTGCAACATGAAGATCGGAATTGTAACCTCTGAAGGTGTTACCGGACGAAGAAATGATTTATTTTGGCTTTTGCTTCACCACTTGGGCACTTCCCTAGTTCCCTTGACTGCACCTGGCCACTCGCCTTATCTTACCACTCGTTCGATCTTTCTTTGCTTGGCTCTCATCTCATGTCTCTGCTGTCTATTTCTACTGAGCTTTTCTAAACGCTTTAGCTGCAACCAATGCTAACTTTAATGTTCGGTTTAGAATCAGAACATTTATTTTAGCAACCTTGTAGTCAAATCCAATAATTAAGCCAGCTGATAAATTGACGATGCTTGGATAGAAAACTTGACCTCCTGCTTGCAGTTTCAAAGAAACGCATAGCAGGGAATATTCCAAAGAGAAGTACATGCATGCTAGGTTATCATATCCTAGCCAACAAACGAAGCATCAAGTAGCACTATAGAGAGCAGGAGCAACATAAAAAGGCCAAAGCAGAGCACTGGGTCGGCGGCGCCGGCCACAACGGCGGAGGACGCCATCAGAATTCCTAGGATGGCAAGATTCTGGCGCGCGTAGATTGGGTTGTTGGACACCCATACGCCGAGCGCGATGAGATTGACGCCGCCTAGGATGCCAAGAAAGCCGAAGAGCGGGGTGTTGTTCTCCACGGCTTGCGTCGTCGTGCTGAGAGAGTTGAGTGCCACGCCGGTGGCAAGCAAGGCCAGCAGGAAGCCGATGGCCGTCACCGAGAACCGCATCTTGCCGGCGTGATACCTTACCTGCACGTGAGAGGAAGCATGAATAACTTTTGGCAAACAAAGCATCAGAAATCTAATTATGGTTCTAGCTTCTAAACTAAAATAAGATAAGAATTCATATAGAACCCAAGGAGAATCGAGCACGCATTAGCCCCCCTCTCGCCAGTCATGTCTTGTGCTCTCTCTTGACGTCCTTGTCTCTGTCGAGCGCCGCGTGTGTTATGAATAACGCTTGTATTCATATGAGGCCAATGGGCCGGTATATATACACAAAGTACAGGTGGTAAATATGCAAAGAACCCCTCATAACACTGGGGAATAACAAACTATACATATATCTCTAACACCCCCCCTCAAACTCATGGTGGATCAACAACACTGAGTTTGGAGAGGTAGAAGCTGTGCTGTGCTCGAGTCTGGGCCTTCGTGAAGAAATCCGCTATCTGAAGCTCTGAAGGCACATACTGAAGAGTAATCACCTGATCATGCACACAAGTCCTCATGAAAGAAGCATCAACACCAATGTGCTTGGTGAGCTCATGCTTCACAGGATCACGAGCAATACTGATAGCACCTGTACTGTCTGATCTGGGGTCGGTGTAGTGACAGAAACACCAAAATCCTCAAGTAACCACCGTAGCCAAGTAATCTCCGCTGCCTTGTGCGCCGCCGCTGCCTCGCCGGCTCCTCCGCCTGAGGCCGCTCCTCCGCCTGAGGCCGCCTCCTCGCCTCGAGCCGGCCGCCGGCTTGCCGAAGAGAGGGGCGCCGCCGCCGCCGCCTCCGTAGCGCCGCCTCCCGCTCCCGCTCCCGATCTAGGGTTGGGGGTTGGTTCGGCCGGTCAATCGGTCGGGTCGGTTTGTAAACCGACCGGAAAAAAAAGCAAAAAAAAAAGCAAAAAAAAAAACGTCGTTCTAACCGCCGCGCCGTCCAGCGCCGCCTGTTAGACTTCGTTGTCTTGGTCGCCGCGCCGTCCAGCGCCGCCTACCAATGGGCACCGTTTCTCACTCTCTCACGGTAGCTGGACGAGGAGTCGCCCAGGGAATTTATAGACTAGTTTGAACCCTTCCAAGTCTTCATCTCCACGCAACAATTGGGAGTGGCTTTCCATAGTGGTAGTTTGGTACACATGTGAACGCCTCATTACAGATGATTCATGTGAAGCTATCTATATTTTAATTATTATATCTCTGAAACTATCACAGATGATATACGCATTATTACAGATGGTTTTTAATTAGAACCATCTATGAAACTATCACAGACGAATTTTATTTACAACCGTCTGTATTTTGTCCTTTGTCGTATGAACTACAGAAACTACTGAGCTAGAACAGATAAGTGTGCTAGTGTGATTAGTCACTTTTATAATAGACAAATTCAAGGCAAATTTCTTACAAAAGTCCCAAAAAAGAGATTCCCAGATCTAGTCTTTTGGGTTTCATATGTTTCCTCTTCGACTTTTGGAGTTGGAGGATCAGCCGCTGAGTTCTTGAATGCCGTGAAGATTGTCCTTACCCTCTCCACTTCCTCCTCTAGCCTTAGCAAATCATTAGCATGGCACATAATCTCAAAGAAGATGCCATGATAAGCTTCCTCAGAATCGGCCGCTTTTGCTTGATCGGCAATGTTATCCATGTGTCTCTCCATTATCGCAAGAGCTTCTTCCACTTTGCGCACATTGCAGAGAAGAATGAGGTTGAGAGCGGTTTCCCTTTCCTAAACGGCAACGAGACACCTCCGTCGACGGCGGATGATGAGGTCTAGCTGATGGATGGAAGTGAGTCGAGGAAGGAGAGCAGGGCGTGAGCGGAGGAGCTGCTCCAGACGTAAATTGTTGGCCACCTGTGTAAGGTTGCGACCGAACAACTCATGATCGATAGATGAGAGAAAGGAGATCAAAAGAATATTAGATACCATTGTTGAGAAATCTGGTGAAAAAGATGAGGGAGAGGATAGTTTAGAAGAGCTGGAGTAGGTCATGCATATTTAAGCATTATCACAAACGGTTAGTATACCAAATCATCTTTGATATTAATATCATAGATGGTTCGTATAGCAAACTGTCATGATATTAATATCATAGACGGTTTGTATAACAAACTGTCTCTGATATGTGACTTATCACAGATGGTTCGTATAACAAACCGTCTCTAATATGTGCATTATCATAGACGGTTCATATAACAATCTGTCTCTAATAATGGCACGTCACCGATCCACGGCGTATCCCCTAGAATTTCGACCTCACCCTCCATTCTCTCCGCATCGAATGGTAGGCACCGATTCCACCCACCACTCGGCCTTTATTAATTACTCCACCTCTCCCTTTTCCATCGGCAGTCATGCGTGAATTCATCCACTCCTAACTTCCTGCATCCTCCCCTCAACGACGCCGATCTGCCACCATGAGCTAGCTCCTCCGTCATCTGTTGTGACACCACGGTGCACTACTCAAGATACTTTTGTCCTAAGTGTCGTAAGAGTGTCTTGCGTAGTCTCACCGTCGTGACACAAAGGTGACTCTACCGCCGCCTCTCCATTGCCAGTGATATCCGGCTGCCATCTGATCCCCTCCCCTCTCTTTCTTGATGGCAGGCGTCAAAGACATCGCGCACTGCATCCAGTTTCTGCTGTCTGCTAGGATCTTTGCTTCTTATATATTTTTGTTGTGTTAAAGAGTTGGGTTCGAAGGATTAGGAGATGTATTCTTGCCATGTTATTGCTGTGTTAGATGGGTAATCTTTTTGTTATCTTGTTATGCTGTAATGGTAGATTCTAATCTTAATGGAAATGGAATGTGCTGTTGTGTTTGCCACTGTATTTGCTTGTTTTGAAAGGGTATGGCTAACATTATTTTTTGATACTAGCCGAAAAACAGAAAAAATTTTAGGTTTAGAATGAACTATCACAGACGGTTTATGTTATAAACCGTCTATAAAAGACTATCACAGACGGTTCTATATACCAATCGTCTGTGATACTCGCCAATCACAGACGGTTGGTAACTAGAACTGCCTGTGATGTGTGAGTATCGCAGACGGTTTTTAGTTGAGCCGTCTGTAATAATTTACTTCACAGACGGTTTTTATTACAAACCATCTGTGTTGTTTTTATTACAGACAGCTCACAAACCATCTGTGATAACCTCCGATTATCACTGACACATAATCACAGACGGTTCAAAAAATCGTCTGTGATGATAATTCTGAACCATCTGTGATAATTCTTTTTGTACTAGTGGCAAGACATGCTCTCCTAAATCCTCATAGTATTTTTACCTGCTAGACTTGACAGGTTATGCGATTTGCATGCATCTAGGTACATAAGTCATGCCACAGAAACGATTTTTTTTTAACGAAGCACACATGTAACTATTAATAGCTTAATTTTTCCGAAATGGATCTGACAAACCAATTGAATGAACTGACTATCTCTTCCCTCGGCCCGGATATTGTATTTGTTGACATGCATATATTAACATACAGTATATGAAATGCAAACTGCCCTGTTTGGAATGCGGGAATTTTTCTCGATTCCTGCGGGAATTGAACTGTTTCCTGCAAAATTCCTGCAAAATTCCTGTGAAATTCCTCTGTTCCAAACAGGCCCTAAGGTCCTGCCTCTTGGCCACGGATCTACTACTTCAACATAGCTTCTATATATTGAGTTTCATTAAAAAAAAACCTATACGTTGAGTTTCGTTCACCAACATATATCTGGAGTTAGATATTTTACCAAATTAAGGAGCCACCCGTGCAAACAAAAGACTTTTGCAATATCCGGAGAAAATCGGTCTACGGTTGCCACTTCTATAGGGTAAATTTGTTTATTTATCACTTGAAAGATAGGAATGTTAGTTTTTTTTAAAAAAAATCACAGGGCCTCCCCCGTTTCCCTTTATTAAAACAAACCACCAGGTTTCTGCAGCCATAGGCTTGCTCAGTTTACAGCCCCGGAGCAACTCCAAATCGACTTCCCATCTGCAAATGAAGGTTTTAAAGTTAATTATGGTATATAAACTAGTGGGCGCATTATCAGGAAGAACCGGCAGGGCCAAGAGATGTCTATTCTTCTGGACGAGATTAACTAGAATAATAACCACACGGCTTCATGACGTGCTCACTTAAGTCTAAATTATGTGCCACTTCTCCAGCTAGCTTGATAAAAAAACGTATAGGTTCGCTTGTATGCATGCATTTTTTAATATTGTTTCAGACTACGAGCTAATATTTGATGCAATGGCTCAAAATCAAGTGCCTCACCAGTCACCACGTTGTGATTTGCCTACTACATGCTAGAGCAGTCGAAACTCGAATGCTAGCTTTCGACGGCAAGACAAATCAGAGCCGCTCAGCTGAATTCAATGCGATTAGCCCTTGGGTCATCGCCGTTACCGGCCAGGCCGGGTCGGTGCGTTTGACTATCTCACAGCAAATTAATCATCACACATCAATCACTGTCTTTTGACCGAGCGTGATATGTGACACCATATATATTGTAACGTGAAGGGGATATGAGAGAGAGAGAGAGAGAGAGAGAGAGAGAGAGAGAGAGATGTCTACGTCGCCATTCTTAGCATCGATTTGCCGTTCATTGCGGATGCTTTATTCGCATTGTTGCTTGTTTTGCATTATCTTTTTAGAGAGAGAGAGAGAGAGATTTGTTCTAAGCAAATCGTGCAAGCGGTGTCGTTGTTTACTCAATGTTTAAAGTTGATTAATGAAATAGAATGCATCTCTTCTTAATGAAATAGAGTGCATCTCTTCTTCCATCATCGCTTCAAGATAAAACCAAAGTTGGAATCGTTTGGGTCATGGGTCATGGGCTAATCAAAATTTAGAACAGCCAATAGATAGTATAACGCATATGCTTATATCGGAAGCTATATATCTTTTCTTATATATACAACTTTGATGCATATGATTAAAATTGAATTTTATTTCTTATACAACTGTAACAGCTCTAGTATTTCTCTGATTAATCTACGCAGTTATAATCTGGATCCACCAAAATAAACGACGTAGACATTTCTCTTTTTTCTATGATTAATTTGCAAAATTCCAGCCTCTCGTAGCAAACGTGGTGCCTTTTTTTAAACTCGTCTTAACACTATAATAGACCGCATGAAGCAGCCAAAAGCAATATAAAGAAACCGGCACGTTTACGGTAGTCTATTGAGCATGTGAGACACTTGGCATTCGACATCACCTTCATGAACCACCAAATAACATTGCTAATTCCGAGTGTTCACACTTCAGATTGTGAAGCTCGACCGCGATGTTGAAATGGTTGGATTTGACGGTGATTCCTTGGAGGACTGGGATCAGCATCTTAATTAGTGCGCAAACATTGACAGAGCTTCACAGCTACCTTTGAAAATGGCCTGTTCCAAGCTAGGAAGGAAGGTTCTTAACTTCTGATATCCTGACAAGCTGGTTGGTGGATGAGTCACTCTACAAAGTAGATTATTCATCTATTTGCTTTTGTGTCTGCATCTAGTGGTATGTAACAGGCTTATTTATTTTTGTTAATTTACCCAGGAAGGCACATTTGGATTCAGACCTGCAGGCCGCTGTTCTTATCATGACTGGCCATAATCATTTTTTGTTTCAGCATTAGTGGTTAGTATATACCTAGCTAACAGGCTAGGACACTTCTGTGGTAGCTTTTAATTCTCTCGCTTTTCATATTGACAAAAGGAGAGGGTCCAAATTTTAATTTGCATGCATGCACCACCTGACATTCTAACTGCGGCTGTCACTTTAATTAGGATGCGCATATATAGAAAATTTGTGAATTAGTTGCCATCAAGGAATTTTGGACATTGGACCCCTGTGCATCCGAAATTCCGTTTTTGGCCCCCTAACCAAAAAAACATTCTAATTCTGGACCCCTCCCAACCGCGGCTTCGCGAGCTGCCGCCACGTGCCTTGGTCGTGCGGACTGGTACCGCACGACCGGCCTGCATCCGCTCCGACCGCGCGTTTAATCGCCCGAGCGCAGACCGATCGCCCGAGCGCGCGACCTCCTGGCCCGACCGCGCGACTGCCGTCCCCAGCGCGAGATTCTTTGCCCGACCGCGGGATTCTCTCTGCCGAGCGCACGTCTCCGTCACGTCCCGTCCGTCCGCTGAAAGCAGGAAAGCAAAACCGCGCGCACTGCTTTCTCCCGTCCGCTCGCACACGCGTCTTCAGCGCAGGAACGACCCCCTCTCCATGAGTGCTGGATGCACACTTAAAAAACCGGAACCACAGCGCAAGGGAGGGAGAAGAGCTGCTGTCGAAGCCAGAACTCTCATTTGCAGTTGAAGTGAAGATAGAGCGAGGGAGAAAGTGAAGGGAAGTGAGGAGTGAAAACACGTAGATTTGAGTTGTTTTTGTTTGGAATCAGCCGATTTTGCAAGTATAAAAGTTGTAGATCGTGTCGTGAGCTACAAGAAGAGGTAAGTCTTGTGTCCGCGAAACTAAATTTTTATGTATGTGATTAGTCCATAATTAGTCCATTAGCACAAACCATCGTTTGGTAATGTTATTTTATGTGAATGTGTGAGAATACGCCATATCAATATTTGGCACGTTATGTATTTGTAGCTAATCTTTATGTGAACATATGTATTATAAGCCAATGTATCATACGGTGTGTATGTGTAGGTAAAAATCCAAATACGATGCATACTTTATTGTAGTGTAGATAATGTCGTATTTTATGTAGAAGTTACGTATTGTAATGTAGTTAGTTTTTTGTGAACATATGTGCTTACATGTGTAGGTGTTGAAAAAGTACATATTTATATTGGAGCATTTGTAGGTGATAGGAACAGTAGTTAGATTAGAGATAATTTGGATAATTAGTAGGCTTAGTGAATGGCCGTAGGCAACGTGTAAAATTAAAATTGGGAATAAATTTGGATTATTATAATAGAAATACCAGGAAAGTAGTACGAAGGTACAGTAAAAATAAATAAACTGAGGACATGAAATTATAAGGATTTATTTTGTTGATTTATGTACAATTTTATAAGTGAAAGCCGCATTAGGAAGATAATTAAGTAATGGAAATTTTGCAGTAGTCGGGAAAAAATGGAATTGAAATTGGTTAGTGGAAGCCGGCGGTAAGTAAAATTTAACGAAAGAAATTTTAAAAGTAAGACCAATGCAAATAAAAATGAAATGAATATGTAATGTGATGTATGTTGGAATTTGTTTAATGGTACGATTGTTACATGCTGTGTACTAAAATGGTTGATTATGCACTTATGGTAGGTACGCAATGGCTGACATTCAACAAATGTTCGTGTTTTATGGGAATGGTCTCGTACGTGATGGGCCGTATGGGGCGGACATGTCAAATTGCGAGCGGACCGTGATCCGGGCACCCGGTCTGAGCGCCATGAGCTTGTCTGAGCTACGGAGGTGTGTCCGTTCGGCGTTCGATCGACACACCGCAAGGAAGAAGTTACGGATCGAGGCAGTCTATGCCTTAGTGGTGGGTGATGGAAGGGAGAGCATATGGCAACTTCTGAAGGTGACCAATGACGCCTCATGGGCGAACTACATGGAGGTCGTGTGCAACCCTGATGCTGCGATATATGGGAGGCCAATGGTGTATGTCGAGTTCGTGGAGAGGGCAGAATCACCAGCCATGGTTGGTTCAGATGCCGCTGGTAGAGATGTAGTGGCCGGCGGTTATGAAGACGCTTCTGCGGGAGAACATGTGGGCGAGGAAGTGGGTGATGAAGACGACAGGAGGCGTGCGGAGAATTTCCAGCCCAACGAAGGTGTGGATGAGAGGTGGTGGGCCGCCCGTATTGACTGTCATGAGTATCTTGGGGACCAGGTGGAAGAAGAGGGCAGCGAAGAGGATGAGGAGGTGGAAACAGGCAGTTCTGGAGAGGACGAGGATGGCGAAGGTGCAACTGGAGGGGTGGTAGGTCGTGTTGTGACCACGGACGGTGCGTACATGTCGTCCAGACTGGACGACAACGCAGCGGCAGCCCTAGTTCTACCACAGGCGGAGGAGGGAGAATGGGGGTTCAGCGAGGGCGCACTCTTTTTGGGGCAGTACTTCCGTAATAAGAGTGCTGTCCAGCAGGCTATTGCTAGACATGCCGTCAACATAAGCCGGACGTATCGGGTTCACTAGTCAAAGCCGGACACGTACGTTGTGAAGTGTGTCGACGGGTCTTGTGGTGGCAAAGTTCGTGCACAACGGTACAAGGGCGTTGGCACGGAGTTCCGGATAGCGGTGCTGCAAGATCACAGTTGCGAGCTTGCGGGGCCAGTACATAGACACCGCAACATGACATCATCCTATGTTGCGGAGCTGGTCACGCACCTCATCCAGGCGGATGTGTCCATTACCCCGAAGGTTCTAATGGCAGAAGTAGCGAACACGGCGGGCTTCGAAGTGAGCTACAAGAATGTATGGCGGGCGAAGCGAAAGGTGCTACACCGTATGTATGGGACGTACGAGGAGGCGTACGATCTGGTCCCAAGAATGCTGCACCAAATTGCACAATCAAACCCAGGCACGTACATAAACAGGCAGGAGAGGGTCCATCCTACGGAGGGCCCGAATTGTTTCATTCTTGACAGAGTGTTCTGGGCCTTCCATCAGGCGATACAAGGTTTCAGGTGGTGCCGTTCAGTGCTAACCATAAATGGGACGTTCCTATCCGGCAAGTACAAGGGTACTATTCTCACCGCAGTTGCAGCCGATGCAAATGACCAGTTACTCCCAGTGGCATTTGCAATTGTGGAGAACGAGAATACAGATAGCTGGCTTTGGTTCCTTTGCAATTTGAAGCATGCCGTAGTGCAAGAACGCCCTGAAGTGTGCCTTTTCTCGGACCGCAATGCAGGCTTGCTGTCTGCATTGCGAACGTTGCAGAATGGGACGTAGTCCCCCTTCCAGTGGAATGATGTGAAGAACTGCTGGTGCATAAGGCATATTGCAGCGAACTTCCACAGAAGGTTCTGTAGCAAGGACCAAATGAAGATGTTCAAGAAGCTATGCATGTAGAACCAGAAGCGGAAGTTCGACACCTTGTGGAGGCAGCTCGATCAGGAGGCTACCAAGCATGTGCATACAGAAGCAGGGGCCGTGGAGGGGGGCTCCACAAGAGTCGGGGTATTCACACAATGGGTTCAGTCCAATGCACCTGACTTGGAAATGTGGTCTTTGTTGCACGACATCGGTGGGGCAAGGTATGGGATCATGACAACCAACATGTCCGAGGTTTACAATGGTGTCTTGAAGGGCGTCAGATCCCTGCTGATCACGACAATCGTGGCCGAGACTTGGAACTGTACCGTCGGGTACTTTGTGAATAGAGCCATGATGGCGCAGAAGCACCTTGACGAAAACAAGCAATACTCTGAGGTCATGCAGGCCTTCATGGACAGGAAGATGGAGAAGGGTCGATCCCACATTGCTCAGCCCATTGATGGCTTAAGGAGGAAGTTTGAGGTTCGCCTAAGGCAGAAGTATGTCATGGGTCACATTAGAGGGGAGCGCAAGCAGGTATCCACGATTGGTGATGAAGCATCTTGCACCTGCAACAAGCCCCAGCTTCTCCACAAGCCATGCTCCCATGTGTACGTGGCCTGCGCTGTATGGAACCAGGCGTCGACACAGTACATCTCCAAGTACTATGACATGCAGCACTTGTATGCAACCTGTAGTGCAGAGTTTCATTCCTACGGGGTAGACATGCACTACAGGGAATTATGGCCAGGGGAGATAAAGTGGGTGCCCAACGATGCACTGAAGCATGTCGGTCGTGGAAGACGACAAAGCCGTCGCATCCGCAATGACATGGATGACAACCAGCGAGGGGATCGTGTTCGGCGCCCGAAGTGTAGGCTATGCAAGACGATTGGCCACTCCCTCAGTCAGTGCCCAAACAGGCCGGCATCAAGCAACGCTCCGTAGTACCAACCACAATTTTTTGTTGTACCCATTGTTGCTTCCATGTGTTTTGTGCGTTGCGATGTACCATGCATTATTCAGGAGGTGTACGCTGCATTGTTGGCTCCATGTATCTATGTCGTGCATATTACCATGTTATGTATGTTTTTGTACATTCCATATGTTTCCTTGCCATGTGGGTCATATTCGTGTGCACATTTTATGTATGTATGTTTTGGTACATTCCGTACGTTTCCCTGTCGTTACATTTGTTGTTAATTATGTTGTCATTTGTTGCACATTTTGTTATAAATGTAGACTCACTTGTTATCCTTCTTTGGCAGGACATGGCGTTCGAGTTGCTAGACCCCCTTTGGGATGAGCACCATCGATGCCATGCGTGGTCATCGGGAGACGCACGAGGGCCTCCTTGCTTCGTACTTAGGGGCCCCCGAGAGAACTGGCGTCTCGACCAACCGTACATCCCACTACTGCGGGACACCGGGCTGCTGCCCATTGCCCGCATGTTGGATCTACCGCATGCGTTCCAGTATGATGCGCCGCTGCTGTCCGCTCTCGTTGATCGATGGAGGCCGGAGACTCACACCTTCCACTTCCGGTGGGGGGAGATGACGGTTACTCTGCAGGACGTGACGATGCTTACAGGTCTACCCGTCCGTGGTGCTACTGTAGTGCCACCCACAAAGGCAGCAGATTGGAAGGTCCGTCTAGGTCACTGGTTCGGTCATCCGATCGCAGACAGCGCAGCTGGTTTGCCACATGGATGGCTTCGTCGCTACATGACCTGTCCTGCAGACGCACATGAGGACGAGGTGCGGACGCACTTCATTGCGTACCTGCTATATCTGTTCGGGTGGATCTTGTTCCCTAGCACCACTGGAGACTCCGTGCAGCCTAACTACATACACCTAGCGGAGTCCTTGGCGGATGGCTGGCCTGGTCAGGTGCCACAGTATAGCTGGGGATCAGCAGTTCTTAGCGCCACATACCGAGGCTTGTGTGATGCCTCGCAGCGTAGCGTGGCCAGCGAACCGGTCCTAGCCGTCTGCTACCTTCTCCTTCAGCTGTGGTCGTGGGAACACTTCTCCGTTGGTAGGCCTGAGTTTGGTCGTGTTGTGCACCCTTATGACCTCAGCCCGCAGTTCTACGGCCTCGATGGTGGCGAGGACCCCCGTTGATGGGCCCACAATGGGTACACGTTGGACACATGGTCAGTTGAGGTGGGCAAGGGACAGACCGAGACGTGCGTACACATATTTCCACAACAGGTTCGAGATTCTGCCCGACGCCCACATAGTCTGGTGGCCATGGACTGCACGGTTCATTATGGACACGGCCCCCACTCGTTGTCATCACAGTGCGGGCAGGATCACAGATAGTGGTTGACGACCTGCCACTTGGTGTTCTCGCACTGCGTCGAGCCATACAACCCACACCGAGTCATGAGGCAGTTCAGACTGTACCAGCATGTCCCCCCTGCCAGGACGCCCTCTTGCAGACAGCACCCACCGGTATGTCATTACACCATAAATTTAATTAATGAAGTAGTCTGTGCCCCTTCTAATTGTGTAATATCTCAATGAACTTGCAGGCAATCGAGGAGAGGGCGAGCGACAGAAGACTGGAGAGCCACACAGCGACGGTGGACAGACCAGTGGCGTGACCAGGCGGATACGATGGTTGTGGACGAGACACGGCCGGACGACCTCGCGACGCATAGGACATACCTTGAGTGGTACGCTCCACGCACCCGCACTAGGCTTACTGGGGAGCTGCCACGTCATCCACTTGAGGTCGTTCACGAGGCCGCTCTACAGGCGGGTCCAAACCGTCATCTAGCGGCACGGCACGACCAGGCGGTACGAGATTAGTATGTCATTAAACAGTGGAGGATTACGTTTTAACTGACTGTTTGTTTCACTGCAGGTGGACCGCCTGCATCGTATCGAGGACGAGGCTGCTGAGTCTATACGCCGTAGGAAGTCAAATACGACTGAGCGGTGGGTCAGTTCGATGCGCACCATCTACGATGAGGCAAGGGCTGCGATACGGTCCTTGAGTTGTGGTCGCCACCAAGATGACGTTATTGCTACACGCAGTGGTGGACGTGGCCAGGGACCACCACCCCCCTCCGCGCCGCCGTCAGCACCACCATCAGCACGGCCATCGTCGTCGCGTCCATCCCAGTCCGAGAGTCGGCCCAGCTACGCTCGCTCGGCCTCCACGCGCTTCGGACCGGCGGTTGGACAATTGCCAACTATTTGTTCATCCACTCATTTACCATTTATGTCTAACCACATGTTTGTCTTGCAGCAATTGCGACAGGATAGCATGTTGCTACGGGCATCGTCATCACGGAGGGCGACGGAGGAGCGACCGTGCTCTCCAGGCCGACGGGAGCCCACTCCAGAGGGCGATCCTGACTCGCCGGACCAACCAGAGGGGGCGATGCCCTCATACACCCCTACCGTGCAGACCAACCTAGATGACCGGGGCAGGTGGTTTGGGCAGACCTATCAAGGCTTAACATCGCAGGAGTACATGCGCGACTTCCCATTGACATCGTCAGTTCGACAGCCACATACCCCGGTATGCAGTAATGTACTAAGCTAAACATGTCTATTTCAAAGCCATCTAATCGCACTGCCAAAAAAATGCAGGTATACTCGGAGCAACTGGGCCATGACGTTCACGGTGGGTCATCCGCTTTTCAGAGTACCCAGGTAAATGCTTTGCAATATTACTAATCATTATGAACATTTTTTGTACTTTCCATTGCCTAATTCAGCTGTACCATCTAAGCAGGACGTAGACCCCTCCTCCGAATGGCTGAGCTCTATTTTTGACCAGCCGTCGCAATGCTCCACAGAGTTGTACCCATCACCGCCTCGGGCGCAGCCCTCGCACTACGATCTTCGCGATGCACCGCGCTCCCCTAGTAGGTTCACCTTCTCAGAGGATCATATACGCCGTCCGAGGCGGCGACGAGGAGATGATGAATGAATTTTTGTAATTGTGCTATTGTGACATCGCATGGTTTGCTGTGTTTCGCATGGCTTATGAAATTATTTGTTCTACAATTAAGACTTCATTGCAATATGACAAGTACGCACGCATGTGATGTTTTTCAAGTGCTTGATGGTTTGATGTTCAAAGATGGTTTCCTGTATAAAAGGGTTGGTCTAATTTCTTTGATTTACTAGGGCATACAACCAACTGAGAGATGACAACACGGGGCAGCGGGAAAAGACACGATAACAACAAACACAAGAAACACAAGAAATAAAATAGCTTGACGACAACGTAGCATAAAACATTACCAACATACACGAGGAGAACCTCCAGCACTACAACTTGAGGATAACAATAAACACAAGAAACAAAATAGCACACAACCTTAAATTTATCTTCCACTCTAGTCTATCGAAACGATGCCGCATCCCGACGGGGTCGCAACCCCCCACGACAACTCTCTCATGGCGAACATTGTCTGTCCTACTGCCCATTTCATCCTCCCACACCCAGAATCAGCAACCACCAGGAGCTTCCTGCGATTCCATGACAAGAAGATTTTTAAACATACCACCACGATTTGAATGAACCCGAAACAATCTGACTCACCGAGTGATAGGGGCACTTGTAGTAGTGTCGCCCAGGATTCGCGGCCGTCTGTGATGTCCTACGTCTAACAACTGTGTTGCATTTTGGGCAAATCACCGTGGGTGCCCATGAAGACGTGCTCAGCTGACTCATTGCCTAGTCCGGGGGAGTGAGCACGAAAGAAAACTACACAGATTGAGAACAACTAACTCAGGAGATGACTGATAACAAGGCAAGGGAGTATACGAGGGATGGCTCCCTTTTATAGGCTGTGTGGGGGGGGGGGGCAGCCTCACGCACAAAGACCACAGACAACACAAAAGCGTCAGCTTTGCTCAATGAGAGGTCGGCTTTGCTCAGTGAAATGACAAAAGATACCAGCTTTGCTCAGTGACATGATAAAAGAGGCCAGCTTTGCTCAGTGACATGATAAAAGAGGCCAGCTTTGCGCAGTGACATGACAGAAGAGTGCAGCTTTGCGCAGGGACATGACGAAATGGGGCAGCTTTGCTCAGTGAGATGATAAAAGATGCTCAGTGAGAAAAACATATATTCTTTTATATATGTACTCGATCTGTCCAGACGCACAACATCGTCCTAAAACCGCAATGGCACTTCGGGCGCTCATGCCACTCCGGCACTCCAAATGGGTCGGACCTCCAGGAAGACATTGTTGTGTAGTAGTATTGTGATGGCTTGAGGAAGAGATGTGTCATGGAAGACATAGGAGGCCTTTATGTAGGCAGGTTATGTGGTGCAGGTCTCACCGTATACGAATTCTCACTAACCTTCAAAATATCATTTACCACTTTATATATCGACCGTGCTACAGTCAATCGTGCCTAAAAAAAATTTACTCAGTGACATGATAAAACGGGGCAGCTTTGCTCAGTGAGAAGACAAAACATGCCAGCTTTGCGCAGTGACCACACAAAGAGGGGCAGCTTTGCTCAGTGACATGACAAAATAGGCCAGCTTTGCTCAGTGAGATGACAAAAGAGGGCAGCTTTGCCCAGTGACATGACAAAACGGTGTAGCTTTGCTCAATGAGAAGATAAAACATGTCAGCTGTGCGCAGTGACCAGACAAAGAGGGGCAGCTTTGCTCAGTGACATGACAAAAGAGGCCAGCTTTGCTCAGTGAGATGACAAAAGAGAGCAGCTTTGCTCAGTTATGATTACTGGCCTCTGAGAAGGCAATGTTGTAGCACTTATTTCGTGGAACGTACTGTTTCCTGCAAACGACTGATAAGGCTACGTTGTACCAAATACATTGAATGGTCCAAGCTCTGAATTTATTACGAGACTATAGGTTCAAAAGCCTTCGTAGGGATATTTATTGTTACACTGGAATCCTGACTATGCTCAAAAGATTCCCATGTCGTCCTCTCCATAGACTATGCCCACTGCACCAGATAACCTGCCTACATAAAGGCCTCCTATGTCTTCCATACCCCACATCTCCTCCTCAAGCCATCACAATACTACTATACAACAATGTCTCCCTAGAGGCCCGACCCATTTGGAGTGCCGGAGTGGCATGAGCGCCCGAAGTGCCATTGCGGCTTTAGGACAATGTTGTGCGTCTGGACGGATCTAGTACAACGAGCCAACTACGGCCGTAGGTTCTTCAAGTGTCCAGACCTGGATGACGACTTCATGGTAACGACGACAACTAAATCATTTGTTTCTCGTTATTGTTTTTCAACTTGATCCATGACATCTACCACGCCACACATAGCCTTGCGAGTTCATCGAATAGGTGGATCGGGTGCCGCCGGCATGGCCACGGAACCGGCCAATGGAGGTGGAAAACAAAGGACAATACTTTGTCAAGATGACTCAGGCTCGCGAAGTGGAACGACAGATGCGGCTTGAGCAAGAGCGCCACGTGAGGGTGGACCAAATCCGTCTGAAGGGCAAGGAGGATGAGCTGCAAAGGAGGCAGGAGCAGTTAAGTCTGCGTGAAGCAGCCATCAAGCGTCAGGAGGAAGAGCTTCAAGCTCGTGAGGCAGCTCTCAAGACCAAGAGTGACAGGAAGAAGGATGCAGCGGAGCCATCTTCAGGGCGCGAGAAAAAGGGGAAACAACCACGCTACACCCAGTAGACAAAATGTAATAGACCCAGCAAGTTATATTCCCTAAGGCATGTTAGGACTAGTGGTGGAGTTCTGAACATTAGAAGTACAGAGTTCTCACTAACCTTCAAAATATCACTTACCACTTTATGTATCGACCGTTCTATGATCAATCGTGCCTAACAAAATTTACCAAAATTTTTTATGCATGTACAACTTACAATGAACATAAACTGTTATTACAACTTAATCTGATTTTTACGCAGTTTATAACTACAAAATTGACAAAATATACAAAAATCACGCGGATTGCAAACCCTAAAAACATACCAAAGCCTTAAAGTCACTTACCAAAATTTTTTATGCATCTACAACATATAATCAACATAAACTTGTTTTACAATTTTATCAGATTTTTTCTGATTCACAACTACAAAATTAACAAAACTTATTCCCACGTGTTCAATATCACTTTCCTTCATTTCGCCCAATTGTTCATATCATATTTGTGCTCAAAACAATTTTCATTAAATTGCTTCCAATAAAACAACATACCATGATCGAAATTTGTTATTGTTACTTGAACACATTTTTCACGGTCAGCAATATATGAAAATCACAAATACACTAATCGTTACTTCACACATTTCGTTCGTACTCTACCAAACAATATTTTTAATTTTCAAAATTGCACAAAAAATTACACAAGCAGTACAGTGGAATCCACTTCAAATTCATATTTTTTCACACATCATTTCATATATATACACATAATTTTTTTATAGATAATAACTTTACATATTCATGAATATATATACACCTAAATACAGTAAACAATAAATATATATATGCGTGGTCAGGAATTGCAAACGCGCAGTCGGGACAGCGGTCGCGCGCTCAGGAGGGAGACGCGCGCTCGGGCGACGACAGATGCGCGGTCGGGCGGGAGACGCGCGCTCGGGCGACGGGTCGTGCGGTCGGCGGCTGGGTCATGCGGTCTGGTACCGCACGACCCGTGAACAGTGCAGTCGTGCGGTACCGGACCGCACGACCGGGACACGTGGCGGCAACCGGTAGACGTGCGGTCGGGAGGGGTCCAAAATTAGAATTTTTTTGATTAAAAGGCCAAAAACAGAATTTTAGATGCACAGGGGTCCAACAGTGTTCAAAATTCATCGTCCGAGCGTACGTGTGACTCGTAAAGGGGGCAATAGCATCTGTACTAGTACTAACCGATGGACCGCGCGACGCAGCTTAACCAGTCAATGTCCTGTAGCTAATAGATATATTTTAAAACTAATTGGTAAATGTAAGTGAAAAGAAAAATGTTCGTAATCTATAAATATTTTCTTATTCTGTAATATCTACATGCATGATAAATATTGGTAAATAGATCAACTGGTAGCACGACGTCTTGTGACAGCGCTGCATGTGACGGAAATCTAGATTTTAGCATTGATTGTTATATTTCTCATAGAATTTAGTAGGAATTTTAAATTTAGAGAATTAATTGTTTAATGGAAGCCGGCCCAATAGGATGGTACTGTTGGGCTGTTAAAGCACATTATTGCAGGCCATGTACGGTACCTTTTTTCGTTTGTTTTTACTTGATGGCTTTGATTTTTTACGATCTTTGATATCTGATTTTAATGGCTATTTTTTAATAAATTTATATTAAAATATACTAATAAAATTAGAATATTATAAAAATATTTTTAATGATAAAACTAATGATATAATTTTTATATAGTCAATCTAGATACTTTTAAATCTATTAACGATCAAATTTTACAAATTTGACGACATGAATTCTACAAAAGTTAAGTAAAACATAGAGTATTTGTTTGTGTTTTTGCAGCCCAGCAGTGGGGTTAACTTTTATTCCTACTAGATAGGGGAGACGCACTACGTTGCGTCCATCTGGCCAAGTTGCACACAACGTGGTTGACACAACGTGATCAACTAATGTGGTCGAACTAACGTGGTTGTAACAATGTGGTCGAAACACTGTAGTCAAAAAAGTATGGTCATCCAGCGTGGTCGACCAACATCGTCGAAACACCGTGGTCAAAATAGCGTGGTCATCCAGCGCGGTCAAACCAACGTGGTCAAAATATCGTGGTCGACCAATGTCGTCGAAACACCGTGGTCGAACCAACGTGGTCAAACCAATATGGTCAACCAACGTGGTCGAATCAACGTTGTCGAAACATCGTAGTCGATCAACATGGTTATCCAGCGTGGTCGAACCAACGTGGTCGAAACTTTGTGGTCGACAACATGGTAGAAACATCGTGGTCAACCAACGTGGTCAACAAGCGTGGTCAAACTAACGTCATCGAAACATTGTGGTCGACACAACATGGTTGAAACACCGTGGTCGACACAATCACATGGTAACATGGTTAAAACAGCGTGGTCAGAACAACGTGGTCAACACATCGTGGTCGACACATTATGGTCGACACAAGTAAGCTCCTCTTGATTTTGGCCAGTCATACTATGAATCCATAGTTCCAGAAAAAGAAAAACAAGTTACTCTTACGGTGATACCCATCTAGAACAAAAGAAATAATGTAGATAGCTAGCGGAAGATTTAACATTAGCTACAGATGAAACATAGAACCTTGTTGGCCTTGACACAATATGCTGGACACAGCATGGTCAACCAGCGTGGTTGAAACAACGTGGTCGTCCAGTGTGGTCGAAACATCGTGATCGACCAACATAGTCGAACCAATATGGTCGACCAGCGTGGTTGAACCAATGTTGTCGAACAACGTAGTTGAACCAACATGGTCGAACACCGTAGTCGAACAACGTGGTCGAACTAGCGTGATCGACACAGCATGGTCGACACACCTTGGTCGAAACATCGTGGTTGAACCAACAAGGTCGACACAACGTGATCGAAACATTGTGGTCGACACAACGTGGTCAAAACAATGTGGTTGAAACATCGTGATCGACACAACATGACTGAAACATCGTGGTCGAGACAAACATCATGGTCGGCACAACGTGATCGACACAAGTAAGCTCCTCTAGATTTTGGCTTATCATACTATGAATCCACATTTTGTAACATCCCAAAAATTCGACATTTGAAAATGTGGAGCTTTTGAAATGTTTTTGCAATATATTCTACTTGGATTTGGATCTTTATGGTGTGTTCTTAAATTTTGGATGAAATTCCAAAATTTGGAGTAAACGGAAATATACAAATAGTGGAAATTCAAAATTTTAAATACGAATCTGAAAAGATGATCCAGTATAAGAAGAGAGAAATCTAAGTTAAAAATAGAAAATCTCATTTTGAAAATAATGACATAAATAGCAATAACAAGTGAATGAATAAAATACAAATAGTGATGATGTAAAATGACATTATAGGTCGTGAATTCAAATTACCAAAGTCTTTAATCCCCATTTTAAATTAATAAAATGAAATCAGAAAGAATATTCTTTTTCATAATTTAATTAGCATACAAAACCAAAGATTGGATATTCAAAAAAAAAAGAATAGCAATGAAATAAAAAGAAGAAGAAGAAATGCAGCCGGCCGGCCGAAGCGGCCCGGCCCAAATCTCCCGGCGCCTCCCCTCGCTTCATCTCTCTGGCGCGCGGGCCCCGCCTTCCACCCGCGCCTCTCTCCCTGCCGCTGGCCCTCACCCGCGCTCCCTCTTTTCTCCCCTGCCGACCGAGCGCGCCTCTCCCTTTCTTTTCTTCTCCTCTCTCCGCTCTTTCCTCTCCGCGCCAGCATGAGCTCGGCCTCCCTGCCCCGTGGCAAGCATGCACTGCCCTGCGCCGCCAGAGCCTGCTCCGTCTTGTTGCCTAGCCGCCTGCCTGCAGTCTGCCGCCGCCGCCCATGTCATCGCCCGTGAGCTCGCGCATGCTCTGCTCCACGCAGGTCTCCTCCGCCCCGTGGCCTCCACGCGCCCGCCTCGCCCACGGTGTTTCCCCCATCGCCCCTGGTTTCCCCGCATTGCCGCGTGACTATAAGGAGCTCGCCCGCGCCACTTCCCCCTCCCCTAATTCTCTTGCACCCGTGCGCAGGCCGCCGCGCCTCCACGCCATCCCGGCCACTCCGGCGAACCCTCCATAAATCGAGCGCGTCGCCGTGAGCCTCCACCATCCCTCCGCCTCCTCCCTGGGTTAATTGAACTTCCGTTCATCAGAGCACGTGCGCCGACCGTTCTTCTCCATTGCCGGTCACCGCCGCCGCCGCTAGCGCCATTTCCCCTCCAAGGCACAGTGGGCCAATCCCTCCCTCGGGCACCATCTACGGAACCCCCTGGAGCATTTCCCACGGCCACCGGAGTGATTCGCTCACCCCAGCTCGCCGACGCCGTGAGCTCCACCGGCGCCGCCGCCCGTGCTCGCCGCCGGCCCGCCTCGGAGCTCCCCGGTCCCCACCGCCACTTCCACCGGCTTCCCCTCAACGCAAGTGTTCCAATTTGGTCATCCCCGACTCCTCTCCGACCGCCCCTCGCCGGTGCCATCGACGGCCGTACCCGCCCCGAGCTCCCTCTGTTCCAGGCGCCTCCACCGTCGGCTTATTTGGTTTCCTTCGCCTCTGCCGTCAGGTAACACGCTGAGATCGAGTGGCTAACCGCTTGCGCATTCACTTCAGCCACCCGGGTTCGAATCCCTCTGGCCGCAGCGTTAGAAATAGGATTTTTAGACCGTTTTGCCGATATCTACAGTATAGGAGGAGATTAGGAAAAATCTGAAAATAATTAATGAAGATGCTAAAAATTTATTAGGATATAATGAACTTAATAAATGTTTAATCATGGATTAGTTAATAACGTGTCTGTATGATTAGTATGCCTAAAGCATATATTTTAAATCTAATCCTAAGTTAAAGGAGAAACTTAGAAACAAAGATTAGGGAAGCTAATAAGATCTAAATAAGGCCTTACAGAGTTTATGTATGATTTAAATTCAGGATTAGTTGCCATGATAAATAATTAGTGTGGCTTTAATATTTAAAGTGTAAATCTAACTATATTTATTAAAGGCTTTAGGAGGAGAAATTGCTTTGGATAATTGTCTATATTCAATAAAGATGGGCTTAATTAAAATGAATATATATATATATATATATATGCCCCAATATTTATCATGCCACCTTAAACAAACTTCAGTGACATATTTTAATATATTAGCCCTAGGTTATCAAGCTTTGAAATAATCTCATAGACATATATATACTCTAAATTGAACCTGTTACCATTAGCGCGAGTAATTAGGGTCACATAAAATGATACATACCCAGCTTTGCTCGGATAGCTAAGTTTAAATTAAGATTAGAAATAGAGCTAAGCCTAAGAATAGTTAAAGTATGAGCAAGCTAATAATAGTGCCATTAATTAAGTCTTAACACTAGCTTTGGTACATAATAAAATTAAGTATAATAGTATATAGAGCAAGCTGGGACTCGTACCAATGGATCCTAATTCGAATTAAACTTAAGCTAGCGATAAATGAAGATATATAAATATGATAATGGGATTATTAAAGATTTATAGAATAAGTACAGATCTCATCCATCAATCTAGGCTGCTTTTACCATAACCTAAGTTACAAAGAATACATACCCAGCCAGACTCGTACTTCGATACATAGGTCTACCTTAACTCATGTAACTTCCTTGATAAATACAGAACTAATAAAAGAGATTAGTAATAAAAAGATCGAACCTCGCCTTTCTCCAGTCGGCTAGGTTTGGCCACTTCTTTTCGAAAGTAAGTAATTCCTGTAGATACTCCCTCACTTTTGAACTCTTATTATCCTAAAATTTTCCCTCACGGTAAAGCTATTCAGATAACTCGTTCTCTCACTCAAGTCCAGTTACCACTGTGTTTGCAACACACTAAACCGAATCATCCTTCTACTCTCAAATCGTAATAAATGTATAAATTAAATTAAATCGGCCATTTGAATTATTCAGATTTATTTGGATCTTTTGAGTTATTTGCCTTTATTTGTATTCAGTCATTTAGCGTGTAGCTAGATAGTGGAGTCCTGAAGAATCAAAGGATCAGGCGTGATCAAGAGCGAAGCGAAGATAAAGTCCAGAAGCCAAGAAGAAAAGCATTGTGTGAGCTCAAGACCGCGGTAAACCGCGCCAGGCGAGTCAATACTTTGATCATGTTGAACCTACATTTTCTGCAAATTACTTTGGTTTAAATTATCAAATTGCATGCTGTTACTTTATATGCAAATACATGTTTAATTTAATATTCTAGTTATGTGCCCATCGTTTACCTTGAATAATATTACCCCTCCTTTGGAATATTTGAATGTGTGATCCTTGTCGCCCTAGCAAAAAATATAATAGTAACCTTTCGAAAGTAAGTCCAATTATATGCCATGCTTAGTATTGTTTAGATACTTATGAGCGCGAGAGCGCCCAAGCATCACTTTTAATCCTGAGAAAAATTGGTTGGGCAGTCATGGAGGTAATGACTGGTACATTTGATATGAATATTTTATACTCCCAAAATCTCCAACTTGCTTAAATATCTGGGCGGATTGGTTCCGAGGGTATGAGTGTGGTGCAGTGGATGCACAAAGTGGGTTGTGATAGGCCGCCCAGATAACCCTAAGGACTGAATCATGTGATGACCTCCCAAGTTACAACAGTACAACCACAAGCTGGCAAAGTGTAGGCAGGGCTAAATAATTTGCATTAACTTAGTAAGGGTTGCGCCGGTATGATCATGGGTGGGTAGAGGATGACCACATCCTCCGGCATGATGATCACGGGCGGGTAGAGGATGGCCATATCCTCCGGCGTGATGGCGCAAGAGGGGGCTTCCAGAAGGGTGGGCGTACCTGGAGGAAGTGGAAACCTTAGCGGACGTAACCCTGCTAGGGAAATGCATTGTAACGGACCTGTGATAGACTACTCGACCGCATGTCTATGGAATCATGTGGGGCAATGAGTGGGATTATCTCTTGTGGGTAAAATGTGCAAACTCTGCAGAGTCTAAAACTATTCGAATAGCCGTGCCCACAGTCAAGGGCGAATCATGGGAACTTTGCTAGATATAGTTCTATTTCAAAACACTTTATGGGTGGGAATGGAAAAATGGAGGGCGTGGATGGCCCTAGTTTGGATTTCCCTGGGTGTTGTCCCAGTGATGATAAAGTAATATATGGTGTGATGCCATAAGTATTGTACGGTGTGATGCCGTAAGTATTGTATGGTGCGATGCCATAAGTATGAAAAATTATGACGATATTAGGCATATGGTGTGATGCCATATGTATGGAAAATTATGATGATATTCCTTGAACATTATGTTTTGTTACAAAACTGCTAAGTCACAGGAAGTTTCTATTTACAATATTTCTAAATAATGATAATACTCCTTACAAAAATAAAATGACAGGAAGATTAAATAGAGTCATAAGATAAGAAGAATGACGGGTTGTGGTATATGCATAGAGTGGTTGGTGGGATCATGTCAATTATAGTGAGAATGATAGTGGGGGTTCAGGAAGACATACATTGGTGGAGCCTAAATGATGATATAGGCTAGATAGATGATATAAATGACTCTGGGAGAACTAGGAAGTGCAAAGGTAATTGCGGGATTGCAACATGGATAACTAATATAAATGCTAGGAAGATATCGGTGATGATGGGATTAATTAGATGGATGAATTGAGTCTCTGGGAGCATTAAAAATTATTGGATTATAATCTTGATCCGTGATATACTCGGTGGATGTATGCTAGTGAGTCGTAGACTTAATCATTGATATACTTGGTGGATGCTTACTGGAGAATCAAAGAGGTGATCAATGATATTCTCGGTGGATGTATACTAGGGAATTATTTAGAGATGGATAATGGATTATTGGATAAGCAAATTATGGTTGTGGATCAGTAATAAAAGGATTGGATTGTTAGGAATTTAGAATACAAAAGATATTGGTGGATTAAACAAGTGATATTAGATAAATGATGTCACTAGCTACTTGGAGTTTTAGGCAGTAATTGCTCGGTGGATTATATAGATTATGATACTCGCTGTTTGAGGATTAGGCAGCATTTGATTGGTGGATTGAATAATTGATGATATTCGCTGTTTGGAGTTTTAGACAGCAAACCATATAGAGAGTATATGATTGGTGGATTAATTAAATGATGTCGCACTCAGTTTAGAGTATTAGGCAGTAATCAATATAGAAGGAATCAGGTCGGTGGATTAGTTAAATGACGACGCTTGCTGTTTGGAGTTTTAGACAGCAGTCAATAAGGAAAGTGCAATTTTCGGTGGATTAAGTCAATTTTGGCAATTGTAGTGTGGAGTTAGGTAGCAGTAATAACACTTTGAGTAAATAATAGTAATAATGCTACTAAAAGCGATTTTTGGCAAATAAAATAACCCGAGCCTCTCCTTTGTTAAGCCATGCATACTATTTATTTGCATTCTGTGTATTGGCTCGCGGAGCACGGGGTCGGAGTGCTCACACTCGCTTTTGCGACAAAATTCAGAATCAGGAATCAAATCACCTCGCCTCAGCAACAAGATTGGATCATGATGGCGAAGAAGATGAAGATGTCAAGAACTAGGTCGCGAACCTCCAGTTGGCTGCCTGTGGGCATGTCCTGAAGGCCCTACATGTGTGCTTCGTTCTTTCGCTGCTGCAATTTATTGATTTCGGCCTAATCGGCCCATGAGTAAGTTTATTATTATATTTACGCTTCCGCATGATATGTATTTTGATATTCAGAACTGGAATCTGTGAGCACTATCTACTGATCCAGGGAATAGTGCGGTGATTCACAGTGGATTTGGATTGAAAAATCCGGGTCCGACACATTTCCAGCAAAATAAAAATAACAAGGTACTGTTATGGTGCTACCCACCTAGAATAAAAGAAACAATGCAGATAGCTAGCAGAAGATCTAACATACAACCTTGTTGGCCTCGACACAACGTGCTGGACACAATGTGGTCGACACAGTGTGATCGAACCACCGCAGTCGAACACGAAAGAACGTGGTCGAAAGAATGTGGTTGAAACATCATGGTCAACATAACGTGGTCGAAACATCATGGTCGAAACAGCGTGGTCGACACAACATGGTCGAAATATCGTGGTCGAACCAGCATGCTTGAAAGAACATGGTCGACATGATGTGCTTGACATAACATGGTCGAAACATTATGGTCAACATAAGTAACCTCCTCTAGATTTTGGCTTGTCATACTATGGATCCACAGGTCCAGAAAAAGAAAAATTGCAAACAACTGTTACATTGCTACCACGTTGTGTCGACCATGACCGGCCGTAGTCGACCTGCCATAGTCGACCTCCCGTGGTATGTAACAACTACAGGAGGTCGACCACGGCAGGTCGGCACAACGTGCTCGACACATCGTGGTCGACACAAGTAAGCTCCTCTCTACCTCAGATAAAACGTAAATGACAAGAAGGAAAGACAAAGGGTAACTCTGAATAATGAGACTAACTTCTGGGTTGTGACACAACGAATCCGCAGCTCTAGAACAAAAAGAAATAATGGAAGTAGGCAGAGAAAAATTCAACATTAATTAATGGTAGAAATAAGAAATTTGCTTTTCTAATTGAAAGCTATGTACTGTCTGGGTATCATTGCAAGCTTTAGACCAACTATCAGAAGGTCCATTTAAATAGCAAGGCAAGACTATTTGCTTCAGACTTAAATCTTTTCTAACTGAAAGGTGCTCCACCAGTACCGAGAGAGCCCACCGTTAGGTTGCTGTGTGGTAGTGATGGCGGCAGCATATGGGGGGCAGTATGACTGGCATGACAACCTCCTTGCGCTACTGCAGCTTCACCGGTGGCTTTTGGTCCTTGAGTTGCCCGTGGTAGAACCACATTTGTAGTTGCCTGTCCGTAAGCCCCAACTTCATCGACAGCTCCACCCGTAGTGTCTCGTTCGGATATGGATCATGTGCACCATCACAAACCAAATCAAATCCTGAGAAAAATCACACACATATTCCGATCAATTATTCACCAAAACGAACATGAATGGAAACCTAAAAAAAGAATCCTTGAAAATCATCGGCGAACTTGTATAGGTCTTCTCGAGAACCTCGAACGGAAACCGGTAGGCACATGGAGGAGGAAGGGGAGGAGCTCAACCACTCGAAAATCATCCGCGAACCTGTATAGGTCTTCTTGAGAACCTCCAATGGAAACCAGAAAGCACGTGGAGAAGGAAAGGGGAGGAGTTCAACCAGCGGAGGTGGAGCAAGGTCTTGGTGAGACCCTCCAATGGAAACCAGAAGGCACGCGGAGGAGAAAGGGAGAGGAGCTCAACCAACGGAAGCGGAGCAAGCAACGCCGGTGGAGAGCGAGAGGAGTAGATATGGGGAAGGGACTAAGACAACGGCCGCTACGAGGGAATCGAGAGAAGAGATATTGGGACACACGGATGGAGGGCCGGATCTATTCGATTGGAAGGCACGCGGAGGAGGAAGGAGAAGGAGCTCAATCGGCGAAGGCATCCGCACATGAGATCTGGACGACCCTCTCTGACTGCCATGAGGGAATATCGAAAATCAAGAAAGTGTGTGAGACTTAGTTCAAGAGGGACTACCAGAAGCTGGAGATGGAGAGAGTCCATCGATTCCTTCTTTGGTAGGTTCCACAAGATCCTGAGTGATCTGAGGTCAGTTGGTGTGACCTATGCTGATGTCAATAATGTGACTCATACTTTGAGTGCTCTTGATATGAGTGTTTGAGAGATGAAAGTTATATCCATCAGTGACAAGGCAGACTTGGCAATTATGACTGTGGATAAATTATGTTCATGCCTTAAGATCCATGAGATGGGCATCAAAGCCAAGAAGTCCAAAAGTCTATAAATGATGGCTCTTGTGATTAATCCTATCAAGAATGGCATATCTTGTTAGGGGTGGGAAACGGTAACGGATAATCCATTTTATCCGATATTCGTATATGAGAAAACGCGAATGTGGTAAGCAAAATCCATATTAAAAAGTGTTCATATTCGCATTCGTATTCAAGAATATTCGTATTCGAGACTATTCGATTTGTATTCGATCCATTTCCTACGCTAGCCGAGATTCGTATTCGATCATGTTACATAAATTTTCTCTATCCACATTTGTTACAGAAGTTGTAGGAGAATATTCATATTCGACCGAATTAAGTACATATTCGATTCGAATTCATATTTGTTACGACATTCGATTCGTATTCATATTCGAGAATATTCGAATTTGTATTTGTATTCGTATTTATTTTAAAAATATAGATTCATATTTATATTTGAGACTATTCGATCGTATCTGATCCTTTTCCATCTCTTCATCTTGTGAGAATGCTTTTTCTAGCTTTTCCTTGTTATGTTTTCAAGCCATGAATGATGGGCAACTTGAGAGCCTTCTCATAGATGATCTAATTCTCATCACTAGCCGATGTGCCCATGCCTACCACAAAAGAAAAGAGCATAAGAGAAGAGGTCCAGTTATGTGCTTTGAGTATGGTGAGATGGGTTATATTCATGCTAGATGTCCTAACTCTATAAATAGGGATGGAGATGATCGTGGGACGAGGGACTACAACAAGAAACCTCATCAACCTTTCAAGAACAATGACGCAATTATGAAGGCCACCATATCCTTGCTCACAACGCTCAATGGTCGAGACATGAGTGATATTGATCCTACTACTTCAAGCGATGAGGAGGAGCAAAGGAAGGAGAAGAAGTTCATTGGCTCACCGGGCTGCGCCTCATGGCTACTGCAATGTTGACTCCCGTAGCACTCATGACAAGGATGATCCTTACTCCAAAGACGATGATGAAGTAGATTCCTTTGACTCTCTCATGCTCAAATATGACAAATTGGCAGCTGATCGTGTTAAGCAAATCAAGCACTTAGAATAATTGATAAAAAGAAATGATAAATATAAAGCTGAAAATGGGCTCCTAGTCTTATAAATGGATAGACTTAGAACTACTATCCTTGATCTTGATAGTTGTGATACTTTCCCTACTTTGTATGCTACAATTGAAATATTGAGAACCTCTGAGTCATCTTTGCTAGGACAACTAAAAATGCTAGAGCTAAAATTATTGATATCAAGACTAGTCTATGTTCTAATTGCTTAGGAGCTGGGGACATTTCTAGAGCTAGTGCTTTGCCATGCTTGAAGTGTGATGAGTTATAAAAGAAACTTGCCATGCAAGCTAAACAATTGCTTCAATTCAGTCCTGAATATTCTTGTGGTCATTGTGAGTTTAGGGAAGAAAAATTGAAAGAATTGAATGACAATCTTAATCTTGCAAGATCTGAACCTTGTAATACTTGCCTTAAGCTCAACTCTAATTTTGAAACTCTCACTAAGATGTTGAAAGAAAAAAGGATAAAGAATCTATTTCTCCTATTCATGCTCAAATGTTGATTCTATTACTCCAATAGCTTGTGCATTTTGTGCTGAAATTGGACAAGATTTGTATGCCATGCATGTATCTTTTAGAGTTAAATTTGATGAGTAGTTATGTAGAGTCAAGAATGTATCTTGTGTGTCTTATGAGGCTTTGAAGCTAGAGGTGGTTGTGCATAAGGAGAGATACGGTAGATCTATTAAGAGTCAAGCTTGTGAGTCTTGTGTTACCCTTGCCAAGGAGAATGATTATTTGCAGAAAACCATTGAGAAGTTCTCTAGTGGAAAAAAGAACTTAAATAGGATTTTAGATCAATCCAAGGTTAGCAAAACCAATAGAGGTTTAGGTTTCAATCCCTATGAGCATTCCAAGAGTCATTCTTCTAAGGTATTAAATGTAGTTGAGAGTGGGAAGTTTGAGGTTGCCCCTCCTGAGCCTACCCAGATTGTGTTCAAGTCCGCAGGATTTGCCCAGTCCCCTTCTATCAATGTAAGTGCTTCTACTTAGCAGGTACGATCCCTCAAAATGTCAAATACCATTACACCTTTTATGAGAAGGATGACCACATTGTAGAGTTCTATTTTAGGTGGGTAAAAAAATTATGTTGTGACCATGCTAGAGCCTTAACGAGCTTTCAGGATCAGTCCCATCTAGCTAGTATCCCTACAGTTGTCTCTAGACCTTGCTTTGTAGAAGGGTTCTTTGATTCTTTTGGTGACTTTAGAGAGCGATGTGGTTTTAGGTTCCAGGAGAGTGGGTTCAGGTCTAGAGATGACCCTAGACAGGATTTCCATCATTTTAGTCCGCGATGAAGCTTTGAGAGGGGTTTTGGTAGCTCTAGGTTGCATTTTGTTGCATATCATGCTAACCCATATTTTAGAGCTCTTCCTGCTAGTCATGTGTCTCAGCACTGGATGACTCGTTCTTGTATCACTAACCCTAAAATAGAGGCACAGGCTTCTTCTGTCTCTTTGATATAGGCTTTACTTGTGGAGAGGAGATCATGTCAGTCTCTTTGGATCTCCTACCTTACTTTGGGTATCCGGTGATCGCTATCACTTCTCAGGATACAGCTTGCTCAGCTTTGACTACATCGACTATATCACACTAACAAGCAGTGTGACGCTGGTTCTATACTTGAGCTTTGTCAATTTCTTGTTTCTATATTCAGCATTGCATATCATTCGAGAGTGTTAGGGTTTTTAGCTCAACACGAGGTGTTGAGAGCCGCCTTCTATCTTATGTCTTTCTCAAACACTTATCTTCTCTACTAGGTTCTTTAGGATCACTTATCCTATTTAGGTTGAGCTTGCTTCTTCTTTTACTAGCTTTTAGTAGTGGGGTGGCTAGTGTGGTAGATTCGCTCCTTAGTAGTGTGTGTTTTTTGGGCTAGGGACCATATGGTGGAGGTTTTCCTTCTTGCAAGAGTTTTCTTTTTCTTACTTTCGGCTCTTATTTTTTATTTGCAAGTAGTTCTTGTAGATAGGGAGAGCTTTAGCTCTTGCTTCTTCTTTTTTTGCATCATGCATATATGGTATTGAATTGTAAATTTTCATTTAGATATGAGTTTTGACTATTACTCAATTGTGATATAATTTTAACCTAATATTGCTCATTACCATGTTATGCCTACTTAGCTAGTTTTGTCATGTTTTTGTATGTATGGTCAGATCTTTGCCATGCTAGCTTAACTTGCTAACCTGAATTTAATTTCACAAGTGGTATCAATTTCTGCAATCGATATCTTTTAAGTTTGCTAAGATGGATCTTTTGACTGGTTGCTCTCTAGCGATCCTTTTATGATATATGCTATGTCAAAATTACTCCATTGAATCATGAATCTTAGATTGAGCTTTATGTAGTGCTTTGCTAGTTCTTTTGGAAAACATGTCTTCCTCTTTGAACTAGTGCCTAACTTGATAGAAAAATATAAAATAAAAATGATATCTTTTGTGCGAAAAAATTGATCTCACCGATTCTTTCTGATGAAACGGCTTGCCATTGCACTAGGCATGAACTCAGAGAGAGTTTTGGATGACCTACACTACTCTTTTAAGCTTCTTGCTTGGGATGGTCGTAGTAAGGCTTGAGATCTAGCACATAGCTAAGAAATAAAAAATGTAACAAATAGCTGAAGCTTAAGAGGCAGTTGTGCATGACTCGTCATCCAAGACCTACTTTCCTAAGATAAGGCCTAAATGATTTCTAAAAACCAAGAATGGCTTTTATCTAGTGCTTGAGCATAATTCGCTAAAATTGAATTTCTAGCACTTTTAATGATTCAATTTGAGCTTCTTATTTCCATTTAGCCTTTTTAACATGGCTTAGCTCATATTGGATACCTTTAATTGAACTTGTCAATTTTGAAGTCCTGCATAACTTGGAACTAAATTGAGTGCTCTAAATTGTGCTATCTTGCTCCGATTGGTCATATATACTTTATCATGATTTACATAGTTTTGTATGCATTTTATGACTTTAAGTGGTATTTTTTTACCCTTAACCTCACTTTGAATAATTTTCAAAGATCTCTTTTAGGTTGTGCATTTTTATTCATGCATACATGTTCTTTCTTGCCCTTAGATAATTACAAGTGGTTTCATGCATCATTTTAGGGGGAGGATGAGTATCTGTAAGCTTGCATTTTTCCTTACCTTTGATAACTATTTTGCCAAAAGGGGGAGAATGATTAAGGCAACATTTTGGTATTAGTCTAAATAGGAAGAATTTTATGATAATGAAATTAAAAAGGGAAAATGCTTAGAAAAAGTGAAAAGGGTGGAGAATGAGCTTTGTGAGGTTCCATTAGAGCAAATTAAGCTTTTATGTGAGAAAAATGCATTTGGGTTTTACTTGATCTTTTATTGTCAAGTGGTATTGCATTTATTTTTATTTGCTCTTTTGTGATTTTTTTGCTGTGACAATGGTCAAGATGAAAAATTGTTTTTTTATTTGGACCATGAGCATGATTGTGGTAATTGAGGAGTTTTAGGTGCGGATGTAGCTTTTGTTCAAAACTTGCTCTTTCTGTGTCTTAGCCTATTCCACATTGTGTGCCACTATGGTCTTGTTCTTACTTTCTCTTAAATCTAAACCACTAGTTGCTCTTGCATCATATGTGCTTTAAAATTCCAAAAAATCAAACTCAAATTCTTGCTTTTGTGGTGTTTGTCAAATTGCTCGTCAAGGTGTAGATTAAAGGACCACGTGGTGGTAACCCTATATCAGTGATGAGTATTTGAAAATTGATCATGTATTGTTCTTCTTGCTTGAGGTTGAATTTTTGAAATGGAAAATGGTGAAATTGCTGTGCTGGAAAACTGATTAGACAGGCCGACCCAGGCAGTCTGATCGATGGGATCGAACAGTCTAACTGGGGGTGCTTCGAGCAGTGTGGCCAGTGGCTTTGAGTGGTTATACCGGAGGTTCTAGGATGGTCTGACCAGCATGCGGCGATTAGACTGGCCCAACTGGACTGTTGGGTGTTCTGTTGGTTTCACAGTTTGGTTGTTAGTTCGATATAAGTCTGGGAAAGTGTTAGTCACGGGGGTGTCCATGCATCTTTGAGTCATGGCATGTGTCCATGCATTAATTTACTGATGGAGAGTTAAGTGTGTCCATGCATTGATTTATTGATGGAGAGTCAAGTACATATCATGTGTGCTTGGACTGATTGCTTTATTCTTTGGCTATTGAAGGAGTCCTAAGGCCATGGTGTATCGTGTAAGTCCGGGTGGAGCAACATCTCAAGTTGAGAGGTACGGTAGAAGACAAGAGTTGTGAAGAGGTAATGCGTGCATGTAATGTGCCAAATGAACTTGTGTGTTTCAAGTGGTGACGTTCATCGGAGTAGGTGTACGACTTTGATGGCAAGGTGTTGGGCATCATGGACTGTGGAGTGATGTTGGTGTGCCATGGAGCTTGGACGTTTTAAATGGTGACGGCTTCGGCGCAGACGTACGATCTTGGTGACAAGTCATGGGCAACGCATCGTTGTGAAGATTGGCAGGTGGTAATTTGGAAAATTGTTCGAAACCGGGTGGAGTAGCGGTCTGGAAAAACCATGGCACTGGCCTAAGGTGTTTTAGGTCACGTCTTTGTGGTTGGATAGTCTTATCAGGCTTATGGAGCCTACGTAAGTCATGCTTTGAAAAGTGTACAGGTGTCAGGGTGTGTAAAACCCATTTGTGTGTGGGTTATCGGGTTTCCCCATATGTAAGTGGTGTAATCCACTAAGGAGTGGCTGCTTGGTGTGAGGTGGAAGCCTCCACTATATAAGCCTTTATGTTGTGTTGAGTCTAAGAGGAGAGACTTGAGAGATTAGGGCTAGGCTTTCCTTGTATTGGAGCCTTTTGTGTGTGTTCAGGCTTAGAGCTCTGCTATCCTAAGGGATTGACTATAAAACTTTCCCCTCCAAATGAAATGAACATCCAAATTTTCCCAAGGGAGTTTTTGCCATGAATCTCCTCATGTGCTTTTGATTTTCTTGGCTTTCTTGTTTGGGTCTCTCTCTTCTCTTAAGCTTTTCTAGTAACAAAGACATGTAGGTGGTGGAGACGTCTCCTAGAGACAAGATTCCATCCATCTAGGCATGATCTAGAGGAGTTTCAAGTTCTCGGTTTCTCTCAAGAGAGATGTGGTTTTCGGGTTTTGCTCTTCTAGGGGTTTTGGGTTAGATTCATGTTGTGTTCTAGCTTGCTATAACATGTGAGAACCCATCCCACATCACCTAGACAATCTAGGACTCATGAGCAAGAGCAAATCTTTGTTTCCCTCTTTTGCTCGGTTCTTGTGCCTTTTCTACTCAAATGGAAAAAGTTCACAACTTTGACAACTGTAGCAGCGGTTCGACCGTCATTGAGCTAGAGGTCTAACCACCATTGTAATTCCAGTCTGACTTGTGAATGCTGAGATTTTACGGAGTTTTTGCTTCTTGGTTTTAGGCTTTGATGAGATTATGAATTTGGTCCGTGGTTGTTATTGATACAAGGGGGACATTTTGAAATAGTCATTTACAAGGTAGCAGAGACATCAATATCTACACAAGAAGAGAACTTGCTATTTCGTTTGTTGCATCATTGCTTGAATGGAGGCAGTCAAAGCAGTGCACAGCCCAAGGATCAGACAAACTTAGACCGTTTGGAACGGAGGAATTGTGAATAGTATTCCTTTGGAAAGTTTCCCCAAATTACCATTTGGAACAGAGGAATTGTGAATAGTATTCCTTTGGACAGTTTTCCTTTCCTACAGATTTCACAAGAAACAAATACTTTGGCTAAAACCTCTTTTTTCATTCCTTTTGCAAATGATCTAGGTGAGACACGCACTATGCTACTGTAGATATGAATCCACTGCCGTCGCCTAGCATGATGCCCGTGGAGAAGCCCAATGGCCCTCCACGTCATCGCCCCACCTAGCGGAAACCTCTGTCAACCCACCGTCACCATCACCCAAGCTTACAAGGCCCTCCACGCCGCCCCACTACTAACGTTGCCCTAGCTCACAGAGCCCTCCTCATCGGCCCGCCGTTGGTGCCGCTGCGGGCCCACCACTGCAAATGCCGCCTCCCAGCATGATGCATTGCGTGGAGATCCCCGCCAGCCCATCACTGCCATTGCCTCAGCTCATGGAGACATCCCTGCTGGCTCGCCACCATCTTCACTCAAGCTCATCGAGCTCTCCTCACCAGCCCACTGCCACCGTCGCCAACCGTTCCGACCCGAGGCATGGTACTATTGGCCCAATCTAGGCACAACACAGCATGAACAGTAAACAGGTTGTGTCGGTCCTGCCCGACTCTGGCGTGCCATGCTTGGGTCAGCATATCGACATGGCGGGCCAGTCCAACATGGCACAAACAGTAACCCTCATATAGCCTTGCGATTGGTAATAAAATTACTTATGTTAAGGTTACTACACTCTTCTGAGTACGGACGAATAACTTAGCAGTAAAATTACTTGCGACTGGTAGTAAAATTACTTATGACTAACAGTAAAAATACTTGCGACTCAATGACTGACAATAAAATTAATTGTGACTGGCAGTTAAATTACTTGCAACTGGTAGTAAAATCAACTGCCATCGGTGGCCTGTTTGGCTAAGCGTGCTAACGCTGGCTTGGTATGGCCTGATCTATCTCCGTGTCGTGGCTGGGTCGGAGGGCAGTCACGTGGGCCAGCACGGCACGATAGCTTATGTGGGCCACCTGTGCTGGGCCTAATCAGGTCATGCCCTATCTGAACCTATGTTGTGTTGTGCCGTACAGCTCATTTGGACTGGTCCATGGGGAATAGGTTAAGAATCGAGTTGTATACTGATCGGTGGACCTCAATTTTTTTAGTTGGCCCACCTGTCAGTGTGGTCTAATGGAAAACTTGTAGTACTAATATTTGTATATTATTTTATGTCTTCAGATTCCTCAGTTTTTCGTTCCTACGTTCCAAACTCTTCATTCTACACGTTTCCTGTGTTTTGCATACGTCTGTTCTGCCACTACATTCCTATATCTTTCATATGTTTTCTCGATTCCTTCTGTTTTCCATCCCTGCATTCTAAACAGGCCAGTTGCCATGCATCGGCCACGCAGATGGCTAGGTCACATCCGTTGGAACCTGGAAGTAACAGATTAAGTTAGTGGAAGTACTGCTCCCTTAGGTCACAAAAGAATATCATTTTAGACATCAACACGATCCTAAAAACACAATTTTAACCAGTAATTTTTATTATAATAAATTTATAAAATATAATAAAACTATACTTTTATGAAAGTTCTTTTCTAGACAAATCTATACATACTATTTCGGAAGCGATATTTTTTTTGTGACCAGAAGGAAAGTTGAATCAAGTCAATGTTAATTAATTACAAAGTTCTATAAGGAATTTTAAAACTTTTGAAACAAATATGTTATATGAAAAATATTTTGCCAGTAGTAACAGGAAAGGTTTCGTACAGCCACACTGAAACAACAGAACAAGCTGCAATTTAGCTAAGACACAAACCAAGATTATTCGTCAAGTTTATGTGTTGTTCGTAAAACTTCTGCAGTAGTGATTATTGACAGATGCAAACAAGAATGAACACTTTCAGAGTTGGTTCAGCTGGTACGAGTACGTACGGGGGGCACATCTGCTGCCTGCTGGTATATTGTATATAAACTCTCGCTTGTGACTAAACTAAGCTTGCAGTTTGATTAGGTCATTCCGTAATTAACTTTCCTTACATTTAGAGGATTGCCTGCGGCGTGCTAGATTCCCAAATTGTAGTTGATCATTCAAAACCAACTCCGAAAGGGATCGATTAGCTGCTGCAGCACATGCATTGAAACTGTTAGAACCGGTATCTGTGATTCATGGTTATGTAGGATATTCTTGTAGGATTGCAAACAACTTCGTGCGGGAGAGAAAAAAAAATGGCATTCAAAGCTGTTCTCAGGGAAATCTCTTCTAAGAAAAACTTAGGTAAGAATCTCAGGGGAAAAAAAGGCGGAAAGAATCTCAGAGAAAAAAAAAGGCGGAAGAATTCTAAGAGCATCTCCAATGGGTCTATAACAGCTATCTACAAGAGAGTCCATGTCATCAACTGTCCTACGTGGAAGATATTAAATGAAGAAAGAGAACGCAGCTCTCTACAGCTCTAGAGATAGTCTATAGCGCCAAACGAGGCAGCCTCCATAAATTCTATGTGTGCATGTAAGCATCAAATAGCTATTCTTATAGATAGTTCTTTAGAATGCTAACTTTAGTGTGTACTATATAGATGATGTGGAAGTCTTATAGTTAATTGCTAGCTATAACCATTGGAGATGCCCTAATAAAGAAAGAGAGATGAAAGGAACTGGCAACTTGGTGGTTACTCACTAGTGGTGCAACATTATGCAAAATCTAATGTGTCTTGCAAAGAATAATACGCGGTCGCTGTTTGGTAGCAACAAAGGAGAGCCCAACACAAGACATGGCCCAACTACGTGTGAACATGGTAACATGAATTGCGGCGGCAGATCTTTTCCGCCAGAGATGCAATGTGGTAGCGGTGTTTTCCGAGCATCCGCGGCTCAGGAAAAGGCACTGACCAGACCAACTGTCTGGTTCAAAATAATTCAGTGGTGGGGCCATTGTTATTCGTCACCGTAGAGTCTGGTGCTATTCTTTCCTTCCAAGTTTACATGAAAAACCTCTTGAAACTAGAACGTCGATGGAATTCCTAGTAACAAAAGCGAAGAGCACGTCGGTGGTACAACATCATTACCTATCCTGGGTGGGTTCGAAACTGGTTGGGCTTTTCGGCTTACGTACTATTGCTACAGTATGTTTTATAAAAACGGTATGTTTTCTAAAGCGAAATTTAAAGGTTAATTATAGTGCACATTATGTCCGACTTTTTATGCACTAACCAAAATCATATATGAATATCTATCTCTCTGTAATCTCTTTCGCGGACAATCAGAATCATAAATTACAAACTAAAAAACCTAAACCGCAGCTTAAAAAAACCTACCCTATGTCCCAATTCCCCATCTGATTTTGGTGCGCGCTAACAAAAGCTAACATCACTGGTACCTGCTAACACCTAGGTCCCAATTCCCCATTTGATTTTGGTACACGTTAACAAAGCTAACGGTTTTTGTTTTTTTTTGCCTTATAATTTATAGCTTCCTTAAATAAATAAGACAGCTTCTCTGCTATTGTTTTGAAGCGGCTTATTAATTTTTAGTTTGTTCACATGAGCACTATACTAGAACTAAAAGTTATAAGATATAAGCCACAGAAAAAGTATACGCACACAGAAACACATCTTTAAAGGTAAATTCAGTATCACTACACTGAAAGATATCTTTAAAATTATATTCCGGTGTCGGCTCTAGTATAGCCAAAGGGGGTTAAACCAGGTACAAACACGTCGCTCTAATAGCTTTAATAAAGTAAGACAGATGGAAAAATCCACCACTCCATTCGATTCATGGTAGATAATTAATATGGATATGAATATGAAGGTTGTCGTCCTCTAGTTATAGGCTAAAGGTGGGTATTAGCACGGGATAGTTGACAACTATTTAGAAAATCCTTAAATCCTAAATTCGATAGCAACAAATTAAACATTACATGACATACTTTATTATTTCATTTCTACACAAATGCAGTTGTGAAATGAAAGTTATTCTTTCAGATATGGTTAGATATAGTTAGAGATATTGATAACAGAAAGTCCACTTAAGTACGGTACTTGATCAGTTATGCGGGGAAGCTGTGTCATGGCAGTCCAAGTTGAAAAGAACGCCGCGACATAATAGGTGAACTAGACGCTACAACGCAAGGAAATTTCCTCTCCTCCCCAAACACCATCAGATCCTCGGCCCCGGACCACGCGTACGTGCCCCACATCCGGCACCGGTCGGTTCCCGTGCCTCCTAGCTTACATGGCGATCGGAGTCGTGGCTATTTAAACGCGCGCGTCCCCTCGCAAGAAATTAAGCCGCAGCACAATCTCCCATAGCCTACCACCGCCTCGACCTTAATCTCCCCTAATTAATCCCACTCCATAATCCATGTCCGAGTCCGGCGCGGCGGCGAATTCTGCGACCATGGACGACTGCGAGCACCTGGAAAACCTCGCGGCGAGGGCTTACTTGACGTTCATGGCCGGCGTCGACGACCACCACCTGCAGGCCGTAGTGCGCCTGGCCAGGGGCCTGCGCGAGGGCGGCTCGGCCTACCCTCTGGTGGTTGCCGTGCATTCCGACGTGCCGGAGGACCACCGCCACGCCCTCCGCTCCAAGGGCTGCATCGTCCGCGAGGTCCAGCCGGTGGTGCACGCCACGGAGGACCAGTCCCAGTTCGCCATAGACTACTCCAAGTTCTTGCTGCAGTTGCCGGCATATGACAAGGTGGCGTGTTTGGACGCGGTCCGCATCAAGGTGCAAGAGAACATGGACGCGCTGTTCGAGCTGGAGAGCGGGCACATGTACGTCTGGCTGGACGACGTCGACCACAAGGCGTGGATGCGCACCCCTCCGTACAAGATCCCTTACCTGGAGGGGTCGCCGGAGCTGCCAGCAACAGAGGCCGGCAACGTCGTCGTGTTCGTGCACGAGCCCGGCAAGTCCAGCGGCGAGGCGCTCCTCAAGGCGCTCGGCGCCGCGGGCACCATCCCGTTCGCCGAGCTGTTGGTAAGCGATGGAGCCCATGCACACGTACGTGCACGTGCTAGCATTTTTTTTCTTGCAGATTTAGTTCAACCCACATGCGCTAGCATATAATACTCATGTCAGATTAGCTAATCCTTCCCCTTTGGAAACCTTTTCCTCGCAATCTTTTCCTAGTGATAGGATGACAAGAGATATCATTGTCCTGCTTACGCAAGGAAACAACGACCTATCAATATACAGTAACAGCACAATTAGATTGCACTGCATGCATGTTTAACTATACTAGTGCTAGCATCCTTTGTTTATTAATAATAACATCTTCCCTTTCGGACGGTTAGATTCCTTTCGCCGGCTGACTAGCTAGTAAGCTCGAATTAATAATTTCATTTCAATTTGTCAAAAAATTAGACAGGTAAATACGCACGTACCTGTGCAAATACTTACTACAGGTGTTTCTTACCCACACTTGTGTGCAGGTTTCCGCTGATAATGCTATCGGCGCAGAGATGGGTGGTCTGCCGGTCGTAGCAGCACGGGACAAGGTGGCGTTCGCGGCACAGGTGAGCCGCAGCCTTCCTCTCGTGGGACTGGTTGCCGCCTCGTCGGCCGTCGCAGGGCTCGCCGCCGGCACGGTCACCCCGGCGGTGGGCTTCGGGCTCTTCCTGCTATTCCTCGGTGGCCTCTCCCTCGTCACCCTCCTTGTGACTGGAGCGTAGCAAAGCATGCCATAATGAGCAAACCAAGGATGATATAAGTACGGACTGTTGTTGACTCGATGGGTATCATTCGATGCATGATCAGATTTCGTACTCAGTTCGTTGTCTGCCTTTCATCTGTGTTTTTTAATAAGGCTCTGTCCGGTTTGTTGGAGTCATGTCGTCAATGAATTGTCTATCTTTCAGCTGTGTTTTATAATATGGTTCTCTCTGGTTTGTTGGGAGTCATGTCTGTTAGAATTGATCTCAGGGGATCTGGCCCAACGGCCAAATCCCCTCCCCCCTTAATCGCGCCCTGATCGGGGGCGTCCAGCACTAATGCTGGTGGGCCTCTGTCGCATGCGCTATATTAAAGAGGTGGAGGCCGGGGCGGCACACATCACGAGGTTGACCGTGCCGCCGCCAGCTCCACCGAAAACCCTAACCGATCTAGAGGGAAGCGCTCCAGCGACGGAAAGCTCCACCGGCTCCTCTGCCTCTCCAGATCGCCGCCGCCAGGACTCGCCGCCATCCGGGACACGCCGGCCGCCAGAAGCCGCCGCCTCTCTTCACCGACCGTCGCCGATGGCCACCTCTACTTCTTCCACGTCCAACGGTTAGTCCCCTCTCTCCTCTCGGTTGAACACCAAGAACAAGAACCCTAGTCTAGAGAAAAGGAAAGAGTACCCCGCTAGATCTACCCTAGAGATCCTAATCTAACAATGGTATCAGAGCAACTAGGCTTAGATCTAGATGCGGGAAAAAGAAAAGAAAAGAACAAAGAATCCTAACCCTAGAAAACGGCAAAAGAAAGAAAAGAAAGAGGGGGGCGGGGCTCACGGTTTTCGGGCTTGGCTGCCTCCGTGCGCTCGCGCCGCTGGGGCCTGCCGCGCCACCATCGCGCGCTGCCGCTCTCCTCCGTGCGCTCGCGCCGCTGGGGCCGCCGTGCCCCGCGCTGAGGGGCCGCCGCCGCCGTCGCCTTCTTGCTCGGGGCCGCCCTTGCGATCGCCGCCGTGCGCCGCTTTGCAGGCCGCCGGGTTGTCGCTGCCGCTCCGCCGTCTCCCGATGGCGGCGCCGCTGCCGCCTCGCCGCTCGGGGCCGTCCTCCTCCCGCCGCTGGGGCAGCTCGCCGCCGCCCGTTGCCTTGCGCACGGGAGCCAGCCGCCGCCGCTGCTCCGTTTTTTTTTGGATGGAGCAAGGGGCAATGCCCCTAGGGTTAGGGTTTGAGGCCCAAAGGGGGTTTTGTTCGGCCGAATTTCACTCTCAGCCGTTGATTCTTTTGGATGGCCGAGATCGGGCGAGGAAAATTGGGTCGGCTGTTTAGCCTGCGGGATTTTTGGGCTCGCATGGGAGAAAGAGGCCGCGGGCGCGGTGGCCGGTTGGGCTGCCGTGGGCCAAGTTTGGCCATTTGAACAGTAATTCAATTTAATGAATTTAATTGTTTTTCAGAAGCTTTTTTGATGGATTTTGAATGAAAATTGAACCAAAATCTCTGTAAATTTTTGCACCAACGTGTTAATTATTTCCAGAGATTGATGAGTACAGTAATGGTGCTTCTGAATATGAATTATTTTAGAATAATTTCATGTTAATTATTTTTCAGTAGCACCTTAATTGATAATTTGGCTATTTTTTGCTAAATTAAATCTGTCAAAAGTTGAACCAACGGGATATTTTTGACAGAATAGAAAAGTATAGTAGATGCTTCTGAAAAATAGAGAATTCACAGTTTCCGCTGCAAAAGATATTACTGATTGATTTTTCATTATTAAATTCGAACCAACGGGAGAATTTAATTTTGAAAAAAATAGAGATAAATCCCAGATAATTATGATATTATTATTTTCTGACCAACGTTGATAATAACAATATTATAATTTTTAATTGATGATTTTTATGCATTATTTCTATTTCTGCCCAACGGTGATGTAGATTTAATGTATAGATAAAATTGATTTAAATTGTATGTCGTATTTTGACCAATGTTGGAAATAAGGCATATAATTTTGCTGTTAACAGTATTATAATTTTAATTGATGATCTTATGCATTATTTCTATTTCTGCCCAACGGTGATGTAGATTTAATGTGTAAACAACTGTATGTTTTAATTTTAACCAACGTTGAAACCAAGGCATGCAGTTGTTGTTATTATGTTTAATTGTTCTCATTGTATATGAATTGTGTCGCCACACCGTGTCCCACAGAGCCTGTGGCACCGGTGAGGGATAAAAATGAGGCTGATGCTGTTTGGCAGAACAGACAGAGGGACTATGCTCCCATAAAAATGTCATATGATCTTGATCATAAAAAGTGGGTCACTACCAACAAGAAATGTTTGGCTGTGATAAAGAACACGATTGAGCCTGCAATTGTGGGCTCAATCGCAGAGTGTGACACTGTCACAGAGTATCTTGAGAAAATAAAGAATCAGTTTACTGGCTCTTCAAAGACTTATACTACACAGCCGATTAAGCAGCTTGTGACAGAAAGGTACTCTGCTGATGGCAGTGGCATAAGAGAGCACATACTAAGGATGAGCAACTTGGCATCCAAGCTTAAACCAATGGATTTGGCTCTCAAGGATGAGTTCCTTATTCATTTGATTTTTTGCTTCCTTGCCGAAAGAGTTTGACAACTTTGTTGTCAACTACAACATTGATAGCCCGAAAAATGGGACATAGAAAAGTGCATAGCTATGTGTGTGCAAGAGGAGGAAAGAATTAAATCCTCACATGGTGGTTTCTATCAACTATGTGAAGGACAACAATAAAAGAACTTCAACAGTAACTCCTTCTCAAAGAACAAGGGAAAAGCCCCTGTCTATCAGCCTCAACAGAATAAGTTTGCAGTAGACAAAGATCAGTGTCTTCACTGTTAAAAGACGGGACACTACAAGAAGAACTGTCCCGATTACTTAAAGATGATAATGGCAAAGAAAGGTGAGAACATTGATGTGAATGTCGTATGCGATAATGAGAACGTCGCGTGCGAGAAAGTGATTGAATCCTCGTCTCAAATGAAGACAGAAAACGAAAGAGAACTCATAATGAATCGTCGAAATTATGGCACTGTCGTTTAGGCCATATTTCGAGGGGGAGAATAGAAAGACTAGTTAAGAATAAAATTCTTCCTCTATTAGAGTTCTCAGACTTAGAACAATGCAGAGAATGCATCAAAGGAAAATATGTAAAGAAAATTAAGAAATACGCTAAAAGAAGCATAGGAGTTCTACAAATTATTCACATAGATATTTGTGGTCCTTTTCCTGTGAAAAGTGTGGATGGATATGACTCGTTCATAACATTCACAGATGATTACTCCCGTTATGGATATATTTATCCAATCAAAGAAAGGAATGAAGTCTTGGATAAATTCAAGATATTTAAGGCTGAAATTGAAAACCAACACGATTTAAAGATTAAGATAGTCCGATCTGATCGTGGGGGGGAGTACTACGGTCGACATACCCCATATGGACAAATTCCTGGACCTTTTGCAAGGTTTTTACAGGAAAATGGAATAGTGGCCCAGTATTCTACACCGGGCGAACCTCAGCAAAATGGAGTAGCTGAAAGACGCAACCGTACCCTGATGGATATGGTGCGAAGTATGATGAGCTATTCCACACTGCCATTGAGTTTATGGATGGAGGCGTTGAAAACCACTGCCATTCATATTCTCAACAGAGTGCCTAGTAAATCGGTGCCCAAAACACCGTACGAGATGTGGACAGGGAGAGTTCCCTCACTAAACCACTTACGTGTGTGGGGGAGTCCTGCTGAGGCTAAAGTATTTAACCCAAACCTTGGAAAACTTGATTCCAAAACAGTAAGTTGTCATTTCATTGGCTACCCTGAAAAGTCAAAAGGTTATCGTTTCTACTGTCCAGACAGATATACAAAGTTTGTAGAAACGAGACACGCTGTCTTCTTAGAAGATGAAATGATGAGGGGGAGCATGGTAGCTCGAGAGATTGACCTTGAAGAGGAGCGGGCGTTTGCGCCCACTCCGATGATTCAAGAGCCATTCTTTACACTACCTGCTGTCGCTACACCGACGGTGCAAGACACTGTGGTGCCAGCACCTGTTATTGTTCCTCCCGTGGCAACAATGAATGAGAATGAAGAACCTGTTCTTCAGGATCATATAGAACATATTGTCACAGATGAGGGGGAGCAACAGCAGCCTCAAATAGTAGATGTACCAAATGAGGAGGCCCCGAGGAGGTCTCAAAGAGTAAGAAGATCAGCTATTTCTGATGATTATCAGATTTATCATACAGAGGAATTTCAAATGGAGGATGATCCCACCTCATTTGAAGAAGCCATGAAAAGCGAAAATTCCTCAAAATGGCTTGAGGCCATGGAAGAGGAGATGAGGTCCATAAAGACTAATAAAGTCTGGGACTTGGAAATTATTCCTAAAGGAGCCAAAACAGTAGGCTGTAAATGGGTCTACAAGACAAAACATGACTTCCAAGGGAATATAGAAAGATATAAAGCGCGACTTGTGGCAAAAGGCTTTACGCAAAGAGAAGGGATTGATTACAATGAGACATTTTCTCCAGTCTCATGTAAAGATTCCTTCAGAATCATAATGGCATTAGTAGCACATTATGATTTAGAGTTACATCAGATGGATGTAAAGACGGCATTTCTTAATGGGGATCTGGAGGAAAATGTTTACATGGCACAACCAAAAGGTTTTGTCGTGGAAGGAAATGAAAGAATGGGATGCCGCCTAAAGAAATCGATTTATGGGTTAAAGCAAGCTTCAAGACAGTGGTACTTGAAGTTTGACAGTACAATAAGAAAATTTGGGTTTAAAGAGAATGTTGAGGACAACTGTGTTTATGCAAAGTTTAAAGATGGGAAGTTTATCTTCCTAATCCTGTATGTGGATGATATCCTACTAGCTAGTAGTGATGTTAGTCTGCTACTGGAGACAAAGAAGTTTTTGTCCTCAAACTTTGATATGAAAGATCTTGGTGAAGCTTCGTTCGTTCTAGGGATCGAAATTCACCGGGATAGAAACAAGGGGATATTGGGACTGTCACAAAAGGCATACATAGAGAAAGTCTTAAAGAAATTTGGTATGCATAAATGTAGTCCTTCACCTGCACCTATAGTCAAGGGCGACAGATATGGAGATTTTCAATGCCCCAGGAACCAGTACGAGCTCGAACAAATGAAATCGGTTCCATATGCTTCAGCTGTCGGAAGCTTACAGTATGCTCAAGTGTGCACACGCCCTGACTTAGCATTTGTTACCGGGTTACTTGGCAGATTCCAGAGCAATCCTGGAATAGAACATTGGAAATTGATAAAGAAAGTCTTGCGTTATTTGCAAGGAACAAAAGGCCTCATGATGACATACAGAAGATCAGATTCACTCCATATAGTGGGGTATACAGATTCTGATTTTGCGGGAGATGATAGAAAATCTATATCCGGATATGTGTTCACTCTCGCTAAAGGAGCTATATCGTGGAAAAGCTCAAAACAAACCGTCACTACATCGTCCACAATGTATGCCGAGTTTGTAGCATGTTATGAGGCTACGGGGCAGGTGAACTGGCTAAAGAAGTTCATACCCGGTTTAAAAGTGGTTGACGACATCAATAGACCACTTAAGTTGTACTGCGATAATGAACCCGCAGTAACGTATGCCCACAACAATAAGTCAAGGGGTGCTGCCAAACACATTGACATAAAGTACTATGTTGTGAAAGATAAAGTTCGGGATCAAATTATAAGTCTTGAGCACATAAATACCGCAAAGATGTTGGCGGATCCGCTTACTAAAGGCTTACCACCCAACGTGTTCAGAGAACATGTAGCCGGCATGGGTTTAAGGGAAAGCCTATGATTCCTGGACTAAAAGATGGCCCAAAAGATTAAAGTAACTATTTCAGAACAGAGAGGTGTATTGTAGCTGTTGAATCTATCGGCGATTGACCGTGACGATGAGACATGTTCTATGCACTAATTTGTGATGGAATGTGCAAAGTCAAAAGTAATTAAAGATAAAGTAAAGTTTGAGATCAAGGGGGAGAATGTTAGAATTGATCTCAGGGGATCTGGCCCAACGGCCAAATCCCCTCCCCCCTTAATCGCGCCCTGATCGGGGGCGTCCAGCACTAATGCTGGTGGGCCTCTGTCGCATGCGCTATATTAAAGAGGTGGAGGCCGGGGCGGCACACATCACGAGGTTGACCGTGCCGCCGCCAGCTCCACCGAAAACCCTAACCGATCTAGAGGGAAGCGCTCCAGCGACGGAAAGCTCCACCGGCTCCTCTGCCTCTCCAGATCGCCGCCGCCAGGACTCGCCGCCATCCGGGACACGCCGGCCGCCAGAAGCCGCCGCCTCTCTTCACCGACCGTCGCCGATGGCCACCTCTACTTCTTCCACGTCCGACGGTTAGTCCCCTCTCTCCTCTCGGTTGAACACCAAGAACAAGAACCCTAGTCTAGAGAAAAGGAAAGAGTACCCCGCTAGATCTACCCTAGAGATCCTAATCTAACAATGTCATCAATGATGCATGTATTGAGATCAAACTCATTCCAGTTTCGTTTAATTTGCATTTGCCTTTGACCTCGGTGAATTTTTCGATTCAATTTTAACCCATAACACGTAAAAACAACTCTGCAGGAGATGTTGGGTAAATCAGATCAGCCGTCCTTCCTCACACAAGAGGAAAAGATCCAAAAAGGAGAAGGATAAACCCAATCTCGCTCCTGGCCCCTAGTGCAGTAGAGGACACGGACACTTCTGTTTGCCCGTTTGGACTTTAGCTAGTTGACAACTGTTAGAATTGCATGGGAAATACAATTATATTTTAATCATAATCATTATAGTAGTATAGTAAATATACTCTATTTTTAAATATAAATATATGTATTATAATATCTAACTTGTAATTGCATGAGCAATTTAGCTAGCTATGGTTAAAGTTTGAAATTGTTGAATACCTATTCTACGGCGATCAATATTTAGAGACAGAAGGTGCCTAATCCAAGCTGTGTATCCAAGGAGCAATACGTGGGTCCCACGCATGCGAAAACACAGACTTAAATTTCCATTCCGAGTCCAACCATAATCCTATGATAAGCGCGGTAACCCTACTGCTTGCTAGTTGTTTTGTGTTGGTTTTGACATGAACCGACTCGACCAGTGGGTTTTTTTTTGGCTGCTTTGCTTTTTTTCCCGAAATAATTCATTACTCATATCATCACGGATACAATCATGTACTAAATAATTAAAAAAATTCAGTGGCTGGTTAAGCCAAGTACATCATCTATTATATACTAAAAGTTGATGACATATATTTTTATAGTTGCTAAAAAAAGAGAAATAGCTAGAAATTCTCACAGATTAAGGAAAACATCTAGCTTTTAATTTAGTGGGCTCTAATATTAATAACAACATCTAACCATCTATAGTGCACATAGCAGATAGATTAATTAGATTAGTCTGATATAATCTATAACATATCATGTGAAAGAACTCTATATGAAACAAACTCTAGGTTTTAAGGGAAGTTTTTAAAAGAACTCCAGCTATTAACGAGTCCTTCCATGAAACATCAAGCGGAATATATGTTTCGATTAAAAGAAAAATACCACAACATCTATTGAAGTATAAGTGAATTGTCTGTCTTTCCTCATCAATTTGGTGCATACAACTAAATATGATATCGGAATCAAAAGGTCTTGGGTTCAAGACTTGACTGGCGTAATTAAAAAAATAATTGCAACCCACTTCTATTCCATACCTAGGCCTAAGAGAGCCTACAAGTGAGGAGAAGTGTTGAAGTATAAGTGAATTGGTATTATTATGGCATCTTCCGGTACCGATGCACATGCACATGTGACCAGTCTGTGTAAGAACTGAGGAAGAAGTGCAATCTACAGGTGTGAGATGGATTTAACTTTGAACTCTTAAGTATTTCGCATTCTAATGTACTCTCTCCATCGATTTGATTTTTATAAGTTCTCCCCACATTTCAATATTCGAACTTTGTAAAGTTTTTATCAGCAATATATTTTTGGGTAACACAAAAGTGATATAGTTGGATTCATATTTTAAGACACTTTCTTATGATCATGCATGATTTTTCATCTACGAACAATACGTTGTCAAAGAAATTAATGGTCAAACTTAAATTTAGGAGACCACACCAAGTCAAACCGTGTCTTATAGAAATAAACTGTTGAGAATTAGACACTAAGATACATGTTCTATGGATGTTGTGCTGATCCGTTTTCAAGTTTGCAAGGCAGCCAGTTCCAATTTGCAGGACACAAGCTTTCTGAACACTGATGTACATGCAAGCAGAATTTCTGAGTAGTCGAGGAAAATTTACATTTGTATAAATCTAGCACAAATAAGAAAAATGAGAACAAAAAATATAAATACAATGGAAAATGAGAACCTTCTTCTTCAGTTTGTGATTTTTTTTATTTTCAGCATGCCAAAATTACATTGATGTGCCTGAGAAAATATGTTGCCAAAATGCATAACTTTTTGATAGAATTTTTCTTACTGCCAAAATGCATAATTTTTGATAGAATGTTTCTTACTTTGTGATAATTTATATAGAGCTAGTTACCCGCGGGCAATCGGACTAGTTATCTACTAAAAAGGGCTTGTAATCCGGTGTTTGCTGTTTGTCTGCTTTGCTTGGAGATGATGCCGATGCCGTGTGAGTTTGCTCTCACTAGTCTAGTCGTAATCTGTACCAGGTGTGAATTGGTGAAGAGAACAAATTTGGAGGGATACGTGCATTGCGAGTGAATATACATGTATACCTTTTTTTTTCATCTATGCTAGCTGGAGTACTACGCTATCTGGTCTGGAACACTAACTACAATGATCGTGGTCGTTTGGATGTTACCGAGGTAGAAATGGTCTCTACTTCATTCCACCGTAAAAAACCGTTTAGGAGTCATTGCCACGGTATTTTCTCACTACCTGCGGATGAAAAACCAGTAACAAAGTGATTATTCGTCGCTGCACAATTGTATCTACTAAGGTTCCCTATGTTGACGTAATATTTGTTGTTATGCAGGGGTATTTTCGTAATTTTCCAATTGAGAAAAAGGAAAAGAAATGAAAAAAATTGCTGGCGGGGCCCACCTGTCGGTGAGCCGCACGAAGAGATAAGGGGGGAGACGCAATCTCTTCCTTGAGAGAGCCGCTCGTGCGCGTGGGCGTGCGATGGCTTGGGCTGGCGGTTGGGCTTCGGCCAGATCTGGCGAAGCGGCGGCCGATTTTGGCGGCGTGTGGAGAGGCAAGCGACGGAGGCGCGGGCTGGCCCGGGTTCCTCGGAGCCCGCTGCTCGTGTCACCTCCTCGCAGACCCCGTCCCTTCTTCAAAAGGCCCGAGCTCTCCATGGTGAAACATCTCTTCCGATCTGGTTTTTGCTCTCTGGAGCCTTCTTCTTCCTCTCCGTTTTTGGGTTGTGCGGCGGTTGGAGGCTTCGGCCCCATCTCCGATTGAGGGCTTTTTTGCTTCTGGTTTCAGCTGCCCTTTGTGGGGGTGAGTGGATCTGGAGGGTGAAGCCTAACTCGAGGAGAGGGACGAAGAGAGTGACGACTCTCTGCTGTTCTTGAACGCACTCAGCCAGTGCGCACATTGAGGTCTTGTGCGGCGCTACCCTAACCTTCGACTCCGGCATCGGGCATCTGAGGTCAGTGAGGGCTTTATATCTTCGAAGGCCACACTCCTCTTCTTCATCGGCACAGAGGGGTGATAGGTTTTCTGGGACAGCGATTTCATCGTGCCTTGCGCTGTTCTTCAAGTTCCTATTCGGCTTGATTGTTCCTGGATGGTTTTGAATACCGTCTGCACTGTGAGTATTGTTGTTTCTTTGCAAACTTTGTCGGCAGTATCTGTTCTTTAAGTTCTATTTAAGAATAAGAACCGGTATATGACATGTTTGCTTGTGGGCTTGGATTACATGCTCTGTGATGAACTTGAATATCTGAAATAGATCTTGATAACAGGATTAGGTTTTGGGCTCTAGTGATTTGTTATCTACTGTCCACACCTTGTTGTCTTTCGGTTGATTAGATCTGTTCATATGCAGTTGAAATCTTGCTGTGCAGTAATTATTTTAGTTGCTTCAGAAGAGATTCTTTCTTTTATCATGTTAGTTCTGGTATATGCTGCATAATGAATCTCTGGTAGATGCTGCATGTTAAAATCTGAGACTGTTTGATTACTGCTTATAATATTACTGACTGTGAACATTTATACTGAAAGACAGAAGTTGATGTTTTCTGTATTTGATCAGTTGTGACAGTAGAAAACATATTTGCGAGCTCATAACCTGATTTCTGGTATTAGATCATTTATGGAGAGTATGGAAATTCGCATGAGAAGGCTAAGATCTATGATCTTGTGCAACTCTGTTCTGAGAGCAATGTTAAAACAATTAATTTGTTATATGCTAGATTTAATTGTTTTACTGCTGCTAGGACTGATTTACATGTTATTTTTAGCAGCCTTGAGTTTATATTCTTTGAATATATACATGGATATGAATGGCAAGATAGAATTTCATGTTTATATGCAATTTATGTCGTTTATGTTATGCTGGAAATATGTTGATTATTTACTTAAATTGGTTGGAATTAAATCTGAAAATATGCTTACACCGCACATTTTACAACAATATTTTGCATTAATCATAGATGAAATAGCGAGAAAACATATTTTGACACTATAAATCTAGTAAACGGTGATGAAGCAAGCTCATAATTAGCACTAAAGTTCGTCGCTAAAAGGGTAGAATCAATGGATAAGCCTATTTGCTGGTTGTTTATGTCTTTTTTTTTGACAGGAAACGGCCTTGACCGGTCTGTCGTGACAAACTGTAGTCCAGAGCACCAAGCCGTGCGTCCCAATGGGTGGAAGGATCGTCGTTATTCTTTTCCTGCATTGCATGCTTTGCTTGGAGTTGGAGGAGGGGGTGCCGTCGCTGAGTGAACCAGTCAACCAGGTGTGAATTTTTGATGATCGCTGTCGTTTGGAAGCTGCCGAAGAGTGAGAATTTGCATCTACATCGTGCGACTTAATTTTTTAATTCCCTGCAGAAAAAACAACAACAACAAAGAGGACGTACTACGTAGTACAGCTCGTACGACGGCGATGTGAACTCCTGTTACTTGCTTCCACCACACGGCCACAGCTAGCGCACAGAGCTTTCTGACCCGCCGACGTGGTTCAGCCTGGTCCACAAGTCAGTGACTGTCCCTGACAGTCTCTCTCGCCGTTTAGCGGACGGAGCAGCAGCTCCGGAGTTCCGGTAACCGTGTGGCTCCGGAGTCGATAGATACTTGCAGAGATCACGCCAACCTTTTCTCACTTTGCTCTCGCCTCGAATCGACGCTTTTGTTGCGACATGCTAAGTTTTCTCCCCTATTGCTAGTAGGTTGATGGGTCGCACGCCCGGCACACATGTTTTGGCCTTGCTTGAGCGTCCATAATCGATTTGCAACAGCCCTCGTTTTTCTATTCACTGCTTCAGTGATCGATTTGCTGCTGCAGTTATACTCCATAGCCCATACTACTGTTGACAGTGCGTAACAGGGCCAGCACAGATCAATGGCGTTCCTGGCGGCGGCCACTGGCCTCCTCGTCACCTTGCTTGCCGTCGGGGCGCCGTCAGGACGCTCGGAGGGACCAAAGTACCCTCGGCAGCTGTAACATCCAAGTTTGAAAAAAAATTGTAATTATGAGAAATTTAAAATCTTTTGATGTTTTTCAGCGCTATTTAAAATTTCCGGTATTCATTTGAGATCGTTGATCTGGTTTTGTCAAGCAATTCAAATAATGAAAACAAAAATCTTAGATCAAGAGCCAAAATTTGGGAAATCAATTTGAGCAAAAGTTGAAAAATAAAATTTTCAAATTGGGGAACAAAAAAATGAATGCCACTTGAAACAAAGGGATATGTTAAAATTTTGCATCCAATTATCTGAGCCAAGATTTTAAATTTGAATTCAAATACAAATATAAATCTCAAAAAATAGGAATTTAAAATCTGAAATCAAATTCTAATTTTTTGCCAAATCCCTTCTTTTTCTCTCTCTTTCTCCTTTCTTCCACTTCCAACCAGGCCCCACCTTCTCTTCCTCTCTCTCCTCCTTCCCTCTCTTCTATGTTTTTCTCCCTTGGCACCCGACACCAACACGCCCGCACCGCAACTACTGGCCACACGCCTTGGCCGTGCCTCATGCGCACTATCTACCTCCCGCCGTGTAAGCTCCCTGTTGCGCCCGCATCCCCGCCAGACACGCCGTGCCGCCTGGCCCCAATCGGGTGCGCCGCTTGTAGCCCACCTTGCCAAATGCTGCACCATGTGCCCCTGCTCCCACTATGTGTGCTGCCCCGTCTGGCCCGCATAGTGCGCCACTCGGCCACCCCTGTGTCGGCCACCTCGCCCTATGTGTGCACAACAACACACCACAATTCCCTCCCATTGTTCCCCCTCTTACATCCCCCCAAGCCGAGCTCGACTCCTGTCCATGCCATGATCGCACCCGCCAGTCTCACCTCTCCGGTGATCATCTCCGCAAACCACTCGAGTCCAAACGTGTTGCCGGACGTCTACTTCACCCCCTCCGGTTTAATTGGAATTTCGTGCATGGAGCTCACCGGAACATCGCTTCTTCCCCGGCTTCGGCCGGAATCATCTCCACCACCGCCATTCCTCCTCCGGAGCTTCTCCCTCCAATTCCTCCCTCCTAGAGCTTCACCACAGCAAGCCAGACCTTCCCCCACTGCCGGCCAAGGCTTCCATCTACCCCAGCTCGCCGCCACCGACGACCTACCCATGCCGCCCTGGGCTCACACCCCCGTCCTTCTCCAACGCCTCTCCGCCTCCACAGACTACACGGTATACATCTTTTAACCCTACTCGTGCCCTTGCTTGTCATAGCGGACACGCACGCAGTCGAACAACTACAAAGTCGTTTACGACCATGCCTCGTCGCAGCAAGTCGATAGTCGAGTCATAGCGGACACGCACGCAGTTGAAGGACCATGAAGTCGTTTATGATCATGCATTGTCGCAGCAAGTCGATAGTCGATAGTCGAAAGTCTCAGTTACGACTTACGACTTACCGCAGTACCTGCACTCGTCCCTCTTGGGGTTGTTAGGCCCGCTGCGAGAATGAGTCTCCTTGCCATTGCTCAAGGAATCTCGCCCGTGGGAGCCACGCGGCCTGCCACGGCGCGTGGAAGAGTTACTGGACGTCGATCCATCTCAATCGCGTGCCTGTGCCCGTGCCCACCACTTCTCCTCCGTGAGGAGCAGACGGGTTCCCTTGTCATCGGATCCACGGTTGGAGTAGCGCTATTCCACTGCTCAAAATTGACCCGTCACCTCTTTGATCAAGAGGGCACTGACGTCAAGGAGTGTCTCTATGGAAATGGCCACTTGGAGGTAGCGGTTCGGGACAACCTACAGGAGTTTCTTGATCACCTCTTCCTCCCGGATGGGATCGTCGAGCAGGTGGAGATTGTTGGCAAGTCCAGAGATCCTCATCGAGAAGTCATCAATGGACTCACCGTCTTTGAAGGAGATGCTGCCGAACTCCTTGCACAGTTGCTAGGCATTGGCTTCGCGCACGCAGTCGATGCCCATACGCATGGTCTTCATGGACTCCTAGGCAGCTTTCACCATGAGCTTGACGACAAGAGTCAATAGCATCTCAGCCGGCACAACGTGGAGAATTGCTGACAGGACAAGCCAGTAGTCGTGGTAGTCTGCGTTATCAGTTTTGATGGCCTCCCAGAGACCAGCACCCAGCCATTGTAGTTCATTCGCGTGAGCATGGTGTAGACAATGGAGCCTGAGGCCTCCTTGATGATGTGCTGGACGACAAGTGCATGGCCATCGTCGCCACGGTGTTGCAGTCGGCGCGGAGAAGGCGAGCATGGCCGGCCTTGCCGTGGAGGAGTCATCGACTGCCTTGCTGGCGGTGCCCACGACGAAGACATGTCTTCCAGATGATTAGCGAACACAGGCTCTGATACTACTTGTCACAGTGGACATGCATGCAGTCGAACAACCATGCCTCGTCGTAGCAAGTCGATAGTTGAAGTTTCGGTTATGACTTACAACTTACGACTTACATTTTATGACCTATGACTTATGACTTCCGACTTCCGACTTCCTCAAACACTCGGGGATACGCATGAGACACTGAGGGGAAACGCGAGGATTTGTGCTGCTCGACTGCCGTAGCTTTTCTTAGGACTCTATTTAAGCATCAAATGAGTACAGATCATGGCCAACATAGACCCCCTTATGCACATGCCATGATTTACACAATTCATGCCATCCCACGATCGGCCATGACGCATGACTACTAACTGAAATCGAAAAAGAAGCAACCGTCCTGCGTGAATGAGCACGCTTCGAACATCTGACGCGTATGACCAGAGGCCATGCCCAACTACTAAACTCGTTATTAACAACTTGATCAATCGTCCTAACATTGCTCGCCTCCCTTTTCTCCTCCTTCCTCACCGGTCACCACTGCCATGACATAATTAGAGGTTAAAGTCCCGAAGAAGCGACAGGTCGAACAAGATCAAGATTCGGATACAGACAAAGATCAAGAATTTCAAGACAATTGACTGAGAAGGTTTTGAGTAAAATCAAGACTACAGTAAATTAAGCAAGCCAAGTCATTACTTTGATCATATCGCACATACCTTTTGGATGCAAATTATTTTATTTGAAAATATCAAATTGCATACTTTACTTTGTTATGTAAATTATATTCACACTTGTTCATATTTAATTTTTTATAGATAATTGCTTAACTATACCCCACTTCTTAGCTTCGAACATGAACCTTTGTTGCCCTAGAATTAATGGTAACCATACTAGCTATAAATTGTATCTAAGTGCTATGCTTAGTCATGCATGTCCTGATAGTCCACCTATGTTTTCGTTTCCGTTGCTGCTTATGATGATTTTGGCCTAACCACTCCATGTGTAAATTATTACGGGTGTGTCTAGGCATCATCCGGATGTTTTCTTCCTATCAATCATCCAGATTTAGGACCGTTGGATTAGAGATCCAACGGCCCATTTTTCTGGAGGGGGAGGGTTTTTTAGAGGAGGGGGAGATTTTTTTTGGAGGGAGGAGGGAGAATTCATTATCGTTGGATCTCTAATCCAATGGCTATAAATCTGGATGATAGTTAGGAAGAAAATATCCGGATGATGTTTATCAACACCCAATTATTATTGCATTATTTATTTTTTCACAAGATATAATTTTGATATACAGTATTGTATCTATGAGCACTATCTACTAATTAAGAGAATAGTACGATGGAAACCACAGAAAATTCTGGATTAGCAAAATCCAAATTCGACAGCAACTATGGTCCGCTCCTCAGCCTTGTCGGTGTTCTCGCCGGCGTCAACCTCATCGCCCTTGGCGTCTTGGTGACCGACAGCCCCGCAGCCTTCAGCCGCTCCACCACTTCCCGTGGCCTAGCTTCGTGCAAGGCGTACGTTCGTAGCAATCTCGCCTTCATAGGAACAGTCGTGGCCTCGTCGGCCGTCACGGCGGTAGTCGCCGGTGACCCCAGCCCGGTGTTCTGCTTCGCCGTCTCCACTCTGTACTTCATCGGGATCTCCCTGGTCACCGTCGGAGTAGTTCTTGGCGGGTGCAGTTCTCCATGACATATGTTTTTGCGTTTCTTGAATCGGTGGTGTTCCTCTGGACCCTTTTACTGTCCGATCGGGGATGAGCCGCGCGCGGCGCCTGCTCCTTCGATTGGACAGGGGGTTGCAGGCGAAGATCATCAATTGAAGAAACGCAAAATCATACTCCCACTACTACAGAAAGCCTAATAGTAGACGGCCAATCACAGACGGTTTGACAAAACCGTCTGTGACCAACACTACCACAGACGGTTTTAATTTGGACACTGTCAGTGTTGGCGGCGTCGGGGAAAACGCGTATCACAGACGGTTCTTAACTATGAACCGTCTGTGATAATTTAGTATCACAGACCGTCTGTATTAAAAACCGTCTGTGATGATCCCAGATTATCACAGACGGTTTTTAATTAAAAACTGTCTATGATAAGCTGGTTATCACAGATGATTTTTAATAAAAACTCGTCTGTGATAATTCACAGACGGTTTTTTTATTAAAAACCGTCTGTGATAATGGCAGTGGGCATTTATTGCGCTGCTTAGACCGCATCTGACTTCATTTCGATCCAGATCTAGCTGGTGCTTTACTCTTTCGCTGAGGAGGCAAGCTTGGCGATTTCAGACCACTTAATTTGGTGGGAGGAGGCAGATATTGAGCTTTGAAGATTTATACTTTCCTGGTTGCTCTAGATATGGTTAGTAATGAATTTTATTTTTTCTTTGCATGCATTACAATTTAGGTCTAAGTAATTGGTGAGTGCTATTAATTGAAGATGGTTTGCAAAATTGTTGGTTATATAATAGCTGTTGTGTTTATAATATGAATTGAGCTAGCAAATTAAGCCTCATTGTAATACATGTGGCCGGTATATATGTAGTAAGAATTAGTTAATTTAATTTTTAATACTAAGTTGTTATATATGTACGTAATGTAGGACCGAAGCTGGATGTATGCCGCGAGCCGTGTGAGTGAAGAGTACATTAATAGCGTGTCTGCTTTTACAAGAGCTGCCGAGGAGGATATGTTGAATAAGGGGGTGGAATATATGTACTGTCCATGTACTGACTGCGAGAATTTAAAGATGTTTAAGAACCGAGGGCAAATTGAAGCGCACTTGATTCGGAGGGGTTTCAAAAAGGGTTATACGTGTTGGACCAGTCATGGCGAAGTGAATGATCAAATGCCGTCGGATGACATCGCCGGTGAAGTGAATGATATGCCGCTGGATGACATCGCCGGTGAAGTGAATGACATGCCGCCGGCTGATGTCGATTGTGGTTCGGATTCGGATAGGTTGCACGATGATAATCTGGATCAAATGCTTCGCGATGTAGAAGAGAACTATGATGAGAGAGAGTATGTTAAATTCCGAGGCTTGATGGAGGACTCGGAGAAACCTTTGTACACGTGCTGCAAGTACACGAGGTTGTCGGCCGTGCTTGAACTCTTGAAATTGAAGGCAAGCAACGGTTGGTCCGACAAGATTTTCACGGCGCTGCTAGGTCTTTTAGCGGACATGCTTCCGGAGGGAAATGAGTTGCTTAAAACCACGTATAAAGCCAAGAAGGTTCTTTGTCCGTTGGGAATGGAAGTAGAAATAATACATGCATGTCCGAAGGACTGTATCCTCTACTGTAAATAGTATGCAAACATGCATGAATGTCCGGTGTGCAACGCATCCCGATACAAACGTAACAATCAATCAGATGATGGCGAGGGAACAGAGGCGAAGAAAGGACCTCCTGCTAAGGTGGCATGGTATTTTTCCTATAATCCCCCGTTTGAGAAGGTTTTTTGCAAATCCAAAGAGGCAAAACTGCTGCGTTGGCACTCGGAGGAGCGCAAGAAGGATGGAATGCTAAGACACCTTGCTGATTCCGCGCAGTGGAGAAACATCGATAGGAGTTTTGCAGAGTTCGGTGCAGAACCAAGGAATATAAGGTTTGGACTGAGTACAGATGGAATGAATCCTTTCAGTAGCATGAGCAGCCGACATAGCACATGGCCCGTGACTCTCTGCATCTATAACTTTCCTTCTTGGTTGTGTATGAAGCGAAAGTAAATTTTATTGTCGATACTTATCCAACGGCCAAAACAACCTGGGAATGATATCGATGTGTTCCTAGCACCGTTGGTGGAAGATCTAAAAGTACTGTGGAACGAAGGGGTACAGGTATGGGATGCATACAACCGAGAGAACTTCACTCTGCGCTCCTTATTGTTCTGCACCATAAATGATTATCCTGCCCTTGGTAACCTATCGGGCCATAGTACAAAAGGTGCCAAAGCTTGTACTCACTGTTTAGATGGTACCGAGAGTGTGTGCCTGAGACACTCACGCAAAACCGTCTACATGCGTCACCGCCGGTTCCTTCGGAGGGCTCACCCATACCGCAAGATGAAGAAACAATTTAACGGAGAGAAGAAAGGACGGTTCAGCTCCAAGGCATTTAAGGGGACACGAGGTTTATGATATGGTTAAGGATTTAGATGTTGTCCTCGGAAAGGGACGTAAATTGAGGGCTCATGAGAAGAACACCTGGAAGAAGAGATCAATATTTTGGGACTTACCTTATTGGGAGTACCTAGATGTTCGACAGTGCATCGACGTTATGCACGTAGAAAAGAATGTATGCGACAGCTTGATTGGTCTCTTGCTGAACATTCGTGATAAAACAAAGGACGGCGTCAACGCACGGCTTGACTTGGCTGATATGGACATCAGGCCTGAGTTAACACCGACACACACTGATAATGGACGAACGTACCTTCCCCCTGCATGTTACACTCTGTCCAAGGCTGAGAAAACAGAACTGTGCCAGTGCTTGCATGGTGTCAAAGTTCCGTCTGGTTACTCCGGCAACGTGAAGAAACTTGTTTCGATGCAAGATTTGAAGTTAAATGGCATGAAGTCTCATGATTGTCATGTGCTGATGACACAGATGCTCCCTATTGCAATTAGAAATATTTTGCCGATCAAAGTCCGAGAGACAATCATGAGGCTATGTTATTTCTTTAACACAATTGCTTAGAAGGTCATCGATCCCGAAGGACTAGATGCTCTGCAGGACGAGGTGGTGATGACTCTATGTCATCTTGAAATGTATTTCCCTCCTTCGTTTTTCGATATCATGGTCCATCTCATTGTTCACGTTGTGTGGGAGATAAAAATGTGCGGGCCCGTATTCCTACGTAGCATGTACCCATTTGAGAGGTTCATGGGAATTCTCAAGTCCTACGTACGGAATCGATCTCGGCCGGAGGGTAGCATCGTCGAAGGTTATGCAAGCGAAGAGGTCATTGAGTTTTGTGTCGATTATATGGATCAGACTCAACCGATAGGTGTGCCTCAATCTCGTCATGAAGGGAGGCTGAAGGGTATTGGAACTATCGGAAGGAAAGCAATCACTGCAGATATTGACACGTATACTCAAGCCCATTTCACGGTCTTGCAACACATGACTGAAGTGGCGCCTTATGTCGACCAGCACAAGGATGTGCTTCGGCAACAGAATCCGGAGCGGCCGGATGTTTGGATCATGAGGCAACACAACAGTCGGTTCAACCAATGGTTGAAGGAGCAAATCGCTAGGAGCTCGCCAAGTGAGATGCTGACATGGTTGGCAAAAGGGCCAATATTTACAGTTGTGACATGGCAAGGATATGACATAAATGGGTACACATTCTATACGCGGTCTCAGGATGTAAAGAGCACTAACCAGAATAGCGGTGTCCGCATAGATGCGTTCAGTACTGATGGGTCGAGAAACTCATACTATGGGTTCATAGAAGAGATTTGGGAGCTCGACTACGTGCTTTTCAAGATCCCCTTATTTCGCTGCCGTTTGGTGCATCTCCCACAGGTGAAGGTTGACAAGTACGGTGTCACTACCGTGGACCTCCAACGTGTCGGGTACAAAGACGAACCATTCGTACTCGCCAATCAAGTTGTTCAAGTTTTCTATGTAACCGACCCGGCAAATAAGAAACGTCATGTAGTTCTTCATGGAAAAAGGAGAATTATTGGAGTAGAGAATGTAGTGGACGAGGAAGAATACAATCAATTTGACGAGTTACCTCCTTTTCGAAAAGGCATAAGGGTCGACGACGTCGAACAACGTGACGAAACTAGTTATGTACGCATTAATCATCATGAAGGGCTAGTTTTTAAAGGAAATAAGCAAGTAGAATGAGAAATATGCATATGTGTGATGTATTTGTGAATTTACATTTATGTATACAACAATGCATGTGTGTGATGTATTTGTGAATTTACATTTATGTATATGTGAAAATATGTGAAGAAATACATTGTGTATATGTGAATTTGCATTTATGCTGGTTGGTGTTGTATATGAATGCAGCTGGTTAATTTGTGTTGTGTATATGAATGCGCAGCAGCTGGTTGGTGTTGTCTTAATTACTACAGTCGGGGGGCTTATCACAGACGGTTCTAAAGTAAGAACCGTCTGTGATAGTATGACTATCACAGACGGTTATAAATGTAGAACCGTCTGTGATAGTCATATGATAGTCATACTATCACAGACGGTTCTAAACGTATAACCGTCTGTGATATTGATATCACAGACGGTTCTTACTTTAGAACCGTCTGTAATAAACCTCCTACATATACCCCATATCTAGGGTTTTCCGCGTATCCTGCACTTACTAAATCTCGCCGTCTCCTCGCTCCTCCGTCGCTGCCTCCCCGAGCGCGTCGCCGCCTCCCTCGAGCCCGTCGCCTCCCCGAGCGCGGCACCACCTCCTCGAGCCCGTCGCCGCCTTCCCCGAGCCCGTCGCCGTCTCCCTCGAGCCCGTCGCCTCCCCGAGTCGCCTCCCCCGAGCGCGTCGCCGCCTCCCCGAGCGCGGCACTGCCTCCTCGAGCCCGTCGCAGCCTCCCCCGAGCCCGTCGTCGCTTGCCCGAGCGCGGCACCGCCTCCCTCGAGCCCGTCGCCGCCTCCCTCGAGCCCGTCGCCGCCTCCCCCGAGCCCGTCGCCTCCCCGAGCCCTCGCCGGCCACCTCCCCTGTGCAAGTTTGTTAATCTTCCATATACTGAGATTGCCTGTGGGATTTATAGTTGCTCGATGATGATAAATTCATATACTGAGATTGCCTGTGGGATTTACAGTTGCTCGATGATGATAAATTCATATACTGAGATTGCCTGTGGGATTTATAGTTGCTCGATGATGATAAATTCATATACTGAGATTGGTTCATTTGGTCTTTGAGCTCTAATAGCTGTCGGTTCATGCAGTTTTCAGGTTATAGACTGAATTATTGGGCAAAGATATTAAATTGATCTGTTAGGATTTAATCTTGACAAGTTAAAAGACTAAATTATTGGGTAAAGATAACTTGTATGGTCTTGATCTGTATGAATACTGCTGTCTGAATATATGCATGCTGAATATATCTTGATCTTGAGATTGTAGGGTTTGTATCTAGAGCTCAAAAGACTGAATTCATTATTTGACATAACCAATCAAGGAAGAGTATATGATTTAGTAGCGGGACGGCCAAGATTAATCTTGTGCAACCCTATAATTTGAGAGCACAAATTAATCAATTAAAACTTGAGCTTGTTGCTAGTCTTAATTGATACATGCCTTTTACATTGTCATACATATTCATGTTTAGACTGTTATTGATTCTATTATTGATGCTTGTTGCTTCATATATATGCCACATAGACCTTCAAAGGGCATGAAGCAAGTAACACATTCTAGTGTATCTTGTTCAATGAACCTGATACACTAGTTTGTGTCATTTGCTTCATAGAACTTTGTTTAGAGACCTTGTAGTAATAGTATATGCCACATAGACCTTCAAGGGGCATGAAGCAAGTGACACACTCTAGTGTTCCCTGTTCAATGAATCGGGTACACTAGTTTGTGTCATTTGCTTCATAGAACTTTGTTTAGAGACCTTATAGTAATAGTATATGCCACATAGACCTTCAAGGGGCATGAAGTAAGTGACACACTCTAGTGTATCCTGTTCAATGAACCGGATACACTAGTTTGTGTCTCCTGTTCAATGAACCGGATACACTAGTTTGTGTCATTTGCTTCATAGAACTTTGTTTAGAGACCTTGTAGTAATAATAGATAGATATTGATTCTATGTATGTATATATGTAGGTATATATATGTATATGTATGTATATACACATATATATGTATTGTAATCGCCTATATTGAGCGAAATAGATAGATATTGCACTTTCTTATCTTATGGTATGGCACTTTCTTATCTTATTCTAATAGACCCATGAATTGAGCAAAATGTTATCCGCGCATTCTTCAACAACATCGCCGGAGGCGTCCGCTTCAAAATCAAGACGCCAAGGAAGAGGGCTATCGAAGAAGCCTGAGGGCCGATTTACCATCACACATGTCGATGTATCTGGGGTCCCTCTCCTTCCTCGCAAAGCAGCAAGCGCATGGAAGAGCATGATTGGAATCGTTGCACGAGAACGAATTGAGATCACATTCAATTCGTGGAAGCACGTGCCTGCGACTCGAAAAAGAGCTGTGGACAGAAATTTTGGCATCGTTCGAGATCCCAGAAGAACACCAAGACGCCGTGCAACGACAAGCCTTCCTAGGGGCGTGCAAAGCATGGAAGAACTTCAAGAGCAAGCTTGTCAAGGACTACGTGGAGAAAGACGAAACGCCCTTTCATAAATACACATTCCTGGAACCACAATGGGAAGAGTTCAAGGCTTCGAAGACGACCGAAGATTTCAAAAGTACAAGTGCGACGCACAAGGCCCTCCAGGCAAAAAACACACACCCCCACAGACTTGGCACAGTTGGGTATGCGGGTAAAATCCCGCAGTGGAGGAGCGAGGACGACCAGGCAGCCCTGCAGGACACCGCCCCGCCATTTGCCAATATCCCGGATGACCGCGCTCGAAATTGGATTAGAGCAAGGTCATCCAGAACGACATCGGGGGACGTATCCTTTCGAAACCCTGCAGACCAGCAAGTGTCCCAGCACCTGGTAAGATATCGATCGAACTACGTAGCTTGTAATTACTCCACAACTTCGTACGAAGTGAAATGACATGTCGTGCTCTTGCAGGAAGAGTTGAGTTTTGAATCTACCCTGGGATCATTCCAGGGAACAAGGGAGAATGATATGCTCTCCGTAGCCCTGGGAAACAAGGAGCACTCGAGTCGTACGAGAGGCCTTGGGCTTTACGTTCCTTGGAAACATGGTTTCCAAGATGACTCCGGAATGTATCAGCGTAGGAAGAGAAACAAAGCCGAGCGTGATGAATAGCTACGAGAAGAGATCAAGGCATCTCTTAGAGAGGAGCTATTAGCTCAGATGGCTGATGTAATCAGAGATGAGGTGCGGAAACAGACAGAAAGTCAGCAGGCCGCTACTGCCGCTCCTGTGCTAGCTAGCCCGCACAACCATCCGAGTAGCTGCGTGTCCAATCCGACGCAAACCAAGGCCAAATTTCCTGTGGACGACATCCTGGTAATAATTATTATCTCTCGAATGCTCGCTCCATTGATAGGCCTATTCGAGTAGCTAATTTTGTATCGTTATGTAGGAGCCTACGAAGTGCAGGCTCCAAGTGAGATATGGCTCCATTCCCTTGTACGCTGCTTGGGGCCAGGCATATTCGTCTGGTATCGGGGCCATGGTGCACGGTCAAGCTTTAGCGCCAGGCTTCGCAAAAGTTAATGTGGATGGTGTGCATGTCAATTTTGAGGTCGTCCCACTACCGAAGCCCCCCAACGACGAGATCGTGACTCTAGGGCAGGCCATTGGAACATTCATCCAGTGGCCCAAAAGCCACATCTCCCTGGAGGCTTCTTCACCGGTGGCAGGACCAGAAGGGCAGTGCGAACCAGAGCAACATGTACTGGTGCCATCTCCAAAAGGGCAGTGCGAACCAGAGCAACATGCACTAGTGCCATCTCCAAAAGGGCAGTGCGAAGTAGAGCTACCTGCACCGGTGCTATCTCCACGGGTGCTATTCTCGGCAAAGCAACTTGCACCGTCTGTACTATTACAGTCGACTACCACAAAGTCGACCTACAGTCGAGGCAGTGGCCATGGCAAATCAAAGACGAAGGATGATGACGATATCCCGTATCTGCCATTGGCCCGCAAATTCGTGCTAGGCGAGCCGATGATATTCCCGGAAGAGCACCTCTTAAAATTAGGACTTGGTTGCCAAAGATTCCACGTTTGGTATATGGAACAGTCCAATAGGTCAGAGGCAGAACGGCGCTCAGGTATCACTGTCAAATTCAAGCCGGAACATTTCGTGCACGAAGCTCACGAATGTGTCTTCGCGGTGACCTTTGACGATATATTTGAACTTTTCACGCTCAACGCTCTCGACGCCTCACTCGTTAGATGCTGGACGCTGTAAGTCTGTACAATCACAGTTTCTGTTCACGTAATACCGATATATGTCACAATTTGTTGCTTTTCTGTGTATATATATATATTCATGCTGACCGAAGCTAGATCATCGAAATCACCAATTGGTTTCCTGGACCCACGCTTGGTCGCCATTGATACCATCAATGAGGATGCATCCTTCGTCGAGAACTATATTACACAAGCACTGCTGGCTCACCAAGATAAGGAATTTGTTCTTATGCCATACAATGAGCACTTCCATTGGATTTTAATTGTAATTATACCAAAATGGAACAATGCTATATACCTTGATTCTCTAAGTAAGAACAAATCTAAGTACACAGCTATCGCCCAAATACTCGATAGGTAAGTATATTGTACATTGTACTCTTTCTTTCCTTCCGAATGACTAATCTAACTTTTTCGAATAACGAAGGTCGTTCGTCACATACGTTGAACAAACACGTGGCTCGACGACAGGGGCCAAGCCCTTGAAACATACTCGCAATTTTCGGGTATTCGTTAGCTACACATTAATTAATCATATACAACACTTAGTAGTAATGCCTCTTGATTTAACACATTCTATTTTTTGCAGTGCCACCAGCAGCAGTCGGGCAACACGTGTGGATACTACGTGTGCCACCATATGAGACTACTCCTCGATTCCACCAAGATCACCAATTCTAAGGTTTGTCAATCTTCCCACATTTATTTCATACATATCAGGTTTTATATGTACGCGCGTTGATATTCCTATCGACAGGCTGCGCCCATCTCTGCATCTGCATTGACACAGCCGGACTTTGCAAAAATTCGAGGAGAGTTAGTTTGGTTTTTGTGGACTAAAGTCATAAGATCAGATGGAGAGTTCCACTGCGCAGAATGATTTTTATTGTAATTCTAAGTGCAAATACAGTGTAGATCTTTTGTAATTGTGTATTTGTTAATGGATATTTTATTTCAATTCAATTAATTGATTTGCTAAATGGATGCTTTATGTTTGTGAAATGAAATGCGTTGTCAATTGGATGTTTTATGTCTGTGAAATGAATTGAGATGTGAAATGTATCTGAAATGAAATGAGATGTGTGAATTGTATATGTTTTATGTCTGTGATTATCTGCTTGTTTCAGAGGGCATGGCTAGCATTTCCTGAGGCTAGCCAAAAAACAGAAATATATTTAGGGGTTGAAGGGAATATCACAGACGGTTTTTACTCAAAAACCGTTTGTGATGATTAGTATCACAGACGGTTTTTAACTAAAAACCGTCTGTGATTATCAGCTATCACAGACGGTTTTTACTCAAAAACCGTCTGTGATAGCTGATAATCACAGAAGGTTCGAAAACCGTCTGTGATGACGTTTTTGAACCGTCTGTGATGACCTTTTCTGTAGTAGTGTCCTATACTAAACTAGTACTGCAGTATTTCTCTTTCTTTCTTCCTTTCTTTTTATTTTTTCGAGGAGTATTTCTTTCTCTTTCGTTGGCTGCTAGCAGTGGCGGAGGACGGGGAAAAAATGAGGTGGGGCGGATCGCCCGCCGCCCGCCGGCCGCCGCCCGCCCGCCGGCCTCCCGCCGGCCTCCCGCGCCGCCCGCCTCCCGCCCGCCTCCCGCCGGCCTCCCGCGCCGCCCGCCTCCCGCCGGCCTCCCGCGCCGCCCGCCTCCCGCCGCCCGCCTCCCGCCTCCCGCCGCCCGCCTCCCCCCACCGCCCGCCGCCCGCCCGCCTCCCGCCGCCCGCATCAAGGTCTGGCGCACGCCAGACCTTGCCCTATCGAGTCCTCCGCCACTGGCTGCTAGTATGCTGCCACTATTTGTGATCGATGGGTACTTCGGTTTTGATTGATTCCAAAGTAGTGTGCGAATGCGTGTGTGTGGTCGTATGCGAGTGTTATCATGCGTGGACGCTTACCTGTTTCTTGTAGTTATAATGTTATATGTGTCTGTAACTTGATAAAGGCAACCATAAACGTGGATGTGTATTGAACATATGCACGCACGTACGTGCCCCAGATAATCGTTGATTTTGTGGGAAAAAATATGCACACATGGTCAACAGAATGCCAAATTCTCACTGTCAGTGCTGTTTTTGCATTCACCATGCAGCAAGGCTAACCTGCAACTGCAAGCAGCTTCCCAAATCTTTTCATGTACAGGACTGTTAATTTCCTCCTCCTGTTTGCATATTAATTACTCTCAATTGGACCAGGATCCCCATACATCGCTTTGTTTTTTCGTTGCGTTTTTCTTCTTTTGACTAGTTGCTTAACGTTGGGCGCCTATCGAAAAAATAAATAAAGCTGCATAGTTGTCACCAAGGTTCCAAAAATCGGAACCGAAAGAAATCCCGGTCGGCGGCCGGTAACGGCAACCGGGCGGTTACCGGAAAAACCAGTCACAATTTGAAAATTAAATTTTGAATTTTGAGATGTTTTGAAATAGGTAACCAGAAAAACCGGCTGGTAACCAGAAAACCCGGAAAAAATCAGTCAAAATTCAAAAATCAAAAATTGCTACCAGCCGATTTTTTCGGTTACCGGTCACCACCGGTAAAAATAGTAACCGGTGGTTACCGGTCAGTAACCACCGGGATTTTGAACCCTGGTTGGCACTTGTGTGCAACTGATGAGTTTGGTCCAACTACACATACATGCGCCGAGTCGTGCGCGATGATGGCAGCGAGGGTTGAGCTCGGAGGTTAGTGGGCTGAGCGAGGTCCTGGAATGCCGGTTTGGGCCCTTTTTACATCTCCCTGGGCTGAATTAGGCCTGGTCTTCTTTAGGGAAGCTGATCTGTGCTGTTCTTGTGAAGCTGATTCGAGGGCATACGTAACAGGAATACACAGAAGGAACCGTGCCTTGCAAGGATACAGGTCCAGGTGAGTTTGGTTTTAGGGAAACTGTGAGTTTGGTTTCGTCGATAAATACAGGTCCAGTCCTTGCAAGGACCACGACGCGCAACAGCATCCTGGCCTCGTCTTCCTCCAGTCGCTTCTTCGCTGCACTGCACTCTCCCCTGTCTGGAGTAAAACTGATACTGTCAGTCATCAACCCTTTGCTTAAGAATCCATTTACTTTGCCAAATTTCTCGTAGCCCATCCCTTTTTTCGGTTATTTTCACCGTCATTGACCATTTGATCTTGTATATATCAACTCCACTAAAAGCATCAGTGGCATTGTGTTTCTGTGTCGCTGTTGCAGTAATTTGTTTCGGATACGACTGGCGGTAACAGGGGCGGCACACGTCGATGAGCTCTGACGGCAGCTGGGTGATTGCTACCGGACTCCTCGTCGCCTTCAAAGACACCTCCAAAATTCATGTCAAGCACGTCAAGGATATAAGGGATAAGTTAAACCACATATATTCTTAATCGTTGATCAACTACGTGCGGTACTATGTAAGTATGCATAGTAGTAAGAAGTCTATACGTTATGAATTATTTTTCAAGTTAATATCTATAGTGATGTCAATCATCTATGACACGAACAAGACTTCATATTGAGCGGACGTGCAATTAAATAGTGGTCCGACTCTGGGGAATGTATATGTAGGTAGGAATCTGCAGGCCTGTTTGGCAACAGCTATGGCTTATGGTTTTTGATTGAAAATTTTAAATTTTAGCTGTTTACGGTACAGATTACGGAGAGAAATACTCACTTGCGATTTTGGTTGGTACATATGTTGGCTTTTAACGTGTACATCGTTTAACTTGTAGACCCTATCTTGAGAAAATACTCCGTTTGAAAGTTAGGTACTATAGCAAAGGCCAAAAGCCATCAGCTTCGGAGGAAAAGCAAGCTCTTCTCCGACAACGCGACTCCCCTGACCTACGTTTTGAGCACGCCCGTGTAAAACTCTGACCGATCGGTGTGTTTACTTAACCCGCTCATTCCCGAATCCTGCAACCTCTCGGTCCCTGGATGAAATGTTCTTGTATCTCGTCAAACACTGAAACTAAAATCCGCGAGGAAGCTAATGGATCGTGGTGCCAACTTACCGTTTGTGGTCTTGACCACATTCAGTTTCATCTTAGTACAAATTGCAGCCAACCTACGCTGCAATTTCTACACTAATCGTAAGTACAAATGGGGTTTTTGGGGTCTTTTACTGTACCAATCAATCATTCAGTTGGCTGTGGCGGATATACAAGTTATTTCGATGTATGTTTGTCTTACGTTATCTTCAACCTTAGCACCCACTCTTGCTTGTGACTAAAACTAAGCTTGCAATTCGATTAGGTTATTCCGTAATTAACTTTCATTGACACATGTAGAGGATTGCCTGCGGCTTGCTCGATTCCCAAATTGTAGTTGATCATTCAAAACCAACTCCAAAAGAGATTGACAAGCTGATGCAGCACATGCATTGAAACTGAATGGCGATTGTTTGCAATGGAAAATGAAGATCGGGTCAAAAAAGAATATTTTCAAATTTGACTAAAATACCAGAAACTAACTTAGATCAAAACCATAACGTTTGAGCGGTGCTTGGAAAGACAGTTTAGGTCAAGGAAAAGCTGACAAGATCAAGATGGATCAAGGCAGAGATGACTTAGTGGATTCAGACTTATGTGTTTTGAAAAATGTGCATAAGTGTAGTGTATGAGTTAAAAACTCGTATGTTTGAGGTTATCAGATTTCCTATTGTGCTAAATGGATAGTATCCACTAAAAATTAGATGGGCTGGCTAGCTCGGCCCGACTATTTAATGGGTTGAGATGAAAACTTGTTGTTAACCATCCAACCTTTCTCTTTTGAGATCAAGTGTTCATATGTTAGGATTAAGGTTTGAGATTTACGTGTTATGGTATACTCTCTTGTTCTAAAGATGGAGTGTCTATAAAAACTTCATCTCTAAGTAGCAGTATATCAATATTTTTTTTATTTCTATGAATCTCTTTTGTGTTGATTGACTTGCTCTTGCCTTGATTGGTTTTTCCTCCTGTCTTCTGTCTTCTTGATCTTGTTGTACCAAGGACGTATAAGAAATGAAGATATCATCTAAAAATCAATCGCTACCCATATAGGCACTTTGATGCAAGTTCATGAAAAACTCAGTTTTGTTTGATTTTATCCTAATCGAGTGATTTCGTGATTCTAGGGTTTTTAGTTTGATTTCTTTGGTGTTCTTACTTACTGTGATATGTAGAAATACATCTAGAGCCATCTTGGTCATCCTCTGCCAATGGACAAGTTATATTCATTGTTTTCTTTTTTGCTCGTTTTTGGTGTGATCTTACTTCAATTTGAAAAATGTCTAGACTTGCATTTCTGCGGTCCATGGATGGAATGGATTCCTAAGACCTTGAGTAAGGTATGTACAAAATTTCACAGCTTTTAGATCATTGGATCAAAAGTTACGTGGATTTTAGGATTTGCAACAATGCTGAATTTGCTGTTCACTTGAAATTACTATTCACAACGGTCAAACCGCCAAGGGTCTGGTCAGATCGCCTGTTTTAGAGGTCAGACCTCTGGTGTTTGCTCCCTTCCTGATTTTGATTTCTTGAGCCATTTGATTTAAGGTTTTGACTATTGGTCCTATGCTTGGTAAGTCCGTAGTTACTTGAGTCAAGGATTAAAAGTATTTAGAGAAAAAATTTTGGATGGCACCATTTGCCCGCTCCATTGCTTATTTATCCTACACTATATTTTTTTCGATCCTTTTGAAGACTTGTTTTTTGTATGCCTAATTCTGGAGACACATCCGTGATGCGTCCTCAATTATTGCCGCCGCATGTTCGTGAATCGTGAGCGGCCACAATTCAATGCAACAGAGCCTAGTAATCCCTCACTGACAGGTGGCCCTGAACGATATGACCATCCAATTAGAGAAGTCAATGAGTGGGCATCATCATTTTCTAATGAGAACCTGCTATATCCATCGAAAGGGCATACGTACTAAGTACGTAGTAGTGATGTGTGTCCAATTAGAGAGGAGCAATTCATTCACCCAAAAATCTGATTCCCACAGGCTAACCTCTCTTCATCTTACAGCTCATTGTGAGTACATACTCATGCTGTACTGAAAGTCGGTACATCAAGTATTACTGTTTTCTAATCTAGTACTGCTTCTTGTGAGGTTTTGATTCCATTTTCCCAAAAAAAAAAAAACTTGTGAGGTTTTGTCTGTTTCCGAGGAAAGAGTCGTAATACCATGATGGTACATATAGGAGCATTTTTAATTGGTCAGTCAGATCAGATTCGTTGATTGGCTTGGAAAGTTACGATGATTGGCTTGGAAAGTTACGAGTGGTTACCCCCGGAGTCCCGGACGGTGTCCCCTGCCTCATCTTTTCTGCAGTGTGACCAGTCGACCAGTGGTCGGCCTTATCGTGTGCTCGTGCGCATCGTGTGACGGTGCGGGCACACGTCGTTTCCCATAACGAAGAAAAGGCAAAGGAAAGCCCGTGAGTCTTACGCATCGGGACTTCGAAGTCCTAAATAAAATGCCCGGGAGGGCCAGCATTACAAGCCCCAAAACAAGAACACGCGTGGGGATTTTGAAGTCTAAATAAAATGTAAAATAAAACTAAAGAAGCCATTACCTATTTAGAACAGATTACTAGCACGTAACGGTTGTTGGAGCAAACATGACTTATCTGGTTTAATCCTATTTACACAAAGTCTCTACTATTTAAAAGATTGAGTTCGTGGTGGTGGTTTATTCCATAGTAAAAGATTGAGTACGTTGTGGTTTATTCCATAGTTCATCTGACACCACCCCTTCACTTGAAATCATGCACCGACAGGTGGGACCAGTCGTCAGCTCCCCCTCTCTCCTCCCACCCCAATGTCTCTCTCTATCTTGCCTCCTCCTCCCTCATCTGCGCTGTGGCGATCTAGGGTTTGTACTTAGCACCCCATCCTAGTCCTCCAGCTCGTCGCCCTCCACTCCCCTCATGCAGTGCCACCACCATTGCTCACCTTCCCACTAACCTATTGCTACCATCGCTCTCCTCCCACTAATCTGCTGCCGCCACCTCTCTTCTGTCATCCCTCTCCCAACACGCAGTGCCACCACCACCACCTCTCTTCTATTGTTGCTCCTCCCCTCAGGCAATGCCGCCGCCGCTCCTCTCCCCAATCTCCGCCGCTGCCACCGCTCCTCCCCTCATGCAACCCCTACTCGCCGCTCCTCCCCTCGCATCCAACACCCTCCACACCTCCCCCTAATCTCCGCCTCCACCACCGTTCCTCCACTCACGAATTCGAGGTACGTAGTGCCGGCAATGGCGAGGCTATCATTGCGGTACGGGGACTACGACGCGCTGCTACAGAGAGTGGAGGAGGCACAGGCGCACACTGAGGCCACCTCCCACACCAACTTCTCCGAGTCCACCGACGCTATCCTCAACCTCGTCTGCACCGACTACGGTAAGCCCTGCTGCTCCCAGACCATGAGATCCCGCACTCCTGCCCCTCCCGATCGAATTCGATCAGATTCGGTGGTTTCTTGATCGAATTCGATGCATTATCATCAGTTCTTGATCCAAATTTTGGTTCTTGATCTGGTGCTCAGGAGGTGGAGCTGCACACCAAGCGCACCAACCACAGAGAGTTCGCGGACAAGACCATGGAGGTGGCCAAGCCCATCGATCTCGAGGCGCTGCAGAAGCTAGCCTCTGAGGCCATGGACACCGATGCCTCGGGAAACAGGGGGCTGCAAAAGTGAGGTTTTGAATTCGAGATAAGCAAAGGGTTTGATCTGTGACAGCTTTTGAGCGTCGAGGAGGGTGTGTAATTGGGGTGTGTTCGGTTATGGCAGAGATGGTTGTGCCGGAGGTGAACAAGGAGATGCTCGTGGACCTTGAGGCGATGGGGTTTGCGACGGCGCATGCCACTAGGGCACTTCACTTCTTCGGTATGATAGCCATAGCATCAACACTGTTATGGTTTTGTAATCTTAGTGGTCGATGCTAATGCAGGTGTTGTACATAAACATTGCCTATGATAAGAACACTTTACTGTGGCTCTTTTTGAGGATGCTTTGGCTTCCTTTGGAAACTGGTGGATAGGGGTTCAATTTCCTCGGTAGAGAAGGACTTGTACTTATTTTAGAAGCCCCTCCAACTGCATCCTGTTGGGATGGCTTCTTATTAGCTAACAATCTCCCAAACTGGGCTGATGTTTCTTTTTTGCATTGCCACAAGTAGGTGATACGAATCATGGAATGACATAGCTTAATTTACTTGATAATCTACACACAGCTTAGAACTCAGCTTTGGAAGCAATCAACAGGCCAAATCAGAAATCTTAAGTATTTTAGTTCTTATGATTTTATTGATTTGGTCGGCAAGTTTTCATCATTTAGTAGAAGCATAGATAGATGTATTTTCCATGAGAATCATCCAAGATTGAGCTGTTATGTAAGTCATGTTAACTGCATAATGTGAAACTAGACATATTTTTCACCCATTTATACAATCCAAATTATTTACTCCGTAGTTGTTACTCAGCGCTTTGGCAAGCTAGAAGATCTACTATAAGTGTAATTGGACATATTTTCTAAACTGTGATACTGTGAACCAAAATGTATAATATGAAAGAAAAGGAAGGCATTATATATGCATTGAAAGCCGAAATGTTTGCTGTGCTTTTGAGGGCTCGCATTAATGTTGAGTTTTGTTCTTAACTAGGTAAATTTCGTTGAAGATGATAATGGCATCAAATCACTAAAGTATGACCAGCATAGGAATGTCTAGGTAATAAATTTTAATGGCATCAAATCACTAAAGTATCTTAATGGACCAGCATAAGAATGTCTAGGTAATAAAATTTTGACCTCTTGCAGTTGTACTTTATAGTGCATTTATTGTGACCACAGTACATCATATTTCTCCAAGCCTAGAAAAAACAAACAATGTCTGACTATTCTACTTTGGGAAATTGCAGTCAATTATTTGATAGTTAGATACGATTTAGAAAGCTAATAGGTACTTGGTTGTCGAAGAAGATATTATAGTGTTTATTTGCTGGAGTCTGGACCACTAGCTTGTTGCCTATTGTCCATTATAATTTTACACACAGTTATTGCACAGTTATCTGCCTATTGATGTGAGCTGTTTGTTGGTAGCTGTAATATCTTGTGATATGTCACACCATTCATATAAACTTGACTATTCATATGGTTAACTCTTGCTCTATTTCATGGTGTATTTTTTGATGCAAGTCTGTACCTTTTCTATTTTGGTTTATATTGCATAGAAAGGGTATTTCATTAACTATTTTCATGTTCTATTTTACGCATGTCCATTTTTGTTTTGGAACTAATTTAAAAATGCAGAAAACTAATTTAAAAAATACAAAAGAATCAATGGCAAGTATCTAGATAAGAGTATATTAATAGGTGTGAGAACTAACCTAGTCTATAGAGACAGTGAGATATCCACAAATTAGGTAGAATATGCATGATATTTGCTATAAATTTTAGTTTCTATTACAACGCATAGGCATTTAGCTAGATAAAAGTATGGACCGTGTGCTATGCATAGTATACCCATCCCACGTGGTGAATTTTGGGCTACATGAGACTTATCTGAACAGTTGATTTTGCGCACGATATGATTTTTAAAGTAGCAAACCTATTTTTAGTATGTGTGGTCACTGGTCGAGTACAAACCCCAGGGATTAATTTCCAGGCTCCTAGGAAGACCACGCTTGATTCTCTGTATGCGGACCGCAGGTTGGTTTGTCAATATAAAAAACGAGAGAATTAAAAGCTAGCATAGTAGTGTCCTAGTGAAATGAACAGAATTTTTAAAGAAAATTGAGATTTCCTTTTGAATTTGATTCCTCTTGATCCCTTGCCTAATTCAGCTGAAAACCTAGCCAAGTGTGCCCTAAATTCCCTGCCAAATCACCCAGCCAACCCTAATTCGTGTTGGTACTGTTCATGGTCAGATATTTACGCCGCCATCCCGATTTTTACCGCCGCTTGAGCTCTCTCTCGCCCTCTTACGCCTTCTCGCACTCTCCCCTCTCTGCCACATAGCTGCTAGCACCTGACAGCCGTACACCCTCCCCTGACAAACTTCTGCCGCAAGTCAACACTGCCGGCTGCAATTCTTTGCCGCCAGGGATGTTTTGGGCCGCCGCTCCTCTTTTGTCTCTCAGCCGACAAGTCGCAAATGTTGACCGCCGCAATGCAACACCGAGACACCACCGCAACCTGCCAACCACCCTGCCGCCAAGGATGAACCTCCCCGAAGCCTCCCGAGCCAACTCGAGTATACGCCTCCCCAATAGCCGACCACCTTAACTCGTCTATAAAAAGCCCCCAAGCCCCCTCCTTTGAGACGCACCGGTGCTCGGCAAACCACCCACGCCCCAATTGCTTCGATGACCCCCATAACTCCGTTGATCGTCGGAATTCCCCTCGTAAGCCCCAAACTCAAATCCTCAAGTAGAGTCAATTTCATTTCAATTTCTCACTCCCGTAGCTCCCTTATAACCCCAAGAACACAATCGAAGCGTCGCCATAGCTAGCCATGCCCCGCAGCTCGTCGGCCACCTTCTCTTCCACTGACCGAAACCACCTCACTGTGGCTAGCCAAATACCGGCCTCCCTAGCCCAAACCAACCCTTCCACTGTCACCCTCTCACCCTAAGGATACTCAAACACCAAAGCTTTGACCCCCTTAACCCATGAAGCTCGCCATTGCTGCCCAAATACACCGAGAAGAAATATCCTCACCGCCGGCGAATGCCACCTCCCCAGCCACCGCCGACCTAAAAAATGGACTCCTTGCATCCCCAGGAACCCATTTATAGTCTCCAATTGCATCGCAATTCCCTGTAGCTCCGCCGGCCGCCGTCGCTCATTTCCCCTGTTCCTGGCTCGCGCGTGTTTGGAGGAGGAAGATGAACAGTAACCTTTTGTTACTGTTCATCCGACCTGATAACCGTTAAACCCAAACCCGTGAGGAATAGTAAGATGCAGTAAGCATAGTAAACCCGACCATTTTGCCCTTGAAGCCGACCCACATAAACAGTAAAAACCCGGTTTAAACGGTAACCCGCCCGCAATGAATAGTAAATACCCGTAGTGAACAGTAAAATACCTGTTATTGTTCACAAAACCCGAAAATGCAAATTTATACCCATTTTGACTGTTTCAACCCCGTCGACCCATTTCACCTTTTGGACCCTCCTAAAAGCCCAAAACCTATTTATCTGGATTTTTCGAATTTTCTTTCTTTATTCCTAGCTCAAATCTTCGAGCATAGAATTAAATTATTTTCCTTGCTTTGCGCTAGCACACGACGTCGAAAGTTGACCAATTCAAGAAGGAGAGACCCAGGATCAAGCTCAAGATCAAGAGACAGAATAATACGAAATTGTCAAAATCGTAAATCTACAAGGCAAGTCATATGTTTTTGATAATGTTGAACCTATATTTCCTTTATTTTTCTACTTATCAGTATTTTCATTATGCTATTTAAGCACTGTTATTTTATGTACAATAACTGTTTAGAATGACATGATACTAGTTATGTCCTACCACCCGAAAAAGCCCAGTTCAATTTGATGGCCATATTCACCTTGACAAACCCTAGTAATACTGAATATACTATTTAAATAACCAAGGTAGATTAGATGTTCAAATATCTCATACTACATGGTGACTTGGCTTTGTCAAAAAGTTGTTGGTTGTGGTTGAAAGTTGTTTCAGTGAGAAGTAAGGACTAAAATCTTATGCCAAGTAAAGAACACAGTGATCGCTCAACCACAAACGTTGACTTGTCAAACCTGATGTAGTAGCTGCTCAAATCGATTGAATATCTATAGATTATTGGGATTCCAGAAAGGGAATAGCCCACATGTATGAAAGGTGGTATGAAAATGGTAAAATCATACTTAACAACGATAAGATTATACATGAGTCGGGTCGCGCTTTCTGCGTTGGCCAGCGGAATGCCGACTGCCTGTGTTGCCCAGTCCCTACTGGATAGAGGCTATACAAAGAGATGAGCAGTGAAAAACCTTGTTTTCTTGAACCCAGATGTGGAAGTTAAGAAATCTTGTGGGTAAAGTTGGGCAGCTCTGCAGAGTCAAGTTTAATGGTATTCGAATACGTCGTGCTTCCAGTAAATGAAGTTGTGTTTAATGGGTGATTCCAATAGCGGAGCATAAGTAGATTTGAAATTGTTTAGGAAATGTGAAAGTCTAATAATCAGGTTTTGAAACCCCAGATTCCTTAAGAAGTTTATGATTTAATATTTTGTGTTTAAAAGTAAAGTGTTTACAAACAAAATTGCATCCACATAAATAGTAAACTACTTTACCCCACTCCATGGCAAACTCTTGCATGTAGTTAATCATCATTTTCCATGTGACTTGTTGAGTACAGTTGGTTGTACTCATACCTGCTAAAAATCATAAACAGAGAATACTTGTCAAGAAAATGAAGGTGTCTATGAAGACGATGCTGAGCTCTACTATATAAACGACCACTACTACAAAAAGGGTCATCACAGACGGTTCGGAACGGTCATCACAGACAATTTTCTGAACAGTCTGAATTTATGGGTTAGTGATAATCGAAGGTTATCACAGATGGTTTGTGAGCCATCTATGATAATCACAACTCAGACGATTTGTAACTAGAACCGTCTATGAAGAACACTATCACAGACGGCTCGAATCAAAAATAGTCTATGATACTCACACATCACAGACGGTTCTAACTACCAACCGTCTGTAATGGATGAGTATCACAGACGGTTGGTAGCTAGAACCGTCTGTGATATTTTTTTTCATCACAGACGGTTGGTAGATAGAACCGTCAGTGATGTGCTAGTATCACAAATAATTTTTGGTTTGAGCCGTCTGTGATAATCCTTCACAGACGGTTTATATCACAAAATCGTCTGTGATAGTTCATTCTATACCTAATTTTATCTTTTTTTTGCTAGCCTTAGGAAATGTTAACTATGCCATCTGAAAACAAGCAAATATAGTAAGAAACATAGTACACATTCTATTTTTATTAAGATTAGAGCCTACCATTACAATATCCCAAAACAACGAGCAGGTTACCCATCTAGTTAACACAACAAGAACAGAGAAAAAGCAAAGATCCTCTGTGCCTAGGCCTTCTCGCCCCTGATGCAGTGCACAAGCTGGATGTCTTTGACGCCCACCATCGTTGGCGTTGATTGAGCGTCGTCTTGGTAGCTAGTTGCTTCTGCGGTGTTTTGTCTCCCGTAGACTTGTGCGTCATCTGCTTCGTGCAGACTATTATGGTAAGGGTCAAGGAGGAGGAGAATGGCGAGGAGGCTAGGTTTGGGTGATTATTTATAGGGGAGGGAGAGGCGGGAGTGCGAAAATTTTTGGCGCGGAGACGGAGAGGTGGAGCTACGATCCGTGGGGTGAGGGTTGGTGGATTTCTATTGGCTAGGATTGGGTTGGGGAGGATCGACGGGCCCAGCAGTCAGATTATCACAACCGGCTCTACATACAAACCGTCTGTGAATTAGAGCACAAAGTTTTATATACCGGTGCAATATAAACAACTAGTCTCAAAAGATAAAATAGTAAAGTTTTATATAGCTTATATATACTCATGTAAAATGTTTCGATGAGATCTACAACTTTTCAGTTGAAGCAAAATCCAAATTTCGAAGGGAAGACCAAGAAAAAGGGCAAAAATAGAAACCAAAAACTTGTAACACAAATTTGATGCTAAAGATGGCCGATTTTGAGAGTCTTAAAGGGCGACTAGCACAAGCTGGTCATTTTTTTTGGATCGGGCTCGTCGTTAGCTTTCCAACGAGTACAAGAACGTCGAAAACGGACACCGTATGCAAAAGTTATGTCTATTTTACTAAAGATGTCTCGGAACGGAATCCTACTCGGATTCAGACGGGAGATTACGAAATTTTGGAGGATTGTGAGGCAGGAAACATATCACAAGCGGTTTTTAATACAAACCGTCTATGATAACTTCACTATCACAGATGGTTTTTAATACAAACCGCCTGTGAAGTATCACAGCCAGTTCTTGATAAGAACCGTCTGTGATGTCTGCCATTATCGCAGACGGTTCTTATCTAGAACCGTCTGTGACACTTCACAGACGGTTTGTATTAAAAACCGTATGTGAAAATACCACAGACGGTTATTCGTATGAACCGTCTGTGATACTTGCAGGAACCGTCTGTGATGTAAGCGTCCAGTTTAGCCTCTTTTGTAGTAGTGACGCCTAGTGTTAAGGTTTATTCTACACTCAGACATACCTGTGGAGTTTCTTTTATAGTGTAACTTTGGTTTGATGCCCCGACTATGCAAAACTTGGTTGCTAAGTTTTAATTTTGTAATAAAGTTTGGTTTTTATGCTTAAGCTTGTCTTGGCAATGGCATACACTCATCTACAGTACTCGTAGCTGAACAATCCTGGGCAGTTGCGAGGGAAATCTAACGTCCCTAGAAATGGGGATGTTACACCTAGCCTATTAACTACTCCCTCCGTCTCTTACAGACAAAAACACTAAATATAAGAAAAAGTTAATATCATTAAATTATACATATCTCTATTAAATGACATACTACAACTACCCATCCATATTTTCTGTATTAAAGGAAGGTATATGGTGGAAATATTGCAATAACTACACATTTTATCTTTATAATAGATTTATATTGTAGAATGACACTTCACAAAAATGATGACTTATGTTATGAGATAGAGAGAGTAGGTATATACTGGTCCCTCCGATTTCGCTATATTTGTCTATAGTTTCGGGAGTCTTTGTTTCAAAATATTTATCTATTATGGAAATTGAAGAGTGTAATTATCTCTATGTTTTTATTCTCTACCTCTATTTAAATGTTTTAGAAGATGTTAAATAGTTATGGTAGTCATTATACGTGTGGTGGCCTGTGAATAAATTTTGTAAAACCGAGTAACCCCTAGATGCACAAACAAAAAATGATTGTGACCAGACATGATAAACTGCGGTCTCAATCCAAATGTTGCCGCCTTGGCCTTTCGCGCGCCTTTCGCGCGGGGCATCCCAGTATGTAGCTACGCGTCTTTCATGCTGACCATTGAATTCTCAGGCTTCGTCATCCAGGAGGGGCTAGTGTGGTCAGCAATTGCGACATTTGCTCACGAACCACTGTACTGGTCCCTCACTGCTGAATGCTTGTTGCTTCCGAGGTTGATTATGCATGATGCTTCCTCGTATCCTCTGGTCAGCAACCATGCAATATTGGACATGTTCGGAAATCATCCTCAAAGAAAGTTACTGCACAGCATGGGTATAGCTGTCATGCCGACAACTTTGCAAAAAAGATCCGAGCTTGATGTTTTCAATTACAAAATTTCCTGCCCCAGGTTTCAAAATAACGCAAATCTCTCCGACCAAACATCCGAGTTGTAATTTGACCGTGCCATTAATTTATGCATGGTGAGATCAACAAAAAGAATGCCACCGATCGCACGTGGACGTGGATATACTTGTTATTCTTGCTTTATTTGCTCCGTAGCTTTCGTCGCTTGTGAGTGTGTCGGTCCACGGTCGTGCAGGGTGCGCATCTAATGGATCTAATCTGTCGGTCCACGGTCCGGCAGGGCGCGCATCAAAGGGGTCTTATCGACAACTCCCAGGTCGAAAGCGGAAACGAAACTCTCCAAGTCGAAAGCGTAAACACAGCTCCTCTTTAAATACCTGGGCACCTACGGTTGTTTTTTAGGTTCCAACAATCCTTTACAGTTCACTCAGCTCGTCTCCCTAGACCAACCAACCAAAGCTTACGCTGCTGCATACACAGATATACTCCTACTCGATCGTCACGGGAAGCCAGGTGACCCATTACTAATTCCAGTCATTGGGTCCGGTTGGGCTTTTAGTTTTGATTTATCACTTATTGTTACAATAACTAATTTTTAAATCGTGTATCTTTTTAAGACAGAGTCTACAATTATGTTATAGTAGATATTATATCAAGCTTAGCTATATAGATCAAAATCACATACGATTATTTTTCTCTTCTCATGAACAACCAGAAATCAAAAACTATATTAAAAGGCACGGCCACAATACAATCCTTGTGCTGCACTCTGTTTGTGCCACTGTGCTTTGTTAAGACTAGTTGTTTCCGTACTGGGCCCTCACCTCTCTGGACAGCCTGCCTCCCCTATGCCATCCCTCTTTCCCGCCAGCCTACCACTGCCTCTCCACCATCGTTGTCATTGCCAATCCTGCCCACCGTACAGTAGTATGATCTGTGGCCGTCGGCGGGCCAATTTGACCTCGGCAAGCTCTACAGCTCCCACCGGCAAAGGCCGGCGTGCTCGGGTTAAGGCCAGGTGTCAGCTTTGTGCACTGTTGGCTCTCTGTAATTGCACTGCACCTTGCGGTTTTTTGCTTCTGTCTTGTCTGGGGAGGGGAGGGGATGGGATGGGACGGATCGGGAGCTAGCTAGCTCTGTTTGGTAGATGCCCACTGCCGCCCTCACCTCGTCATCTCGGCTGCACCATCGCCGCTCACAAGGTTGCCATGCATTGGCCGCTGGTCGAGGCCACCGGTGCCTCGGCCGCGCGCGCCACCTCCCAGCCCCGCCCACCTACCACTGCCTCTCCACCCTCGTGCGGCTTCGCTTCCTCCGGCTACGCCACCAGTACCCTGCCCCATGGCCCCCATCGCTATCGCCGCCGCCGTCCCACCCACAACCTACCATGGCCCAGCCGATCTGTCGTCGTCAACGAATAGAGGACGTGACGAGACGACATCGCGAGCTCGGGAAGGCGCTCGTTTGGCAACAGCGTGCACGTGCGATGGCAGGAACGCTAGGCAACAGGCAGATCGACCTCGGCGTCCGTGCTCTGAGAGGCCCGTAGCGCAATGGGCGCGCTCTCCGGGGGGTTCAGCGCCGGCATCTAGCCATGGGGGAGAGAAAGGGGCACAAGCGCGCGTGCGCGCTTTGCTGTGCCACTGCATCATCAGGACCGGCGGTGCTGCACACACGCGACGCGTCTCCAAGTGTCCATGGGATGCGGCGTGGTCGCGGGCGGGGCGGGCACAGGAAGGCCTCCAGCCACTGGATGCGCTCGGGGCGAGCTTGGCAATCCCATTTCTAATCTCTTTCTCATTCACCAAAACTCGCAAATGCTGACACTTTTTCCCTCGTGATTTGTGTGCAGATAAGGTCCAGGACGTCAAGATGAGTTCCAGCAGCTGCTCGCTGACAGCCGTCGGTCTCCTCCTTGCGTTGCTTGGCGTCTGCGAGGCAATCAACTCACTCGGCGCCACACAGGCCGTCGGGGGCCACGCGCCGCTCCTCGGCCTTGTCGGCATCCTCGCCGGAGTCAACGTCATTGTACTAGCCATCTGGATGTCAGACAACCCCACAGCTGCCCGGGCTATATGCACAGGGCAGAATCTTGCTGTTCTCGGAATCGTCATGGCGTCGGCAGTGGTCACAGCGTTCGACGGCGCTGGCACCTTCGACCCGCCGACACTATGCTTCGGACTCTTCATGCTGCTGCTGGTTGGCCTCACTCTTGTCATGCGCGGTGTTGCTAGCGCGTAGGATGTTGATGCTTAGCACACTCACTTGCACCATTATCAGGTTGAATTGACCTGTTCCTATCGAGTCTTCATCTCTGTCGGTCGGTCTGTCTGCTCCTTGTACGACTGGCTAAATAACACGAACAAAGCTGTTCTGCTTGTGTCATTTTGAACAACTGTGATCAGTGATCATTGGATGTTTCGTATCGATAGAAAATGATCCATTGGTTTAATCGGCTATTGTTTCGAACAGGATTAACAATTTTGCCGAAATTTCGATCCCTTTCAAAATTATTTTATAAGATCAAATTTTGAATTCAAATTAAAATCTTGAGATGAACTTCAAATATTAGAGCAAGTTTTATCTATATTTTTATCTCTATTCCATCTATAGCCAATATCTTTTGACAGTACGTAACAGGGCCAGCACAGATCAATGGGGTTCCTGGCGACGGCCATTGGCCTCCTCGTCACCCTCCTTGCCGTCGGGGAGGACGTCAGGACGCTCGGAGAGGCCCAAAGCACCCTCGGCAGACGGCAGCTATGGTCCTCTCCTCAGCCTCGTCGGTGTTCTCGCCGGCGTCAACCTCAACGCCCTCGGCGTCTTGGTGACCGACAGCCCGGCAGCCTTCAGTCTCTCCACCACTTCCCGGGGCCTAGCTTCGTGCGAGGTGTACGTGCGTAGCAACCTCGCCTTCATAGGAACCGTCGTGACCTCGTCGGCCGTCACGGCGGTCGTCGATTGGACAGGGTGATGCAGGCGAAGATCATGGCGGCGCCTGCTTCTTCGATTGGACAGGGGGTTGCAGGCGAAGATCATCAGTTGAAGAAACGCAAAACCATACTCCTAAACTAGTACTGCACTATTTCTCTTTCTTCTTTTCTTTTAATTTTTGCGAGGTGACTAGTGGCTTAACGTTGGGCTCCTGGGAACAAAAAAAAAAGTTGCATAGTTGTCACTTGTGTGCAACTGAGTTTGGGCCAAGTATACATATATGCGCCAAGTCATGTGCGCTGATGGCAGCGAGGACAGAGGGTTGAGCTCGGATGTAGGCTACTGGGCTGCGCGAGGTCCTGGAATGCAGATTTGGGCCCTTTTCACATCTCCCTGCGCTGAATTAGGCTTCGTCTTCTTTAGGGCAGCAGACCATCGAGGGTGTTAGCGTCGCTGACGGTAGTCGCAACAAAAACCGCAACCGCCATGGCGGGCGCTCCAACGGCGGGGGCGGTGGCTCCAACAGCGGTGGCGGCGGCGCTCCTGCTCCTAACGGCGGCGGGTCTGGCACCCCTGCACCGACGCCTGGCTTGTCCGCTCCGGCCGGCCTGCCCTTGTTCTGGAACCCATGGACTGGAACGGTGCAAGTCTGGCCTCACACCGGCTCGTCTTCGATTCTTGGGCCACGGCCAAACTCGGTTCCGCAGCAGCACCGAGCACTACCTCCAGCGACCCCATTCGTCCCCTTAGCAGCCTACGCGGCCCATGCCCCGGCTCCTGGCGCTGGGCTACCTAATGCCGGTCTTTCCCAGTCTGACAGGCCCAGGTCACCACTGTCCGGTGCTGGGCACTGGGATCAAACGGCTCTGTTGAACTCGTTCAACACCATGTCGCTCACTCCTCCCCCTCCGGGGAATGGTACATGGACTCCGGAGCCACTTCTCATATGACTTCGGACGCCGGTAACATCTCCGTTTCCCACCCCCCCTCCCGTTCTCACTCTTCTATCGTCGTGGGTAATGGCTCTACTCTTCCTGTTTCGTCAGTCGGTTCCACTTTTCTACTTGCTCCACATGGTCACTTTTCACTTCGGAACGTTTTTGTCACTCCACAAATTATCACAAACTTGATTTCTGTCCGTCAATTTACGATTGATAATAACTGTTCTATTGAATTTGACCTGTCTGGTCTTTCTATGAAGGACCTTCGCACTGGGAACGTGATCGCCAGGTGCAATAGTTCCGGCCACCTCTACCCACTGTTGCCATGTCCACCACAGCCGCGAGCTCTAGTCGCTACTTCATCGTCCACACTTTGGCATCGTCGCCTTGGTCACATTGGTGCCGAATCCCTCTCCAAATTAGCTCGTGCTTCTACTATTTCTTGTAATAATGAGGCCACCGAGTCCATTTTCCATGCATGTCAACTCGGTCGCCATATTCGTCTACCTTTCGCAAGCTCTAGTTCCCGCGCCAGTGCAAACTTTGATTTAATTCATTGCGATTTGTGGACCTCTCCTATTGCTAGCATCTCTGGCTACAAATACTATCTTATCATCTTAGATGATTGCTCCCATTACTCTTGGACATTTCCACCACGTTTTAAGTCAGACACCTTTTCCACCCTCTCCCACTTTTTTTCCTATGTACGTACACAATTTGGTGTCACAATAAAGAGTATTCAGTGTGACAACGGACACAAGTTTGACAACTCCTCCGCACGCCACTTCTTTCTTACACATGGCATTGCACTCCGCATGTCATGTCCACATACCTCTCAACAAAACGGCAAGGCCGAATGCATCATTCGCTCCACAAATAACATCATGCGCTCTCTTATGTTCCAAGCCAACCTTCCCTCCTCCTATTGGGTTGAGGCTCGTCATGCCGCCACATACCTTCTAAACCTTCACCCCACGAAAACACTTAAGTTCCTCACTCCACACTTTGCCCTTCATGGTGTTCCTCCCTCATATTCCCACTTACGTGTTTTCGAGTGCCGCTGCTACCCAAATATCTCCTCCACGGCAGCCAATAAGCTCTCTCCCCACTCCACACTTTGCGTGTTTCTTGGCTACCCATCGGAACATAAGGGCTACCGGTGCCTTGATTTATCCACTAATCGGATTATCATATCTCGTCACGTCACTTTTGATGAGACAAACTTCCCTTTTGCCATAGTGCATGCACCCCTTAATCCGTCTGCCTTTGACTTTTTAACTGACATGGATTCTATTTAGTTGCCTATTGGGCATTTTCCCGTTACAGGTGTTTCCTCGTCACCCTCCAGTGTGGCTAGTCCTGCTGCCACCAACGGACGTTGGGTTGCTGCCAACAGAACCAGCCACACATCAGCACCTGGGCCTTCTTCCACAGGCCACTCGCCTCCCGCTCCTGGCTCCCAGGATGGGCCTCCTGCGCCTGGGCCTGCTGGAGCACCAACGCCTAGGTCTCTCGCGCCTGGGGCAGCTGGAGCACTCGCGCCGCACGTGCCCTCTAGTGCGTCGGTCGTGCCTGCCACTCCTGGCATGTTCGTCATGCCTGTTTCCCCTCCAACGAAGCCAACACTTGTGGCCACGCGTCTGGGACCTCGTCCGGCCATTCCCGTTGCACTGTCGAGCAACGCTCATCACATGGTCACTCACAGCAAATCTGGTTTCCACATCCCGTCAGCCCAGCTGAATCTTCATGCTGCCGTTTTGTCGCCAATTCCGAAGTCCTTTTGTAGTGCACTGGCTGATCAACATTGGCGCACAGTAATGACCGAAGAATTTGAGGCCCTTCAGTCCAACCGAACTTGGGATCTCGTTCCTCGACCGCATGGCGTCAACATTGTGATAGGCAAGTGGGTATACCGTGACAAATTCAATCCTGATGGTTCGCTTGAGTGGTACAAGGCTCGTTGGGTACTTTGCGGGTTCACTCAGCGCCGGGGCATTGACTTTGATGAGACTTTTAGTCTAGTAGTCAAGCTCGCCGCCGTTCGCACTGTCCTCACACTGGCTCTTTCCAGAGATTGTCCCTTCCATCAGCTTGATGTGAAGAACGCTTTTCTACATGGCACTCTCTCGGAGACAGTGTATTGCATGCAGCCCTCCGGTTTTGTGGACGCTACTCGCCCAGATTATGTTTGCCGCCTCAACAAGTCTCTTTATGGATTAAAGCAGGCTCCTCGTGCATGGTACAGCCGTTTTGCCTCCCATCTTTCATCACTTGGCTTTGTGGAGGCTAAGTCCGATACATCATTGTTCATCTTCTATCATGCATCCGACACCGCCTATCTCCTTCTGTACGTAGATGACATTGTACTGACTGCCTCCTCAGCTGCTCTTCTTCGGCGTATCATTGAAGCGTTACGAGCTGAGTTCTCCATGAAGGATCTAGGTCCGCTTCATCATTTTCTGGGTCTCTCTGTAACTCGCCAGAACGGTTCATTATTCTTGTCTCAATGGCATTATATTCTTGACATTTTGGATCATGCTGGGATGGCTGATTGCAAACCTTGCCGCACACCTGTTGATACCAACTCCAAGCTCTCTAGTGAAGGCGTTCTTGTGGACGATTCGACATCTTATCGCAGTCTACCTGGTGCCCTCCAGTACTTGACCTTCACTTGTCCAGATATAGCTTATGTTGTGCAGCTAGTCTGTCTTTTCATGCATGACCCTCGAGAGCCTCACCTCACCTTGGTTAAACGCATCTTGCGATATCTTCACGGCACTCTTGATTATGGACTTCATCTTCACCGGACGACCGCTACCGAATTGCTGGTATACTCTGATGCTGACTAGGCCAGCTGCCCGGACACCTGCAAGTCTACTTCGGGCTACGCTATTTTCCTCGGCGACAATCTTATCTCGTGGTCCTCCAAGCACCAGCAGACTATGTCCCACTCCAGTGCCGAAGCAGAGTATCGCGCCGTCGCTAATGGTGTTGCTGAGGCCACTTGGCTACGCCAGCTGCTGATGGAGTTGCAGATTCCTCTGCGTCGTGCTACCGTTGTATATTGTGATAACGTCAGCGCCGTCTACCTGTCCAGTAACCCCGTTCAGCACCAGCGCACCAATCATGTGGAGATCGACTTGCACTTCGTTCGTGAGCGTGTTGCTTTAGGCCACGTTCGCGTTCAGCACGTGCCTACGACGTCACAGTTTGCCGACATCTTCACCAAGGGTCTCCCTACATCCGTCTTCACTGAATTTCGAGCTAGTCTAAACATCCAGCCTCCTCCCGTCCCGAATACGGGGGCGTGTTAGCGTGCCGTGTTGTGCTATAACAGCAAGCGGTGGCATGCCTGCCTGCCTGATGTCCAAATACACGTGGACTCGATGGCCCCTGAAGATCGGTTTTCTCTAGGCAACAAACCAGCTATTTTTGGTTACTCCATATCTTGTGTTTGTTGCCTACTTTTGAGGCTTTGCGTGTACATGTAACATCCAATGACCAATCAATGAAATCATTGCGTGATCTTCCAAAACTCTTCCACGCTTTCAGAGGGCATACGTAAAAACAGAAATACGCAGGAGGAACCGTGTCTCTTTGAAGGACGATCAAAACTGTGAGTTTGGTTTCGCCGATAAATACTGGTCCAGTCCTTGCAAGGACCATGACGCGCAACAACATCATGGCCTCGTCTTCCTCCAGTCGCTTCTTCACTGCACTGCACACTCCCCTGTTGTGACACAACGGTGACACTATCATCGTCTCTCCAGTTTCTACTGTCTGCTAGGATCTCTGCTTCTTATATATTCTTGTTATGTTAAAGAGTTGAGTTCGTTATCTTATTATACTATAATGGTGGATTCTAATTTTAATGGAAATGGAATGTGCTATTGTGTTTGTCACTGTATTTGCTTGTTTTCAAAAGGCATAGGTAACATTATTTCTTGAAGCTAGCTAAAAAATAGAAAAATTTTAGGTATAGAATGAACTATCACCGACGGTTTGTGATATAAACTGTCTATGAAGGATTATCACAGATGGTTCTATATACTAACCATCTGTGATACTCGCTAATCACAGACGGTTGGTAACTAGAACCATCTGTAATGTGTGAGAATCACAGACGATTTTTGTTTCAAGCCATCTATAATAGTTTTCTTCACGGACGGTTCTAATTACAAACCGCCTGTGTTGTCTTTATCACAGAAGGCTCACAAACCGTCTGTGATAATTTCCAGTTATCACTGACATATAAATACAGGCGGCTCAGAAAACCATCTGTAATGACAGTTCCGAACCATCTGTGATGACCCTTTTTGTAGTAGTGTGCGTTGTAACAGGTGAATGTAACCTATACTACTATTAATATTGCACTCCTTCTTACAACCTTTAGAAACATGATTTAGTAAAAATGCTAAGTGTCAAGAATTATCTATAATTGTATCTCACATGTTGGCATTTTCGTAAATAAAAGAATCTCAAGTCTCCCTTGACAGCGTTGCTTCTATTATCATTGCATTCTTTGTGGTGACTTTCTAGATAACTTTATACTTATTTTTGCTCAATTACCGTTATTTAGTCAGTAAAAAGGATAAAATCAAGCCCTGTGATCATCTAAAGAAGTCGACAGAGCTGGAAGACGATGACGCCAAGAACTTGGTCGCGAAACCTAATTGGCTGCCTGTGAGCGTGTCCTGAGGGTCCACCTATGTTTTCGTTTCTGCTGCTTATAATGATTTTGGCCTAACCAGTCCCTATGTAAATTATTACTATATTATTTACGTTTTTGCAAGATATAATTTTAATATACAATAATGTATTTGTGACCACTATCTACTAATTCAGATAATAGTATGATGAAAATCACAAAACATTCTGGATTGGCAAAATCCGAATTCTATAGCAATTATGGTCCACTCCTCAGCTTTGTCGGTGTTCTCGCCGGCGTCAACCTCATCGCCCTCGGCGTCTTGGTGACCGACAGCTCCGCAGCCTTCAGCCGCTCCACCACTTCCCGTGGCCTAGCTTCGTGCAAGGCGTACGTGCGTAGCAATCTCGCCATCAGAGGAACAGTCGTGGCCTTGTTGACCGTTACGGTGGTCATCGCCGGTGACCCCTGTTGAAGCTACTCCAGTGTCTCACCGTATTTTTCTTTGTGACCGTTTCGTTTCTTCAGTTAGTTGTCGTTTTTACTTTTTCCGTTTCAGATTAGTAGTGAATGGTTATGTGCGTCTTTAAGCAGTCATGCATTAGAGCCATGCATTCAACTGTAGATTAGTAGTGAATGGTTGTGTTCGTCTTTAAGCAGTCATGCATTAGTGCCAAGCATTCAACTGTGCGTTCATGAGGCATGATCTCAAACGCCATGCATTAGTGCCATGCATTCAATTGTTCATTCATGCCATGCATGAAACTGCCATTTTTACTTGTTACTTTCCTATAAATAAGCATGCAATATATCAGAAAACGCTGCCCCATTTTAGCAGCACTAAACACCTGTGTTCATCGTGTTCTTGAGTGCGCATACGAGAGTTCGTCGGCGACGAAAGATTGCCGGTGATCCACGACAATTGGTATCATAGCGTGGACGCTCCCGGGGCCGTCATGTCCGTCCAGTTGGCTCCCGTTGGCGGTGGTGATCGTTCGCCATCGCCCCCTCCCCGACTACGGGTATCGCACTCGCCTGCGCTGCGCCAAGGGTGCCATCGCGGCGGTGAATTCATCATCGAGCGCGTCGTCAAGGAGGCGGGCGGCTCGGTCTAGTACCCCATGCTCACGTGCACCAATTACCAGGAATGGTCTTTGTTGATGTGCGTGAACCTGCAGGGCCAAGGGCTGTGGCAGGCCATCGAACCGGAGGAGGGCGAGGTCGTCGAGTACCGCGAAGACCGCCTCGCGCTGGCGGCCATTTTGCGTGCCGTGCAGCCTGAGATGCTCGGGTCGTTGGCGCACAAGCGCACGGCGCGTTCCACCTGGGAGGTGGTCAAAACCATGCGCGTCGGCGTGTAGCGCATCCATGACGCCAACGCGCAACAGTTGCTCAAGCAGTTCGGGGAGATCGCGTTCAAGGAGGGGGAGTCGGTCGACGATTTCTCACTCCGGATTATGAGCCTCGCCAACAACATCCGCATCCAAGGCGGCAACGTCACCGATGGAGAGATCGTGTAGAAAATGCTCCAGGTCGTCCCCGAGCACTTCGAGCAGATCGCGTACTCCATCGAGACTCTCCTCGACGTGAACTAGCTCTCCGTCGAGGAGGCCACCACCATTTGCGCACCATCGAGCAGCGAAAGAAAAAGGCAGCATCGTATGTGCCCGTCTACGACAGCAAGGGCCATCTTCTTCTCGCTGAGGAGGACTGGCTGGCGCAAATGAAGTTGCGTGACAACGGCGAAGCTGGTGGCTCCAGCAGCGGTAGCGGGAAGAGGCGCAGCAAAACACGTCGTGGCCACGGCAGTGGTGGCGGTATGCGTAAAGGCAAGGTCAGCTCGTCTTCAAAGGGGATGGCCCAGGAGAACACGGCGAACCGGTGCCGTAACTGCGGCAAAATTGGCCATTGGGCCAAGGACTGCCGCAGCAAGCCAAATAAGCAGGTGCAAGCACACGTTACGGAGGGAGAAGAGGATGAGCCCACTCTGTTGCTGGCACATGTGACAGCGTCGCCCGTTGAGCTGCTTCGTTCTCCAGCTCTGCCCACACCGTCATGCGGTGGGGGAGTCTGCGGCACCATCTGTTTTGGCAACGGATCTGTGGTGGGGATTGTAGGACGCGACACGATCATCTTCACTTGCAAGAACGGGAGCATCGCGCGCTGATGGGGGTGTACTACATTCCCCGTTTGACGGGGAACATCATAAGTCTTGGTGAGCTGGAGGAGGCCGGATGTCGGATTGAGATCTACTCCAGCACCCTGTGCATCTACGATCAGCAACGTGACCTTCTTACTCGGGTGCATCGTTCTGCACCTCTAAATCCTGGAGCTCTGCATCGGGGCGGCCGGTGTGCCGGTTGGCGCGTAGCTTGGAGGTGGCCTGGCGCTAGCATGCGAGGTACGGGCACCTCAGTTTCAAGTCATTGCGCACGCTCGCCCAACGGGAGATGGTGCGTGGGTTGCCGTCGCTTGATCAGGTCGATCAGGTGTGCGACATCGCCATTCCGTGATAAAGCGCTACGGCGAGCGGAGCATGTCCTCGACCTCGTCCACGCGATTTGTGCGGGCCCATTGCGCCCACAACTCCAAGTGGTAACAAATATTTCCTACTGCTTGTTGAGCACCGCAACCAAAGCATCGTCGGCATGGCGCGATGTATGCTCAAGGCAAAGCGACTTCCCGGCTACTTCTGGGGTGAGGCTGTGAACACCGCAGTCCACGTCCTCAACCGCGTCCCGACACGTGCGCTCAACGGCAAGACCCCATTTGAGGTTTGGCACGGTGAGCGCCCCACCATTCACTACTTCAGGACCTTTGGCTGCGTCGCCCATGTCAAGTCCACACGGCTGGGACTCAAGAAGTTGGATGATCGCAGCACACCGACCATCTTCGTCGGCTACAAGCACGGCTCCAAAGCCTACCGCTGCTATGACCCCTCCACCAAGCGCATCATTGTGTCGCGCGACGTCATGTTCGACGTGGCGGGACAATGGAGCTGGGGCGACGAAAGCAGCAGTGATCCAGGCGATGGCGAGCCCTTCAACGTTGAGTACACCACGAAGTACTTCTCCAACATGCCTCGAGCCAATGCGGCATCACCAGCTTACATGTCTCCGTCGCCCACGCCAACACCAGCCCCTGCACCCATGATGCCTCCAGAGCAGTTCGCGCCTACTATGTCACCCACGAGTGCACCGATCAAGTTCGTCTCACCACCGGCTGATCCTAAGGAGAACTTGGACGTGGACCACGATGATGCTCCACTTCGGTTCTGCGCCATCGGCGCTTTCATCGGACCAGCCTCGCCGCCTGGGCTTGTACCCTGGGTGCTCGACGAGGAGCTGCAGTTCACCACGGCGGACGAGCATGTCTCCTTCAGCGAGGCAAAGCGCAAGGCAAGCTGGCGTCAGGCGATGCACGAGGAAATAAAGTCGATCAAGGACAACAACACGTGGGAGCTCGTCGCGCTCCCCACTGAGCACCGTGCGATTGGGCTCAAGTGGGTCTTCAAAGTGAAGCACGATGAGCACGAAAACGTCATCCGACACAAGGCGCGTTTGGTCGCAAAAGGCTACGTTCAGCGCGCGGGAATCGACTTCGACGAGGTCTTCGCTCCGGTCGCGTGAATGGTGTCCGTGAGGGCGCTGTTGGCTCTGGTAGCCCACGAGCGCTGGGAAGTCCACCACATGGACGTGAAGAGCACCTTCCTCAACGGTTACCTCAAGGAGGAAGTGTACGTGAGGTAGCCACCGAGTTTTGTCATCAACGACAGCGAACACAAAGTACTACGTCTTCGCAAGGCGTTGTATGGTCTCCGAGAGGCACCGAGGGTCTGGAATGCCAAGCTTGATGCGTCCATGGTGTCACTTGGTTTACAGAGGAGCAGCTCCGAGCACGGCATGTACATGCGGAGCCGAGGGTCATCGTGGCTGGTAGTCGGGGTCTATGTGGACGACTTGATCATCACCGGCACCAACAGTGATGAGATCGTGGTGTTCAAGCTCGAGATGAAGCGTGTCTTTCTCATGTGCGACCTCGGGCTGCTGTCGTACTACCTCGGCATCGAGGTGAACCAAGGGCCAGGCGGCATCTCGCTCTGCCAATCTGCCTATGCAGGGAAGCTGCTTGAGCGGAGCGGAATGAGCACCTGCAACCCCAGTCTGGCGCCGATGGAACCAGGGCTCAAGTTGAGCAAGGAGAGCACTGCTCCACTGGTGGACTCCACCGAGTACAGGCGCGTTATCGGCGGACTACGCTACTTGGTGCACACCCGGCCAGATCTTGCCTACGCGGTAGGCTATCTGAGCCGGTTCATGGAGAAACCACACGAGGACCATCTTAACGCGGTGAAGCGCGTGCTACAGTACGTAGCAAGTACGCGTGACTATGGTCTTCACTACGCCAGGAGGGAGGATGAACGAGCTCGACTGGTCGGCTACAGTGACGCCGACATGGCGGGCGACGTCGACACACGCAAGAGTACTAGCGGGGTCATCTTCTTCCTCGGCGGCAACCCCATCACTTGGCAGTCCTCCAAACAGAAGGTGGTGGCTCTGTCCTCATGCGAGGCAGAGTACATTGCGACAGCTACAGCAGCCTGCCAAGGCGTCTGGCTAGCTCGGCTCGTGTCTGACATGCTCGGCACTGAGTCTGGAGCACCGGAGCTCAAGGTGGACAACTAGTCCGCCATCGCCCTCAGCAACAACCCCGTCTTCCACAACCAAAGCAAACATATCGACACTCGTTTCCACTACATTTGGGAGTGCATCGACGGGAACAAGATCATCCTTCGGCACATTTCACGGAAAACCAGCTAGCGGACGTTTTGACCAAGGAGCTAGGACGTGTGCGGTTCCAGCAACTGCGTGCGTTGATCGGCGTCAGCAAGATCGGTGAGCACAGCAAGGACTAGGGAGAGAAATGTTGAAGCTACTCCAGCGTCTCACCGTATTTTTCTTTGTGATTGTTTCGTTTCTTCAGTTAGTTGTCGTTTTTACTTTTTTCCGTTTCAGATTAGTAGTGAATGGTTGTGTGCGTCTTTAAGTAGTCATGCATTAGTGCCATGCATTCAACTGTAGATTAGTAGTGAATGGTTGTGTGCGTCTTTAAATAGTCATGCATTAGTGCCATGCATTCAACTGTGCGTTCGTGAGGCATGATCTCAAACGCCATGCATTAGTGCCATGCATTCAATTGTGCGTTCATGCCATGCATGAAACTGCCATTTTTACTTGTTGCTTTTCTTTAAATAAGCATGCAATATATCAGAAAACGCTGCCCCATTTTAGCAGCACCAAACACATGTGTTCATCGTGTTTTTGAGTGCGCATTCGAGAGTTCGTCGGCGGCGAAAGATTGCCGGTGATCCACGACAACCCCAGCCCGGTGTTCTGCTTCGCCGTCTCCACTCTGTACTTCCTCGGGATCTCCCTGGTCACCGTCGGAGTAGTTCTTGCCGGGTGCAGTTCTCCATGATGTATGTTTTTGCGTTTCTTGAATTGGTGGTGTTCCTCTGAACCCCTTAACCGTCCGATCGTGGACGAGCCGCCGCGGCGCCTGCTTCTTCGATTGGACAGGGGGTTGCAGGCGAAGATCATCTATTGAAGAAACACAAAACCATACACCTATACTAAACTAGTACTGCAGTATTTCTCTTTCTTTCTTCCTTTCTTTTTATTTTTGCGAGGAGTATTTCTTTCTCTCTCGTTGGATGCTAGTATGCTGCCACTATTTGTGATCGATGGGTACTTCAGTTTTGATTGATTCCAGAGTAGTGTGCGAATGCGTGTGTGTGGTCGTATGCGAGTGTTATCATGCGTAGACGCTTATCTGTCTTGTAGTTATAATGTTATATGCGTCTGTAACTTGATAAAGGCAACCATAAACGTGGATGTGTCTTGAACATGTGCACGCACGTACGTGCCCCAGATAATCGTTGATTTTTGTGGAAAAAAAATGCACACGTGGTCAACAGAATGTCAAATTCTCACTGTCAGTTCTGTTTTTGCATTCACCATGCAGCGAGGCTAACCTGCAAGCAGCTTCCCAAATATTTTCATGTACAGGACTGTTAATTTCCTCCTCCTGTTTGCATATTAATTACTCTCAAGTTGAGAGACCATGTGGAGATCCCCATATTGGTGATGAGTAATTGACGGTTGTTTTAGAGAGTTTGAGTTTGTTTTGGGTATTCTAGGTTTGAGTACCTTTCATTTATGCTATTGTTGATATGTTGTTTCGTGCGGTGCTATGTGACGATTTGCTTGTCTGTGTGACTGCAGGACTTCGGAGCTAGGTCATGGTGAGGCGAGGAGAACTGGGACTAGGCACAGGAGGTGTTGAGGTCTAGACGGTCGGTGATGCCGAAGATGATCGAGGCTGGTGAGGTGGTTGCGAGTCGGAAGATGAGGAACCGGAGCTGGAGCTACCGGCTGTGGACACGACGGGCAACGATGAGCAAACCAGGACTAGGCACAGGGAGGAGTCGGAGGTCCAGACGGTTGGAGGTCGGTTGCGATCGTGTGCAACGGAACAGACCAGGACTAGACTCAGGTGGAGTCGGACGTCTCGGTCGGTGTCGGGTGGACACGACGGGCATCGGCGAGGTGGACCGGGATTAGGCTCAGGGAGGAGCTGAGATCCAGACGGTCAGGATGCCGGGTGCGGTCGTGTGCAGCGGAGCGGACCGGGACTAGACTCAGGGAGGAGTCGATGTCCAAACGGTCAAGGTACCGGACGCGGGAAGCTTCTAGAAAGGCGCTTGAGGGGCAAATTGGAGATTTGACTCAAGCAATGTGTGGAGGGGCTGTTTTTCCCTCTAAATGCTGGTTGTGTTGACTTTATTGCCTCATGGGTGTAAGAGGTGGAAAGTGAGGTTAGTATGACACTTCTTGACTTGCTAATTGAGGATGGGAGTCGCTCTATTTAGCAAAGGCAATGGGGAGTGCAGAATCATCCCATTCAAGTGAGCTCTAGCCAAGTGGAGAGCAAGGGAGTGAAGTCTGAGTGTGAGCAGAGAGGTCCCAGTGTGTGTCTGAGGGAGTGTGAGCTCTGCGTGTGTTCTTCTCATGGAGAAGCATGTAGTGAGTGACATTTCTTGTCAATCGTGTATGGGGACGTAGTGTTTGTAAACCTTATGTAACCATTCATATCTAAAAAATGAATCTTTTTTAGAATGTCAGCTTGTTTTTCTGCTCTCTGTTGATTCTCTGTTCATTTCTGCTCTTTTGAGTTTGAGCTGTAGCAACATTTCCTTGCTTGTGTTGCAACATTTCCTTGCTCTCAATAGTGGGAATTAGCCTCCAGGCCATTTGGCCAGTTCATCCCTAAGAGCATTTCTTGGAATCAATTTGTATTGCTTTGAGGCATTCTTCCTCTGTTTTGATTCCCTAGGGTTTGATGGCAGGGGACATCCATTTCTTTGTTGTTCCCAGTGAAATGTCTGCTAAGATTTGTGGTCCCTTGCTATGAGATCATTTCTTGTTGTATTACAAGGTCTCATAAGCAAAAGATTGGAGAATGGCAATCATTCTGGAGATCTGTCACTTTTTCAATTCATTGTCTGATTTCTGCTCAGATTCCTTTTTCTTGCCCCTTGTTTGCACTCTCTTTGTCTCCTAAGGCCTTTGAGCTATTTGGTTTTAAGTTCTTCTCTTTTGGTCCAAGGGGATCAGCAGGAGTTTGGAATTTCCCCTGAGTTCAGCCTCTTCGGTACAAACTGTGCAAAAGAATTTTTTTAGGTGCTGCTCGTGCTCTACTCGCAAGCCCATGGTCTGACCGCTAGGGTTAGCCAGTCAAACTGCACCCTTGTTGGAGGTCAGACCGGCGGCATTATACCGGTCGGACCGGAGAACATGAGGCGGTCAGACCGGGTTCTAGCCGGCAGTCAGACCGGTCTTGAACCGGCGGTCTGACCGGCTGTGGCTGAGCGGTCTGACCGGCCCTTGCATAGCGGTCTGACCGGGCTATGTGTGTTTCTCTGAGTTCTTCTTTGCAGCCAGCTTCATTTGATCGTTTCATTTTCCGATTCTTTCTCTGGTGGCCAGTAAGCATAAACTCTCTTCCTCTTCTTAGCTTTTGTAGCTATCAGAGAGGAAAAGTCTTTGTGGATACTTTGAGAGGCGATTTTTAAAGAGACACCATTCACCCCTCCTCTGCTACCATATCCGATCCTACACAATTGGACGAGAATCCCCATGCATCGCTTTGTTTTTTCGTTGCGTTTTTTTCTTTTGACTAGTTGCTTAACGTTGGGCTCCTATCGAAAAAAATAAAGTTGCATAGTTGTCACCTGTGTGCAACTGAGTTTGGTCCAACTACACATAAGGGCATGTACAACCCACAGACAGGGGTAGTCTGTATGGTGATGTCACATGACAAACAGACGACTAAACAGACAGCGTGTACAGTGGGCTGTCTGTTTGGCTGTCTATTGTTTGTTTAATGCTTGCATGTAGTTAAGATCAAGTGTGAATATTATTCATGTAAACCATTGTGATGCTTATTGATACCAAACAGATCAAACAAAAAATAAGATGATCATGGTTACAATATTTTTTGGAACCATCAATATAAATAGTATATTTATATATTTATATATAATGTAATATAACGGATTTTTCATAAATCAAATAGAACATAATATGATTACACCATTTTCACACAGGACAACTGCATACAGATTCACACAATCAACCCGTTGACACCTGTCCACAGAAGCAGCAATGAATTCTCACTTGAGAGTGCTCGGCAACAGCAAAGTTCTTTCAAGCAAAGTATATACATAGATGGAGTTCAAACATAACTCCTTGCAACAGCAAAGTTACAAGCAAAGTTGATAAAAGCTGGAATCTTGTTCACATTAATAAAACCATCACAAAAGTTCAAATACTAGTACTTGTTCACATAAAGCTGGAATATTGTTCACATTATTAAAACAGCCTGCAAACTTGAAACTTGGAGAAGAACAAAGTTCTACATGGACACTCATCATGTTGTATAGTAGCTAATCATTTTCTCCAGATTAGCCTGACATCTATTGCTTAATTAACTTGTAAATAAGTAGTCAGGGATGCTAATACATATAAACAGTCAGGGTTGCTATCACTAATAGCTTTTTATAAACAGCCAGAGTACAGATACACACATTATTTACTGCAAACGAATTTCAAACAAGTGGTTTCAGTTAATAAACATATGGCACAAAAACGAACTTCAATTGCCCAACTCAGATGCTTTAGAACTCTCAATCAAACAGGACAGTGAATTGCGAAATTGAGATGAGAAGAAATTGGGCGGCTTACCATGCAGTATCCCAAGCAGGTGGACAGCCAAATTGAGGAGAAATCGGGCTGCCACTGCTGCCTACGTCCCACCAATTTGGAGATGGTGATGGAGCGAATGGAATCCCGGCCATAGAGGGAGGGGCGCTGGTGAAGAACCCTTGGCCAGATCCATTGGAAGCCGTCGTCGCGCCATTGCCGTGACCAACTGGGACCGGTGATGACGCTACGCCGTTGCTGCGACCGAAGAGGATAGGTGCCGCCGCCTCGCCGTTGCCGCGGCCGCGATCGAAGGGGATAGATGCTGCGCCATCCCCCTTCCCGCGAGCAATAGAGCTAGACGCCGCTGCTGGACCTCCCTTGACCTTGCTCTTCGGCCCCGTAGCTACCGCCGCCACCGCCGTGCCCTGCCTCTTCCGCCCCGAAGCCAGTGCCACGCCGGTGTGCTCCATCTCTAGGGCGAGGAAGGGCATCGGGGAGAAGAAAGGCATATATGGAGACGACGCTGGATTTGGCGTGCAAAATACATCTCCGCGCGCGCGCAGCTAGATCCGCGGGTGCGTCTACTCGTGAAGCCGCCCCCGTACAGCGCGCGTCGAGCCAGCGACATGGTCTTGGAGCACGAGCGCTTGGCGTCGCCTCGCGAGGTGACGAGCAGCGCTTCTCTCCTTATTGAATGCAGGGAACCAGGGTTGTTTTTGCAAAAGTGCCGCGACGGAGACGGCGTTCCGAGACGCGTTGTACATGCCCTAAATGCGCCGAGTGGTGCGCGCTGATGGCAGCGAGGGTTGAGCTCGGAGGTGGGCTACTGGGCTGAGCGAGGTCCTGGAATGCTGGTTTGGGCCCTTTGGAATGCCAATTTGGGCCTTTTTACATCTCCCTGGGCTGAATTAGGCCTGGTCTTCTTTAGGGAAGCTGATCTGTGCTGTCCTTGCGAAGCTGATTCGAGGGCATACGTCAAAAACAGGAATACACAGGAGGAACCGTGCCTCTTTGAAGGACGATCCAAACTGTGAGTAAAACTGATACAGTGATACTGTCTGTCATCAACTCTTTGCTTAAGAGTTAAGAATCCATTTACTTAATTTGCCCAAATTCTCGTAGCCCATCCCTTTTTTCGGTTAGTTTCACCGTCACTGACCATTTGATCTTGTATATATCAACTCCACTAAAAGCATCAGTGGCATTTTGTTTCTGTGTCGCTGTTGCAGTAATTTGTTTCGGATACGATTGGCGGTAACAGGGGCGGCACACGTCGATGAGCTCTGACGGCAGCTGGGTGATTGCCACCGGACTCCTCGTCGCCTTGCTTGCTGTCACTGTCAACGCGGGCGTCAGAATTACCCCTAGACACTGTTGGTGTTATGAGGGCAATACCGGAATTTCTCAAATGGAAAAAGGGAAAAAAATGGTGAGGCCCACCTGTCAGTGGGACTTCGTATTGAGATAAGATTGGAGATAGAGTCTCCAACCTGTGGTTGCTTCTTTCATTCAACCGCATGAGCTCCTCCTCCTCTTCCTCCTATAAAGGGAGACGGCTCTCCCGTGCAGGTCGTGTGGCAAAAAACAGTGAGTAATGTAGATTGTGTGCCCAAAAACAGAGAGTAACTCCTCCAAATCCCCTTCTTGGTTCTCTCCGATTTGGCTTCGATCTTGCGTTTTTGGAGCTGTTGCTCCACTGTGTTGGTTTATGGCCTGTTGGTGGCGAGTTCCTTAGTTCTGGTGCTCTGTGACAAAGTGCATCTGGCCAGTGCACTTTAGTGTTCTTGTGCGGCCATCCCCTTACCTCGACTTCGTTGATTTGGATTGTCCTGAACTGCAAAGAAGGCATTGTATCTTCGCTTCCACTGGCTTGATTCACTTCTGGACAACTTTAAGAGCCGTCTGCACCGTGACTATTTCGACTCTTTTTCCTGCAAACATTGTGAGCTATGCTAATTCATTAATCTCTGATACATGCTTTAGTACTAAGAGACATTGTTTGCTTGTTAGCTCGGTTTAAAGATCTATGATGAAACTTGTCGATTACTTATATTGATCTGAATAACTAGAGTAGATTTGAGCTCTATCTGGGTGCCTACTACTGTCTGTACCATAATTCCTTGAGTTACTTCTTTCGGTTGATCGGATCTGTTAACTAGCATTGTGATTATTTGTCATGCAGTAGTTATATCCATTGTTCAGTTCGGTTTAGAAAAGAATTTTTCTCTCTAATATTCTTCATATGATATTGTATTTTCAGTCATCTGGACATTGTCAGTCAGAATACTGCTTGATAATCCTTTGCTTGTGAACACTTATTATTCTGAAAGTTAGAGATTGCTATCCATTTTATATGCGAGTTGCTATTCATTTTATATGCAAGTTTGTGACAGTATGAGCATAAACTAGAGCTCAAATCTTGATTACTAGTTATCTGATCATTAATGAAGAGTAACGACATAGTAGTGGGACAATCAAGATTAAATCTTGTGTAACCCTACATCTGAAAGCACTAATCAATAATCTAAAACTCGGGCTTTGTGCTAGTTTTAGTTATTCCCTGGTTCCTGAAAATGCTTTACATGATTAGTTTAGTAGTAATATTGCTTCATATGATGAGTATATGTTTTGATATAAATGGTATGGAAGAATTACATATTTATATACAATTTATATTATATACTATTTAAAATGTACTTTAACAATATTTAATTATACTAAAATTAAATCTAAATATATGCTTACACCGTATTCTTTACAACAGACACCTCCAAAAAGCACGTCAAGGATATAAGGGATAAGTTAAACCACATATATTCTTAATCGTTGATCAACTACGTACGGTACTATGTAAGTATGCATAGTAGTAAGAAGTCTATACGTTATGAATTATTTTTCAAGTTAATATCTATAGTGATGTCAATCATCTATGACACGAACAAGACTTCATATTGAGCGGACCTGCAATTAAATAGTGGTCCGACTCTGGGGAATGTATATGTAGGTAGGAATCTGCAATCACAAACCAGCTCGAGGTGCGCGAAGCCCTCCTCCGTCGTCTCCGGTGGCGACGTCGGCGGCGGGGACTGCATCATCTCGCTCCCTGACAACGTCCTCCTCCTCGTCCTCCGCCGCCACAGCCCCGGACCAGCCCCATCTCCCGACCCTGGCGGAAGCTCTAGTCCGACATCGCAAAGCTCTCACGCTTCCTCCCCACCGCTGACCACGACCCTGCAGCCCGCGCCTCCCCAGCCCTCCGCCTCCACGCCGTCCCGCGCGACGCCGCCCCCGATGCCACGGCCAACGCGACTCCCCTGACCTACGTTTTGAGCACGCCTGTCTAAAACTCTGATCGATCGGTGTGTTTACTTAATCCGCTCATTCCCGAATCCTGAAGGAAAAATTGCTCTCATGCCACTTTGTTATTATGCCACAAACTTGGGTGTTTTGCCTTTTGTTTTGCCACTTTCTCCCTTTAATGTATATTTTAATTTTATTTTGACCCTTTTGCCCCCGGCCCCACCGCTCAGGACGACGAGCTCCTCACTGCCCTCTCCGCCTCCTCCCAGCCGCAGTCCCCCGTCCTCTCCCTCGCCTTCCTCTCCAAGCCCCTCGACGCCGTCCTCTCCTCCGACGCCGCCTTCCGCAACGTCCTCGCCATCGGCCCCGTCGCCGCCGCGCTGTCCAGGCAGCCGGCCGATCGCCTCGCCGCCGACCTCCTCTGCCAATGGACAAGTTATATTCATTGTTTTCTTTTTTGCCCATTTTTTGTGCAATCTTGCTTCAATTTGAAAAATGTCTAAACTTGACTTGCATTCTACAGTCCATGGATGGAATAGATTCCTAAGACCTTGAGTAAGGTGTATACAAAATTTCACGGCTTTTAGATTATTGGATCAAAAGTTACGTGGATTTTAGGATTTGCAATAGTGATGAATTTACTGTTCACTTACCTGAAATTAATATTCGCAATGGTCAAACCGCCAAGTGTCTAGTCAGATCACCTATTTCAGAGGTCAGACCTCTAGTGTTTGCTCCCTTGATTTTGATTTCTTGAGCCATTTGATTTGAGGTTTTGACTATTGGTCCTATGCTTGGTAAGTCTGTGGTTACTTAAGTCAAGAATTAAGAGTACTTGAAGAAAAAATTTTAGACGGTACTATTTACCCGCTCCATTGCCTATTTGTTCTACACTAAATTTTTTCGATCCTTTACTTATTTTTTGTATGCCTGATTCTTGAGACGCATCCGTGATGCGTCCTCAATTATTGCCGCCGCATGTTCGTGAATCGTGAGCGGCCACAATTCAATGCAACAGAGCCTAGTAATCCCTCACTGACAGGTGGCCCTGAACGATATGACCATCCAATTAGAGAAGTCAATAAGGGCCTGTTTGGAACAGAGGAATTTCACAGGAATTTTGCAGGAAACAGTTCAATTCCCGCAGGAATCGGGAAAAATTCCCGCATTCCAAACAGGGCTTAAGTGGGCACCATCATTTTCTAATGAGAACTGCTCTATCCATCGAAAGGGCATACGTACTAAGTACGTAGTAGTGATGTGTGTCCAATTAGAGAGGAGCAATTCATTCACCCAAAAATCTGATTCCCACAAGCTAACCTCTCTTCATCTTACAGCTCATTGTGAGTACGTACTCATGCTGTACTGCAAGTCGGTACAACAAGTATTACTGTTTTCTAATCTAGTACTGCTTCTTCTTTTTCCCCTTCAACTAATCGAAACTAAAGTGTACTCGGTTAGACGGTGGCTTATAGTTTATTTTACTATAGTTAACTGAAACTATACTGTAGCTGAAGGTGACTTATTTAGCATAATTAAATTTAAAAAATTTAAAAAAAAAAAAAACGGGTTAGCCCGTCACATGTAATGCATACGAATACGAACAAAGAACCAGTAAAAAAAGCTCAAAAAATCCAAAAAAAATCAGAAAAAGACAAAATTTAAGAATAATAAAAAATAAACCGAAAACCAGAAGCCGAAACCGAAACGAGCGGAGTCTAAAGCAGATAAACAAACCTACTGTGAAGTACTAGTCTACTACAAATCCTTACTAGTACAAAATTTGGCATATAAATACGTGCGTGCAGGTTACCAATGCTAAGGCTATGGGCATCTAGGGCTGTAAACGAGCCGAGTTCGAGCGAGCTTAGCCTTCCAGACTCGAGCTCGGTAGAAACTCGAGCCGAGCTCGAGTTGAGGTCCGAGCCTGGACCTGGGCTCGAGCTCGGCTCGGCCTAAGCTCGAGTAGGCTCGAGCTCGGCTCGTTGAAGCTCGATAACAATTAAAATAATTTATTATGCACTATTTTTCAATAATAAGAAAATTTTAAGTTAGAGCTTGGCTCTAATAAGCTCGATAACAATCAAAATAATTCAAATACACACTAATTTTCAATAATAAGACAAGCTCGAGCTCGAGTTCGTCTCGAGTAAGCTCGGTAAGAATTAATATATATTACTATTTAAGCTCGAATCGGGACTCGCGAACTATTCGAGTTCGGCTCGGTGAAGCTCGCAGCTCGAAATCAAGCTCGAGTTCGGCTCGTTTAAAGTTCGAATCGAGCCTAAAATGAGCCGAATTCAAGTAGCTCGCGAGCTTTGAACTTTTTTTACAGCCCTATGGGCACCAAGGCCAGCTGTCCAATCGCTGTCGGGGCCAAGGCAGTCGGTGCAGACGCCGGACACGTGCCCGGCAGTGGAGGCAACCTTTCATCTCTCATGGGGATTGTTGCCGTGTCATCTACCGTCACCACGCTTTGCCGCACTTGATTCCATTTTCCCAAAAAAAAAAAAAGAAAATTTGTGAGGTTTTGTCTGTTTCCGAGGAAAGAGTCGTACTACCATGATGGGTACATATATATAGGAGCACTTTAGTTGGTCAGTCAGATCAGATTCGCTGATTGGCTTGGAAAGTTACAAGTCGTTGCCCCGGATTTCCGGACGGTGTCCCCTGCCTCATCTTCTCTGCGGTGCGACCAGTCGATCAGTGGTCGGCCTTATCGTGCGCATCGTGTGACGGTGCGGGACTGCGGGCACACGTCGTTTCCCATAACGAAGAAAAGGCAAAGGAAAGCCCGTGAGTCTTATGCATGGGGACTTGGAAGTCCAAAATAACGGTCTGTTTGGAAGAGTTCTGCCAGCTTCAGATCCACGAAAAACAACTTCACTCTACGAAATTTTACCCAAACGTTTCAGCTCTGCGAAATCTGGATCCACCAAAATCCTGGATCTGAGGGCCAGATCCATGGATTTCATGGAGCTCCTGGGTGCTCCACCGTGGAGTTGGGTGGTAATTACCCACCAATGCCACTGGTTACACACCCATCCCACCAAAAGTGGTAATTCCCACCAAAACCTCAATTTCGTGGATCTGGAGCTGCTGTACAAGCCAAACACTTCATGGTGGGATCCCAGATCCACGGTGGAGCTGCTGCTCCAGATCCACGTTTTCAGTGGTGGAACTCTCCCAAACAGGCCCTAAAATGCCCGGGAGGGCCAGCATTACAAGCCCCAAAACAAGAACAAGCGTGGGGATTTTGAAGTCTAAATGAAATGTAAAATGAAACTTAAGAAGCCATTACCTATTTAGAACAGATTACTAGCACGTAACACTTGTTGGAGCAAACATGACTTATCTGGTTTAATCCTATTTACACAAAGTCTCTACAATTTAAAAGAATGAGTTTGTAGTGGTGGTTTATCTCATAGTTCATCTGACATCACCCCCTCCACTTGAAATCATGCACCGATAGGTGGGACCAGTCGTCAGCTCCTCCTCACCTCCCCCTCTCTCCTCCCACCCCAACGTCTCTCTCTATCTTGCCTCCTCCTCCCTCATCTGCGTCGCGCGATCTAGGGTTTGTACTTAGCACTCCATCCTAGTCCTCTAGTTCATCGCCCTCTACTCCCCTCATACAGTGCCACCACCACTGCTCTCCTCCCCACTAACCTGTTGCCGCCATCGCTCTCCTCCCACTAATCTGCCACCGCCACCTCCCTTCTGTCGTCCCCCTCCCATCACGCAGCGCCACCACCACCACCTCTCTTCCGCCGTCACTCTTTCCCTCGGGCAATGCCGCCGCCACTCCTCTCCCCAATCTCCATCGCTACCACCGCTCCTCCCCTCATGCAACCCCTACTCGCCACTCCTCCCCTCGCATCCAACACCCTCCACACTCCCCCTAATCTCCGCCTCCACCACCGTTCCTCCACTCACGAATTCAAGGTACGTAGTGCCGGCAATGGCGAGGCTATCATTGCGGTGCGGGGACTACGACGCGCTGCTACAGAGAGTGGAGGAGGCACAGGCGCACACCGAGGCCACCTCCCACACCAACTTCTCCGAGTCCACCGACGCTATCCTCAACCTCGTCTGCACCGACTACGGTAAGCCATGCTGCCCCCAGACCATAAGATCCTGCACTCCTGCCCCTCCCGATCGAATTCGATCAGATTCGGTGGTTTCTTGATCCAATTCGATGCATTATCATCAGCCCTTGATCCAAATCTTGGTTCTTGATCTGGTGCTCAGGAGGTGGAGCTGCACACCAAGTGCACCAACCACATAGAGTTCGCGGACAAGACCATGGAGGTGGCCAAGCTCATCGATCTCGAGGCGCTGCAGAAGCTAGCCTCTGAGGCCATGGACACCGATGCCTCGGGAAACAGGGGCTGCAAAAGTGAGGTTTTGAATTCGAGATAAGCAAAGGGTTTGATTTGTGACAACTTCTGAGCGTTGAGGAGGGTGTGTAATTGGGGTGTGTTCGATTCTGGTAGAGATGGTTGTGCCGGAGGTGAACAAGGAGATGCTCGTGGACCTTGAGGCGATGGGGTTTGCGACGGCGCATGCCACTAGGGCACTTCACTTCTTCGGTATGATAGCCATAGCATCAACACTGTTATGGTTTTGTAATCTTAGTGGTCGATGCTAATGCAAGCGTTGTACATAAACATTGCCTATGATAAGAACACTTTACTGTGGTTCTTTTTGAGGATGCTTTGGCTTCCTTTGGAAACTGGTGGACAGGGGTTCAATTTCCTCAGTAGAGAAGGACTTATACTTATTTTAGAAGCCCCTCCAACTGCATCCTGTTGGGATGGCTTCTTGTTAGCTAACGATCTCCCAAACTGGGCTGATGTTTCTTTTTTGCATTGCCACAAGTAGGTGACACGAATCATGGAATGACATAGCTTAATTTACTTGATAATCCACACACAGCTTAGAACTCAGCTTTGGAAGAAATCAACAGGCCAAATCAGAATTCTTAAGTATTTTAGTTCTTATGATTTTATTGATTTGGTCGGCAAGTTTTCATCATTTAGTAGAAGCGTAGATAGATGTATTTTCCATGAGAATCATCCAAGATTGAGCTGTTATGTAAGTCATGTAAACTGCATAATGTGAAACTAGACATATTGTTCACCCATTTATACAATCCAAATTATTTACTTCGTAGTTGTTACTCAGCGCTTTGGCAAGCTAGAAGATCTACTATAAGTGTAATTGGACATATTTTCTAAACTGTGATACTGTGAACCAAAATGTATAATATGAAAGAAAAGGAAGGCATTATATATGCATTGAAAGCCGAAATGTTTGCTGTGCTTTTGAGGGCTCGCATTAATGTTGAGTTTTGTTCTTAACTAGGTAAATTTCGTTGAAGATGATAATGGCATCAAATCACTAAAGTATCTTAATGGACCAGCATAAGAATGTCTAGGTAATAAATTTTAATGGCATCAAATCACTAAAGTATCTTAATGGACAAGCATAAGAATGTCTAGGTAATAAAATTTTGACCTCTTGCAATTGTACTTTATAGTGCCTTTATTGTGTCCACAGTACATCATATTTCTCCATGCCTAGAAAAAACAGACAATGTCTGACTATTCTACTTTGGGAAATTGCAGTCAGTTATTTGATAGTTAGATACGATTTAGAAAGCTAATAGGTACTTAGTTGTCGAAGAAGATACTGTAGTGTTTATTTGTTGGAGTCTGGACCACTAGCTTGCTGCCAATTGTCCATTATAATTTCACACACAGTTATTGCACAGTTATCTGCCTGTTGATGTGAGCTGTTTGTTGGTAGCTGTAATATCTTGTGATATGTCACACCATTCATATAAACTTGACTATTTATATGGTTAACTCTTGCTCTATTGCATGGCGTATTTTTTGATGCAAGTCTTTACCTTTTCTATTTTGGTTTATATTGCATAGGAAAGGGTCTTTCATTAACTATTTTCATGTTCTATTTTACGCATGTCCATTTTTGTTTTGGAACTAATTTAAAAATGTAGAAAACTAATTTAAAAAATACAAAAGAATCAATGGCAAGTTATCCAGATAAGAGTATATTAATAGGTGTGAGAAATAACCTAGTCTATAGAGACAGTGAGATATCCACAAATTAGGCAGAATATGCATGATATTTGCTATAAATTTTAGTTTCTATTACACGCATAGACATTCAGCTAGATAAAAGTATGGACTGCGTGCTATGCATAGTATACCCATCCCACGTGGCGAATTTTAGGCTACATGAGACTTATCTGAATAGTTGATTTTGCGCACGATATGATTTTTAAAGTAGCAAACCTATTTTTAGAATGTGTGGTCACTGGTCGAGTACAAATCCCGGGGATTAATTTCCAGGCTCCTATCCTAGGAAGGCCACACTTGATTCTCTGTATGCGGACCACAGGTTAGTTTGTCAATATAAAAAGGAGAGAATTAAAAGCTAGAATAGTAGTGTTAGCCAGTTAACTACTCCCTCCGTCTCGTACAGACAAAAACACTAAATGTAAGAAAAAAATTAATATCATTAGATCATACATATCTCTATTAAATAATATACTACATCTACCCATTCATATTTTCAGTATTAAAGAAAGGTATATGGTAAAAATATTGCAATAACTACACATTTAATCTTTATAATAGATTTATATTATAGAATGACACTTCACAAAAATGATGACTTATATTACGAGACAGAGGGAGTAGGTATATACTGGTCCCTCCGATTTTGCTATATTTGTCTATAGTTTTGGGAGTCTTTGTTTCAATATATTTATCTATTATGGAAATCAAAGAGTGTAATTATCTCAATGTTTTTATTCTCTACCTCTATTTAAATGTTTTAGAAGATGTTAAATAGTTATAGTAGTCATTATGCGTGTGGTGGCCTGTGAATAAATATTGTAAAACCGAGTAACCCCTAGATGCAGAAACAAAAATTGATTGTGGGCATGTTCTTTTTTACTGTGGTTTGTAGCTTTTAGGCTGTTTGTGCGAGAGATTATAGAGTAACAGAAACTCACGTACGGTTTTTGCCGATATAAATAAAGTCAGTAAATCATGTACTACAATTAACTAGTAGACTATATTTTAAAAAGATACTCCGTTTAAAAATTAGTTATTGTAAAAAACCAAAAAACAATTTTTAAAAGTTAAAAAGAACATGTCCACATGTGACCAGACATGATAAACTGCGGTCTCAATCCAAAATGTTGCCGCCTTGGCCTTTCGCGCGCGTTTCGCGCGGGGCATCCCAGTATGTAGCTACGCGTCTTTCATGCTGACCTTTGAATTCTCAGGAACCTTTTCTCCGGCTTCGTCATCCAGGAGGGGCTAGTGTGGTCAGCAATTCCGACATTTGCTTACGAACTACTGGTCCCTCACTGCTGAATGCTGCCTCGCAATGGACAGCAGATATGGCACTGCCAAGTCATCCCGTGCCATGCATAATCCATCTTGTCGAACCAATCTCATTTCCGTAGCTGGGTCAAAGTTTTTAATTCGAGTTGAAACCTCCCAAATTTGAGTTCATATCCAAGCTGAAAGTTTGAAATCCTTTTCCTTTCCCTTTTTCAGTTGAAAGTTTTATTTTTCTAGTGTGAAGTTTCTAATTTTTCCATTCGAAAGTTTCTCCACTTGCATGTTTCTGGCATCCAGTTGAAAGTTTCCCAAATCAAAAGTTTTGAGTTCTCAGTTGTAGCTTGAAAATTTCTGCCATCCAGTTAGAAGTTCTCCAATCGAAGGTTTGAATTTCTAGCCTGAAGTACATCCAATTGTAAGTCAATGACTTTCAGGTAGTCTATGACTTTCTCCAATTGGAATTCTTTGAATTTCAGTTGAAAGCTTGAAATATCAGTGAAAATTTTGAGTGTATCAAATGGAAACACACTCAGAAGCAACCCGCGTGGATTGATCAGGGAGCAACGAACGGAATCGAAAAGGAAAGTGGGGCAGACTGTCCGTTAGGAAGGTTTCTCAAAGGCCGGCCAAACATTAGTCGTCAAAGAAATATACCTAGTAGCATGTTGCTTCCTCGTATCCTCTATTTGCAATCATGCAAATAAAACCTGGATTCTCCCATTGTTACAGAACAGTACATTGAGTTTATAACCGAAGAGCTTCAGATGTTTCTATCTCTCGTACCAAATATGCGATTTGTGATCCGTGTACACCATTTGTGTTCTAGGCGATGAGATCAAGAAAACGAGTCCAATATTGGACATGTTCGGAAATCATCCTCAAAGGAAGTTACTGCATGGGTATAGCTGCCATGCTGACAACTTTGCAAAAAAGATCCTAGCTTGATGTTTTCAATTACAAAATTTCCTACCCCAGGTTTCAAAATAACGCAAATCTCTCGGACCAAACATCCGAGTTGTAATTTGACCGTGCCATTAATTTATGCATGGTGAGATCAACAAAAAGGATGCAACAGATCGCAGGTGGATGTGGATATACTTGTTGTTCTTGCTTTATTTGCCCCGTAGCTTTCGTCGCTCGTGAGCGTGTCGGTCCACGGTCCTGCAGGGTGCGCATCAAATGTCTCTGATCTGTCGGTCCACGGTCCGGCAGGGCGCGCATAAAGGGGACTTACCAACAACTCCTTAGTCGAAAGCGGAACACAACTCCTTAGTCGAAAGCGGAAACAAAACTCTCTAAGTCGAAAGCGGAAACAAAGCTCCTCTTTAAATACCTGGGCTCCTACGGTTGTTTTTGAGGTTCCAACAATCCTTTACAGTTCACTCAGCTCGTCTCGCTAGATCAACATACCAATCAAAGCTTACGCTGCTGCATACTCTACTCGATCGTCACGGGAAGCTAGGTAACCCATTACTAATTCCAGTCATTGGGTTCGGTTGGGCTTTTGGTTTTGATTTATCACTTTTTGTTACAGGAACTAGTTTTTAAACTGTGTATTTTTTTAGAATGGGATCTACAGTTAAATTATGATAGATATTATATCGAACTCAGTTATATAGATTAAAATTGTACACGACTATTTTCCTCATCTCACGAACAACCAGAGGCTAAAAACTATGGCCCTATTCTTTTTAGCTTTTAGCTTCTGCTTTTGGCTTTTCTATAGTAACTAGCTTTTAAACGGTGTGTCTTTTCAAGATAGGATCTACTAATTAATTGTAATATATACTGTAACGACTTTATTTATATCGTCAAAAACCGCACGTGAGTTTCTGTTACTCTATAATCTCTCACATAAACAGCCTAAAAACTAAAAGCCGTAGCCAAAAACCATAAGTCTTGGTAAAAAAAAACAAACAAACCACAACACAAAGAAACCTACCCTAGTATAGCAGCATTGGCTCTCCTTGCGCTGCACTCTGCGTTTGTGCCGCTGTGCTTTGTTAAGACTAGTTGTTTCCGTCTTGGGCCCTCACCTCGCTGGACGGCCCACCTCCCCTGTGCAATCCCTCTTTCCCGCCAGCCTGCCACTGCCTCTCCACCATCGTTGTCGTTGCCAATCCTGCCCACCGTACAGTAGATTGATCTGTCGCTGTCCACGGGCCAATTCGACCTCTGTAAGCTCTACGGCTCCCACCGGCGAAGGGCGGCGCGCTCGGGTTGAGGCCAGGCGTCGGTTTTGTGCACTGTTGGCTCTCTGTAATTGCACTGCACCTTGCCGCCTTCGTCCCACCCACAACCTACCATGGCCCGGCCGATCTGTCACCGTCAACGAATAGAGAACGTGACGAGATGACATCGCGAGCTCGGGAAGGTGCTCGATCGGCAACAGTGCACGCGCGACGGTAGGCGACAGGCGGATCGACCTCGGCGTCCGCGCTCTGAGAGGCACGTAGCGCAATGGGCGCGCTCTCCGGGGGATTCGGCGCCGGCATCTAGCCATGTCGCTTTGCTGTGCCACCGCATCATCAGGATCGGCGGTGCAGCGCACACGCGGCGCGTCTCCAAGTGTCCCTGGGATGCGGCGTGGCCGCGGGAGGGGCGGGCACAGGAAGGTCTCCGGCCACTGGATGCTCTCGGGGCGAGCTTGGCATGGTGTTCGCGCTTAGGCCACGACTTGGCCCGGTCCTATTTGACTGACAGCGACAGACGACAGTCACAGTGACTGAAACCCAGTGGTCTAAGTATTTTTCAGGAAATGTCTGTTGGAACTCGGATGACACCAACATGCATTGACAACTTGACATTCAATCCCATTTCTAATCTCTTTCTCATTCACCAAATCTCGCAACTGCTGACACTTTTTCCCTCGTGACCCGTGTGCAGATAAGGTCCAGGACGTCAAGATGAGTTCCAGCAGCTGCTCGCTGACAGCCGTCGGTCTCCTCCTTGCGTTGCTTGGCGTCTGCGAGGCAATCAACTCACTCGGCGTCACACAGGCCGTCGGGGGCCACGCGCCGCTCCTCGGCCTCGTCGGCATCCTCGCCGGAGTCAACGTCATCGTACTAGCCATCTGGATGTCAGACAACCCCACAGCTGCCCGGGCTATATGCACAGGGCAGAATCTTGCTGTTCTCGGAATCGTCATGGCGTCGGCGGTGGTCACAGCGGTCGACGGCGCCGGCGCCTCCGACCCGCCGGCGCTATGCTTCGGACTCTTCATGCTGCTGCTGGTTGGCCTCACTCTTGTCATGCGCGGTGTTGCTTGCGCGTAGGATGTTGATGCTTGGCACACTCACTTGCACCATTATCAGGTTGAATTGACCTGTTCCTATCGAGTCTTCGTCTCTGTCGGTCGGTCTGTCTGTTCCTTGTACGACTAGCTAAATAACACGAACAAGGCTGTTCTGCTTGTGTCATTTTGAACAACTGTGATCAGTGACCATTGGATGTTTCGTATCGATAGAAAATGACCGATTGGTTTAATCGGCTATTGTTTCGACGAGGATTAGCTATTTCGCTGAAATTTTGGTCCTTTCTGAAATTATTTTATAAGATCAAAATTTGAATTCAAATTCAAATCTTGAGATGAACTTCAAATATTAGAGCAAGTTTTATCTATATTTTTATCTCTATTTCATCTATAGCCAATATCTAATTCATCTCTAACATCTTTGATAACCTTTTTCTCAAATTTCCGAAGTTTCATCAAAATTCAAATTACCAAAATTTGACCGAAATCCAAACTAAAATAACCAAAATTTTGGCGATTTTGTTACCCTCCAAAGTTTTTCCCCAAACAAAATTGTTAGCCTGGTTTCAACACTGCCCATTTTTAAGAGAAAATGCAAAAATCTATAGTGCGTCACAACGTGGCAAGGAGACGATTGACCATTCCTCTCGTCATTTGTTTTTCAGAAATGGTCAGTTGACCTACCTCCTCACCGATCACTACGCCACGCGGTCTTGCCGCAGAGTCCATGCAGTAGGTTGTCACATTTCTGTTCCCGATTCTGTAACAGTGAACATGTGCCAGCACCGGTCCCTCGGAAGTCAGGGTTTTTATATTAGCTTTTGATTTTAGGTTATAAACAGTAACAATTTGTAGAGACTCTTACATATAATTTTGACTGATATAAATAAAATCATAGGTGTGTATATGTATCACCCGGATGTTTTATTCCTAACAATCATCCAAATTTTGGACCGTTGGATTAGAGATCCAACGGCCTCTTATTTTTGGAGGGGGAGATTGTTTTTTTTTTGGAGGGGACGGGGAGAATTTATGACCGCTGGATCTCTAATCCAACGGTCACAAATCTGGATGATAGTTAAGAAGAAAACATCCGGATGATGTTTATCAATACCCTAAAATCATTACAGTGTATACTACAATCAATTAATAGACTTTACCTTAAAAAAACATTTTATTTAAAAATTATATACTATAAAAATTTATTTACTATAAAAAACAGTTTTTAAAATCCACCACTAACAAGCCTAGTATGGACAAGCTTACATTAAGAAGTAGGCAGCAAAGAGAATCTTCCAATTGCACACGATGAAATTTACCCTAACAACTGGGCCATTATGATGTTAATGTCGGCTACGCATCATGTGAACCTACCAAGACCCGAATATTAGATCCGCTGTTTTTCATGGTTTGTGAAAAGTTCAGAGAGACAAATAGAAAACGGAGAGAGCTCCATGTGCTTGGAAGCAGCACAGATACCGTGCTTAGGAGTGGCTCCAATAACCTCACACATTAACAGCTTTTATTTTGAAAAAAAAGAGAGCAAGAACTCTATCTCATCTCATTAACGGAAAGAAGTACAGATTACAAGCACCAACCCAGAAAGGGCAGAGTCATCTCTTAAACACCAGTACAATAATGTTAGTAGCCTCTATAACTTGTAAACACCAATCAAAGAACACCAAATTAAACTACTTGAGTCCTACTGATCTGATGATCTATAGTCTTTACAAAGCACAGCGGCACAAAACAGAGTACATCGCAAGGAGAGAGCGCCAGCACAACGGCTCTTCTTTTCAATTTCTAAAAATTGCTTTTTACTTTTTCTATAGTAATTAGCTTTCAAACAGAATATTTGTAAGACAATGTCTACAAGTTGATAGTAGTATACACTGTAGCAATTTCATTATATCGGTTAAAACCGCACGTGAGTTTCTGTTACCCCATACTCTATTTCACGAATAGCCTAAAAATTATAAACCGTAACCAAAAGTTATAAACCGAAACTAAAAAGAACAATCCCTACAATAATTGGAGTTAGCAATGGTCACACATGTTACCTTGCTTCCACAGTCGTCAACAAGGGCCGGACTAGTGAAAGGGATAAGCTACATCGGTGGTAAGGATTAGGGAAAGATGGGGGAGGAGTTGGGGCAGATGGTTGCCGGTGGGGCACTGGTGAGATGCTCTTGGTCAGCGGCAGCGGGTTGGGTCAGGGAGCAGTGGTGGGGTTCAAATTTGGAACGAGCGGCTTTGCAACGTCCCTTGACTTATTCACAGATTAACAGATCAAGAAAAACCGAAGGAGACAGAGGGATCTCACTGACCGTACTTCAGTACCATGTTGAATTCAGTTTTAACATAATTAAGCTTATTTGTTAATTCTTTGAGTTTTTGTTTCCTAAACCCACAATGTACAAAAGAATATTTAGAATTAAATTTGAACAACTTTTTTTTTACTTTGAATGGTAAGTTTGCTTTCCAATTTAGCGTAATTAAAACATGGCAAGACACTAGCTCTAGAAGGGTCATTAGCTTCTAAGCAAGTAGAACTAGACTTGATGTCCACAATTTTAACTCTAGTATTTTATAGTTGTTCTAGCAAGAATGACCCAGAAGATGTTAATTTTTCAATTTTAGCATGCAAAGTAAGTCAAGAGTTTAGCTATTATCATTAGGAATAAGAGATCTAAGCTTATCAATTTCAATATTCAATATCTCATTTTCAGATTTTAGCTTGCCATTTCTTCTTAAGACATGTTTCATACCCTCAACTTGCTTCAAGTGATCAGCCACTACTATATTATATCAAATCATGAGTGCATCACAAGGCTCGATATAGAGATTATCCTTGCCATGCATGCTTTCATGATTATCCTCGCTTGCAGCTATGAAGCATATACCGATGAAGTCGATGACCTTCTTCTTCTCCTTCTTCGGCTCCGTCTTCCCCTCCTCCTCATCGCTCTAGGAATCAACATCGCTAAGATCTCAATCAGCGAAGGATGAGATCTCCTTTATAACATCCCTCTTGAGTGTGGCGTCGTGCTTGTGAATCGTTGAGACTTCTTGTTGTAGTCTTTCTTGCCACGATCATCTCTTCCCCTATTTATAAGCTTAGGACAACTAGCATGAACATGAGCCATCTCACTAGATTCAAAGTAAATGATTGAACCACTTCTCCTACGCTCTTTTGCTTTCTTATAGGCTTAAGTGAATCTAATAGTGATGTGGTTAAATCATCTATGAAGAGGTTCTCTAGTTGCTCATCTCTCATAGCTTGAAAAGTAGGCAAAGAAAAGTTAGAAGAAGCATTCTTATAAGAAGAACCAAACTTGGTTAGGATCAGGCACAAGAGCTATTGATTGTGGAGCATTAAACTTCTTTGATATGACACTCATCTCATGAGTCTTAAGCCATAAATACACGGCTTAACTTTTATCTCTCAAACACTCATGTCAAGAGCACTAAGAGCATGAGTTGTATTGTTGGCATCAGAATAGATGAGTCTCACAGACCTTATATTACTCAGGATCTTATGAAATCTACCAAAGAAGGAATCGATGGACTCTTCAAGTCTGGCCATTGAGATTGTGTGTTCTGATCGACTAGGTGTGTGGTCTGACTGTTGCGTACTAATAGTCTGATCAGCCAGTGTGTGGTGGTTTGACCAGTGCCTAGTATGACCGGCCTTTAGGTGGTTGTATCTATTTTTAGAGAGAGTCTTTTTGGTGCGTTGCTTTGGTGGTCTGACCGGCTTGAGGAAATCGGTCTGACCAGCCAAACAATTTTGGCCAAGAGGGTTTTTGGGAAATTTGGAATTTGGCCATGGGTTGAGTTATAGTATCTTGGATCATTGCATTTATGATGCATAAAACATGTTGAACTAATGTGGGTCAAGTTGTAAAGAACTTGTGCCCAAAAATAGTTTCTTGGTCTTTGATATGTAGGGTGCTTGGAGGCAACCATGGTTGATGGTGTGGACCGGGACTAGGCTCGAGGAAGAGCTGAGGTAAAGTCAAGGAAGCTGGAGGGATGGTTGGGCTTAAGCTAGGCATAGGACAAGATAAGGGATGTTGAAAGGAAGGAATGAGATATGGTTCATCGAATGGTGCGGTTGATGTAAGTGAGGTATGGTCGAGGGGAACCAACACAGAGAGACTTGCCAATGCGTGAGCCATTGATAAATTTACACGTTACAAGCATGGGGGAAGATATAAGGTCCACGGTCAAAACAAGGATGTTTTGACAGGCAAGCCAAGATATTGGAAATAGCAATGGGAACAAAATCGACGGTGCTTAGAGGGCGTTGAAGAGTGGTTTAGGTAAAGGGGGGTGCTGAGGAGGCCAAGTGGTTTGGAGGCTTGCTCCCTAACGGGTTTTGGGCTTATACGCTTTGAGAAACATGCATAAGTTTTGTGTGAGTGTAAAATCCGGTGTGTGTGTGTTAACAGGTTTTTTCGATTGTGCTAATGGATAGTATCCATTATGATTAGGTGATGGCTAGTTGCCCTATCTATTTGAGTGGGGTGAGGTTGGTGAGATGCAAAAGAAAGAGTTCCATTCTAGGGTTTGAGAGGGATGCTTCCTTGGAGAGGGGCTATGTGGGGGTGTGTGCACTTGGAAGAGAGATAACTCTGTCTTTCATGGTGGAATGGGTGTAAAACAAACATCTACAAGTTGTAATACATCAATATTGTTTATTCTACATGGTATGTTTTTGATCTTATTGATTTTGCACTTGTTTTAGTTAGTGTTTTTTTTCTTCTCTCTTCTCTTTGTCTTGTTGTATTCCAAGGATATGTAAGTGGTGGAGATACTTTATGAAGATCATATTTCATCCATTTAGAGACCGGTTGTAGTAAGATCTTAGGAGATAGCCCATTTTGGAGCATTTCTTGTGAAATCGTGTTCCTAGAGTTTTGGTCTCAAATATTTGGATATTCTTGCTTGCTATGATATGTGGGAACAAATCTAGAGTCATCTTGAATATGTCTAACCCACGAGCAAGTTGTATATCAAGATTTTGAGTTTTGCCCGGTTTTAGTGCATCCTTGCTTGTCTTAAGGAAAGATTGAAACTTTGGTAAGTACTGGTGCGATCGTTGGATGGATTAGGTTTTGATATTTTTACCAAGCTATGTATAGAGTTTCAAATCAGTTGGACTTGTATTTTGAAGATTACACCAATTTTTATTTTGGCTCAGGTTGATTTCTAGGTCTAAAACAAGGGAGCGGTCAGATCGCCCCTAAGCCAATGGTCAGAACAATAGCCGGTCAGACCGGTCCAATTGGCGGTTAGATCACCTGCCCAGGACCAGTCCAACTGCTATTTCAATAGCGGTCTGATCGGTCCGGGAGTTAACTCGTGTTGCTTCTGCGTTTTTGTGAGTTGTCTGGTTATAATCCAATCTGATCTTCCTAACTTCCAGGAGCTAATGGAGTGAAGGTTTTGAAATACATAGAGGAGGTTGAAATTGAAGGTATCGTTCACCCCTTTCCCTTTGATTGCCATACCGTGTCCTACAACAGTTTTGCCAGACAAGTATTTTTTTTGTTAAGGAAGCAAATGCTTACACCTACTGCGGATGACTGGTGGTTGTCGCTGAGAAATTGCATGTGATTGGAAGAGTTTAAAGGGTTTAACTCCATTATAATCCTAACTCTTAGGCACATATGGTTAGAAAGAAATGCGAGAATTTTTAATCTTCCCTTATGTAGAAGGGATTAAAGAGGAACTGGGCTTGTGGAGATTAGCTGGATCTACGGTCATTTTAAATTTATTTCAGTAGCTTCGGCTGTCTGGTGTAATATGGTTGTTCCTCTCTTCTACTAGTTTGAGTCTGCTGCCCGGTAGTTTTTTTTGGCGAGGAAAAAAAATTTTATTAATTACTCAGGTAAAATACAATCCTAAGAAACAATGTGCTAATACAATCAGGCACACTAAACCTCCACACCGTAGAGTGCAAACTGCGAGATGCTAATCACGTGAGCTCATCAGCAGCACCATTTCTATCTCTTTTCACCTTCAAAAACTTTACCTCCGGCAACATAGCAGCATAGTCCTGTGCCTCCTGGATCCCGAAGGTTGACGAGGATCAGTTCCTGCCTTTGTCACGCTAGAACTGGAGCATCGAGGACGAATCTGTTTCCAGGATTGCTGACTTTCTGTACCATTCAACAGGCAGGGACAAGCCTTTGCAGCAGGCCAAGGCTTCAATTTCCTGTGCATCTTATTGCGGCAAGTCAGAGCACAGCACACGCAAGACCACGAGGACTCGAACTCTCTTATGATCATGAAGACTAATACTCGTACTTGTTTATGACCACGAAGGATCATACTCGTACTCGTTTATGACCACGAAGAATCGACTCACGTAGATACATTGGAGAACAACGGATTCACGAGACAACAGTTTTTGTGCCGCCCTAAATTAGTTTATGGCATTTTCTTCGTTGATCTTTATACTGACTTGGGATAATCAATAGCCCGACATTCACATCATGTCCAGCTCTCCACGACATGCCATTCCATATCCGAGCTATTCATGACATCCATAAATTCACTTAACTCACGCACTCCGGCCTCGTTGTGAATGCAGCACGACTCCGACCACATACAACACATGCAACATCTCGAATGTGAGACGTGACAAACAAACATGTTTAACGTAAAATAATCCATGTCCGACGTGGTTAAGTCCAACACATCCCGGCCATTTGGAATGAAACGCCAGACGGTCAGCAGAATAGGCCCCGTATCGTCTCGAATAATAACACCAACACTAGCCCAGCTAGACGCTGAAACAAAGCACCATCGAGTGTGGATTCGAACCAAGAGTTGAAGTTGTTTTAGCTTTGGAGTCTAGTTTTAGTAGAAATTCGAGTCTGAGTCCAGTTTGTAATTGGCATTAGTTTTCCGTCTTTGAGTTGTAAACCTGAGTATAATTAGGAGGGTTTACCCCAGAAAATGGGCGGCGATTGAAGTACCACCAAAAGATCTTATTTATTCCATTGCTTTGTTATTATTGGATTGTCATCGTCATGCTCGAAGAACAGAGGAGCCTCGAGAGCTCGGAAGGTTTCGAGTTCGACTAACGAAGCTAGCCACATAAAGTGTTTCAACTGTGATAAGTACGGGCACTACGCTTCAGATTGCCGAAGCAAGAAGAAGAACGAGGAGGTAAACCTCACCAAAACCGAGGGGACGACGAGTCGACACTACTTCTTTCTTTATGTGTCGAAGAGGTGCCAGGTCTGGTGATGCCGAATGAGGAGAACATAATTCCTAAACTATGTACGGAGGAAAGCAACGACGATCACACTGATTGGTGGTTCTTGGATAATGGAGCATGCAATCACATGATGGGGGATCGTTCTATGTTCCATAAGCTCGATGAGAAGATTTTGGGCGAAGTCAAGTTTGACGACGGCTCCACAATAGAGATAAAAGGCAAAGGATCAATGTTGTTGCAATACAAGAATGGCGATCAGAAGTTGGTGTCTGAAATTTGTTTTATACCAAAACTATGCAACAGCATACTCAGTCTCGGGCAAATGACTGAAAAAGGATGCAGGGTGGTACTACAGGATGAGTTCTTGCGTATCTATAATGAGAACAAGGATCTATTGATGAAGGTAAAAAGATCCCCAAATCGGTTGTACAAAATTTCTTTGAACACTTGTAAATCGGTTTATTGCAAGAGCAGTTTGGAGGAGCCAGGCAATGAGCCCAATGCACGCGGATCCCAGGGGGACATACAACTGGTATAGAGGAGTGCATCAACTCGGGTGAGCACCGCGGTTTAGGAGACAAGGTACTATAACATCTATCAGGACACACAAACACAGGAGTGAAAGATGGTGCAGCCTTATCTAAGATGTGCACGGGAAAGCGGACAGATTTGGTTCAAGAGAGAGGAGCAAGAGGCTCAGGTAATGGCGAAGCAAAGGTGGTCGTGGGAGCAGGTGCTCTATCCCAGGCAAGTGTGCAAGGATGGAAGAGATTGGTCCAGGTGCAAGGTGTGGCAAGTGTTGGTTTGTGCGTGGCTTGGGATGGAGCAAGCACGGGCGATAAGGCAGTGGCAGCTCAGGAAGGAACGGCGCATGGGAGTGTAGATAAAAAGGAAGAAGCAAAAGCCAGCGGCACGGGAGGTCAAGGTGGAACGCATGCGCATGTAGGATGGGACACAGACACTCTACAGGTCACGGCGAGCAGATGGCTCGAGACATGCGCAACAGATTGCAGCGGAGCGCAGTGGCAGCAGAGGCCGAAGTGGTGGTTGGAAGCAGTCTCACGAGCCATAGAAGGAGCTCCAAGAGGAGCCGACTGCGCCAGTGGAAGATAAGCCGGCAGGTGTGGATGACAGTGAGGCAATAGTGGAAGGCGAACGAAGCAGAGAGGCAGGCAGAACTTCAAGAGCAAGTTCAAGTCGACAAGAGCACCAAGCGTGGAAGAGCAGTAGAAAATATTTGAGCAGAAGGTGTTAAATCAAGTTATGACGCAGGTGCAGGAGCAAGAAAGAATATCAACGTGATCAAGATAAGAAAACAAGATTAAGGGGGGATGTTAGAGATGAGGACGCTGATTGGTGTCAAGGATTTTGCAGAATCAAGCTTAGATTAGGGGGAGTTTATTGGAATTAATCTAGACTTGATTAGCAATCATCGAGTGCAGGTACTAGAACGTTTAATTCGGGTGTGGATTCAAATCAGGAGTTGAAGTCGTTTGAGCTTTAGAGTCTAGTTTCAGCAGGAATTTGAGTCCGAGTCCAATTTGTAATTGGCATTAGTTTTCCGTCTTTGAGTTGTAAACTTGAGTATAAGTAGAAAGAGATTTACCCCAGAAAAGGGGCAGCGATTGAAGCACCACCTAAAGATCTTGTCTATTCTATTGCTCTGTTATTATTGGGTTGTCGTCGTTGTGCTCGAAGAACAGAGAAGTCTCGAGAACTCGGAAGGTTTCAAGTTTGACTAACGAAGCCAGGTGAATGGTCGAAGTTCAACTTCGACCGAGAAGTCGAAGAACATCGGACGGTGTTCGAGTAACAGAGGAGAATCAGACAGTGTTCGAGTAGTAACGAAGATCAGACGGTGTTCGACTAGCAGTGGAGTATCGGACATCATTCGAGCACTTGAGAAGTTAAAGAGCATTGAACAACGTTCGAGTGGTCTTCGAGTATTGGACGGAGTACAAGAGGTATTGCGAAGGATTAGAGAGCAAGAGTGGTCGGAGATCCCAGGGCACGTAGCGATCGGAGGCTGCGCCAGGTCCAACCAGGTTTATTCCCCGGTCTCCAAGTCTTACATGGGCTGCGCACCCTGCGCACCTAAGCCCATGTGTTGCTGCAAGCAAACCCCTCAAGCAATAATTTTAGAAGTGGTATTGTGACTGCTTTCTCCAAAAGACTAGTCCAATAGTGAAGACTCTTTCATATTTATAAGTTATGTTTTTTTTCCCACAATACATATGGAACTATTTCCCAACACCCTTACCATTCGTCATGTCGTTTCGAACTTGCCAAGTTCTCCACAGCAGCAAAGCTAAATGAGCACCATCTTCTTCCTTCGGCGACCCGTTCAGAAGAGGCAGGAGCCAATCCGAGCCGGTAAATTGATGGCAAATTTCCAGTGGGATGCGCCACTGCTTACGCACAGCTTCCCTCAACATGAAAGCATGCCCACAAGATATAACCGCATGGTGCTCGGATTCTAATTCCACTCCGCAAATATCACAAATTGGCACCACTTCCAGTTTCGTTTTCCATTTATTCACCCTAGTTGGGAGCCCCTGATTAATCAACCACCAGATAAAGCTGTGCTCATTTGGACTGAATAAGTCTAGCTTATAGCTGAATTTTACTGTAGCTGACTTATTTTGTACTGTACTTGTTGATGGCATATTTAGCATAATTAAATTTAAAAAAATTAAAAATAGAAAAAACATGTTAGCTCATCACGTATAATATAAACAAATATGAGAAAAAACTGGTAAAAAAGCTCAAAAAGGTTAAAAGTTCAAAAAAGATGAAATTTATAAATAGTAAAAAATAATCTAAGAGTTAGAAATTCAAAACGAAATGAATGGGACGAAAAGCTTGTACCTTTTGCGGAACATCTAGCTTCCACACCTGAAGCCATATAGGTCTGGAGCCATCTGACACGGCTCCCCGAAGGAGGGGCCGCATCAATTTCCATCATGTGATCGATTATGCTTTGTAGTTATTAGTAACAATACCACTAAAAGATATTAAGTGGGTTCGATAAAGTTTATAGCTTATACTTATATATTGTAGGTACAGTAAATTTCTAAAAAACAATGTGTTTTTTGAGAGGGGTCTAAAGATCCATTATAGTAAAAAGTATACTGAGTTTAGCTGTATCGACTAAAATCACATGCGACTATTTTTTCTGTGTGTATTGCCTCTCGCGAACAGATCAGAATTTAAAAACCACAGCCATAAGCTATAAGACATAGCCTAAAAAAACCCACCCATTAACGATCAAAGTTTGATTTTGCAGACCATGTCAGGTCAAACCGCGTCCTATAAAAATCAAAGGAGGGAGTACCATGTAAGTATGTAAGGTGAAAGTTCTTAATCGATCCATGGATTTGTACACTAGAAGGGCAGATAAAATGGTACTCCCTTCGTTTATTTATGTAAGGCCTAATTAGAATTTGTGCGGGGACTTAGGAGCAAACGGAATTGACTAAACCACCCTCATAACTTCTTTGATAATTCCCCCTCTTAAGTGGACACCAAATTGCTCCCTGGGATTATGTATTCAATGGAAATGCTCATCGATAGCATGCAGACGTTTTTGTTGTAACATGATCACCCTTACTCCCAACACGTTAATGCTTCCTTGATTAGTGTGTGCTCTGTTGATCGCTGTCATGCAACTAGAGCACACTTAATGGGGTTATTGAAAGGAAAATATCACAATTATTGCATTGGTCAGTGCATATATAAATCAACAACATCAAGAAAAGCACGCCAGTCTTAGAAATCGTGTAGATCACCAACGACACCAATAGAAGGGGGTGGGTGGAAGAGGTACTCCCAACACGAACCATACAAGATGGATGACTCCGGCAGCGGCCGCGCCGGAGCCAACCCAGCAGGGCTCGCTGCCGTAACCGTGGGCAATTGGCGCGAATCCAAGTGCTGACGTTGCTGCGGCTCGCGCCGGAGCCAGCCCAGAGCTCGCTTCCGCGACCACTCCCAAGCGCTGCTCACCTTGCTGAGGTCCGGCTTGAACTTGAGCTTGAGGTTGAGCCAGTGCGGCGCGAACATGTAGAGCAGAAGCAGCAGCAGCAGTTTGAGCACTTGGGCCACAAAGCCCCATGCCTTGGTGGCTGGCTCTTGCAGGAAGCTCCGCCATCGCGCCGGAAGTAGATTGCGCAACTCCTGAGCACCTCTGTTCAGGAGTAGCTGCAATGGCCGGCGTATTTGCAGTAAAAACAGAAGAACCCAGTAGATGAGCGGTAGAAATGTTTTCTTCAGCAAGACAACTGCCAGAAACGGGAAGATAGCATGTGCAACGACGGCATCTGCTGGGGAGATGGCCACGTCGAGGGAGACGGAGAACAGCTCGACGTCGGCCGCCATGGCGAGAACGCTAGCTTGCAGGGAGCCGTGGCTCATTGCGACGGCCGGCTCCAAGGGGAACAGCTGGTCGCTCGCCTCGTCCTCATCTTCTTGCTCTTGCCTGCGTGGATTGCTGGCGGCATCCTCCCCCTCCTCGCTGCCATGCTCCTCGACCACGCTGACTTGAAGGGATCCATGGTCTCTAGTCACCACGACGACTGCTTCCGAGGCTAATACGGCCGTGTCTTGGTCCTCCTCAAGTTGGCTGAGAACATCGCAGCTCGTGTTGATGGCATCCTCCTCGATCGACGGGCGTTGCAGCTCGAGCACCAACTGGTGCCGCCAGCCGGCGCGATCGCTCAAGCTCGACAGTGTTGTCGGTACACTAGGCTGAGGCACGGCCGATCCATCTGGACCCTGCTAGCTCCAAAGATTTGAGTAAGCTCATTCATGGTTGCACAGATGAAAGGAAGAAACTTGTAAATGAATCGAAGTCTTGACTCTTGAGATAGTACCTGGTGCGAGCCTGAGGTACGGCGTTGCTCGCCGCTTCCCTCAACAGTAGGTCCACCACCACCACGCAAGCCTTCCAAAAGGTCGATCTCGCTCTGATTCCTGATGCCACAATCAGAGAGCGTGCACCAGTCCTCGAGCCGCCTGCCTTGGTACATGAAACGCTGCCAGTCCGCTGGGATGCCTACCTTTTCCTGAATCTTGGCCTTGACCTTCCAGATGGTATCGCAGGACATGGCCTCAATGGGGCGCACGTTGCCAAGCCGGTCCTTGCACGAGAACCGAATTAGCGTAGGACGACGGTAACGGACAGGCGATGGTGAAGCCAAGGTGACGACGAAGTAGAAGGTGCTACCGTCCTTGACGTTGTAGTCGGCGAGGGTGCGCCCGTCGTCGAGCTGGTGTCGGTCGAAGATGAGGCGCTGCTCGCGCACGGGGATGCCGAACTGCTCCTGAAGCAATGCCTTGACGGTGTGGACGGTGTACCATGGATTCACCGCCAGTGTGATGGTCCGGCCGGTCAGGGTCTTCACCAAGACCTCCATACCGACAAGCGGACGGGTATAGGTGTGCGCTATAGGACGGCGCCGGAGTCCGGGATGGAGATACGGCGGCTGCATTTGGACGCCGCCGACGCCTGTTCGTCCATCCTCGAGGAAGTATTGCGGGCCTCTGAAGTTGACGCCCGGCCCCTCCTTGTGGACGTTGTGGATCTTCCTCTCCATCTCGTCCTTGGCGGTCTCCGATGTCGGCGCGACATGGCGATTAGTGTTGGTGTCGCCACCGGTGAGGGTGTTGGCCGGAATCTAACTATTTGATGGCAACATTAGTTGATTTGACACGGCACAACTTATAGAAAATAACGTATACGCACTTGGTTATGGTAGACATTCCTGATCAGCCTCCTGCCGCCGGCATTCTCTGCGGCGTCGGTCGAGTTGGCCTTGCCTGATCTGGGCCGGGAAACAACAGGGCAGACCGTGTGCGGGGCGGAACCGCCGTGGTCGTGCCACGTTGCCGCCGTCGGTCCATCTCGATACTTGCGTCTGGCGGAGGAGCCGCCGCCGCCGCCGACAAGCCTCAGCTTCTGGAGCAGCCGCCGCCATCGCTTCTGCATGGCCGTAAATGTCCGTACCACAGTAGTACTACCACTCTTGCATGCAGTTGCAGAAATCAGGTGACTCGAGAGTACGTCTTCTGTCTCCTTTATTCATGAGTAAAGCAAGAGTACTTTCTTGGTGAACGCTTCAGGCTAGCTTCAGTTAGGATCGCTATATCTTTGATTACGGATTAGGTGCATCGAATAATTAAGCAATCGTTATTTTACTCGCGAGGGAAATTTTAGTTTGACTCGCCCAAGTGAGATTGGGTTTGTTAGTCTTGTAGCCATTGGATGGGGATCTATAAACCCGATTCTTTTTAGGCTTATAACTTATATTTTTTTCTCAAACAAACAAACGGAACGTTATTTCGTCATCGTTTCAAAATAACTTATCGGAATAATCTTTTTGAACGATTTATTGGTATTCTTTTCATTCATACAAGCACCCACAGTATGGTAAAATACTATAAACTACAATTATAAGTCATAAGCTACGGCTGAAAGAACCCACCCATCATTTATCATCCTCTACCATTAGTTAACTATCTCTGTCCTGCAATATAAGTCCGACAAGCATACTTAAGATGTACATTATTTAAATAATATTTAATAAAATTAGATTATATTTACCTCTAATAGAAATAGTGATACTATATCATCTAAGAGCAGGTACAATAAGGCTTAGTCAGCAGGCTATAGCAAATATAATATCAACCAAATCTTACGTGGCAGAGAGAGAAAGGAAGAGAGAGAAGGAAGTTGGCTACTAAATTACAGCTAGCTATAGCACGTAAAAAATATGCATTTCACTCACTTACACGTGGGGCCAAATAGTTATTGTAACAGCTACCTTATTGTATGAACTATTTTTTTGAAGGCTATAAATGAAATGGACAAGTGTTATAACCACTAGTTGGCTATACTATTGTTCTTGCTCTAATAAGAGCAACTACAATCTAACTTTATTAAATATTATTTAAATAATATATTTTCTACCTGTCATATTTATATTATATTGCGGGACGGAAGAGCAGTAAGCTAGCATTGCGCACCCTTACCCTAGCATCGGTATGCGTACCGCCTATGACCGGACCGGACTTGCCCACTAGGCCTGAACCCTGAACTAAACAATTCCCGCCCACGTGCGTACCGCGTGCTGCAAGCTGGAATAGCAATGTTAGATGTTAGGGGTGAAAACGGATCGGATACGATCGGATAATACCTCTATCATATTTGTTTTCATATTTTTTTCGGATACGGATACGAATACGGATAACTCGAATACGAATACAAATACGAATAATATCGAATACAGATACGGATCGAATACGAATCGAAACGAATACGGTTACGAATATTTATCGGAACATGAAAACCTCTTAAACTATACATCCAAAATTAACGAAAATACGTAAATAGTTCATCTTGTCAAAAACATTCATGAAATCTAAACAAGCATAGTCTTTTCATCCACAATGAAAATATACCAAATAGTCGATCATAACATAATTACATAAGTAACAACAACGTGCAATTCATGGAATACACATGATGACATGATAGCAATTTGAACAAACATAAGAACATTTCATTCCTCCATTTCATCCATCAAGTTGTAACAGCCCAGATTTTTATTAAAATATAAATAAATAAATAAAAATTAATTTAAATAAAATTTAAATTAAAATAAGTACTTTTTTGCCTAAATTTTATTTTTGGGTTTTGCCCTGGATGTTCTGTTTTTGAAAAAGCCTGATTTGAAAAGTAAATTAAGTGAAAACCAAAAAATAGACATTAAATAAAATGATATTTTGATTTTCTATAAAAATCCTACTTTAAATTAATTATTTGGAGTTATTTGGCTTTTATTTGGTTTCCTGGATTTTCTGGAGTTTAAAGGTCTACTTTTGAAATTAAAAAGTATTTTTAAGTGTGAAAATTAAATACCAATATTAGTTGAAAATATTTTTATTAAATCCAAAATGTCACCAGAAACTTCTGTGAATTTTCCTGGAATTTTTGGAGTTTATTTCATATTTTTCTGAGCTTAAATGAATTTCCCAGGCTTTTCTGAAATCCAAAAATCAAAAATAAAAATTAAAGTCCCTCCCCTCCCCTCGGATATCCGTTTTCGTATTATCCGGATAATCCGTATCCGTATCCGTATTCGACGGATACTAGGCTTACCGTATTCGTATCCGTATCCGATAAAAAAATCCGTATCCGTATCCGATCCGAGAACTATCCGAAAAAAATCCGATCCGACACAATCCGTATCCGTATCCGTCCGGATCCGACGGAAACTATCCGATCCGTTTTCACCCCTAATAGATGTAGCGCGTGTAGCTGATCCGTATTGGCCATTTTAGAATCCCGTACTAGGGGGCGTATCTAGCTATGGATCCGACGAGGCATTTCCGTTTAGATGTCGTCAAGGTCAGAGGTGGGAATAGGGCAGATCCGAATTTGGTCGGAATACCAAATTTAGATATTTAATATTCGAATTTAAATATAAAACATATCCAAACTCGGATATTGAACTGACGAAGTTTCAGATATCGAATACGAATCCGGTATGACCTAACACGGATTCGGAGCAGGATATCCGGATTTAGCTAATATAATAGTAGCAAAAAGCTAATACATATCTTCTATATTTAACTTCTAAATTGGGCATATTATATATGCATTTCGATCATCTCGACAAGTCCGTCATCATGGTTGACTCTAATTTAGTATTTTATTTTTATTTTGGCACACTCCTCAATAAAGCTTTTTGCATGCTCTTTTTAGCTAAATTTAATATGTTTATAACCAATTTATTTGCAATATATCTAAAATTAGTTAAGATTTATGGCAAAGTGACACAAATAATTAATGATTACGTAATAAACTAGAGAAAAATGGGCATAAATATTACTATTAAACCTATGTTATTTTGCTAAACTTCATTGTACCATATGATATGAACCTGTCCTCAGAAGTTGTATTATACAAATACGTGAGATGAATAATTCATTTGTTGTTGTCAATGTTTAATGCGCAGTTACATATTAGAGTTAGCTATTTATCAAGTTAAAATGTTAAAATAATTCGTTGCCACTTGATAATGTTCACCGCTTGCACTGGTCCAACTTCGTGGTTACTAGTATAAGCAAGCACTATTGTTATTAGGTATATTCTTTTTAGCTGTGACTTATTGTTTATGGTTACAGCTTATGGTTTTTTAGTTTTAACACGAGCATTTATATGAATGAACCAAATACTGATAAACCGATAAGCCATTTTAAAAAGTTGTCCCGATAAACCGCTTTGAAATAGCAACGGAGAAACTATCCTATTTATTTGTTTAAGAGAAACTATAAGTTGTAAGTCATAAACGGAAAGAAACTCGGCCATTAATTCCAAGCATCAACCTTCGTGCATAAGCTAGTTCAATAAAAAGATTAAACTGACTAGCAAAGATAAGCACACCTTGCATCTACGCTCTATCAGATGTAGGATGCGGATATAAATGGACTGTAGCTATTCTTTTTTAACAATGCATGTATGCATGTGTTCTTTGGCATGTGGTTTTAGCTTTTGATTTATAATTTTTGAATTTAATCTGTTTACGAGAAACAGTATGTACAGTGAAATAGTTATATGCTATTTTGACCGGTATAGCTAACTCAGTATAGTATCTACTATAATTTACTTATAAACTCTACCTTTAAAATACACATCATTTAAAAACTAATTATTGTAAGAGAAAATAATAAACTAAAACTAAAGCCAAAGTCAAAAAGAAACCAGCCCATATTATCAAAAAGAAACCAGCCCATATCTTCCCTGAAGATCCGGAGGCGCTGGTTCATGCTATTTTTGTTTGCCAGTTAGGTGGAGTCTGGTTGTTTTGGTTCCATTTTGGTTGTTTTGGTTCCATTTTGTTTGGACCTAGACATATTATGTGCTTTATATTTGAGGTGATTTAATCGGTGGAAGCTGATATTTTATAATTTTTAGTTGAAATAAAATAATAATGATCGAAAGAATTAGCTTTTAAACAACATTTGGAACGAGAACCGAGGTGTCCGAGCCGAAATGGATTTGAACATCTTTGTATCAAATAAATGAGGCTGGCACTGTCCCTCCTAGCTGAAAGAAAATTCGTGACCCGATCGCAATCAGAGTTGAAAGGTCAAATCTGAAATGGTTGCGTCTAATCTACTATCATCATCTGTCGACATGCTACAAAGTCGCAGAATCAAAACTGAAATGGGCTGGCATCTCTAGTTTGCTTGGGCGTCCAGTACCAAGCGTCTGTAGAAACCTTTAGGCCTCGTGAATGGAAACATGCCTAAGTTGAAATCCCTGGCATTGTAGGCCCCCAATCGCCTAACTGTGCGGTTTCTCTCAGAGGCCACGAAAATTCAGCAACAATGTTGTAGGCAATGGAGTTGAACGCAAAAAATATAGCATCACCTGATCAAGGTTAATTATGAACGGAATGAGCCAGAAATAGCATGCGTCACAAAATGCTACTCCACATGTTAATGCAAGTGATGATCAGGTACTTTATTGTTATACCAGTTACGTTCATCAGTACATGACACTGATAAACTGCAGTGTTAAACAATCCACTGTTGTTTAGTATTTTTATTAGTGTCTATTTTCCGTATTGTTTAGTATTTTCATTAGTACTGATGTTTCCATTATAAGTAGTGCTTAGTATTCACACGTGAAAGTATTCATACTCATATACTTATATATAAATAAATGATCAATAGAAGGTAAATATATGCCAGTTGCAAATTATTCTCTTGATATCTTTTGACACGATATCAGAGTCTACTCTTTCCATCCAATGACAACCTTTGAAAATGCATCTGCTGGCATAGAATCTTCAAACTCATGATCACTCGGAACTCAAGCCGTTGACCTGATGTCCATTGGTCACCCATCCTTTGGTAATCCTATCAATGTAAAGTTGTCTTATGACACCTATCTGCTATGACACAAGTTTTTTCTGTCCTTCGCGGCTCACAATGGTTTGGTCTTGTAGAAGGAACCGATCCAACGACACCTAAGTTAATCACGGCATCGACAAAAGATGGAGCGGCACAGGTTCCTAATTTTGCATATACCATCTAGCTCCAACGATGCTGCTATCCACCTCTCACCAGAGGTGTCGGGACAGGTGTTATTTCTATCATTATCGGCTACAGTCGAGAATGCTCTTGAGCACAAGTTTGCGACTCAATCTAAGGCACGTATTATGCAAATCCAACAACAGTTGGCTATGCTTTAGAAATGGGACATGATGATCGATTACTTCAATAAAGTCAAGAGCCTTACTAATAATGCTTCAGAAGTTTTTGAGTTCTAATTTCAAGAACGCAAGAAACAGGTTCCTCTTCACCTCTTTCAATTCTGTTAACTACTAATCATACATACTTCTGCTACTATGCATGCACAGAAATTACGAATTGCACACACGCTTTGAACAGGGGATTGAAGCAAGGTGGGTTGGGTTTTACCACGGTCGTGCACGGTGCCATTGACAATGTAGTGGGCCCCGGAGATGAGGAGCTCGACGAGCCACGAGGCGATGAAGCCTCTTGCGCCGGTTACGCACACGCTCCTCCTCGCCGGCGGCGCCTCCATACTTTTCCCCGCTCTTTCCAACGAGTTTCTGCTCTCTGCCTCGCCACTCCACGCCGAAGTGAATGGTGAGCTCTAGAGCGGTGTGGGGCTATGGGCATCAAGCAGTGGCGAAGCTAGAATGAAATTGGAGGGGAGGCTCAAAGGGTTAAACTATTTTTGACTAAAAACCGAGAAAGACTAAGATAAATTGAGACAAACATAACAAATTGAGCTTATACAATCCAAATTCATATATAAATAAAAAAGAAAAAAATAAATACAATAAAGATACCTCATACAGGGTAATCGGTACCAGCGGAGGGTGGGCTCAAGCCCTACGAAACCTCACTACTGGCTACGCCCCTGGCATCAAGTTGGGTTGTGAGAACTTTTCACCTTGTCCTCTTCTTTTGTGTTTCTTTATCTATTTGGTCCTCAGTCCGTTGGTTTACAACTTCTACGAAATAAAATAAAAGGCAATCGAGATTAAAAATATTCCACCCTTAGTTTGGTGACCTATGATTAAGACTGATCTATGACTCGTAATCGGAGGCGGTGACACATGAAATGGATGATGCCGATCGAGGTAGATGAGGGGAGCGGGAGGGCGGCCAAGGAAGTGGGAGGTAGGGCAGTGGTCGAGGAAGGGGGAGCGAGTGAGGGCAGCAAAGGAAAGGAGGATGGACGGCAGTGGAGGAATAGGGAGGGATGACCGTGGTGGACAAAGGGGGGAGGGAGGCCACATAGTGGAGCAAAGGTGGAGGGAGGGAAGTGGCGGGCAGGAGGACTCAACCGGATGGAGAGGGTGGTGAAGCAGGGGCGACGCAATTTGATCCACATGTCGTAGAGGACCCGTGCGACGGAATGAAAAACGCATTCTATCGATATCCGACCGCGCTAGCGTAGTGTCAAGCCATTTCTATTTGTCATGGTTCTCTTAAAATGCTATTTCTTGTACGAGAAATTGCTCCTCTTAACTCCCTTTCTTATTTTCTCCTTCACGTCAGATTTTTACTGAGCTGGACTCCTATAAAACCTACTGATTTTAGTCCATTGGAAGTGCCCTTAGGTGTTAACCAGAACATAGCAAACTCCGAGAATGCGATTATGAGAAAGTCTCGTAACTCATACCATACAAACAGCTCTCCTTATGATGTTTTGTAAATTAAACCGGAGTTGCAGCTGAATGACAATACATGCATTTGTACCGAATTTTGCAAGGAACACATACATAGACAGGAGATTTCTTCAGTAACCGGTGAGAGACGCAAAGCTCGTGCGTACAAACGGACAACACAGTACGAGATGTCTAGATCGTAGTTAAAAAGTATACAAGCAGGTGAAGCAACGTGTCCTACTCACCAAGACCAAGAGCACCGTACATGACCAGAGATGTGCCAACGAGCAGCAGCACGAGTAGCCCGAAGCAGCGCACCGGGTCGACGGTGCAGGCGGCGACCGCGGTGACGGCCGACGACGCCATGACGACTCCTAGGACGCCAAGATTCTGCCTTGCGCACATGGCGCGGGCAGCCGCGGGGTTATCCGACATCCAGATGCCGAGCGCTATGACGTTGATGCCGGTGAGGACGCCAACAACGCCAAGCAGCAAGGCATCGTAGCTGTCGACGGCGTGGGCCGCGTTGAGTACCACGCCGGCGGCAACCGACGTGAGTAGGAGACCGACGATCGTCACCGAGCTGCTGATGGAAGCTGGCATCTTTCCGGCCTCGATATATATATCACCTGCAGGTGAGATCGATGGGAAAAAACTTCAACCTTTACAACCTTTTTTTCTATGCATTAAGGGATCAGAAATGGGATGAATGGTTTGGCGAAACTGGTCAACATGTTGGCTTTCAAAAAAAAAGAAGAAATTGGTCAACATGTAATCCCTGTCTTCCCCTCTTATCTTCCACCGTGGCTTGTGTTGGCTCGGTTGTCGCTATCTCCCTGGTGGCCGGAGCCGTACGTCCTGCTGCCGCCGGCGCGACTCCGCCACTCCAACACGCGCGCGAGCCCATGCCATGCCATCATCACCTTGTTTAGCCCTCTCCGCATGCTCCCACAAGGGAACAAGGCTTCGTTGTTCCCTTATCATGTTTCCGCTGACACATAGCGCTCATCAGCTGCTCTCTATCCTCACCTGTGGATCTAGAAATACAATCCAATAGAGTAGGGAAGCTCCACGCGTCTAGATAACAGGAATAGGAATACATAATGGGAACAGGAAAGCCATTTTCCCAACAAGGGCCCACCCTCGCATGGAGTAGCCTAGTACAAACATAAAGTGCAAGGGCACGGTAGTACGGTAGTAGTACTACTAGTACCTGATTTGCAAGCTTGACCAGGGGAGCAGTGAAACCTTCAGCGACGTGATGAGAGAGGATGCGATTATTGGGAAAGGGCGGGACACCCTTCGAGCATTTATAGTAGAAGTGAGATGCCCTGAAAACAGTACGATTTATTCTTTTGGAGACATTAACGCTTCCGTACAACTCAGGTCGGAAGTCTTTCGATTTTGGTCGTAAAGCAGATTTGCAGTCATTCGCCTCCGGATTCTCGCAACGCAGTGGCCTCACAGTGTAAGCGCACTCTCTTCGCTTTTCTGGGGTGCCACGTCATTCGCTTACGGATTCTCGCAACGCAGTGACGTCACAGTGTATGCCAGTCGGGAACGGCGGGGCCCTGCACTTAGCGCCGTGCAGGGGTGCCCAGGGCACTGACACGTGTCCCCAAAAATTTCAAAAAAATTCCGAAAAATTCAAAAATATACTTCAAAAATCCGAAAAATTGTAAAAGTATCCTTTTAAGTGTAAAAAGTATTTTTAAGTACTTATTTTTTTATTTTTACTTTTATTAAGTGTAAAAATATTCTTAAGAAAATACTTTTTACAATTTTTCGGATTTTTGAAGTATATTTTTGAATTTTTCGGAATTGTTTTGAAATTTTTGAGGACACGTGTCAGTGCCCTGGGCACCCCTGCACGGCGCTAAGTGCAGGGGCCCAGCATGTGAGCCGTTCCCATGCCAGTCTGTCCTTCCACTCCATTGATGGTGTGTAGGCCCGTCTATCTATCCTTCCACTCCATCGTTGGTGGGCTGCGCACGCAATATTCAACATTAAACTTACCTCTCTCCTTTTCTTTTTTGCGAGGTATTCAACTTTTATCTCGTGTCAAGAACCAATATATTCGACTCATGTCAAGAACCAATATATTCGACTCATGTCAACAGAGAAGAACATGGCGATGGAGTACCCAATTGCAACTGGTCACATAATAAAAGCTTTTATTTAATATTTTCAAATCAATGCAACTAAAATACAGAGTATTTTTTTATATAGTTTGGATTGTTCTAAGACAAGGTGGCATCAGCTGAAGAGAGGGCCACCGGTAGAGGTGCAAAGGGCGTGGATAATTTCTATCTGATCGAATGATATAAGGCTTACGAAACAAATACAAAAAATAAATAGATATCTGGCATTATCTATATCCAACTCTGACTCCGAGGAAAAAATACATAATATGATACGGGATGAGTGATATCTATTCGTATATATCTGTATGTTAAATGATATGAGAAACTCTGTTATGACTTCACTTAGGAACAACATAACAAATAGGTGGATTGCCACATCTAATAGGCATAAAATATTAGGTGCTCTTCTTTCGACATCTCGATAATTAGTCTATCAGTGTTCGCTCTGATTGCATCCCTACTATCCAATATCCTATAAACGGGTGCAAAAGAAGTGGATAATTTTCGTTCGACCGACCGTCTGCATGGAGACTTGTAAAATGAATATGGAATGAAAAATGGGTATCTAGCAATATCTGTGTCCGACTCCGATTCCGAGAAAAATATGAAATAGTATACTGAATGAGCGATATTTATTTGCATCTGCTCTGGTTGCACCTGTGACCAAAGGGCCTTCAAATGTGGAGGCTAGACTCGTACTAATTTACCTTGTGATCGTACCGACAATATCAGACTGTACGAAATATTGAAACGTTTTGCCCGTCCTACGTGGCACTGGTACAAGGAACCAGTCAGGGCTCTGCTATTGGGCTCCCATGCCCCCCGATCGCATGAAGAACCCCCGATGAAGTACTTCATGTGCTCCGGTGCCGCGGACACTCGGTGTCCTCATGCGTTTGACCTTGCCCTTCCATGCTCTGAGGCTGCATGATACACCATATGTTGAATGCTTCTTCTTCTGTGCTCGAAAAGAGGCTAAATTCAGATTTGCAAAAAAAAAAAAAAAAAAAGGATGGGCGCAAGGGCCACAAAAGCAAAAGATTCCTATTGGCCGACATGTACTTCCCTGAAAATGCAGCAATAGAATAATAACCGTGATTTTTTTTTGAGGACTTTCATTCCTATATTCATTTCACAAGCTCCGTTAGCTGTGTTGAGTCACGCTAGCCACATGTGCCTTCTAGAAGAAGAAAAAGAAAGAACGTGGCGATTGCGTGTGCTTTCCGTTATTCTTTCCTGATACCAAATATCTCAAACGCTGCTCTTTATTTAGGATAAGCCAAATGGTCACTTAGCTAGGGTGAGTGGGTGACGCTCCTAGGCCATAAATGGGTGGATTCCTAAACTCGATATAAAATTGGGACTTATAAGTTTATGATTTATGGTTGTGGTTTTTAAATTTTGATCTATTTGTGAGAGATAGTAAAAAATAATCGATGTAATTTTGGCTGTTACAACTGAACGCAGTATATTTTTTTACTATAATTATCTTTTAGATTCCGCCTAAAAAACATACCGTTTTTGAAAAAACTACTGTAGCTACAGTAGATAAACATAAGCTAAACACAGTTCGAATCCAGCCAAAGTGGGGGGGGGGGGGGGGGCCAGATATGGGTGACACAAGCTTCGAACTCGTTTCCAGCTGCTTTAGGAAGCTTCGTGATTTCTTCACGAGTTGAAAAAAAGGGCAACATCACTACCTACAATGGCGACGAAGTTACTAATCTAGTATATGTTTCGCGACGACGTTCTAGACTACTACATGTTTTGCGCGCGTCGCTCTCGCTCTTGGGTAGTCCATGGACTCGTTCGTAGCCAAATACCCCATCAAAACAAAGCAAGCATGAAGGATGTGCGAATTGAATAATTAGCACAGTCCATGGGCTGATTTTGGACAATTCCTCACAAAGGATGAGAGGAAGAAACGCACAATCAATGTACTCTTCCAAACAAGATCGATGCGCACAATAAGCAAGAGTGGATAGTTATAATATAAACAAAAATTAAGGGGTATCGCCAAATTTAAAATGTCCACCAATAACCAGGTAATTTAGATGTGTTTAGCTATGTCTAGCTAGTTGTTAGGGTTCTATTTCCACCCAATTTATGATCTTGTAGACTGTAAGACAAACATGCTGTCTACTGTTCGAGGAGGAGGAGGCGAGCCTCGGTGCTCTCCTGCTGCTCCCTCGCGTTCCCTTCTCTTCCCCTGCCGCTCCCCCTCTCTTCCCACGCAACTCGACACCCCTCTTCCACCTCCCCCCCCCCGCCACCTCCTCCATCACCGGCAGCCGACGGCGACCTACGCACTGCCGTCTCTCCTTCCTTGCCACTCTCACCCCATCCAATCCAATATTAAGTGCTTTGCACCTCACCTTGCCTCCCTCTGTTGCCCACCGTCGAATCACCGCCTCTCCGGCCTCCCTCTAAATCCGGCGGCGTAGTGAACCCATCATTGACGGTGGCACCTCAGCTCCTCCAGCTGCCACACCTCTTCCCCAGATCTAGTGGCTCTCCCTCCTCTTCTTCACCCCCTTCCGCATGGCCATAGCCTCCTCCTCAAGCCCTGCGCTGCGCCTTCATAGGTCGCGCCTCAGCCGAGCCGCTGAAGGTCTGCACCACGACCACTGGCTCCTCCTCTACCCTCCTCGCGACCACCTTCCACCGCAGCCATCGTCTCCTCCCGCCTCGCGCCTCCTCCTCCTCCTCCTTCTTTGCAAGGCTTAAAGCTGGTTTTTGCTTAAAAAACCAAAAACCCTTCAAAAAGGCTAGCTTCAAATCAGCTTTTGGGAGAAGCTAAAAGCCATCTTTTCAAAGAATGAACTAAAAGCTGAAAAGCTGAGGGAGAAGTGTTTTTCTGGCTTTTGGTTGGTTGAAGTTGGTGTTAATGATATGCCCTAGAGGCAATCATGGAGATGATTGTATCTGATATGGGGTGCCCGATCTTCACGACGTAGGATCAATAATAACTTTGGATCCATGCAACCTGACGAACCGATGGCGTCAACCACTGTTTCAATACAGCAACTTGCGACAAAAGAATTCTCCCAACCACACGCTTTGATCCTCGTCTACTCGACCACGCAAAAGTAGATGTGACGTTCTTCCTGTAAAACACGAGGAATCATAAGAATAACGGGGTAGAGAATGCCTGATTCCCCTCTAAGTTGTATCTGTGTGTCAAACCCTACGAACAACAAGTATATAGCTTTATCTAAAAATAATAGATTGATTCATGGTGGTGTTCTTACAAGGAGGGTGCTGTTATTTAAGAGCTTTCACCCCTTGGCATCCGCACGCAATGGGCCTAAAGCCAGTTCAACTCTTGTTCGGCCTCAACACACGACATAGACTCCACATCGACCTGAAGACCGAAGTAATTTTCCTATCTAATTAGTTCTCAGTTCGGACTCAAATACTTAAATGAGATTACATGACTGGAATCATGGTTAACTACTGTCATTAGGAAGTCACGGTGCATGTGAATGGAAATCACCACCCATGGGCTTGTATGCGCCTGCACGGTCTTGATCCCTTGGGCTTGCGCATCATCTTCACCTGGGCTGCATGGATGGTTTTCTTGCTTGCCACTTTCCTTGCTCAGCCCACATGCATACATGCATGCTTATTCCTTCTCAACGGGTCGCATGCAAACAGCCATGCAGCCTTTCCTGCCTTCCTAGCTTATTCCCATGTACACGCCTCTATTCTTCTTTGTTGATCATGCGCCATGCATACTCCTCCAAATAAATGTGGACCTTATAGCTTGCTTCTTCAGTACAGCTTCCAAACGCATCTGATAATATTTAATTCAGCTCAATTCTTTTCAATTAAATAATATAATTACCGAAAAGCGCAAAACATATGTGTATCCGCATCAGTATCACTTCTATATTTATGATTTTTTTAAATAATATGTTATTCTGTCCTTGAATAAATGTCTTTCATATTGATAAACAAGTATGTGACTTGTTCGTAGAAATTTTTATTCATGTTTTGATGCTATTCTAAGTTATCTCTGATCTTATATCATTATGTAGGACAATTATGATTTACAGATCAGCACATGTATTGATTGATGATCATGTTTCATGGATCATGGATATGAGATATCAAATCAATAATGTGGATATATGTTAGAGAATATGATGTTGGATTGACCCACCACGAGACACTGCGAGAATTGTTATATTCTTAAGTGTTATCAGTTGGTCTTATACATAGCGTATATAGGATCCTTAGATCTGATACCGTCATTATTTTCTACATGTGTAATAGTTTACTTAGGTGTTACCAGACACTACTCCATGACTGGGCGATCACAAAGGTAGCTTTCGGGTTTACTATAAAATATGCGGAATATGAGTGATCAAGGTGAAATTTACCCCTCCTATATAACAAGAGAGATATCTCTGGGCCCCTCAATGTGGTTGAATTAAGTAAGTGCATGGCCATGTCGAATGTGGTTGAAGTGTCAATCACAACTGAGTAATCCACTACATGTTCGAGTGAAGGATCGAGCTATCATAGGATGGAACGCTTCTCGCCTTGAGATCGATTTGGTATCATGAGGTAAAGAGATCGGTACATAAGCACTATATTGATTCGTTCGATATGATTTTTATATATGTTTGGGAATTGTTATGTCCTGCTAGGTACCGCTATCGACTTATGGACTAAAAAAGAGTTTTTGGCCCATAGCCAAATATACATAAACCTACAGGGTTACACACTTAATGGGCTAGAACAATAAGAGTCTGGATGATAGTTTTTTAGTGGGATTCGATCTCTACCCGTATCAGATAAGGATTTGATTGGAGGCTATATAAATAGATGTGCAGGGCTGAGGGAGATATCCTAAATAATGGAGGAGGATTTATCTTCAAAAGCATCATGGATTTCTAATTTTATTTTCTTTTTGTGAGAGTCTGAGATTAAAACACTTAGGAATTGTATAGGAGACCTTGCGGCCTCCCAAGAGTTATATAAGCCTTGTAAAACATAACTTTTTGGCAGATCATGATTGAATCTATTATTTTCAAGAGAGAGCTATACGCTTGTTCTTCCTAGAATTTGCCATCTGATTGCAACCTAGAGGGGAATTAGGTGTTTCCCTACATCATTGTTCTTGTGATTCTTGGAAGCTGCGATGCGTCTGCTTTGTGGTCGAGTGACGGGATCACGAGCGTGTGTTGGGCGAATTTTTTTGTTGCAGATTGCTGTTTTGACAGTGGTTGGCGCCATTAGTGCATCAGGTTTCACGGATCCAAGTTATCATTATCGATCTTACGTCGTGAAGATCGGACACACCGCATCACAAGGGTTGCTTACCTACGTCGCTCGATTTCTAGCAGTGATACCAAAGCTCACTAGGACTTAGTGAAATATGAATCTTGACTCACTATATGTTATTAGAGGGTATTTGATATAGTAAGAGTATGTTTTGTTAAAATTGTTTAATGGGAGTATTTATATAAACATAGTGCTGAATTTTTGTATATACTTTTTATGTTGTAGACAATGCCACCATCTACTTCCTCCACACCTAATTTTAAATTGAGATCTATTCTTGAGAAAGAAAAACTAAATGGAACAAACTTCATTGACTGATATCGCAACTTGAGAATTGTTCTCAAGCAAGAAAATAAGAAATATGTTCTAAAGGTTCCATATCCAGATGAACCAGCTAAAGATGCTACTTGTGTTCAAAAGAATGAGTATAAGAAACATTGTAATGACTCTCTTAATATTAGCTGTCTCATGCTTGCCACCATGAACTCTGAGCTTTAGAAGCAATATGAGAACACGGATGCCTATAATATGATTGTGGGTCTTAAAGGCATGTTTGAGAACTAGGCAAAATTGAAAGGTACAACACCTCTAAATCATTGTTTGTGTGCAAGTTAGTTGAAGGAACTCTGATCAAATCTCACGTGATCAAGATAATTGGATACACTGAGAGTTTGGAGAAACTTGGTTTTCCTCTTAGCCAAGAGTTGGCTACTGATGTATGGGATGGAGAAGTTAATGACCAAGTTGCACGGAATGCTCAAGTCAGCAGAGGAGAGCATTAAGAAAAGCTCTAATCATGTGATGATGGTTCAGAAGACTGCCAACTTCAAAAAGAAGTCTAAGGCTTTGAGCAAAAGAAAAGGCACGGATAAAACTTAAGATAAAATCTTGAGTATCAAATCTAAGCTTCAGAAGCTCAAGATTGGTGCTGCATCTGATGCCATTTGCTACCATTGCCAAAGGACTAGACATTGGAAGAGGAACTGCAAGAAGTACTTGCCAGAACTGGAAAAGAAGAAGAGAAGTAAGACTTCTACTTTAGATATAAATATTAGAAATAAATTTTGCTACTTCTCATATTAGTTTTTGAATATTTGATACTGGATCGGTTGCTCATATTTGCAATTTGATGCAGGAGCTGATAAGGAGTTTGGCAAGAGGCGAAGTTGATCTTCACATAGGCAATAGAGCAAGAGTTGCTGCATTGGCTGTTGGCACTTTACCATTATCTTTACCCTTAGTATTAGTTTTGGAATTGAGTAATTGTTATTATGTTCCTATCTCAAGCAAAAACATTATTTCTGCTTCATATTTCGGAGTAAAAGGTTATGAGTTCAGAATAAAGAACAATTGTTGTTCAATTTATTTGAATGATATGCTTTATGGTCATGCTGTATTGATAAATGGATTATATGTTTTAAATCTTGAGGATGTGTCTATCTATAACATTAATACTAAAAGGCTTCGATCTAATGATTTGAATCCCACTTATATTTGGTATTGTCATTTGGGTCATATAAATGAGAAATGCATGGTGAAGCTCCATAAAGATGGTCTTCTAACTCATTTGATTTTAAATCATTTAAAATATGCGAGTCTTGTTTACTTGGCGAAATGACTAAGACACCTTTCACCGGTATTGGTGAGAGGGCAAATGACATATTGGCCTTAGTACATTCGGATGTATGTGGACTAATGAACTCAACAGCCAGAAGTGGTTTTTAGTACTTCATAACTTTTATCGATGACTTTAGTAGATATGGATACATCTATCTAATGAGGCACAAGTCTGAATCATTTGAAAAGATCAAGGAATTTTTGAATGAGGTACAGAATCAACTTGGCAAGACAATTAAAGTTCTACAATCAGATCATGGATGTGAATATTTGAGCCATTAGTTTAGTGATCATCTAAAGCAATGTGGAATTGCTCCACAGCTAACTCCACCAGGAGTACCTTAATGAAATGGATTGTCTGAACGACAGAATTGGACCTTGTTAGACAAGGTTCGGTCGATGATGAGCCAATCTAATTTGCTATTATCTTTTTAGGGGTGTGCTCTAAAAACAGCTGCATTCACATTAAATAGGGTTCCATCAAAAACTGTAGAGAAGATACTAAATGAGATATGGACAGGGAAATGTCATGAGTTGTCTTTTCTCAAAATATGGGGATGTGAAGTATATGTAAAATGTTTGACGTCTGACAAGCTCATACCTAAATCTGATAAATGCTTCTTAATGGGGTATTCTAAGGAAACTAAAGGATATTATTTTTATAAAAGGGATGAGAACAAAGTGTTTATTGCCAGAAATGGTGTCTTTTTAGAGAAAGAGTTTCTCTAAAAAAGAGTTAGTGGGAGCACGGTGAGACTCAAAGAAATTCGAGAGATATCAAAAAATGTCAATTTCTACTGAACCTCTACAGAGTGTACAAGATATTGTAGAAATCATTGAGTGCAAATGGGTTTTTAAGAAAAAGATATACATGGATGAAAATGTTCATATCCATATGATACGATTGGTAGCGAAGGGTTTCAAACAAACTCAAGGTGTTGACTATGATGAAACCTTCTCACCCGTCGCTATGCTTAAGTCTATCCAGATCATTCTAACTATTGCTATGTATTTTGATTATGAGATATGGCAGATGGATGTCAAAATAACTTTCCTAAATAGAAACCTAAGTGAGGATGTGTACATGACACAACCTGAAGGTTTTGTTGATCCCTAAGATTCTAGAAAGATATGTAAGCTTCAGAGATCTATCTATGGACTGAGGCAAGCTTATTAGAGTTGGAACATTCATTTTGATGAGGTAGTCAAATAGGTTTGGTTTGATCAAGAATAAAGAAGAGTCTTGTGTTTATAAAAAGGCTAGTTGGAGTACACTTGTTTTTCTGGTCCTATATGTTGATGACATATTATTTATCAGAAATGATATTCCTATGCTTGAATCTGTCAAGCCTTTATTAAGAAATAATTTCCCTATGAAAGACTTAGGAGAGGCAGCATATATTTTTGGCATAAAGATCTATAGGGATAGAACTAAAAGGCTAATTGGATTAAGCCAAGATACGTACATCGGCAAAGTGTTGAAGTGGTTCGACATGTAGGATTACAAGAAGGGCTTCTTGTCTATGTCATATAGTATTAGTCTTAGCAAGACTCAGTGTCCTTCGACACCAAATAAGCAAGACCAGTTGAGTAAGATTCTATATGCTTCCGCCATTGGGTCTATTATTTATGCCATGCTTTGTACACGCCTAAATGTGTTACATGCTCTAAGTGTTACGAGTAGATATTAGTCAGATTCAAGTAAAGGTCACTGGATAACTATAAAGAGCATCCTGAAATACTTGAGAAGAACTAGGGATGTGTTCCTTATTTATGGAGGTGAGGAAGAGTTAGTCTTAAATGGTTACACTGAAGCTAGCTTCTAAACGGATAAAGATGATTTTCGATCGTAGTCTCAGTTTGTGTTTTGTCTTAATGGAGGAGTAGTGAGCTAGAAAAGTTTCAAACAAGAGATGTGTAGGGACCCAGATTTTACAATCCGGATTCCTCTGTGATTCTACCGCACTATTCCCTGGATCAGTAGATAGTACTCACATATTACAGTTACGATTATCAAAGTACATATCATGCGAAAGCGTAAATATAATAGTAAACTTACTCATGGGCCGATTAGGCCGAATTCATTAAATTGCAGCAGCGGAAGAACGAAGCACACAAGTGAGACCTTCAGGACTTGCCCACAGGCAGCCAACTGGAGGTTCGCGACCTTGCCCTTGACGACTTCATCTTCTCCTCCATCATAACCAAAAGTGTTGCTGAAGCGTAGCGATCTGATTCTTGCTTCTGGATTTGTTATGAGAGCGAGTGTGAGCACACTAACCACCGTGCTCCGCGAGCCAATACACAGGATGCAAATAAATAGTATGCATGGCTTATCAAAGGAGAGGCTCGGGTTATTTTATTTGCCAAAAATCGCTTTTAGCAGCATTATTATTAAATCATAGTGCTATTAATTCTACCTAAACCCCACACGGCGATTGCCATAATTGACTTAATCCACCAAAGACACATTGTCCTTACTGATTGCTGTCTAAGACTCCAAACAGCGAGTGTCATCATTACTTAATCCACCGAATATACTCTTTCCAAATTGATTGCTGTCTAAGACTCCGAACAGCGAGTGACATCATTTAATTAATCCACCAATCATATTCTTTCTATATTGATTACTGACTGACATCATTTAGTTAATCCTCCGATCATATACTTGCTATATTGTTTGCTGTCTAAAACTCCAAACAACTAATGCAATCATTTATTGAATCCACCGAACACACACTTTCTATATTGGGTGCTGTCTAAAACTCCAAACAACGAATATCATCAATTATACAATCCACCAATATCTTTTGTATTCCAAATTCCTAACAACCCATTCCTTTTGCTATTGATCCACAACCACAATTTGCTCTTACAAAAATCAACCTTATTTTTCATTATCTACCTCTAACTAATCCACTGGTATACCTCCACCAAGAATATCATTGATCAAGTTTACGATTCACTAGTATACATCCACCAAGAATATCATTGATCCAATCTATACTCCAATTATCATATCTCCAAATTCCCAAAAGTTCAACTGATCCATCTAGTAATCGATCAAATCCTATAAATTCCATTATCGCCAATATCTCCCAAGAATTTATATTAGTTATCAGTATCATAATCCAGCAAATACCTTTGCACTCCCTAATTCTCCAAAAATCATTTAATTCATCTATCTAGCCTATATATTCATTTAAGCTCCACAAACTTATTTCTCCTAGACTCTACACTATCGTTATCCCTTTTATGATCAACATGAATCCACCAACTACTTTATGCGATTACCATAAACAGCCATCCCCCTTTCTTACGACTCTATTTATTCTTCCTGACATTTTATTTGTGAGAAGTATTACCATTATTTAAAAATATAATACATAGAAATTTCCTGAGACCTAACAGTTTTGAACAAAAACATAATGTTCAAGAAAATGCAATAATAATAGCGATCCAGATTCCATCCACCGTTACATGGCATCCGCACCATATAGCATCTTTCAGCGTTATAGCCGCTTAACTTACCACTGGGACGACACCCAGGACAATTCAAATCAGGGCTTTCCACTGCCCTTCCACTTTTCCAATCCCATCCATAAAGCATTTTGAAATAGAACTATATCTGGTTAAGTTCCCATGTCCGCCCATGACCATGGGCACGACTATTCAAATAGTTTTAACTCTGCAGAGTTTGTACACTTTCAGCACAAGAGACAATCAACTCGTTGCCCCACACGATTCCTTGGACGTGTGGTTGAGCAGACCATCACAGTGACTTTTCAAAGTATCTAGTCCCTTCTATCATCTCACCTTATGGGAAACTGCCCACTTGCGGTGGGTCCCATCTATGCGCGGGATGTTCCCCACAGTTACTAACGTGGCCCGGCTCCACTTCCCGCAATGTTAGAACAGCTGGAAAACTTCACCCTACACTAGTGTCCCTTAGGGCCCCCTTGCCCGTGCGTATCCACTTCTATCCACTACCAGTGAGATGAGTCTGGGGTTTCGATAAATTTACTTAGCCAAGTTGTACTTTACAAACTTGTGGTTGTACTGTTTTACACAGGAGGTCATGACAAGATTCAGTCCTTAGTGGTATCTGGGTGGTCTACCACTAACCCACTTTGTGCTTCCACTGCACCACACTCACACCCTCGAACCATCCGCCTAGATATTTAAGCAAGTTGGGGTTTTTGGGAACATAAAATAATCATACCAACATATATACCAGTCATTCCCACCATGACTGTCCAAACCAGTTTCTCATGATTAAAAATGACAATGATGTTTGTGGCATTTCAGCGCCCCTAAGTATCTATGCAATACTAAGCATGGCATATAATTAGGGACTTATTTTCGAAAAGTTACTATCATAAGTTTGCTAGGGCGACAAGGTTCACACAATCAAATATTCCAAAGGAGATGTAGTATTGATCAAATTACATAAAGGGGCATATATCTAGAATCTCAAATTAACATGTATTTGCATATAAAATAACAGCATGCAATTTGATAATTTAAACCAAAGTAATTTGCAGAAAATGTAGGTTCAACATGATCAAAGTATTGACTCGCCTGACGCGGTCTACCGCGGTCTTAAGTTCATACAAAGCGTTCTTGTTTGATGGTTTCGAGCTTTTGGTCTCTATCTTCACTTCGATCTTGATCTCGCTTGACTCATTGAATCTTCACGACTTCCAATTTCTAATTACGCGATAAACAACTGAATCCAAATAAAAGCAAATAACTCAAAAGATCCAAATAATTCCGAATAAACTCAATTTAGTTTTGTTATGAGTTAATGGGCGATTTGAAGTAAGGTCGGTGATAGAATATGATGACTCAATCTTTTTACTAACAACCCCTTTTATTATTTCGGTATTTATCAATGAAGTTCCATGAGTCGAGCTAAGCCTGTGAATCGGGGTTTGAAATTAGCAGAGCATTACTTTGTCGGGCGCTAATATTCAGGGCATGTGCCATATACGCAATGTATGCAAGTTTCTGCTTATCGACTTAATCTTAAAATCCGGATTTATAGCATTCTGTGGTACAATATTTTATGTATCTTCAGTTATCCCTAGGGTAAATTTAATTTCAATTAAGGTCTTTTTATACAGTTCTAGCTCGCTATATACCTTTATGCTCGATGTTATTATTTGTTTAAATCTAACAATAGGATTTAATGAATAGCTCCATTGTTGTTGTTATTATTATTATTATTATTATAACTTTAAATCTATTTACTTGGGCCAAGCTTGCTATTCGGGTTTATATTTTTAATATTCATCATTTAGCAAAATCTACTACCTAGATTTCATGGCGGCTTAGTAAATGTTAGGGCATTTATTTTAAATTCTCATTAGGGGTAAACTTTATTAGGTTCAAAACATGTAACCAGAGTCATTATTGCTTTCAATTAATGTTTAGCCCTTTTAAATGATTGCTCACACTATATTAATTAATCCTATATGAAATAATCCAAATCTAAATCTTCAAATAATCTCATTTATATGCTAATTAGATTTTATTAGCTTTCCTAGAGTACCTCCTGTTTTTCCTAAATTTAGGACTAGATTTAAAATATATGCTTTAGGCTTACTAATCATACATACACGATATTAACTAATCCATGATTAAACATTTATTAAGTTCATGTGTATCATAATAAATTTTGTACCTTCCATGGAGATATTAAAATTTTATCCACCTTGGGTTTTAAGCTAAACCATATGTTATTCATGCCTTTAATTAGTAATTAAACCTCAACTAATTATTTAAGCTATATTAGTTGTTCATTTAGCAATAATCAAATCTTAAATGTTAAGTAAACTTATTTTACATCCTAGTTAAATTTGCTGCATGCTCTAGATTATTTCCCAAATTTTCCCATAGTTCTTACTAATTAAATTGAACTACAGAAAATGAAATAAAAAAGGAAATGGAAAAAGTGTAGCTCTCGGGGTCGAACTGGGGACCTGGGGGAACAGATCTGGGTCTTAAGCGCGCCTTGGTAGCCAAGTGAGCGCTCGGTGTTTCGCGTTATGCTGAGGGAATCGTTAATAGAAGTGAGCGAATGATTGGGGTTAACATAGAAGAGCCGGCCGGCCAGAAACAAGGGAGGGGCGGTGTGGGTTAGGCGGTGGTGTCGCCAGCGAGGTGCGGCCGGGGAGGCGGTGGTATTTGGCGAAATGGGTTGCCCGGCGCAGGAGGTGGCTCGGGGTGGAGGCGCGGTGGTCGGAGTGGCGGTGAGGCGGACGGGCGGCTGCGCAAGGCGGCTGGCGGTGAGGCGAGTTCGGGGCGGCGACGCCGGAGAGGAGGGGGAGGCAAACTGGACTGTGCGTGAGTACTATGGTGTTTAGAGGAGGCTCACCCATAGGCTAGCCGCACGAGAGATGCGCCGGGAGGAGCTGGCGACGGAGCTCCATGGCGGCGCGGGGTGGCCTCAGGCGCCGGCGAGCTGGGACGGTCCTCCGGTCCAATCGGTGGTGGGGGCGGGTTTGTGGCGCCACAGTGAGGCTTCGTGGCGGCGGAATCGGTCGGGGATGGCCGCAAGCGGCCGGAGTGGCGTGGAGTCCCGGTGGCAGCCGGCGCACGGGCGGAGGAGGAAAAGAGGTGGGGGGAAATAGGTGGCGCGAGAAGCAAAAACAAAAGGGGCGGCGAGGCTCTTATAGCCGGGCGTGCGCGCGAGGAGGGGTGGAACCAGGGGCAAATACCGGCGCGGTGGGGATGGTCCGCCGGTCTTGGACCGGCGCGGGGCTCGGCGCGTGCGCAGCGGCTTTTGCAGTGGATGCGATGAGGCAAGCAGGGAAGAAAAGACCGCTCAGCGCAGAGAAAAAGAGCGGGGAAGGAAGGAGATGATGCGGAGCTTGCCTGGCCACAGAAGGGAGAAGGAGAAAGGAGGAGGTGCGGGCGCCCGGGGAAGGAAAAGAAAGAAGAAGAGAAAGAGGGGGTGGCCCAGTTGGCAGAGAAAAGAAGTGGGAGGGGGAGAAAAAGAAGGAAAGGGGAGAGAGGAAGGGGCTGGGCCCACTTGGAAGTGAGAGAAAAATAAAAGAATGGGACAATGTGAAGCTTTAGCAGTTTTTGAGATTTTGAATCTTGAGTGTGAAATCCTATTTCCTAATTAGAATTGTTATTATTATTTTCTTTTTATGATTGCTATTTTGTGCTCGAGATTTATTTCCAGTTATTACTTGGTCAGGGCAAAACTCTGGAAAACCCAAACAAAATTTCGGCAAAAACCTCAAATGCTAGTAAGATGTAGAGAAAAATTTTAAATTCTTCCAAATTTTCAAACATTCAAAAATTAGGATGTTACAAGATGGTTGCCAATTCTACAACGAAGGCTAAGTATATTGTGGCTTCTGAAACTGTAAAGGAGGTTGTTTGCATAAGAAGTTTATCTCTAAGCTGGGTGTGGTCTCTAGTACTTCTAGTTCAATGAATCTCTATTGTGATAATAGTGGAGCCATTACGCAAGCCAATGAGCCTTGATCGCATAAAAATCTAACCATATACTTTAGCGTTCTTACCTCATTCACGAGATTGTTGATAGAGGTGATGTTAAGATATGCAAAATGAATGCGGATTTAAATATTACTGATCTGTTGACAAAGCCCCTTCCGCAGCCAAAGCATGAGGTGCACACAGGAGCTATGGGTACTAGATACTTGCATGATTGACTCTAATGCAAGTGAGAGATTGTTACTGATATGCCCTAAAGGCAATTATAGAGATAATTGTATCACTTCTATGTTTATGATCTTTTTAAATAATATATTATTTTGTCTCTTGAATAAATGTCTTTCATATTGATTAATAAGTCTGTGACTTGTTCGTGGAACTCTTTATTCATGTTTTGATGTTATTCTGAATTATCCCTGATATTATACTATTATATAGGATAATTATAATTATGAGATATCAAATCAATAATGTGGATATATGGTAGAGAACATGATGTTGGATTGACCAACTATGAGACACCGCGGGAATTGTTATTTTTTTAAGTGTCATCAGTTGGTCTCATACATAGCGTATGTAGGATCCTTAGATCTAAGATCGTCATTGTTTCCTACATGTGTAATAGTTTACTTAGGGGTTACCAAACACTACTCTGTGATTAGGCGGTCATAAAAGTAGCTTTTGGGTTTACTATGAAACATGCGGATGAATATGAGTGATCAAAATGAAATTTGCCCCCTATATTGAGATATATATGGGACTCTCGATGTGGTTGGATTATGTAAGTGCATGGCCATGCCGAATGTGGTTGAGGAGTCAAGCACAACTGAGTAATCCACTACAGGTTCGAGTGAATGATCAAGCTATCATAGGATGGCACGCTTCTCGTCTTAAGTTTGATCTGGTGTCATGAGGCAAAGGGATCGGTATATAATCACTATATAAGTTCGTTTGATATGATCTTTATGTATGTTTAGAAGTCGTTATGTCCTGCTAGGAACTGCCACCAACTTATGGACTGAAAAGGAGTTTTCTGCCCATGACCAAATATACATGAACCTACAAGGTCATACACTTAATGGGATGGAACAATAAGGGTCTAAATGATAGTTTCCGAGTGGGATTCAATCTCTACTCATATCGGACATGATCCGATTGGAGGCTATATAAAGAGATGTGTGGGGCTAAGGGAGTGTCGGAACCTGGAGTAACGACTCCTAGATTCTCTGTGTAAATCGCACTAGTCCAGGATCAACTAGTGCACACAGTACACAAAGATAAATACCAAGCACAAATGACTAATTATATTAAATAAAAGAGTAAGGCCTTATGGCCAAGTCTTACATCAACGCCCATTGGCAAAATAAATAAAGGAAATAACTGCGGAAGCAAACTGATAAAAGCGAAGCCCAGGCCTGCTCACAGGAAAACGACAGTACGACACGGCCTATTCGTCCAAATCTTCACCGTAGTCGACGTCGTCCTTCTCTGTGTGGAGATAGCAAGGTGAGTACAAACTTGTACTTCGCAAATCACACAGAGAAAATGCATCATAATGATAAAGACTTCAATAGAAGGCTTATAGGGTTAGTTTGCATAAAACAACATTTAATGAAATACGATAGATAGATTGAAATTGCTGAATTTAATACAGTAAGTAAAAACAATAATTGAAATTGAAATTAATACCGTCAGTGCAGGCTTCGACGAAACACCAACCTATCCACGGGCATCTCACTCGGACCATCTTTTCCAAAAGCTCACGTATGGATTCCATCCATCCACACATTTCCAAACACTCGTGGATTCCATCCATCCACAAGCTTCCAATCTCTCTCATGGGTCCCATCTACCCGCAAAGTTTTCATTCTCTCATGGATTCTATTCATCCATAAGGTTTTCGAAAATATTTTTGAATAACAAAGTCTAATCCATGAAAAACTTTTACTCAGCATGCCCATGACCGTGGGCACGGCTATCCAGGATAGATTATACACTCTGCAGAGGTTGTACAGTTTTACCCACAAGACACGATCATCCCGTTGTACCACTAGATTACACACTTCCTTAGGTGTGCGGTGGGGAGTCGTGACAAGGTCTTTATAATGCAAAGCCTTCAACCTGGTCGAGCCAACTCTAAGGTTTCACCCCAGTAAGGAATCCACCAGACCGGGATCCCCTCTTGAGCCTGAGTGAGGCTTCTCATGGCTACAACCACGCTCACCCAAGTGGGACTTCACATGGCACCAACCACACCCACCTTCAACCTACGACTTGACTCAGATTGGGACTTTGCAAATTATTCAGCCAGGGCTGTCCCATACCAGCCATGTGGTAGTACGATAGGGCTTTGCAACAGTAGCTTACAGACCGGTCCTTAATCTGACTTAGACCCAACCACATACCCCTATGCACGACAGTCAACCACTACGGCTCCAACCAACAGGGCATGCCTGCACCCACCAATCTAACCATGTGCCTAAGTCTAAACCAGGTTTTATATTTTGTTTTCAAAATAATTCATAAACCTCCTTGACTCACCAAAGTCAAGAGTACATATCAAAAGCATATCATTTTATGTGAAAGGTTCATCATTTTATGTGAAAAGGAATCTCAAAACCAAGATTATATCTAAGCAGGGCTAAGCATTTGATTTAAACTCTCTAGCCAACACTGATGTATTAACTAGAGTTTGGATCTAGGGTGACAAGGTATCGAGGAATTTCAATATCAATGGAGGAATTTCAAACTGCATTGAAATACGTTGAATAAAAATATGCATGCAATATAATTTAAAACAACATAATTTTATTTTGAAAACTGGGATCAACATGATCAAGGAGTGTGACTTGCCTTGCTCTTCAAATTTGTGCAAATCTTCGTCGAAAAAATCTCCCGAATCGTCGAAGTCTACACGTGAAAATAACCCACCAAATTCAAATAAATTCAAAATAAATTCAAATTGACTTCAAAATTTGCATTGAGCCTAGAAATGGATAGAGGGGAATTTTTGATGAATTTAGAAATTTGAATGGGCTAAATTGGAGTTAGGACGAAGGAGAACGGGCTCCGGGAAGTTTAAAAAGAGAGAAAATGGAAAATCTGGATTTTTAGAATTATTTTTCTAAAGGAAATTGGATTTATGACATCAGCACTGCGTCAGCCTTGGAATTTTCTTTTTGGGCCTAATTATTTTCCTATTGGAAAATAGGGGAAGGGGCTGACATGCGGGCCCTGGTCCATATGTCCGCGGACAAGGGGGGTGGCCGAGGTGGCGGGGTATGCTGACAAGGCCGGCAGGCGCTGAGATGGCGCACACGCGGCGCACGGGGGCGACCACGTCGGCAGCCACCTCACTGCCCGGACTGACGTGGCATGGCGCCGGCGGGGAGGCGCTCGGGAGCGGCGGCTTGCCGGCGAACGGCGGCGCGGTGGCCGGCGGCAAGGCGGGGAACAGGGAGAGGGGCGCACGGGGAACTCAGGGGTAGGGGCAGAGGCAGCGACGCGCTCGGGTCTCACGCGGCGGCGGCGCTCCGGCGGCGCTCGAGCCGAACGGAGGGGCGGGCGAGGTCGAGGGCGGCGCGGCGGAGCTGAAGGTGGCATTGGCGGGGCTTGGGGACGACGAGAGCGGCGGTGATTCCTCGCCGGAGGCGGAGGCGGAGACGCACGGCGCCGGGGCGCTAGAGCGGCGGGAAGGGGGAATTGAGGCGGCGGAGGGATGAGCAGAAGAGGGACTGCTCGGGGGTTTAAATAGGGGGGCGGCGAGCTAACGGCCCGCGAAAATGGCGGCGGTGGCGGTTGCGGATGGAGCGGCGTGGGGAGGTGGCGGCGGATCCGGTGGAGTGGGGAATGTGGGGGCGCGGGTCTTGCGGGGGAGGTGGCGCACGCTCGGGGAGTGGGGCGGGAGAGGCCGGGAGGTGCGGGGCGGTTGTGGGAGGCAGCGCACGGGAGGAAGAGGGATGCGGTCGGAGGAGGAAGACGCCCTTGACAAGCGGGCCCAGGCGGTCAACGGGAGAGAAGGCGCGTGGTGGCTGACGAGTGGGCCCCGGTGGCAGAGAGAGGGGCGAGAGGGGGCGCGGGCGTCGGATGGCGATCGGAGGGCGAGGGGGATGAGCGTGGGCGGACGGGCCAGATGGGCCGGGCGCGCGGGGGAGGCCGATCTAGGCTGCCACATGTCGGCCGATGAGGAAGAGGAGGCGGGATCCCAGGCGGGAGGCGTGGGCTGATCCCGGCCGTTCACGTGGCGGCCGAAGGGGAGGGGAGAGTTTTAATTTTTGTTTTCTGATTTCAGATTTTTCCTAATAAATTCAAATGAGCTCAGAAAAATATGAAATAAACTCCCAAATTTCCAGAAAAATTCAGAGAACCTCCTGGAGATATTTTGGACTTAATAAAAATATTTCCAACTAATGTTGGTATTTAATTTTCATACTTACAATACTTTTTAATTTCAAAAATGCATTTTTAAACTCTAGAAAATCCAGGAAACCAAATAAATCCAAATAATTAATTTGAATTAAGGTTTTTATAGAAAATCAAAATATCATTTTATTTAATAATGTTTTTAGGTTTTTCTTAAAATACTTTTTTTAAAATCTAGCTTTTTCAAAAACAAAAATCCAGGGCAAATCCAAAAATAAAATTTTGGCCACAAAAATACTTGTTTTAATTTAAAATTTTATTTTAATCAGTTATTATTATTTATTTATTTTTTTATTTTCATAAAAACTTAGATTGTTACAGGGAGGTATCCTGAAACACACTCGCCGAAACCGTAACCGCCACCCCTCATAATCCTTGCTGTGTGCACTGGTGCTAGCACGCTGACGCACGATGTTCCATCCCTAAACGTGTGGACTTCGGTAGAGGTGTTGTTGTGACTGCGGTGCTAATCAGGACGATCACAAGGAGGAGATGGTTGGCCAGAGGACAATCGACTACTACCACTACACTGACGCACACATCGTTGAATCGGCTGCTTCAACTCTACTTCTGTTGCACTATGCGTCTAGTGGTAATGATCCATAATCTCTTACTCGCATGGCTTCCTTATTTACATGGTAGAAATTTTAATCTATGCTAGTGTAGCCTACTCGTATCCTAACATCTAGTGGTAATAATCCATGATCTCTTACTCACATGGCTTCCTGGTTTACAAGGTATAAATTTTAATCTGTGCTAGTGTAACCAACCTGTATCCCAATAGTTGGGACATTTCCACTAGAAGTTATTGGGAATTACTAATCAGGTGCCACCGCATAAAAGGGCCCTCCCATTCGGTTCACTATCAATGATACTTAAAATATTTTAACCATGGTTCTAAAACTAGGTGTACTCAGCCAAGTACTTGCTCGAGTGCTCGGACAAGGTCCCCTCATCGAGTACGAGCAGACAAAAATGAATAGCTAACCGGTTTAACTAGAACTTGGAGAAATCGGCTAACAGTCCATGTACTCGCCGAGTGGCTAGTCCAGGGAACTGTAGCCCACACTTAATTAAGCGACCCACAACCCAGCAATGCAACGCAATTAGCCAATTACCCCTACCCCTTCTGCTTCTACCGGATTAGATCTTCCCACACGCCTAAGACTATATGGAGTCCAGAGGGTGCCATTGCCGTGATGCACGTGGGAAACCTAGGTCGGGACTCGGGAGGGCGGTGGTGGCCGCTGTTGCTGCTGCATCTCCTCCGATGCTACGTCTCCTCCCTCCGGCAGTGGCTTCCCCTACCACGGCTACTCCCTCCGGTGGCAGCTTCCCCTACCACGGCTCCTCCCTCTGGCAGCGGTGTCCCCTGCCATGGCTCCTCCCTCCAGTGGTGGCCTTTCCTGCTGCAGCTCCTTCCTCCGGTGGCAGCCTCCCCGGCTGCGTCCCCTTCCTCTAGTGGCGGCCTCCCCCGCTGCGGCTCCTCCCTCTGGCAGCGGTTTCCCCTGCCATGGCTCCTCCCTCCAGTGGTGGCCTCTTCTGCTGCATCCCCTCCCTCCGATGGCAGCCTCCCCGGCTGCGTCCCCTTCCTCCAGCGGCGGCCTCCCCCGCTGCGGCTCCTCCCTCCAGTGGTGGCCTCTTCTGCTGCAGCCCCTCCCTCCGATGGCAGCCTCCCTGGCTGCATCCCCTTCCTCCAGCGGCGGCCTCCCCCACTGTGGCTCCTCCCTCTGCTGGTTATCGGAAGCTAGAGTCATTGGTTGGCAGTGTTGCTGGTTGCCTACCCAGTTTGTCCTTGGATAGGTGAGCATAATGTGAATTCCTGCTGTTTGTACTTGGGCATTTTATAGAGCTTATAAACTAAGTCATGATCTGGAATTCGTTTTAGTAAATGTTTTCATAGTATGATGGTACCAGTGGATCATTTAGATTTTAGACTGCTCTTAGTAGTTTTGACTTCTCTATATGTTCTTGGAACATTGGTTTATTATTAGCTAGCTTTGGCTTGTATAGAGTCTGTTTTGAAAGTAGGAGGCAGAAGGTTGTCTAGGGTCATGCTACTAGATCACTACAAAAGATGTTGAACTTGGAGGAATTAGCCCAAGTTTTGTTTGTAAAATATAGTGCTGTCATATCCCATAAAAAAAGATTCAAGATTAGCATTTGCCTTGTATGTGGCAAATGGCAACTATATAAACCTCAGTAGTGGCTGGCTGGCTGCACCTGAATAGGTCCAACAATTGCATCAAATGTGGCTTTGATTTTATATGAATGTACATATATAATTCTATTATTAAAATAGAAAAACATGTTATAAGGCCGAGTACAAGATCGATTACAGTATAATCACTACAAGGTGAGGTGACCGAGCGAGTACTGGTTATCGAGTTTTAGAACCTTGATTTTAACATTCATCCACATGTGAAGCAGCCAAGCAGCCAGCCTAATAAAATGTCAGATTAACAACGACCTTTCAGGAAAAGCTATAGCGATCAGCTACAACTACTTTTCAACCAGAAGGCCAAAAAAATAGCTTATGGCAAAAAAAAAAAAAGATCAAAAAGCTACGGCTCCACCACTTCCCCGGGCCTAGCTTCATGCATGGCATACGTAAATTGCAACCTTGCATTCATAAGAACCGTCGTGGCCTCATTGGCCCTAACGGCGGTCGTCGCCGACAACCCCAACCCGGTGTTCTGCTTTGCCGCCTGCACTATGTATTTCCTCAGGGTCTCCCTAGTCACAGTCGGAGTAGTTCTAGGCAGGTGCAGTTCTCCATGATATATGTTTTTGTGTTTCTTGAATCGATGGTGTTCCTTGGTTCCTCTGAATCCCTTATCCGATCAGGGATAAGCCGCCGCGCCGCGCCTGCTTCTTCCAGGTGTGCACTCTATACTTTTTTGAAGGACGTGGCTATTTATCAGAAGACAGAATTTTAATGAAGTTTTCAGCCACTTTTCTCAACCGATGGAGATCAAAGTGCTCTCATAACCCCCTAAAATGCAAAAAAAAATAAATAGAACTAAAAGTTATAGTGAAGCTGTGATAAGATTACACATCACTTTGTACTGCAATTTTAAACTTAGTATCACATAATTTTAGATGACAGAGAGAAAAAAATACCAGACATCTGAAAATTAGTAAAACCGTATTAATACTCTCGGGTGTTCGATTGGACCAAGATCCCGGTGCATCGCTTTGATGTCGTTGCGGTTTTTTTTTTGACCAGGTGTAGGGCTGTAAATGAGCCGAGGTTGAGCGAGCTTGGCCTTTCAGGCTCGAGCTCGATAGAAGCTCAAGTCGAGCTCGAGTTAGGGTCCGAGCCTGGACCTGGGCTCAAACTCGGCTCGGCCTAAGCTCGAGTAGACTCGAGCTCGATTAATTGAAGCTCAATAATAATTAAAATAATTTCTTATACACTATTTTTCAATAATAAGAAATTTTTAAGTTCGAGCTCAACTCTAGTAAGCTCGATAACAGTCAAAATAATTCAAATATATACTAATTTTCAACAATAAGAAAAGCTCGAGTTCGAGTTCGGCTCGAGTAAACTTAGTAAGAATTAATATGTATTACTATTTAAGCTCGAATCGGGGCTCGCAAACTATTCGAGCTCGAATCGGGGCTCGCAAACTATTCGAGCTCGACTCGGTAAAGCTCGCGGCTCGAGATCAAGCTCAAGTTCGGCTCGTTTAAAGTTCGAATTGAGCTCAAATCAAATCTAGAATGAGCCGAACTCGAGTAGCTCGTGAGTTTCGAGCTTTTTTTTATAGCCTTAACCGGTGCTTAACGTTGGGCTCCTATCGAAAAAAAAAAGATGCATGGTTGTCACTTGTGTGCAACTTAAGGCCGACTATACATACATGCGCCGAGTCGTGTGCGCTGATGGCTGCGAGGGTTGAGGCCGGATGTGGGCTACTGGGCTGAGCGAGGTCCTGGAATGCCGATTTGGGCTCTTTTTACATCTCCCTGGGCTGAATTACGCCCGGTCCTCTCTAGGGAAGTAGACCTGTGCTGCTCTTGTGAATCTGAAGGAGGAACCGTGTCTCTTTCTATATATACGTCATTTCATATCAGAAAGGGCTCAACAACTGGAATTCTTGCACTTTATTATGTCAACTTGCTATCTGAAACAAATGTGGTATAACTCACCAAACCAAGGCACACAAAAGACAACCCAGAAAGCGAGGGACTAAGTATGTATATTATGTCTCAACGACAACCTTTGGTTTGACGCTTGGGCAGACGGTGCTCCGCTAATGTTCGAGATGATTCCGGCAGGTGGAATTCCGTTGAGATCAACTGTCTAACGACCATCGAATCAAGTTAGACTAACACTAGTTAGACGGATGATCCAAGGGAGCTCCACCGGCCGGTGCCATCCCAAACACTAGAGGAGCCACATCAGCCTAAGCGGGACTTGGCTCCTCTGCATTTACCACATAATCCATAAGAAGAAACTACAATCTCTTTTTCCCAATGGATTATGTTATAAATGCAAAAGAGCAAAATCCTACCTAGGCTTAGCCAGAGTCGGTGCTGACTAAGCCACCTCGCCGGCTGTCAGCTTCATGGACGGCGACGGCCGCCTGCGGAGACGCTGAGAACCACGAGCGCGATGCCGCTGTGGAACGCGGCACAAAGTGCCAACACGAAGCAGGACCGGCAGGGTTCCTCGGGAGGCTCCACGGTGGTCGCAACGGCGGCGGCTGCAGAAGCGACGAATAGCCCGATCTTGAGAGAATCCATTTGCACACAGAGGCTGCAGAGGCCGGCCGGGATCGTCCTAAGATGTAAAAAGCAACCGCAGTCAGAGGTAAATATGGCAAAGCTGAACGAGCGCGACAGGTTTCACAGGTGAGGGATGCGAAGGTGTAATAATGGAAGAAGTGTACCTGGATGCGAAGCTGCAAAGAGTTGTCTGAATTAAATGGATGGTGCTTATGCTTGAGAAATTCTCGGAGATCAAGAGCTCATCTGATACACCAATCAGTGGTGGGCGAGATGATGGAGAGCAGAGGGCATCTTCCCAATTTATAGCTGAGGCTCGTAACTTATGAGTACTCGTAACTTCATACGAAAGTAAATAGTTTGAACGTGTAAGAAATGGTAAGGCCTGTCTGCATTCAAAAATCGTTTGAATCGGATGTTTCAGTGAAAGAGAGTTACATGTGGTGCTCACATGCTGATGGATTTCACACTTATCAGCTGTAAAATAGGTATTTGACGGATGAGAATCTGGCTTCTCCACGCTGCTAGCATGTTATGTTGGAGGAGAATTCGGGAGGAAATTGATCGCTCTCGATTAATTTAAGTGGTAAGAGTCACACTGGAGCCTCGTTTGGCCAAAAAGTTGGGTTTGACCGAAGTGTTTCCTGGTTGGCGCTTGTCTTTTCTTAATTAATTAGTCGGTGATTCATTAAACTGGGTGCCTTACTGTGTAGTAGGGACCGGACGGATAGGTGGTTGTAAGCAATCTAATCCTAATGAATTAGCATTAAGAAATGTTAATTGTCATTAATTAATTGCGGGATACGTAAAACATACGAGGAGATACTAACCGTTTTGCAGTACAATTTTGCTTGTTCTTGCCACTCGACCCACTTTTTTGTCGAGTCAACAATTTTGACTGTTAAGAAATACCAAAAAATCCAACAAAATAGAAAATCATAGAAAAATCAGGAACAAAATAAGAAAATATCCAAAAAATATAGAAAAGTTCAAGGATAACTTTGGACAACTTTTTTTTTTGAAAATTTACACTAGGAAAGTTTCTCAAAAAATTTACACGGAGGAAAACATGTTAATCTTCCTCAACTTTTATGGAACATTGCTAAAATTTTCTTGATGTAAAATTTTTGTGATTTTTTAAATGTTATCTAAAAGCCACCCCTTATAAGCTCTTTGGAGCATGCACATGTCATCTGCTACAGCATAAGCAAGAGGAAAAGAAGAGAAAAATCAGAAGAAGATGGCATAAAGAAAGACAACTTTCCAGAAAATGCATGCTTCGGGAAAGTGAGAAAGACAAGCTTTTCAGGGAAGTGAGAAAGACAAGCTTTTGGATACATCTCTCCACTGCGAACTGCTGCTTTGCGAAATTTGGACACATCTGGACCCCTAAACACCCGAAATTTTGTTTTTCTCAAACCAAAAAAATTCCGAAACTGGACCCCCGGTCGAGCGCGCGTTCGCGTAGCGTCAACACCTGTCCTGCCATGCACGGGTCATGCGGTACCACACCGCACGACCGCCCTGCCATCCGCGCTGAGCGCACGACCCCCCCACCGCCCGAGCGCGCGTCTTCCGTCCCGACCGCGGGAGTGATTCCCCGACCGCGCGATTCCCACTCCGACCGCACGTCTCAGTGATGTCTAATCCCTCCGCCGAAAGCATCACGGGCTGGCTCTTTTCACAGCCGCTCGCACACGCGTCTGCACCCCGGTTGCATGGCCCCTCTGCATGAGTGATGAATGGGCATTTAAATGGATCGAAGAACAGATACATATGGTACAGGAAGTTCATTTGCATTCGGAGTGAAGACCGAGCGAGAGCAAGGGAGGTAGTGAAGAAAAGTGAGGAGTGAAAGCCGGAAGATTTGAGTTGTTTTCGTTTGGAATCAGCGGATTGGCAAGTACAAAAGTTGTAGATCGTCTCATGAGCTTCAAGAAGAGGTATGTTTTGTGCCCGTGCAACTATAATTTTATGTATGTCATTAGTCTATAATTAAGCAAACCATGTTTTGGTAATGTTAATTTATGTCAATCTTTGATACGGTATGTATTTGTAGCAAATCTTCTATATGTTAGGCATGATGTATTGTAGTGTATGTAATGTTATACTCTGTTTGTTGTGTGTATTGTAGTGTAGTTTAATGATGTGCGAAAATATGAACTTGCAGATGTGTAGACGTTGAGAAAGTACATATTTATCTTAGAGCATTTGTAGGTGATAATAATAGTAGTAGGATTAGGAGCATACAAGTAGTACACTTAAGGAAGAAGTGCGTACAGTGCGGTAGGTGGTAAAAATAAATTGCAAATAAATTTGGTATAGTAGAATTAAAATGAAATAACAGAAATACAAAGTTATAGTATAAATAAATAAAGCATGTATGAAGTAATAGTTAGAAAAGAAATGTAGGAAAATTAGTAATTGGTTTTTTTTTTGCATTAATTGGAAAAAACATGCAATACAAAGTAGTAGTGAAAATAAAAACAAAAGTATAGATTAAGAAATAAAAATATTAGTAATCGATATTGTAGGTCATAGGAATATGTAATTTGATATATGTTAAAATTTGGAAATAAAACATATACTAATCGATTTTGTAGGCAGTAGGAAGATGTATGAAATACCGCACTGTTAATGTTACAATGGGGTAGTGGGTGTTTGAGGTAAATAAAAACATATACCAATGCAAATAAAAATGAAATGAATATGTAATTTGATGTATGTTAGAATTTGTTTAATGGTATGATTGTTACACGCTGTGTACTGAAATGGTTGATTATGCATTTATGGTAGGTACGCAATGGCTGACATTCAAGACATGTTCGTGTTTTATGGGAGTGGTCTCATACGTGATGGGCCGTATGAGGCGGACCTGTCAAATTGCGACCGGACCGTGATGGTCTCGTACGTGATGGGATCAGTAGTTTTTAGCACCACATACCGAGGCTTGTGTGACGCCTCGCAGCGTAGCGCGGCCAACGAGCCGCTCCTAGCCGTCTGCTACCTTCTCCTTCAGTTGTGGTCGTGGGAACACTTCCCCGTTGGCAGGCCTTCCTTTGGTCGTGTTGTGCACCCTTATGACCTCAGCCCGCAGTTTTACGGCCTCGGTGGTGGTCAGTTGAGGTGGGCCAGGGACAGACCGAGATGTGCGTACATGGATTTCCACAACAGGTTCGAGATTCTGCACGAGGCCGACATAGTCTGGTGGCCATGGACTCCACGGTTCATTATGGACACGGCCCCCACGCGTTATCATCTCAGTGAGGGCAGGATCACAGGTACTGGTTGACGACCTGCCACTTGGTGTTCTCGCACTGCGTCGAGCCATACAACCCACACCAAGTCATGAGGCAGTTCGAACTGTACCAGCATGTCCCCCCTGCCAGGACGCCCTCTTGCAGACATCACTGTAACATCCCAGATTTTTGCTAAAATAAAAAAATAATAAATAAATAATAAAGATGGAATAAAATAAAATTTAATCTAAAATAAGTATTTTTGTTGCCTAAAGTTTAAATTTGGATTTGCCCTGAATTTCTTTTTTTGAAAAAGCTGGATTTGAAAAAGCATTTTCAGAAAAACCTAAAATTATTACTAAATAAGATGATATTTCGATTTTATATAAAAATTCTATGTGAAATTAATTATTTGGAGTTATTTGACTTTTATTTAGTTTCCTGGATTTTCTGGAGTTCAAAAATGTATTTTTGAAATTAAAAGGTATTTTAAAGTATGAAAATTAAATACCAACATTAGTTGAAAATATTTTTATTAAGTCCAAAATATCACCAGGAGCTTCTGTTAATTTTCCTGGAATTTTTGGAAGTTATTTGGTATTTTTCTGAGGCTAAATGAATTTTCTGGGTTTTTCTGAAAATCCTAAATAAAAAATCAAACCCCTCCCTGCTCCGGCCGCCACGTGGACGGCCAGATCCCCTCCACGTCGCCGCCATCCTGGCCACCCGCCCCCATCCCGCCTACCCTCCCTCCGCACTCGCCACGTGGCCGGACCCGATCCGCGCCACGCTGCCCCTCGGCTCCATCTGGTCCCTCCGCTCCGCGTAACCCCTTTGGCCATCTGATTCCCTTCCTGGGCCACGCGGCCAAATCCCCGCCGCCCGCGTCCCCTTCTCCCTCTCTCCTCCTCCCCGGTCCCACCCGCCAGTCACCTGCTCCCGCACCTCCCTCCGCTCTCTCTGCCTGTGGGCCCCGCCTGTCAGGGCCATCCCCTCCCCGCGCATTCTTCCTCCTTCCGCCCGGCCGCGCGTTCTCCGTCGCCCCTCGCCGCGGGATCTCTTTCCTTTTCCTGCACGCACCGTGTCCCACGCGCCGACCCACCTCGCCATCTCCGCGCCCGAATCCCGCCGTCTCCGCGTCGCTGTCCCCCTAATCCCGCCATCTCCGCCGCCGCCCCGTGCATCTCCGGCGAGAAATCCGCCGCGCCTCCCCCTCCCCGACCCCTATAAAAGCCCCTCCCGGCCTCCCCTCTCCTTGCACCACCTCCTTCCGCTCCCTTCTCCCTCTCCAGAGCACCGTAGCGCCCTCGCGTTGTGCGCCCAAGCCTCCGAGCGCCGGAGCTCCTCCGGCGAGGAATTGCGGCCGTCTCCGGCGTCCTCGTGCCCCGCCACCACCTCCCTCGGTCGAAGACCCTCCGCCCCTCGACCGCGCTTCTCCGCCATGGGAGCCTCGTCGCCGCCGTAGCCCGAGCCACGCCACCGCTTCTCCTCGTCGCCGACGTGCCACCGGTCGCCTCCGGTGAGACCGCGTACCACCCCCCGAGTCCCCCGCATGCACCTCTCTCTCCTGCGCCCCTCACCGCCGGCCGCCGGCCGCCGCTCGCCGGAGCGCCGGCGAGCACGCCGTGCCCGAGCGCCACGACCGGTCAACGGCCACGTCAGCTCGCCCGACCCGCGTGGCAGCACGGGTGGCAACCCGGTGGACGCCACCGCGGCATCTCCCTGCCCCGTCAGCACCCGCGCCACCTCGGCCATGTCTCCTCTCGATGAACCCGGTCCATGGACCCGGGCCCACACGTCAGTGGGCTGTCCGAGAATCTCCCCAGGGCTGACGTCAGCTGGCGTAATAAATCCCTATTTTCCCGTTGAAAAATAATTCCGCAGAAATTAAATTCCCTGCTGACGCAATAATTCAGATTTTCCTCTAGGAAAATAATTCCAGAAATTCCTCTTTTTCTTTTTCCCTGAATTTAAACTTCCCGGAGCCCGTTCTTCTTCATCCTAACTCCGATTGAGCCCATTCAAATTTCTAAATTCATCAAAAATTCCCCTCTATCCATTTCTAGCCTCAATTCAAATATTTGAGTTCAATTTGAATTTAGTTTGAATTTATTTGAATTTGGTGGGTTATTTTGACGTGTAGACTTCGACGATTCGGAAAATTTCTTCGACGAAGATTCAAACCAAGTTGAAGAGCAAGGCAAGTCACACTCCTTGACCATGTTGATCCCAGATTGCAAATAAAATTATATTTATTTAAATTATATTGCATGCATAATTTTATTCAATGTATTTCAATTCAGTTTTAAATATAGTTAATGCCTACTTGTTAATTCCTCCATTGTTATTGAATTTCTTATACCTTGTCACCCTAGATCAAACCCTAGTTGGTACATTAGTATTGGCTAGGAAGACTTTATATTAAATGCTTAGACTTGCTTAGAAATACTCTTGGTTTTGGGATACCTTTTTCACATAAAATGATAAGCTTTTGAACTGTATTCTTGACTTCGGTGAGTCAAGAAGGATTATGAAATATTTTGAAAATAAAATATAAAAACTGGTTTAGACTTGGGCAATTGGTTGCGTGGTGGGTGCAGGCATGCTCTGTTGTTCGGAGACACAGGGTTGATTGTCGTGCACGGGGTATGTGGTCGAGCCTAAGTCAATTAAGGACCGGTCTGTGAGCTACTGTTGCAAAGCCCTATCGTACTACCACAAGGCTGGTATGGGACAGCCCTGGCTGAATAATTTGCGGGTCCCAACTTGAGCCATTTCGTAGGTTGAAAGTGAGCGTGGCGTAGGCCATGAGAAGTCTCACTAGGCTCAAGCGGGAGTCCCAGTCTGGTGGATTCCTTACTGGGGTGAAACCTTAGAGTTGGCTTGGCTAGGTTGAAGGCTTTGCATTGTAAAGGCCTTGTCACGACTCCTAACCGCACACCTAAGGAAGTGTGTAATCTAGTGGTAAAACGGGATGATCGTGTCTTGTGGGTAAAGCTGTACAACCTCTGCAGAGTGTATAATCTATCCTGGATAGCCGTGCCCACGGTCATGAGCATGCTGAGTAAAAGTTTTTCATGGATTAGACTTTGTTTTTCAAAATATTTTTGAAAACCTTGTGGATGGATGGAATCCACGAGTGATGAAAACCTTGCGGATGGATGGAATCCGTGAGAGATTGAAATATGGTGAATGGATGGAATTCATCAGAGTTGCGCCGTGAAAGCGTGTGGATGGATGGCATTCATACGTGAGCTTTTGGAAAAGATGGTCCGGGTGGGATGCCCGTGGATAGGTTGGTGTTTGGTCGGTGCCAGCACTGACGGTATTATTTTCGATTACAAGTATTGTTTTTACTTACTGTATTAAATTTAGCATTTTCAATCTACTTATTATATTTCTGAAATGTTGTTTTATGCAAACTAACCCTATAAGCCTTCCATTGAAGCCTTTATCATTATGGTGCATTTTCCCGTGTGACTTGCGGAGTACAAGTTTGTACTCACGTTGCTTTTTCCACATAGAGAAGGAAGACGTCAACTACAGTGAAGATCTGGACGAGTAGGCCGCATCTTACCATCGTTTGCCTGTGGGCAGGCTTGGGCTTCGCCTTTTCAGCTTTGCTTCCGCAGTTTCTTTTGCAGTTAATAAATTTTGCCAATGTGCGATGATGTAAACGCTGGCCATAAGGCCGTACTCTTTAAATTAAATAAATGTCATTATGCTTGGTATTTATCTTTGTTGTCCACTGTGTGCACTAGCTGATCCTGGACTAGTGCGATTTACACAGAGGATCCTGGAGTTGCTGCTCCGGGTTCCGACAAGCACCCATCGGTATGTCATTACACCATAAATTTAATTAATGCATTAGTCTGTGCCCGTACTAATTGTGTAATGTCTCAATGAACTTGTAAGCAATCGAGGAGAGGGCGAGCGACAGAAGACTGGAGAGCCACACAGTGGCCGTGGACAGACATGTGGCGTGACCAGGCGGATACGATGGTTGTGGACGAGACACGGCAGGACGACCCCGCGATGTATAGGACATACCTTGAGTGGTACGCTCCACACACCCGCATTAGGCTTACTGGGGAGCCGCCACATCGTCCACTTGAGGTCGTTCACGAGGCCGCTATGGGCCTGTTTGGCAACAGCTGCGGCTTATGGCTTTTGACTGAAATTTTTGAATTTTGGCTGTTTACGGTACAGATTGCGGAGAGATAGATACTCACTTACGATTTTGGATGGTACAGTTGTTGGGCTTTTAACGTGTACATCGTTTTACTTGTAGACTCCGTCTTGAGAAAATATTCCGTTTGAAAGTTAGGTACTGTAGCAAAAGCCAAAAGCCGCCAGCTTCAGAGGAAAAGAACATGCCCTATACAAGCAGGTCCAGACTGTCATCTAGCGGCACGGCACGACCAGGCGGTACGAGATTAGTATGTCATTAAACAGTGCAGGATTACGTTTTAACTGACTGTTTGTTTCACTGCAGTTGGACCGGCTGCATCATATCCAGGATGAGGCTGCTCAGGCTATACACCGTGGGAGGTCAAATACAGTTGATCGATGGGTCACTTCGATGCGCAGCATCTACGATGACGCCAGGGCTGCGATAGGACCTTGAGTTGTGGTCGCCACCGAGATGACGTTGTTGCTCCACGCGGTGGCGGACGTGGCCAGGGACAACCACCCCCTCCGCACGGCCGTCAGCACCACCATCAGCATGGCCATCGTCGTCACGTCCATCGCAGTCCGAGAGTAGGCCCAGCTACGCTCGTTTGGCCTCCACGCGCTTCGGACCGGCGGTTGGACAATTGCCAACTATTTGTTCATCCACTCAATTGCCATTTATGTCTAACCACATGTTCTTATTGTAGCAATTGCGACAGGATAGCTCGTTGCTACAGCCATTGTCATTACGGAGGGCGATGGAGGAGCAAGTGTGCTCTCCAGGCCGATGGGGGCCCACTCCAGAGAGCGACCCTGACTCGGCGTAGCAACCAGAGGGGGCGATGCGCTCGTTCACCCCTAGCGTGCAGTCCAACCTACAAGACCAGGACAGGTGGTTTGGGCAGACCTATCAAGGATACACAGCGCAGGAGTACATGCGCGACTACCCGTCGACATCGTCATTTCGACAGCCACATACCTCGGTATGCACTAACGTACTAAGCTAAACATGTCTATTTCAAAGCCATCTAATCGCACTGGCAAAAAAATGCAGGTTTACTTGGAGCAACAGGGCCATGAAGTTCACGGTGGGTCATCCGCTTTTCAGAGTACCCAGGTAAATACCTTGTGATATTAAGATTCATTACAAACATCGCTGCCCATGTCCTAATTCACCTGTACCATCTCAGCAGCCCATAGACCCCTCGTCGACCGAATGGCTGAGCTCTATTTTTGGGCCGCCAACGCAAGACCCCACGCAGCCGTACGCAGGACCACCTCGGACGCAGGCCTCGCAGTATGACCTTCGAGATGCACCGCACTCGCCTACCCGGTTCACCTTCTCGGAGGATCACATACGGCGTCCGAGGAAACGACAACGAGATTCATAATGAGTTTATTGTACTTCAGATTGTGTAACGTCACATGGTTTCCTGTGTTCGTACTGTTCTGTGCTTATGAAATTATTTGAACTACAATTAAGGCTTCATTCCAATATGACAAGTATGCACGCATGTGGGCACCGTACCTCACAGCATGCATTACACATACATAGATTAACTCTCTAGCGGGAGAAGACACGATAACAATAAACACGAGGTACAACATAGCATAAAACATTACCAACATACACGAGGAGAACCTCCAGCACTACAACTTGAGGATAACAATAAACACCAGAAAGAAAATAGCACACAACATTAAATTTATCTTCCACTCCAGTCTATCGAAACGATGCCGCATCCCGACGGGGTCGCAACCCCCGACGACAACTCTCTCATGGCGAACAATGTCTGTCCTAGTGCCCATTTCATCCTCCCACACCCAAAATCGGCAACCACCAGGGGCTTCCTACGATTCTATGAGAAGAAGATTTTTAAACATACCATTTCGATTTGAATGAACCCGAAACAATCTTACTCACCGAGTGATAGGGGCACTTGTAGTAGTGCCGCCCAGAATTCGCGGCCGTGTGTGAGGTCTTACGTCTAACAACCGTGTTGCATTTTGGGTAAATCACCATGGGTGCCGATGAAGAGGTGCTGAGCTGACTCATTGCCTAGTCCGGGGGAGTGAGCACGAAAGAAAACTACACAGAATGGGACACAACTAATTCAGGAGGTGAGTGATAACAAGGCAAGGGACTAGGTGAGGAATGGCTCCCTTTTATAGGCTGTGTGGGGGGGGCAGCCTCACGCACAAAGACCACAAAATAAGAAGGCATCAGGAAATGACAACACGAACCAGCACATACATTGCACGTACACATAATATTGAAAGAGAACACAAGTCTGGACCCTACACCATCAACACAACAATGAACACAAGAAAGTGTGCGTACTGCTACAAGGTACAACAATACACATGCTCCCTATATGCCAAACGAGCCTCGTGGCACCCATATGGAGTATTGCGAATTAAAGAGCGTTTGTTCTTGCATTGGCAATGGAGGATCGCTATGATTCAAGAGGCTACACGTGAGTATCCAATCCTACGCCGAGAAGATCGGGCGACCCCGTATCATTTCGCTTATAAAATGCGGTGCAATGCATCTGCAACACAACACTACACAATCTAACACTGCATCATACCTTCCTTTTCCACGTCGAGATGAACAACAAGCAGCTAAAGGAATGGCAGAAATTTGCGGACAACATACGGGAGAAAATTACGAAGGCTAGGGAGGAGGGCCGCAAGAAGGCAGAATGGGAGGAGACCCGCAAGATAGCAAGGGCTGCTGTGGCTCGCGAGGAACAAGGAATGGCTGCTGCGACTACGAGGTCAGCTCCCCCCAAGGAGCGGCCGCGTAGCAGCATCCCCATCCCGAACGTCCCCACCGAGCGTTCGCCGCAACTCTCACCTGAGGGGGAGACACCCCCCTTTGTTGGTGCGGGGACATGTGTAAGTTTTTCAAGTCTAAGGACCGCATCAGCCTAGGTATGCGTTACTGGGGTTGCGCAAACTACTCCAGTGACTACCCCAACAGCCGTTTTGACACCGCAACCTATCAGCAGCCGGTAATGACCACATGCACCATTTTCCCCTACCTTTTCTCCTTCATAGCACGCACTAACAATCTCTCCCCTGTATTTACAGTCTCCGGAGCCCCTGTGTGGCTACCGCAAATGGATCAATCTTGAGATCCACCCTGCGGACCAATGGACCCTTGACTTCGAGGAGTGGAATGTCACACGGGACAAGGAGTTGCTGGAGGAGGAGCGCCGCAAGCACGAGCACACCCTGTGTATACAACGCGAGACGCAAGCTCATCTCTAAGCGTGCACACATATGGGGCGGGAGGCTCGCGAGAGGGAGCGCGAGAGAAAGAGGGAAATGGCAGCTAAGGCAAAAGAGGCCGCGGAGGAGTTCAACGCCGAGCGGGCAAGGAAGGGAAAGTGGCCCCGGTCCACAGAATAGGTGGTACGAGCAGTTGGGTGGGTTAGTCGCATATCATGCTATATGTTATGCATGTAATAAAAATATACGCGGCATGTTACTCCCAACTATATTATGAAGTTTATTATCTCATCTTTTCGCATTCCATGATTCAAGTAGCAACTCATTTAACAATATTAACATACCGGTTCTCATCGTACGCGAATTCTCATTAACATCAAAATATCACTTACCACTGTATATATCGATCGTTCTACGCTCAATCGTTCCTAAAAAAATTTACCAAAATTTTTTATGCATCTACAACTTACATTGAACATAAACTTTTATTACAACTTCATCAGATTTTTTTCCCAGCTTACAACTACAAAATTGACAAAACATACACAAATCATGGGGATTGCAAACCCTAAAAACATACCAAACCCTAAAAGTCACTTACCACTCTATGTATCCTAAAAAAAATTACCAAAATTTTTTATGCATCTACAACTTATAATCAACATAAACTTTTTTTACAATTTTATCAGATTTTTTTCCGATTTACAACTACAAATTTAACAAAACTTATAAACATTACGGTTCCTGCACTCATTCCCACGTGTTCAATATCACTTTCCTTCCTTTCGTCCAATTGTTCATATCACAGTTGTGCTCAAAAAAATTTTCATTAAAATGCTTCCAGTAAAACAACATAACATGATCGAAAACTATTATTGCCAGTTCAACACATTTTTCACTGTCAGCAATGTATGAAAATCACAAATACACTAATCATTACTTCACACAATTTTCGTTCGTACTCTACCAACCAAATTTCTTAATTTTCATACTTGCAAAAAAATTACACAAGCAGTAAACTGGACTCCACATCAAATTCATATTTTTTTCAAACATCATTTCATACATACACATAAATTATTTCTATTATAAATATAACTTTACAAATACATAAATGCATATACACATAAATACTCAGCAAACCCTAAACACACTGGAACCCTACCTACAGTTGAATCATGCGCTCGGAGCGGCGGGTCGTGCGGTCAAAAAACCGAGACGTGCGGTCGGGCTTCGGTCGTGCGGTCAAAAAACCGAAACGTGCAGACGCGAGGTCGGGACGGGAGACGCGCGCTCGGGCGGGGGGGGGGGGGGGGGGTCGTGCGCTCGGCGCGGATGGCAGGGCGGTCGTGCGGTGTGGTACCGCACGACCCGTGCTACAGTGCGGTCGTGCGGTACCACACCGCATCGGATAGGTGTCGACGCTACGCGAACGCGCGCTCGGCCGGAAGTCCAGTTTCGGAATTTTTTTGGTTTGGAGGCTAAAAACGGAATTTCGGGTGTTTAGAGGTCCAGATATGTCCAAGTCTCTCTCTCTCTCTGAGCCAGTCAGCCAGGTGCGAATTATTGATGGCAGGGCAAATTGGGAGTAGCCATGCAGGACTACTACTACTACACAATCTGGAGTATAGTCCCATGGATGGTATTGATCGCTGTGGTTTGGAAGCTACCGAAGAGTGAGAATTGGCATCTACGTTATTACAGACAACGGAAAGTAATAAGAGAAAAAGTTAGAAAATAACGAAATTAAGGAGTTAGAAACTAAAAACTGAAACTCACATGAGCATAACCATTGTTTAATTCCCGGTAGAAGAAAGAAAAACAAAGATGACGTACTACGTAGTACAGCTTGTATGACATTGCTGTGAACTCCTGTTACTATGCTTCCGCAACACGGCCACACCTAGCGCACAAAGAGCCTTCTGACCCGCTAACATGGTTCAGCCTGGTCTAAATGTCAGTGACTGTCCCTGACAGTCTCTCGCCGTTTAACAGACGGAGCACCAGTTCCTTTAATTTGGAATAAAAATTAAAGAATGATTAGATATTTAATTTGTAAACAAATTTAAAACATAAATTCCAAAAATACTAAAATTTGTAAACCTATACGAATTAGATACTCCGAATAAGCTCTCGTATTAACTAGAAAGATCTAGTTATTTATCTAGCGGATCCAAGTTAGAATAGCACAGATTAAAAGAAACAATCTCATGTTAAGTACAATCCAAATTAACTGAAATTCTAAATAAAAAATAAAGAAAATTAACAATTTAATTTCTATATGACATCTAAAGTAACATCCATATATAACTAAAATTCAAAATAATAATTAAATAAAAACTAGCTAATTAAAAAAGAGTACATGTCAAGTACAATCCAAATTAACTAAAATTTGGGGCAAAATAAAAATTACCAATTTGATTTCCATACGTATTCCAAATTAAATCCAAAAAATCTATCTATTATATATTAAAAATCATGACATGAGTTTTATAGTTTCTAAGAAAAAAGAGAAATAACCTAGAAATTCTATATAAAAAAGAAAAGCATCTGTCCCTTGATTTAGTGAACCCTTATTGTGTACAGTAAATGATTACCAATGGATGTCTTAGATAAACAAAGAATCTTATAAGATAAAGCTACCTGTTATAGATTCTAAATGAACCTAATAAATAAAAGAATCTTAAATGGTCCGCACTAAAAGCCACATATGAGAGGAAAATAAGGGCATGGACATGCAAAATAAAAGAATGAAAGCCACACATGAGAAAAAATAGAAAATGTTGCGCTCGGCAAAAAAAAGGAGAAATGAAAAAAAGACAAGACCTATTCTACCTGCACGCTTTCCAACATGTGTGTTTTACAACTTTGAATTATTTTTTCTAAAATTACTATTGATGTAGTGGATTCTAACTAAAGTTGAACTATATCAACCGTTGAGTATTATCAATCATACAATAAAAGCTTAGGATGATTAATTACATAAGCTAAGAGAAAAGACAAATATTGTATAAATTATCTCAAAAATAAAAAATCTGGCCCTTAATTTGTGGAGCCTAATTATGTTTAACAATCCATAATCAATAGATGTTACCTGAGAAATAAGAATAATTGTTAGAAATTCTCAAAAAAGAAGAGCATATAGCTCCTAATTAGGTGGACCTTTCTTATGATTAATAAATCATAACCAATGATTTTTCTTGATCTATGCAAGTGTGTATAAAGTTGATTTGCATCGTGATATGCATGCACGTATAATTGAAAAACTCTTGTATGAAATTAGAACACCAAATGCTAGAGATAGAATTGAACTCAAGCAATCCACGTACATACACGAACTAGCTTACATTATCCAATATAATTTGCATCTTTTAATTGTATATACCAGCGGTGGGCGAGATGATGTAAAGCAGAAAGGACATCTTCCTTATTTATAGTTGAGGCTCGTTTCAGCTTTAACTTCTGGCTTTTGGCTTCTAGTTCATTATTCCTTAATTTCTTCTTTTTCTAACTTTTCGGCCTTTTGGGACTTTTTTACCTTTTCTTTTTTTTCGTATTCGCTTGCATTGTCTGTAATGGGCTAATATGTTTTTCTATTTTAAATTTTTTTAAATTTAATTATGTTAAAAAATTCATCAGCAACTACAATATAAAATAAATCAGTTACAGTGAAAAACCATAAGCCAACTTATTTCAGTCGACCTGAGCCACAAGCCACAAGACCTATCAGCCTCAGAAAGGTTACGAGAATATTTAACGACTCTTATCTCGTCCTAGGGATTATAGGATGACAAATGGTTAGGATTGGGTGCATCAGAGAAACAGCCTCACTGAGTGTGTGACCGGCTTCCCCTCTCGAATATTCACTAGCAAAATGTCATTTGCATTCTAAAGTCGGATGTTTCACTAAAAGAGAGCTACATGTGGTGCTTGTTTAGAAACTTGAGCCTGGCCTGCAAGCCTGGCCCATAGTGGGCACCTCATTACTTAGTCTATAAATAGGAGATCCCAATGATTGTAACTTGTACCTTTTGGAGGAGAAAGCAATAAAGAAAGAAAGAAGGAGTTCCCCTACCTTTTGCGTTCAATCTATTATTTTTCTTATATTATTCTGTGAATGATCTATATAGGAGGAATCGTTCCGACTGGACTCGTCAGCGATGGTTGAGAACGTTATCAGCATGAATCAGTCTGATGGAACAAAAGTAATCATCGTAGATTGAATTGCCTATCTAGAATCGCTTTAAATTCTGTACATTTTCGCTTTCTATATTATTTTTCTATGGTGCAAATCTGCTCTAATCTATCGCGAATTGACTTGAAGTTGTCGACCAGGCCAATCGGTAGATTTGCACAAAAAAAGGTAGCTGTTGATTGCACTGAATATTGAAAAAGAAAAAAGGAAGGGAAAATTCGCATGCGGCCCAACATACCGCCGACCGTCGTATTCTGTACCACATGTCCACACCAGAATGGACTAACAAAGCACTAATTAAGAGAATTAAATTTATTACGTGACTGCTTTTGCAGAATTCTAATTTAGCCACTACATGTTGTGGACATACAGTTTTACATGTAGCAACGTTCATCAACTTTAGACTATCGGCATTAACATCCATTCACCTATGCAACTAATGTAAGGGTCAGCACCGAAAATATCTCATCTTCGTAGATTTGGTTGCAAAGTTTATGTACATATACCTCCACCATAGTGTACTGCAATGGGCCCTCTCTGAAAGTCTGAGATATACATTGGTTATGAGATAACATCCATAATAAGGTATTTAGACCCTATGACAAGAGATTTGCACACCGCCCATTTTGCTAATAGTATATTTGATGATGATAGTTTCCCGGCATTAGAGGAGGAAATCAACCCCTTGATGAAAAATATTGGGAAATTACATGGCAAGCCACAGGAATCTATGCGCATGACCTACACACTAGTGAAGCAAATAGAAAAGTCCAAAAGATCATTAATTTACAAGTATTAGCAAACCAACTGTCCGATCACTTTAGTGATTTAAAGAGCATGACAATGTCATATGTGCCAACACACAATGCACTGGAGAGGGTTGAAATACCAAAGAAAGTTGAAGGTATCCCTAATCCCATCCAAATGCCTCAGAATAAAAACGAGAACTTCGGCGCCTCGAATCCCAAGTAACTGGGGATGTCTGGTGAAAAAGGATAAGAAGAACTCGATACAACCAATCACTGAAGTTTTCCAAAACCAAAAGGGGAGCTAATTGAGACCTGGCACCAGTATGGTACCTTCAAGGAAAGGCATACCGGATCTAAACATTTCCATAGAGGGAGAAACTAATATGGATGTGTGTGCACACATCGGAGCTAAAAAACTAAAGGGACTTGCCTCGCAACTGGAAGGAGTGGTGAGCAACTAGAAGTACTAGAAGAATCAATCCCATAATGAAATAGCTATAAACCATGTGCATACAAGAGAATCTATGAATAGGACAACAGCCAATGTTGATATTTATTTAACAAAGAAAATTGCCACAAACATCAATCTTGATATAGAGCCTGCATCACTCGCTGAAAGATTATATTGGGAGGATTGGAAAAAAGCAATAAAAACTGAATTATTATTTCTGAATAAAAGAGAGGTGTTTGGACCCGTAAGCCACGCGCCTCCCCATGTGTGCCCCGTAGGGCATAAGTGGGTATTTGTTCGGAAGAGAAATGAGAAAATTAAAGTTGTAAGGTATAAAGTAAGGCTTGCTGCACAAGGTTTCAATCAATGTCCAAGAGTTGATTATGAAGAAACATATTCCCCGGTCATGGGTAGTCTTACCTTTAGGTATTTAATCTTGATGGAGTAAACTTAAATTTAGAAATGAAATTGATGGATGTGGTAACTGCATATCTTTATAGAAACTTGGATTCGGACATTTATATGAAAGTGCCTAAAGATGTCACTGTCCCGAACCAAGACAGAGGGAATAGAAACCTGTACAGTGTGAAACTCAGGAAATCATTGTACGGACTTAAGCAATCAGGCAAACTGTGGTATACTCGCTTAAGAGACTTTATATGCAAGAAAGGCTACACGAACAATGAGAATTATCACTGTGTATTTATACGATGATCCGAGAATGGATTTTGTATAATTTCAGTATATGTAGATGATCTAAATATCATCGGAACCTTGGAAGATATAAAGGAAGCGCGCTCTTACCTGGAGTTAGAGTTCAAAATGAAAGATATGGATAAAACCAAATATTGCCTAAGCTTGCAGCTTGAGCATGTCCCAAAAGGGATATTAGTGCATCAATCTGCATACACTCAAAAAGGTGTTAAAAAGGTTTGGCTTTTAAAAGGTGTACCCATCGAAAGTACCGATGATCGAAAGATCTTTACAATAAGACAAGTATCCGTAATGGCCTAGAAAAGAAGGGGAGAAAGCCCTGGGCCAGAATTCCCGTACTTAAGTGCAATAGAAACACTTATGTATTTAGCAAACTGCACTAAACCGGATATTGCATTTTCCATAAACCTATTAGTAAGATATAGTGCAGAACCGACTAAAAGGCATTGTCAGGGAATAAAAGATATCTTTTGATACTTTCAAGGAAACAAAGACCTTAGGCTGTTCTATAGAAAGAATTAAGACCTGAGTATGATTGGCTATGTAGATGCAGGGTATCTATTAGACCTGCATACAGTTAGGTCACAAACAGGCTATGTGTTCTTTGTGGTGGAACTGCATTTTTGTGGTACGTCTAAGCAAAGTCTTATATCGACTTTGACGAATCACTTGAAAATCATAGCACTATACGAAGCCGCATGAGATTGTGCTTAGCTTCGATGAATGATTCACCACATCCAGCAGTCATGTGGATTGAATATGATGCAAGCTCCTACAATTATCTATGAAGATAATTGTCAGACCCGGATTTTTCAATCCGAATCTTACTGTGTTTCATTGCACTAATCCCTGGATCAGTAGTTAGTGCACACAGGTACATTGCTGAATCATTTCATACATCGCATAATCAACCATTATATTACATAAACTGAAATACACCACGTCGGGTGATAAAGTTTACAAAAGGGGCCGATCAGGCCAATTGTCTTTATTACAAACACGCACAGCGGAATCATAGCAAAAGCAAACCCAAATCCACAGGCAAGCGACTGGAAGGTACTGTGTGCATTATATGCCACCAGCTAACTAGTAATATATGTGCACACAACGCCATATGTCTACTTGTCCATGACTAAATAACGAAGCCTACGCCTTAGTTTCCTTCGTCATTCTTCTCCTCCGTAGCGGGAGCCTCCTCGTAGGCGTAGTGGTCTTGCGTTCCTGTTTCTGGATTTTTTTTGCCGCAAAGCGAGCGTGAGCACTCCGACCCCGTGCTCAGCGAACCAATACACAGAATGCAAATAAATAGTATGCATGGCTTAACAAGGAGAGGCTTGGGTTATTTTGTTTTGCAAAGAGTGCTTTTGAATACAATTATATAAGAATCCTTAAGACCTAGCATTTTGAACACAAGTATATGTTGTGATTACATGCAATATTAATAGTGATTCAGATTCCATCCACCGTTACATGGCATCTGCACCATATAGCAATTCTTCAGCGTTATAGCCGCTTAACTTACCACTGGGACGACACCCAGGACAATTCCAAACCAGGGCCTTACACTGCCCTTCCACTTTTCCAACCCATCATAAAGCATTTTGAAATAGAACTATATCTGGTTAAGTTCCCATGTCCGCCCTTGACCGTGGGCACGGCTATTCGAATAGTTTTAGACTCTGCAGAGTTTGTACACTTTCACCACAAGAGACGATCAACCCGTTGCCCCACACGATTCCTTAGTCATGTGGTTGAGCAGACCATCACAGTGACTTTTCAAAGTATCTAGTCTCTTTTGTCATCTCACCCTATGGGAGACTGCCCACTTGCGGTGGGTCCCATATGTTGCACGGGATGTTCCCCACAGCTACTAGCATACGGGCTCCACTCCCCTCTGCGCTAGCACGACTGGGAAACTTCACCCTCCACTCGGTGTCCCTTTAGGCCTTCCCTTGCCCTTGCATAATCACTTCTATCTCCTACTAGCGAGATGAGTCCGGGGTTTTCGATAAATCTACTTAGCCAAGTTGTATTTTACAGACTTGTGGTTGTACTGTTTTACACGGGTGACATGACAAGATTCGGTCCTTAGGGTTATCTGGGCGGTCTACCATTAATCCACTTTGTGCTTCCACTGCACCACATATTCACACACTCGAACTAGTCCGCCCAGATATTTAAGCATGTTGAGATTTTTGAGGGTATAAAATAGTCATGTCAAATGTACCAGTCATTCCCACCATGACTGCCCAAACCATTTTCTCATTATTAAAAGCGATCATGATGTATGGGGCATTTCAGTGCCCCCTGAGTATTAATGCAACACTAAGCATAGCATATCATTAGGGACTTATTTTCGAAATATTAGTATTATACTTTTGCTAGGGCGACAAGGTTTTCACATTCAATCATTCCAAAGGAGGGGTAATACTATTCAAGGTAAACATTGGCATATAACTAGAATATCAAGTTTAGCATGTATTTGCATAAAAATAACAGCATGCAATTTGTTAATTTAAAACAAGGTAATTTGCATGAAATGTAGGTTCAATATGATCAAAGTATTGACTCGCCTTGGTCACAGTGGTCGGGATCCGGATTCTTTGGTGCTTCTAGAGTTGCTGCCTCGATCTCCTCTTCTTGTGCCTCGTAAGCTATTTTTGCGCGCGCCAAAAATTTGTACAAAAAGAAAAGCAGCAAATCAAACCAAATAACACCAGAAATTCAAATGAACTCTAAAAATTAGGATTTCAGTTCCATTGGATAGATCTTGATGTTAGATGAATTTAGAAATTTGTCTCACTCAATTTGGAGTTAAAATGAAAAAGTTATGACTATTTGAAGTTCTCAGTTCAATTAATTCCATAAAATATGAAATTTCTGACAGCGGGTCCCACATGTCATTTTCTTTTTATTTTAATTCTCTTATTGCCGTGCCACTGACAAGTGGGTCCAGGTACTGTTCATTGGGGTCCATCTGTCAGCAGGGGCTCAGTGTAGAGGTGTCACTGACCCGTGGGGCCCAGGGGTCAGCGGCTGTTCCAGCTGCACAGGCCGACAGGCGGGGCCCACCTGTCAGCCCGAGAGAAAAATCAAAAGAATTACTCAACCGCACGCGCGGAGTCGGACTCGAACGCGCGACGCGGGAGCAGAGAGGGAGAAGAAATAGCGCTGGAAGCCACTCGGCCGAGCCGAGCGATGCTTACCCATATAGGGTAAGTATACCTTTTGAGCTAGCTCGCTGAGGGGGCCGAGCAGAGGAAGAAGAAGGCGGCGGCGTCGGCGGCGAGTGGTGGCCGGAGGGGTCCGGGTCGTTCGTGGAATATAACCCTTGGGCGATGGGGAAACTTCTGGTGTAGATGGTCAGGGACGACGGTGGCCGGAGAGGGCTGGCAGCGTGCGACGGCGGAGGCCCGGGGAGGCGGTCGTCGCCGGCGAAGCTCGGGCGATGGGAGACCCGAGGGAGGAGGGAGACGGCTTCACCTTGCTCCCGTGAAGCTTTGGGAGCTTGGGATTGCCCGGAGGTGGCCGGGAGCGGCGGCGGCTCGGTCGCCGGAGCTGGGGAAGAAGCAAGCTTGCCGGCGATTTGGGACACCACGGTTCTATTGCTCGCAGAGGAGGGGAGAGAGAGACATTGCGGCGCGATTGTGACTCCCAAGTAGGGCTTATATAGCCGGAGAGAGGCGCGCGGCGAGGTCGACATGTGGCCGCCGCCCTGTTCACGCTGGCGAGGGGGAATGGAGCAAATCTCGCCGGGATTTTGTAGGAGAGAGAGGGCGGAAGAGGTGCTCCCCCCTCCTGTAGCTGTACTTTTAAATTTTTCCCGCGAGGTGAAGGATTCGCTGCGGCCGAGCGCGAGCGCGAGGAAGAACCGTGTCGCGGCCGCGTGGAGAAGAAGAGGGAGGAGGAAGAGAGTCTGACGACTCGGCCCCACCGGTCAGCGGGAGAGGGGCGCGAGGGAGCGGACGGGCCGGATGGGCTGAGGCGCGCATCGAGCGGCCGAGCGAGGGCGCGAAGTGGGCGGTGGATGGCGCGGGCGGGTCGGCGTGGCGTTGATCGGGACCGGCCAGGTGGCGGCCCGAGAGGATGGGAAAGCGGGATAGGAGCGGCGACGTGGGCGGCATCTGGCCGTCCATGTGGCGGCCGGAGGGTGGGTTGAAATTCCGATTTTTCCAGATTTTAATTTCTTGCTTTTAAAATTTGCCAGAAAATTCCAATAAGGTCAGAAAAATATGAAAATACCTCCAAAAATTCAGGAAAAATTCACAGAAATTCCTGATGACATTTTGGACTTAATAAAAATATTTTCAACTATTGTTGGCATTTAATTTATTTGCTTCCCTCGTTATTCATGCCATTATTTTGTTGATATTTATTATATATAAAGATTATTTTCTTGTTATATTTACTTGTATGCATACATATATATACATACATATGTATATATATTCTTGTAGATGCTTATTATTTTTACTTTCTAATTCTTTTGGATCATCTTTTCATATTCTTTATTCAATGTTCAGGTTGTGTCATTTTATGTGCTGATTTCTTCCCTCTTTTTACTTTTGAAATTCCTTTAAATTTACAAAAAGTCAACAAACTCCAATTTCAAATGGAAATCAAATAAAATAATCCAAAAGCTCCATAATTTACTATTTATATTTTTCAGGATGTTACAATAATGCAGCTTGTGTTGCACAAGTGCAGATGGGTTATGTGAAGAGTCATCTTACAACGCATATCAACCCCAAGTTCTTCTATGCTCATGAGTTATGAAAGATGAATAAAATTAAGATACTGCATACTAAGTTATGTGAAAATCTTGCAGATTTATTCACTAAGTTACTTTCAGCGTCTAATTTTGAAAGGTGTATATGTGAAATTGGAATGATGAGACTTAAAGAAGTGCAGAACCATGTGGGAGATTCTTCTTGAACTCATTATTAAAATTTGATCATGAAGATCGAGTACCTATAGATTAATTCTATAGATAAAATGAAATGAGTGGATTATACTCTTTTTCTCTTGATGAATTTTCCAAAAGTTTCTCGACCAAGGTTTTTAATGAGACAATTCATGCAATACAATATAACATGTATCATGTACTTTTTCTCCAAATTTTTTCACTGGGTTTTTATAGAGTTTTGATAAGACATGAAAGTGTCAGATGAGTGCCCAAGGGGGGTGCTGGGAAACCTGAGCCTGGCCTGCAAGCCTGGCCCATGGTGGGCACCTCACCATTTAGTTTATAAATAGAGGTCCCAATGATTGTAACTTATACCTTTTGGAGGAGAAAGTAATAAAGAAGGGAAGGAGTTCCCCTATCTCTTATGTTCAATCTATTATTTTCTTGTATTATTATGCGAATGATCTATCCTCTGTATAGGAGAAATTGTTCGGACTAGACTCCTCAGCGACGGTTTCTCAACGGTGCTCACATGCTGATTGATGGATTTCACACTTATCAGCTCTAAAATCGGTATTTGACGGTTGAGAATCTGACTTCTCCACGTACTTCCTTGCTTTTATTCACCATGGAATTGTTTTTCTATTCGGCTGTTGTAGTCCTGAACTCCCGATACATATGTACTTCTACATAGCTTTTTTAACAAAACATTATTTAATTAACAGAAGGGGGTTTGTTATCCACAATTTCTGTATCAAAATCCTCTAAATTCTACTTATGCCAATCAACCATGAAACACAGCTTTATTTACCAGAAGCACGGCATATTTGAATACCATTTATTATATTCTGCAGAGTTGCACAGATTTACCCATAGGATTTCTTAAACTCTCAATTTTATGCAATACATGCAATAGTTAGCGTGCGGCTAAGTTGAGAAAATAAGGTCTTTCACTGCTCTCCTCTTTCTAGTCTCTACCCAGTATGTTATAGATCACATATTGTTGGATATCCACTAGCCAATGCGGAATGCTACCACCCGACTTTGAGTAGATATACTGTTGTAAAAGTATGGTTTTACCGCTCCCATACCACCCCCTTGGGCCGTTTCCTTTCTGGAATAGTGTACCCTGTAATAGATATTCAATTGATTTGAGAAGCTACTAGACTAGGTTTTACAAGTTAAAACTTATGGTTGAGCGATTTTTATATCATTTACTCAGTATAAGGTTCTAGTCATTACTTTTCACCAACGAGGTAACCGTCGACAAACCAAATCCCAGTGCGCTACAGCACTGCCACCATTCCAACCCTAAGCCTCATTCCTAGGGTAAGATCATGGACTCCAACCATGTAGTGGCTTTCTACAATTTATCTTTAACCCTAGTATCATTTCATAATTCTACTGGCGAAACACCGAATCTTTTAGTATTGTAAAACATTTTAATGTCTAATCTACTGATGAATAATTATATAGTAGTTCATTACTATTTAGATTGTTAAGGTGAATATAGCCTATAAGTAAAACATGGCCTTTTTGTGCTAGGACTTAGCTAACAACTATATTATTCTAAATTACTATTTTAAGTAAATTATAGTGCACAAATAGCAATAATGAAAGTACTGATAATTAATAAATAATATAGGATCAACATAATCAGTGAAATATGACTTGCGTCTTTATCCCCAGTCTTTGATTATTTTACTATAGGCTTTAGGTTTACAGCAACTGCTTTGATTGTTCCTGTAGCTCTTCCATTATCCAGCTTGTTGTATTCGGATACGAGCGTAAAAGAGCGAATACAAATAAGTTGCAGCTTTATAGAATGCAAGCTAGGAATAAAATATAATAAAAATAACCGAAAAGACATAAAGAAGATGGGTTTAGACGAATAGGGTTTAAGTGGTGTTTGGCTTGGCTAGGCAGAGTTGAAAATGGGTTAGAGGAGCTTGAGATGGATGAAATGGCTATATTTGTGTTAAATGGGTTTCTATGAACAGTGACGGGTTTATGACAGTACCGGTTTCATATTGGAAGTTGCCGTTTCGAACTCGGCCTGGTTTAGGTTTTATCGGAGTTCAGCTTGGTGAAAGGGAACCGAGCGTGGTCTTCAGGAGGTCAACCCAGTCAAAACGGTTGTAGGCATGCTAATTGGATTTTTGTCTTTTTTTGTTTTTCCTAATTTTTGGGCTTGGCTAGGGTTTCATCGGAGTCTATTTTGGCCAAACAGAGTTGGAAATGGGCTTCACGAGGTCAAAACGAGTATAAATATGTTAACATGTTTTCTATTAATAGTAACGAGTTTGCACTATTCACATCGGGTCGGGTTTGAAATAGTAACGGGTCTAGAATATTGTTTGGGTTCGAATTTATATAGTAATGGGTCGGGTTGCAAACAATAACTACACAATGACGAGTCGGGTTGTCTGTGCTGGCTACAGTGCTGGGCTTGGCTTGGCATGACTTCGGGTCTATTGGATCAAAGTGGCCTGGCCCATAATGCGCATAGTGTCGTCTTCCTCCTCGGTTTGAAGTCTGATGCTAAATAGTGCAAAAGGCGGTGGCACGATGGGACTCTAATGAGGGTTGTCAGCTGCTGCTGAGCATATGGATGGGTTTGGGAGGATGAGGGAATTCCATTTTGGGGCTTTGGGAGATTCAGGGATCAGTGTAGACGGCCGACGGTGAGAGGAACTCATCGGAGCTCCTCCATGGCACAACGGTGATCATGAGGTTAATAGGTGAGGTTGAAAGTGCTTTGAGCATCTTGGATGCATGGGAGAGGTCATGGTAATTGTGGCTTAGGCTGTGGGGTTTCGAGTTGAGCTGTCCACAGCAAAGGTTGTTTAGTTCGGCGGAGAGATTCGTCACTGAAGAGCTAGGAGCGTGGAAATGCTAAGGTGAGTTACGCTCGGGTTTATAGGTTCCTAATGGGGCTAGGGGTGAAGGCAATTGGAAATCAGTGGGAGCTAGTGGTGAATTGAGAAGTTAGGGCTCACCAGACACCTTGCAGCAGCGATGGCATCGCGATGGTCGGGGTGGAGAGGAAATGGTTCAGGTAGGTGATTGGGTGGCTATAGAGGCGAAGGGCGTGGTTGGCATTGCTTATAGAGTGAGAATGGCGGTGGGAGCAGGGCGAGGAGCTCATTAGCATTGGCGTGTGGCAGTCTGGAGGCTTCGGCAAGCTTTGGCAGTAATGGTGGCTATTGCGGTGGCACCTAGGGCTTGGTGACTCCCTTGGTAGCAGCAAGCTCACATGCGGTTGTCAAGAAGTGCGGTGTGCAGTGATCGGCCGAGAGAGAGCGGAATGCAGGGGCAGCGGTAAGGAGAGGCGGGGTGACCAAGACGCGTGGCCAAGGGTGATGGGATGGCATTGAATTAGGGTGGTCAAAGCTCGGTACGGCAAGGTGTGGCAGCGGCCAGCTGACGTTTCTGTAGCAAGTGAGATCAAACCGGGTGGAAAGACGAGACAAGGTGAAGGCATATTCTTGGCTAGCGCCATGGGCTAGGGAAGGCGGATGGCCAAAAGGGAAAGTGAAAAGGGCTGAATGCTTCCAAATTGGGAAGGTTTGCAAATTCACACCAAACTCAATAAAATTTTAAAAACAGTTGAAATTTTGGGATGTTTCATAATCTATACCAAGTGTGAACTGGTGAAGAGAGCAAATTTGGAGGGATACGTCCATTGCGAGTGAATATACATAATACATGTGTACCTTTTTTTTCATCTATGCTGAAGTACTACGCTATCTGGTCTGGAACACTGACTACAATGATCGTGGTCATTTGGATGTTATCGAGCGAGAATTGGTCTCTACTTCATTCAACCGTAAAAAATCGTTTAGGAGTCACTGTCAGGGTATTTTTTTTGTCACTACCTGCGGATGAAAAACCAGTAACAAAGTGATAATTCGTCGCTGCATAATTGTATCTACTAACGTATCCTATGGCGACGCAATATTTTACATTAATCACAGATGAAGTAGTGAGAAAACATATTTCGGCACTATAAATCTAGTGATGGCCAAAATTCTTAAACGCAGGCTAGGACAGCGAGTAAAAGATAACAAACACACACCACACAAAACCAATATACGTATGATTAGTCTCCTTGGGTGGTTGTTTTACGTCCTTTTTTTTTTTTGACAAGGAAACGACCTTGACCGGCCGATCGTGACAAACTGTAGTGCAGCACACAAAGCCGTCCGTCCCATTGGGTGGAAGGATCGTCGTGATTCTTTTCCTGCATTGGAGGAGGTGGCGCCGTCGCCGAGTGAACTGCTGCTTTGCTATTCTCTGTCACTCTGAACCAGGTGTGAATTATTGATGGCAGGGCAAATTTGGAGTAGGCATGCAGGAGTGCTACTACTACTACACGATCTGGAGTATAGTCCCATGGTATTGGTCACTGTCGCCTGGAGTACCCCCTGCCAATCTGCAAAGATACAAACAAAAAAAGTAACACCCCCATTTCTGGGAGTGTTATGAATCCCTCGCAACTGCCCAGAACTGTTCAGCTGCGAGTTACATCAATCGAGTGTATAACATTGCCAACGCAAGCTTAAGAACAAAAATCGACTTTATTACAATATAAGGGCTTATAGCCAAGTTTCACAGTAGGGCCAAAGGCCTTTATTTACATTACAGCAAAAGACACTGTTAAGTTAGGCATATCTTGTTGTATTTGGTAACCTAGCTATCCTTCCCAACCTCCTGTATCTTCTATTCAATTTCCTAGTCGGTTACGGCTGGAAGGTCTCTTCGTGTGCGGCAAGACAACAATTGTAATCTCTAGCCCTAGCGGCTCCATATAAATACACACATGCGGCTCATCCATTGATGAGCAGAAACGCTTACCCATTGTATTCTACATGGTATCAGAGCCTACCTCTTCCATATACATCTAGCGTGTCTCCATCAGATTCAATCTCAAAATCTTCCCATGGCGTCCATCTTCGCCATTACTGCTTCTCTTGGTTCTTCGCCATCTGAGAAGCTAACCCGTTAAAATTATCTTCTGTGGAAGGCTTAGGTGCTCCCAGCGCTGCGCGGTGCACAGATGACCAGCCTTCTTGACGGCACGGAACCTGCGCCGGCGAAGACCATCGCAATCACCAATGAAGACAAGACGCAAGGAACAGCACCTAATCCTGCGTATGCCGCCTGGCTCGTCCGGGACCAGCAGGTTCTGAGCTACCTGCTGAACTCTCTCTCCAAGGAGGTGCTCACCCAAGTTGTGAGCATGGAACATGCTGGCGATCTCTGGACTGCTATCGGAGCCATGTTCTCCTCGCAGTCACGATCTTGAGCAACGAATCTTCGCATCGCTCTTGCCAACACAAAGAAGAATACCATGTCTGCAGCTAACTACGTCTCCAAGATGAATGGGCTCGGTGATGAGCTTGCTGCTGCCGGCCGTCCGCTCGATGAAGAGGAGATGGTTGAATACATGCTTGCGGGTCTTGACCTTGAATACAATCCGCTTGTTACCTCCATCAACGCACAGCCAAACATCACTGTAAGTGACTTTTATGCGCAGCTTGCTGCTTATGATTTGCGACAGGAGATGCTGATGGACGGCGGCAGCCGTGGACAATTCCAATCAAATGCCAACGCTGCTTCGCGAGGTCGTGGCTCTTACCCTCCTCGCGGCAGGGGTCACAGAGGCCGCGGAAACAGTCGCGGCAATGGTGGTGGCAAGGGAGGGCGAAGCTCTCCAAACAATGGTGGTCGCGGCCGCAGCCGTGGGCAGCCAACTCCAAGACGTGATGTAACATGTCAAATCTGCAAACTTCAGGGTCATCCAGCGAATGAGTGCTGGTGGCACTATGATGAGGACTCTTATGAAGAAAAAGGGGCAAATTCTGCTACTGTTAACTCCTATGGTGTTGATACGAACTGGTATATTGATATCGGTGCCACCGACCACATTACCGGCGAGCTTGAGAAGATGACAGTTCGTGAGAAGTATAAGGGTCATGATCAAGTTCACACCGCAAATGGGCAAGGTATGGAAATTAAGCATATTGGTCATTCAATTGTGCATACCCCTACTTGTAATCTTCATCTCAAGAATATTCTGCATGTTCCAAGTGCATCTAAGAATCTTGTTTCCGTTCATAAACTTGCTTGTGACAATAATGCTTACCTTGAGTTTTATCCAAACTTCTATTTGGTCAAGGATCAGGTCACGAAGAAAACTATTCTTAGAGGCAAGTGTCAAGGTGGACTCTACCCGCTTGTGTCATCAACTTTGAAATCTACCAAAGAAGTTTGTATTGCCACCAAGCCTTCTTATGCAAAGTGGCACAGTCGTTTAGGACATGCATCCTCCTTCATTGTTAAACAAGTTCTTAGAACTCATAATCTCCCTTTTGAGTCTAGCAATGAGACTATTTGTGATCCTTGTCAAAGAACCAAGAGTCATGAATTACCCTATCCTATATCTACTAGTATGTCCACAGTTCCTTTACAACTTGTGTTTTCAGATGTTTGGGGACCGGCACCCATCTCTGTCGGGCGCCATGCATACTATGTAAGCTTTATTGATGATTTCAGTAAATTCACTTGGATCTACCTGCTTCGAAAAAAAATCTGATGTCTTTCAAGCGTTTCATAATTTCCAGCAATATGTTGAGCGAAAATTCAATCGCAAAATAATTACTATGCAGACTGATTGGGGAGGTGAGTATCAGAAACTCAATTCCTTCTTTCAAACCATTGGCATATCACATCATGTGTCTTGTCCTCATGCACATCAGCAGAATGGATCTGCTGGACGCAAAAATCGTCATATTGTAGAAGTCGGTCTCGCACTGCATGCAAATGTCTCTATGCCTCTAAAATTTTGGGATGAGGCTTTTCTCACCGCCACATATCTCATTAACCTTTTGCCAAGCAAAGTGATTAACCTTGACACTCCTCTCGGGCGCCTTCTAGGTGTTAAACCAGATTATAACACTCTTCGTATCTTTGGTTGCGCTTGTTGGCCTAATCTTAGGCCTTATAACACTCAGAAACTAGCTTTTCGATCCAAACAGTGTGTCTTCCTAGGGTATAGCCCTCGTCACAAAGGAGTCAAATGTCTTGATGTTTCCATTGGCCGAGTTTATGTCTCTCGTGATGTCGTCTTTGACGAATCCATCTTTCCCTTTGCCTCTTTGCATCCTAATACCGGTGCTATCCTTAGGAAAGAAATTTTGCTTCTTCCAGATCATCTCCTGAATACAACGGCATCTGTTCACGGGGGTGTGCATAATACTGACCAATTGCCTAATGGAAATACTAGTATCTGTGTTGATGATTGTCAGCAGGATCATGGACTAAATGTTGGCGGAAACCTGGATCAAATCAAGACAAATCCTGACCAAGATGGTGCTGTAACAGCGCCTGTGATCGACGTGCATGGCGCTTCACAAATCGACATGCATGGCACGGACTCCCAGGTTGGCGTTGATCCGCAGAGTCCTGGTTTTAGCTCAGGCGTGCAATCAGCCAGCGAGCGCACGGCTATTGAACAGTCTTCACATGGCGATCGGTCAGCATCTCCCCTGGACAACACATCATCACCCGAGTCTGGATCTTCGGCTCAAACCTCGATGGATCTCCCTCTGTAGCCACGTCTATACCGTCTCCTCCTGCGCCACGTTCACGTCCAATTACCAGGCTTCAGCACGGTATTCTACAGCCGAAAAAATGGTCTGATGGTACTATATCATATGGTTATGGTTTTCTATGTGCTACAGGTGAACCAAATAATTTGCAGGAGGCTCTTGATGACACAAAATGGAAAAAGGCGATGGATGATGAATATGGGGCACTCATGAGAAACAAAACATGGCACTTGGTCCCTGGTCAACAAGGCAAGAATGTGATTGATTGTAAATGGGTGTACAGAATTAAAAGAAAGGCAGATGGTACTATTGATCAATACAAAGCACGGTTGGTTGCAAAAGGATTCAAGCAAAGGTATGGAATAGACTATGAAGACACCTTTAGTCCTGTTGTGAAAATTGCTACCATTCGACTTGTGTTATCTATAGCTGTTTCAAGAGGATGGTGTCTGAGACAGTTAGATGTACAGAACACGTTTTTGCATGGTGTTCTGGAAGAGGAGGTTTATATGAAACAGCCACCTGGCTATGAAGATCCAAATGCACCATTCCATGTGTTGTAAGCTTGACAAAGCCTTGTATGGTTTAAAGCAGGCTCCTAGGGCATGGTACGCCCGGTTAAGTACAAAACTACAGGGTCTTGGATTTGCTACATCCAAGTCAGATACATCCCTGTTCATTTACAATAAAGCAAGCATAACCATGTTTGTTCTTATTTATGTGGATGATATTATAGTTACAAGCTCATCGACTAAAGTTGTTGCCGCACTACTTCAAGATTTAAGTTTTGAGTTTGCACTCAAGGACTTGGGAGATCTTCATTTCTTCCTAGGCATTGAAGTTAAGAAGATCAAAGAAGGTATTATGTTATCTCAAGAAAAATATGCTTCTGATCTATTGACCCGTGTCAACATGCAAAATTGCCAGGCAGCTCCTACACGTCTTTCACCAACAGAGAAACTCTTAGCGCATGAAGGAGAACCTTTGGGACCTGAGGACAGCACAAGGTACAGAAGTATTGTAGGTGCTTTGCAGTACCTAACTCTTACTCGTCCTGATTTGGTGTTCTCAGTAAATAAAATTTGTCAGTTCCTACATGCGCCAACCACAACACATTGGACTGCCGCCAAGCGAGTATTGCGATATGTAAAAAGGAACAATGGGTGTTGGCCTGACTTTTAAGAAATCTCCCTCTTTTTTGATTAGTGCATTCACTGATGCTGATTGGACAGGTTGTGTAGATGATAGAAGGTCTACCGGTGGCTTTGCAATATTTCTAGGTCCTAATCTTATCTCATGGAGTGCAAGAAAACAAGCAACAGTGTCAAGATCTAGTACAGAAGCTGAATACAAAGCCTTGGCTAATGCCACCGCAGAAGTAATTTGGGTTGAGTAACTTTTGGCTGAGCTTGGAGTTGAGAGAAAAGAAGTCTCATGTCTATGGTGTGACAATTTGGGTGCCACATATTTAACAGCAAATCCGGTGTTTCATGCAAGAGCAAAACACATTGAAATTGAATTTCATTTTGTGGAGAAAGGGTTGCAAAGAAGCAACTAAATATACGATTTGTGTCATCCAAAGATCAATTAGCAGATGGGTTCACAAAAGCATTGCCTGTTCAAAGCCTAGAGAAATTCAAGGACAATCTCAACCTTGCACGGTTGTGATTGAGGGAGGGTGTTAAGTTAGGCATATCTTGTTGTATTTGGTAACCTAGCTATCCTTCCCAACCTCCTGTATCTTCTATTCAGTTTCCTAGTCGGTTACGGCTGGAAGGTCTCTTCGTGTGCGGCAAGACAACAATTGTAATCTCTAGCCCTAGCGGCTCCATATAAATACACACATGCGGCTCATCCATTGATGAGCAGAAATGCTTACCCATTGTATTCTACAGACACCACAGGCACGCTTGAGCGAAGAACGACCCTAATCCCAAGCTTCTTCTATTTCATAGAGCATCACTTCTTCGTCTTCGCCTGTCTCCTCAAAGTTGGTAGTTTATGTTTTTAGCAAGTATGAGTACTACTACCGTACTCAACAAGTCACATGGAGCTTAACAATAACTATATGCATGGTATAACAAGTAAAGGGAAAACATGTTTATTATTTGGTGTGGATGCAGTTTTAGTTGAGAATCAGTTAAAGACTTGAAAAGTAACTTCATTAAGGTAAAGGGGTTTTCAAGCGTGATTATCAATATTCAACATTACCGAACCATTCTCAACTCTACTTATGCTTTGCTATTGGATTCACCCATTAAACACAGCTTCATTTACCCGAAGCACGGCGTCTTCGAATATAATTATTTCATGACTCTGCAGAGTTGCCCTGCTTTACCCACAAGATTTCTCAACTCCCGCGACAGAGTTAAGAAAACAAGATTGTTCAATGCTCAATTCTTTATATAGCCTCCACCCAGTAGGTCCTAGATCTCGATAAGCTCGGATGACCCCACGGATCTCATCCGACTCATTGCAGTCCTATTGTTGTATGGTTAACCACCTCCCATACGAACTCACCCTCGGTCTCCCCCCGCCAGTTGCAGAGGTTCAATTGAACTTGAGCAGCTACTAAACCAGGTTTGACAAAATCAACGCTTGTGGTTGGGCGGGTACTATGTTCTTTGCTTAGCATAAGGGTCTAGTCCTTATATTTTTAACTGAGGCATCATCCATGCACAAACCCATATTCAGTGCCCGCGGCACTGCCACCAATCCACAATCAAGCCTCCACCCTAGGATAAGGTCTTCGGATCCACCTCTGTGATCCTCGCTTACCCTAGATCCATATTTTCAAAACTCTAGACAAATACTAAGATTCTTAATAGTGAAAAGATTTTGATAAATTCCTAAGCTACCATGTTTATACTATTATTATATTTAATATTACTATGTCTTGTCAAGGTGAATGTGGTCATCAAGTTAAACTGGGCTTTTCGAGTGGTAGGACATATCTAATATCATGTCATTCTAAGCAGTTATTGTACATAAAATAATAATGTGCAAATACATAATGAAAATACAAGTAAATAAGTAAATAGCGGAAATGTAGGTTCAACATGATCAAAGTATGTGCGACTTGCCTTGCGGGTCTACGATTTCAACTAGTTCAAACTCCTCGGTGGGTTGGGCCTGAACTTGGGTTTCTCCTTCCGGCTCCTGAGAAACTTCGACCTCGGGAGCTAACGCAAAAACAACCAAAACAAATTAATTACATGCCCGAAGAGTTGAGCTAGGAATAAAAAAATAAAAGAAAGAAAATCCAAAAACTCAAATAAATGGGAATTTTGGGCTTATAGGAGGGCTATATGGAGAAATGGGCCTGAGATTTGGGTTGGCGGGCTCGAAACGGTTCTAGGGAGTATAAACTTGCATTTTTGGGTTCGGGTCGGGTACTGTTCATTGGGCTCGGTCGGTTATTATTCCTCGGGCTCGGACCGGGCTTGGGAGTGGATTCGGTGCGACCGCATCGGCCTGGTTCGGTCAGGCGGATCGGATGCGTCTAGCTCGGGCAGACGGATTCGGCTCAGCCAGGTGGAAGCGGCTCGGTCGGACAGAACGGACTCGGCCGAATGGATTCGGTTCAGCCGGATCGGAATGCTGCGGTCGAAGGAACATTGCACATAGCACTGTTCTTCTTCTTCCCCGGCCAGCGCACAGAGGGAACAGGGGAGGTTTGCGGTGGCTGCCGGCGGCGGTAGGGTGAAGTGCGACAGTGGTGGAGGGTATGAACGGACTCAGGGCGGTACAGGGATTCCATTTTCGGTGGTGGGAGGCCCGGCGGAGGCGGCATTCGCCGGCGGCGAGCCTCTCTTTCCGGCGGCTAGTATGGGCATTGTAGGGCGGATGGGGGCTTAATCGGGCAAATTTACAGGTGGTTGAGCTTCAGCGGAAGTAGGGGAGGCTAGTGGAGGCGGCGGTTTGGGCTAGGGGGGCCGGAGTTGTGCTAGCCACGGTAGGGTGGTTTTGGTGGTTGGGGTGTTCATGGCGCCGGTTAAGAGAAGTGGTCGGGAGGCTAGGGCGGTGGGTCGGGAAGGTTTTGGGGAGTGTTGGGAAGCTACTGGCGAGAAGAATCGGAAAATGAGAGGGCGGAAGACCGACATTGCTCTAGGGCTTACGCTTTGGAGATTTTGAAATTACCGGCGATGGAGGGGAATGGGGGAAGCTTCGGGGTGTCGAGCTGGTTGTGGGGGTTGATGGCTTCGGCTAGGAGGGCTTGGCCACTTAAATAGCGCAGCTAAGGTGGTTTGGCGCCGGGATTGTCCAAGGCGGCAATGGCGCATGGCGGGTCGGGGCATTCGGGAAGGCATGGCAGGGCTACCAGAGGGGTGGAGCTGGCGCTTTGAGGTGGCATTATGCGGCGAAAAAGGTGGTGGCGTGGCTCGGGTCGGTTGTGAGAGGAGAGCTCGAGAAGGAGCAGGGGCGGTGGCGTTGGGCAGGCGGCGGTGTGCCACGCCTTCGGGCCTAGTCGGGTGTGTCAGGGTGGAGGAGGTGAGGCTGCAAGGGGAGCTCTGACTGAGTGGTAGCGGTGGCGAAGCCCCGGAGACGTGGGGAGGCGTTGGAGCGAACAGGTGAAACCGGCGGCAGCAAAAGCAGGGACACGGCGGCGGCGGTCGGGTCGGCGAGGCCTACCACGGGGTCTGGGGCTTCTGGGGCGGGGTACGGCAGCCGACCAACAGGGTGGAGCTGGCGGGAAAGGCGCAGGCGAGAGGCGGCTTGAAAAGAATGTGACGGCGACAAAATCGGTATGGCGGTGGAGTTTTCCAGACGTGAATAGTACCGGCGCTTGATCCCTCTGTTCTAGCTGTGATGGCAAGGATTGGAGACAGCTTTGTGATAATATTGGTGTGAATTAGGTTGAGGAGGCAAAAGAAACTCAAATTTAATTCAAACTCAAACTCAGATTTTTCAAGATCGGTTCTGTTTCAATCCGCTCTTGTGCTTAAGAGCAACTCCAGCAGGGCCCCTACTTGAGCCCTCAAACCTCATATTTGAGGGCTTGAGGCAAAAATAGAGGTCCAGCAGGGCCCCTACTAGAGCCCTCAAATTTGAGGGGCCCCTCAAATCCCCCCTTCAGCCCTCATTCCTGGGGGCACTAGACCAAGCCCTCAAATTTCTGTTGGAGTTGTTTTCCCCACCCGCCTTTTTCCCCTCCCGAGCGTCCCTCCCCGCCTGCCTCTTTCCCTGCCGCCTCCCTCCCCGCCCGCCTCCTCCGCTTCCCCGCCGCCTCTTTCCCCACCGCCTCCCTCCCCGCCTGCCACTTTCCCCGCCCGCCTCCTCCGCTTCCCCGCCGCCTCTTTCCCCACCGCCTCCCTCCCCGCCTGCCTCTTTCCCCGCCGCCTCCCTCCCCGTCTGCCTCCTCCTCTTCCCCGCCCGCCCGCCTCCCTCGCCCGACGCCTCCGCCCGTCGCCGACGCCGTCGCCGCCTAAATCCGCCGCTTCCGCTCACCCCCGCCTCCCTCGCCGCCACTTCCGCTCACCCCCGCGCGCCTCTTTCCCCGCCGCCTCCCTTCCCGCGCGCCTCCCTCCCCGCCCGCCTCCTCCGCTTCCCCGCCTGCCCGCCTCCTCCGCTTCCCAGCCCGCCCGCCGCCGACGCCTCGCCCGTCGCCGACGCCTCCGCCCATCGCCGTCGCCGTCACCTCTCCCGTCGCCGTCGCCGCCAAAATCCCCTGCCTCCTTGCCCGAATGGATTTGTCAGGAGTGGGTCCCATGTGTCAGTGTGTAGTGGAATGGATTTGAGGGCTTAGATTTGAGGGGTGCTATTGGAGTAGAAGCAAAAAAATTGGGCCCTCAAAAGTAGGGGGAGCCCTCAAATGAAAAGTAGGGGCTTAGATTTGAGGGCTACTGCTATAGTTGCTTTAAGAATCCACTCCCTTTGGCCAGCACTTCTCTTTTGGGTTTTTTGGATCGATCGATCGATGGTCATTGATCTTGCATCTATCTACTCCATAAAGCACCAGTAGCTAGCCCTCGTTTTTCTTTTCATTGCTTTCTGCTTCAGTGATCGATTTGTTGACAGTACGTAACAGGGCCAGTACAGATCAATGGGGTTCCTGGCGACGACCATTGGCCTCCTCGTCACCCTCCTTGCCGTCGGGGAGGACGTCAGTGATAGTTATGGTAAACTTGCCGTTCAGTTTTTTTGAGTTACTGCATGTGTTTCAGTTTTTAGTTATTACGTCAGTTTTAGACTTTAGTCATTGCGTTCAGTTTCAGTCTTTAGTTATTTGCTTTCAGTTTTCTGTTTTACTACCACAGATCAGTTTCATGTATTGATGAGATCGTGGTGCAGTTTGTAATTCCTGTTTACTACAAATAAAGAGATGAGAAAACCTAAAAAGTTGCGGAAGTTTGAGCAGCACAAATCTGTTTTTGTGTCCTGTGTCATCCTGTGATAGCGTTGTGTTTTTTCCTTTGTCTGAAGTGCTCAGCGGGAAAGACTGTAGAGCTGTTTTTTCTGCAGACGCTGTTTTCTGCAAACCGTTTGCCATCGATCGAGCTCGAACACTCTAACATTTGGTATCAGAGCCTCGTCGATCTGCAGCAATGTCAGCTTCTGTGAGAAGTGATGATCGCTCAAGGACTCCCCAACATCGGCGCAGGCGCTCACGACGTCGTGGTGCAGCGGACCGTGCGAGAGGTTGGAGGCGCCTCATACCCGATCCTCACGAGGAATAATTACTCCGATTGGTCGCTCGTGATGAATGTCATGCTCCAGGCGCGAGGTTTGTGGGACGCTGTGGAGCATGGCGATGCCGATTTGCAAGATGATCGGATGGCGCTTGAGGCTCTTCTCAAGGCTGTGCCGCCGAAGATGATGAGAACACTCGGCTTCCACCGATGCGAGTCTGAGCACGCATTGTATGTCCGTGGAAAGGGCAAGCAGCGGCTCCTCGTCGGGGTCTATGTGGACGATCTTATCGTCACTGGAGGAGACCATCCGGAGATCGCAAAATTCAAGAAGGAGATGATGGTGCAGTTCAAGATGAGTGATCTCGGATTACTCACCTTCTACCTGGGCATCGAGGTAAACCAGAAAGAGGACAGCATCACAATATGCCAGGCGGGATACGCAAGAAAGATACTGGCTAGTACCGGCATGACAGACTGCAATCCCTGCCACATTCCGATGGAGCCCCGGTTCAAGCTGAGCAAGGTGAGCTCAGCGCCTCTTACTGACGCCACAGAGTATCGACGCATCGTCGGGAGTCTCAGGTACTTGGTACACACTCGCCCCGACATCGCTTTTTCTGTTGGATATGTCAGCCGGTTCATGGAGGCACCAACGACCGAGCATTTGGCGGCGGTCAAAAAGATCCTTCGGTACCTGGCCGGAACAATTCAATTCGGGTGTTGTTTTGGTCGGAAGACTGGAGATGCACGACTCGTCGGCTATAGCGACAGTGACATGGGCGGCGACGTCGATACAAGGAAAAGCACCACTGGCGTGCTGTTCTTTTTTGGAACAAGCCCGGTGACATGGCAATCGCAGAAGCAAAAAGTTGTGGCGCTTTCATCCTGTGAAGCCGAGTACATCGCCGCCACTTCAGCTGCGTGCCAGGGGATCTGGTTAGCTCGACTGCTCGGCGAGCTTCAGGACAACCAGGCCGAAGCTGTCGACCTGATGATGGACAACAAAGCAGCAATCTCCCTCAGTAAGAATCCCGTGTTCCATGAGCGTAGCAAGCACATCGACATCAGATTGAGGTCAAGTTCATAAGCACTGAACATCAACTCGCCGACGTGTTAACGAAACCACTCGGGCGAGTGGGATTCCAGGAGCTAACCGCAAAGATTGGAATGATCGATTTTGATACTGCACGCAAGTTTAAGGGAGTGAATTGATAGTTATGGTAAACTTGCCGTTCAGTTTTTTTGAGTTACTGCATGTGTTTCAGTTTTTAGTTATTGCGTCAGTTTTAGACTTTAGTCATTGCGTTCAGTTTCAGTCTTTAGTTATTTGCTTTCAGTTTTCTGTTTTACTACCACAGATCAGTTTCATGTATTGATGAGATCGTGGTGCAGTTTGTAATTCCTGTTTACTACAAATAAAGAGATGAGAAAACCTGAAAAGCTGCGGAAGTTTGAGCAGCACAAATCTGTTTTTGTGTCCTGTGTCATCCTGTGATAGCGTTGTGTTTTTCCCTTTGTCTGAAGTGCTCAGCGGGAAAGACTGTAGAGCTGTTTTTTCTGCAGACGCTGTTTTCTGCAGACCGTTTGCCATCGATCGAGCTTGAATACTCTAACAGTCAGGACGCTCGGAGAGGCCCAAAGCACCCTCGGCAGCTATGGTCCGCTCATCAGCCTCGTCGGTGTCCTCGCCGGCGTCAACCTCATCGCCATCGGCGTCTTGGTGACCGACAGCCCGGCAGCCTTCAGTCGCTCCACCACTTCCCGGGGCCTTGCTTCGTGCGAGGTGTACGTGCGTAGCAACCTCGCCTTCATAGGAACCGTCGTGACCTCGTCGGCCGTCACGGCGGTCGTCGATTGGACAGGGGGATGCAGGCGAAGATCACGGCGGCGCCTGCTTATTCGATTGGACAGGGGGTTGCAGGCGAAGATCACGGCGGCGCCTACTTCTTCGATTGGAGAGGGTGTTGCAGGCGAAGATCATCAATTGAAGAAATGCAAAACCATACCCATATACTAAAGGAAAAATTGCTCCCTTGTTCAAAAGTAGTGTGCGAGTGCGTGTGTGGTCGTATGTGTCTTGAACATATGCATGCATGTACGTGCCACCAGATAATCGTTGATTTTGTAGAAAAAAATACACACATGGTCAACAGAATGTCAAATTCTCACTGTCAGTGCTGTTTTTGCATGTACCATGCAAACAAGGCTAACCTGCATGCAGCTTCTCAAATCTTTTCATGTAGAGGACTGTTAATTTCTTCTTGTTGCATATTAATTACTCTCGATTGGACCAGGATCCCCATGCATCGTTTTGATGTTCGTTGCTTTTTTCTTTTGACTAGTTGCTTAACGTTGGGCTCCTGTGAACAAAAAAAATTTTGCTTGGTTGTCACTGTGCAGCTGAGTTTGGGCCGACTATACATACATGCGCCGAGTCGTGCGTGCTGATGGCAGCGAGGGTTGAGCTCGGATGTGGGCTACTGGGCTGAGCGAGGTCCTGGAATGCAGATTTGGGCCCTTTTTACATCTCCCTGGCCTGAATTAGGCTTCGTCTTCTTTAGGGAAGCAGACCTGTGCTGCTCCTGGGAATCTGATCGAGGGCATACGTAAAAGATGAGGACTACGCAGGAGGAACCGTGTCTCTTTGAAGGACGATCAAAACTGTGAGTTGGTTTCGCCGATAAATACCGGTCCAGTCCTTGCAAGGACCACGGCCCGCAACAACATCCTGGCCTCGTCTTCCTCCAGTCGCTTCTTCACTGCACTGCACACTCCCCTGTCTGTGGAGTAAAACTGATAATGTCTGTCATCAACTCTGTGCTTAAGAGTTAAGAATCCATTTACTTAATTTGCCCAAATTCTCGTAGCCCATCCCCTTTTTCGGTTATTTTGACTGTCATTGATCATTTGATCTTGTATATATCATCAACTCCACTAAAAGCATCAGTGGCATTGTGTTTCTGTGTCGCTGTTGCAGTAATTTGTTACGGATACGATTGGCGGTAACAGGGCCGCGCGGCACACGTCGATGAGTTCTGACGGCAGCTGGGTGATTGCCACCGGACTCCTCGTCGCCTTGCTTGCTGTCACTGTCAGCGTGGGCGTCAGAATTACCCCTAGACATCTCCAAAATTCATGTCAAGCACGTCATGGATATAAGGGATAAGTTAAACCACCGGTATTCTTGATCGTTGATCAACTACGCACGGTACTATGTAAGTATGCATAGTAGTAAGAAATCTATACGTTATGAATTATTTTGCAAGTTAATGTCTATAATGATGTCAATCGTCTATGACACGAACAATAATGGTCGGGTTCTTTTTGATTTTGACTTTGGTTTATCACTTTCTGTTATATTAACTAGCTTTTAAACGGTACGTCTTTTTAAGATGGAGTCTATAGATAGATTGTAATAGACACTATACTGAGTTCAGCTGTACCAGCAAAAATCATATACAACTATTTTCTTCTGCGTACTGTCTTTCACAAATAACCAAAATTAAAAAATCATAAGCCAAAAATCAGAGCCAAAGTCTAAAAGAATCGCATATTGAGCTTACCTGCGATTAAATAGTGGTCCGACTGTGGGGAATGTATATGTAGGTAGGAATATGCAGTCACAAACCAGCTCGAAGTGCGCGAAGTCCTCCTCCATCGTCTCCGGTGGCGACATCAGCGGCGGGACCGCATCATCTCTCTCCCAGACGACGTCCTCCTCCTCATCCTCCGCCGCTGCAGCCCCAGACCAGCCTCATCTCCCGACGCTGGCGGAAGCTCTAGTACGACATCGCAAAGCTCTCATGCCTCCTCCCCACCGCTGACCACGACCCTGTAGCCCGCGCCTCCCAAGCCCTCCACCTCCACGCCGTCCCGCGCGACGGCGCCCCCGACACCACGGCCACCTGCCTCCTCTCCGACCGCACCGCACCGCTACCTCGATCTCTGCCAAGCTCTTCTTCGACAACGCGACGCCCCTGACCTATGTTTTGAGCACGCCTGTCTAAAACTCTGATCGATCGGTGTGCTTACTTAATCCGCTTATTCCCGAATCCTGAAACTTCTCGGTCCCTGGATGAAATGTTCTTGTATCTCGCCAAACACTAAAACTAAAATCTGCGAAGAAGCTAACCAGGGGCGAAGTCAGCGGGGAGGCTTAGTAAGGCTCTAGCTGTTAGAAATTAGACCATTTCTCTAATTCCAAAGCATGCGTGAGTTAGTACCATATTGCTAAAGCAAGATGAGGAAGACCGATTTATAAGGTGGAGTTCTCACCACTCCTTAATATGGATAGAGATGGTATGAGGAGAGTTCTGTCTAGTCATACGCGCGTGCACGCACGCGCGCGCGTATTCGCGTGAAAATCGCGGGACTTGCGACCGTGCCGTGACGTGGCGCGCCACTTGGCTTATTTTTGCTGAACCCTGCACCACTCTCTTTCTCTCTGTTTGAATGGGATTCAAACATTTGAATGAGGCAGTTACAAGTGAATTTACACTGCTTAATTCATCAGTTGCCAGTGCATAATTCTGTTTGAAATGCAGCAGTTACTGGTGAGTAACTACAGCACCCTTAAAAGGGCCTGGAGACGTCCAGGAAAACAGAGAGAATTAGGCACCTCCATTCTTCCTCTACTTTCTGCTCTTCTGTTGTGCTGTGCCGTCTGAACCTCGTTGACCTTTCTTCCCGGTGTGCACTTGGAAGGAGGGAGAGCGGCTATCTCTGAACCGTTGCCGCAGAGAGTACCTGCACGGGGCGGCAATAAGGTTTCTGGGCAGCGCATCTGCGCGATTGCTCACTCCTTTGTGTCATCTGCGTTCTGCACTGCGTCAAGCCTGCGCGGCTTCCTGTTCTTCATCAGGCTAGCAAGTATGTCGTTCGTGTGCACGTTCGACTTTGTTACTGTATTGTTTTTCTTGTGTATGTTCTTAAATATGATGAGTAGCTTGCTGTTAGTTGTGAGTTTTGCATCATTAATTTATTATTTTTGTCAACTAATAAAACTTAAAATTAAAATATTGCCCACATTTGTAACACTACCCTCACCTCCCCTAGTGGCGGCACCCCCTCCCCCTGCGGAGCGCCCGCGGCAGCCGGCGCCGGCGACAGTAGAGGCCCAACAACAACAAACAACAAAAACTCAAAAAAGCACAGTTCAAGACTTCAAGTGGCAGCCCACTTCCGGTCCAACAAGTTCATCTCATTGGCCTATCAAAACACCCACTCCAACAAAGAAATTAATTCCCAATCCACTTCCCATTCCACTCCAGACCGGCGGGCAGCGGCAGACCCAAAGCAAGAGAAACGCATCGGCGCCGCCACAACGCTCACAGAGGCCAGAGGGGGGTTGGGGCTGGGGGCGACCGGACAAGGGCGCGCCGCTGTGCGGGGGTGCCGCCGGAGTCGGAGCCAGATCTGGCGGCGACCGACTCCGGCGGGGGGAGTCAGAGTGGGGCGACGAGGGGGCTGAGCCGGGGTAGGAGGAGCCGGACCGAGGTGGCAAGGGCAGAGGAGCCGCCGGCGAGTCTGGGCGGCGCCGCGGAGGAGCACCGAGTCCCGGACTCGAAGGCCGGAGACGGGAGAACCGGAGAAGGGAGACCAGAGTGGCGTGGCGGAGAGCTGGAGAGGCGGAGTTGTGGGCGTCGGGCGGAGTTGCGAGGCGAGCGATTGAATATGTTGTCTGAGAAAGTGAGAGAGACTGAGAGAGACAGAGAGAGGCAGAGTTGCGGTCGGACGGCGGACGGATTGACGAGTGTCGAGTTGAGACAGAACTGAGGAGATAAGGGCGGCCGTCGGCTTCAAAGTGGGTAATTTTTCTCTGGTTTTTTCTTATCAATTTAGTACTTTAGAGTTTAAATTTTAGACTTTTATATTCGGTGTATATAGATAGTTTAGTCCTTATAATTAATTTATATATTTATAGCTTTGTATTGACATAAATTAATAATTTATTTATAGATTTTGCTATAATGGAGGAACGAACTTTGTGCAACTATTTCGTAAGTAATTCAAATAGTTCTTGTCCAACCGATGAGAGTACAACTCAACCAAAGAAGTTTCGACTAGAATTTAATCCACCCTTGATTAAATTTGTGCCAATTTAATTTAGTCCGATAAATGATTCAGCCCACCCTCGATTTTATTTCTGGCTTCGCCACTGAAGCTAATGGATCGTGATTCCAACTTACCGTCTGTGGTCTTGACCACAACTTAATCCATGCATGTTCCTTAGTCAAAAGCACTTAGGTAGGCATGACAGCATGAGTTCTTGGTTCCCTGGTTTGCCATCTCACAGACAGGTTGGTTATGTTGGTCTGATCTCCATGATTTCTCTGATTGACATCAAGCACAGAGCATGCGTACTTGGTGATCTCGAGTCTTAGTCTTGGCCTTGACAATGGAGATAGATGGTTTGCTTACGCTAAATGGTGCCGGCCATGCACTAGCCGGCCCTTCCGCTACGATGGCACCTTGCCGAGGCCCATGCCGTTGTAGCTCTTGCTCTCGGGCCACACGCCGTGGTTGAGCACCTCGAACGACGTACGTCGCCCGTCGTCAAAAACCACCGGAACACAGGCGTCGACGTGGTGTGCAGCTCGTACTGCGTCACCGGGTTCACGGTGAGCACGCCCTCCTTGCACCTCCAATTAGGGGCGGATACAAAGAAAGCCGCCCACTTAAATTTTAGTTTTCTGTGGAGTAGCTAAATATCTAATCACTTATGTTTTCACTCGGCCTATCAGTAATTATATACGAACACTTTAAACAGTATTTGCTAATGTATGGTTGATACCCCACTCATTTTTGGTCCCGGTCCGCCCCTGCCTCCAATCAGACCCAACCAGTCCAACACCAAGTTAGCCCCATGCCTTGAATTAAACTAGCCACGTAGGCGTGGCGCCACGCCACGCCAGCCACCGTGTGGACCGAAGTAAAAGAGACGACAATCTGCAGGGCTTTAATAAAAAAATCGAGGACACATGCGTAATTTAGGAAAAACCGAAGGTCTTTTTCGTAAAAAACCGAGGACCTGTAAGGACCTGTACGTAAGTAAATAAGGACCTATACGTAATTCTGGAAACCCGCGGGGCGCAATCAAAAAATTTTGTAGGAAAAAAACTTGCAGGGGTTTTTTCGAAAAAATCCAGGGACCTCTTCGCGAGAAAAAAGGACCTTTACGTAATTTCCGAAAACCCGGAGGGAATTGCCTCCCCCGGCCGTACGCCAAAACGGGCGACACGCGCCGGCCGGGGGGAGCGCGGGGGGGACGTGGCTCGGCGCGGGGGGCGGAACCCCCCCGGCTTTACTTCGGTTACGATTCAGCAGCTGCATCAAGGACCTCCAGAGGCTATCTCAACACTTCTTTGTCGCTCTTACTAATCATAAGTACAATTGGGGTTTTTTTGGGTCTTTTACTGTACCAATCAATCATTCAGTTAGCTGTGGCGGATATACAAGCTTTTTCGATGTATGTTTGTCCTATGTTGCGTCTGTTCTTTTTTGCTGCGATTTGTAGCTTTTAACTACGGTTTATAATTTTTGGACTATTTATGTGAGAGATTACAGAATAATAGAAACCCATATACACTTTTTACCGATATAAATGAAGTCGGTACAGTATACTACAATTAACTAGTAGACCCTATCTTAAAAAGATATTTTACTTAAAAACTAGTTACTATTAAAAAAAGTCAAAGTAAAAATCAAAATTTTAACTAGTAGATCTTATCTTAAAAAGATACTTTGTTTAAAAGCTAGTTACTATAAAAAAAATTGAAGCAAAAACCAAAAGCCGGAAAAGATCAACCAGAGGTCTTTCCGATGACCTGTTCCATGTTTCGTTTGTCATCGTTTGGCTTGTTTGACTTGCAAGGTCTTTAGATTACTAGCCACATAAGCGCGGCGCACGCCGCGCTAGCTATCGTGTGGACCAAATTAAAAGAGGCGAAAATTCGCAGAGAGTTTCATTAAAAAAAACGAGGACACATGCGTAATTTCGGAAAAATTAAAGGGTTTCTTTGAAAAAAACCGAGGACCTGTAAGGACTTGTACGTAAGTAAATAAGGACCTATACGTAATTTCGGAAACCCGCGGGACGCAGTCTAAAATTTTTTTAAAAAAACAAAACTTGCAGGGACCTTTCCGCGAGAAAAAAGGACCTATACGTAATTTCCGAAAAACCGGAGGAAAAAGCCTCCCCGGCCGTACGCGAAACCCGCCGACACGCGCCGGCCGGAGGAGCGTGGAGGCGACGTGGCCGAACGCGTAGGCCGGAACCCCCGCTAATAATGCTGGGGATTATTAGGTCGGAATCTAACATTAGATTGTGCGTAGGTTGTGCTCCATTTCCCGGAAAATATTCGAGAGTAGGCCTATAGCGTCTGTAATAATCTAAAGACCTAGCAAGTGCCGCCATTTGGCAAATGGGAAAAGCTGACTGGGTGTCTAGGGAAACGGGCTGCGCGGCGTGAGAATCGTGGCCTCGTGGGTGCTCCGCCCCATCAACAGACAACACGCGTAAGTTTCTTTCCGTCCTTCGGCCCGATGGCGGGATGGAGCCGCAGCACAGTTCACTAGCCTACCACCTCGACCTTCGGAAGCTTCCGTTCACCCCACGAGCACCATCCGATCCTCGACCCCGGCCCACGTGTACGTCCACGATCTCACATGGCCCCACATCCTGCACGGTCGGTTTCCGTGCCTCCTAGCTTACATGGCGATCGGAGTCGTGGCTATTTAAACGCGCCCTTCCCCTCGCAAGAAATTAAGCCACAGCGCAATTAAGAAGCCAAGTTCACTAGCCTACCACCGCGGCACCGCCTCGACCTTAATCTCCCCTAATTAATCCCACTCCATAATCCATGTCCGAGTCCGGCGCGGCGGCGAGGGCTTACTTGACGTTCATGGCCGGCGTCGGCGACCACCACCTGCAGGCCGTAGTGCGCCTGGCCAGGGGCCTGCGCAAGGCAGGCTCGGCCTACCGTCTGGTGGTTGCCGTGCGTTCCGACGTGGCGGAGGACCACCGCCGCGCGCTCCGCTCCGAGGGCTGCGTCGTCCGCGAGGTCCAGCCGGTGGTGCACGCCACTGAGGACCAGTCCCAGTTCGCCATAGACTACTCCAAGTGCTTGCTGCAGTTGCTGGAGTACGACAAGGTGGCGTACTTGGACGCGGCCCGCACCGAGGTGCAAGAGAACATGGACTCTCTGTTCGAGCTGGAGAGTGGGCACATGTACGTCTGGCTGGACGACGTCGACCCGTTGCGCGACCACAAGGCGTGGATGCGCACCCCGCCGTACAAGATCCCTTACCTGGAGGAGTCGCCGGAGCTGCCAGCAACAGAGGCCAGCAACGTCGTCGTGTTCGTGCACGAGCCCGGCAATTCCAGCGGCGAGGCGCTCCTCAAGGCACTCGGCGCCGCGGGCACCATCCCGTTCGCCGAGCTGTTGGGAAGCGATGGATTCCATGCACAGGTGCACGCGCTAGCATTTTTTTGTTCTTGCAGATTTAGTTCAACCCACATGCGCTAGCATATAATACTCATGTCAGATTAGCTAATCCTTCCCCTTTGGAAACCTTTTCCTCGCAATCTTTTCCTAGTGATAGGATGGGAGGAGATATCATTGTCCTGCTTATGCAAGGAAACAACGACCTATCAATATATAGTAACAGCATAACTAGGTAGCACTGCATTGCATGTTTTAACTATACTAGTACTAGCATCCTTTGTTTATTAATAGTAACATCTTCCCCTCGGACGGGTTAGATTCCCTTCGCTGGCTGACCAGTAAGCTCGAATTAATAATTTCATTTCAATTTGTCAGAAAATTGGACAGATTAGTACGCATATACCTATGCAAATACTTACTACAGGTGTTTCTTATCCACACGTGTGTGCAGGTTTCCGCTGATAATGCTACCAACGCAGAGACGGATGGTCCGCCGGTCGCAGCAGCCCGGGACAAGGTGGCGTTCGCGGCGCACGTGAGCTGCAACCTTCCTCTCGTGGGACTGGTTGCCGCCTCGTCGGCCATCGCAGGGATCGCCGCCGGCACGGTCACCCCGGCGGTGGGCTTCGGGCTCTTCCTGCTGTTCCTCGGTGGCCTCTTCCTCGTCACCCTCCCTGTGACTGGAGCGTAGCTAAGCATGTCATAATGAGTAAACCAAGGATGACTGGATGAGATAACTACGGACTGTTGTAGATTCTATGGGAATCATTCCATGCGTGATCGGATTTCGTACTCGGTCTACTGTCTGCCTTTCAGCTGTGGTTTTTTAATAAGGTTCTCTCCGGTTTGTTAGAGTCATGTCTTTAATTATGTATGTACTGAAATCAAAATCATTCCAGTTTCGTTTAATTTGCGTTTGCCTTTGACCTCGGTGAATTTTGTCCGATTCAACCCAGAACAACTCTGAAGGAGATGTTGAATAAATCAGAACAGCGTTCCTTCCTCGCAAAAGAGAAAAGGAGACTGTTCTTTTTCAGCTTTTGATTTCTGTTTTTGATTTTTTTAGTAACTAGCTTTTAAACGGAGTATCTTTTTAATATGTGGTCTATTGGTTAATTGTAATACATACTATACTGACTTCATTTATATCAGTAAAAATTGCACGTGAGTTTCTGTTACTCTTAATCTCTCACATAAACAGTCCAAAAATCACAAATCACAGCCAAAAACCATAGGCTCAGCCAAAAAGAACAGACCCTATGATGAGTGGCCATTGAACCTTGCAAGGCTCAAAGCGGGTCAAGGAGAAGGGGTGACAAGGATCTAACAGTGCAACTTTGCAAACGGGAAGTTTCACACTTGTCCAAATATAATTCAAAAACTAAGCGATAATTGTTTTATGAAATCTTTTAGGATGTTAATTGGTAAAAGGATTGTAGTTGGTTTAATATATTTCTCGAAATAACTCAATCCTATTTTGCTAAGACCCGGATCAAAATATGATATGAGTAAAGTTAAAGCAACATTAGTATTTATATCATTCGTGGGCGTTACTAATTCGCATGGGGGTTGAACTGCACAAGTTAATTAAAGTCCTGTTTGGTTCAGGGTTAAGAGGTGGACCAAAGGACGTTTAAACCGCCAAACATGCGTGGTCACAAGAGTGTTAAGTGTTAACTTAATCGGATCGAACCAGCCTTCTAACCTATAACCCTAAATTAAGTTAACTCAGAAAAACGTCAAATAAGCTAATCCACCAAAAAAATCCCTACCATGTTTGTTTCTTCTTTTCTATTGCTCAAATATAGACAAACAATATTTTAGACTAACCAGGTTAGTTGCCGAACACAAAATTAGGATCAGCTAGCCTACTAGCTATTTATTATCGGAAGAAATGGAGCCTAAACCTAGATAAGCGCTCGATTTTGCAACTTCCTGCCTGCTCTTACAGTTTACCGCTAACCACGCTACTTGAGAATGTATTTTATTTTAGAAAAATTGAGCATAACGCCCTGCTCGGCGACTTCCGGAAGCTCGGCGCTGTGCGGCTTGCCAACGCCCTGCGCGAGGCGCGCGCGGCCTACCCGCCGGTCGTCGCCGTGCTGCCCGATGTTCCGGAGGACCTCCGGCGACGCCATGCCCGCGAGGCGCGAGGTGTACCCGCCCAAGGACTACGAAGGCGACGACTTCAACTACCACTCCAAGCGCTGCTGCATCTTTCAGGTACGTACGACGTGACAATTATTGTACGTTCCACTCGTGATTAAATTGGCTTTCGCTGATAGATTTCCTGATAGTTGGCGGAGTACGAGAGGGTGGTGTGCCTGGACAACATGGACGACCTTTCCGAGATGGACAAGGGCTGCATATGTAAGCTTGGATGGAGTACTCCGCCGGCGACCAGGTGTAGCACCCTGAAAATAGAAAGGATGGTAGCGTTTTAAAAATCTATCTCTATCTCTTCCCCATGACTCTCTCTGTCTCTCTATCAATCTCTCTTCCCCTTTCTTAGGCGGCACACGGCCGATGGCGCAGCGGCCGGGGCGGTGCGCGGGCTGGAGTTGGCGCCCGCTGCAGGCGGCATTGGCCGACGCGTGCGTGGCAGCATGAAGTCACGTGCAGGCGGCGGTGCTGCCAAGGTAGCGTGGCCGGGCGGTGGTGCGGCCAGGCGACGGTGCAAGCGCGACGAGGCAGCGTAGCGTGTGCAGGCGACTAGGCAGTCGCAAGCCGAAGGCGGCGCGGAAGCGCAGAGCGCGGTGGAGAAGCGCAGGTGGCCGACACGGGAGTGCGGCGCTTGGGCGTGAGGCGTGGGTGGCGGTGCTTGGCTGTGAGGCACCGACGGCGGTGCATGGCCGAGGTGGCTCGGCCGAGCAGCAGGCCAGGCGCGTCATGCGGCCGGGTGGCGGTGCGAGGCTGGGCAATGGCGTGCAGCAACCAGCGGCGGAGGTGGCCAGCTGTTGCACAGTAACCGGTGCGGTTCGGCCAACCATTGGCACGACCGAATCGCAATTCGTGTGCATGTGTTTTTTAGCGTGAACGGGAGTTCATGATTCGCTGGGCCGATTGGGTCGTTTGGTCAGCCGAACGGCGATTCGCGTGGCGAAGGCTTAGCGAATGTGAATCTTCCTAACCGAATGCACTTCCGTCTAAGTTTCCATAAGTACATCTTATCTTTGACCTGATTCATCTCCATCCTATCTTGTAGGTTCACACGCAGTCTTTGAGGGAGTGTTCGGACAGTTGCGCACCTTTGGTCCTTCATGTAGCGTGCCTGTCGAGCGTGCTCAAGGCAAGCACCTCGCGACCGTGACTTTTTTGTTTCACATATCACGTGTTTCCAGATTATTTGTCACTTTGTCATTGAGTACAATTATCATATCATTCAAGCTTGCCTGGGTGTTATCATATCACTGAAGTTACCTGATTAATATCATATCACTAACATTACCTGGCTAATACATATTACCAAAGTTAACTGTCTAATATCATATCACTAAAGTTATCTGGCTATTAGCATATTACTAAACCTTACCTGGTTATTATCCGAGTGTTGTTGATAGGTCATAAGCTACAAAGTACCAGTCGACGGTCGTAAGATCATCTGCTACAGGTAGTTGTTCATGGTAGTAGCTATAGTACCTTTTCATGGTTGTAGATTTTCATGGACGGGTCTCAATGGTCATAAACTTTGTGATCGATGGTTGTAGACTTTACTGATCAGTAGTCATAAACTTTACTGGTCGGTAGTCGTAGATTGTACTGGTCGGTAGTCGTACATTTTTCTGGCCGATGATATTAGACTTTGGGAGTGGTATTCGTAGAGTTTGTGGTTTACTGTCGTTGTCTTGGGTTGTTCGGTCGGTTGTCGTAGACCATGCGATCGGGGTTGAAACCTTTACAATCGGTTGCCATAAGCTTCACAGTCGCTACTCAGAGACTTCATCGTCAGTATGTGTACTTTACTTCTTATCTTCGAGTACCTCGAGTACTCATATTAGGCCAGTGGGTTGACTGGTTAGTGCATGGTGATCAGGTGGTTGTGATGTTCGGTAGTCAGAAGGGCTCGGTACACGATGGTCGATGAGCGATAGTCGTGGGTGTTGCGATTAGTTGTCTGAGATGTGTGGTATGAGATCGGTACTTGGTTGTCGGTACTCGTTGGTTCTCTGGTCAGTTGCGATGCTATTGTTCCTAAGTATTTTGTGTGGAGTGATGCTAATTCCTGAGTACTTGTGGTTTTCGAGTACTCATTGAGCTAGCAGTCATAATGTGTTGTCTGAGGCTGAGTTTTGGAAAGTGATGGTTTTAGTGGTCATAATCGGTAGTGTGAGAGCGATTTCTGGATAATGATGTGGTGCATGGTCTTGGTTGACTTGGTTGAGGACTTTGGATGGTTGAAGGTGTGTTTTGAGTGTGTGTGTGTGTGCTGATGATGATGATCAAGTTTTGAAGAATTTGTGTTAGGAAAACGTTTTTTGGTCTTTGCATGTACATGTGAGCTTAGAGACAATCACGGTCGGCGACGAGGAGGACTGGGACTAGAATAGGGAGATCTAAGGTCTAGACGGTTGAGGATGTCACGCGAGGTGGTCGGGCTAATGCTGGAGCACGTGGAGTCAATGATGGTGGTTCAAGACGGAGCTATGGGAGTTACGATCCTAGAGGCTTCATTGCATGTTGAGTTAAGAGTTATGGGTAGAGCCTATAACTTGAAAGAGATAGAGTTTGAATAAAACCCATATTAGGAAGGGGTTTCGGGTCCTTTGATTTGAGAAGAGATAAGATTCTGTGTTCGTGTTTGAGTTGAACACAGTTTAGGATAGTAGCATATAAAAGTAGAGGTAAGCTAAGATTTTTAGCAATGATCTTGAGAGAAGCTTTTGGCGAGATGTTTGGTGTGCTAGGTTTTCAAAAGTTCTTGCAAGTGTACTTTGTAACTCTAAGAAAATTCAGTAATAAAGAAGGTCTTGAATCAATCTAATTCGGGAATTCTGGTGGTTGCTGTCTTGGTGAGGCATACGACTGCAGCGGAGCACTGCTACGAGTGCATATTTGAGCGGTCGTATTCATCGTTGACGAGGCAATCATTCACCTCTCTTTGACTACGTCGTACGATCCTACATAAATTAAAAAATTACCTAGGCTACAAGGAATAATATGGGCTGAATTATAGGATTTATATCTCAAACTGAGCTGAAATTATCTGTGCTATACACTAATAATTTTTTCATGTCCCGAACTGAAGCCTATGCTGCTATGGGCCCATATCTGCCCCTGGTTGTAAAGCTCTGTCATTGTTTGCGCACTATTTAAGATGCTGATCGCAATCTTCTGAGGAATCACCGTCAAATCCATCTTGTCGAACAAATCTCAACTACGTAGCCGGGTCAAAGTTTTTAATTCGAGTTGAAACCTCCCAGATTTGAGTTCCTATCCAAGCCGAAAGTTTCAAATCCTTTCCCTTTTCAATTGAAAGTTTCATTTTTATACTGTGAAGTTTCTAATTTCCCATTCGAAAGTTTCTCCACTTCATGTTCTTGACATCCAGTTGAAAGTTTCCCCAGTCAAAAGTTTTCATTGTGTTTTTCTTCCTTTCGCCTAAAAACTGACTTTGAGTTCTCAGTTGTAACTTGAAAATTTCTGACATCCAGTTAAAAGTTCTCCAATCGAAGGTTTGAATTCCTAGCCTGAAGTACATCCAATTGTAAGTCTATGAATTTCAGGTAAAACTTTCTCCACTTGGAATTCTTTGAATTTCAGTTGAAAGCTTCCTCAATTGAAAGTTTGAAATAGCAGTGAAAAATTTGAATGTGTCAAGTGGAAACACGCTCAGGAAGCAACCCGCGTGGATTGATCAGGGAGCAGCGAACGGAATCGAAAAGGAAAGCGAGAAAGGCGTCTCTAAAAGGCCGGCCAAACATAAGTCGTCAAAGAAATATACCAGTAGCACGTTGCTCCTTCGGATCCTCTATTCGCGATTATGCAAATAAACCCTGGAATTTTCCAGTGTTAGAGAACAGTACTTTTAGTTTATAACCGAAGAGCTTCAAATGTTTCTCTCACTCACACCAAATATGTGAATTGTGATCTCTGTATACCATTGTGTTCTAGACGATGGGATCAACAAAACGAGTCTAATGTTAGACATGTTCGCAAGTCATCCTCAAAGAAAGTTAGGATCTGCTTGGAACACAAAAATGAAAAAAAAAATAGAGAAACGTGAAAAAAAACACAGAAAAGTTATAAACACACAATGGAAAAACAGATGATTGAAAAACATAAAAAAATACAGCAAGAGGCGTTTGAATCGGAGGAACTAAAAGTATAAACAACACCTTAGGAAACTTTAGAAATCATTTATGTGAGAGAGAACGAAAGAGAGCAAGAGGGAGATTGTATTGGAACTTTCATAAGAAAAATTTTCCATGAACTCCCACCTCTTTTTTTCCTCCAAAACCGTACGAAAATGTAACTTTTCAAAAAAAAAAAAGACGAGACAAATCCTCCATTTCAAACACCCCAAAAGTCAAACTTTCCTTTGGAATGCAATTCCTCTACTTTTCCTTTGCTTTTACTTTGATCCAAACTGGCCCTTACTGCGTGGGTATAGCTGTCATGCAGACAACTTTACAAAAAAGATCCTAGCTTGATGTTTTCAATTACAAAATTTCGTACCCTGGGTTTCAAAATAATCCAAATCCGAGTTATAATTTGACCGTGCCATTAAGTCATGCTGGGTGAGATCGACAAAATGAATGCAACAGATCGTAGGTGGATATGGATATAGCTTTTATTCTAGTTTACATTAGATCCCATTCGCTCCCGAAGCTTTCGTCACACGTCTCTATTCCCATTCGCTCCCGATGCTTTCGTCACTCGTGACAGTGTCAGTGTCAGTCCAGCGTTTACACTTGCTTGGTCCGAACAAGGCTTTGCGCTTGCGGGGTGCGCATCAAATGGCTCTTATAAAAGGCATTTGCGTGTAGTACTAAAACAACAACTCCTAAGTCGAAAGCCGAAACAAAACTCCAACTTAAAACTCATCTCTCCTACGATTGTTTTGAGGTTCGAACAAGGCTTTACAGTTCACTTAGCAGCTCGTCTCCCTAGATCAACCAACCAATCAATCAAAGCTTACGCAGCTGCATATACAGATAACTAGCCCCATAGGCGCGGTGGCACGTCACGCCAGTCACCGTGCGTACCGAAGTAAAAGAGGTGAAAATTCGTAGCTAAAGAAAAGCACAAGGTTTGTTTTAAAAAAAACAAGGGGCTTTTCGCAATAAAAGGAGACTAGAGGGTTTTTTTCGTAAAAATCAGGGGTCGTTTTGAAAGAACCGAGGGCCTGTACGTAATTTCAGAAACTGCGGATCGTTATCAACGAAAAATAAATATGTGCAGGGTCTTTTTTGAAAAATCCAGGGACCTTTTTGCGATAACAGAGGACCTTTACGTAATTTTCGAAAAATATAAGAAAATTGACTCCCCTGACCGTACGAAAATTGGGCGGCCACGCGCCGGCGCAAGCGCGCGCAGGGGCGACGTGGCCGCCCTCGCCATCCAAGAACCCCGCGGGGCGTAGTATCTGTATGATACTCTCCTCGATCGTCACGGGAAGCAAGGTAACCATTACTAATTCCAGTCATTACTCAATCAAAGCTCTGTTTTGTTTCCGTCTTGGGCCCTCACCTCGCTCGACGGTCCGCCTCCCCCGCGCCACCCCTCTTTCCCACCGGCCTGCCACTGCCTCTCCACCATCGCTGCCGTTGCCAATCCTGCCCACCGTACAGTACTCTGATCTGTCGCCGTCCGCGGGCCAATTCGACCTCTGCATGCTCTACGGCTCCCACCGGCGAAGGGCGGCGCGCTCGGTTTTGTGCGCTGTTGGCTCTCTGCCCTTGCACTGCACCTTGCGTTTTTTTTTGCTTCCGTCTTGTCTGGGGAGGGGAGGGGAGGGGACGGGAGCTAGCTAGCTCTGTTTGGTGGATGCCCGCTTCTGCCCTCACCTCGCCACCCCGGCTGGGCCATCGCCACCCGCAAGGTTGCCATGCACTGGCCGCTGATCGAGGCCACCGGCGCCTCGGCCGCGCGCACCACCTCCCAGCCCCGCCCACCTACCGCTGCCTCGCTACCCTCGTGCGGCCTCGCTTCCTCCGGCTGCGCCACCAGAACCCTGCCCCATGGCCCCCATCGTTGTCGCCGCCGCCGTCGTCCCGCGCACAACCTACCATGGCCCGCCCGATCTATTGCCGTCAACGAATAGAGGACGTGATGAGACGACATCGCGAGCTCGGGAAGGTGCTTGCTCGGCAACGGCGCGCGCGTGCGACGGCGGGAACGCCAGGCGACAGGCGGATCGACCTCGGTGTCCGCGCTCTGAGAGGCATGTAGTCTCCGGGGGATTCGGCGCCGGCATCGAGCCATGTGGAAGAGGAAGCGGCACAAGCGAGCGCACGCTTTGCTGTGCCGCCGCACCATCAGGACCGGCGGTGCTGCGCACACGCGGCGCGTCTCGCCGACGAGCCCGGGAAGGTGTGCAGGCCGCGGCTACATGGACATGGGACCATGAGTGCAGATGACATGCGCTGTAGCCTGGTCGGCGCCGGTGACGGGGCGCAGGCTACAGGCGGGTCCGCGCGCCCTCCGGGCTGGGGATTTGGCGGCCAGCATCGATCGAATCATGTGGGAGTTGGAGGAGAGTGGACAAGCTGTGTGCTCGCGCTCTGCGTGGCGGCCCGCCATCAGCGCGATCATACTCCTGCCTGCGACGGGCGGTGCACACGCGGCGCGTCTTCAAGTGGTCCTGCCACACGGCGCATGTCCCTGGGCTACGGGCGGAGACGCCGACATGCTGTTTGATCCCCGGAACGTATTTCCGGCCACTGGCCGGGCAGGAGATATGCAGGATTGCAGGCCGATCGAACTCCACCGGCAAAGGGCGGCGCGCTCTGGTCGTGGCCCGGCGACGGGTGGCGCAAGCTCGGCGGTGAAGTCCGCGCGCGCCGGCCACGACTTTGACTGACAGCGACAGACGACAGTCAAAGTGATTTTTCAGGGAATTTTTTTTGTCGGAACTCGGAAGACAGCGACATGCATTGACATTCAAGCCCATTTCTGATGTCTCTCATTCACCGAAACTCGCGAGCGCCAACATTTCTTTTCCTCGTGCAGATAAGGTCCGGGACGTCAAGATGACTTCCAGCAGCTGCTCGCTGACGGCCGTCGGTCTCCTTGCGTTGCTTGGCATCTGCGCAGCAATCAACTCACTCGGCGCCACACAGGCCGCCGGGGGGCACTCGCCGCTCCTCGACCTCGTCGGCATCCTCGCCGGAGTCAACGTCATCGTACTGGCTATCTGGATGTCAGACCACCCCACAGCTGCCCGGACTATATGCACGAGGCAGAATCTTGCTGTTCTCGGAATCTTCATGGCGTCGTCGGCGGTCACAGCGGTCGTCGGCGCCGGCGCCGCCGACCCGCCGGTGCTATGCCTCGGGTCCTTTAGGGCATATTCTTTACCTCACAAGCCGGCAGTTTTTGGTTTTGCTACAGTACCTAACTTTCAAACGGAGTATTCTCTCAAGATGGAATCTACAAATTAAACGATCTACATGTTAAAAACCCAACATTTGTACCAGCCAAAATCGCAAGTGAGTATCTGTCTCTCCGTAATCTGTACCGTAAACAGTCAAAATTCAAAAATTTCAGCCAAAAGCCAAAAGCCGCAGCCGAAAAGAACATGCCCTTAGTCTATTTGCAGGGGTTATAATGTATTGTATGGGCTTTTCAAGAAGAGAAATAAATAAATAAATAAAGAAGAAAGAGTTCCCCATTTCTGTGTATCATTTTACTTTCTGTATTTGTGTATGTGCAATTCTTCCACTACGACGGTGATCATCGGACTGGACTCGCTGACAATGGTTGCATAACACGTTATCAGTACGACTACGCTCTTCGGCCGACTTCTAGGCCTGCTTTACATGGATTGAGAAGAATGCGTATGACGTCCTATGGAGAAAGTGTGCTTAGCTGATAGCGGCACAACGAATATCATCTTGAGAGACGGAATTCTTTCAGTCGATTAGCAACAATGTTGGTAGTCTTACGACAATCGCAAGCAGCGATGCTTGTATAATAGGCTCATGAAGGGCCACAATTATATTCTCGATGGGCACAACTTTGATCATTGAATAAGTCTTGTTGTACTTATAATTGACTAAAACTCTCCTAAATTTGAAGGATATTCATGCTAATGGTTTCCACATAGAGACTGAACAAGAATATGGTAAAAAATACCTACTCATTACAAAATGTGAAGAAAGTGAAAAAAAAGATATTAGAACAACTTCGTTTATTTGAGACTGGACTATACTACATTAATATTAGTCGGAGTTTGAAATGAAAGATTTAGGTAAAACCAAATATTGCCTAGGCTTACAGCTTGAGCATATGCCTGAAGGGATATTAGTGCATCAGTCAGCCTATAATCAAAAAATGTTAGAAAGGTTCGGATTTGAAAAAGTATACCGTTCGAAAGTGCTAATGGTCGAAAGATCTTTGCAGCAAGACAAAGATCTGTAAAGACCTAGAGAAGAGGGAGAGGAAGTCTTGGGATCGGAATTCCTGTACTTAAGTGCAATAGGAGTACTCATGTATTTAGCAAATTATCCTAGATCGGACATTGCATTTGCTGTAAACCTATTAGTAAGGTATAGTGTAAAGCCTACCAAAAGGCATTGACAGGAGATAAAGGATATCTTCCGATACCTCCAAGGAAGTAAATACCTTGGTCTATTTTATAGAAAGAATCAAGACCTGACTATGACTAGCTATGCAAATGCCGGTTACCTGTTGGATCTGCATACAGCCAAGTCACAAATAGCCTATGTAGTCATGTGTGATGGAACTCCAATTTCACAGAAATCATCAAAGCAAAGTCTTGTATCAACATTGACGAACCACTCAAAAATCATAGCACTGTACGAACCTCACGAGAATCTGCTTGGCTTCGGCGGATGATTCACCACATCTAGGAGTCATGTGGATTGAATACCGTGTGTACGTCATACAAACGATTACGAGTAATAGGTAGACATTAAAAAAAGTTGAAATACATGAAGGCATTATGCATCTGGCCGCTGCTTCCTCTAACGACGTATGTGATTCTCAGAGAAGGTGAACCTACGAGGAGAATGTGGTGCGCCTCGAAGGTCGTACTGTGAGGCCTGCGCCCGAGGCGGTGCTATGGAGAACTCCGTGGTGAGTTGCGACGGATGGCCGAAAATGGAGCTCGGCCATTCGGTCGCAGAGGGGTCTACATCCTACTAAGATGGTACAGCTAGATTAGGTCATGCGCTGTGATGTTTGTAATGCGTAGTAATGTCGTCTGGCATGTACCTGGATTGTCTGAAATGTAGACGATGGACCATATCCTTCCTGTCCAAGTTGCTCTGCGCAAACCTGCATATTTTTGGCGATAGTTTATTTTGTCGAAGCGTACACACATGTTATGCTTACTTAGGTAGTGCGTACCGGTGTATGGAGTTGTCCGTACGACGATCTCGTAGGCTGATCACAAATGTACTCCTGCACGGTGTATCCATGGTACGTCTGCTCGAACCAATCATCTCGCTCATGGAGGCCGGATTGAAGGCCATGTGCGAACATGGGAAACGCTTGCTCCAGTTGTTGTGGTGAGTCGGGGTCGCTGTCAGAAGAGAGGCTACGTCGGCCCGGTGAGAATGTGTGGCCCTGTGTCACCCTCCGGGATGACGACAGCTGTAGCAAGCTGCTATCCTGTCGTAAGTGCTGAAAGGAAAAGCCGTAGTGAGAGATAAGTGGCAATGGAGTGCATAAACAAATAGTTCGCAACTATCGTACCGCCAGCCCGAGGCGCATGGATGACGAGCAAGCCTAGCTGGGCCGACTGCTGGACTGCGATGGACATGACGATGATGGTGCTGTTGACGGCGGCGCTGAGGGGGGTGCTGCTGCTTGATGTACTCCGTGACCGCATCGTACAACAGCGTCATCTCTGTGGTGACCACAACTGATGGTCCTAATCACAGACCTTGCGTCATCATAGATGTTGCACATCGAAGCGAGCAGGCGATCAATCGAGTTCACCCTCCCACGGTGCAGAGCCTGAGTAGCCTCATCATGGATGTGATACAGTCGGTCATACTGCAGCGAAACAAAGATTAAGTTAAAATGTAATCCTGCGTAGGTTAATTACGAAGTAATCTCGTACCGTCTCATCGTGTTGTGCCGCTCGATGATGGTCTGGACCTACCTGTACAGCGGCCTCCTGTATGTCCTCTCCAGAACTTCCTGTTTCCACATCCTCGTCCTCCTTGCTGCCCACTTCTTTCACCTGGTCCACAAGGTACTTATGACAATCAACACGAGCGGCCCACCACCTCTCCACACCTTCGTTGCCCTGGAAATTCTCCACACGCCTCCTGAGGTTTTCATCATCCACTGTCTCACCTACATGTTCTCCCGCACCAGCGTCTTCATGACCGTCGGAGAAAAACCCAGTCACTACATCTCCACCAGCGGCATCAGAACCAGCCATGGTGTATGATTCTGTCCTCTCCACGAAGTCAACATACACCATTGGCCTGGCATATATCGCAGTGGTAGGGTTGCACACGACCTCCATGTAGTTGGCCCATGAGGCATCACTGGTCACATTCAGAAGTTGCCACACGGTCTCCCCTGCAGCGCCCACCACTGAGGCATAGACTGCCTCGATCTGTAACTTCTTCCTTGCGGTGTACCGATCGAACGCCAAACGGACACACCTCCGTAGCTCAGACAAGCTCATGGCGTTCAGACCAGGTGCCCGGATCATGGTCCGGTGTCAATTTGACAGGTTCGCCCCATACGGCCCGTCGTGTACGAGAGCACACCCGTAAAACACGAACAAGTCTTGAATGTCACCTATAGCGTACCTAACATAAGGGCATAACCAACCATCTTAGTACACAACATGCAACAATCGTACCATCAAACACCCACTACTGTACTTTAAGATTTACATGTTAATTTTGTACCTCTTCCTTTCACCTACAAAATCAATTAGTAATTTTTTATTTCTCAATCTAAAATTTATTTTTAAATTACTAAATTTTCTTCATTTCTTTCCTAAAATTTTACTTAATGCGAGCTTCCACTTATGAATTCGTATGAATATTAAATTACATTTTTATTGTATTTTCACTACTACTTTATATTGCATGTTTTTTCCAATTAATGCAAAAATCCAATTACTAATTTTTCTTCATTTCTTTTCTAAATTTTACTTAATGCGGGCTTTCACTTACGGATTCATACATAAATAGAAAAATCTTTCTAATTTCATGTCCTTACTTTATTTAATTATACTATAACTTCGTATTACTATTGTTGTATTTTAATTCTATTGTACCAAATTTATTTCCAATTTATTTTAACCACCTCCCGCATTGTATCCGGTGCTTCCCTAAGCGTACTAATTGTATGTTTCTAATCCTGCTACTATTGTTATCACCTACAAATATTCTAACATAAATATGTACTTTCTCAGCGTCTACACATCTACAAGTTCATATTTTCACATAAATTAAACTACATTACAATACATATGTTCACAAAAAACAAAGTACAACATTATATACACTACAATACATCATGCGTGACATATGGAAGTTTTGGTACAAATACACAGCGTTTCAAAGATTGACATAAAATAACATTAATAAAAGATGGTTTGCTTAATTATAGGCTAATGACATAGATAAAAATATAGTTGCACGGGCACAAGAATTACCTCTTTTTGAAGCTCACGAGGCGATCTACAACTTTTGTACTTGGTAAATCCGCTGATTCCAAACGAAAACAACTCAAAATTTCATGTTTTCACTCCTCACTTCCCTTTCTTCACTCCCTCTCTCACTCTGTCTTCACTCCAACTGCAAACGAGCTTCTTGCCTTGCTATGAGACCATATGCATCTGTTGTTCGAGCTATTTAAGTGCGCATTCATCAGTCATGGAGATGGGCCATGGTAATGTGCTGCAGATGCGTGTGCGAGCGGGCGTGAAAAAGGGCGGGTCGCGGTGCTTTTGGTGAAGCGATTGGACAGCAGAGGGAGACGTGCGGTCAGAGCCCACTCATGCGGTTGGACACTGCACCACTCTTTGCGCTACAGTGCTAGTCGTGCGGTCTCGACCGCCACGCGTCCGCCTCCCACAGTCCTGCTTTTAGGTATGGGGCTAGAAACGGAATTATCGTGCTTAGAGGGCTATAATTGAAATTTCAGGTTAAAATAGTGCTAGATATATCCAAAATTCCTTCTTCTATTGGACAGGGGGTTGCAGCGAAGATCATCAATTGAAGAAACGCAAAACCATGCTCCTAAACTAGTACTGCGCTATTTCTCTTTCTTCTTTTCTTTTAATTTTTGCGAGGTGACTAGTTGATTAACGTTGGCCTCCTGGGAACAAAAAAAAGTTGCGTAGTTGTCACTTTGTGTGCTACTGAGTTTGGGCCAACTGTACATATATGCGCCAAGTCATGTGCGCTGACGGCAGCGAGGGCTGAGCTCGGATGTAGGCTACTGGGCTGCGCGAGGTCCTGGAATGCAGATTTGGGCCCTTTTTACATCTCCCTGGGCTGAATTAGGCCTTGTCTTCTTTAGGGAAGCAGACCTGCGCTGTTCTGTGAAGCTTATCGAGAGCATACTGTTCTGTGAAGCCTATCGAGAGCATACGTAAAAACAGGAATACGCAGGAGGAACCGTGTCCAGTCCTTGCAAGGACCACGGCCCGCAACAACATCCTGGCCTCGTCTTCCTCCGGTCGCTTCTTCGCTGCACTGCACACTCCCCTGTCTGTAGAGTAAAACTGATACTGTCAGTCATCAACTCTTTGCTTAAGAGTTAAGCATCCATTTACTTAATTTGCCCAAATTCTCGTAGCCCATCCCCTTTTTTCGGTTACTTTCACCGGCATTGATCATTTGATCTTGTGTATATCAACTCCACTAAAAGCATCAGTGGCATTGTGTTTCTGTGTCGCTGTTGCAGTAATTTGTTATACGATTAAATTTTACCAGGTTCTTAACTCGCCGTTGGGCCCTTGTGTTGGTTCGTCCTCCTCCAGTTACGCGACCCTTGCGTGTTTGTAGCTTTGCATATGGCGCCTAGCTAGTAGCAGCAGCAGAACACTACAGCTTTAACATTTTATGATATTTTCCCCTTAAAGTAGATAGAGAAAGCTATGGACGCACGGTAAAGTGACAATAAGCAGCGATGGAACCAAAAGCCGGGCTAGCTTGTTTTTGCCTCTTTTTATAGCTTATGGCTTATGAGTTCTTCCAAACAAATAAATAGAATAATTTCTCTACCGTATTTTAAGAATGATTTATCAAGATAGTTTTTTTAAAAAACGGTTTATCAGCTTCGATTCATCTATACAAACGCTTATACTAAGATTAAAAACTATCAGCCACAATTATAAACTATAGATCAGCCGGATCCATCTTCCATACGCAGAACAGTTTACTGGAGTATTTCTTAGTACTAAAAACAAAAAGTGCACATAGTATTGTTACCAAAGTATTGGCTCGGATTGGAGAATCAAATCTAAACGGCAGGCTGACATTAAAGAAACAAAGGCGACGACATATTAATTAAGGGGAGAGAATCTCAATAGCATGAGTACAAAGGTAGTTGGCAACTTGGCATTTCAGCAGGGTCTCTATCATCGTCCTTTCAATACCGACGCAGGAAGAGACCCCCACCATTAACGCGGGAGTGCAGACTGCAGCTACTGGATTGATGGATAAGCTGCCGATGGAATCCCCCAATTATTACATCGTCCAATGCGCGCTTGGAGAAAAATACTGCTGCATTATGCAACTTTGTTTTTTTTTCCTTTTTGGGTTTTGGATACTGTCTTTCTACCCACCGAGGACACGTTTTGTTTTAAAACACTCAGTGCGAAGGCAAGCACGCTGTTGCTTTTCCCTATCAACTTTGCCAGGCGTTATCTAGCCGACTGATGTGGCGCACGCATGGTTTAAAGAAAGCAGCTTTTGATGAACGCATTCAAATCCAAATAAATCCAAATGCTAAACTAGTAACATTCGTAAACTAGTAACTTTTCCAAATCCTAATAAATCCAAATCCAAATCGTCAGGGAGGAAGGCGCAGGGAAACCGCGTTCGTAAACTAGACGCTTCAACGCTAGGAAATTTCCTCTCCTCACGGAAACTAGATGATGATTAGTTTCCCGTTCCCCCCACGGGCACCATCCGATCCTCGGCCCCGGCCCACGCGTACGTCCACGATCTCACATGGCCCCACATCCTGCACCGATCGGTTTCCGTGCCTCCTAGCTTACATGGCTTCCACATCCGCCACCGGTCGGTTTCCGTGCCTCCTAGCTTACATGGCGATCGGAGTCGTGGCTATTTAAACGCGCCCTTCCCCTCGCAAGAAATTAAGCCACAGCGCAATTAAGAAGCCAAGTTCACTAGCCTACCACCGCCTCGACCTTAATCTCCCCTAATTAATCCCCCTCCATAATCCATGTCCGAGTCCGGCGCGGCGGCGAATTCTGCAACCATGGACGACCGCGAGCACCTGGAATACTTCCCAGCGAGGGCTTACTTGACGTTCATGGCCGGCGTCGACGACCACCACTTGCAGGCCGTAGTGCGCCTGGCCAGGGGCCTGCGCGAGGGCGGCTCGGCCTACCCTCTGGTGGTTGCCGTGCATTCCGACGTGGCGGAGGACCGCCGCCGCGCCCTCCGCTCCGAGGACTGCATCGTCCGTGAGGTCGAGCCGGTGGTGCACGCCACGGAGGACCAGTCCCAGTTCGCCATAGACTACTCCAAGTGCCTGCTGCAGTTGCCGGAGTACGACAAGGTGGCGTACTTGGACGCGGCCCGCACCAAGGTGCAAGAGAACATGGACGCGCTGCTCGAGCTGGAGAGCGGGCACATGTACGTCTGGCTGGACGACGTCGACCCGTTGTGCGACCACAAGGCGTGGCTGCGCAACCCCCCGTACAAGATCCCTTACCTGGAGGAGTCGCCGGCGCTGCCAGCAGCAGAGGCCGGCAACGTCATCGTGTTCGTGCACGAGCCCGGCAAGTCCAGCGGCGAGGCGCTCCTCAAGGCGCTCGGCGCCGCGGGCACCATCCCGTTCGCCGAGCTGTTGGTAAGCGATGGAGCCCATGCTGCCATGCACACGTACGTGCACGCGCTAGCATTTTTTGTTCGTGCAGATTTAGTTCAACCCACATGCGCTAGCATATAATAATCATGTCAGATTAGCTAATCCTTCCCCTTTGGAAACCTTTTCCTCGCAATCTTTTTCCTAGTGATAGGATGGGAGGAGATATCATTGTCTTGCTTATGCAAGGAAACAACGATCTATCAATATATAGTAACAGCATAATTAGGTAGCACTGCATGCATGTTTAACTATACTAGTACTAGCATCCTTTGTTTATTAATAGTAACATCTTCCCCTCGGACGGGTTAGAATCCTTTCGCTGGCTGACCAGTAAGCTCGAATTAATAATTTCATTTCAATTTGTCAGAAAATTGGACAGATTAGTACGCATATACCTATGCAAATACTTACTACAGGTGTTTCTTATCCACACGTGTGTGCAGGTTTCTGCTGATAATGCTACCAACGCTGAGACGGATGGTCCGCCGGTCGCAGCAGCCCGGGACAAGGTGGCGTTCGCGGCGCACGTGAGCCGCAACGTTCCTCTCGTGGGACTGGTTGCCGCCTGGTCGGCCATCGCAGGGCTCGCCGCCGGCACGGTCACCCCGGCGGTGGGCTTCGGGCTCTTCCTGCTGTTCCTCGGTGGCCTCTTCCTCATCATCCTCCCTATGACTGGAGCGTAGCTAAGCATGTCATAATGAGTAAACCAAAGATGACTAGATGAGATAAGTACGGACTGTTGTAGCTTCCATGGGAATCATTCCATGCGTGATCGGATTTCGTACTCGGTCCACTGTCTGCCTTTCAGCTGTGGTTTTTTAATAAAGTTCTCTCCGGTTTGTTAGAGTCATGTCTTCAATTATGCATGTACTGAGATCAAAATCATTCCAGTTTCCTTTAATTTGCGTTTGCCTTTGACCTCGGTGAATTTTGTCCGATTCAACCCAGAACAACTCTGGAGGAGATGTTGAGTAAATCAGATCAGCGTTCCTTCCTCGCAAAAGAGAAAAGGATCCAAAATTGAAAAGGAAACCCAAACTCGCTGTCCTGTCGCAAGTTATGCAGTAGAGGATCAGTCTATGGGTCTATTATTTTCAGCTTTTAACTTCTACTTTTGACTTTTGTTTACAGTAACTAGCTTTTAAACGGATTTTTTAACATACAGTCTATTAGTTAATTGTAGTACATACTGTACTGACTTAATTTATATCAGTAAAAATCAAACGTGAGTTTCTGTTACCCTGTAATCTCTCATACGAACAGTCCAAAAACCGCAAGCCGCAGCCAAAAGCCATAAGGCTCAGCCAGCTCAGCCAAAAAGAACAGACCCTGTGATGAGTGGCCTATTGAACCTTGCAAGGCTCAAAGCGGGTCAAGGAGAATGGGTGACAAGGATCTAACAGTGCAACTTTGCAAACGGAAAATTTCTCGCTTGTCCAAATATAAGTCAAAAAGGAAATTTTGTGCTTGTCCAAATATAAGTCAAAAACTAAGTGATAATGGTTTTATGAAATCTTTTAGGATGTTAATTGGTAAAAGGATTGTAGTTGGTTTAATATATTTCTCAAAATAACTCAATTAATCGTATTTTGCTAAGGCCCGCATCAAAATATGACGTGTGTAAAGCTAAAGCAACAGTAGTATTTATATCATTCGTGGGCGTTGCTAATTCGCATGGGGTAATCCCTTGTATAGACATTGAGGCGGATGGACACTAAGATGGAATAGGCCCGCTAATATGCCCAATGTATCCGCAACAATATGGCGAGAAGCTATTCCCGGAACAAAAGGAACAAAGCCTTCTACACCCCAAGCTATTTGAATTGTCAAAGTAAGAGCTTTATGTAAGAGTGGAAGTTCCAAAACGTGAATTAGGAATTTATCTGGTAAGAGATGATAATCTTTTCCCTGGTGATGGAAAATTGGTCCATCCGTTTTTATTAATTTGTAATTTCTTCCTCAACTAGTTAAGAAAATGAAAATTTAATTGTCTGTCCTTAGGGGGGTTGAACTGCGCAAGTTAATTAAAGCCCTGTTTGGTTCAGGGTTAAGAGGTGGACCAAAGGACGTTTAAACCGCCAAACATGCGTGGGTCACAAGAGTGTTAGGGCCTGTTTGGATCCCTTCATCTAAAGTTTAGTCACTAAAGTTTAGATCTAAAGTCTCCAAACAGATGGTCTAAAGTTAGATCTAAACTTTAGCTAACTCCTAAAAAACACTTTAGACCATTAGACCACAAAACTGAGCTAAAGTGGTCTAAAGTTTTGGTTTCTCCCGGCTCCCGCACGCAAAAGACGTTTTTGCCCCCGTGAAATATCTGTTCCTCCTGGCTCCCGCACGAAAAAACTTCGCGAAATCCATCGGGCGGCATCTTCCCCGCCCGGACTCCCGACGCCCCCGCCGAACCAGCGATCCCACTGCCGCCGGCCTTCGCACCGCCGCCCCCGCCGCGCATTCCACCACCGCCGACCATCCCACCGCCGCCCCCGCCGTGCATCCCACCACCACCGACGATTGAAGAAGCAGCGCCGCCGCGTCGAGGATTGAAGAAGCCGCGCCGCGCCGAGGATTGAAGAAGCAGCTCCGCTGTGCCCTTCCCTGCCTTCCTCTCATGGATCCCGTCGACGATGCGTCCATGCGCCCCCAAGATCCCCTCCCCTATGATTTCTTCTCCCAAATCGATCCCGTGCTCTCCAGTCAAGACGACATGTTCGGTGTTGACCTCAACTCATCGGCAGCTCTTGATTTCCCGCACATGGGGTCGTACCAAGAGATTCTTGAATCGGCGCCGGTTGAAGATGGAAGCAGTGGTGGCCGTGGACAGTTCAACGGCTCAAATATCCCAGGGGTACAAAGGTCCGTTTATTGAACTAGAACTAAACTTTAGTCCATGATCCAAACAGTCATGTGGTCTAAAGTTTAGTGGCTAAAGTTTAGTTGTGTAAAGTTTAGTCCTGAACTTTAGCCAACTAAACTTTAGACCTGAGAATCCAAACAGGGCCTTAATCGGATCGAACCAGCCTTTTAACCTATAACCCTAAATTAACTTAACTCAGAAAAACGTCAAATAAGTTAATCCACCAAAAAAAATCCCAACCATGTTTGTTTCTTCTTTTCTATTGCTCAAATCTAGACAAACAGTATTTTAGACTAACCAGGTTAGTTGCCGAACACAAAATTAGGATCAGCTAGCCGACTTAGATACCTGGGTTAAGGTTAGCTAAGGGCCTGTTTGGATGGACTAGGACTAGTTGTTAGCTAGGACTAGTTGTTAGCTGACTAGTAGTTAGCTGGCTTTAGCCCAATCCTGTTTGGATCCAAGGACTAATAAGTACTACTATCTCAGTACAAAGTCCGTTATACCCCTGAGCCTCTAGCGCACGCACGTTTTCCCTGCATTGGCGTGGGTATCGACATCTTTTTTCCATCCGGCTGGTCCTTTAGCCCTCATTAGCTAGTGTCGGACCCCAGATTATACCATCCGGCGTCCTCTGTGATTCCACCGCACTACTCCTTGGATCAGTAGATAGTGCTCACAGATTATAGTTCTGAATATCGAAGTACATATCTTGCGGAAGCGTAAATATAATAGTAAACTTACTCACGAGCCGATTGGGCCGAAATCAATGAAATGCAGCAGCGGAAACGAAGCACACAGGTGGGTCCTTCAGGACATGCCCACAGGCAGCCAACTGGAGGATCGCGACCTAGCCCTTGACATCTTCATCTTCTCTGCCAGCTTGTCCAATCTTGTTGCTGAGGCGAGGTGATTTGATTCCTGATTCTGTATTTTGTCGCAAAAGCGAGCGTGAGCACTCCGACCCCGTGCTGCGCGAGCCAATACACAGAATGCAAATAAATAGTATGCATGGCTTATCAAAGGAGAGGCTTGGGTTATTTTATTTGCCATAAAATGCGTTTAAGTAGCATTTCTGTTATTAATCATATTGTTGTTTTTGTAACCTAAAAACTCCTCACCGCGATTGACATCATTGACTTAATCCACCAAAGATTCACTCTCATTATTAGCTACTGTCTAAGACTCCCAACAGCGATTGCCATAATTGACTTAATCCACCGAAATTACACTTTCTTTATTGAGTGCTGTCTAAACTCCAAACAGCATGTGTCATCCTCTATTCAATCCACCGATCATATTCTTTCTGTAATGGTTGCTGTCTAAGACTCCAAACAACGAGTGACATCATTTAAATGATCCACCGACTACACACATTTTATATTGATTGCTGTCTAAAACTCCAAACAGCGTGTGACATTATTTAGATATTCCACCAAACATACTCTTTCCAAATTGATTGCTGTCTAATCTCCAAACAGCGAGTGTCATCACCTAATTAATCCACCGAACATTCTCATCAAGATTTTCTAACAATCCAATCCTTTTTATTATTGATTCAAATCCACCAAGAATATCATTGATCAAGCCTACGATTCAATATTATATATCCACCAAGAATATCATTGATCAATTCTACGATTCACCATTATATATCCACCAATAATATCATTGATTAATTCTACGATCCACTAGTATCCTCCCACCAAGTAAATCACTAATCAAGAACTATAATCCAATACTTGTATTAATCCTCGAAGTTCCCGAAAATTCAATTAGATCATCTATTTAGCCTATCTATTCAGCTAGACTCCACCAATTTATTTCTCCCAGAACCCACACTATCATTTCCTATTTATGATTGACATGAATCCACCAATACCTTTATGTGTACACTACAAACATCTATTTCCTTTACTCATGACCCTGCTTATTCTTTCCATATTTTATTTTGTAGGAATAGAAATGCCACTATTTGAAATACAATACATAAAATTTCCTGAGATCTAGCAGCTTTGGAACAAAACATAATGTTCAAGGAATATTAACATGATTTTCCATACATATGGCATCACACCATTTGACATCTTTCAGCGTTATAGCCGCTTAACTTACCACTGGGACGACACCCAGGACAACTCAAATCAGGGCTTTCCGCTGCCCTCCACTTTTCCATTCCCACCCACAAAGTTTTTGAAATAGAACTATATCTGGTTAAGTTCCCATGTCCGCCCTTGACCGTGGGCACGGCTATTCGAATAGTTTTGACTCTGCAGAGTTTGTACACTTTCACCACAAGAGACAATCAACTCGTTGCCCCACACGATTCCTTAGTCATGTGGTTGAGCAGACCATCACAGTGACTTTTCAAAGTATCTAGTCCCCTTTGTCATATCACCTTATGGGAAACTGCCCACTTGCGGTGGGTCCCATCTATGCACGGGATGTTCACCACGGATACTAGCGAAGACACAGGCTCCACTCCCCGCAACGCTAGCACGACTGGAAAACTTCACCCTTCTCTCGGTGTCCCTTTAGGCCTCCCCTTGCCCTTGCGTATCCACTTCCATCCACTACCAGTGAGATGAGTCCAGGGGTTTCGATAAATTTACTTAGCCAAGTTGTACTTTACAGACTTGTGATTGTACTGTTTTACACAGGAGGTCATGACAAGATTCAGTCCTTAGGGTTATCTGGGCGGTTCTACCACAAACCACACTCTCGTGCACCCCTGCACCACACCCCCGAACCATCCGCCCAGACAAACAAGCAATTTGAGGTTTTTGGGGGAAAATAACCATATCCAACATACACCAGTCATTACCACCATGACTGCCCGACCAACTTTTCTCATGATTAAAAGTGATGCTTGGGCGCTCTCGCGCCCATGAGTATCTAAGCAATACTAAGCATGACATATAATTACGGACTTATTTTAGAAAGGTTACTATTATAATTTTGCTAGGGCAACAAGGTTCTCATGTTCAAATATTCCAAAGGATGGGCAATATTAATCAAGTTAGATAATAGGCATTTAACTAAAATTCTAAATTAAACATGTATTTGCATATAAATTAACAGCATGCAATTTGATAATTTAACACAAAATAATTTGCAGAAAATGTAGGTTCAACATGATCAAAGTATTGACTCACCTTGCGCGGTTTACCGCGGTCTTGAGCTCACTCAACGCTTCCTCATTCAAAGGTCCTAAGCTTCTTGCTCTTTATCTTCACCTCAATCTTGGCCTCGCTTGATCCACTGAATCTTCACGCTTCCAATTTCTAATTACGTGCTAAGCAGCTGAATCCAAATAAATGCAAATAACTCAAAAGACCCAAATAACTCCAAGTAAACTCAATTAGATTTTATTATGAGTTAATGGGTGATTCGGGTGGTTTGAGGCAAGGTTGGTGGTAGGATACGAGGACTCGATCTTTTTATTAATAATCCTTTTTATTATTTTTGTATTTATCAAGGAAGTTCCATGATTTGGGTTAGACTTATAGACTGGTGTAAGAATTTAAGGTATTAACTTTTCTTTAGGGTATGTATTCCTTGCAACTTGAGTTATGATATTTTATGGGGTTTTACTTACTAATTATTAGAAGTATCCTCCTAATGGTTAATTTAATAATTCATTGAAACATGTGAGTATTTAATTGTCTCAGTGATGTTTAATAAATTTGTATTATATTCTTATTTACTACCACTTTTCCTAAATATGAATTTTGTTCCCAATGGTTACGACATATTGTTTAATTAATTTTATGAAGTTGTTTGATTTGTCATTTAATTAAAGTTACCTCTAAGATTTATTTTATGGCTATATGTTAAATGTTATGACATATATCTAGTTATAATTTAAAGGAAACCTTTAATTTAAAGTCTTGCTTTTATAGACAAACCTAATACCTAATTTATTCCCTTGACTTCAACTTGTATGTATTATTATCATTTTTATTATTGTTATTGTCGTTACTAAGTTAAGATTACCATTTAAGACTTCACGATTAGTAGTATACTAACAATAGTGCCTATATCTTTAATGAGGTCTATGGTAGATACAAAACCCTCACTAATATCTAAATCTACAAGGGTATACTTTTGGCAATTTTACATGCCACTTAGCATAGGTGCCAGTATCCGAATTGAAGATGGACATTAATGGTATACTAATTATTTTCTAGGTCTACTCAAGCATATGCCAGGAGACTTTAATTTAAATCTCAATAGCTAAACATTAGTGAGCCAGTACTTACTTAATTTTTCATATGCCTTTAATTTTACATTTTGATGTATAGGTAAATTTTACTTGAATTCTAAATAAATTTTATTAACTTTCTTACTTTATTTTCTAACTGTTTCTTAACTGGAGTGTGTTAAAAATAAATACACAAAAATATGGGCAGAGGGGATTCGAAACTGTGACCTATGTATTCAGTGCTCCAAAGTTGCTCGGCTGACCAACTGGGCAGCTGCCCATTGTGACTTAAGTGGGGACGTCATTTTTCAAGTGATGAGAGGCCACTGGGCTAAGACAGAGGGGCAGTCGGCCGAAACAGAGGAGGTGGGGGGGGGGGGCGCACGGCCGGCGGCGGGAGCTCCGGCGAGGGAAGGCCAGAGGGGCGGGGTAGGTCGGCAAAATGGGCTCTTGGGGAGTCGTGGAAGCCGGTGGAGGAGGCAGTGCAGCTCGGGACAGCGCAGATCGGCGGGGGCGGCTACTCGGGCGGCGGCGGTGAGGTGGGGAACGGGGACGGCGGCGTCGGGAGGAGAAAGGGGAAAATCAAGGCGCGCGCGAGCACCAGGGGGGTGTGGGGATTCTTACCACGCGGTGGTCCGGGAAAGGGGGGCTTTGAGGCGAGCCGGCGGCGTGAGGCCCATGTCGGCGCGGGCGGTCTTGCGACGCCGGCGAGTTGGGACCAGTGGGAAGGCTTGGCGGCGATTGTGGAGGGTTGGCGATGTCTTGAGGGTGCTCCAACCGAGAGGAATCGAGTCGGGAAGCAGGGAGCCAGAAATGGGGTGGTGGCGGTGGCTTTCGGCCGGCGGTGAGGAAGAAGCCGATTCCGGCGAGCTCGGCGCACGATTTTCCAATTAAACCTACTGGGAAGTAGCTGGGGCTTAGGGGCACGAAGGAATGTGCTCGAATTTTGGAGGGGCTCGCCGGAGACGCGACACTGCGAGGAGGCGATGGAGGCCGATGTTTTCGGGCTTGCGCGGGAGAACACAGAGAAGGGAGGGAAGGAGGCGGCTCGGGTCTTATAGCGAGTGCACACGCGGGAAAAAGGGCGAAGCCGAGGCGTGGGCAGCGGCGTGGCCGGACGGCGCGACGGGACGGCGAGGCAGGCGCACGGCGGAATGGGCTGCGACGTGCGCGCTGACGGGAGTGGATACGGAGTGACGAGCGCACAGTGGTGGGAGGAGACGGGAGCAGGCGCACGGCGGTGTGGGCGGCGATGTGGGTGACGGAGGGCTGGGGCCGGGTGACGCGAGGGGGAGGACGGGGAGAGGAAGGCTGGTGACGGAGCGGTGACCACCGAACAGGAAAAAGGGATCGGGGAAAGAAGAAAGAAAAAGGGAAGAGAGGTCGGGCCCGGCTGCAGAGGAAGGACGGGAGGGAAAGAAAGAAACCGGGGAGGAAAAGGGGGCCTGCGGGCAGAGAAAAATCGGGAGAGAGGGAGGAAAAAGATAAAGGGGAAAGAATTTTTAAGCACAAATTTGGGATTTGAACTTTGCACCTAAATTTCTATTTCATGTTTAAGATCATTGATTTCAATTTAATTCAAATCTTGTTTCAAATATCTAGGTATAAAATCTAAGACTTCTCTATTTTACATTTTATTTAGTTTGATTTTCTAGATTTTGGTTCTTAGCATTTTTAACTCACATTTAAACTAAATTGTATCTTTTATCATCACAGTTCTTCGTTGCATTTGAGAATTATTTCCATTTATTATTTATCTAATTATTATTTGCACTGGGGGAATTATTCTTGATTAGTAATTTGCATACCACAAAACTCAAGAAATTTCAATTAACTGCTCAAAAGGAATTTTTAACACCAGCAAAATGCAAGAAAAGTTTTAAAAGTTCCATATTTTCGAATACCTGAATTTTGGGATGTTACAGCTAGGTTTGGCCAACTAGTTGGTTAACAACTAGTTGGGGCTTTGGCTAAACTTTAGCCCACTCATTAGCCCTCCTGTCTGGATCCACAAGGACTAAAAATTAGCAACTAGTTGTTAGCCTATAGGATCCAAACAGACCCTAACTTAACCTAGCTATTTATACTCGGAAGAAATGGAGCCTAAACCTAGATAAGCGCTCGATTTGCAACTTACTGCCTGCTCTTACAGTTTACCGCTAACCACGCTACTTGAGAATGTATTTTATTTTAGAAAAATTGAGCATAAAAAGCACGGGCTACGGCGACTTCCGGAAGCTCAGCGCTGTGCGGCTTGCCAACGCCCTGCGCGAGGCGCGCGCGGCCTACCCGCCGGTCGTCGCCGTGCTGCCCGATGTTCCGGAGGACCTTCGGCGCCGCCATGCCTGCGAGGTGTACCCGCCCAAGGACTATGAAAGCGACGACTTCAACTACCACTCCAAGCGCTGCTGCATCTTTTAGGTACGTACGACGTGACAATTATTGTACGTTCCACTCGTGATTAAATTGGTTGTCCCTGATAGATTTCCTGATAGTTCGCGGAGTACGAGAGGGTGGTGTGGTGTGCCAGGACGCGGCCCGCATCCTGGCGCTCAACAACATGGACGACCTTTTCGAGATGGACAAGGGCTGCATATGTAAGCTTGGATGGAGTACTCCGCCGGCGGCAAGGTGTAGTACCCTGAAAATAGAAAGGATAGTAGCATTTTAAAAATCTCTCTATCTCTCTCTCATAACTCTCTCTGTCTTTCTCTAGTCTATACCAATCTATTTTTCTCTCTCCCCATATGCCTCTCTCTCTCCCATCTCTCTATCAATCTCTCTTCCCCTTTCTTAGGCAGCACAGAGCCGATGGCGCGACGGCCGAGACGGTGCGCGGGCTGGAGGTGGTGCCCGCTGCAGGCGCACGATGTCAAGTCACATGCAGGCGGTGACGCGGACGTGGCCAAGGCAGCGTGGCCAGGCAGAGGTGCGGCTCGGCAACGGTGCAAGCGCGACGAGGCAGCGTAGCGCGTATAGGTGACTGGGCAGTTACAGGCCGAAGGCAACGCGGAGGTGCAAAGCACGGTGGAGAGGCGCAGGTGGCCGAGAGACCAGGCGGCCGACACGGGAGTGCGGTGCTTGGGCGTGAGGCGTGGGTGGCGGCGCTTGGCTGTGAGGCACCGACGGCGATGCATGGCCGAGATGGCTCGGCCGAGCAGCAGGCCAGGCGTGTTGTGCGGTTGGGTGGCGGTGCGAGGCTGGACAGCAGCGTGCAGCTGCGTACAACGACCAACGGCGGTGGTGGCCGGCTGTTGCACAATAGCCAGTGCAGTTCGGCTAAGCATTGGCACGACTGAATCGCAATTCGTGTGCATGTTTTTTAGCGTGAACGGGAGTTCATGATTCGCTAGGCCGATTGGGTCGTTTGGTCAGCCGAACGGCGATTCGCTTGGCGAAGGCTTAGTGAATGCAAATCCTCCTAGCCGAATGCACTTTCATCTTAGTTTCCACAAGTACATCTTAGTTTTGACCTGATCCGTCTCCATCCACAACCAGCTTCAACTACGTTCAGCTCAAACCACGTTTGACTTCGACCACAACCAGCTCAGACCACGATAGGCTTCAACCATGTTCAGCTCAGACCACGTTCGACTTCGACCATGACTAGTTCAGACCATGATAGGATTCGACCACGTTCAACTCAGACCACGTTTGACTTCGACCATGACTAGCTCAGACCATGACAGCCTTTGACCATGTCTGGCTTGGACCATGACAGGCTTCGACCACATCCAGCCTCGACCACGTTCGACCACAACCACGTCAGTTTGACTATGACATTTCGACTACATATGACTTCGACCACGGCAATCCGACCACGGTAAGTTAATCACAACAAACGACCTTACTTGGTTGATGATCGTAAGCTACATAAAATCGATCGTAAGCTATAGGAAACCGGTCGTAAGCTACAGAAAACCAGTCGTAAGCTACAGGGAACCAGTCGACGGTTGTAAGATCATCTGCTACAGGTAGTTGTTCATGGTGGTAGCTACAATACCTTTTCATGGTTGTAGATTTTCATGGTCGAGTCTCAATGGTCATAAACTCTGTTATCGATGGTTGTAGACTTTACTGATTAGTAGTCATAAACCTTACTGGTCGGTAGCTGTACATTTTTCTAGCCGGTGATATTAGACTTTGGGAGTGGTACTTGTAGAGTTTGTGGTTTACTGTCGTTGTCTTGGGTTGTTCGGTCAGTTGTCGTAGACCATGCGCTCGGATTTGAAACCTTTACGATCGGTTGCCATAAGCTTCACGATCAATACTCGGAGACTTCATCGTCAGTACATGTACTTTACTTCTTATCTGCGAGTACCTCGAGTACTCATGTTAGGCCAGTGGGTTGACTAGTTAGTGCATGGTGATCAGGTGGTTGTGATGTTCGGTAGTCAGAAGGGCTCGGTACACGATGGTCGATGAGCAATAGTTGTGGGTGTTGCGATTAGTTGTCTGCGATGTGTGGTATGAGATTGGTACTTGGTTGTCGGTACTCGTTGGTTCTCTGATCAGTTGCGATGCTATTATTCCTAAGTATTTTGTGTGGAGCAATGCTAATTCCTGAGTACTTGTGGTTTTCAAGCACTTATTGAGCTAGCAGTCATAATGTGTTGTCTGAGGCTGAGTTTTGGAAAGCAATGGTTTTAGTGGTCGTAATCGGTAGTGTGAGAGTGATTTCTGGATAATGATGTGGCACATGGTCTTGGTTGACTTGGTTGAGGACTTTGGATGGTTGAACGTGTGTTTTGAGTGTGTGTGTGTGTGTGTGTTGATGATAATCAAGTTTTGAAGAATTTATGCTGGGAAAATATTTTTTGGTCTTTGCATGTACATGTAAGCTTAGAGACGATCACGATCGGTGACGAGGAGGACCGGGGCTAGAATAGGGAGATCTGAGGTCCAGACGGTTGAGGATGTCATGCGAGGTGGTCGGGCTAATGCTGGAGCACGTGGAGATCAATGATGGTGGTTTAAGACGGAGCTACGGGAGTTGCGATCCTGGAGGCTTCGTCGCATGTTGAGTTAAGGGTTATGGGTGGAGCCTATAACTTGAAAGAGATAGAGTTTCAATAAAACCCGTATTAGGAAAGGGTTTCAGATCTCTTGATTTGAGGAAGAGATAAGATTTTGTATTCGTGTTTGAGTTGAACACAGTTTAGGATAGTAGCATATAAAAGTAGAGGTAGGCTAAGGTTTTTAGCTGTGATCTTGAGAGAAGCTTTTGGCGTGGCGTTTGGTGTGCTAGGGTTTTTAAATGTGCTTGCGAGGGCACTTTGTAACTCCAAAAATATTCAACAATACAGAAGGTCTTGAATCAATCTAGTTCAGGAATTCCGGTGTTGCTGTCTTGGTGAGGCATACGACTGCGAGCGGAGCACTGCTACGAGTACATGTTCGAGTGGTCATATTCATCGTCGACGAGGCAATCATTTACCTCTCTTTGACTACGTCGTACGATCATACATCAATTAAAAAATTACCTGGGCTACTAGGAATAAAATGAGCTAAATTATAGGATTTATATCCCAGACTAAACTGAAATTATCTGGGCTATACACTAATAATTTTCTCACGTCTCAAACTAAAGCCTATGCTGTCATGGGCCCAGATCTGCCCTGGTTGTAAAGCTCTGTCATTGTTTGCGCACTATTTAAGATGCTGATCGCAGTCATCTGAGGAATCAACGTCAAATCCATCTTGTCGAACAAATCTCAATTACGTAGCCGGGTCAAAGTTTTTAATTCGAGTTGAAACCCCCCAGATTTGAGTTCCTATCCAAGCCGAAAGTTTCAAATCCTTTCCCTTTTCAATTGAAAGTTTCATTTTTATACTGTGAATTTTATAATTTTCCATTCGAAAGTTTCTCCACTTCATGTTCTTGACATCTAGTTGAAAGTTTCCCCAGTCAAAAGTTTTGAGTTCTCAGTTGTAACTTGAAAATTTCTGACATCCAGTTAAAACTTCTCCAATCGAAGGTTTGAATTCCTAGCCTGAAGTACATCCAATTGTAAATCTATGAATTTCAGGTAAAACTTTCTCCACTTGGAATTCTTTGAATTTCAGTTGAAAGCTTCCTCAATTGAAAGTTTGAAATAGCAGTGAAAAATTTGAATGTGTCAAGTGGAAACACGCTCAGGAAGCAACCCGCATGGATTGATCAGGGAGCAGCGAACGGAATCGAAAAGGAAAGCGAGAAAGACGTCTCTAAAAGGCCGGCCAAACATAAGTCGTCAAAGAAATATACCAGCAGCACGTTGCTCCTTCGGATCCTCTATTCGCGATTATGCAAATAAACCCTGGAATTTTCCATTGTTAGAGAACAGTACTTTTAGTTTATAACCGAAGAGCTTCAAATGTTTCTCTCACTCATACCAAATATGTGAATTGTGATCTTTGTATACCATTGTGTTCTAGACGATGAGATCAACAAAACGAGTCTAATATTAGACATGTTCGGAAGTCATCCTCGAAGAAAGTTAGGGTCTGTTTAGAACACGGGAATGAAAAACACAGGAAAGTCATAAGAACACAATGGCAAAATAGAGGATTGAAAAACATAAGAAAAATATAAAAAGAGGCGTTTGAAACGCAGGAACTAAAAGTATAAACAATACCTTAAGAAACTTTAGAAATCATTCATGTGAGAGAGGGAAAGAGAGCAAGAGGAAGATTGCATTGGAACTTTCAAAAGAAAAAGTTTCCATAAACTCCCACCTCTTTGTTTCCTCTAAAACCGTACGAAAATGTAACTTTTCAAAGAAAAGAAATGAGATAAATCATCCATCCAAACACCCCAAAAGTCAAACTTTCCTTTGGAATGCAATTCCTCTACTTTTCCTTTGCTTTTACTTTGAACCAAACAGGCCCTTACTGCGTTGGTATAGCTGTCATGCAGACAACTTTACAAAAAAGATCCTAGCTTGATGTTTTCAATTACAAAATTTCATACCCCGGGTTTCAAAATATCCCAAATCTCTCGGACCAAATATCCGAGTTATAGTTTGACCGTGCCATTAAGTTATGCTGGGTGAGATCGACAAAATGAATGCAACAGATCGTAGGTGGATGTGGATATACATGTTGTTCTTGCTGTATTCCACGTTTATGGTTAGAACTACTAGGGTCTCTAGTCCCATTTGCTTTCATAGCTCTCATCACTCGTGAGAGTGTCGGTCCAACGTTTACCCTTGCGCAGTCCAGCAGGGTGCGCATCAAAAGACTCTTATCAAAAGGCCTTTGCACGTGTTAGAGTTAGTAATCTTGTTTAATTGTATTCGAGTTGGTTTGTCATTGTCGTAGTCGTGTACGAGTTTGTTTCAGCGTACGAGTCAGTTTTTAAGTCCGTGTTATAGTTGTCTCTATGTGGTAGTCGTTGTGTTGAGTATAAAAAGCAGAACCATGTAACGAGAGAAGGACAGGAAGCGATCAGGGTGATCGAAACGAGAGGGAGAGAAATAAAGAAAGCGGGGGTGCTTTGGCTCCTAGACGTGAAACAAATTACGACCACAGCGAGCGGAGGTGTCCGCAGTAGCAGAAGACGTGGTCATAAACGAGTTACGATTATGGTTGTAGAGCAGAAGACATGGTCGTAAGCTTTACAACCACGACAATCGAGCCTTCAGCATGGTCGTAATCGAGTTACGACTACGGTGATCGAGTGGTCGAAGGAGCGGTTACGAGAACGCGCAGTTTAGCGTGAGCGTGGTCATAACTCTCATCAGCTGAAGTTACGAGTACGTGGTCATAATACGAAGGCGTGGTTAGAGCGGTCGGAGCAAACAAGAAGCGGCGTAGTACGAAGGCGTGGTCGGAGCAGTTGGAGCAAACAAGAAGTGGTCGTAACAACTTTGAGTGTGGTCATAACGACTACTGAGTGATCATAAACCATAACAAGTGATATCAGAGCCTGTTGATTTCAGTTATTTCTGAAAATTATGGGTGATAAGGCAAAGGTCCGGGGTGGGCTAATCTCCCTCTAGTACCCTCTACTGACGACCGATAATTACCTGGTGTGGGCAATGAAAATGAAGGCGAACATGCGCGCCCGGGGAGTTTAGGGTGCAGTTGATCCGAAGGGGAAGGATAAGGAGGTAGACGATAAGGTGGATTAGGTGGCTTTGGCCATCATCTACCAGGCGATGCTAGATGCGATGTTACATCAGTTCATCAGCAAGGAGATGGCACGGGAGGCGTGGGAGACGCTGCAGATAATGCACGAGAGCGTTGATCGTGTGAAGGAGGTGCAGCTCCAGAATTTGTGGAGCGAGTTCGAGAATCTCAAGATGGAAGAAACCCAGTCAGTGGACGAGTTCACCGGCAAGCCGACTTCATTGTATAATCAGATTAACTCTCTTAGCGACAAGATGGAGGAATTTGTGGCGGTGAAGAAGTACCTGCGTGTGCTTCCGGAGAAGTACATTCATGTTGTCACCACACTTATGTACTTTTCCGATCTGGACAAGAAGAGATCATCGGTTCCCTCAAGGCGCATGAAGAGTTACTAAAGGAGTTTTAGTTACGTAACGAGCAGGGATCCCAGACTCACAATGAGCATGCATTGCTAGTAAAGGGAGATCCAAGAAACAGTCGTGACTCATCAAACCACCGCGAGAGGTGGCATAGTCGAGGTGGCCAGAGCGACAGAGGTGGCCGTGGAGACAAGGTTGGGCCAGGCAGTGGTGACAGATCCCGTGATAAGTCACATGTCAAGTGTTTTGAATATGACGATTATGAGCATTACGCGTTAGGATGCCATAGCCATATAAAGTGTTTCAACTGTAACGAGTATGTGTACTATGCTTCGAAATATTGAAGCAAGAAGAAGGACAGGGGGTGAACCACGCCCAAGACGAAAAAGAATATGAACAACCGGGACTACTTCTCTCCTTATATGTTGAAAAGGCGCTGATCATGGTGATATTGAATGAGGAGAACGTAGTTCCAAAACTACGCATGAAGCAAGGTAGCCACAATCACACGGATAAGTGGTACTTGGACAATGGAGCAACAAACCACATGACGGGAGATCACTCTATGTTTCATGAGCTCGATGAGAAGGTTTGGGACAAGGTCAAGTTTGACGATGGTTCACGGTGGAGATAAGAGGCAAATGGACAATGCTGTTGCAATACAAGAATGGAGATAAGAAGTTGTTGACAGGGCTTTACTTTATTCCAAGTCTATGCAACAACATATTTAGTCTCGTGCAGATAACAGAAAGAGGGTGTAGGGTGGTACTGCAGGATGAGTTTTTGCGTGTGTATAACAAGAACAAAGATCTGTTGATGAAAGTAAAGAGATCTTCAAATCGGTTGTACAAAGTTTCTTTGAAAACTTGTAAACTGGTTTGTGTGAAGAGAGGCACGGATGGACGAGGTGCAAAGGCAGCAGGAGGCAAGCATGGCGCACATGCAGGTTCGGCACCCCATCCTTATGCAGACGATGCTGAAGGAGATGGGTCGGGCAGGAGACAACAGGCGGACGTGCGTCCCATGCGCACGACCCATATGAAGTAGACGCTGCAGGCGACAGCTTAGGTGAACACACACATGCAGGTGCGCATAAAGGGAGCAGCGGCTCCAAAGCGCATATAGTTTGCGGAGGTGATGCGAGTGTCACTCCAACAAAAATGGTGTATGCGGGAGGCATGTAAAAAAGATGCACAAGGTCCAAAAGGAAGACTTAGAGTACAGATTGGTACAACCTTTTGTGATTTTGTAGATGGAACACAGGAAGTGTTAGAGACAGAAGTTAGGGGTGGTGTAGCCTCAGCTGAGATGTATGCTGAAAAGTGGACAAACTTGGTCAAAGAGAGGGAAGCGGGAGGCTCAGGTAACGGCAAAGCCAAGGTGGCTGTGAGAGCAGGTACTCTAGCCTAGGTAGGCATACAAGGATGGACGGGATCAGTCCAGGTGCGAGGCGTGGCAAGCGTCGGATTGTGCAAGGCTTAGGAAGGTACGGTGCACAGAAGTGCAGGTAGAAGAAAGAAGCAGAAGCAAGAGAGAAAATCGGTGTGATCAAAATGGAGAAACAAGATTAATGAGACGATTGTTAGAGTTAGTAATCTTATTTAGTCATATTCGAGTCGGTTTATCATGGTCATAGCCGTGTACGAGTTTGTTTCATCATAGGAGTTTGTTTTCGAGTCCGTGTCGTAGTTGTCTTCGTGTGATAGTCGTTGTGTTGGGGATAAAAGACAGAGCCATGTAACGAGAGAAGGACAGGAAGCGATCAAGATGATTGAAACAAGAGGAAGAGAAATAAAGAAAGCGGAGTGTTTTGGCTCCTAGAAAAATATCGAGTTCGTCGTTTTCACAGACGTGAAATAAGTTACGACCACGGCAAGTGGAGGTGTCTACAGGAGTAGAAGACGTGGTCATAAACAAGTTACGACCACAGTCATGGAATAGAAAACGTGGTCGTAAGCTTTACGACCATGGCGATTGAGCCTTCAGCGTGGTCGTAATAGAGTTACGACTACGGTGATCGAGTGGTCAAAGGAGCGGTTATGAGAACGCGTAGCATAGCGTGAACGTGGTCGTAACTCTTATCAGCTGAAATTACGAGTACGTGATCGGAGTACGAAGGTGTGGTCAGAGCAGTCGGAGCAAACAAGAAGTAGTCATAACGACTTTAAGAGCAAGTATAATAAGAGGCTGTTAGTAGGCTGTATGCTGAGGTGGAGGAGAGAGAGGAGGAGAGAGAAGAGAGGTGGGCTGTAAGTTTATAGCCAGCTGAAGCACAAGAACCAAGAAACTTTGTGAGAGAAATGGGTGGGTCATACAGCCTTCAGCTGGCTGTAAACTACTATATGAATAGACTGATAAGTGGGCTGCAAATGTTCATACAGCCAGCTAAAAGCTGTATTATTAGTTTTGCTCTAAGTATGATCCTAATAATTGCTGAGTGGTCGTAACCCGCAACAGCTCGAGAATTGAGCATAGCTCAATTGGCTACAAGCGTGTGGACGCTCGAGTCCACCCATGTTCCAATTTCACTCAACGCGGACGTGCTCACCTGAATAAAAAATGGAATATACACATATGCTTGTTAAGTGAGATAGTACGTACCCGTACTCTGAAAACAGTTCAAGCATCCGATTAATTTTCTAACGTGTAAGAGACGCATATACGTATGTGTACGTGTGGTGTGTGGATTGTGTGCAGGTCTGTCATGTATCTCTAAACAAGCAACAGATCGTAGGTGGATATGGATATACAGGTTGTTCTCGCTTTATTCTAGTTTACATTAGAACTACTGGGGTCCCCAATCCCATTCGCTCCCGAAGCTTTCGTCACTCGTGACGGTGTCAGTCCAGCATTTACACTTGCGCCGTCCGAACAAGGCTTTGCACTTGCGGGGTGCGCATCAAATGGCTCTTAGGGCGTCCGCAATGGTAATAGCTAGTACTAGCTATATAGTCAACTGACGTGGAGGTGAAAGACAAAAGTAAAGACTATTTTATACTGTTGGACCCACATGCTCCTCTCTCATGTTCTTGGACTACGTGAAATAGATCAGCTATTTGCTCGTCGCTAGTGACTACTCTCTCTCCTACTTTTTCCTTACCACATCAGATTTAACTAACTAAATAGCCAGCTGTTGGAGCCTTTGCGTGTAGTACCAAACAACAACTCGTAAGTCGAAAGCCGAAACAAAACTCCTACTTAAAACTCATCTCTCCTACGATTGGTTTGAGGTTCGAACAAGGCTTTACAGTTCACTAAGCAGCTCGTCTCCCTAGATCAACCAACCAATCAAAGCTTAAGCTGCTGCATATACAGATAATACTCTCCTCGATCGTCACGGGAAGCAAGGTAACCATTACTAATTCCAGTCATTACTCAATCAAAGCTCTGTTTTGTTTCCGTCTTCTTGGGCCCTCACCTCGCTCGACGGTCCGCCTCCCCCCCCCCACCACCCCTCTTTCCCGCCAGCCTGCCACTGCCTCTCCACCATCGCTGCCGTTGCCAATCCTGCCCACCGTACAGTACCCTGATCTGTCGCCGTCCGCGGGCCAATTCGACCTCTGCATGCTCTACGGCTCCCACCGGCGAAGGGCGGCGCGCTCGGTTTTGTGCGCTGTTGGCTCTCTGTCCTTGCACTGCACCTTGCGTTTTTTTTGCTTCCGTCTTGTCGTCTTGTCTGGGGAGTGGACGGGACGGGAGCTAGCTAGATCTCTTTGGTGGATGCCCGTGTTAGAATTGATCTCAGGGGATCTGGCCCAACGGCCAAATCCCCTCCCCCCTTAATCGCGCCCTGATCGGGGGCGTCCAGCACTAATGCTGGTGGGCCTCTGTCGCATGCACTATATTAAAGAGGTGGAGGCCGGGGCGGCACACATCACGAGGTTGACCGTGCCGCCGCCAGCTCCACCAAAACCCTAACCGATCGTGGGGAAGCGCTCCAGCGACGGAAAGCTCCACCGGCTCCTCTGCCTCTCCAGATCGCCGCCGCCAGAAGCCGCCGCCTCTCTTCATCGACCGTCGCCGATGGCCACCTCTACTTCTTCCACGACCGACGGTTAGTCCCCTCTCCCCTCTCGGTAGAACACCAAGAACAAGAACCCTAGTCTAGAGAAAAGGAACGAATAGACCCCGCTAGATCTAACCTAGGAGATCCACGGGAGTAACAATAGTATCAGAGCCTCTTAGGTGTAGATCTAGACGGGGAAAGACGAACGGCCGCCGTCGGTTAACCGATGTGCGGAAAGAAAAGAAAAGAGACCCCAACCCTAGAAAAACGGCAAAAGAAAGAAAGGAGAGAAAAGGGGGGACTCACGGTCGCGTCGCCGCTTGGGTCGCCGTGCGCGCGCGCCGCCGGGGCCGCTCCGATTGGGGTCGCCGCCCGCGCGGGCGCCGCCGCGCGCTGCTGCTTGGGGCCGCCGCTCGGGGCCGGGGCAGCCGCGCCTCTCCCGCGCGCATGCGCCGCCGTGGGTGCTCCGCCGGGGCAGCCGTCGCCATGCGCAGCGCCGCCATCGCTGGGGGCCGATGGGGCCGCCGCCTCGCGGGCGCTGCGTGCCGCCGTCGCCCGTCCGTAGTTTTCGGGAGGAGGCAGGCGGGTTTGGGGCTAGGGTTAGGTTTTTCGGGGTTTCAATCCCCGTCGCGCGCACGGTCGGCCGTCCGATCAGATCGGACGGCTGAGGACCTTTGGGTCACTTTTGACCCAGGCGGGGAGGCGCTTTCGCGGCCCAGGCCCAGGTTGCGGCCTGGGCGCGGGGAGCGCGCACGCACGCGCGTGAGGCGCACGACAGAGGCAGGCCGGGGCGCGGGCGAGGCGCAGCGCGCGTGCTCGCCTGGGCCGTGGCGCGCGTGGACGAGTGGGCTGTGGCCGCGCGGGGCAGGCCGGCAGGCCGGTAGGCCGTGGGCCAAAGGAGCGCGCGTGAGGCGCGACGGCTGAGCGGGCCGACGTGGGCCACGGCCGCGCGGGAAGGGCCGAAATGGCCGAATGCACAGTAAAATCCCGAATTGTGATGTTTAATGTTTTTCAGAAGCTTTTTTGAGTGTATTTGAATGAAAATTGAACCAAAATTTCTGGAAATTTTTGCACCAACGTGTTAATTTTTCCAGAGATTGTTGTTTACAGTATAATGCTTCTGAACATTGAATTATTTTTGAATAATTACAGTTTCCGCTGCAAAAGTTAATATTGATTGTTTTTCATTATTAAATTCGAACCAACGGGGGAATTTAATTTTGGAAAAATAGATTGAAATTCCCAGAGATTTATGATACTGTTATTTACTGACCAACGTTGTTAATATCAGTATTATAAATTTTTAATGTTGATTTCATGCATTATTTCTATTTCTGCCCAACGGTGATGTAGATTTAATGTATGATAGAATTGTTTTTTTTAAATTGTATGTCGTATTTTTGACCAACGTTGGAAATAAGGCATATAATTTGATGTTATGTTCTCACTGTATTTGAAATATTTTTTTCAGGAGGATACAACTTAATGAGTTGTATTAGAGAAATCCCCACTCTCAAAGGTGATAATTATGGAGAGTGGAAGAAAAAGTTAGACTTAGCTTTTATCTTGGCTGAGGTGGACTGGGTCCTCGCTACAGCACGTCCCACTGAGCCTCTGGCGCCAGTGAGGGAACAGAATGAGGATGACACTGCATGGCAGAACAGACAGAGGGATCATGCTCCCCTACAGATGTCTTATGATCTTGATCATAAGAAATGGACCACAGCCAACAAGAAATGTATGGCTGTGATAAAGAACACAATTGAGCCTGCTATTCTGGGCTCAATTGCAGAGTGTGACACTGTCACTGAATACCTTGATAAAATAAAGAGTCAGTTCACTGGCTCTTCAAAGACTTATGCTACACAGCTGATTAAGCAGCTGGTAACAGAGAGGTATTCTGGCGGTGGCAATGGCATAAGAGAGCACATTCTTAGAATGAGCAACTTGGCATCTAAACTGAAACCGATGGATTTGGCTCTCAAGGATGAGTTCCTTATTCATTTGGTTTTTGCTTCTTTGCCAAAAGAGTTTGACACCTTTGTTGTCAACTATAATATGCAGCCCGAGAAATGGGACATGGAAAAGTGCATAGCCATGTGCGTGCAAGAGGAGGAAAGAATCAAAACCTCACATGGTGGTGCTATCAACTTTGTGAGGGAAAACAAGAAAAAGAATTACAACAGTAACCCCTTCTCAAAGAACAAGGGCAAAACCTCTGTACATCAGCCTCAACAGAATAAATTTGCTGTAGACAAAGACCAGTGCCTTCACTGCAAGAAGACGGGACACTACAAGAAGGATTGTCCTGATTTTTTAAAGATGATAATGGCAAAGAAAGGTGAGAACATTATTACTTTTGTTAATGAATGCCTGTATGTGAAATATTCGAAATCCACTTGGTGGATTGACTCAGGAGCAACTGTTCATGTTGCTAATTCATTACAGGGATTCCGTTCGACGAGGACTACTCAAAGAAACGAAAGATGCATTAAAGTTGCAAATGGAGTCGAAGCTGAAGTTAAAGCCGTTGGCGATCTTTTATTAGAATTAGCTAATGGCTCCACTCTTTTACTTAGAGATGTCCTTTTTGTACCCTCTTTACAGAGGAATTTGATTAGTGTGTCAAATTTGGACAAAGATGGTTATGATTGCAATTTTGGAAATGGCAAGTGCGAAATAATGTTTAATAAAGAATATGTTGGTATTGCCATATTACAGAATGAGCTTTATTTGTTATCATTGTGTGATGATGTGAATGTCGTATGCGATAATGAGAACGTTGCGTGCGAGAAAGTGATTGAATCCTCGTCTACGAATGTAAACAGAAAACGAAAGAGAAATCTAGATGAGTCGTCGAAATTATGGCACTGTCGTTTAGGCCATATTTCGAGGGGGAGAATAGAAAGACTAGTAAAGAATGATATTCTTCCTCCATTAGAGTTCTCAGACTTAGAACAATGCAGAGAATGCATTAAAGGTAAATATGTAAAGAAAATAAAGAAAGATGCTAAAAGAAGCACCGGAGTTCTACAAATTATTCACACAGATATTTGTGGTTCTTTTCCTGTGAAAAGTGTGGATGGATATGACTCGTTCATAACATTCACAGATGATTACTCCCGTTATGGATATATTTATCCAATCAAAGAAAGAAATGAAGCCTTGGATAAATTCAAGATATTTAAGGCTGAAATTGAAAACCAACACGATTTAAAGATTAAGATAGTCCGATCTGATCGTGGGGGGGGGAGTACTACGGTCGACATACCCCATATGGACAAGTTCCTGGACCTTTTGCAAGGTTTTTACAGGAAAATGGAATAGTGGCCCAGTATTCTATGCCGGGCGAACCTCAGCAAAATGGAGTAGCTGAAAGACGCAACCGTACCCTGATGGATATGGTGCGAAGTATGATGAGCTACTCCACACTCCCATTGAGTTTATGGATGGAGGCGTTGAAAACCGCCATTCATATTCTCAACAGAGTGCCTAGTAAGTCGGTGCCCAAAACACCGTACGAGTTGTGGACAGGAAGAGTTCCCTCACTAAACCACTTACGTGTGTGGGGGAGTCCTGCTGAGGCTAAAGTATTTAACCCAAACCTTGGGAAACTTGATCCCAAAACAGTAAGTTGCCATTTCATTGGCTACCCTGAAAAGTCAAAAGGTTATCGTTTCTACTGTCCAGACAGATATACAAAGTTTGTATAAACGAGACACGCTGTCTTCTTAGAGGATGAAATGATGAGGGGGAGCATGGTAGCTCGAGAGATTGACCTTGAAGAGAAGCGGGTGTTTGCGCCCACTCCGATGATTCAAGAGCCATTCTTCACACTACCTGCTGTCGCTGCACCGACGGTGCAAGACACTGTGGTGCCAGCACCTGTTATTGTTCCTCCCGTGGCAACAATGAATGAGAATGAAGAACCTGTTCTTCAGGATCATATAGAACCTATTGCCACAGATGAGGGGGAGCAACAGCAGCCTCAAACAGTAGATGTACCAAATGAGGAGGCCCCGAGGAGGTCTCAAAGAGTAAGAAGATCAGCTATTTCTGATGATTATCAGATTTATCATACAGAGGAATTTCAAATGGAGGATGATCCCACCTCATTTGAAGAAGCCATGAGAAGCGAAAATTCCTCAAAATGGCTTGAGGCCATGGAAGAGGAGATGAGGTCCATGAAGACTAATAAAGTCTGGGACTTGGAAATTATTCCTAAAGGAGCCAAAACAGTAGGCTGTAAATGGGTCTACAAGACTAAACATGACTCCCAAGGGAATGTAGAAAGACATAAAGCGCGACTTGTGGCAAAAGGCTTTACGCAAAGAGAAGGGATTGATTACAATGAGACATTTTCTCCAGTCTCATGTAAAGATTCCTTCAGAATCATAATGGCATTAGTAGCACATTATGATTTAGAGTTACATCAGATGGATGTAAAGACGACATTTCTTAATGGGGATTTGGAGGAAAATGTTTACATGGCACAACCGAAAGGTTTTGTCGTGGAAGGAAATGAAAGAATGGGATGCCGCCTAAAGAAATCAATATATGGGTTAAAGCAAGCTTCAAGACAGTGGTACTTGAAGTTTGACAGTACAATAAGAAAATTTGGGTTTAAAGAGAATGTTGAGGACAACTGTGTTTATGCAAAGTTTAAAGATGGGAAGTTTATCTTCCTAATCCTGTATGTGGATGATATCCTACTAGCTAGTAGTGATGTTAGTCTACTACTGGAGACAAAGAAGTTTTTGTCCTCAAACTTCGATATGAAAGACCTTGGTGAAGCTTCATTCGTTCTAGGAATCGAAATTCACCGAGATAGAAACAAAGGGGTATTGGGACTGTCACAAAAGGCATACATAGAGAAAGTCTTAAAGAAATTTGGTATGCATAAATGTAGTCCATCACCTGCACCTATAGTCAAGGGCGATAGATATGGGGATTTTCAATGCCCCAGGAACCAGTATGAGATCGATCAAATGAAAGCGGTTCCATATGCTTCAGCTGTCGGAAGCTTACAGTATGCTCAAGTGTGCACACGCCCTGACTTAGCATTTGTTACCGGGTTACTTGGCAGATTCCAGAGCAATCCTGGAATAGAACATTGGAAATTGATAAAGAAAGTCTTGCGTTATTTGCAAGGAACAAAAGGTCTCATGATGACATACAGAAGATCAGATTCACTCCATATAGTGGGGTATACAGATTCTGATTTTGCGGGAGATGATAGAAAGTCTACATCCGGATATGTGTTCACTCTCGCTAAAGGAGCTATATTGTGGAAAAGCTCAAAACAAACCGTCACTACATCGTCCACAATGTATGCCGAGTTTGTAGCATGTTATGAGGCTACGGGGCAGGTGAACTGGCTAAAGAAGTTCATACCCGGTTTAAAAGTGGTTGACGACATCAATAGACCACTTAAGTTGTACTGCGATAATGAACCCGCAGTAACGTATGCCCACAACAATAAGTCAAGTGGTGCTGCCAAACACATTGACATAAAGTACTATGTTGTGAAAGATAAAGTTCGGGATCAGATTATAAGTCTAGAGCATATAAGTACCGTAAAGATGTTAGCGGATCCGCTTACTAAAGGCTTACCACCCAACGTGTTCAGAGAACATGTAGCCGGCATGGGTTTAAGGGAAAGCCTATGATACCTGGACTAAAAGATGGCCCAAAGATTAAAGTAACTATTTCAGAACAGAGAGGTGTATTGTAACTGTTGAATCTATCGGCGATTGACCGTGACGATGAGACATGTTCTATGCACTAATCTGTGATGGAATGTGTAAAGTCAAAAGTAATTAAAGATAAAGTAAAGTTTGAGATCAAGGGGGAGAATGTTAGAATTGATCTCAGGGGATCTGGCCCAACGGCCAAATCCCCTCCCCCCCTTAATCGCGCCCTGATCGGGGGCGTCCAGCACTAATGCTGGTGGGCCTCTGTCGCATGCGCTATATTAAAGAGGTGGAGGCCGGGGCGGCACACATCACGAGGTTGACCGTGCCGCCGCCAGCTCCACCAAAACCCTAACCGATCGTGGGGAAGCGCTCCAGCGACGGAAAGCTCCACCGGCTCCTCTGCCTCTCCAGATCGCCGCCGCCAGAAGCCGCCGCCTCTCTTCATCGACCGTCGCCGATGGCCACCTCTACTTCTTCCACGACCGACGGTTAGTCCCCTCTCCCCTCTCGGTAGAACACCAAGAACAAGAACCCTAGTCTAGAGAAAAGGAACGAATAGACCCCGCTAGATCTAACCTAGGAGATCCACGGGAGTAACAGCCCGCTTCCGCCCTCACCTTGCCACCCCGGCTGGGCCATCGCCACCCGCAAGGTTGCCATGCACTGGCCGCTGATCGTGGCCACCGGCGCCTCGGCCGCGCGCGCCACCTCCCAGCCCCGCCCGCCTACCGCTGCCTTGCTACCCTCGTGCGGCCTCGCTTCCTCCGGCTGCGCCACCAGTACCCCGCCCCATGGCCTCCATCGTTGTCGCCGCCGCCGTCGTCCCGCGCACAACCTACCATGGCCCGCCCGATCTGTTGCCGTCAACGAATAGAGGACGTGACGAGACGACATCGCGAGCTCGGGAAGGTGCTTGCTCGGCAACGGTGCGCGCGTGCGACGGCGGGAACGCCAGGCGACAGGTGGATCGACCTCGGCGTCCGCGCTCTGAGAGGCATGTAGTCTCCGGGGGATTCGGCGCCGGCATCGAGCCATGTGGAAGAGGAAGCGGCACAAGCGCGCGCGCGCTTTGCTGTGCCGCCGCACCATCAGGACCGGCGGTGCTGCGCACATGCGGCGCGTCTTGCCGACGAGCCCGGGAAGGTATGCAGGCCGCGGCTACATGGACATGGGACCATGAGTGCAGATGACATGCGCTGTGGCCTGGTCGACGCCGGTGACGGGGCGCAGGCTACAGGCTACAGGCGGGTCCGCGCGCCCTCCGGGCTGGGGATTTGGCGGCCAGCATCGATCGAGTCATGTGGGAGTGGGAGGAGAGGGGACAAGCTGTGTGCGCGCGCTCTGCGAGGCGGCCGGCCATCAGCGCGATCATACTCCTGCCTGCGATGGGCGGCGCACACGCGGCGCGTCTTCAAGTGGTCCTGCCACACGGCGCATGTCCCTGGGCTACGGGCGGAGACGCCGACATGCTGTTTGATCCCCGGAACGTATTTCCGGCCACTGGCCGGGCAGGAGATATGCAGGATTGCAGGCCGATCGAGCTCCACCGGCAAAGGGCGGCGCGCTCTGGTCGTGGCCCGGTGACGGGTGGCGCAAGCTCGGCGGTGAAGCCCGCGCGCGCCGGCCACGACTTTGACTGACAGCGACAGACGACAGTCAAAGTGATTTTTCAGGGAATTTTTTTTGTCGGAACTCGGAAGACAGCGACATGCATTGACATTCAAGGCCATTTCTGATGTCTCTCATTCACCGAAACTCGCGAGCGCCAACATTTCTTTTCTTCGTGCAGATAAGGTCCGGGACGTCAAGATGACTTCCAGCAGCTGCTCGCTGACGGCCGTCGGTCTCCTTGCGTTGCTTGGCATCTGCGCAGCAATCAACTCACTCGGCGCCACACAGGCCGCCGGGGGGCACTCGCCGCTCCTCGACCTCGTCGGCATCCTCGCCGGAGTCAACGTCATCGTACTCGCTATCTGGATGTCAGACCACCCCACAGCTGCCCGGACTATATGCACGGGGCAGAATCTTGCTGTTCTCGGAATCTTCATAGCGTCGTCGGCGGTCACAGCGGTCGTCGGCGCCGGCGCCGCCGACCCGCCGGTGCTATGCCTCGGACTCTTCATCATGCTGTTGGTTGGCCTCACTCTTGTCATGCGCGGTGTTGCTTGCGTGTAGGATGTGTCGGGAAACCGTGGGCTTGGCCCAGTAGCCGGCCCGTGGGGTGGGCGTCCCATCCAACTCTAGCAGGGTCCTTTAGTCTATTTGCAGGGGTTATAATCTATTGTACGGGCTTTTTAAGAAGAGAAATAAATAAATAAAGAAAAACGAGTTCCCTATTTCTGTGTATCATTTTACTTTCTGTATTTGTGTATGTGCGATTCTTCCATTATGACAGTGATGTATGTGCGATTCTTCCATTATGACAGTGATTATCGGACTGGACTCGCTGACGATGGTTGCATAACACGTTATCAGTACGACTACGCTCTTCGGCCGACTTCTAGGCCTCCTTTACACGGATTGAGAAGAATGTGTATGGTGCCCTATGGAGAAAGTGTGTTTGGCTGATAGCGGCACAACAAATATCATCTCGAGAGACGAAATTCTTTCCGTCGATCATCAACAATGTTGGTAGTCTTACGACAATCGCGAGCAGCGATGCTTGTATAATAGGCTTATGAAGGGCCACAATTATATTCTCGATGGGCACAGCTTTGATCATTGAATAAGCCTTGTTGTACTTATAATTGACTAGAACTCTCCTAAATTTTAAGAATATTCGTGCTAATGGTTTCCACATAGAGACCGAACAAGAATATGGTAAGAAATACCTACTCATTACAAAACGTGAAGAAAGTGAAAAAAGGTATTAGAACGACTTCTTTTATTTGAGACTGGATTATACTACATTAATATTAGTCAGAGTTTGAAATAAAAGATTTAGATAAAACCAAATATTGACTAGGCTTTCAGCTTGAGTATGTGGCTGAAGGGATATTAGTGCATCAATTAGCCAATACTCAAAAGATGTTAGAAAAGGTTCGGCTTTGAAAAAGCATACCGTTCGAAAGTGCCAATGGTCGAGAGATCTTTGTAGTAAGACAAATATCTGTACAGACCTAGAGAAGGGGGAGAGGAAGTCTTGGGACCGGAATTCCTGTACTTAAGTGCAATAGGAGTACTCATGTATTTAGCAAATTGTCCTAGATCGGATATAATTTGCTGTAAATCTATTAGCAAGGTATAGTGCAAAACCTACCAAAAGGCATTGGCAGGAGATAAATGATATCTTCTAATGCCTCTAAGGAAGTAAATACCTTGGTCTATTCTATAGAAAGAACCAAGACCTGACTATGACTACTATGCAGATGCCAGTTACCTGTTGGATCCGCATACAACCAAGTCACAAATAGGCTATGTAGTTATGTGTGGTGGAACTGCAATTTCATAAAAATCATCAAAGAAAAGTTTTGTATCAACTTTGATGAACCACTCAAAATTCATAGCACTGTACGAACCTCACAAGAATCTGCTTGGCTTCGGCTGATGATTCACCACATCTAGGAGTCATGTGGATTGAATACCGTGCAAACTCCCATGATTATCTGTGAATATAATATAGATTGTGTTGCACAAGTGTAGACGGATTACATGAAGATTCATCTCACAAAGCATATCAACCCTAAGTTCTTCTATACTTATGAATTGTAAAAGATGGACGAAATTAAAATACTACATACAAAGTCATATGAAAATTTTGCAGATTTATTCACTAAGTCACTTCCAGCATATAGCTTTGAAAGGTGCATGCGTGGAATTGAAAAGATGAGACTTAGAGAAGTGTAGAACACGGGAGGAGAATCTTCACGAACTCATTATTGAAATTTGATCACGAAGATTGAGTACACAAAGAATAAATCCTAGAGATTAAATGAAATAGGGTGGATTATACTCTTTTTCCCTCAACGAGTTTTCCTGAAGTTTCTTGGCTAAGGTTTTTAATGGGGCAATTTGTGTAACACAACAGAACGTGTATCAAGTACTCTTTCTCCAAATTTATTCCACTGGATTTTTGTGGAGTTTTGACGAGGTATGAACATGTGAGAATGGGTACCCAAGGGGGAATGTTGGGAAATTGTGGGCTTGGCCCAGCAGCTGGCTCATGGGGTGGATGCCTCATCCAACCTAAGCAGGTCCTTTAGTCTATTTATATAGGATTCTAATCTATTGTACGAGCAATAAAGAAAAAGGAGTCCCCCATTTCTGTGTGTCATTTTACTTTTTGTACTTGTGTATGTGCGATTCTTCTTCCACTACGATGGTGATCATCGGATCGGACTCGCCAGCGGTGGTTGCATAATAAGATGTTGATGCTTGGCACACTCACTTTCACTGTTATTAGATTGGACCACTGGTTCCTATTGAGTTTTTGTCCATCTGTCGGTCTATCTACTCCTTATACCACTAATTAAACTAGCCAACTTCTCCGTGCCATTACGCAGCTAGCTATTGCATTACTTGTAAAAATAGTATTGTATTTGTTATCCAACTTCAATACTTATATATGATAAAAAATACATTTGCATTTTTCATAATACTATAATAGCTTTTTCCTCCAATTACTGTGGTAATTTCTAACTCTTGAGAGCGAACGTGGTAATTTCTTTTTCCTCCGATTAACTTGGTAATTTTTAGCTTTTGAGAGCGAACGTGGTGGCTTCTTTTCCCTCCAGCTTAATATAATACATACATATTTATTTAATTTTTATTCTGAATTAAAGTTATTTAGGGATTTTTGTATCGAAATGAAATTGTTATTTTATTTTAAATTTTAGTTTTTTCGTTGGAGTTTGTATACATCAATTGCTATTTTAAAAATTTATTTTGAATTATATTAATTTATAGATTTTACTTAGGAATTCATATAGAAATCAAATTGTAATTTTAACTTTTTTGGATTTCATTTATTTCTAAATTGTACTTGACATGGACTATTTCTTTAATTTAGACCGTTATAATCAGGACCTACCACAACCGACGATATAGTTCTTCTTTTTTTCTCTCTAATTAATATGGTAATTTATTTTTATTTTCAACTTTAGTTATTTTTTGGAATTCATATAAAAATTTAATTGCTAATTTTTGTTTGATTTTTAATTTTAATTTTGATTTATAGTTATTTAGTTATTTCACTTTGGATTCTGACATCAAATTGCTAATTTTATTTTATTATAATTATGAATTTTAGTTATTTTTTAAAATTCATAAACAAATCTAATTGCTACTTTTTATTTAATTTTTAATTCTGAATTATGTTTTTTAAGAGTTTTCTTAGGAATTCGTATAGAAATCAAAGTGCTTATTTCTTTATTTATTATTCTCAATTTTTGTTATTTTTAGATTTACTTGACATAAGCTCTTTTTTTAATCTAGATCATTATAATCTTGACCCACCACAATTGACGGTGTAGATCTTTTTCTTTTTCACTGATAAACGTGGAAATTTTAGTGCTTGAGAGCGAAAGTGGTGGCTCATTTTTCTATCGCTTTAATAATGTAATAGATAATACAAGCTATTTTTTACGTCTCTTACCGGTTAACTTCCTGTACAAAGCTGTTTTGCTTATGTCATTTTGAACAACTGCGATCAGTGATCATTGCATATTTCATATTGGTAGAAAATGACTGACTGGTTTAATTGTCTATTGTTTCAACACTGCTCATTTTTAGAAAACTAGTAAGGTGCCAGTGCTTTGCAATAGTTCTCATATAAACGATGCTATAAATTCTAAACTATTGATCGTGGGTGTGTGTGGTCAAGGTAATTGTGCATATGTTAGTGTTTTTAGGGTTATTTTAGCCCTTTTTTTAGAGTGGTCTAGTTTTTTGATGTTTTTTAGCTGGTTTTGTGGATAGGATGAAAGGATCATTTAAGCATAGGACTAAAGACAAACTCTCTTTTTATATTAAAAATAGAGAAAAGATGGGAGGGGTGTAGCACCTCAGTGTATCTCGTGGATCCATTCCTACTGGCTAATTCATGACGTGGCAAGGAGACGATTGAACATTCCTCTTGTCGTTTGTTTTTCAGAAATGGTCAATTGACCTACTCCTCACCGGTCACCACGCCACACGGGCTTGCCGTGTAGCCCTAATTTGAAAGATTGGGTGGATTTTTTAAACTGTGGTTTATAGTTTTTGACAAAAATTTTTGAATTCTGACTATTCGCGAGAGAGTACAAAGAGAGTGAGTTACGTATGATTTTGACCGATACATATGAAGTCGTGACAACGTCTACTATAATTGATTTATAGACTATATTTTCAAAAAATACTTTATTTAAAAGCTAATTATTATAGTAAGCCAAGCCATAAGGAAAAAACAGAATCTTCCAATTGCACACGATGAAATTTAGTATACGCTTTCCCTGACAACTGGGCCAATTGATATTACTGTCGGCTATGCGTCATGTGAATCTATCGAAGATTATATACGTCCATGGACTTTATCTACCAGAACCTGAATGTTAGATCCGCTGTTTTTCATGGTCTGTGAAAAGTTCAGAGAGAGAGAGAAATGGAAATGTTGAAAATCTAGTCAATTTTCGGCATACTTTAATCCAGAAATTCAGCATATAAAATATGACATACAAAAGCGATTCAACAATGATATTCGCTAACGAACAAGCTAACAGCAGCACCTATTAACATATTCATAGCGCACAGAAACAAATACACCAGAGAAGTTTGCAGGTTATACCCTCGGGCGGGGCCAGTGTCGGAGACACCGGATGCGCCGTTACCATCAGTCGACATGATGGCCTATTCGATGTAGTCGATCGAGGCGTGATGCAGGACGAGGCGTGATGCAGGAAGATGTTCGCCGTGCAGTCTTGCGAACAGTTCACCACCAGGAAGTAGACGACGTCACAGATTGAGCAGTCGCGCCAATGCGCTCCCCAAAAACTTGATCGCCCGTCTACCCGTGCAGGTACACAAACGGACGGAGTTTCGGAGGCCTACTCGCCCAGAACCCTTTGCGCGCAAGGTTCTGGACCGGAGATTGCAGAGAATAGCCACAAAAACAGAACCAGAATACTGTTCTTTCTTGTCCTTTTTTCGTATGGAGTAGAGAGCCTTTTTAAGCTCTGTTCTTTTATAACAGCAAAAACGAAGAGGCCAGAGTAACTGCAGCCATTACTCGAAAGTAACCGCAGCCATAATTCACTAGTAACTGCACCGTTACTGCCAGCCATTCGTTAATACTATTTACTGCGAGTCAGTGCGTTTCGATTTTCGAATAGATAAAGAAAAACGCGCCCGCACCCAACACGCCTGCGCGCACGCACACGCACATGCACCGCACCGCACGGCTCGGCTCGGCGTGGCGAGGCGAGCGAGCAAGCGCGTGCGCGTGTATTGGCTCTCTCCAATTCCACAAGGGGGTTACCGCGTTCCACCTTTTAAAGTGGTGTAACTCCCATTCAACTCTCCATATGGGACTAAACAGTTTTTCCTTGTGGGCCTGGGAATTTTATTTGATTAATTGCTAAATTAAAATGGACCAAGCCCAATTAATCCAATAATCCCCACCAAATTTCAAGGCACACGAGAAATGCTCTCAGTTCTGCTGTTGTTTGATATACCAGTGTTTCGATGGAGACTGTTAAGTTGAACATCCACCTAGGAAAGGAGTTATACTCATCCACAACTGAACAATGGACTATGCCTTAAATTGACAGTTTTGTGCGAACAAGCTTTACCCAATTCCTTTACTAGTACTAGGCTGCCTAAAGCATCCCCTCTGGTTGGAGCGTATAAGTCATACTCCATGCCTATTCATGAGTATCTAGAGATCACCCAAATCTCATAGACTGTGACCAGCAGTCGAACTCATATAGGTGTGTTCCTTCTAAGATGTCCTATAGGCCGACATCTCTGCTCTAAATAAACCACTCGGATCACATTGAGGTAAAAACCAACCTGCCATACAGAATAGGAGAGAAGCGCATCATTGAAGAAATGAGCCCTATAAAGGTCTCTCCTCCCAGTCAACCAACAGCTTGTTTCACCATCCTACTTCACGGGATCTCCGATCACGTAGAACAGGTTACCACTGTGGTATGACTCATGTGGGTCTCAGGCCCATCTCACTCGATGCACTATCTATGACATTACGTGATAAACCCTTTGTAAATTGGTCGGCCAGATTATTAGCTGTCTGGACATAGTCCAGCGCTATCACTCCGGAGTTTTTCAGTTTTCTGACAGACTTCAACCGCCTCTTAACATGCCTAGATGACTTCATGTTGTCCTCAGAACTGTTCACCTTGATAATTACAGTCTGATTATCACAGTTCATCAGGATAGCCGGTATCGGTTTTTCAACCACCGGCAAATCCATAAGGAGTTCGCGAAGCCACTCAGCCTCAACAGTTGCGGTATCTAACGCTGTGAGTTCTGCTTCCATGGTTGACCTCGTTAAGATGGTCTGCTTGCAAGACTTCCAGGAAACAGCACCACCTCCAAGTGTGAACACATATCCACTCGTGGCTTTTATCTCATCAGCATCAGAGATCCAGTTTGAATCACTGTAGCCCTCCAGTACCTTTGGGTACCCAGCATAGTGAATTCCATAGCTCACGGTTGCCTTTAGATAGCGCATCACTCTCTCAAGAGCACGCCAATGATCATCTCCCGGATTTGAAACAAATCGGCTTAGCTTGTTCACAGCAAACGAGATGTCAGGTCTCGTAGCACTAGCTAAATACATCAATGAGCCAATGATCTGGGAGTATCTCAATTGATCCCTTGTTATTCTTCGGTTTTTCCTCAATAACACACTAGGATCATAAGGAGTAGGAGCAGGCTTGCAGTCACTATAACCAAAGCGACTCAAGACCTTCTTTACATAGTGAGATTGCACAAGTGTAACCCCACCATCACCTCCTCTCAGTAGCTTAATGTTAAGAATCACATCAGCCACTCTCAAATCTTGCATCTCAAAACTCTTGGACAGAAAGTCCTTGACCTCCTCAACCACATTGAGGTTGGTCCCAAAAATCAGTATGTCATCAACATACAAGCACAAGATCACTCCTTCTCCCCCACCATAGCGATAGTACACACATCTGTCAGCTTCATTCACAACAAAGCCAGCAGATGTCAAAGTTCTGTCGAACTTCTCATGCCATTGCTTAGGTGCTTACTTTAGGCGATACAAAGACTTTAACAACTTGCACACCTTTCCTTCTTGACCTTCTACCACAAACCCGTCTGGCTGATCCATATAAATCTCCTCCTCCAACTCTCTATTTAGGAAAGCTGTCTTAACATCCATTTGATGAACGAGCAGACCATGAGAGGCAGCCAGGGCAAGTAGTACTCGAATTGTGGTCAATCGGGCAACAGGTGAATAAGTATCAAAGAAGTCATCGCCTTCTTTCTGGGTATAACCCTTGGCCATAAGCCTTGCCTTGTACTTTTCAATTGTACCATCAGGCCTAAGCTTTTTCTTGAAAACCCATTTACATCCTACAGGTTTACACCCATAAGGACGGTCAACGACCTCCCAAGTTCCATTAGACATAATAGAGTCCATCTCACTCCGTACTGCTTCCTTCCAATAGTCAGCGTCAGGAGAAGAATATGCCTCTTCCATGGTTCTTGGAGTGTCATCCACGAGGTATACAATGAAATCATCACCAAAAGACTTTGCAATCCTCTGTCTCTTACTCTTTCGAGTAACTTCATTGTTATCCTCCTCAGGATTTTCCATAGGCGTTTCCTCAACATGTTCTATCGGCACAAAAGAATCAAGAGAAATTATAGGTTCTTGACTAGATGAGCTAGGTACATCACATTTTATAGGAAATTCATTCTAAAAAAATGTAGCATCTCTGGACTCTATGATTGTACCAACACGCATGTCAGGTACTCCAGTTTTTATAATTAAGAACCTATAACCCACGTTGTGCATAGCATAACCAAGAAATACACAATCTACAGTTTTTGGTCCAAGTTTGCGCTTCTTGACAATTGGCACGTTAACTTTGGCCAAACATCCCCAGGTGCGCAAGTATGAGAGAGTCAACTTCTTCTTTTCCCATTCCTCGAATGGTGTTACTTCTTTGTTCTTTGTAAGAACTCTATTCAGGACATGACACGCGGTCAATATAGCCTCACCCCACCATTCCTTAGAAAGTCCCGCAGTGTCTAACATGGCGTTAACTAAATCAGTTAGAGTGCGGTTCTTTCTTTCGGCAACCCCGTTTGATTCAGGAGAATAGGGAGGCGTCCTCTCATGAATAATTCCATGTTCCTCGCAGAAAAAAGTAAACTCATTTGAAAAATACTCTCCCCCACGATCAGACCTTACCCGCTTGATTTTCCTCTCAAGTTGGTTTTCTACCTCAGCTTTATAGATCTTAAAGTAAATCAACGCTTCATCTTTTGTTTTCAATAAGTACACATAGCAAAATCTAGTGCAATCATCTATAAGCATCATGAAATATTTCTTCCCACCTTTAGTCAACACGCCATTCATCTCGCACAAATCGGAATGAATGAGTTCTAACGGTGCCAAATTCCTCGCCTCTTTTGCTGCCTTGTGAGGCTTGCGAGGTTGTTTCGATTGAACACACGCATGGCACTTAGAACCTTTGACCAAAGTGAATTTCGGGATTAAACTCATATTAGCTAAGCGCGTCATACACCCAAAATTAACATGACAAAGTCGTGAATGCCAAACATTAGATTCATCATCATCGTTACACACATGGTTCACAATTTTATTATAGAAATCCATCAAAGAAAAATGGAACAAGCCTCCGCTCTCATAGCCTTTACCAACAAATGTTCCATACTTAGACACGACACATTTATTGGACTCAAATGCAAGCCTAAAACCATCTCTACACAGTAGAGATCTGCTGACGAGATTCTTCTTTATGGAGGGGACATGCTGCACGTTCTTCAGTTGCACGGTCTTTCCCGAAGTAAACTTCAGATCGACCGTACCAACACCATGAACAAATGAAGTTCTTCAGTTGCACAGTCTGTGAAAAGTTCAGAGAGAGAAATGGAATTGTTGAAAATCTAGTCAATTTTCGGCATACTTTAATCCAGAAATTCAGCATATAAAACATGACATACAAAAGCGATTCAACAATGATATTCGCTAACGAACAAGCTAACAGCAGCACCTATTAACATATTCATAGCGCACAGAAACAAATACACCAGAGAAGTTTGCAGGTTATACCCTCGGGCGGGGCCAGTGTCGGAGACACCGGATGCGCCGTTACCATCAGTCGACATGATGGCCTATTCGATGTAGTCGATCGAGGCGTGATGCAGGACGAGGCGTGATGCAGGAAGATGTTCGCCGTGCAGTCTTGCGAACAGTTCACCACCAGGAAGTAGACGACGTCACAGATTGAGCAGTCGCGCCAATGCGCTCCCCAAAAACTTGATCGCCTGTCTACCCGTGCAGGTACACAAACGGACGGAGTTTCGGAGGCCTACTCGCCCAGAACCCTTTGCGCGCAAGGTTCTAGACCGGAGATTGCAGAGAACAGCCACAAAAATAAAACCAGAATACTGTTCTTTCTTGTCCTTTTTTCGTATGGAGTAGAGAGCCTTTTTAAGCTCTGTTCTTTTGTAACAGCAAAAACGAAGAGGCCAGAGTAACAGCAATTATTAGTCACTAGTAACTGCAGCCATTACTCGAAAGTAACCGCAGCCATAATTCACTAGTAACTGCACCGTTACTGCCAGCCATTCGTTAATACTATTTACTGCGAGTCAGTGCGTTTCGATTTTCGAATAGATAAAGAAAAATGCGCCCGCACCCGACACGCCTGCGCGCACGCACACGCACGACACGGCTCGGCTCGGCGAGGCGAGTGAGCGAGCGAGCGCGCGTGCGTGTGTTAGCTCTCTCCAATTCCACAAGGGGGTTACCACGTTCCACCTTTTAAAGTGGTGTAACTCCCATTCAACTCTCCATATGGGACTAAACAGTTTTTCCATGTGGGCCTGGGAATTTCATTTGATTAATTGCTAAATTAAAATGGACCAAGCCCAATTAATCCAACAGGAAAATGGAGAGAGCTCCATATCCTTGGAAGCATCACAGGTACCGTGCTTAGGAGTGGCTCAATAACCTCACACATTAACAGCTTTTATTTTGAATAAAATAGAGCAAGAGCTCTATCTCATCATGAAAGATAGAAGATGGCAAATGAGCAGGTGAATGCTGTCTTAAAATTTTCCCTAAATAAAATCAAGATGAAAAACCACCACAGAAAGTAGCAATTTGAAACACTAAAAACCTAAGAAAAACAGCAAAAATAGAACTACCGCTATTAGAATTGCGATACTAGCCCTTGCTACAGTAATCGCGGTACTTCCGCTGGTACAGTAAAATCCAGGTAAATGGTGTTTTCAGCATGATTTTAAAATCAAAAATCGAGAGAACTTTTGATCTGTAAATTCAAATAATATGAAAATTTATAGAGATCTACTCTAGGATATCAGGAACCTATTTCAACAAATGATCATTAAAATCATAGTCAAAGTTATGGCCTTTTTCATTTTGTTGGAAGGTTGCACCAAAACCGAGCCAAAACCTTAAATGGTGAATACGACTTGCTCGTGGGTAGATGATGGCTAAGATAGCTCTAGATGTATTTCTATATGTCACAGCAAGCTAGAACACCAAAGAATCCCAGTAAAAAAATCCTTGGATCAAGAGATAGATCAAAGAGGCCAAAATCATGCAAAATTGTGTTTTTCTCGTGAATCTTGCTGTCAAGGTGACTAGATAGGTGAAGATATATTCCTAAGGATTATATCCATCTCTTACACATCCTTGGCACAGCAAGATCACAAGAAAAAAAGAGAGATCAAATCCCACGAAAAGACAAGCATGTCAATCAAAAATAAGAGGAACTCAAAAGTTGCACAAAAATTGATGTATTGTTTACTTGAGAAGATAGGTTTTACAACCACTCCACATTGGAGGACAGACTCAAACCCTAACCCTAAACCTAGAGAAGAGAGCACAAGAGATGGGTTAGATGGTTAACCACACATGTCTCCATCCCAGCCCACTTTTATTGGTGGGCAACCAGCCACCTACACCCCTTAATGGATCCTATCCACTATTATATTGGGGGAACCCGTTAACCCACACACACATAGGTTTCACTCATTCAAGTTCACATATGCACGCTTTTCAAAGCGCATAAGTGTTTATCCGCTAAATTCTTTGCCTTGATCCGTCTTGATCATACTGGCTCTACCTAGACCTAAACTGCTCTCCAATGCATCGCCCATGCGCCGCGGTTTTAATCCAAAATGGTTTCTAGTATTTTGGTCAAAATACCCCTTGTTGACCCGCTCATCACCATCCTCTGCAAGCAATCGCTATGCTTGCCACATATAGGTGCATCACTAGCTTGCCACGTGTCGCCAAGTCTCGCCTATCCTGGTTCCACCAATCTATGGCTCACTTGGCCTGTGCAAGCCACATGGCGCCATCCCGCCGTTCAAACACGCCTTCAACATTTCCCACCTTTCTCGTGCCATGCTTGAGCTCACCGTCTCAACCAACATCCTCGATCTTTTTGGGCCTCAACTCCTCTATGAACCTAGTCTCAATCCTCGCCGTTGATCACAATTGACGCTAAACGATCTTGCACATCCAAATTCCATCTATAACGTAAACTAAGCAATTAACTAACTATGGCCCTTCATCTGACCTGAAATCTTTAGAAAATTATGAACAACAAAATTACCTCAGGGTTGAGGGGTTCCCGGAGGGGATAGGTCTAGCAACATGGAAGACACCCTCACATCTGGTGACTGCTGACACGACACTGTTGTAGTCCAATAGGTTAGCCTTGAATAGACGCAACCACTCCCCGGAATTTTCCAACGCTTTGAGATTGAGCATTCTTGCCATCACCTACAGCATGAGAACGAGCACAACACACAACACAACTGTTATCATATACTATTACGATTTTCCAAGTCCATCATAACCCTGGGTATGCTATGAACGCTGAGCTCTGCCCTGCGTACCTTGGCGCCGTGTAGTGCTCTCTGGAAGCATCTGGGAGGCCTGTGTTGTCATCGAACTCATCGTCACCCCCACGTTGAATTGGAGGCTACAAGATGAAACGATATTATTCACAATAAATATTCCGGATGTACAATGCGAATCTCATACCTCCCGAATGTGCAGCGAGGATGAACAATGGGGGGCAGTAGTCTGTGCAGGTGGTGCAGACGTAAAAAGTGATGCATCTCGACAACGGACCTATGGCAGGAGAACACCATGATGTTAGTGGAACGCAAGTCCTAATAGAAAAACAAAATGTAGGTTCTTACGTAAGTTACCTCCTTGTCGGTATGGCGCACACATGATCGGCGGCTAGTACTACGACACCAGGCAAACCAAGTAGATTGCAATGGCCAGCCGTACTCGCTAGGTTGTGATGACCTGGTGGGTGAGCATGGTGCCCCACAGGGTGGCTCATGTGCACAGTGTGATCCGTGGAACAGTCGCAGCTTAGGTTATGCACTATTTTTTTGGCCTGCTTTAGAATGAACTTCATAATCTTCTGCAGGGCCGGTGGTGTCTCTGGGCTGCTGATAGCGGCCACCGACGTGTTGTGCCTGCTCCAACTAAAGTGACATATGAAACAGGTTCAGTAACGAGCAGTATGAATTTTTTGAAAGAAATGATAGGATATTTGAACTGTCTTATGTTGTCATGCCCCCACGAAGCGCTGTGGGGATCAGTCGAGCATTGCAGACTTTCCTCGTGCACGATCTACTCAGGGTGATCTTGTGGAGGAATGGTGAGTCTGCTGTGTGACCGCGGTATGTACAACTCCAGGTACTCGATGTACGTCTGGACGTCATATGAACGCTGCTCCATGATGACATCGAGGTGTGCCCTGTCTGTCCATGCCGTCGTCCACTATTGCTACAGTGCCCACTAGTCCGTGCCATGCCGACCAACCCTTGATTGTCTGCATTTTTAGAATCATCAATGTTACATAGCAAGGCATACAAGTGTACACAGTAGTCAGATGGAGTTTGACTCACCAGTGTATGGCTTGTGGTAGGAACCTGTCGTCCAGATGGGACACGACCTGGTTCAAACCGAACTGTTGCATCACACGCTGTGGCACGTAAGCCTCCACCATGTACGAGAACACCAGATGGCTGTCATTGACCATAGCTTCGCGTCCTCTAGGCATTACAGCAACAGCCTGTGCAGCGATACACGATGCATAAAATCTACAGTTCACGGACCCCATATGACATCGTTGTCGTGCAACGATTCGAACTCATTGTGCCACAACAAATAGCACCTCGACAGTTTGCCCTTCGCCCATCGCAGACGGGCAGTAGTCCACCGGATGCCCATAGTGGGCCCATCTGTCTGGTCGGCGAACTCGCCGAACGAGCACACTGGCATCACGATGGTCGAACGTCCAATAGGGAAGTGCTCCCAACTCCACAGCTGTAGGAGCACATAGCAAATAGCCAGATTGGGGGTACTAGTAGTGGCGCGCTGGCAAGTGTCACATAACCGCCAATACGTGGTGCACAGAACCGCTGATCCCCAGCTGTACTGAGGCATCACCCAAAACTCTGCGTCTACCAAAGACTTGGCGAGGCCGATGAACTCAACATTGCAAATATCACTATGTGTGGCTAGAAACATGCTCCAACCAAAGAGCTGAATAAGGAATGCAATGAGGTGCGTCCTGATGACCTCCGGCGGTGCATCCTGCAAGACACGCTGAAACTGTTCAGCCAAGTGCGGGGGACGCCACGTGCACTATCCGGAATAGGCTGGCCGAACCAGTCCGCCAGCCTCTCCTTCCAGTCGGCTGGTGAAAGGGCTGGAACAAGTGCGTTACCCCCAAGAGGGAGACCGGTCAAGAACGCGATGTCCTTCAGAGTGACCATCATCTCACCCCACCGAAAGTGGAATGTATGTGTCTCAGGCCTCCACCAGTGCCACGAGTAGGCTGCCGTCGATAGTGAACTCGTGTCCAGTGGAGACCAGCCTCGCAAAGGGCAACAAGCCCATGGCCCGCAGGGTTGAGATGTAGCACTCGTCCAGCGCCTACGGATCCCCCCCCCCCCCCCCCCCCCGGCGGCAGCTTGAAGGGTGAATGGCTTGCTGCGTCACCCATCATCCCTGAGTGGCAACGGCGTTTCTCATCGTACGAGTGCTCGAGAAGCTCCGGTAAAACCATACCTTCCAATGCATAGGATAGACTAAATATTAGTGTGAAGATTAATAATGACAGTAAAACTTACTTTATAATACAAATTACATTAATTATGACTAACTAAATAACAATACTTATGACTAGGACTACGAGAATAACATCGAAAGCATGCTATAAAAAATTACCTGTCTTTCGAGAGAAGCAACTTAATGAGTTATGCACTACCTTCTCTAAATAATTAGCTACACACTCTTCATTTTGAGAGTACCCTGCAACAAATGGGATAGACAAAATATTAGTGTGAAGATTGATAATGAAAGCAACATACTACAAGTCATTGATTACACGAGTGTAACTACATACAAATACTTCATTAATTACTGATAATTTGATTACTCATCCAAAAAAATAACGAGCCATTCATTACCGTCGTCCTTACCACTTAATTACTTACCACTAACACATTACTTACCCCTAACTAATTGCCACTACAGTAATTACGACTACTTAATTACACATTTCCATTCAATAACAAATTATGGGTACTGTACATATACAAAATAGTAAAAACTATGTTTAAATTACTACGACCTATTTACTTCGTAATACAAACTACATTAATCACGACTAACTAAATAACACTAATTGACTAGGATTACAGGAACAATCTCGAAAGCATACGATAAAAAATTACCTGCCTTTCGGGGGAAGCAATCAGCACTGCCAATTTTGAGATATACACTGGCTTCTTGAAGTAATGAGCTACGTACTCCTAATTTTGAGCGATGATCATGATAATGAGCTTCTGTGATGAGCGACTGAGATGAGCAATGATGAACTGCGAGAGGTTCGTATTTATGACTGAGTGAAAAGTGAACACGGTGCACTCACCACGTACATTGAGGATCCATTATCACGAGTAGTGCTTGGGTGAGGGGGGACGGCATAGTAATACTAACAAATGTGCAAACAAGGGAGCAGGTGAGGGGGAATGACATGGACATAATGACTTTAGTGCAAACGAGAGAGAGCGCGAGGGGGCGACACACACAAAGGGACAATTGTGCGAACCAGATAGCATGGAAGAAAATATAGCACAATTGGCCGACACATGCACAAATAGGGGTGCAAACGGAGCGGATACGGACGGATATTGCTCATCCCGTATCCTTTTCCATATTTTCTGTCGGAGTCAGAGTTGGACACGGATAGTGCCGGATACGAATACGAATGCGGATATTCTCGGTCACGAATACGGAGCGAATACATGCCGCTCCGAATACGGTTAGTTTCGGCCACGAATATTTAATCGGATAATGCGTGAAAGAAAATTTCACATGGTGACAGAGACAAATTAAGCAAACTAAGATCTAATACGAGTGTACCGACGTTGCAACAGCCATCAAAACAAGTAATCTTATATAAATAAATGATGCTACATTTCAAGAAGAGTCGAAGATCCCACTTGGCCGGCGGAGAGGCCAGATATCCGACTCCGGTTCCGTATCTGGTAACTATCCGAGTAACTATCCGGTAACTATCTGGAAAAATATCCGGATAGTTCCGTATTCGTCGGATAATGCTTGTTCCGAATCCGTTTCCGTATCCGACAAAAAATATCTGAATCCGTTTCCGTATCCGACAAAACTTTCGGATATCCAAAAATTTGCTCCGAATTGTATCCAAATTAAAACGGACGGATGGTCGGTTGGCAAATATCCACTCCATTTGCACCCCTATGCACAAAGCACAAGGGTTAGATATAGTCAAAAGATTCATGAGCATCGTTAAATTCATGATTAATTTAACCCAAATAAATGAGCAAATTCAGACCACATAAAATTCCTAAAAAATTACACAATAACTATGACTATGTTGGAAGGCTTCACATAAAATTTTGTAATTTTTGTAACTCATTTGCTATATGTAAAAACTCAAAAAATATCAAAATTGTATGAATTTTTTAGCAATATTCATAATGGGTAAAATTATCCAAAACTTACACTGTGAGGTACATTATGTCGGGAGGCTGTACATAATTTTTTGTTATTTTTTGAGATAATTTGATATATTTAAAAATTCAAAAAATACTAAACATAAAAAATTAGGGTAGGTGATTAAGCTTGCTGATTCCGGGCAGTAGGCTGCCTATCGCCTGCTGGCGTGGTGGCAGGCGCTTGCCGCCAGTGGCCACACTATGTGTCACCTCATTGGCACTGTCGCTCGCACATCGGACTGTAGAAGCGCTATTTTTGCAAATACGGTGCAAATACGCCTAGTTTTGTTAATACAGTGTGAAACAGTGCCAAATCCGACTTTGTCTCGTTAGATCGTAGTTAAAAGTACACAAGTAGGTGAAGCGTGTCCTACGCACCAAGGCCAAGAACACCGTGCATGACCAGAGATGTGCCAACAAGCAGTAGCAGGAGTAGCCCGAAGCAGAGCACCGGGTCGATGGTGTAGGCGGCAACTACGATGATAGCCGATGATGCCATGACGACTCCTAGGATGCCAAGATTCTTCCTTGTGCACATGGCACGGGCAACCGCGGGGTTGTCCGACATCCATATGCCGAGCGCTATGACGTTGATGCCGGTGAGGATGCCAACAACGCCGAGCAGTGAGGCGTCGTAGCTGTCAATGGTAAGGGGTAGAGCAGTGTGCGTTGAATGACATGCCGCGGCAACTGATGTGAGTAGGAGACCGACGAATGTCACCAAGCTATTGGTGGAAGCTGGCATCTTTCCGGCCTCGAGATATATATATATGTGTGTATGCATATATATGTATATATGTATATATATATATACATATACATATATATATATATATATATCTCACTAGCAGGTGAGATGAATGTGAAAAAACTTCAACCTTTACAACCTTTTTTCTGTGCATTAAGGGATCAGAAATGGAAGGAATGGTTTGGCAAAACTGGTCAACATGTTGGTTTTCAAATAAAGAAATTGGTCAACATGTAATCCCTCTCTTTCCCCTCTTTTATCTTCCACTGTGGCTTGTGGGCTCACCTGTCGCTATCTCCCTGGTGGCCGGAGCCGTTCATCACCCAAAAATATCGCTGTCGCCTCTGGTTTTGCCGCCACCCGATCTCTCTCGGTCGCTCCCGCGCCTTCCCACTACTACCTCGCTGCTGCAACCGGTCAGAGGCTGTACCGCCTCATCTCTCCCACCTCTGACACCCTCTCAATTGTACCGGCGATGCGTCAGCCCAGCCAGCCAAACCCGCAGCCACCGTAGCCTCTCTCGCATTCCGTTTTCCACTCAACCGACTATTTTGCGCCGCAAATCGCCTTGCCGCCCTACCAGCCATTGCCAAGTCATGTACGACCGCCCTGACACCTGACACACTTTTTGACGGCCGCAGCTCTCACCTGGTCGAGCCGCCATATTAAAGTCACCGCCGCCATCCAAATTCGTTTACCCTCTGCCCTAATCCTCTCACTGCCGACCTGACTCACCTCTGACTGCATTTGACGACCGCAATGCAGCACCCGAAGCAGCCCACACTTCCTCTCTCCTAGCCGCGTCGCGCCCTCTCGCACCTTCCCAACCACTGCCACATGTCGTCGGCACCGCCTTAGCCCTGCCGCTGTGCCGAACCGCCATGGGACAACTATAAAAAGCCTAAGACCCTCTCCAGACATCGCACAAGCATCCAGTGAGCCACCACCACACCCCAATTAGACTTTCGACCAGAGCCTTGCCGACGACCACCCGAAGACCCCAAAGTAAGCCAAACATCAATTGTTGCTCTATCGATCATTTCTTTTCGATTTCATTCGCCAATAGCTTCCTTATTCCCTCAGAAATACCCCCGAACCATTGCTTTAACTCCCCAAGCCCACTTCTTCCCTGCCACCGAAGTCCGCCGCTCAGCCATGGCACCTCGCCATGGGCAGCCCAACTCCAGCCACCCCTACTTAAGCCACCACTCCCCAGAGCTTCCTTTAGCCCCAAAGATGCTTAAACGCAAATGCTACCATCCTAGAAACCCACCGACACTCCATGTGCCATTCAAACATCCCGTGAAAGGAAGACCTTGACGCCGGCGAATGCCGACTCCTCTGCTGCCGCCGAACCCCAAAATGAAAACCCCCAGACACCAAGAACCCACCCATAGTCTTCGAATGATGTTTCGACCACGGATTCCCTGATCACCTCATCGCCTGAAATCTCCAGCCACTCCCCTGCTTCAACTCCGACCGCCCCGCCGCTTGAAGTCTCCGACCACCTTGTAGTCAAGAGAGACTTCGACCGTGCCGTTTCGGGTACTGAGCAACACCACTCGTACACCGTCCAATGTTCTTAAGCCACTCGTACGTCGTTCGATGCTCTTAAACCGCTCAAACGCTGTCTGATCTCTTAAGCAACCCAGATGCCATGCAAACCTCGCAACTGCTTGGACATCGTTCGATCTCCGTAGCAACTCGTATACCGTCCGATCTTCGTTGACTTTGCACTCGAAGTTGAACCTCCACTGCCCATTCGACTCCGTAGTCGCACCCAAACTACTACGAATACTCAGGGGTCATTACGATCGTGTTGTTGTTACGACCACGGTGTGGCTTATGACCACGTTGTGGTTTTACGACCACGGTGTGGCTTTCGACCACGCTATGGTTTATGACCACGATGTGGTTTACGACTGTGCTGTGGTTCACAGCCCCACTGAGTGCTTAGTCTCAGTAGTCATAACTCGATTACGACCACGTCTCCCAGCTCAACCAATACATCCGACTAGCCGAGTACTCGTAAGGTTCTCCGAGTACGAACAGTAAAACCTGCAATGAACAGTACCAAACCCGTTACTGTTCATGAAACCCCAAAATGCTTATATACATCTATATTGACTACTTCGAACCCGTCTATCCATTCCTTAGCTCTGTTTTCCCACACCAAACTCCTATAATCCCCAAACCTATTTTATTTGGTTTTTCTGAATTTTACTTTTTTATTTTATTTCTTTCTTCCTAGCTCAATCATTCGAGCATGGAATTAATTTATTTTCTTTTGGTTTGCGGTAGCTCACAACGCTGAAGATCAGCTACTCCAAGAAGGAGAAGCTCAAGTACAAGCACAAGACTCGAAAGAATACAAAATCGTAGAATATATTGATCCGCAAGGCAAGTCACATGTCTTTGATCATGTTGAACATACATTCCTTTAATTATTTATTTATCAGAATTTTTATTATATTATTTACGCACTGTTATTTCTTATAAATAATTGTTTAGAATGACATGATATTAGTTATGCCCTGCCACATGAAAAAGCCCTGTTTTATTTGATGGTCATATTCACCTTGACAAGCCATAGTAATAATGAATTACTATAAAATATACCATGGTTGTTTAGAAAATTCATATGCTTTACACACACTAGTAGTAACAGTGCCGTAGTGCATTGGGACATTTATTTGTGAATGGTTACATGGTTGATAAAAAAAGTAAGGATTGGAACCTTATGTAAGGATTGGAATCTTATGCTAAGTAAAGAACATAGTAGCCGCTCAACCACATGCGTTGACTTATCAAATCTGATTTAGTAGCTGCTCAAATCGATTATATCTACTATATAAATATAATATACTATTCTAGAAAAGGGAACAGCCGGCGAAGAATGTGGTATGAAAACGGTAAAACCATACTTTCACAATTGTAGGCTCCGCCCTGTCAAGGCGTCGTATTCCGTGATAGGAGGTATCTAGTCTATCGGGTAGAGGCTACATAAAGAGCTCAGTCATGAGGGTTAAGGAATCTTGTGGGTCAAGTTGGGCAACTCTGCAGAGTCATAATATGTGGTATTCAAATACGTCGTGCTTCCGGTAAATGAAATTATGTTTAATGGGTGATTCCAATGGCGAAGCATAAGTAGACATAGAAACAATTTGGAAATATTGAAATTTGGTAATCGAGATGTTGAAATCTCAAATTCCTTAAGAAGTTTACGATTTGTTATTTTGGGTTGAAAAACAAAATTTTTAAAAATAAAATTGCATCCACAAATACTTAAACAAAACAACTATATTCCCATTTCTTAAAAATCCTGGCAAGTAGCTATATTGTGTTTCCCATGTGACTTGTTGAGTACGGTTGTTTTACTCACGCTTGCTAAACTATTAACAAAAGATGTTTGGAAAAACAATGAAAGAATCATTGAGGAAGGCTTTGAAGATCCATACGATGTAGATGACGTTTGGTGTTAGGGTATATTCTACACTCAAGAATGCATGTGGAATTCTTTTGTATTGTAATATAACTTTGAGCCGTACGTCCTATTGTGTAAACCTTGGCTGCTAAGCCTTAATTTTGTAATAAAGTCTGATTTTTATGCTTAAGTTTGTGTTGAAAATAATGTATATTTATCTACGATACTCATAGCTAAATAATTCTAAACAGTTACGAAAAAATCCTAAGATCTAGAAATGGCGCCGTTACAAAAACCCTTCGAGCATTTGAAGTCGTTTTATTCTCTCTTTTGGAGACAATACGTTTTATTCTCTGTTTTATTTCTTTGAAGTCGTTGTATGCTTCCGTACTACGCAGGTCGATTTTGGTCGTAAAGCAGATTCGCATTTTCTCTTTGCTTTCTGGGGTGCCACGTCATTCGCCGGCGGATTCTCGCAACGCACTGACCTCAGTGTGAGCCCGTCTGTCCTTCCACCCCATTGTTGGTGGGCCGCGCACGCAATAATTCAACATTAAACTTACCTCTCTCCCTTTCTTTTTTGCGAGGTATTTAACAGCCAAAGCTATCTGGAGTACCCAATTGCAACTGGTCACATAAAAAAGCTTTTAATATTTTCTAATCAATGCAACGAAAATACAGAGTATTTTTTATATAGTTTGGAGTGCCGCCGGTAGAGGTGCAAGCGGCCATTTCTGTCCGATCGACCGACCGAAGGTTTACGAAATAAATACGAAAAGGGTAAATAGATATCCGGTACTATCTATATTCAACTCCGACTCCGAGGAAAAAATACGGAATATGATACGAGATAAATAATATTTATTCATATATATCTGTATGTTAAGTGATATGAGGAAACATATTATGACTTCACTTAGGAACAACATAACAAATAGGTGGATTGCCACATCTAATAGGCATAAAACATTAGGTGCTCTTCTTTCGACATCTCAATGATTAGTTTATCAGTATTCGCTTTGATTGCATCCCTACTGTCCAATGTCTTGTATACGGGTGCAAAAGAAACGGCTAATTTTTGTTCGACCGACTGTCTGGAGGCTTGTGGAACAAATATGGAATGAAGAAATGGGTATCTAGTAATATCCGTGTCCGACACCGATTCAAAGAAAAATATGAAATAGTATACGGAATGAGCGATATTTATCTACATCTGCTCTAGTTGCACCTGTGACCGAAGGGCCTTCAAATGTGGAGGCTAGACTTGTACTAATTTACCTTGTGATCGTACCGACAATATCAGACTGTATGAAATATTGAAATAGTCAGGGCTCTGTTATTGGGTGATTTTTTTTGCTTTTGTGGCCCCCGTTGCATCTTTTTTTTTTTTGCAAATCTAGCTTGCATAACATTTTTTTTTTTTGCTAATTTGGCCCCCTCCTAAGTGTAGAAGAAGAGGCGCTAGACATGTGGCGCATCCTATGGCCCCAGGTGCGAAGGGTAGAGGGCCACGAACCTTCCGCGCCACCAGGCCGCATGAAATACTTCATGTGCTCCCCAAGCGCATGAAGCGGCTCCCATGTCCCCCGACCGCAGTGCGCTCCCCGAGTACATGAAGTACTTCATGCGCTCCGATGGCACAGACACTCGCCGTCCTCCTACGCTCGCCCTTGCCCTTCCGCACTCTGGGGCTGTAGGATGCACCACGTGTTGAGTATCCCTTCTTATGCGCTCGAAGGGGGACCAAATCTAAAAAAAATTGCCATAGGTCAGATTAAAAAAAAAGAAAAAGGGGGCACTAGGGCCACAAAAGCAAAAGATTCCTATTGACCGACATGTACGGCACCTTGGTTTCTTTCTAAAAAGTCAAAAGCAGCAAAAGAAAAACTTCCCTGAAAATGCAGCAATAGAATAATCACCTTGTTTTTTTAGAGGACTTTCATTTCTATATTCATTTCACAAGCTCCGCTAGCTATGTGGAGTCACACTAGCCATATGCAGAATGTGTCGTCAAGAAGAAGAAAAAGAAGAGTAAAGTCCATTACCGGTCCTTAAACTTTTTATGCTGTGTCATCCCGGTCCATAAACTTTTAAAGTATGTCATCTCGGTCCTTAAACTTTTAAAGTGTGGCAATTTCTTTTGAAAGTCTATGGACCGGGATGACACAGCATAAAAAGTTCACTGCTACAACTACATAGGATATTGCCACACTTTGAAAGTTTAAGGACCGGGATGACATACTTTAAAAGTTTATGGACCGAGATGACACAGCATAAAAAGTTTAAGGACCGGTAATGGACTTTACTCGAAAAAGAAAGAACGTGGCGATTGCGTGTGCTTTCCGTTATTCTTTCCTGATACCAAATGGCTCAAACGCTGCTCATTATTTAGGGTAGACTCAAATGGATGAGTTCTTTTTGGAAACAAAAGCCACTTAGCTAGGGTGAGTGGGTGACACTCCTAGGTCAGAAATGGGTGGATTCCTAAACTCGACATAAAGTTGGGATTCCTAAACTTGACATAAAGTTCGGGGCCAGAAATGGGTGACGCAGGCTTCGAACTCGTTTCCATCTACTTTAGGAAGCTTCGTGATTTCTTCCTTGGGTAAGTGATCATCATGAGTTGAGAAAAAGGGCAACATCCCTACCTACAATGACGACCAAGTTACGAATCTAGTATATGTTTTCCGACCACGTTCTAATGTAGTGTATGTTTTGCGCGCGTCGCTCTCGCTATTGGGTAGTGTATGGACGATACAAAGTTGGATTTGACACTCTCTCGCACCGTATTTATAAAACTAACTATATTAGTAATAATGGCATTTTTATCGTCCAGTGGGCGGGCGGCAGCGCCAGCCACAGGACATGTGGTGGCCTGGCGGGGCCGCTGGCAGTAGGAGCCTACCATCTGGCGATGGGGCGGTAGGTGATTAAGGGCATGTTCTTTTCGGCTGCGGCTTATGACTTTTGGCTGAAATTTTTGAATTTCGGCTGTTTACGGTACAGATTACGGAGAGACAGACACTCACTTGTGATTTTGGCTGGTACAAATGTTGGGCTTTTAACGTGTAGATTGTTTAACTTGTAGACCCTGTCTTGAGAAAATACTCTGTTTGAAAGTTAGGTACTGTAGCAAAAATCAAAAGATGCCAGCTTCTGAGGTAAAGAACATGCCCTAAGCTGGCTTAATTCTCCATCCTAATTTTTTTTGCGTTAGTATTTGTTTGAATTTTTAAATATACCAAATCAGCTTAAAAAATTACAAAAATTTATGTAAAGTCTCCAGAAACAACGTACCTCACAGTGTAATTTTTGGATAATTTTATCCATTATGAATATTGCTCGAAAATTCATACAATTTTGATATTTTTACGAGTTTTACATATAGCAAATGAGCTCCAAAAAGTAAGAAATTTTATGTAAAACCTCCCGACATAGTCATAGTTATTGTGTAATTTTTTAGAAATTTTATGTGGTTCAAATTTATTACGTTTATTTGGGTTAATTTAATCATGAATTTACAAATATTTCACAATTTTATACATTAATACTTGTACAAGTAAAAGTAATTATAGTAGTACAAAAAATACATCACATTGGATGTGATATGGCATCTGAACCACTGCTACCTCCTCGCCGCGTTTGCCTCCCTATACGTGGCCTTGTCTTTCGTTGAGCACGAGCATGTCCCGTGGGATACATCAGTTGGTCCGGAAGTTGCGTCTCGGGTCAGAGGATGTATGAAGACCGTTCTATTTGCTCAGTGGCCGGCAGTGGTCCAGTAGGCTCAGGTACAGTAGGCTAGATCTGGTAAAGGTCAAAGTCCTCCAACTGAGACATGCCAAAATGCGAGTCGCCCGCAATAATGTCGTGAACAAAGAACTCTAGAAATCCCCCTCGTGGTGTGAAGGAGCTCTCGCCTTAACCGTACAACGTGGCAGCGAAGCCGGAGGAGCTCTGCCCAACGAAGTGTCCGAACCCTGGGTATACTGTGAACACTGAGCTCTGCCCTACGTACGCTGCAAACCCTGGCACCGTGTATTGCTCTCTGGAAGCATCTGGGAGGCCCGTGTCGTCATCGGTGGATGTGTCGTCACCCCCTCATTGAATTGGAGACTGCAAGATAAAACAATATTAGTCACAATACATATTTTGAATGTACAATGCGAATCTCATACCTCCCGAATGTGCAGCGAAGATGAACAATGGGGAGCGGTAGTCTGTGCAAGTGGTACAGACGTCAAAAGTGATGCATCTCGACAACAGACCTACGACGGGAGGACGCCATGATGTTAGTGGAACACAAGGCCTAATAGGAAAACAAAATGTAGGTCTAGTACGACGCACGGATGATCGGCGGCTAGTACTACGACGTTAGGCAAACTCAGTAGATTGCAATGGCCAACCGGACTCACTAGGTCGCGATAACCTAGCGGGTGAGCATGGTCCCCCACAGGGTGGCTCATGTGCACAGTGTGATCCATGGAACAGCCGCAGCTTAGGTTGTGCACTATTTTTTGGCCTGCTTTAGGATAAACTTCACAATCTTCTGCAGGGCCGATGGTGTCTTCGGGCTGCTGATGGCAGCCTCCGACGCGCTTGCGATGTGCTACGCCTACTCCAACTGAAGTGACATACGAAACAGGTTTAGTAACGAGTAGTATGAATTCCTTGAATGAAACGATAAGATATTTGAACTGTCTTACGATGTCATACACAATAGTCAGATGGAGTTTGACTCACCGGTGTATGGCTTGCGGTAGGAACCTGTTGTCCAGAGGGGGCATGGCCTGGTTCAAACCGAACTGTCGCATCACGCGCTGTAGCGCGTAAGCCTCCACCATGTACGAGAACATCAGATGGTGTGTCATCGTCCATAGCTCCACGTCCTCTAGGCATTGTAGCGACAGCCTGTGCGACGATACATGATGCATAAAATCTACAGTCCACGGACCCCATATGACATCGCTAATGTGATTAATTTGATGAAATTTTCAAAGGTGATTTTGTGAATAGGATTCATGTAGGTGTTATGTGTTCATATCGCGCGATAGAATTGGATTCTGCACATAACTCATTTTTCAGAGTTGTGTGAATAGTATGGTCCATTGTGTATGTGATGCATGTATGAGTTTTTCATAGCCTGCGTGTCATGCTGATTTATTGCCACGGGCTACATATTATTGTATAATATCCTACGTGCCGACTTGTGATACTTGATTTTTTATATGTAATTCATTGTTAGCTGTTAGGAGTAATAGCTAAGTAGATAGATGTGGTGAATTCAAGCATTAATGGCTCGGTAGACAGGAAGCGTGGTGATGGAGATTGCTGTGCTAAGGGTCATACTATCTCACAATTTAATATGATTTAATTGTGAATGTTTTTATGTTTCTGTTATGCTATTATTCATGTTATTATTATCTTGGGTGATTTTAACATGATAGAATAGTATCCCTTTAGAAAAATTAAGTAAAACATGATGTCCTTCCAGTAGTTGCACCTATCAAGATTTGATCATTAACTGATGTGTCTACGAAAGTACGGTGCCATTAATTATCTTAATAAGATAGGATAAAGTGTTGAATACTTCATGCATAATATTGGTTTAACTTGACTAGGCTATCAAAATGGTTTTGGGTCTAGGGGCATAGTGTTGAGGCCAAGACATATGGATGTCACTCAGCAAATAAGAGTTACATGTGATGCAATTAGCAATGGTTGCTTACCTACGTTGCTAGGTTTCTAGCAGTGATGCCAAAACTCGCTAGGACTTAGTGAAATGTATATCTTGACTCACTATATGTTATTAGAGGGTATTTGATATAGTCAGGGTATCTTTTGTTAAAATTGTTTAATGGGAGAATTCACATAAACATAGTATTGAATTTTTGCATATACTTTTTATGTTGTTGACAATGCCACCATCTATTTTCTCCACACTCAGTTTTAACTTGAGATCTATTCTTGAGAAGGAAAAACTAAATGGAAAAAATTTCATTGACTGGTATCGCAACTTGAGAATTGTTCTCAAGCAAGAAAAAAGGAATATGTTCTAAAGATTCTAAATCCAGATGAACCAACTGAAGATGCTACTCATGCTCAAAAGAATGAGTATGAGAAACATTGTAATGACTCACTTGATATTAGTTGTCTCATGCTTGCCACCATGAATTCTAAGCTTCAGAAGTAATATGTGAATATGGATGCCTACAATATGATTGTCGGTCTTAAAGGCATATTTGAGAACTAGGCAAGGGCTGAAAGGTACAACACCTCTAAGACATTGTTTGCGTGCAAGTTAGCTGAAGGAAGTCCGGTTAGCCCTCATGTGATCAAGATGATTGGATACTGAGAGTTTGAAAAAACTTGGTTTTTCCCTTAGCTAAGAGTTGGTTAGTGATATTATTCTCCAGTCGCTCTCTCCGAGCTTTGAGCTAGTCATTTTGAACTTTCATATGAATGGTATGAAAAAGTCAATGACCAAGTTGCATGGGATGTTCAAGTCAGCAAAGAAGAGCATTAAGAAAAACTATAATCATGTGATGATGGTTCTGGTTCAGAAGACTACCAACTCCAAAAGGAAGTTTAAGGCTTTGAGAAAAAGAAAGGGCACAGGCAAAACTCAAGATGAAATCTCGAGTATTAAATCTATGCTTCAGACTCTCAAGATTGGTGCTGCATCTGATGCCATTTGCTACCATTGCCAAGGGACTGGAAATCGGAAGACGAACTGCAAGAAGTGCTTGGCAAAATTGGAAAAGAAGAAGGGAAGTAAGACTTCTACTTCGGGTATAAATATTATAAAAATAAATCTTTCTACTTCTCATATTAGTTCTTAGGTATTTGATACTGGATCGGTTACTCATATTTGTAATTCGATGTAGGGCTGAGAAGGACTAGGAGTTTGGCAAGAGACGAGATCGATCTTCGCGTAGACAATGGAGCAAGAGTTGTTGCATTGGCTGTTGGTACTTTACCATTATCTTTACCCTCAGGTTTAGTTTTGAAATTGAATAATTGTTATTATCTTCCTGCCTTAAGTAAAAATATTATTTCTGCTTCTTGTTTGAGAGCAGAAGGTTATGAGTTTAGAATAAAGAACAATTATTGTTCAATTTATTTGAATGATATGCTTTATGGTTATGCTCTATTGATAAATGGATTATATGTTTTAAATCTTAAGGATATGCCTATCTATAATATTCATGCTAAGAGATTTTGGCCTAATGATTTGAATCTTACTTATATTTGGCATTGTCGTTTGGGTTACATAAATGAGAAGTGCATGATAAAACTCCATAAAGATGGTCTTCTAACTCATTTCATTTTGAATCATTTGAAACATATGAGTCTTATTTACTTGGAAAAATGACTAAGACACATTTCACTGGTATTGGTGAGAGGGCAAATGACTTGTTGGCCTTAGTACATTCAGATGTATGTGGACCATGAGCTCAACAGCCAGAGGTGGTTTTCAATACTTCATAATTTTTATCGATGACTTTAGTAGATATGGATACATCTACCTAATGAGGCACAAGTCTGAATCATTTGAAAAGTTCAAGGAATTTCCGAATGAGGTACAAAATCAACTTGGCAAGAAAATTAAAGCCCTACGATCAGATCATGGAGGTGAATATTTGAGCCATGAGTTTGGTGATCATCTAAAGCAATGTGAAATTATTCCACAGCTAACTCTACCAAGAACACCTCAATGGAATAGGGTGTCTGAATGATGAAATCGGACATTCTTAGACATGGTTCGGTAAATATAAGCCAATCTGATCTTCCATTGTCTTTTTAGGGGTATGCACTAGAAACAACTGCGTTCACATTAAATAGTGTTCCATCAAAAGTTATAGAGAAGACACCATATGAGATATGGACTGGGAAGCGTCCCGGGTTGTGTATGTAAAATGTTTGACGTATGACAAGCTCATATCTAAATCTGATAAATGCTTCTTTGTAGGGTATCCTAAGAAAACTAAAGGATATTATTTTTATAAAAGAGATGAGAACAAAGTGTTTGTTGCCCGAAATGATGTCTTTTGGAGAAAGAGTTTCTCTTAAAAAGAGTTAGTGGGAGCACGGTGAGACTCGAGGAAATTCGAGAGACATCAGAAAATGTTTCAATTTCTATTGAACCTCTACAGAGTGTACAAGATGTTGTAGAACCTGTGGAAGAGGTACCTGCCCCACATAGGTCTAAAAGACCACGTCAACTGCCGATAAGGTATCAACATGATATTTTCTTGTTAGATAATAATGAGCCTAAGGCTTATGAGAAAGCAATGATGTGCTCGAACTCTGAGAAATGGCTTGGAGCCATGAGATCCAAAATTTAATCTATGTATGATAATCAAGTTTGGAACTTAATTGATCCACCTGATGGTGTAAAAACCATTGAGTGCAGGTGGGTTTTAAGAAAAAGATAGACATGGATGGAAATGTGCATATCCGTAAGTCACGATTGGTGACGAAGGGTTTCAAATAAACTCAAGGTGTTGACTATGATGAAACCTTCTCAACCGTCATTATGCTTAAGTCTGTCCGGATCATTCTAGCTATTGATGCGTATTTCGATTATGAGATATGGTAGATAAATATCAAAACGACTTTCCTAAATAGAAACCTAAGTGAGGATGTGTACATGACACAACCTGAGGGTTTTATCGAACCCTAAAATTCTAGAAAGATATGCAAGCTTCAGAAATCTATCTATGGACTGAAGCAAGCTTCTCAGAGTTGAAACATTTGTTTTAATGAGGTAATCAAAGTGTTGGCTTCATCAACAATGAAAAAGAGCCTTGTATTTACAAAAAGGCTAGTGGGAGCGCACTTGTTTTTTTGGTCCTATATGTTGATAACATATTATTGATTGGAAATACTATTCCTATGCTTAAATTTGTCAAGCCTTCATTAAAAAATAATTTCTCTATGAAAGACTTAGGAGAGACAGCATATTTTGGATATAAAGATATATAGAGATAGAACTAAAAGGCTAATTGGATTAAGTCAAGATATGTATATTGACAAAGTGTTGAAGCGGTTCAACATGCAAGATTCCAAGAAGGGTTTCTTGCCTACGTCACATGATATTAGTCTTAGCAAAACTTAGTGTCCTTTTATACCAAATGAGCGAGACCAGATGAGTATGATTCCATATGCTTCCGCCATTAGGTCTATCATGTATACCATGCTTTGTACACGTCCAAATGTGTCATATGCTCTAAGTGTTACGAGTAGATATCAGTCAGATCCAGGTGAATGTCACTAGATAGCTGCAAAGAACATCATGAAATACTTGAGAAGGACTAGGAATGCGTTCCTTATTTATGGAGGTAAGGAAGAGCTAGCCGCAAATGGTTGCACTAATGCTAGCTTTCAAACCGATAAAGATAATTTTCGATCATACTTTGGGTTTGTATTTTGTCTTAATGAAGGAGTAGTGAGCTAGAAAAGTTCCAAGCAAGAGATAGTTCCCGATTCTACAATGGAGGCTAAGTATATTATGACTTCTGAAGCTGCAAAGGAGACTGTTTGGATAAAGAAGTTCGTCTCTGAGCTAGGTGTGGTCTCAAGTACTTCTAATCCAATGAATCTCTATTGTGATAATAGTGGAGCCATTGCATAAGCGAAGGAGCCTAGATCGCATAAAAAAAATCTAAGCACGTACTTCGGCGTTTTCACCTCATTCACGAGATTGTTGATAGAGGTGATGTTAAGATATGCAAAGTGAACACGGATTTAAATATTACTAATCCATTGACAAAGCCTCTTTCACAGCCAAAGTATGAAGCGCACACAAGAGCCATGGGTATTAGATACTTGCGTGATTGACTCTAGTGCAAGTGAGAGATTGTTAGCGATATGCCCTAGAGTCAATTATAGAGATGATTATATCACTTTTATGTTATTTTGTCCCTTGAATAAATGTCTTTCATATTGATCAACAAGTATGTGACTTGTTCATGGAACTTTTTATTCATGTTTTGATGTTATTCTAAATTATCCCTGATCTTATATCATTATGTGGGACAATTATGATTTACAGATCAGCACATGTATTGATTGATGATCATGTTTCACGGATCATGGATATGAGATATCAAATTAATAATGTAAACACATGTTAGAAAATATGATGTTGGATTGACCCACCACGAGACACTACGGGAATTGTTATATTCTTAAGTGTCATCAATTGGTCTAATACATAGTGTATATAGGATTCTTAGATCCAAGATCATCATTGTTTCCTACAAGTGTAATAATTTACTTAGAGATTACCAAACACTACTCCATGACTGGGTGGTAGCTTTCGGGTTTAATATGAAACATGCGGAGGAATATAAGCAATCAAGATAGAATTTACCCCTCCTATATAACAAAAGAGATATCTCTAAGTCTCTCAATGTGGTTGGATTAAGGAAGTGCATGGCCATGCCGAATGTGGTTGAGGAGTCAATCACAATTGAGTAATCCACTACATATTCGAGTGAAGGATCGAGTTATCATAGGATTGCACACTTCTCGCTTGAGTTCAATCTGGTATCATGAGGAAAAGGAATCGGTACATAAGCACTATATAGGTTCTTTCGATATGTCCTTTATGTATATTTGGGAGTCGTTATGCCCTGATAGGGACTGCTACCGACGTATGTCCTGATAGGGACTACCAAATATACATGAACTTACAGGGTCACACACTTAATAGGCTAGAGCAATAAAGGTCCGAATGATAGTTTTCGAGTGAGATTCGATATCTACTCGTATCGGATAAGGATCTGATTGGAAGCTATATAAAGAGAGGTGCGGGGCTAAGGGAGGTATCTTAAAACACACCCGTCGAAACCCTAACCGCCACCTCTCATAACCCTTGCTGTGCGCGCTGGTGCTAGCATGCTGACGCACGGTATTCCATCCCTGGACATGTGGACTTCAGTAAAGGCGCTGTTGCAACTGCAACGCTAATAAGGACGAACGCGAGGAGGAGACGATTGGCCGGAGGACGATCAACTACTACCACTACACCGATGTGCTCTTCGTTGAATCAGCAACTTTTGCTCCGGTGGTGGCTTCCCCTGCTGCAGCTCCTCCCTCTGGCGGCGGCGTCCCCTGCCGTGGCTCTTCCCTCCAGCGGCGGCCTCTTCTGTGTTGGAAGTCTTACGACTTCCTCAGGATCTTTACGATCTCTTACGACCGGTTCCGAGTGCTTACGACCGGTTCTGACCGCTTACTGTTGTTGTACGACCACTTAGGCAGCCGTTCAACTGCTCTTCCCTGCCGTTGCGCTGCCCTCTCTTCCACTGCGCTGGAGTTACCGTGATCGCAACCTTCTACGATCACGCAGTGATGCTGGCGATCACTGTTCACCATGGTCGAACACCCCTTCGACCACGTTCACTTCCTTACAACGTGATCGGAGTCACTTCCGACCACGTTCAGGTCTTCACGGCATAGTCTCAGCTCCTTCATAAGGACCGTCGTGGCCTAGTTGGCCGTCACGGTAGTCGTAGCCGACGACCCCAACCCGGTGTTCTGCTTTACCGCCTGCACTATGAATTTCCTCAGGATCTCCCTGGTCACCATCGGAGTAGTTCTTGGCGGGTGCTGTTCTCCATGGTATATATGTTTTAGTGTTTCTTGAATCGGTGGTGTTCCTCGATTCCTCTGAACCCCTTGTGGCCTTGTTGATCGGGGATGAGCCGCCATGCCACGCCTGCTTCTTCCAAGCGTGCACTCTATACTTTTTTGAAGGGTGTGGCTATTTATCAAAAGAAAGAAATTTAACGAAATTTTTAGCCACTTTTCTCAACCGTTGGAGATCAAAGTGCTCTCATAACCCCCTAAAATGCAAAAATAAATGGAACTAAAAGTTATAGTGAAGCTGTGATAAGATTACAAATCACTTTGTACTGCAATTTTAACTTACTATTGTGCAATTTTAGGCGACAGAGAGCAAAATACCAGACATCTGAAAATTAGCAAATCCGTATTAATTACTCTCGGGTGTTCGATTGGACCAGGATCCCGATGCATCGCTTTGATGTCGTTGCGGTTTTTTTTTTTTTTGACTAGTTGCTTAACGTTGGGCTCCTCTCGAAAAAAAGCTGCATGGTTGTCACTTGTGTGCAACTTCTTAGGGCCGACTGTACATACATGCGCCGAGTCGTGTGCGCTGATGGCAGCGAGGGTTGAGCTCGGCTGTGGGCTAGTGGGCTGAGCGATGTCCTGGAATGCCGATTTGGGCCCGCTTTACATCTCCCCTGGATGAATTAGGCCCGGTCCTCTTTAGGGAAGCAGACCTGTGCTGCTCTCGTGAATCTGATCGAGGGCATATGTAAAAACAAGAATACGCAGGAGGAACCGTGTCTATTTCTAGAGTAAAGTACATTACCGGTCCTTAAACTTTTTATGCTGTGTCATCCTGGTCCATAGACTTTTAAAGTATGCCATCCCGGTCCCTAAACTTTCAAAGTGTGCCATTACCACCTGTTATGGGTCCAGCTGTAATGGCACACTTTTGAAAGTCTATGGACCGGGATGACACAGCATAAAAAGTTTAAGGACCGGTAATGACACATTTTGAAGTTTATGGACCGGGATGACATACTTTAAAAGTCTATGGACCGGGATGACACAGCATAAAAAGTTTAAGGACCGGTAATGGACTTTACTCCTCTTTCTATATATACGTCATTTCATATCAGAAAGGGCTCAACAACTGGAATTCTTGCACTTTATTATGTCAACTTGCTATCTGAAACAAAAGTGGTATAACTCACCAAACCAAGGCACACAAAAGACAACCTAGAAAGCGAGGGAACTATAAGTATGTATATTATGTTTCAACGACAACCTTTGGTTTGACGCTTGGGCAGACGGTGCTCCGCTAATGTTCGAGATGACTCCGGCAGGTGGACTTGGCTCCTCTGCATTTACCGCACAATCCATTAGAAGAAATTACAGTCTTTTTTCCCAATGGATTATGTTATAAATGCAAAAGAGCAAAATCCTACCTAGGCTTAGTCAGAGTTGGTGCTGACTAAGCCACCTCGCGGGCTGTCAGCTGTTAGATAATCTAGTTAATTTTGCATATCAGTTACTACTTTAGTCTGCATGTCTTCCATTCATAATGCATCTAGTGCAGGTTAGTTTTTAAGCAATTAGTAGTTCAGTTTCTTGTTTAATTGCTATATGAAGAGAGGAAATAAACCAAAAAACGTTGCAACGTTCCGCAGCGGCAAAAACATTTGTGTTCCTGTGTGTATTGTTGCTTGTTCGGCCAACAAGACGATCACGGGCACTAGCGGATGTTCGGCCGACAATTGGTATCAGAGCCCCGTTTCGTTCTAGGGAGCGGCGATGTCGGACTCCCCTCAGCGCCGTGGGAGTGCGCCGCCCAGCCACCGGCGCCGTTCGCAGTTGCCACCGTTGCGACATGGGCGCGGGCGTGGCGGTGGCTATGGGCATGCGCAGTATGAGCGGCCGATCGGCGTCCATCCAGTACCCGATGCTGACGAAGATAAACTACCCAGAGTGGGTGGTGATGATGCGCATCAACTTGCAGGCACAAGGCCTGTGGGGTGCAATTGAACCCGGCGACGTCAAGTACAGCGATGATCGGCTGGCACTAGCAGCGATCGCTCGCTCGGTCCTGACGGAGATGCTGAGTTTGATCGGCAGCAAGGAGACCGCGCAGGAGGCGTGGGAGGTGGTCAAGGTCATGCGGATGGGCGTCAAGCGAGTGCGCGTGGCGAACGCGCAGAAGCTCCGGCGCGACTTCAACAACATCGCCTTCAAGGAAGGCGAGAACGTGGATGACTTCTCGATGCGAATTGCGGGCCTCACCAACAACCTACGTCTTCTCGGCGACGAGATCGCCAAAGCTGAGGTCGTTTGCTAGTTGCTCCAGGTGGTCCCTGATCGGTTCATGCAGGTTGTGATCTCAATCGAGACGCTGCTAGACATCGAGGAGGTCACGGGCCGTCTCCGGTCCAATTGGGTTCCCGGCTGCTTCTCTCATCGAAGGAGGAGGATCTCATCCGTCACCTATGCAAGCGCGACAAGGAGGGTGCGTGCGTCGGTAGCGCTGGCACCAGCGGAAGTGGTACGAGCGGCGGCTCGGTCCTGCCACGGCACAACACACAGCCACCCAAGCGCGGTACCGACGATGCATGCAAGGGTGGTGGCGGCAAGGTCATCGACAAGGATACATGCAAGTACTGCGGGAAAACTGGGCATTGGGCCCGGGAGTGCCAGAAGAAGAAGAGAGATGAGGCGGCGGCCGCAGCGCTGCTGGCGGAGGAGGGCGGCGACGACGAGCCGTCCCTGTTGATGGCCTAGGTGGCCTCTCTTTCACCGGTGCCTGCGCACCTCCCAGAGCGCACCACACCTGTGCACGTCGACGGACGGGTCTTCCTCAACGAAGAACACGCGATGGCGCAGTTGGGTGACACCGACAACCACACAGGCGGCCAAGACGACGGCGTGTGGTACCTCGACACGGGCGCGTCGAACCATATGACGGGAAACGGCGCGGCCTTCTCCGAGCTGAACCCTTGACCCTTGCCGAAATCTCATTGGAGCGCCGTTGTGCCATGGCCTTGCTCCAGTGAGCTCCTTCCGCTGCTATCCATCTCCGATGATCCTTCGGCCTTACACATGCCAAAAATAGAACCCCTAGACTTCCCTGACTTTGTCTGCACCATCGCTCACTGCAATAGCCTAGTAGTTCAGTTCAGGAGAGCATCATGTCTACTCATGATCATTTAAAAAGAGTTAGCTCAATTAAAATATGACCTAACAGTCAATTTTAACAATTTTACGGGTGTCCAAGCCTAAAATTCAACTTACACTCAGAAGAATCGAAGAAAATCCTGACAGGAATACTTGAGTGTGCTCGTAACCTTAGCACAAAAGTTTGAAGTATCCTTTCTTCTTCTGAATCTGGTCTAAAGAAAAGAGTCAAGTTGAGCATACTACATACTCACCAAGCCACTTGGAGAAATTATATTTAACTAATTGTCAGTATTTCAAGAGATGGGATGTCTTGGGTTAATATTATATTTATGGATGTAAGTTTGTTGGTAAAGAACTTTGTATTTAAAACAACAAAATAGTATTTAATTAACAGAAGGGTGTTTGTTATCCTCCCCTGGCGCCCTCCTCCCTCGGTGGCCTGACCTCCCTCCCCTCCCCCTCCCCCACCCTGATGCGGCGGTGCCCCCTCCTCCCCCAACCTCCCTCCCCTACCCTGGCGCGGGAGGCCCGAGGTGACGCCGAGGCGGGAGGCGGCGCGGGAGGCGGAGCGGCTCCGAGGCCGAGGTGGGAGGCGACGAGCTGGCGAGGTGGCGACCCCGAGGCCACGAGGCGGGAGCAGGCGTGGCGGCCGCGTGAGGCCACGAGCCCACGAGGCGACGAGGAGGTGGGAGCGTGTGGAGCGGCATGGGCCGCAAGGCCGAGGTGGCCGCTGGCGCTGGCGTGCCCTCCGTGTTGCCGTCATCGTTGCAATGCCACAGTGGCGGATCCAGGATTTTACCAAAGGGTATGCCGCACCAAAATTTTCATATGCAATTCGGTAAAACCATTTGCCAATTCGATAAATAATTGTAAAATTTGCACCGTAATTCGGTATACAGGCACTAAATAAGGTATTATTCTACCTTTCCCTTTGCTCTACGAAAAAAAAGAGGCAAGTATTGTCTTCAGACCTTAAATTTGCATCTACCTTTCCCTTTGCTCTATGTCTACCAATTTTGTGGACAAGCCTCTTTTAACATTTGAAGCTGTTAATGCTTCCACAACATCACATTGCTTTGTGAAAGATACCATTCTAGACCAGAAGAATCTTAAGAAATGGATTCCTTATATGTTCACTTATTTCAAAAACGAAGGACCAAAGTATCTACACTGTCGGCAAGGCTGCTGCGATTGAAATCCACGAGCTGTCCATTTCCCCATTCCACTTGAAACATAATGTAGCTTCTCTCATCACCTATTCGACCTTGCTTGCGCAAACCAAATTACCCCTCAAAAACATAAAATCAAGCCGCGTGTTTATGCAGAAACAGCATTTGCAATCAAAAACTCACAAATCTGCGCGCAGTGCAGGATAGCCTGCCCAACCCCGGGCGCCCGTGTGGCGAGCCCCCACCGCTCCCGGTAGTACCGCACGCCCTCCCAGACGGCGAGGCTGGCCAACATCCCTAGCAGCGCCATCGGCATCCGATACCTGCACACACCACCAACAGCAGCAGCTGCTTTATTTGTCCAACACACGCGCGCGTGCAGAGAGGAGATAGAGAGAGAGAGAGAGTTAATAACAAATGTAGGCAGGAAGGCACGCAGATGGCATACAAGCAGCACGCGAAGACGAGGATGGAGAGCGCGGCGTAGTTGCGGGCGTAGCGGCGGACGTTCTCCTGGACGCGGAGTCGGGCCTGCGTGGGGGTCGGGGGCCAGGAGTAGGAGGCGGCGCCGGGGGCCCGAGGAAGGCGTGGGACCTGGAGGGGGTGGGCGCGGCGAGGTCGGTGGCAGAGAGGCGGGCGAAGGGGTTGAGCGCGAGGAGCGAGGCGAGGGTGCGGGCGAAGGCGAGGACGTCGACGGCGGCGCCGGAGGAGGTGGGGTTGGCGGGCGAGGCTCTGGCGGTGGCGACGGTGGACACGGAGGCAGAGCGAGGAGGAGTCGAGGAGGTCAAGGTAGCCGGAGCCGCGGCTGCCTGCTCCGAGAGGGCCTTTGCCTGCCACGCCGCCGCCTCGATGCGTAGGCCTGCGAGCCGCTCCTCCAGCTCGGCGTTGCGCCTCGCGGTCCGCCTCCGCCGCCTTCTCCTGGAGCCGGCCCGCAGCGGACTTGTCTGCCGCGACTGGAAGGCATACGGTTGGGTTGAGGCGGCGCGTGCGGCAGGCGAACCGTCAGCAGACGCGCGCCAAGTTTGGCTGCCGGCTGGGCCCCAGGGTATGCTGTGGCCCACCCGGCATACCCTATGGGTCCGCCCCTGCAGTGCCACCTCTAGTATACTATTTCCCTTCTACTCGCCCTCTCTCTGCTCTGTGATGGCTTATGTTGTAGGGATGACAGTGGAATGGCGACAGGAGGCCGGAGGCGAGGTCGAGGCAGCCACCGGTGCTGGCATGCCGGCCGTGACCCCCGTGTCGACCGTGCTCGCTGGGCCAAGCACAGCACGCCACGTCGGGCCGTATAGTGCCACCCATCATACTGGCTTTCTAAGCCTGGCCCACCATTCGTGCCGACACAGTCTGCCATGTGTCGAGTCGGATCGTGCTTTAGGCTGGCCCGAAAAAGCACGGCTTATCTCCCACCTCTAACCGTTGCTGTGCCATTGACGGCTAGTGAGTCAAGATATGACTCAGCCGGCGCGATCGCTGCGTGCGCGCAAGGGGAAGTTTGGGATCGCCTTTCCCGAATCAACCCAGCTAATGCCGCTAGCGGCCGCTTACACGCCGCTGTCCGTGCCCCGCGCGAGCTCGCTCGCTCGCTCGGCCTGCAAAGCACGGAATTCCATGTCGTGCGAAAAGCGGCTCGAACAAAGGCTTCGCCGAGAAAGTCGTGGATAAGGCCCGGTCTGTTCGGCTGGCTCGGCGGCCCTCCTCACCCGTGGTATGAAACGGACAGCCCATGTTCGAGCAGGAGGCGGCAGGCAGGCGACAGAGATTTTGCCTTCGATTCAGCAGCTCGCTGGGGAGGGAAACACTGCTAATAACAACACATAACAAATTTGTTAATCAAACAAGTCTACATGCCTTACACAACTCAATGAACAAGTTGTATAAATTTTGCACCGTCCACGCATCCGTCAAGAAAGTTACCGCGTGGTGAGGTGCTCAACACTCGGCCGGTCGGGGCCCAGCGGCCACTTCTCCCGGTGGCTGACCTGTCCGGTCCAACGTGGCGGTCAGGCCGGCCCCACAGTGCCGGGAGGTTGTCCACCTCCGTACGGGACACCGGGCCCCGCCGCTGCCGCACCGTGGACCGACAGCCACCGACGTCACCCCGTGTCACTCTTTTCCTCCTCCCATGTGATCGGCTCACCTTCCCCTACAAATACACGGCCAACGCAAAACATTTCTTGTCCCTCACACGCCTTCTTTAGCTACTAACTAAGCTAGCAATCGCTGTTAGTGTTTGGGTTGAACCAATTGCGGTAATGGCTGATGTGTCAACAGCCATTGGCGCGGCTCTCCGGGGCCCGGCCTCGTCCCCGGCGATGGCGGTGAAAGCGAAGGATGCCGAGAAGCTCCTGTTCTTTGAGGAGATGACCTCCAACGTCGACGCCGTACAGGAGCGCGTCCTGGCCGAGATCCTCGGCCGGAACGCCGACACGGAGTACCTCAAGAATTGTGGCCTCGGCGGCGCCACGGGCTCACCATCCCTGCCCCCCAATACCAAGCCGGCAAGCAACCAACTCCAAGGCATGGCGACCGAAACCGGCGCGGCGGCGACGTTCGGGGAGGTCCACGGCGCCGAGCATCTCCCCAACGGTGCTCTAATCCTGGGCAAAAGCCGCGCCGCCGAGCTGGGGGCGCTCTACTCCAGCGCCGCCGCCGGGTTCGCGCCGCGCGAGAACGGCATGCCCTTCGGCGAGGCGCTCCTGGGCAAGAACCGCATCGTCGGGCTGGCTGCACCCTACTCCAACGCCGCCGTGTTCGCGCATCCGCGCGGCATGGCCGCCGGTGAGGCGCTCCGCCCCACGCCCGGCCCCCCGTATGTCGCGCAGGTAAGCTAGTAATCGCTTACTGACAGGTGGCCCTGAACGATATGACCATCCAATTAGGGAAGTCATTAAGCGGACATCATCATTTTCTAATCTAGCACTGCTTCTTCTTTTTCCCTACTGTGAAGTACTAGTCTACTACAAATCCTTACTAGTACTAAATTTGTCATATCAATACGCGCGTGCAGGTTTCCATTGATGAGGTTATGGGCGCCAAGGTCGGCGGTCCGATCGCCGTCGGGGCCAATGCAGCCGGTGCAGACGCCGGAGACGTACTCGGCAGTGGCGGCAACCTTCCAGCATTCGTGGGGATTGTTGCCGCATCATCTGCCGTTACCACGGTTGCTGCCGGAGCCGTTAGCCCGGCGGTGGCCTTCGGGTTCTTTGTGATTCTGCTCGGCGGTCTCTCTCTGGCCATGTCCGCTGTTCGTGGTGCGTAACACTGGGATCCGGATCCTCTGCGCAGAGAGACACTATTGCCGCGACTGGCGCTGCACTTTTGCAGCTAGCCTCTGCTCTGTTGCTCTATGTTACTGTTATGTATGCCACTTTGTTTGCAACATGCGTGCTAATAAACCTTCCTGTTTTTAGATTTGCCTGTATAAACCTTCCTGTTCCAAAGTTACAGTACCATGAGACGGTAAAAAAGGAACACGCGATTGATTCCATTTTCCCCAGAAAGAACTTACTGAGGTTTTGTCTGTTCCGAGGAAGAGTCGTACTAGGATGATGAGACATAGGAGCATGTTTAATTGGCCAGTGGGGTCAGATTCGTTGATTAGCTTGGAAAGTTTGCCAGCGGGCAAGTGGTGCCCCCACTGCCTCATCTTTTTTGCGTTGTGACCAGCCGATCAGCGTGCCCCGACCGGCCTTATCGTGTAACCGTGCGGGCACACGTTTCCCATAACCAAGAAAAAGCGAAGTCCAAAATAAAATCCCCGGAAGAGCCAGCGTACGGCCCTGCTCCGTTGCCCTTAAGCTGTTAACTAAGCTGTCCAGCCTGTTAACGCCGCCCCCGACGCCACGGCCACCTGCCTCCTCTCCGACCGCGCCGCGCCGCCCAGGGTACAGTAATTCATGGGTATTCAGCTGAATACCCAAAAATTTTTGCAAAAAAACTGCTATACATTAGGTATAATATATATGTATATTAGTAATTGGGTTTAAATGAAAGAATTTCAAGTGAAGAAGGAGCTTGGGCCGACTGAAACCTCCCACGCTCGAACGGCCCAGTGCACCTCCGGCCTCCCACGCCCAAACGGCCCACTCGGCACTCGCGCAGTCGCGCTGATTAGGTCTCGGTCGACTCGGACTAGAGATGGCAATGAGTACCCGAAACCCGATACCCGGTGGGTTTTTACTCTATTAGGGCATGGGTCTGAGTCAATTTCCTAACCCATGGGTCTCTTAATGGGAAAAAAGCCCAACCCATCGGGTCTGCCGGGTTCGGGTACGTTCCTATAGTACCCAAACCCGTAAACCCATGGGTAATATAAACCCGATCCATAGGAGTTATAAACCCAGGCTCCCAGCCTCCCAGGCAAACCAGCCCAGCCCATAGCCCATTAGCCGTTTAGCCCCAAGCCCCAAATCCAATGCAGCAATGCCCCATTACCCATACGGCTAACCCTAGCTAGCACTCACCACGGTCACTACTCACTCCTCCCCAGTCCCCACCCCAATTCAACAGCCGTCGCAGCGGCGGCGCATCTGGCGCTCTGCGCTCGGTCTCCAGCAGTCTCCACGCTCGTCGTCCCGTTCCGCAGCTCCCGCTCCCGCTCCCGCCACTCTCGCCGCACGCTCGTCCTCCCGCACGCCCCCGCCGTCGCCTCGCCATCCAGTTCAGCCCGCCGCCCCCACGCCACAGCCAACGCGCATCACAGCAGTAGGCCCTTGGCCACGGCGCTGCCCTCCGGCTCCAATGAAGATGGCCGGTGAACTTCTTCCTCCTCTCCATTAACCATTGTTGTAGCTCGCATTACTGACCCGATGGGCGACCCATGGGTACCCGTTAACCCAGTGGGTATGGGTTTGGGCAAAAATCTGCACCCGTCACGGGCATGGGTTTTTTAGCGGGCACGTCCAACTTTCATGGGCACGGATTTGGGATAGCAAAACCCAACGGGTTTATACCCGTTGCCATCTCTAACTCGGACTCTCTCTGTCGGACGCCGACGCCTCAGTTCCTCACGCCTGCGCCGTCTTCTGATCGTTGGTTCATCCGTTCTTCTCTGCGATTTGCAAGCGCCTCTTCGGTTTCTCGTTTGTAAGTCTGTTGGTGGGTGTTCTTGGCTGTTTCGGATCTTGGATGGATGGGGAATCCATGGGAGCAAGTGATGAGAGCAAGACAGGGACATCAGCACCCTCTCTTGGGAATGATAGACTAAAGTCTTTAATGGGAATCTCTCTGATGCATCTCATCTCCCAAGCCAAATTTCTTGATCTGTTTCTCTTTTCTTTTCTTTTTTTGGTTCGGTTTCTGTTCTTGATGGGAGTATGTTTTTAGTTCGCGGTCGGCGCTGGGATTTGATTGGCTGCCGATGATGCAAAAACAATGCACGTATTATCGGATTGTTCCATGACGATCTAACAAAAATTGTCACTACCACTGAGGCAGCTTTAGATTTTCGTTTATTCAGCGCATTCATTGTGACCGGTAAATTTTGGTAGGAGTTTTATTTGTCTTACGTCTTTACCTGAATGATATGTGGATTGGGGCAAATTGCCGATGATGGTGTTAAATATACTTTGAGCGCTTCGCCCTGAGATGAACTTACCAGCTGAGGCATTTGCTTCCAATGCATCGTTAGCACCTATCGGATTTTTGTGTGGAAATTTCTCTGTAACTCTTCTTTATATACGAGATAGCCGCGATCTATATTCTCTGTATTTGATTTGGACCTAATTAAATCATCACAATTTTTGTTGGGAGCTAGCACAGGTACAATCGGCGCATTGAAATACTAGCTGCCTACTTAAAGTGAAAGGAGGACACGGTGAACTCCTTAACGCGAAACCAAACTCTCCAGCAATTGGCTGCAATTTAGACTGAAGTAGTTTTGCAGGGTGTTATTGGTCAGCTAGTCTGTTCTTCAGATTTCAATTTGGTAAATTTACTTTTAAACAATATGCAGCCAAATTGCTAATATGCTTGGATTAAATGGAATTCGATGCTGCTGGACTGTTTAGGGCATATAATCAATTGGTATTTTAGAGTTGCTTTAAAAGTTCGAGGCATGTTATGTTCCTGGGAGCAGTTCTTGATTGAATAACATGTTAGGGCTAGGCTGAATTTTGTCATTGCTACGATGTCTTGCTAGGAGCAGTTCTTGAGATGTCTTGCTCTGTTTGTTCATTTGTTCACTACTGCTGCTCAGATTGTTGAAACTTGCTATTTCATTCCAATTCCAATCTGCTAGGATCCTTGAAACATTAAATGGGGGATGTTGTTATTGCACTCTCTGTAATACAAGTCCAAGATGTTATGCAATTGATCAGTTGTTAATATGATCTTTGGTATATCTAAATGTTTGATTTTGTAGATCTTTGAGATTTGAAAAATGAAGAAATCTGTAAATTTAAAATCTTTATGGGAGAGAGTTGGAAAGACGCAAAAGGTTGCTTCCAACTCGACGCAAAAGGTAACTTCGAATACTCATTCCGAAATTTCTGGATCCGCCACTGGCGCCGCCGCCTCGATCTCTGCCAAGCTCTTCTCCAACAACGCGACGCCCCTGACCTACGTTTTGAGCACGCCTGTCTACAACTCTTGATCGATTGGCGTGCATACTTAATCCGCTCATTCCCGAATCCTGAAACTTCTTGGTCCCTGGATGAAATGTTCTTGTATCTCGCCAAACACTGAAACTAAAATCTGCGAAGAAGCTAATGGATCATGATTCCAGCTTTACCGTCTGTGGTCTTGACCACAACTTAATCCATGCATGTTCCTTAATCAAAAGCACTTAGGTAGGCATGACAGCATGAGTTCTTGGTTCCCTGGTTTGCCATCTCACAGACAGGTTGGTTATGTTGGTGATTGACATCAAGAATAGAGCATGCGTACTTGGTGATCTCGAGTCATAGGCCTTGTTTGGCAACGGCTGCGGCTTATGACTTTTGGTTGAAATTTTTGAATTTTGGTTGTTTACGGTACAGATTACGGAGAGACAGATACTCACTTGTGATTTGGCTAGTACAGATGTTGGGCTTTTAACGTGTAGATCGTTTAACTTCTAGACCCTGTTTTAAAAAAATATTCCGTTTAAAAGTTAGGTACTGTAGTTAGGGGTGGCAACGAGCCGAGCCAAGCCTGGCTCGGCTCGGCTCGGCTCGGCTCGTGAAAGCTTGGTGGAATGGAGGCTCGGTTCGGCTCGGCTTGGTTAGGATATCAAGCTTTTTTGTATGCTCGGTTCGGCTCGTGATGCGGCTCGAACCAGCTCGTGAGGGCTCGCGAGCCAACAATGGACCCAGGCACCCAGCCCACCCCTTCACACCCAGATCTCCGGCGACGGCGAACGACATGCCCCCACCCCCTCCGCTGCCCGCCGTCGGCGTCTGGTGGCGGTGGTTGTACCGGCTCAGCCCCACGGTCGCGCGGGACCGCCACTACACCCGCTCCTTCCGCTCCACCGGCCTCCGCCCGGCCGTCGTGCCGCTCTCGGATGGCGCCGTCGTCCACCTCTGGCTCCCGCCCCCCGACCCGGCCCTACACCCCGTACTTCTCCTCCACGGCTTCGGCGCCCGCGCCACCTGGGCCCTGGCAGTGGGCCCCCTTCCTCCGCCTGCTGCTTGTCGCCGGCCTCGCGCCCTTCGTCCCCGACCTCGTCTTTTTCGGCGACTCCGCCTCCCCCGCCGCCGACCGCTCCCCGGCCTACCAGGCCGCCTCCATGGCCGCGCTCCCAGGCGCGCCGCAAGAGCCCGAGAGAGAGTGGGGGAAGAACGGGGGAGTCGGGGCGGCGGGGCCTCGGGGGAGTCGGGAGCGGCGGCCGGCGGCTGGCAAAGCCTAGGAGCCTGGGCCCTGGGGGAAGAACGGGGGTGGGGGACGGCCGGACGGGGCTCGGGGCGACGGGGGCCTCGGGGTCGGAGGAGTCGGGACTCGGGAGCGGCGGCGGAATGCGGAGGGACCGAGGGGGAGGGGCGAGGCCGCGAGGGGCGACTGGCGAGGGAGCCTGGGGGCTGGGATGCTGATGCTGGGTCGCTGGGCGCTCGCGGCTGGCAAAGTGGGAGTGGGAAGTGGGACTAGGGTTTTTACCTTTTAGATGGGCCTATTGGGCCGAGCCAACCGAGCCACTCGCGAGCCGGCTCGGGCTCAGCTCGTTTAGACCGCGAGCTTTTTTGCTGGCTCGGCTCGGCTCGTTTCATCCACGAGCCGAGCCAAGCCTCTACGAGCCCGAGCTGGCTCACAAGCCCGAGCTTTTTTGCCAGCCCTAACTGTAGTAAAAATTAAAAGCCACCGGCTTCGAAGGAAAAGAACATGCCTTAGTCTTGTCTTGACAATGGAGATACATAGTTTGCTTATGCTAAATGGTACCGGCCATGCACTAGCTGGCCCTTCCGCTACGATGGCACCTCGCCGAGGCCCATGCCGTCGTAGTTCTTGCTCTCGGGCCACACGCCGTGGTTGAGCACCTCGAACGACGTACGTCGCCCGTCGTCAAAGACCACCGGAGCACAGGCGTCCACCTGGTGTGCAGCTCGTACTGCGTCACCGGGTTCACGATGAGCACGCCCTCCTTGCACCTCCAATTAGGAGCGGACACAAAGAAGGCCGCCCAGTCAAATTTTAGTTTTGTGTGGAGTAGCCACATATATAACCACTTATGCACCTACTCGGTCCATCAGTAATTATTATATATGAATAATTTAAATAATATTTGCTAGTGTACGGTTGTTACCCATCTCATTTTTTGTTCTGGTCCGCCCCTGCCTCCAATCAGCCGACCAACACCAAGTTAGCACCATGCCTTGAATTAAATTCAGCAGCTGCATCAAGGACCTCCAGAGGCTATTTCAACACTTCTTTGTCAAGATTCCAGCGAAGTGATCAGCCACATCGATTCCTTGATAGCATAAGCAGCATTTTCCTTCCTCCAAATACAGTTTTTGTTTTGCTCTTGTTTTTTCAGAGAGAGGAGTTATGTGCAATTGAGTTGGGCCGACTGCGTGTGAGACGTGGATGAGCGGGGCCGGGGACACATGGTCGAATTCAGGCCCATATCCTAGCACGAACTGAGCCTGTAGTTGTATGTAAACTTGTATAGGGCCTGACATGAATTTAGTTTTACTGCTCTTCTCAGCTTAGAATACGGAAAAGCCCGCGTACCTGCCATGCAAAGCCAACCTACGCTGCAATTTCTACACTAATCATAAGTACAAATGGGTTTTTTTTGGTCTTTTATTGTACCAATCAAACATTCAGTTAGCTGTGGCAGATATACAAGCTTTTTCGATGCAAGTTAGTCTTATGTTATCTTCAACCTTAGCACCCACTCTTCCTTGTGACTAAACTAAGCTTGCAATTTGGTTGGGTATTCCAGAATTAAATTTCCTTGACACATGTAGAGGACTGCCTGCGGCGTGCTCGATTCCTAAATTGTAGTTGATCATTTATTGAGAAGTGCTAATCTTAAAGAACACGAAGACATAAAATCACACATATCCACTATTTATCGTATTTTAAATTATACAAATTACTGTTGAGAAAAGCATAGAAGCATATTCCTCATTCAAAACCAACTCCAAAAGAGATTGATAAGCTGGTGAAGAACATGCATTGAAACTGTTGGGACCGGTATCTGTGATTCATGGTCATGCAGTATATGCTTGTTGGATTGCAAACAACTACGTGCGGCAGCAAAAAAAAATGACATTAAAAGCTGCTTGGCGTCCCGGAGAATATGGAATCTCTCTAAGAAAATCTTAGGAAAGAATCTCAGGGGAAAAAAAGATAGAGAATTGTAATAAAGAAAGAGAAATGACAGGAATAAGCAACTTGGTGGTAACTCGCTAGTGCTGCAACATTATGCAAAATCAAATGTGTCTTGAAAAGAATAATACGCCGCCGTTGTTTCGTAGCAACAAGGGGTGCCCCACACAAGGCAAGGCCAACTGCCCCCAACTGTCGTTTGAACATGCATTGTCGCAGCATATCTTTCCCGGCCGAGATACTATCCTCCCGACATATATACCATATAAGTTCAGGAAATGTTACTAGGACCGACAGTCTGGTTCGAAACAATTCAGTGGTGGGGCCATTCGTTGCCGTAGTGCTATTCTTTCCTTCCAATTTTACATAAAAAAACATCTTGAAACTAGAACGTTGATGGATTCTTAGTAACAAAATCTAAGAGCACATCTAGTAGTAAAGTCCCCGGTACCTAAGCTAACAAAAGCTAACATCATTAATTACTATCCTAGGTCCCAATTCCCCATCTGATTTTGGTACACGCTAAAAAAAGTTAACATCTGTGCTACCGACGCGTATTCACTGACTTAGAGGAGCTAAGTCACTAAGCCATTCAATCTGAGATGAGCGGTCTAAATTTTTTTTTAGTTTTGATTTTTTTACTTTTAGTTTTTATTTTTATCTTTTTCTAGTTTTTTATTTTTTATATGATCTGTGTTAAAATAACCTATTTTTTATTTATAAAAAATAGGTTATTTTAACACAGATAATATATAAAAATAAAAAAGATAAAACTAGAAAAAGATAAAAGTAAAAGTAAAAAAATCAAAACTAAAAAATTTGGACCACTCATCTCCAAATGAACGGCGTAGAGGAGCTAAGTCACGCATCAGAGAATCTCGCTCGCTGTGCTACATGCTAACAAAAGCTCAGTGCTCAATTAAGCTTTTAGCTTCTATCTTTCCAATTTTCTTTTTTCTTTTTAGCATATTTTTGTCTATTTTGTTTTTTCTTTATTTCTTTGCATTATTTATAATGATATAATTTTTAAAAATTTAATTACATTAAAAAACTATCAGAAGTACAATAAAAAAGTTTCTATAGTACTAAATAAGATAGAAACTTAGGCTTCTAAGACCAAATAAACATCCGTTAACATCAGTGGTACATGCTAACAAAAGGTGACATCATTAACTACCCTAGGTCCCAATTCCCCGTTTGATTTTGGTATAGACGCCAACAAAAACTAACACCAGGGGTAAACTAGGGATGCGACTTTCATGTTCCCCGTTCCTGTTCCGATATCTGCATACGTGGAGGAGGAGGAAGGTGCAGGGAAGCCGCGTTCGTAAACTAGACGCTACAACGCAAGGAAGTTTCCTCTCCTCCCCAAACGAGCCCTCCGGAAGCTTCCGTTCACCCCACGAGCACCATCCGATCCTCGACCCCCGCCCACGCGTACGTCCACGATCTCACGTGGCCCCACATCATCCACCGGCCAGTTCCCGTGCCTCCTAGCTTACATGGCGATCGGAGCCGTGGCCATTTAAACGCGCCCTTCCCCTCGCAAGAAATTAAGAAGCCAAGTTCACTAGCCTACCACCTCGACCTTAATCTCCCCTTATTAATCCCACTCCATAATCCATGTCCGATTCCGGCGCGGCGGCGAGGGCTTACGTGACGCTCATGGCCGGCGTCGGCGACCACCACGTGCAGGCCGTAGTGCGCCTGGCCAGGGGCCTGCGCAAGGCCGGCTCGGCCTACCCTCTGGTGGTTGCCGTGCATTCCGACGTGGAGGAGGACCGCCGCCGCGCGCTCCGCTCCGAGGGCTGCGTCGTCCGCGAGGTCCAGCCGGTGGTGCACGCCACTGAGGACCAGTCCCAGTTCGCCATAGACTACTCCAAGTGCTTGCTGCAGTTGCCGGAGTACGACAAGGTGGCGTACTTGGACGCGGCCCGCACCAAGGTGCAAGAGAACATGGACGCGCTGTTCGAGCTGGAGAGCGGGCACATGTACGTCTGGCTGGACGACGTCGACCCGTTGTGCGAAAACAAGGCGTGGCTGCGCACCCCCCCGTACAAGATCCCTTACCTGGAGGAGTCGCCGGCGCTGCCAGCAGCAGAGGCCGGCAACGTCATCGTGTTCGTGCACGAGCCCGGCAAGTCCACCGGCGAGGCGCTCCTCAAGGCGCTCGGCGCCGCGGGCACCATCCCGTTCGCGGAGCTGGTGGGAAGCGATGGAGCCCATGCACAGGTATAATACTCTTGTCAGAGTAAATAATCCTTCCCCTTTGGAAACCTTTTCCTCGCAATCAGTTCGTAGTGATAGGAATGAGAGGAGATTTTCATTGAGGGGTGGAGAGAGCATGGGGCGGGTAATGCAAGGAGACAACGACCTATCAATATACACTAACAGCATAATTATGTAGCACTTTATGCATATTTAACTATACTAGTACAAACATCTTCCCTTTCGGATGGGTTAGATTCCTTTCTCCGACTGACCAGTAAGCTCGAACTAATAATTTCATTTCAATTTATCAGAAAAATAGGCAGATAAATACGCACGTACCTATACATGTACTTACTACAGGTGTTTCTTAATTCTTATCCGTACGTGTGTGCAGGTTTTCGCTAATAATGCTAGCGGCGCAGAGACGGGTGGTCCGCCGGTCGCAGCGGCCGGCGACAAGGTGGCTTTCGCGAAACACGTGCGCCGCAGTCTTCCTCTTGTGGGACTCGTGGCCGCCTCGTCGGCTGTCACAGGGCTCGCCGCCGGCACGGTCACCCCGGCGGTGGGCTTCGGCCTCTTCCTGCTGTTCCTCGGTGGCCTCTCCCTCATCACCCTCCCTATGACTGGAGCGTAGCAAAGCATGTCATAATGATTAAACCAAAGATGACACAAGTACGGACTGTTGTAGATTCGATTGGGAATCATTCATGCGTGATCGGATTTCGTACTCAGTCCATTGTCTGCCTTTCAGCTGTGTTTTTTAGTAAGTTCGTCTCCGGTTTGTTGGAGCATGTCGTCAATGATGCATGTACTCATGGGCGGATGCAATTAAGGTGATGGGTGTTCAGCCGAACACCTAAATTTTTTAACAAAAAATCTATTATATATTGGGTATATTATATATGTATTATGCATATGCTTTGGTATTCAGTATTTATATTCTTGTTCAGCTCAACTCAACCCATGCAGCGCAACACATTCCGCCTGGGCCCTGGCTGTAGCCCGTGCGCTAGTTCCATATTTTGGTCCATCAGCTGATCAACCCATGTATGATGTATCAGAATCACCAGACACCAGTCCAATCGTCTAGACCAATAGATAGTAGTCGGCAGCAAGGGTTGAGGTGACGGCTTTAGGCGGGCGGGCGGCGGGGCACTGGGCATTCAGCTTTAGGCTAGGGCGTAGCCGGCGCAGCGCCATCAACGGCAAGCGACAACGGTGAGCGGCCAACAGCAGCGTAGGCTGTGCAGCAAGCCAGCAAAAGGCAGAGCTGGGGCAGCGTCGCGGGCCACGAGGCATGGCCGCGTGGGGCCAGCTGCCAGACCAATTGCTGGTCTATTGGAAAGGCTTTATCTTGGTCTATTGGAAATTAGCCATTGTTCATGTGATTTAGGTAAACAATTGACCCTGTAATATGATATTGATTTGATAGCTAACTATAGAAAATTTATCATGCAAATTTATAATAATACTAGTTGCTAGAACCATATCGAGATGAACACTTTCTGAAATATCCAAATGTGATTTGCTATTTAGTTTAGTTAAGGTTAAAAGCAAATAACATTGATAAGGATGAATTTTTTACATAATTCATGCAACCAATAGCTCATATCAAAGAAAAAGGTCAATTGATTTACCCTTGATGCAATGAATCATCATACATCGCTCATTTCCTCGTAAGAGTAATTCATTTAAATATTTTTTATATTTTTGTATCTATATACACGTACCATTGTATTGGTGTTTTGGAAGAAATGATGTGTCACGGTATCAATATATTGGTATCGATGTATTCGAGCAACCTAGCTTCGAAGTCCGAACACCCATCTTAAAAATCCTGGGTCCGCCACTGCATGTACTGATATCAAAATCATTCCAGTTTCGTTTAATTTGCGTTTGCCTTTGACCTCGGTGAATTTTTCTGATTCAATTTTAACCCATAACACGTAATAACAACTCTGGAGGAGATGTTGGTTTTATTTGTCGGTTCTTTTGGCCTGATAGCATATAGCTTAAATATTTAAATTCTGGTTGTTCACGCGAGGTAGTAAGCACAGAAAAATAGTCATATGTGATTTTAGCCGGTACAACTGAACTCAGTATACTTTTTACTACAATTTTTTATTGATCCCGTTTTAAAAATATACTGTTTAAAAATTAGTTACTATCGACAGTACGAATATTAGATGACTTTAAGCCAAAACGAACTCACCAGCCTTCCTTACTCACAAAAGAGAAAAATATCGGAAAAGGTAAAGGGCCTGTTCTTTTCGGCTGTGACTTATGGCTTTTGGCTGAAATTTTTGAATTTTGACTGTTTACGATACAGATTACGGAGAGACAGATACTCACTTGCGATTTTTACTGGCACAGATGTTGAGCTTTTAACGTGTAGATCGTTTAACTTGTAGACCCCGCCTTAAGAAAATACTCTGTTTAAAAATTAGGTACTATAATAAAAGCCAAAAACCGTCAGCTTCGAAGGAAAATAACAGGCCCAAAGAGAACCCATTCTCCCCCTCTCTCCTGGCCCCAACTAGTGCAGTAGAGGATCAGCCTTCGGTAGAATGGGGCGCCCCTGGTTCGAGCCTGGTGGGTGGGCTGCACAATGGCAAGCCACATCAATCAAGCAAGGCTCGATCCTCTTGTCTCTGAACTTAGTGAGACGAGTTAGTTACAGTAGCCAAATTCCAAGAAACCTTTCATCGGAAGTTTTTTTGGGACCCACTAATCTTTTCTCAACGGGACCCACTGACAATAATAAAGTCTTTTGTTTTAAACAAGTTAGGATAGACTAGAAATAAAATCTTATCAAGATCAAAGAGATATGAGTCTTGAAATAAAACCTACAATGCTAAAACCCTAAGCTGTATAACCTGCTATCTGAACCAAGAGTCTAAAATACTGTCCCTAACTTTCTTATGGTTCCGGTACGTGGATCACAAACCCTGTATAACCTGCTATCTGAGCCAAGAGCCTAAAACATTGCCTCTAACTTTCTTATGGTTCCGATACGTGGATCGTAAACTTCCATGCACTCCTATCCAAAGCTAATTCTTTAGATACATCCCAATCCCTCAAGCCTCTTTTAACTGCTTCCTCCCACGTCAGTTTTGGTCGATCTCTGTCTCTTCTTACATTTTCACCCACTAACTTTTGAAAAAATTGTATTTTGCTTTACAGTAGTTTTCTCGATAGGACCCACCCACTAATAATTAACTTCTTAAGTGTGGGAGAATTGGAGCGCTCCCAGACGGTCCACGTCGACATTTCTCTATTCTGAACCAATCGCGTGTGACCGTTGAGAGCCTGTATGGACTGTTCGATCTGGCGGATCGTGCGATGCAAGCCGTTCGGGTTAGCTTTATATTCTTGCGAAGCTTCGCGTCGTTTTTCTCGTGGCACGCCATAACTAGCTCGTGTGTCCTCCACTCTGCGAATGTAGCTTCTCTGTTCTCTTCCTTCTATCTCCCTCGTGTTTTCGCCAATATGGCAAAGAATCAGAACATTCTCTCTGTCCCCTCGTGTTTCTCTAGTGCTTTGGATCTTTGCTATGTCGACAAACACACTAGGGGATAGAGACAAGGGAACGCCTGTCATTGCCTACCTCCTCGCCGCCATCGCGCTCGCTTCCTCCCCTGTCGTAGCTGCCGCCGCCGCTCCCTCCTCTCCACCTTCCATGCTAGTCGCCTCATCCTCCCCTTCGCACGCACTGCCGTGTCGACCCCATGCTACACGCCTCCTCTCCCTCCTGTCCTCTCACGGGTTGCGCTCGCTTCCTTCCTTGCCATAGTTGCCGCCGTCGCTCCCTCCTCCTCATCTTCCACACGGGCCGCCCCGTCCTCCCCTTCGCCCGCGTCGCACCCGCCGCCCCTTCCTCCCTTTCGCCCATGCCGCCCCACTGCCTCCATTTGCCCGCCTCGCTTGGCCTCCTGCGCATCCTCCCCGCCGTTTTCTCGGCGCCTAGGCCAGCGGCAGCCACCAGATCGACTTCACGTTAGCCACCAAATCGACGTCACCATCGATCTTGCTGCCGCCTCACGCCACCTCTCCCTTCCCGACGCCGCCTCCGCCTCCTTCGGGCACTCTTCCCCAGCTCCGCCGCCTTCTCCACCTACCCCACGCTCCTCCGCGTAGCGCGCTCCTCTGCGTAGCACGCTCCACCCCGCCGGAATGAAAAAAGGAAATTAATGGTTAGTAGTATCTTTGTATTATGTTGGTTGAGTACTTGAGTTAGAAGTTGAAATTTTGTGCTGGTTTGGGGTCTATTTGAAGGGGAGGAATTGAAGCTTGGAAGCATAAATAGTTGCAACGTCGGGTGTTCATACTGAGGAATTTTGGACCTATTTGGACCCCAAAATACCAAGAATTCCGTTTTTGACCCCCTGTACAAAAAAATTCCACTTTTGGACCCCTTCCCACCGCGGGATTCCCCCGTCGCGCCACGTGGGCCGGTCGTGCGGAACGTGGCCGCACGACCGAGCTGGCGGCGCGCCCGGGCGCGCGTCTCCCCGCCGACCGCGCGTCTGACGCCCCGAGCGCGCGTGTGCCGCCGCGAGCGCGCGTTTGCCCGGCCGACCGCGTGTCCCGCCCCCGCCCGAGCGCGCGTCTTGACGCCCGACCGCGCGTCCTGTGAAAAAATCGGTCGTGCGCTCAAAAAACCAAGTCGTGCGGTCAAAAAACCGAGTCGTGCGGTCAAAAAATCGGTCGTGCGCTCAAAAATTCGGTCGTGCGCTCAAAAAGGCGGTCGTGCGCTCAAAAGGCGGTCGTGCGCTCAGCAGGGGTCCAAAATCGGAATTTTTTTTGTTTGGGGTCTACTTTTGGAATTTCGGGGTGATTGGGGGTCTAAATGTGTCCATTCCATACTGAGCAGCTATTCTTATTTTCTTCTGTGTAGATTTTAAAATCGTCGTATGCAGATGGACGTGTCTTTCCCTTAAAACGTCATTCTGATGCTTTGCATTTGCATTGTTTTATTCACCACCAAAGGAACATAGATGTGTCTTTTACTATCAAATTACAAAGAATGAAGGTACTTTCAAGTTTCAAATTCTGAGTGTTTTCTATTTCTATTCAACTTTCCAAGATATTTGTTCTGTTGAATTCTAATATTTTGCAGAAATGTCATTCTTGTTATGACTTGTACAATAGGTACCTGCTTTCCTGGTAGTCGTCTGCCTTTTTCCTTGCATGTAGACAAGTAGATGTGGATATTCAGTTATTTATTATGCTGCTATATTTAATTCTCTCCTGTCCATTCTGCAACAGGTGGAAACAAAGATCTTATGCCATTTACAGACTTAAAGAACTGGAATTATGCAATAAGTTAGAGCAAGTATAATAAGAGGCTGTTAGTAGGCTATATGCTGAGGTGGAGGAGAGAGAAGAGAGGTGGGCTGTAAGTTTACAGCCAACTGAAGCACAAGAACCAAGAAACTTTGTGAGAGAAAGTGGTGGGTCATAAAGCCTTCAGCTGGCTGTAAACTACTATATGAATAAGCTAATAAGTGGGCTGTAAGTGTCCATACAGCCAGCTGAAGGCTGTATTATTAGCCTTGCTCGGGCATGTCCAATGGTGATTTATGAGCTAGCTCTAAACATATTACTTCATATTTTAATAGAAGAGAGAGAAAAGCTAGCTCTTGATCAAGAGCTAGGCTCATACACACATTTCAAGATTATATGAGGATGTCATGTGGGACTATTCATGTTATGAGCTATGTGCTAAAAGTTAATATCATTGGAGAAGTTATCTTAGAGCTAGTAACTAGCTCATACTATTGTACATGCCCTTATGGTGTAGGCTCAGCAAGTCCGCTCAGCCCTTCATTCATTTTTTTACCTAGAGCTTGCTGCCCTCGATTTGATCAGCATGTTTACTTCTCGGACTTTTAGTGATGGATGTAAGTGCTCCAGCTAACCAGACCCCCACTAACTTTTTGAAAATTCTGTATTTTGCTTTATAGTAGTTTTCTAGACGTTCTTATCGTGAAACAAACCCCTCCCGGAAGCTTGCGTGCACCGCACGGGCACCATGCGATCCTCGGCTCTCGGGTTTATTAGGTAGCACTGCATGCATGTTTCGCTATATACTAGTACTAGCATCCTTTGTTTATTAATAATAATATCTTCACTTTCGGACGGGTCAGATTCCTTTCGCCGACTGACCAGTGAGCTCGAATTAATAATTTCATTTCAATTTGTCAGAAAATTAGGTAGATAAATACGCACGTAGCTATGCGAATACTTACTACAGGTATTTCTTATCCACATGTCTGTGCAGGTTTCCGCTGATAATGCTACCGACGCAGGGACGGGTGGAACAGTGCGCCGCAGCCTTGATCTCGTGGGACTTGTTGCCGACTGGTCGGCCGTCGCACTGTCGCAGCACTCGCCGCCGGCACGGTCACCTCGGCGGTGGGCTTCGGGCTCTTCATGTTGTTCCTCGGTGGCCTCTCCCTCGTCACCCTGCTTGTGACGAGAGCGTTGCAAAGCATGCCATAACGAGTAAAGCAAGGATGAGATAAGTATGGACTGTTGTAGATTCGATGGGAATCATTCGACGCGTGATCAGATTTCGTAATCAGTCCATCGTCTGCCTTTCAGCTGTGTTTTTTAATAAAGGTTCCCTCCGGTTTGTTGGAGTCATGTCGTCAATGATGCATGTACTGAGATCAAAATCATTCCAGTTTCGTTTAATTTGCGTTTGCCTTTGACTTCGGTGAATTTTTCCGAGTCATTTTTAACCATAACACGTAAGAACAATTCTGGAGGAGATGTTAGGTAAATCAGATCTGCCTTCCTTTCTCGCAAAAGAGAAAAAGATCCAAAAAGGAAAAGAGAACCCATTCTCGCTCTCCTGGACCCAACTAGTGCAGTAGAGGATCAGCCTTCCGTAGAATGGGGCGCCCCTGGTTTGAGCCTGGTGGGTGGTGGGTGGGCTGCACAATGGCAAGCTACACCTAGCGAGCTAGGCTCGGTCCTCGTCACTGCCTCACTGGTCTCGTGAGACAAGAGTTAGTACAGTAGCCAAACTCCAAGTAACCTTTCATCGAAAGTTTTTTGGGATCCACTAATCTTTTCTCCACGGGACCCACCCACTAATAATTAACTTCTTTCGATGGGAATCATTCGATGCGTGATCGGATTTCGTACTCAGTCCATTGTCTGCATTTCAGCTGTGTTTGTTTAAGTTCGTCTCCGGTTTGTTGGAGCATGTCGTCAACGATGCATGTACTGGTATCATCAGTGGCGAAGCCAGGATTAAAATTGAGGGGGGGCTGAAGTATTTATCGGATTAAACTAAGTTGACACAAATATAGTCTTATACTCTTATAGAATTTCAAATTCATACAGAAATTATACAGTTGAAGTTTTGAAGACAAACAACAAAAAACAGAGAAATACAAAATACGTACCTTGACAATAGAAAGCGCATACCCAATAATATATAATTATTCTGCTATGAGTACGGAGTAGAAATAAATCACCTGTGTATGAAACATATGAAAATTAGTTATATAATAGAAAATTGTGAATAATAATGAAAATTTAGTTCATATGAATTATGAAACATGCCACAAATAAGCTAATTTGAACCACGAGACAAATTTGAATCACGGGGCAAATGCATTCTAAACTCTAAATTATAGCAAAATCTATAAATAAATTATTAGTCTAAAATCTAAACTCTAAATTACTAAATTGATAAAAAAAAGTACAAAAAATTACCCTTAAGCAATCAAGCTGTCGGCTGCCCCTATCCTCAAATACACAACTCTCTATTCAGTGTTCACAGTTTCACTTCACAGTTCACACAATCAGACAATCTCACTCACAGACTCACTCGCTGTGGAGTCTGTCAGTGGACACTCGTCGGCAATCGGCACTTGAGGAGTCGCGCAGCAGCACTTTTATTCAGCTCGGCCCTCCGCGAGACCGCAACAGCGCAACTCAACTCCCTCCTCAGGCGGTCAGGCCTCAGTCCCTCTCCCTCCCTCTCTCAACTTCCTCAACGCCAGCCGAGAGCCCAAGAAGACGTCGCTCGCCGGCTGCTGTCTCACCTCGGCTCCTCCACCCATCCGCCGCCTCGCCTCGCTCGAAGTCGCCGCCTCGCCTCGCTGGCTCGCTCCTCGCCTCGCTCGGAGTGCGCTGTCCCAGACCCGCCGGCGGCGCCTCGACCCTCACCGCCCCGGTCCGGCTCCCCTTGCCCTGGCTCGGCCCCCTCGTCGCCCCGCTCCGACTCCTCCCGCCGGGTCGCCGCGCCGCCGCCAGTCGCAGATCAGATCTGGCTTTGTTTCTTTGTGTCTTTGTGAATTGTGAATGTCTGTGTCTCCTAGCTCTGGATCTGTCGCCGCCTGGGGTGGAGGTTTTGGTTTGGTGGGCCAATAAGACAAATTGCTGGGCCGGGCTGCCACTTGAAGTTTTTTTGTTGCTTGTTGGGCTTAAAGCCGTCGCTGGGGCTTGAGCTGCGTTTGTCGCCGTCGGCCGGCTGTTCTTGCCGGGGGGAGGTGGGGCGCTCGCCGGGGGGCGGGGGGGGGGGGGGGGGGGGGGTCAGCCGCCGGGGGAGGTGAGGCTCGAGCCTTACTAAGCCTCCCCCTTGGCTTCGCCCCTGGGTATCATAATCGTTCCAGTTTCGTTGAATTTGCGTTTGCCTTTGACCTCGGTGAAATTTTCCGATTCAATTTTAACCCATAACACGTAATAACAACTCTGGAGGAGATGTTGGGTATATCTGGTGGATTCTTTTGGCTTGATAGTTTATAGCTTAAATATTTAAATTCTAGCTGTTTGCACGGAAGTACACACAAAAAATAGTCGTATATGATTTTGGACGGTACAACTGAGCTTATTATACTTTTTACTATAATTTTTCTATTGATCATGTCTTAAAAATATACCGTTTAAAAATTAGTTATTATAGACAATACGAGTATTAGATGGCTTTGAGCCAAAACGAACTCACCAGCCTTCCTTATTCGCAAAAGAGAAAAATATCCGTCCCTAGATCACATGCATTGCATTTTCTCATCGTCAAACCATGTTGCGGTACTCGGCACAACAAGTCCTACCGTGGTACCTGATACAGGTCCTCCCATGGTCCCTTGGCACGATAAATACTGCTGCGGTACCACACCACAACAAGTACATACCTACCACGTTGGTGAGCGATTTGCCACGATCCATGTTGTTATTGTGGTGCATGCTTTCTGCTGCAATAGCGAAGCACGATAAGTGATATATATCACCTATCGCTGCTACTGTAGTGTTCAGAGGCCAAATCTACAATTTCATATGGAAAGGAACCAAAGTGAAAAAACGTAACGGTTGAAAAAAATGGGCCAGCGGGCAACGTGTTCACACCGACCGCACCACGTGTCCACATTACGCCTGGATCCCACGCAACCCGCTCCGCAACAAAATCCCACCCCCCACCCCCCTTTACGAAGCCGGGAAGCAACCAACTCCCAAGGCATGGCGATCGAAACCGGAGCGGCGGCGATGTTCGAGGAGGGCCACGGCGCCGAGCATCTCCCCAATGGCATGGGGGCGCTCTACTCCAACGCCGCCGGGTTCGCGCCGCGCGAGCACGGCATGCCCTTCGGCGAGGCGCTCCTGGGCAAGGACCGCATCGCCGGGCTGGCTGCACCCTACTCCAACGCCGCCGGGTTCGCGCCGCGCGAGCACGGCATGCCCTTCGGCGAGGCGCTCCTGGGCAAGAACCGCATCGCCGGGCTGGCTGCACCCTACTCCAACGCCGACGCGTCCGAGCGCGAGCACGGCGTCACACTCGGCGAGACGCTCCTGGGCAAGAACCGCGCGGCTAGGCTGGATGCAGCACCCTACTCCAACCCCGCCGTATTCGCGCACCCCCGTGGCATGGCCGCCGTTGAGGCGCTCCGCGTCACACCCGCCCCCCCGTACGTCGTGCAGGTAAGCTAGCTATCTAGCCTTGTCGATATATGCATATGCAAGGCAAGCACTTTAATTTTTTTCTTTCCTTTTTCAGACTTGGTTTTTGTATGCCTAAGTCTTGAGACCTACTGTGAAGTCCTAGTCTACTACAGATTCTTACTAGTACTGAATTTGTCATATCAATACGCGCGTCCAGGTTTCCATTGATGAGGCTATGGGCGCCAAGGCCGGAGGTCCGATGGCCGTCGGGGCCAAGGCAGCCGGTGCAGACGCCGGAGACGTGCCCGGCCGTGGCGGGAACCTTTCATCTTTCGTGGGGATCGTTGCCGCATCATCTGCCGTCACCGTGGTTGCCGCATCATCTGCCGTCACCGTGGTTGCCGCCGGCACCGTTAGCCCGCCGGTGGCCTTCGGGTTCTTTGTGATTCTGCTCGGCGGCCTTTCTCTGGTCATGTCCGCTATTCGTGGTGCGTAACACGAGGATCCGGATCCTCGGCTTTACTGCGCTGTTGCTGCGACGGGCACTGCACTTTTGCAGCTAGCTAGCCTCTGCTCCGTGGCTCTATGGTACCGTTATGTAGAATTTTTTGTACGGATAATCCATTTTTTATTCGAAATTACATAAATATACCCGCGGGAAAATTTTTTACAAAAATAGGCTCCAGTCGCCTAATGGTTGGGCGACTGGAGCCTTTCGCCCAACCACACGGCGACACAATATATCTCGCTGCACAGTAGAGCGACTGCATTAAATCGCTCTTCCGTATGGCGACTGGCATGCAGTCGTCATACCGTTAGGCGACTGGCATGCAGTCGCCATCCCGTTAGGCGACTGCAGGTAGCCCCCGTGATTGTTTTAGAATTTGTGAATTTTGTAACGTTGAACCGGTAAAAAATACGGTGAAGTTGTAATAAAAGTTTATGTTCATTGTATATTGTAGGTGTGTAAAAAGTTTTTAAAATTTTTTTTTGAAAGATTGAGTAGAGAACGATCGATACATACACTGTTAAGTGAGATAGTTTATATGCGGAAAGAGATGATAGACTTATGTAAATTTAAATAAACTTCATAATATAACTGTGAGTAACATGACGCATGTATTTTCATTACATGCATAACATATATAGCATCTGCAGCACGCCTCACTGGTCACCCTGCTGTGCCCCGTCACCGCGCCCGCGTCCTCCCATACGGCCTCGTTTGGCCCTCCTCCGGTGCAACGGATTAGGACGATCCGAAAAGGTAAAACGAGGAGGAGGGTGTCTATCCCGCCCCTGCGCTGGTGGAGTCAGCTGCACCTCTGGCTGTGTAATCTCCGGTGCACCGGGGAGGGCACTGGCAGAAAGAACCTGCGGTGCGACGTCGGGCGACGGCGCGAAAAACTGGTCCACATCCTCCTGGCCTGGGGAGACGCCGTGCTGGTAAGTACCTGCAATATTAATATCGTTAGTGCGTTGCATGTCGTCTTCGGATAAACACGGTATAAGACCCTATGCGTACCCGTAGCTGGCGCCATGGAGGAGGCGTACACCCCCTGTGTGGGGAAGACAGGGGTCTGCGTAGGAGGCGTGAAGTGAACCGGTGTAGGAGGCCCTGCCCAGGCTGAACCCCCTGGCTGCTCCGGGTGAGGTGGTGGAGGACGTGTCCACGTAGGTGCACCAGAGTAGTGCCACGCTGGTGGAGGTGGCACTGGTGGACGAGCAGTCGTAGCGGGGGGCGTGGAGACCGCCGGTAGCCTCGTGCAGGACAGTAGGCTAACGATACGTCTACACCCCTCGTGCACCCGACGCGCAAAGCTGAGGCCCTCCTCATGGGTCAGCTGCGCACCACTGGCGAGCCTCTCCACTACTGTGCCGGACTCGGCGTATAGGGCAGAACCGACGTCAGCCTGGACACAAAGACATAAAATGGTCGATTATGGAAACGACATTACCATTTGGGAATCTTTGAAATGACATGTAACGTACCGCGAGGTGAGCGTCGTGCGCGAAGTGCGCGGGGTACGTGTCCGTCGGAGCGGCGACGTGTGTGGCAGGCGGGTCTACCACATATACGAGCCTGATACGGGTCTGCGGCTGGTACCAGCGCAGGTACTCCGCGTACTCCCTGCTGTCGTACGGCCGGTCCTCGTCCACGCGGTCGTCGAGCGCATCCTGCCACTGCTCGAACCAGGGCTGCATTCTCACCGACCAGTCCGTGCCTCTTTTCACTCCCTTCCCGCTGTGCCTGCGTATAAAACCATTACGTAATGTGAGATACTTGCGAACGCAGTAGTAAGTATGTACATATTTAGCACAAACGTACACTCACCCATGCACGTGCCGCGGAAGCGATGGTCCGACTGGTACAGGAACCGGCTGCCATAGCCCGAACTGCCGCATCACCCGCTGGGGTGCGTAGTCCTCCACGTAGATGAGGTACACGAGCTTCCGGCGGGTGAGCCAGAAAGCCCGGTCACGCCAGCAAAGTGAAGACAGACCGCCAGGAGCACGGGCCTGCACTGCCGTATCAGCGTACGGCTCCCAGCGCACGTCGTCGGCTGTGATGCGGTCGAGCTGCTCCACAAAGACCCGGTACGCCCGCGTGACCTGCACGTGCGCGAACTGTACCTGCAAGAAAGACAAGTTGTTTACAATGACGATCGTCAATAAGAAAGAAATAGTTAACTGTGATAAAACTTACTCGGCGACGGCACCACATAGAACCCATCGTCGGCCGGTCGACTTCTCCCCCCGGATACATCTCGGGCCCGTACGGACCCACGTCGTCTAGCACAGGTCGTCCGACGCTTAAGCGCTCGAACGACCACAACTGTAGTAGCAGGGGACAACCCGTGAGGATCGAGTTCGGCTTGACCCTCGTGCACGCATCGCACAGCGCGCGGTACGTCGCGGCAAGTACGGCCGATCCGAAGCTGACCTAGTGGGGCTCGCCGTCAGCGATCGCCCTCGCATAAGCGATAAGGCGCGCATCCACCGAGTTGCCGTGGCTGGTGGTGAAAAGCACCCAACCAAACAGCCACAGCACGTACGCCTCCAGGTGCCGCGAGACCTGCTGATCGTCTGCCTGCGGAACCATGCGCTCCACCTGAATGCAAAAAAGTTGTTATTAGTACGTAATACCACAAATAAGAGCTTCGAAGATACGATCGATTTTATATACCACGTACCCGGTACTGTCTGAGCCACCTCAGTGTCGGCCCATGGGTCTGCGCCTCTCCGAACACGTGGTGGTCAGCGGCCGGTGGAACGACACCCTCGAATCTGCCGAGCAGGTCAGCGCGCCAGTCGGCCGGGGCCTCCGGTAGGAAGGCAGCGTCTCCCGCGATCGGAAGCCCAAGAAGCAGGGACACATCCTGCAAGGTCGGCGTCATCTCCCCGAATGGGAGGTGGAAAGTGTGCGTCTCGGGCCGCCAACGGTCCACCAAAGCCGTCAGCAGGGAACGGTCGAACGGAAATCGTCGTGATCGATCCCCGCCCGCCTCGTCCCCGCCCTCGTCCCCGCCAGCGGCTCCATCCTCCTCTGTGGCCTGCACCATCCGGGCAAGAGGGAGTAGCCCGGCATCCCGCAGCCTGCAAACAAAGTGAAGGTCAGCACGGAACGAACTAACGGTCGCACTAAACGCTGGAATAGTGCTCACCTGGCAGTCCAACGAGGGTCGAGTCCCCAGGCCACGCGAGGTGTCCGTGTCCGGACCACTCCCAGCTGAGGCGGCTCGTCCGTGCTCCCCGGTGGCGGCACTAGATGGGAAGCGCGATGAGAGCGGTCCACGTGCTCGTCCAACAGCGCGAACCGCCACTCCGAGTCACGTCCAGCACGAGTCATACCTGCAAAATTTGTACAATACTTTCAACATTAAATTTTCTGCATCTAAATTTGTACAATAATTTCAACACTAAATTTTATACATCTAAGACTGTACATTAAACTTGGTACATCTAAATTTCTACATCTAAACTTGTACATTATACTTTCTACATCTAAATTTGTACAATAAATGGTACACAAAATTTATAAACTAAATTTTCTAAACTACATTTAGTACACAAAATTTGAAAATTAAATGTCTAAATTATATTTCTATATTTAATTTCTAAACTAAATTTTGAAACTACATTTTCTAAACTAAATTTGTAAACTAATTTTCTACACTACATTTTCTAAACTAATTTTCTAAACTATATTTCTAAACTAATTTTCTACACTACATTTTCTAAACTAATTTTCTAAACTATATTTCTAAACTAATTTTCTACACTACATTTTCTAAACTAATTTTCTAAACTAAATTTCTAAACTAATTTTCTACACTACATTTTCTAAACTAATTTTCTAAACTAATTTTCTAAACTAATTTTCTACACTACATTTTCTAAACTAATTTTCTACACTAACAAAAAATATAACACGAAAAATTACCTGAAAATCGCGCACTCCCCCTCCTCTTCTCCTCCTCCCCTTCTCCTCCTCTCCCTCTCCTTCTCTTCCCCTCCTCCCCTTCTCCTCCTCTCCCTCTCTTCTCTGCGACGGCGGCCGAACGACACAGTGACCGCGCTCGGCCACGGCCGAGCGCGGTATATATCTCACTAGAAGTCGCCGAACCGTTGAGCGACTGAAATGCAGTCGCCTAACGGTTGGGCGACTGGATGGAAGTCGCCCAACCGTGGGGCGACTGCAATTAATCGCCCAACGGTTGGTAGATTCATTAAATGTCGCTGTGTGGTTGGGCGAAAGGCTCCAGTCGCCCAACCATTAGGCGACTGGAGCCTATTTTTGCAAAAAATTTTCCCGCGGGTATATTTATGTAATTTCAAATAAAAAATGGATTATCTGTACAAAAAATTCCCGTTATGTATGCCACTTTGTTTGCAACATGCGTGCTAATATAAATATGGACCGGTGGGTGCCTCGCTTACCTTATTTGACTTTGTGCACGCTGTTTTTAGATTTGCCTGTATAAATAAAACCTTCCTGTTCTAAAGTTACAGTATAAGGTAAAGGTCCGTTCGTTCCAGTTTCAGCTTCTGACTTCTGTTTTATTTTTCATTATTCATAAAATTCAACTTTTTTTGATTTTTCATTTTTTTTAGTTTTTTTGCCTGTTCTTTTTTCCAGTATTCGTTTACATTGTCCGAGATGAGCTAACATATTTTTTACTATTTTTAGATTTTTTTTAAAATTTAATTACACCAAATAAAACACCTTCAGCTACAGTGAAATTTTAACTAACTACAGTATATTTTTAACTATAAACCACAGCTTTTCAGTCCAACCGAACAGGAAAAAAAAAAGAACACGCACTTATTCCATTTTCCCCGAAAAGAACTCGTGAGGTTTTGTCTGTTCCAGAGTCGTACTACGATGATGGGACATAGGAGCATTTTTAATTGCCCAGTCAGGTCAGACTGGTTGATTAGCTGATTAGCTTGGAAAGATTGCCAGTGGGCAAGTGGCTGCGGGCTGTCCCGGACGGTGTCCCCTGACTCATCTTTTTTGCATTGTGACCGGCCGATCAGTGTGCCCCGGCCGATCAGTATGCCCCGGCCGGCCTTACCGTGCAGCCGTGTGGGCACACGCTGTTTCCCATATCCAAGGCTAGGGTTAGAGACGCGACCCTGCTCGACTCCCGCTGGAACTCGCCCCAACTGGGATAGGGATGGCCGGATGGGTCGACCTGACCCTTTCTCGGTTTCTCCCAAAGCAATTGACGGTGGCGTAGACGACGCCGGGGGATTCCTGGGGAGGAAGGAGAGTTCCCTGTCCGTCAACTCGCCCGGATGGTCCGCCCCTGCCATGAGACAGTAAAAGGGAACACGCACTTGATTGATTCCATTTGCCCCAAAAGGAAATTGTGAGGTTTTGTCTGTTCCGAGGAAGAGTCGTACTACCATGATGATACATATAGGTTTTGTCTGTTAGGTTTTGTCAAGTTGTCAGGTCAGACTGGTTGATTGGCTTGGAAAGTTCAAAGTGGGCAGGTGGCAGCCCCGGACTGTGTCCCGGCCCTGCCCCATCTTTCTTGCAGTGTGACCAACCGATCAGTGCCCGGCCTTTATCGTGTGACCGTGCCGGCACACCTTGTTTCCCATAACCAAGAAACGGCAAAGGCAAGCCTGTCTCGACATACACATAGGGACTTCGAAGTCCAAAATAAAATGCCCGGAAGGGCCAGCATGCTATGTTTCGTGACAAGCCCCAAATCAAGAACACGCATGGGGATTTTGAAGTCCAAATAAAATGTAAAATGGAAAAATAAGAATGCCTGTCCCACGTAATGACCTGTTTACACGGAATAAGGACAAAAGCATAGACCGTGCGCTACCCATAGAATGCCTGTCCCACGTAATGAATTTTGGGCTACATGAGACTTACCTGAACAGTTGATTTTGCGCACAATATGATTTTTAAATTAGCAAACCCTTTTTTTAGTATGTGGGGTCACGAGTTAAGTACAAGCCCCGGGGACTAATTTCCAGGCTAGGTCACACTTGATTCTCTGTATTCGGACTGCAGGTTAGTTCGTCAATATAAAAAACGAGAGAAAAAGTTAGCATAGAAGTGTCCAGCCTGTTAACTCGGTATAGAGCTGTCGAAGGCTTGTCTCTGTTTTTCTACTCATATTTAAATATTTTGAAAGAAATTAAGTAGTTGTAGTGTGTTATTTTCATAAAGATACGTATAGTCATTTCTTATTAACCTTATATTATATTTAGTGCTTTCTTAAAATGTACATATGGTTGTCCGTAGACAAATAATTGAGTGATATATTAAATATGACTTTAATACGTAATTAAGGCTCTAAGCTATTATGATCGTAGATCACTGAAAGCAATGCTACATGAGTACCTTTGGTCATACCCAAGTATCTCTAGTCGAAGGATTATTACCTGACCAACCACTACTCGGAGATTTTTATGATTTGATAACTGGGCTTAACTTCAGGTAGCCTCCTGTGCGGTCAAATAGAGCACGTGCGTCTCTATCCCTAATAACCACATGGCGATTCGGCCCTATGCCTCCGACGACAACAACATCATGGTTGTTGCTAAGAATCTCTCCCACTGATAAATAACCAATCGATGGTTATTTGTCAAATCTCTCTCACTGACAGCAACCACTTGCTTGATCAGATGCGGGGAATCAATAAGACGCCTATTCATGTAGACAACTAACAACCCTTTGACGCTATTTAAGCCTTGCAAGAATAGACGAGAGAGGAGACAGACAAGAAGCGATCGAGTGATCAAGCAATCAAGCACTAGACAACGGACGTAAGAAATAGCAAAGTTAAGGCTAGCATCATTCCTTTTGCAAATTATTCTATAAGAGTAGGCTATAATCCCAATAAAGTAATAAAGATAGTCTCATTTTCTCATTTTTAACCATTCTCAGAGGTTTTATTTTTTTAAAAGATTTATAAGACCCATAATTTGACCGTAACCTAGACACAGAAATAAAAAAATGTTTGTGACCGGTCACGGTAAACTGCGGTCTGCAGGTCTCAATCCAAATGTACCAACGCGCGTGGTTGCTCGCTGACGGCCGTCGGTCTTGAAACACCCCAAATTTTGAGCCTTTTTGAAAAAAAATTTGGAAATTCAATTGAATTTGGTTCCTTACCCAATTTGGCAAGAAAGCAGCAAAAGGCGCTTTCCTTTTTCTCCCTTTCCGCCTTCGCCCTTGGCCGGCGCCGTCTGCGCGCGCGCCGCTCAGCCCCTCCTTCCCGAAGACGCCGACGCCCACGTCGCCGTTTCCCCACCAGCGCAACAAAGGCAGCCGCCTCTCCAGCTCAAGCCCGCGAGGAAACCGACCCCACGCGCCAGAGACTCCGCCCTGCCCTTCTCTCCGCGTGTAGAACTCCCGGGCAGCCCGCTGTCCTCGCCATCGCCAGCGCAAGCATTCCCGTTGCTTCCGTCCCTGTGAAGTCAAGGAAGCACTTGAGAATGGGGGGAGTCACCTCGCCACCTGGCCCTCCTCCGCTCGGCGCAGCACCAGCTCACCCCTCCTCTCTTCGTCTCTGGTGGAAGAGGCCGCCGAACCGCCTCCGAGCGGCGCTAGCTGTACACGCCGTATAAAGACTCAAAGCCACTGTAGATCGCCTTCAGACAGCCCCCTTCCTCTCCCCACTCCACCGATTGCAGTCTCGCCGCCTCCACCGCTGGCAATCGCCACCCCTGCGCCGGTGAGCCCAAAAATGCAATTGAGGAGTTTACTCCATTTCAGTCCAATTCTGTGCGCCCACACTTGTACATTTAGCTTCTGGACACGATAGAAGTCTCGCCGGGCCACGGAGCTCGCCGCCGACCATAAGGACGTCAACGTGGCCAGCCCACTAGAGCCTCCTCCGAGCTCAACCACCACTACTGCTGTGTCCCTGGGATCCCGTAGATGGTTAAACCACGGCCAATCGGGTCGCAAAGCCGCCGGAGCTCCCCAACGTCGCTGCGCACACCATCATCTTCCCCGCAACCCACGACCTCCTCTGTTCACCCTGCTCCCGCCCAAAGCCCTCAAATGGAACCTACTCAAATAACCGCATCGTTTGGCTACGACCGTTCTCTAGGAGCGTCGCTGCCTTCGCTGCCCCACTGCGGAGGGCGTGCCCTGTTTTCCCGCCCGAGCCGGGAGCACGGGAGGAAGACGACGACGCTCGGCCGTCGATCCAACTTCATCCGAGCGTCGGCCTCCCCTTCAAATCCTGGCCGTCCACCTCGCGTCCCCGCTCCATCCGATCGCGCGGACGCGTCGCCCCACCCCCATCCGCACCGTCTTCACTGCCCACGCGTCGCCCATCGGGAGAAGCGCGCTCGCGCCAGCGCTGGCCTTCGGCCTGCTTGGCCGAAGGTGGAGCCGAGCAAGCGGGCTGGCGCGCCCGCGCGGGAATTCAGCCGCCGTCGCACTGTGTACACGGGCCGGGCCGCACTGTTCATCGGGCCGGGCCCATTACTGTTCCAGAGATTAGAAAATCCAGAAAAATCCCCAAAAATAATAGAAAAATCTAGAAAAATCCCCAAAAATCCCAGAAAATTCCACAAGCCCCAAAAATACCAAAATACATCATTTTGACCAAGTTAATATCCCAAATTCAAATTTGGCATCCATTTCTCCAAAGATCCTAGAAAAATCCAAAAATCCCCAAAACACCAAATCACCCCATTTTGACCAGCTCAATATTTTGACTTCAAAAATAAACTCCAATTCTCCAAAATTAAATCTTATAAATTTAAGCTTCCCTTCGCCCATATAATTAAGCTTATTAAATCTCAATTCCCCGTAAATCCAAATGCTTCCGTTTTACCAAATTAAATCTCGACGATGCCCCCGTCACCTAGTTCAAAGATCGACTATCTATTTCTAAGGGTCTATCCCCTGCTCCCAAATTTATCCGACCCAAACTCAAAACCCTAATTCGGTCCGAGCTTCTTTCGTTCACCGGAACCCTAGTAACACCTAAACCCTTGTATTAGCTCAAACCTGTCTACACCCTGTACACCCTCGCTCTACCCCTAATATCCTAAACAACCTTGAGAAATATTCTAACTCAAGAATCCGACACCGTCCATACACCCTGTCATTCGTCGAAATCCATACAATGCCTTTTTGCATTGCCGATTATCCTAAAACCATAGCCTAAGTTCGACCCCGTTAAGCCAACCTCGTTGCCACCTAAACCCTGGCCACTCCACCTATTTTCTTTGCGTACTTTTGAACTATTTATTTGGATTTTGTTCCCAGCTTGCATTCTGCAAAGCAGGAACTAATGTATGTTCGTTTTTCTACGCTAGTACTCGGACCCCACGAATTGGTCAACGGAAGGGCTACAAGAGTAAGTAAAGACGTCGATATCCAATCTGAAGGTTATGTGAAGACAATCAGAGACTAAGGACAAAAAGGCAAGTCACGTGTTTTTGATCATATTGAATCCCATTAAATTACATTATTTATTTAATGTATTTTCATTATTGATAGTTGCGAACTGATAATTGCTTAAAACAAAGGTTTAGAATGGCATGCTATCTAGATAATCCTATCACCGATAAAGAGCCATGTTCACCTTGATGGCCATATTCACCTTGACAACCTTAGTAAGAATTAATATATGATGTAAATGTATACAATATCATTTCATTCAACATGCTACACTACTAAGTGACTCTGGCCGTTGGCCGGTAGAATTGAAAAACCCGGAGAGGGTAGGGTGGTATGGGACACCGTACCCTAGGCCGGTGATGCTGGTATGTACTTCTAAGGTGTTGGCTGTGGGCCGGTAGGATTTGAAAACTGATACTAAGGTAAAGGTGTACTGTGGGAAATCACGCGGTGATCTACGCCACGACTTTACCTTAGAGGAATTGAGACTGGGAAGGGTGTACTGTGGGAAATCACACGGTGATCTACGCCACGACCTTACCCTGAGCCTGAGGCTGCGGACCTCACGAAAAAGATGAGGACAAGAACCTTGTGCCAAGTAAAAGACACAGTCATCGCCCAACCACAAGTGTTGATACGTCAACCCTGGTCTAGTAGCTGCTCAAGTTCGATTGAACCTCTACAGACGCAGTCTGGAGGCACCGTGCGAGTCCATACGGAAGGGGCTGAGTAGGGCCGTATGGAAGTTGGTTATTTTATTTGAACAATCTGACCGATCGATCTGAACCTCGATCATGTGTTATGTGAGCCGCACAATAGTAGGCTGAGATAAGTCAGAGGTATCTTGAGCTTATTGGTGTAAGTCAGGAGTGGCCTGGGCTTATTGAGGAAGTCTACTAGGTAGAGGCTATATAAAGAATTGAGCAGCGAAAAGCCATGTTTTCTTAATGCCAGACGTGGGTTAAGAAATCTTGTGGGTAAAGCAGGGCAGCTCTGCAGAGTGAAATAAATGGTATTCGAATACGCCGTGCTTCCGGTTAATGAAGCTGTGTTAATTGGGTGATTCCAAAAACAAGGCATAAGTAGTGTTTCTGATGTTGTTAAATTGAGTAATGATGAGATTTTATCTGATAACAGAAAACCCCTGATCTTAAGAAGAAAATGTTTTACTTTTAATTGTTTGCAAATAAAACTGCATCCACTTCATAATAAAACCACTATACACCCTCCACCCGAGAACCCTGGCAATTAGTTATATAGTATTTCCACATGTGATTTGCTGAGTACGGGGTGGGAGTACTCAGGCTTGCCTAATTTTCCCCCAACAGATACCAGAAGAAAAAGGAAGCAATTCAAGATTTCACATTAGGGTTACGACCGCACTCAAGCGTTCCTGTGGAGTTTTCTTCGGCTCTTCTGTATGTAAGTTAAGTTTTGGGCTTGGATGCCCTTATTGTCGTTAAAGCTGGCCATTAGGTCTTACTTTAATCCAATTAACTCTTTTTAAATGGCTTATAAGCAGGCATGATACACTGTTAAGCCGCAACAGAACTCCTGGGCTGTTGCAGGCCGTACGACGTCCCTGGTCCCAAAAATTGGGGGCGTTACAAGTGGTATCAGAGCTATGCTTGACTGTAGGATGTAACCCTAAGTATAGGTTTGATTTCGATAGGAACACGATTCTACAAAATCTAAATTTATGATACAAAAGAGTTACAAAAATCATAAGTAATATTGCTGCCTCATTCTTCCTATGTCTGCCTTATCTTTCCTAGACATGCATTAAAAATTTTGTTTGGATTGGTCAAAAGCTCAAAAATACGAGTAGTCGTTTAGACTAACTTCTTGCTGCAGGTCTTTAACCAAATGGAACGAAGACTAACTTTAGTAGAAGTGCTAAGGATGGTGTTAAGAAGAATAGCACGAATGTCCCTGACCAAAACTTTCCTTTTGAAAAGTTGAAGTCACCGTCCGAGTAGATAGTACATCATGCCCGTTTAATTCCCTTGATGTAACGGGTAAAACCAATTGAGTAGGCGAAGTTTTCTGATTGTAACAGTAGCCAAATTACACTACGAGCCTGGTAGGCTGTTATATATAAGCAATTTGTGCAAAGAGTTGAATATTTGGTTTTAAGAAAAATTTATGTGGAAAACTTTTCTACTCCTACCTCCCTTCGTCTCAGCTTGTATCTATGTTCGTCTGGTCTGATTCTTCTCGTACCTTTTAAGCTCTAAATCTTGGAGGAACTTAAATGCAAATTCCTGATTGCAATGCATAGGTTAAATTCCATCTAAGAGAGTCATAAGGGGGAGAAAATAAATAAATCCGTAAGGGATTGAATTATGACGTGAAAGATAACCAAAGATATTAGAGAAGTTATATTTGATTAACAGAATGAGTCAATAGTATAAATTTTAAGTGGATTAAAACCCTAGCCATGATGCTATGTTCAATTTTCGGTGGATACAAAGGATAGTGAATTAATTTAGAAGCAGGTAATAAGAGTTTAGTTGATGATTGAATGAGCCTAACGAGATTGTGACACAATGGTGGGAGGAGTCAAAACTCTAGACTAGTTTTGAAGTAAACAGTGTTGACAGACTTAAAATAAAAATGCTGGACTACGACAAATTTAAGGTCAGATCTGTAGGTTTATGATGGAAAAAGGGGAGTTAGGTTGAAACTAGATAGGCAGGATGTAATTAATAACTTTAAAAGGTATATATAATAGAAAGATCAATAAATAAAAATAAATGTTTAGAGTTTAGCCAACAAAGGTGTTAAAAGCAATTAACGGAAAAAGTAGTATAGAGGTAGATAGTAGGTGATGGAAGCAGAATCAGTACAATTATTAGAGTGTAACTGTGTAAGTAAGAATAAAATAGGGTTGAAGTAATTCCATGAGTGGCAACGAATGTCAGAAGAAGTTGGATTACCCTTGCAAATATATAGGAAGTGAGAAATAGTATGTTAGGAAGGGATCAGGAAAATTGTTTAATTTTCTCCTCAATCAATTTCTTCCCTACTTGTTGCTCTTATCTTGATTTCGTCTTACTTTCCCTTGCTAGCCCAAAAATGTTACAGAACTGATTCCTAAATAATGGGTGCAGAATACTACTAAGCGGATTGAAATTTAGCGGCATGCCACATGAAGAAAAGAAGTTCTGAAGGACAATCTACAGTAATGGAAACCCAAAGTGTCAAGAAGAAGAATTAGATTAAAGACAAACGCAGGCAACTCAAGAGGGTAGAACAACAGCTTATTGACACAATGTCACCAGAAGAATCAACGCCAACATCAAGTGCGACAGCAATCAAATTTGCAACTTTTCTACAGACTCAACCTCCTACCTTCTCAACAACAACAGAGCCATTAAGTGCAGATAATTGGCTACAAGATATGAAGAGAAGAATGAATACTATCCAGTGTACAAACCAGGAAAAAGTTCTTTTTGCCACTTATCAACTCTCAGAACTAGCAAGTACTTGGTGGGATTCCATCCAGTGGATACACCCGAAGAAGAAAGATATCACATGGGAAGAATTTGTAAAGAGATTCCGTAAGACCTATATTTCCCCTAAGGTCATTACGGGAAAATATCAAGAGTTTTTCAATCTTCAACAAGAAGACAAATCGGTTACAGAGTATCTGCAGCAGTTCCATCAGCTGTCACGATATGCACAAGAGGACATCAACGACGACACAAGGAGAATATCATATTTTATGCAAGGTTTACAACCAAAGATAAAGCGCTATATTACAACCATGGAAATTCCAGACCTACAAACTTTAGTCGATCAGGCTCTCCGGATAGAGGAAGAACTATCAGGATATGTGAAGATTATCAAGCGAAGCAATCCCTTGACCTGGGCACATACCATTTGTTTTCACTGCAACCAAGAGGGACATATTCGTTGCCAATGCCCATTGAAATTCTTACCCAGCGAAGAAGCCAAGAAACAAGCAAGAAAGCAGATATCAACGTCACACCAACCATGCACAGAAGCAGAGAAGCTCTACCTTAAGAAAGCCAGAACTAAGGAAGGAACAGATCCACCCTAAGGGAGCTACAAGAAGTCAGATGGCGAGAAGATGGACAGAAGGGAGAAGGTTTTATGTTATCGACTGTTAGAAATAACCAGTGTAATAAAATCCAGTCCACACTTTTGTGTAAGATTCGAGGCAGTTGGAGAGAATGTCTGTAAATTATCTTAGTTAAGGCAGGCAGCAGAACCATGGAAGTGTACGAAATATGTATATGCAAAGTATAAAGAATAAGAAGGTTGTGTTGCGCTAAAATCAAATACACCAGATCGGAGTCTTAATACCAGATAGAAGCATTGAAGGCTTAAACAAACGGAGCCCAAGTACAAGAAGGTAGAAATACGTAAAGCTGTAATACACAAGGATGATATACAGGTACAGGCAGTTAATGGTATAAGGGACCCAGATGTGACCAGACTAGGATAGAAATGCATCAATATAGGGTGACAGAATAGAGTAATAGAACTCTGCCTGACCTGGGTTGTGCTACTATATGAGTGGCCAAACGGAACCATCCCAGACTAAACAGCATGAATCACCTTCATACCTTGGGAAAAGTCAGGATGAAGTCTTGAGAATCCAGAGAACCAAAAGGAAACAAAGAATCAACAAAGGCACCAGTTACTAATCCCTACTGAAAAAGTACCCTAAATGAAATACGATCTATGGAAAGGAATCAGAACTGCAACAAGTTTTGTTTTACACCCCAGTTTCTAACCTGAAGGAATCTCGGGGTCGAGATTCTTTTTAAGGGGGTAGATTGAAACACCCCAAATTTTGAGCCTTTTTGAAGAATTTTTGGAAATTCAATTGAATTTGGTTCCTTACCCAATTTGGCAAGAAAGCAGCAAAAGGCGCTTTCCTTTTTCTCCCTTTCTGCCTTCGCCCTTGGCCGGCGCCGTCTGCGCGCGCGCCGCTCAGCCCCTCCTTCCCGAAGATGCCGACGCCCACGTCGCCGTTTCCCCGCCAGCGCAACAAAGGCAGCCGCCTCTCCAGCTCAAGCCCGCGAGGAAACCGACCCCACGCGCCAGAGACTCCGCCCTGCCCTTCTCTCCGCGCGTAGAACTCCCGGGCAGCCCGCTGTCCTCGCCATCGCCAGCGCAAGCATTCCCGCTGCTTCCGTCCCTGTGAAGTCAAGGAAGCACTTGAGAACGGGGGGAGTCACCTCGCCACCTGGCCCTCCTCCGCTCGGCGCAGCACCAGCTCACCCCTCCTCTCTTCGTCTCTGGTGGAAGAGGCCGCCGAACCGCCTCCGAGCGGCGCCAGCTGTACACGCCGTTTAAAGACTCAAAGCCACTGTAGATCGCCTTCAGACAGCCCCCTTCCTCTCCCCACTCCACCGATTGCAGTCTCGCCGCCTCCACCGCCGGCAATCGCCACCCCTGCGCCGGTGAGCCCTAAAATGCAATTGAGGAGTTTACTCCATTTCAGTCCAATTCTGTGCGCCCACACTTGTACATTTAGCTTCTGGACACGATAGAAGTCTCGCCAGGGCAAGAGCGTTTGCCCAGTGGCCGGGCCACGGAGCTCGCCGCCGACCATAAGGACGTCAACGTGGCCAGCCCACTAGAGCCTCCTCCGAGCTCAACCACCACTACTGCTGTGTCCCTGGGATCCCGTAGATGGTTAAACCACGGCCAATCGGGTCGCAAAGCCGCCGGAGCTCCCCAACGTCGCTGCGCACACCATCATCTTCCCCGCAACCCGCGACCTCCTCTGTTCACCCTGCTCCCGCCCAAAGCCCTCAAATGGAACCTACTCAAATAACCGCATCGTTTGGCTACGACCGTTCTCTAGGAGCGTCGCTGCCTTCGCTGCCCCACTGCGGAGGGCGTGCCCTGTTTTCCCGCCCGAGCCGGGAGCACGGGAGGAAGACGACGACGCTCGGCCGTCGATCCAACTTCATCCGAGCGTCGGCCTCCCCTTCAAATCCTGGCCGTCCACCTCGCGTCCCCGCTCCATCCGATCGCGCGGACGCGTCGCCCCACCCCCATCTGCACCGTTTGCACTGCCCACGCGTCGCCCATCGGGAGAAGCGCGCTCGCGCCAGCGCTGGCCTTCGGCCTGCTTGGCCGAAGGTGGAGCCGAGCAAGCGGGCTGGCGCGCCCGCGCGGGAATTCAGCCGCTGTCGCACTGTGTACACGGGCCGGGCCGCACTGTTCATCGGGCCGGGCCCATTACTGTTCCAGAGATTAGAAAATCCAGAAAAATCCCCAAAAATAATAGAAAAATCTAGAAAAATCCCCAAAAATCCCAGAAAAATCCACAAGCCCCAAAAATACCAAAATACATCATTTTGACCAAGTTAATATCCCAAATTCAAATTTGGCATCCATTTCTCCAAAGATCCTAGAAAAATCCAAAAATCCCCAAAACACCAAATCACCCCATTTTGACCAGCTCAATATTTTGACTTCAAAAATAAACTCCAATTCTCCAAAATTAAATCTTATAAATTTAAGCTTCCCTTCGCCCATATAATTAAGCTTATTAAATCTCAATTCCCCGTAAATCCAAATGCTTCCGTTTTACCAAATTAAATCTCGACGATGCCCCCGTCACCTAGTTCAAAGATCGACTATCTATTTCTAAGGGTCTATCCCCTGCTCCCAAATTTATCCGACCCAAACTCAAAACCCTAATTCGGTCCGAGCTTCTTTCGTTCACCGGAACCCTAGTAACACCTAAACCCTTGTATTAGCTCAAACCTGTCTACACCCTGTACACCCTCGCTCTACCCCTAATATCCTAAACAACCTTGAGAAATATTCTAACTCAAGAATCCGACACCGTCCATACACCCTGTCATTCGTCGAAATCCATACAATGCCTTTTTGCATTGCCGATTATCCTAAAACCATAGCCTAAGTTCGACCCCGTTAAGCCAACCTCGTTGCCACCTAAACCCTGGCCACTCCACCTATTTTCTTTGCGTACTTTTGAACTATTTATTTGGATTTTGTTCCCAGCTTGCATTCTGCAAAGCAGGAACTAATGTATGTTCGTTTTTCTACGCTAGTACTCGGACCCCACGAATTGGTCAACGGAAGGGCTACAAGAGTAAGTAAAGACGTCGATATCCAATCTGAAGGTTATGTGAAGACAATCAGAGACTAAGGACAAAAAGGCAAGTCACGTGTTTTTGATCATATTGAATCCCATTAAATTACATTATTTATTTAATGTATTTTCATTATTGATAGTTGCGAACTGATAATTGCTTAAAACAAAGGTTTAGAATGGCATGCTATCTAGATAATCCTATCACCGATAAAGAGCCATGTTCACCTTGATGGCCATATTCACCTTGACAACCTTAGTAAGAATTAATATATGATGTAAATGTATACAATATCATTTCATTCAACATGCTACACTACTAAGTGACTCTGGCCGTTGGCCGGTAGAATTGAAAAACCCGGAGAGGGTAGGGTGGTATGGGACACCGTACCCTAGGCCGGTGATGCTGGTATGTACTTCTAAGGTGTTGGCTGTGGGCCGGTAGGATTTGAAAACTGATACTAAGGTAAAGGTGTACTGTGGGAAATCACGCGGTGATCTACGCCACGACTTTACCTTAGAGGAATTGAGACTGGGAAGGGTGTACTGTGGGAAATCACACGGTGATCTACGCCACGACCTTACCCTGAGCCTGAGGCTGCGGACCTCACGAAAAAGATGAGGACAAGAACCTTGTGCCAAGTAAAAGACACAGTCATCGCCCAACCACAAGTGTTGATACGTCAACCCTGGTCTAGTAGCTGCTCAAGTTCGATTGAACCTCTACAGACGCAGTCTGGAGGCACCGTGCGAGTCCATACGGAAGGGGCTGAGTAGGGCCGTATGGAAGTTGGTTATTTTATTTGAACAATCTGACCGATCGATCTGAACCTCGATCATGTGTTATGTGAGCCGCACAATAGTAGGCTGAGATAAGTCAGAGGTATCTTGAGCTTATTGGTGTAAGTCAGGAGTGGCCTGGGCTTATTGAGGAAGTCTACTAGGTAGAGGCTATATAAAGAATTGAGCAGCGAAAAGCCATGTTTTCTTAATGCCAGACGTGGGTTAAGAAATCTTGTGGGTAAAGCAGGGCAGCTCTGCAGAGTGAAATAAATGGTATTCGAATACGCCGTGCTTCCGGTTAATGAAGCTGTGTTAATTGGGTGATTCCAAAAACAAGGCATAAGTAGTGTTTCTGATGTTGTTAAATTGAGTAATGATGAGATTTTATCTGATAACAGAAAACCCCTGATCTTAAGAAGAAAATGTTTTACTTTTAATTGTTTGCAAATAAAACTGCATCCACTTCATAATAAAACCACTATACACCCTCCACCCGAGAACCCTGGCAATTAGTTATATAGTATTTCCACATGTGATTTGCTGAGTACGGGGTGGGAGTACTCAGGCTTGCCTAATTTTCCCCCAACAGATACCAGAAGAAAAAGGAAGCAATTCAAGATTTCGCATTAGGGTTACGACCGCACTCAAGCGTTCCTGTGGAGTTTTCTTCGGCTCTTCTGTATGTAAGTTAAGTTTTGGGCTTGAATGCCCTTATTGTCGTTAAAGCTGGCCATTAGGTCTTACTTTAATCCAATTAACTCTTTTTAAATGGCTTATAAGCAGGCATGATACACTGTTAAGCCGCAACAGAACTCCTGGGCTGTTGCAGGCCGTACGACGTCCCTGGTCCCAAAAATTGGGGGCGTTACAGGTCTCCTCCTTGAGTTGCTTGGCGCCTGCGCGGCAATCAACTCTCTCTGCACCGCACCGGCCGTCGCCGTCGAGGGCCACGCGCCGCTCATCTGCCTCGTCGGCATCCTCACCGGAGTCAATGTCATCGTACCCACCATCTGAATGTCAGACAACTCCACAGTTGCGAATTTTGGACCTATTTGGACCCCTGGTCACCAAAAATTCCGCTTTTGGCCCCCGATCGAAATTTATTCCGCATCTGGACCCCTACTGAGCGCAACTTCACGGGACGCCGACACGTGGGCCGGTCGTGCGGAACCAGTCCGCACGACCCAGCTGGCGCCGCGCCCGACCGCGCGTCTCCCGTCCCAGCGTGCGTCGCCCCGCCCCAGCGCGCGTCATCCCGCCCCGACCGCGCGTGTGCCGCCCCCGGCGCGCGTTTTGGCGCCGAGCGCGCGTTTTGCCCGCCGAGCGCGCGTCTGGCCCGCGGACCGCGCCACTTCCGTCCCAGCGCACGACCGAGATTTCGCGCGTTGCATGCTGCGCCCGACCGCACGGGAAGTGGTGTCAAATCCATCCGCCGAAAGCACCTGAGGTGTCTTTTAACACACCGGTTTGCACACGCGCCTGCAGGAGGTTTGCATGGCCCCTCTCCGTGAATACATTCAGCAGGCTTAAAGAGGTTGAACAGCAGCGCATATGCTGGATTTCGAGTTGGTTTTGTTTCGAATCAACGGATATTGCAAATACAAAAGTTGTAGATCGTCTCGCGAGCTTCAAGAAGAGGTAATTTTTGCCCCCATCCAAGTAATTTTATGCGAATGTCATTAGGCCGTAATTAGCCAAACCGTGTATCGTTAACGTTGTTATAAGCCAATCTTTGATACGGTGTGTATGTGTATGGTGCATGATTTATTGTAGTGTAAATAATGTCGTATTTTTTGTTGAAGTTACGTATTGTAATGTAGTGAGTTTTTGTTGAACATTTGTGCTTACATGTGTAGGTGTTGAAGAAGTAAATATTTATGTTCGAGCATTTGTAGGTGATAGCAACAGCAGTTAGATTAGAAACAATTTGTATAATTAGTAGGCTTAGTGCATGACCGTAGTATGAAGGTATAGTAAAATTAAATTACCTGGAAAGCAGTACGAAGGTACTGTAAAATGAAATAAACTTAGGACATGAAATTACAAATTAGAATTTTTTTGATTTATGTATAATTTCGGAAGTGAAAGCCGCATTATAGAAAAGAATGGAAGAAAACTATGTAATTGGAATTTGGCATTAATCGATTTATAAGTAAAATAGTTAGAAATAAACTTTAGATTTACACATACAAAACATATACTAGTAATGCTAGGTACTAAAATGGGTAGGTACTGTTAATGTAATGGGAAATTAAATTTGGCATGCTGTGTACTAAAATGGTTGATTATGCACTTATGTTAGGTACGCAATGGCTGGCATTGAACAATTGATCGTGTTTTATGGGAGTGGTCTCATACGTGATGGGCCGTATGGGGCGGACCTGTCAAATTGCGAGCGGACCGTGATCCGGGCACCCGGTCTGAGCGCCATGAGCTTGTCTGAGCTACGGAGGTGTGTCCGTTCAGCGTTCGATCGACAGACCGCAAGGAAGAAGTTACGGATCGAGGCAGTCTATGCCTCAATGGTGGATGACGGAAGGGGGAGCATATGGCAACTTCTGAAGGTGACCAATGACGCCTCATGGGCGAACTACATGGAGGTCGTGTGCAACCCTGATGCTGCGATATATGGGAGGCCAATGGTGTATGTCGAGTTCGTGGAGAGGGCAGAATCATCAGCCATGGTTGGTTCAGATGCCGCTGGTGGAGATGTAGTGGCCGGCGGTCATGAAGACCCTTCTGCGGGAGAACATGTGGGCGAGGAAGTGGGTGATGAAGACGACAGGAGGCGTGCGGAGAATTTTCGGCCCAACGAAGGTGTGGACGAGAGGTGCTGGGCCGCCCGTATTGACTGTCACGAGTATCTTGGGGACCAGGTGGAAGAAGAGGGCAGTGAGGAGGAGGAGGTGGTGGAAACAGGCAGCTCTGGAGAGGACGAGGATGGCGAAGGTGCAACTGGAGGGGTGGTAGGTCGTGTTGTGACGACGGAAGGTGCGTACGTGTCGTCCAGACTGGACGACATCGCAGCGGCAGCCCTAGTTCTGCCACAGGCGGAGGAGGGAGAATGGGGGTTCAGCGAGGGCGCACTCTTTTTGGGACAGTGCTTCCGTAATAAGAGTGTTGTCCAGCAGGCTATTGCTAGACATGCCGTCAACATAAGCCGGATGTATCGGGTCCACAAGTCATAGCCGGACACGTACGTCGTGAAGTGTGTTGACGGGTCATGTGGTGGCAAAGTCCGTGCACAACGGTACAAGGGCGTTGGCACGGAGTTCCGGATAACGGTGCTCCAAGATCACAGTTGCGAGCTTGCGGGCCCAGTACATAGACACCGCAACATGACATCATCGTATCTTGCGGAGGTGGTCGCGCACCTTGTCCAGGCGGATGTGTCAATTACCCCGAAGGTTCTAATGGCAGAAGTAGCGAACACGGCGGGCTACGAAGTGAGCTACAAGAAGGTTTGGCGGGCGAAGCGAAAGGTGCTGCAACAAATGTATGGGACGTACGAGGAGGCGTACGACCTGGTCCCAAGAATGCTGCATCAAATTTCACAATCAAACCCAGGCACGTACATAAACAGGCAGCAGAGGGCTCATCCTACGGAGGGCCCAAACTGTTTGATTCTTGACAGGGTGTTCTGGGCCTTCCATCAGGCGATACAAGGGTTCAGGTGGTGCCGTCCAGTGCTAACCGTAGATGAGACGTTTCTATCCAGCAAGTACAAGGGTACTATTCTGACCGCAGTTGCAGCCGATGCAAATGACCAGTTACTCCCAGTGGCATTTGCAATTGTGGAGAACGAGAATACAGATAGCTGGCTGTAGTTCCTTTGTAATTTGAAGCATGTCGTAGTGCAAGAACGCCCTGAAGTGTGCCTTATCTCCGACCGCAATGCAGGCTTGCTGTCTGCGTTGCGGACGTTGCAGAATGGGACGCAGCCCCCCTTCCAGTGGACTGATGTGAAGAACCGCTGGTGCATGAGGCATATTGCTGCGAACTTCCACAGAAGGTTCCGTAGCAAGGACCTAATGAAGATGTTCAAGAAGCTATGCATGCAGAACCAAACGCGGAAGTTCGACACCTTGCGGAGGCAGCTCGATCAGGAGGCTACGAAGCATGTGCATACAGAAGCATGTGCTCGATTCCATGACAAGACGATTATTAAACATACCACCACGATTTGAATGAACCCGAAACAATCAGACTTACCGAGTGTTGGGGGCACTTGTAGTAGTGTCGGCCAGGATTCGCGGCCGTCTGTGATGTCCTACGTCTAACCACTGTGTTGCAATTTGGGCACATCACCGTGGGTGCCCATGAAGACGTGCTGAGCTGACTCATTGCCTACTCCGGGGGAGTGAGCACGAAAGAAAACTACAAAGATTGCGAACAACTAACTCAGGAGGTGACTGATAACATGTGAGGGATGACTCCGTTTTATAGGCTGTGTGATAACAAGGCACGGGACTAGGTGAGGAATGGCCCCGTTTTATAGCCTGGGGGGACAGCCTCACGCACAAAGACCACAGAAGAAGAAGGCATCAGGCAATGACAGCATGCTCAGTGCAGACACAGAACATGCCAGCTTTGCGCAGTGACCTCAGAAAAAGGGGCAGCTTTGCTCAGTGACATGACAAAAGAGGGCAGCTTTGCTGGGTTATACGACAAAATGGGCCAGCTTTGCACAGTGACATGACAAAACGGGGCAGCTTTGCCCAGTGACTTGACAAAACGGGGCAGCTTTGCCCAGTGACTTGACAAAACTGGGCAGCTTTCCGCAGTAACACGACAAAAGAGGCCAGCTTTCCGCAGTGACATGACAAAAGAGGTCAGCTTTGCGCAGTGCATTTTTTTGGCTTGTCATAACAACTCCACGAAGATAACAACCAATCCATCACATGCTTAACAACGTTGCACATTACATCGTTACGGAAAGAGGCCACAGAACCTGAAGGTCGCAGAAAATGAAGGCGTCACGCACTTACAACACGAAACAACACATACATTGCACATACAGAATTTATGGAAAGTAGTACACCCAACATTTTAATTCAACGCATACATGAACTACAATACAACACAACAATAACCCTCGTTACCTACATGCCAAACGAGCCTCGTGGCACCCACATGGAGAATTGCTGAGGGGGCCGCCTCGGACGTGGCTGGCCGTCGTGGGAGTGGCATGCACATATGCAGCTCGGGTTCGCGCAGCAACATGTGGGATCATAAGAGCTTCCTATATTCACGACCTCCTCGTTGCCCCTCTCGCGTTGCATCTGTTTGCGGAGGTCGTTGTTCTCCTCAGTGAGGCTCTCCATTCGGTACTCCAAGTCCCATATTCGAGCCCATAATGTATCCACATAACGATCAACATACCGTTCATGAGGAGGGTCGATCCAGCGGGAGAAGTCGCATTTTGCCATCTGCAAAAAAAGGACGGTTAACTTCGCGGGTCCATAAGCAATACAAAAATGTAATATTACTAAATTGTACCCCGGAGCGTGAGCATCGGAAGAAACGTCGCCCGCCATCGTTCGGGGAATCCAAGATCTGGACGACCGCATACTCATTGTGCCTGCATTTCGGCCACGCTGGTTGAGCACGCTGACTTGGCATCAATCGGTACTGTGGACCGAACATATCCCTCCTTTCTAAGGGAATGTCGTCCTTCGGTGACCCAAATCCCACTGGCCCCTCGGCTTCCGACATGGTTTGTTCAAGCACGAAAGACAGGGTACTTCTTTGTTCGACTCAACAATGTGCTGGGACCCCAACCGTGCTACTTATACCAAACGAGACAACTTGCTGCATTCACCTCAAACGAATAAAAGGACAGTTCTTCGCACAGACGTGACATAACGGGGCATCTTTGCTCTGAGAGATGACAGAACAGGTCTGCTTTCGCAGTGAAATGACAAAAGAGGCCAGCTTTGCTCAGTGACATGACAACACGGGGTAGCTTTGCTCAAAGAGATGACAGAGGACAGCTTTTCGCAGTGACATTACTAAAGAGAGCAGTTGTGCTCAGTCAAATGACAAAAAGAGGTCAGCTTTGCTCAGTGAGATGACAATACATGGCAGCTGTGCTCAGAGACATGACATAACGGGGGAGCTTTGCTCAGTGAGATGACAAAAGATGCCAGCTTTGCGCAGTTACATGATAAAACGGGGCAGCTTTGCTCAGTGAGATGACAAAAGATGCCAGCTTTGCGCAGTGACATGATAAAACGGGGCAGCTTTGCTCAGAGACATGACAGAACGGGGCAGCTTTGCTCAGTGAGATGACAAAACATGCCAGCTTTGTGCAGTGACATGACAAAAGATGACAGCTTTGCGCAGTGACATGACGAAACGGCGCAGCTTTGCTCAGTGGAATGACAAAACATGCCAGCTTTGGGCAGTGATAGTACTAAAGAGGGCAGCTGTTCTCAGTGACATGACAACAAGAGGTCAGCTTTGCTCAGTGAGACATTACAAAACGGGGCCTTTTTTCAGTGATATCGCAGCACTCCCATCTTTACTCACTGCTACGACCACGCGGACCAGGTTTACACGTACGAGTAGAGACAAAACGGCCCCTATAAATTGGTATGCTTCCATTTCCCAGCGAACATTGCACATCCAAACCCCATACTACATCGCGCTTCCCTTACCCAACCGGGATGGACAAAGGCAAGAAGAAGCAATGGGACAAGATGGTGAAGGATTGGGAGGAGACCCGTGACATAGCACGGTCAGCTGCGGCCCGCGATGCCGCACGCGATGAGAAAATAAGGGCGATACAGGCCCGGGTAGAACAAGCCCATCGTGCTACCATGAAAGGTCCCCCCCAGAGCGCCCGCGTAGCAAAAACCCCATCCCGGACGTCCCCACCGAGCGTTCGTCACAACTACCACCTGAGGGGGAGACACCTCCCCTTTGTTGGTGCGGGGACGTGTGCAAGTTCTTCAAGTCTAAGCACAGCATCAGTCTAGGTATGCGTTACTGGGGTTGCGTAAACTACTCCAGTGACTACCCCAACCGCCGTTTTGACACCGCAACCAATCGGCAGCCGGTAACAATATCTTTTCTCCTTTTCCCCTACCTTTTCTCCTTCACAGCACGCACTAACAATATCTCCCATGTATTTACAGTCTCCGGAGCACCTGTGTGGCTACCGCAAATGGATCGATCTTGAGATCCACCCTAAGGACCAATGGACCCTCGACTTCGAGGAGTGGAATGTCACAAAGGAGAAGGAGTTGCTGGAGGAGGAGCGCCGCAAGCACGAGCACACCCTGCTTATACAGCGCGAGACGCAAGCTCATCTTGAAGCGTGCACGCGTAGGGAGCGGGAGGCTCGCGAGATGGAGCGCGAGAGAAAGAGGGAAATTGCGGTTAAGGCAAAAGAGGCCGCGGAGGAGTTCAACGCCGAGCGGGCAAGGAAGGGAAAGTGGCCCCGGTCCACACAGTAGGTCGTACGAGCAGTTGGGTGGGTTAGTCCCATATCATGCTATATGTTATGCATGTAATAAAAATCTACGCGGCATGTTACTCCCAACTGTATTATGAAGTTCAATATCTCGTATTTTCGCATTCCATGATTCACGTATCACCTCATTTAACAATATTAACATAGCGCTCCTCACCGTACACGAATTCTCACTAACCTTCGAAATATCACTTACCACTTTATGTCTCGACCGTTCTACGGTCAATCTTTCCTAAAAAAAATTTACCAAAATTTTTTATGCATGTACAACTTACAATGAACATAAACTTTTATTACAACTTTATCTGATTTTTACCCAGTTTATAACTACAAAATTACCGAATCTGAAAACAATCACGGAGATTGCAAACCCTAAGAAACAGACCAAACCCTAAAATTCACTTACCACTTTATGTATCGACCATTCTACGGTCAATCTTTCCTAAAAAAATTTACCAAAATTTTTTATGCATCTACAACTTACAATGAACATAATCTTTTATTACAACTTTATCTGATTTTTACCCAGTTTATAACTACAAAATTGCCAAAACTGAAAACAATCACGGAGATTGCAAACCCTAAGAAACAGACCAAACCCTAAAATTCACTTACCACTTTATGTATCGACCGTTATACGATCAATCGTTCCTAAAAAAATTTACCAAATTTTTTTATGCATCTACAACTTACATTGAACATAAACTTCTATTGCAACTTTATCTGATTTTTACGCAGTTTATAACTACAAAATTGACAAAACATACAAACATCACGCGGATTGCAAACCCTTAAAACATACCAAACCCTAAAAGTCACTTACCACTTTATATATCATTCGTTCTACGCACAATCGTTCCTAAAAAAATTACCATAAATTTGTATGCATCTACAACGAGCCAATCAACATAAACTTGTTTTACAATTTTATCAGATTTTTTTCTGTTTCACACCTACAAAATTAACAAAACTTATAATCATTACAGTTCCTGCACTCATTCTCACGTGTTCAATATCACTTTCATTCATTTCGTCCAATTGTTCATATCACATTTGTGCTCAAAAAAATTTTCATCAAATTGCTTCTAATAAAACAACATACCATGATCGAAATTTCATATTGTCACTTCAGCACATTTTTCACGGTCAGCAATATATGAAAATCACAAATACACTAATCGTTACTTCGCACAAATTTCGTTCGTACTCTACCAAACAATATTTTAAATTTTCTAAATTGCACAAAAAATTACACAAGCATTACAGTGGACTCCACTTCAAAATCATATTTTTCCACTCATTTTATATGTATACATGAATTTTTTTTCAAATAATTACTGTATATATGCATAAATATATATACACATAAATATTTATTTTCGGAGGAGAATCAATCCCGCGCTCGGCTGCTCAATCGCGCGCTCGGGCGGGGAATGGCGCGCTCAGCGCCGCGGTCGTGCGGCCAGGGGAGAGACGCGCGCTCGCCCGGGAGATGGCGCGGAGGCAGCCCGGTCGTGCGGTCTGGTACCGCACGACCGGGACAGGTGGCGGCGTGTGGAGATCCGCTCCGAACAGTGCTGACTTCTAATTTTTTTTTAGTTTATTTAAGCTAGTTCACACTTGAAACGTGAGGTTCTAATTTTGTTTTTTTAGCTATTTTACCTTTTTTTTAATCTTTTTTACTTTTGCTTTTGTTTTTGTTTTTTTCCTTTATATTGTCCGAATATTCATGGAGATATAACAGTGTTTTTATTTTTTTCTCATTTTTTCTTTTTCTTTAAATGAATGAGTCAGGAAAAACAGAAAAGAAATCTAGTACGAATTATTGCGTGTTCTTTAAGTTGGTGTTCTTGATACCAGATGGTTTTGACTTTTGAATACCTCGTAAAACAGAAAAGAAGGGGAGATTCAAATTTTTGTCACTCTTAAGATTGACTAATTCACTCTGTCACTTACATGTGGGGTCACCTGAGTCACTGACAATGGGCCCGGGTGGCAAATCTGTTGCCACTCGAGTCATAAAGGTGGCAAATAGTTAAATTTTCTGAAAAGAAGAGATAATTTTAATGTTGAATTATTGCGTGCTCGTTCCATCTCTAGACTTTTTCTTTGAACTTCTAGTCTAGTAATCTAGTACGAGTTCTTTTTGATGCAGTTTATGGTTTATGGTTGTGGCTTATAGCGTTTAGTTTTAACACGAGTACTTATACAAATGAATTAAATATCGATAAATTAATAAACCGTTTTGAAAAAACTGTTTGAATAAACCGTTTGGAAACGAGGACCGCTGATTTTTTTTCCTTGTTATGTGTGTCCCCTCTGGGCAGTTTCCTTTCTAACTAAGGGCCTGTTTGGGACTGCTCCGCTCCAAGTTTTCCAGCTCCGCTCCCAACTTCGCTAACCAAACAGGTTTAATTCCAAAAACTCCGCTCCAAGAAAAAGGTGCAGTTAGGGCCTGTTTGGGAGAGCTCCACTAGCTCCAGATCCACGAAAAACAGCTCCACTCCACGAAATTTTACCCAAACGCTCCAGCTCCACGAAATCTAGATCCACCAAAATCCTGGATCTGAGGGCCAGATCCATGGATTTCATGGAGCTCCTCAAGGGGTGCTCCACCGTGGAGTTGGGTGGTAATTACCCACCAATGACACTGGTTACACACCCCATCCCACCAAAAGTGGCCATTCCCACCAAAACCTCAATTTCGTGGATCTGGAGCTACTGTACAAGCCAAACACTCCATGGTGGGATCCCAGATCCACGGTGGAGCTGCTGCTCCAAATCCACGTTTTCAGTGGTGGAGCTCTCCCAAACAGGCCCTTAGAGGCCAACTCCACGTTTTTATGGAGCTCCTCAAGGGGTACTCCACAAACAAAGGTTTCCAAACTCCTCGCGGAGTTGGTGAAAAATTACCCACCACTGCCATTACACAATTCCTCTCCTCCGTACCGATTGGATTTCTTTTCCACCCGACGTTCCTTCTCCGACTTCTCTTCTCCGCCCCCCACCCGCGCGACTCTTCTCCGCACCCCACCCACGCGCCGCCTCTTCTCCGCCCCACCCGCGCGCCGCCTCTTCTTCGAGCGGGCGGCCAGTGGCCGGGAGCGAGCGGCCAGGGGCGGGCGGCCAGCGGCCAGGCCTCGCAGGTCAAGCTGTGGCCGCTGCTGGCAAACTTTGTCCCGACAATACCCGAAAGGTATAACAAATATGTAGCTCCATCAAATGGGTCTACTATGGAACCCAATGCTCCTACTATGGATGCATTCCGTGATGAGTTGGCAACCGCTATTTCTCTAGCTTGGAGCTAGAATTATGTATCGGAACACTTGCATTCGTAGTCATTTTGGTTTAAACTACTCTCTAGTTATCTATGGACAATTATTTGTATTCGAATGATGGACTTTGTTAATTATCTATCATGCACGTTGCAATTTATGGGACAAAAGGATGGAATTATTTGACCAAAATATTTGTTTTTTGGTTTTCTCGAATAAATTAATTGCGATTATAATATTTTACATCATATTTCAATTGGCAACAAAAAAATTCAGTTACATATGCTCTGCAGACATCAAAACATACACCAAACATCATTCAGGGGCACATTGGACCTTTCTCAGGGAAACTTCACATTCCTGAAGCTGGAGCTAGCTGCGTGCCAAACAGGACCACCTGCTCCAGGAACTCCACAGTGGAGTTGGTGGAGCAGAGCTGGAAAAACTGGAGCAGAGCAATCCCAAACAGGCCCTAAGCGTGTGCAGCACACCAACTGGGCCATACTGATATGTCGGCCATGCATCATGTGAATCTTTGATCCACATTATCCCTTGGAATTTATCTACCAAAACCCGAATATTAGATCCGCTGTTTTTCATGGTTTGTGAAAAGTTCAGAGAGATAAATGGAAGACGGAGAGAACTCCATGGCCTTGGAAGTAGCTAGGGCTGGACGAAAAACTCGAAGCTCGTTAGCTCGCTCGGCTCGTGGCTGGTTCGGCTTGGCTCGGTTCGGCTCGTTAGGATAATGAGCCGAGCCGAGCCAAGATTTTAGCTCGTTAGCTATAACGAGCCAACTCGAGCCAGCTCGCGAGCCGGTCACGAGCCAAACGAGTCATGCTTCCAGGAATTTAGATATGCATATGCTGCTTCCATGGACCTAATTTGTACTCTATTGCATGTGTTAATGTGTAAATTTGTACTCTATTGTACCCAAACGAGCCATGCATGTGTTAATTTGTACTCTATTGTACCCAAACGAGCCTAACGAGCCAAACGAGCCAAACTTCCATGGATGAATATATGATGGAGATATTTTTTGGCCCTGGCTCACGAGCCAAACGAGCTAACTCGAGCTTTTTGTCGAGCCGAGCCGAGCTGGCTTTTTAGCTCGTTAGTTATAACGAGCCAGCTCGTTATCCTACCGAGCCAGACCGAGCCGAGCCAGCTCGATATCCAGCCCTAGAAGTAGCACAGATACTGTGCTTAGGAGTGGCTCAATAACCTCACACATTAACAGCTTTCATTTTGAACAAAAGAGAGCAGGAGCTCTATCTCATCTCATTAACAGGAAACAAGCATAGATTACAAGCACTAACCCAGGAAGGGCAGAGTCATCTCTTAACACACCAACACAATAAAATGTTAGTAACCTCTACAACTTGTAAACACCAATCAACAAAAGAATACCTAATTAAACTACCATAGTAAACTAGACGTGAAAAACACGTGAGATGCCATAAACCGTCCACGCTCGTCAACAAGGGCCAAGCTAGTGGAAGGGATAAGCTACATCGGTGGTAGGAAAAGATGGGGGAGGAGTTGGGGCTGATGGCTGCCGGTAGGGCACCGGCGAGATGCCAGCCAGCGGCGGCGCATTGGGTCGGGGGCAGCGGCGGGGTTCAAATTTGGAACGAGCGGCTTCGCAACGTCCCTTGGCTTATTCACAGATTAAAAGCTCAAGAAAAACTGAAGCAGACAGAAGGATCCCACTGACCGTATGTTGGGTTGATCTCGGCTAACTAACCCCGAGTTTTCAGGGAGGCATACTTCCACTCGCGCGCCCTGATCGGGGGTGCTACCAACTATTATTGGTTTCAGTCCCGGTCACCTAGCGTATATAAAAACTTAGGGTTTCGGCAGGTTTGGTACACGGACGTTGTTCAAACCTCAAAAGCCCGCACAGATCCGATCTCTTAGCACGCTACGGTGAGCGAAGGCCGAACCCTCGTTGTCTTCATCCCCGTCGGCATCGACTACCGTAGCTCCGGCCGACCTCCTCCACTTCATCAATCGAGCACCTCAAGATGGCCTCCTCCAGTTCGGGTAAGTCTATTATGCTTCCGCACTAATGTTTATCTAGGTGTTCATGCATTTGATCTAGGCTTAAGACTAAAGATCATGTTTAGACTTAGATTAAATACTTTCATTTGGTATCAGAGCCGCCTAGATTAGTCATGAACCCTAAATAAAATTCCCCGAACTCGGATCTAATGTTTAGTGCTCGGTTTAGAAATTAGAAGGAGGGGATTTACAAATCTTTTGCAAAACTCTAAGAAAATCCCCAAAAACTAGATCGGCGGCAAACCCAAAAAAAATCGGGACTTACGTTTTTGCGCGCCACCGCTCCATGCGGGCGTCGCCGCTGTTGCCGTGCGCCGCCGCTTCCCAAGCGCGCGCCGCCGGTGCCGCTCTCCGTTTCGGGGTCGCTTCATCAACTATATAAAGATTGACGTAAGAGAAGAGAGGAGGATTGATCGAATCTTCATACAAGCAAGACATTCTGCATTACGCTCAATTGTAATCACTTCTTTTGAGTAATAGCCACACAAGAAGTAGAGTTATTATTGTCCCAAGAGAAAGCCCGAACTTGTATAAATCCACGTGTCCTTCTTCTGCATGACCATAGTATAGTCTTCTAAGAGATCCTCCGAATCCAAACAAATTATACGTAAGATCGATATTAAAACACCTACACAAACTAAACCCGGTCTTATGAACCTTGCATTTTTTTGTTGCGCTAGGCCATGTTCCTCCTGTGTATTCTTATTTGCTTTCATATTTAGTCCACTGTTTCACGAATAGGCATGTCCAGTTTGAAATAAACGACAAAAATGGTACAGATCTCAGGCCCATTGTTGAATTCCTTTTCCCATTTTGAAGCAACCATGATTGTAAGAATGCATGTCCACCAACAAGCTGTTCCATTTTTCGTCCCTTGATATATACTCCACCAAGTGACATGTGCATATGCACGTGTCAATGTTTGATCCAGGAGGAGGCATAGCATGCATGGGCTTGGGCAAGTGGAGGCAACACATACGAGAAGAGCCACCAGTTTGTAACCAAGTTTCGATAGGGGAAATAGAAGTGGCCCAAACTAAACCCGCCTGATGAAACCTTTAGGCTTGAATTTTTGGTTGGGCTAGACTAGTTTGAAATAAACGACCAAAATGGTACAGATCTCAGGCCCATAGTTGAATTCATTTTTCCATTTTGAAAAAACCATGATTGAACTCATAACTCGACGTAGCCTAGCAGTCCGTTTGTAAGAATACATGCTTGTACTGTAACTGAAACAGTGGCGATATGTCCAACGCAGTCAGATGTCTACCGAACCGATAACGATGATTATCTGTCCTTGTTGCACTACCTAGTTATGCTGTCAGAAATACGAACTCTGGTAGTCAGGTGTGTTAATGTGGGCAGAATGTTCTCTTTTAGGGAAGCTGTTGGATTGATAGTTGGACTGTGAACAACTTCAATTGGGAAAGCGCTAATGGCCTACACATTTGGGAGGAGCTTGAGCCCGAAGCTGCAGTAAGCTTACGTCTCTCAGCCCAAGCGCCCGGCATCTAGGATGAAATTGAAACCTTCTATAACCTACCTCGAGCTAAGTCAAGTTTGTTGACTTGGTTGACATCTACATGTATAATAGCAGAAACAAACAAATGTGACGCACATAATAAATAAATATACCATGTTGGTCTTCTTAGCCAAAGTAGTCTAAAAGCAACTCCATTCTATGAAAATTTAGAGGCTAAATCTAATGGATCTGGGCGAAGATAGATGTCGAACAGAACATCTGATCACATCGGTTGGAGATGCTAGATTGCACTGAGAACGAATTAACGAAAAATTGCCCAAAATCTGCCAGACTCCATTGGAGCTCCTAGAGAGAGCACTGCAATTAAGTTTACAACGGACAAAACACACATATGTCATAAGAGAATAAATAACAGCAGAAAACATGACCGAGGAAAAACCACATTCATAACAGCATAGTACCAACATGGTCACTGACAGACTGACTCCTAAACACCTGAATTAGAAATGAGCAAGGCCATGACAAGGCACGACAACAAGGTGCTTTATTTTTGGCAATGTCAAACTCTACAATCCTTGCAGAATCGCAAGCGCAAATTTGGACTCTCCTCCACTCCAAACTACGCGAAGACGAGCTAATGCAGAGTAAACCAAGTTATAACCAGAGAAACAGAGAGAAGAAGCAGAGCAAAGAAACCAAAACAGAGCACCGGGTGTCCGTTGCCGGCGATGACTCCCGTGCTTCCCAACGAAGCGGCGAAGACACCTACGACAGCGAGGTTCTGACGGTCAAAGGCGGCTGCTTTGGTGATCAGCGCGGTGAGGGCGCTGGGCTTGGCCGTGCTGGTCAGGAAGACGCCAGTGGTGATCAGGCTCACCCCGGCGACGGCGAGGACCTTCTGGAGGAAGAGGAGGGCGGCGCTGAGGCCGTCTGTGCCTCCACCGAGCAAGTAGTCCATCGCTCCCCCGACTGATATAACGGTGATGAAGAGGCCGACGGTCGTCGCCCAGCTGCCGGCGGCGCGCATCCTGTCGGCCCGGGCCTTGTCAAGGAAAAGTTAATCGCGATTATCAGTCAAGAAATGTCTAATTTACATCAAATCACAAGAGATTACGAACGAAAGAGTGGCCTTCCGCAACCCAAACCTTGTTGAGCGCAAGAGCGCGGCTCTGCCGGGTGATATCCTCCTCGATGTCAAGCATCTCTCCCGGCATGTCGCTGCCGCGGCTCCCACCGCGGAGGCGCGGGACGAGGTGGAGGTTGGACCCCTTCTTGACGTTGTAGTCGGCGAGGGTGCGGTCGCCCTCGAGGTCCTTGCTGCCGAAGACGAGGCGCTGCTGGCCCGCCGGGACGCCCTCCTTGGCCTCGATCTTGGCCTTCACCATGTCGACGGTGTCCGAGGGGTCCACCTCGAGCGCGAGCCTTCCGGTCAGGGTCCTGACGAAGATCTGCATCTCTCCGACGCGGTCGTTGTCTTTGTAGCCAGCTTGAGGCCGGCCATCCGCAAGACGCTCGGCGCCGTGGCACTTGATGGTGCTCATCTGCATCAGATCAAGGCAAGGTAACAAGAGAGATTAGCCATGTGAGGATCCAGATTAGAAGGTGACCTCAGGTGTGGGAACGCGTATGTGAGATACAGCTTGAAATTGCTCTCGCCCTCTCCTTCGTCTTGCGCGCGCGTGCTCGAGAGTAGAGAGAGAGTGAGCCGGTGCAGAAGAGAGGAGCTGGGCTAGTAGTGAACCGGATTCGAGCAAATGCAAACATGCTAGTTATAGGATTTCTTCGACGCGAACATGGGTTCGAAGAATCACAGCCGTCCACTCCTGGCGAGTGAACCGGATTCGAGCAAATGCAAAGCGGTCTGTGTTTTTTTTGAGCCGAAAAGAACAGGTTACCAACCGTGGACGTCACATGTGACGTAATGAGCTCGTGTGTGCGGGCTGTGGCGCCGGCCATTGCACGTTTCGTCAAAAAAGGGTGGATAAAGCTTCGAATCCTTTCCGGGCTTTGTGCCCCCGCAGGAGCATGTAGAGTGGATAATTAATCCCGAGTATAAATAACAAAAATTCTATTCGCCAGATCGAAAGTGGCCATCAACCAGCAGGTAATTGTCAGGGTCCTATTTCCATCAATTTATGATTGTGAGATACCGTGCGGTCAACTATTCTAGAAGGAGAGAAGAAGAATCGCAACGACGGGAGCGGTACAAAAATAATATTTTAAATTACGGACTGTACGGAAAAATATATTTTAAAAATATCTGCTGCAGTATTTTTGCCACATATTATCACCTTATTCGCTAGTTACATAAAGTCTCTTGTAAAACCGGTACACAATAGAAATTTTCGGTAAGTAGAGCTAGGCACGGAATAGTGGATGGGTTTTACTTTTTGTAATTACTACTTCAGTTCTTCTACAAGTGGTAATATTAATTCACCCTCAAATCATTCCCATACTCTTTTAACCTTTTCTCAGCTTGCATATAACATGGGAACTGGAGACACGAGAAAAGATGGCTCATTTATTGATTATAATAGCATTCCTTTACCTCGCAAGAAAAAAAGAATAGCACTCGTTTGGTAAGGGCACGACTCGCGTCAATGTCACCATGGCACGGTAGTATTGTATTCGGATCACACTTCGTACCGTATTCGGATCATACTTCAACAAACACTGGAACATTTGTGCTAAACCTCTGGTTCTTACAGGATCCCCTTTCCTGATTCTATCACCAACTTGCTCCGTTTCACTATTTACATGAATCAACAAGAGGTTGCAAGTTGAGCAGCCAATCTTGTCCCAGTTGGATGCTCAATTCAGTATTCCAAAAGCTCTGTAGGATTCGATGCTGTCCCGGAGAGTTTCCTCTGCAGGTCTGAAGGTCCACCCTAGCTTCTCAAGTTTCTCCGTACTATATGAGATGTTGTCTTCCACTTCCACAAAGCTACAAACCGTTGCAACAGATAAGAATAAGTTGCATCCAGAATGAGAGGCTACTAAAACTGGCTGCAAACTACTTGCTAAATAATGTCGACACATGCGGGTATTACACTGCTATAAAGTATAAGCTACTAATAATCTAATGTGCTTTATTCAATTGCCACTCAAATGGTGTGGATATATGCTACCAAATAGAGCATCATTAAGATCTCATGAAAAGACCATGGACTACTAATTTTACACTAACTCAATCCCAGGTTATCTTCTTTTCTTTTAAGAAATCCCAGCTGTACATAGCTTATAGAATGCAGCGAATAAATCAGCTATCACATGTGGAGGGACGTGTAAGAGAACAAAAGTAGTTGGTGAGGAAGGGGCTTACTTTTTGGGATAAGTGTCCATTGGATATAAGGTCTTTAATATCTTTATCATATCAGAGACTTTTATTGGAGTTGAACTGCAGAGGTATCGCCCGTACGCCTCTGAATTTTCATATGCCAAAAGAAGAGCATCAGCAACGTCACGAACATCCACTAGATTCCAGAGTCTATTTTCAACGGTTTCGCAATCTCCTGAAGAACAGTACTATTTCAGTACAAACAGCACTTAACTTCTACACTACAACGAGTAAAGCAGCTTGATCTTTAAGAAATAAACTACTAGAGAAATTGATTAATATGCTTTATTGCTTTCTACTGGAAACAAGCAACAGAGTAATACATAGTAATTAAAATTTCAAAACAAGGTGATACATAGTAATATGCTTTTTGTGTGACCCAACTCAGATAGGAAACTGTCAACTAAACTACTGCTGTTATTGTATTGTATTACTGGATGTAAATCAAGAGACAAACTAAAATAACACAGTAAAATCTCTCCACCTTTGAAATAACTAAGGAAGATTTTAGTGCTCGTATTTACTGTAGATTGCATCAATGGTCCTATTACCAATGACGGGCAAATAGTTACAATGTTGAGGCCAGTTCTCGCTGCATAAGCAAAAGCCTCGCGCTCTGCCAGTGTTTTGGAAAGGAAATACCACTCCTGCCATAGGACAAGACATTTAGTATTTTCTTGATTTACTATGTTGCTATGACCTGAGGATAAAATCTGCTCCATTCTAAGAACACTTGCGCATAAAGAAGTAACAACAGAAACAACACTACTTTACTTGAAAGGATTTACGATGATACCTCATTCTTTCTGCAGTACTCCTCATCTGACCAGCTGTCTTCATTGAAGACCTTACTCTTAGGCCAGTTAGGATTGTTGAACACAGAGGCAACTGAAGATACCACCACAACTCGCTTAACTTTTGCCTCATAGCAAGCTTTCAACACATTCAGTGTGCCCGTTACAGCGTGAGATATGACATCTGCCTGCAACAGAGTAATTTTTGAGGAAAAAAATACTCTAAAGGAATAATATGTCATAACCACTTTTTGTTTCTAAATCTAATATTTTCTGTAAAATCACACTGGAGAATCAGGAAAAAAAACTGATATATGACAATTGTCATGGGCATAAGATTAAGACCAGACAGCTAGGATTCAACATTGCTGCAAGAAGCAGGTTATAGAAAACACAAATTATATGATAAAATATGTCTGCTGTTACCAATTAAGTAGCAAAAAGTGAAATCCTTTGAAGACATTGTACATATCAACACTAATTTGCACGGATAGTCAGTGAATTCAGCAAGTCTCCTATGAAGCACAAATGCTTCTTCCAGGGGGTATTAAAATTTGCACTGGTTTATCGACAAAATATTTGCGAAAATTCCATCTATAAGGTCAAGTAAGCAATTAACTAACTATGCCCCTTTATCTGACATGAAAACTTCAGAAAATTATGAACAACAAATTTACCTCAGGGTTGAGGGGTCGGCCGGAGGGGACAGGGCTGGCAACATGGAAGACACCCTCACAGCCGGCAACCGCTAACACGACACTGTTGTAGTCCAACAGGTTAGCCTTGAGCAGATGCAACCTCTCCCCGGAATTTTCCAGCGCCTTGAGATGAGCATTCTTGCCATCACCTACAGCATGAGAACGCGCCCAACAACACACATCACCATTGTCATCATATACAATTACGATTTTCTAGGACCATCATAACAAGTATATAGGTACCTCTCAAGAACCGGAAAATCTAGCTAGACTCTTCTTTCGAATTATTGTGATTCCTTAAAAAAGAGAGCTTCTCGTGATTTTTCTCTCAACATAATACGTTTCATCCCACTCCATGAGATCTATGAATTTATTAGAGCATCAGAAACAGAATCGATTGTTTTATTTTACTTCCAAGAACCACAGGCGGTCAGCTACTGGTCAACACAGATCAAAGACAAGGTTTTTGGTTTTCTGAGTTCCGATTTCAAGAACCCAAGAAGCAGGGTTCCTCTTCACCTCCTTCGATTCCGATAACTACTAATCAGACATACTTCTGCTACTCTGCACGCACAGAAATCGCGGATTGCACACACGCTTTGAACAGGGGATCGAAGCAAGGTGGGTTGGGTTTTACCACGGTCGCGCACGGTGCCGTTGACCACGTAGTGGCCCCTGGAGAGGAGGAGCTTGACGAGCCACGAGGCGATGAAGCCTCCTGCGCCGGTCACGCACACGCTCCTCCTCGCCGGCGGCGCCTCCATGCTTTTCCCCGCTCCTTCCGAGCTTAGTTGCTCTCCTCCTCGCCAGTCGCCACTCCGTGCCGAAGTGAATGGCGACCTCCAGAGCGGTGTGGGCTGTGGCCGTCATTTTGGGTTGTGATAACTTTTCACCTTGTCGACCAGTTGTCCTCTTATTTTTTTTCTATTTGGTCCTCAGCCCTTGATTCTAAGAAATAAAATAAAAAACAATCGAGATTCGAAGGAAAACACATTCTGCCCTTGATTCGGTGAACCATTATTAAGACTGATCTATGACTCCAATTAGGTGCAAACTAGAACATATGCAAACTCCGAGGATAAGATTCATGAGTCTCGTATGTCATACCATACAAACAACTCTCCCTACGATGTTTTGTAAATTAAACTAGAGTTGCAGCTGCCAAGGCTGAATGACAATACATGCATTTCTACCGAATTTTGTAAGGATCACTAACAGTTGTTCGGAACATCGCACATACATGGACACAACAGATTTCTTCAGTAACTGCTAAGAGACGCAAAGCTTGTCCAGATCATAGTTAAAAGCGCACAAACAGGTGAAGCAACGTATCCTACGCGCCAAGGCCAAGAGCACCGTGCATGACCAGAGAGATGCCAACGAGCAGCAGCACGAGTAGCCCGAAACATAGCAGCGGGTCGACGGCGCCGGCGGCGACCGCGGTGACGGCCGACGACGCCATGACGACTCCTAGGACGCCACTCTGCCTCGCGCATATGGCGGGGCGGCCGCGGGGTTGTCCGACATCCAGATGCCGACCGATATGACGTTGATGCCGGTTAGGATGCCAGCAACGCCGAGCAGCGAGGCGTCGTAGCTGTTGACGGCGTGGGTCGCGCCGAGCGAGTTGAGTGCCACGCCGGCGGCAACCGAGGTGAGTAGGAAACCGACGACCGTAACCGAGCGACTGATGGAAGCCGGCATCTTTCCGGCGTCGATGTATCACCTGCACGTGAGATCGATGATGAAAAAATAAAGTTACAAATGGAATTAATCCCACTAAAAGACAAGAAATTAAACTGATTAGCAACTCAGTTAGCAATAAGCCAACAACTAGCTGTTGAGGCCATGCATGCGACAGTCAATTTAGAAATGGAACTAAATCACAACATTATGGACAGATCGGAAACCAAGAAAGGTAAGCATGGAATTGGTCACCAATAGCTTAACGATGGCAAAGGTGAAATGAAATGAAAAGGTAATCAAACAAACACATGCGTGCATAAACTTAAATTCAGAAGCTGATTACCTGATGTTAACCAGTTTGTTCAAAGAAGACGCTTCTGAATTTTCTCCAAGTCAGGATTGCACTTTGCCGTACGTAGTCCCTGACCTTGGTTAGCTAGCTAACTCTGAAGAGGAGATGCCTAGATGGGAGAACACTTTGGATGGTATATATAGGGAGTTAGGGAGAGAATTAGATGCTAGCGGCTGGAAATTAAACGAACGAGCAATAAATTAATTAATTTGCCGGTGCAAGTTTTCCAGAAAACAACATCAACGCCGCGTTTTCTTGGTCTAGCGCAATATGTATGGTCAATGTTAATATCAGCGATATGTTGTCCACCTTACCCATGTACCAGTGAGTTGAATTTGACTTTTCGTTCTTTTTTAGAAAAACTTTTCATTCTCCTTATGTCATTGATGTGTTTTTTTTCCTCAATCATTTATGTGTTTTTGTTTCTTCTGTTGGGGGACTACAGACTGTCCTTTTGGTTAAAACAGCATTCTGGAACTTTGACCTGTGTATGCACGGGTGCATTCTGTCACAAGGCACTTGCATGCAAGAAAAATGAGGCCAGTTTGATGCTAGTGTTAATTCCGCGCGGATTGATTCTTGACGAGTTGATGTGTATCACCCGCCGATTCCGCTCCCCGCCAACTGATTTGGGAAAACCAATGTGAGGAAATTCATGACCGCATTAGAACAAAATTCACTATATAAAGAAATATTACAATAGACCGTCTACTCTTTCTAATAGGGAAAATGCTTCATCTCAATTATTCTTTTAATTTTCTGATTTCCAGTGAGAAAAAAGTTACATCCCACAAGGTCTAAGTTGTGATTTGTAACTACTGTTTGCAGTCACACCTATCCTTGTCATTTTAAGCAATTAAGGTAGAGATAGGGATAGGTTTTAATTAGTTTTCGAATAAACCTACGGATGCCTAACAAGGGTGGCTCCATAGTCTTGTCTCCCATAAAATTTATAAAGTACTCACGTTCAAAACACCTCTTTTATTTATTTTGTCGTGATATAAGAGTGCCCTATTGGGCTTAAGGTTTTAACTTTTAACTTCTAACTTTTTAATTTTTTTAATCTTATGGTTTTTTGTTTCTTTTGTTTTTTTATTTTTTTTATTTTTTTACATTATTCGTGATAATATAACTTAATTTTTAGTTTTTAATTTGATTATGCTAAAAGGCTAACATAGCCACGGTAAAACAACTCAAATAATATCAAATAACTTATAAGCTTAGGTTTATAAGTTAGTATGATAACCACCTAAGATTTGTGGTAGTCACTCCATTTATTGAATGCACGGTCTCGTGTTCAGATCTTTTTTTCCCCGCACCTCTCTCCACTTTTGTTTGACTTAGAAAAAAGTCGGAAATAAATTCGGACTGAAAAGCGGAGAAGTTGCATGGATGGCCAGTTATCAGATAAGCAAATCGACTTGTATTGGCTCGATCTGACAAGTACTGTGGTTATATCGTGTTAGAGCAGGTACAATAAGGCTTAGTCAGCAGGTTATAGCAAATATAATATCAACAAAATTTTATGTGGCAGAGAGAAAGGAAGAGAGAGAAGGAAGCTGGCTACTAAATTGCAGCTAGCTATAGCACGTAAAAATATGCATTTCACTCTCTCACACGTGGGGCCAAATAGTTATTGTAATAGCTACCTTATTGTATAAACTATTTTTTTGAAAGCTATAGATGAAATGGATAAATATTGTAACCACTAGTTAGCTATACTATTGTACTTGCTTTCAAATACTCGACAGCTACGCGCGCACAACAACGCATCGCGAACGAAGTCCTGCTCTGCTACGCGCACCCCGAAGAACCACCCCAACAATGTTTACTTTTTCTCGTGTACTTCCATTTCATTCAGCTTTTTAATGACGCTACATAGCCTAGATTTTTCTCCCATCCAATTGTCTAACATGCAGGCTTTTACAATGATTTTTTGTGGAAAAAATATTTATGGTTGTAAGTCGCTTCATGTAGCTTATGTTTTATATAGTTGTCGTAATTTCCTAGTTACAGTAATACTGCAACACGTAGTTATAATAAATGGTCTTACATTTTTAACTTAAAAAAACTTGCTGTTCAGTTTTTTTAACTCATAGCATGGACATTCATTGTGCATATCCGGATATGATGTAACATTCCTTGTGCATATCCGGATATGATGTAACGGAGAATAAAGTTAATTCCGTACTTTTTCAACAGTACAGAAATATAGACTTGCTTAATTGAAAATCCATGACAAGATGTTGCTACCAAACAATGTATACCTTCATCGAAATCTTGCCTTTTTTAGCCTATTTCCATTGTATTTTCACTTATTAACATGAATAACAGAACTTTTCTTTAGTTGCCCAGAAGAAATCTAGACTTTGAAAAGATTTTTTTTGAGAGAGGCTATATAAAATACGGTGAGACGAAAAAAACTTGACTAGCACATCTACAAGAGGAAAGCAACAGTAGTTATCTGGCGCCTAGTACTCACTAGCCCAGTAGGCCGGGAAAGGACACTTGATAAATTAGCATTTTTTTTTCTTCTGTAAAGGTTAAAGGTAGACCTAAAATTCCAGTTGTATGGTTAAGACAGAATTCGACTACACAAGTTAAGAGACTTACGATGGCACTGTTTTCTTGGAGAGTTTGACATTCTCTTGTCGTAGGTGTGTTTGCTGTCTGTGGTACTCAGCCATGGTTGTCATGTCTTCTAATGCTCTCTGGATAAAGAAAGGTAAGTGAGAAATAAGAAGAGACAAAGTAAAAACATTTGAGTTGTCAATACTCACATTCATATTCCTACAAGCAAACTTTCCAAGCAACCGCCCGAAATCTCTGAGTTGGTCAAGCTCTTTAATCCTAGTCCACCACACCTTCTCAAGACATTCGTCATCGAAGATGTACCCCTTATTTGAAAGATCTTTGGGGTGTGGAACTTGGTTCCGAGCTTGGTCAGAAGAAGATCCTACCACAAAGGGAGGATTAAAAAATGAGGAGAAGAAGTTAGGTTGTTCTTCCTCTTTTTCTTCTTCTCCAGCACTTTCTTGTGCTATGACCACTTCAGTGGTCGTAGTCTTTGCAATTTTGGCTGCAACTTTTATTGCTGCAGTAGTCGTTTCTTTGACATCTTCTCCACCGTACTTTTGATGGCGGGCAGAGCCGCAGGAGGTTTGTCAGTAGAAACATCCTTAAGTGATGGAGAGGCCAAACTACAATCGCAAGAAATGAATCTGCAGTTAAAAAGATAAAGGTAAAATATAGTATACATACTTGCATTTTTATACCTTAGAGTCATTAATTTCAGCGCAAATTTGGAAGAAACCTTCCGAGAGAGTAGTTTCTTCGATTTCTTTCCCACAACCATGTCTGGTTGTGGGAGGATGAGGATCTCTTCGACCGCATCCGATTGAGAGTCTTGAGCCCTTTCAACCATGTCTGATCGAAGGTCTACAGCAAAAGCTGTTGTTCTTTCCTTTTCTTGTCCCTCCTGATGGTCAATAAAGAGTACTTGAAAAATGTAACCTGGTTAAAAATATGAGTACTAGTATCACTTACCATTCTGGTAGTCCCAGGTTGAATTCGAGACTTCCGAGTACATCCACATAGGATGTGCTCGACGCTTCAAGAGACTAATACGGCATGTGATGAAGTCTTTCACCACATGTCAGTTCCTAAGCCCCTTGTCCCTCAACTCCTTAATGGCTGAGATGTAGGAGGATATTCTTGTGATGTCTTTGGGGGCTGAGTTCCAAAAACTGTTCTTTTTGGCGACCTTCCCGACGAAAGGTAGGTTGTCTTCACTGATAGTCTCCCAGTAGAATCACCTCTTCTTCCATCCCGATCATGAAGATCGGGTAAACATGGAGATCTAAAGCTCTGTTTTGCCATCATGGAGCTTCAATCCACATCTCCCAGCAATCCTCATTTATCGGCTCATCTCGTAGTAGAACCGAAAGAGCTCAAGATCTACTTGGATACCCAAATACGCCTCGCATAGGTATACAAAGACGCTAAGCATTGTGATTGAATTGGGAACCAATTTCACCAATTCAACCCCCGAAATACTTGAGAACGGCCGTCAAGGGATGAGCAGGGAGACGAAGGCCACACTCACAGTACGCCTGGAACACCGGAATCTCTGATTTGTCCAGATGGCCAGCGTTGCCCAGCAGCTTCGATCCATCTGACAAATCACCGTGGCAGGATCTTCTCTGCAGTCTCTAATGCTTTCATCTTGGCATAATCCATCTCTGATTCAGCTCAGGTTGTTGGAGACTTTGTCATCCTTTCGGGTGATTAGAAGGGATTTGTGCGAGATTGTGAAAGATTATGGAGATTGATTGGAGGCAGAGAGCTTGAATGAATTGGAGCAAACGGGGAAAGTGGAAAACCAAAAGTTACTCCCGGTAAGTCTTTATAACCAATGCGTCGGTTACTTCTCTCGGGAACCGAACAATCATTTTGGGACCGATTCAATGGACAGGTCGAGGGAAATCGATTACATTTCCTCTGTCTCATGTCTATCTGTCTTCACAACTCAAGCGAAATTACGAAATCGACCAAACCAATTCCTAGTCGATAAGGGTCGAGAAAGGCTTTGCTTTTGACCACTTTTTATCTACGATCATACTTAGTTGAATAAGTTATCTTCACTTAAAGTTGGGGGGCTAGATGGCGAGAATAGAATAATCCTCGAATTATCACGTCATTATATTCCTTGAATATACCCCTTATCGATAAGAGGTAAATATGATAGGATGGTCGTAAGCTCTTTTATGACCATATAGTCGTAAGCTCTTTTACGACCACATAGTCGTAAGACTTACTGCGACTATCCCTTAGTCGTAAGTCCTTCTATGATCACGTAGTCGTAAGTCTTACTATAACTATCTCTTGGTCGTAAGTCCTTCTACGACCAAATAGTCATAAGTCCTACTGCAACTGCTCCTCTGGTCGTAAGTCCTTCTAAGACTACGCAATCGTAAGTCTTACTGTGACCACTCTTTGATCGTGGGAATTCCTATGACAAATCTATTTTCAATCAATCTGTCTATGACGATGAATTATATTGTCGGTTCACCTGACAAGGCGGGTAGAACGTGCATTTATGTACTAACCGCACATGATCTATTTCTTACAACAACCGCTATATAGTGAACGGCCTTTTACATCTCTCTGACAGTAACTTCTATCAGACGGTTATCATCCGAAGCGTTGAGGCGTCTTCTGGCGTGGGACAACGGCCATTGCCTCAATGGCTATATAAAGGCTAACGTCAAAGAGAGAAAGAGGGAGAGCTAGCCATTCGCATGATTCTCTGTTGTAATTCTTTTTTAGCAATTAGCAATTATACAGGACATAGAGTTATTATTCTCTTAGAAGAAGGTCCGAACCTGAATAAAGATTTTCGTGTCTTTACTCTGCATGTGCATACTCTAGGTCTATTGAGAGAATCCCTGAATCCAAACAAATTATACGTAAGATCAACATTAAAACATCGACAGATATTTTCCTGAATCTTGTTTCCCAAGGCATCCAACGATTATTAGGCTTCGCTCCAAACGACTTCAATTTTTGGCTTATGCTTTATAATTTATGATTTTTCGTCTTTTTGGCTTTTGGCTTTTTATTTTTTCTCTTATTTTTTGTATTGTCCGTGCTGATATAACTTTTTTATTTTTATATGTTTTACATAAAATAAACTAATAATAATTATAGTGTAAAATAAGTTAAAAGCTATAGCTTACAAACCCGGAGAGCGGGGGTAAAGGTCAAAAGAGGCCGCTAACGAAAGAAAAGGTAAAGGTTAAAGAAGTCTCTAATGAAAAGAAAGCTGATCGGATCTCCTATCATGGGAAGATAGCCATGAAAAATCCACCGTCTCATCGACCGGACGTGAGCAACATCTCCAATCAGCTTCAAGGCATCTTCTGGTGTCGACGTGTCGTCGCTGTTGCCATCAATTTCATGTTGCCTGAACTGCACACCTCTTCAGGATGGCGATCATTATCAAAGTTCCTCTTTTTTTGCAAACTTGATACAACACCGCACAGGGTGATATAATAAAAAACAAAATTGTCAATATATGCATTATTTCGCAGTCTCCCGATTGCCCAAACAAGAAACTTCCCAGCAAGCTCTATGCCTCTATCTATACAGCTGAAACTTTTTTGGGACATGGCGTGGGGGTGGGGGGGGGGGGCGCTCCAACGCGTCTAAAAGACTCGGTTGTTAGGTTTTAGCTACAAGTATACTATACTAATTTTTAAATTTTTGAAGTTAATAAATAATAATAAAGAGAAAAAAATGAAAAATCACGTTATATTGTCACAAACAATATAAAGGTATAAAATAAAAAAAGCAAAAAGTCTAAAAAATAAAAAAACCAAAATTAAAAGTTGACACGTTTAAAGTGATTTAAGTTAGAAATCAAAATCGTTTTCAATGGAATCAAACGTTGTTACTTAGTCTCTTCTCTTTCTAAAAAAGAAAAGAAATCTGACAACTAGTACACAGTCTAGGTTAAATTCGTGCAATAATTGTGGAACAACAATTAAATTAAATTAAAGAACAGAACAGAACTACGGCGCACGGCCGCAGGTTCCACTCGCATGTGTGTCAACCCCCACGAGCACGTTTCACGACGAATTGACTAATTAGTATCATTATTTTATCGGCATTGCTATGCTCCTGACGTGTGGAGCAAAAAAGGCCGTGTCGGACCTGCCCCTCAGATGCTTCTAGCCACACAGTCCTCATCTACTATCACGTGCCCCTCCACCCTCTTTGCTATCTTGCTCCAAGCACCAGGGATCTCTGCTAGTCTGCTTTGACCAAGTTGAAACCGTTAAGCTCCTCTCCACATAAGGTTAAGCGTGCACCCCACGAATGCCGCCAGCCACAGCCACAGGCGTGGCCACCATCGGGTCAAGCCGAGCTCTCCCACCTCTAGGGATGGCCACAACCTGAGCTCCTCCATTAACAACAAACCCCACGAAAGCTTCTCAAGCTTCGTCGAACATCGGTGCCCTTCTCCCCTAAGCTCAGCTCCTCGCGGCGCTAGTTTTGCGCCGGATAGACCCAGAGGCGTTAGTGGCGCTGCAGCTTGTCAAGGACCCCATCGGGATTGCTTTCGTCCGTGACCACGCGCGCTAGGGAAATAGCTTCATCCTTAACCAGGTTCGCCATTCTTGCTGCTTAGCCCTTTTGCTTTGGTCTAAAGAGAATCAATTACATACATTTTGTTGCATAATCTGTTTCTCAGTGTTGCATTTTTTGCTGTAATATTCTGATTTTTTTTGTATACAACAATCATCAATGACCGGTGCAACATCGAGAGTTTTGTCAAAATATTTGATTGCATGTATAGCCAAAAAAAATATTACATATATGGATGAGAAGTGTTACCACCGGACGTATGACACTAGCGTTCAGAACGAATGTCTGGGCTCTAATAAATCCCTAATGTCTATTCGAGAGCAGACGGATTAACTTTAACAGGGCATACGAACATCTTTTGCTTTTTCTTAGTAAGTTGGCTCAAGTCCAAAACATTCAATAAAAAAGAAAGGATGGAGCATGAATTACTACTTATAAAATTGTAACGAAGTCCCTGTATGAGGGACGAGAGAGCACATTCTGGTCTCTCATGCATGGTCCTAGCCTTAGTTGTTCGATCGTGTATATATATGTTGTCACACTTTACCTAGGTAATGCATGTGTGCATGCATGGTCCTACATTGAGATGGAGTTACCGCTATTTGTACCGTAGGCTACAACCAAAACAACGAGCAGGAATGGCACGGTCGACGCCCGCGCTATCTCCTCTGATTCTACCGTGTTTTATTTTAACACATCAAGATTTTGGGACGTTACATTTAACGTGTCAGGCCTAAACCACATCCGGCCTGATAAATTGCTGGAGGCCATCTGTAGAATTACAATCTTTCTTGGGCCAAAAGGACTAGGCCATGTTCATCTCGGCGCCTACTAAACTTTGACCTCACTCTTGTTCACCAAACTTCAGTGACACGTACGATTTTTCCAAGTTAGTAAGAGGGAAGTTGGGGGTGATTCTGCATCATTTTTTCTAAGGATTTATCATTTTGCCTTCAGTAATTATGATTTTCGGAGACTAATGCAGATTGAAGGCTGATGCTTGAAAAGCTAAGCAAAAGAAGACCCGGAATCCTGAAAAAACATTCGACGAAGCAGTTAATTTTTGTTAAAAACTTGCCTCCTAGACTGAATGCTACCAACTAGGCTGTGCTCATTTGGGATGAATAAACCTAACTTATGGCTGAATTTTTACTGTAGCTGGCTTATGTTGTACTGTAGGTGATGGTGGCTTATTTAGAATAATTAAATTTAAAAATTTTAAAAATAGAAAAAATATGTTAACCCGTCGCGATGGATGCCCACGTCACGGCGCGCCGGTGGGCAGGGCGGCACGAGACCTAGACGCTGAGGAGCACAAGCGTGATGGCAAACAGCATCAATGCCGCACCCGTAGAATAGGGTTTCTAGGCACGCGTTGGCGCCGGCCTGTGGCCTGGAGTTGAATGCGGCGATGGTGACGGCGACGGCGACGACGATGACCATATATTCGACTAGTAAAAGGGTTTTGGGCGACGGCCAACCGAGCGCCCTGCACGCAGAACCCTATGCCATATGTGACCGTAGGAGATGCAAAAGGGTTTTGGGCGACGGCCAACTGAGCGCCCTGCACATAGAACCCTATGCCATATGTGACCGTAGGAGATGCCTTGGACTGGCCAATTCCTCCCCTCTCCTCGAGGGAGGGAATTACTAACAGCTGCCTTGGGTACCTAGATGTTGTTGAATGATTTCAATGGTGTTTGCTCCATCAATGGGCTTGGTATGGCATTGTTGAGGGCATGTACAATAATATAGATAATTGTTGTTTATAGTATCACTCTATGTTATCTATGGACAGCGCTAAAGACAGATGCTATAACATGTTATCTTTTTACATATCTATAAATAGATTATTCATGACACAATGTATCTTATTTCTCTTATTACAATCGACTGTTGAATGAGAGATAACTCAATTCTTTATGCTCCTCTTTTTTCTTCTACATCATTTTATATTCTACATAACAGCTGCCATGTAATATCATCGTACATAGAAACTATACTGCTGCCGCCCAAGAGGTATTTGCTCCATCAATGCGACCATTAATATTTTATATATGTACTCCACCAACAAGCTGTTCCATTTTTCGTCCCTTGATATATATACTCCACCAAGTGACATGTGCATATGCATGTGTCAATGTTTCATCCAGGAGGAGGCATAGCACGCATGGGCTTGGGCAAGTGGAGGCAAGCCATACGAGAAGAGCCACCGGTTTGTAACTAAGTTTCGATACGGAAAATAGAAGTGGCCCAAACTAAACCCGGCCTGATGAATCTTTAGACTTGCATTTTTTTGTTGGGCTAGACCAGGTTCCTCCTGTGTATTCTTCGCTTTCATATTTAGTCCACTGTTTCACGAATGGGCATGTCCAATTAAAATAAACGATCAAAATGGTACAGATCTCAAGCCCATAGTTGAATTCATTTTTCCATTTTGAAACAACCATGATTGAACTCATCACTCGACGTAGCCTAGCAGTCCGTTTGTAAGAATGCATGGCTTGTACTGTAACTGAAACTGTGGCGATTTGTCCCACGCAGTTAGATTTCTACCGAACTGAAGCTGTGATTATCTGTCCTTGTTGCACTACCTAGTTATGCTGTCAGAAGTACGAACTCTGCTAGTCAGGTGTGTTAATGTGGGCAAAATGTTCCATTTTAGGGAAGCTGTTGGATCGATGGATTGTTAACCATTTCAATTGGGAAAGCGCTAATGAGCCCGGAGCTGCAGTAACCTTACGTCTTATCAAAGTAGCCAATCTCTCAGCCCAAATGCCCAGCATCTAGGAATCTAGGATGAAATTGAAACCTTCTAGAACCTACCTCGAGCTAAGTCAAGTTTGTTGACTTGGTTGACATCTACATGTATAATAGTAGAAACAAACAAATGTGACGCACATAATAAATAAATATACCATGTTGGTCTTCTTAGACAAAGTAGTCTCTACCATTAACTAAAAGCAATTCCATTCTATGTAAATTTAGAAGCTAAATCTAGTGGATCTGAGCGAAGATCGATGTGGAATAGAACATCTCATCACATCGGTTGGAGACGCTAGATTGCACTGCGAACGAATTAACGAAAAATTGCCCAAAATCTGCCAGACACCATTGGAGCTCCTAGAGAGGGCATCGCAATTAAGTTTACAACGGACAAAACACACATATGTCATAAGAGATTAATAAGAGCAGAAAACATGACCGAAGAACAACCGCATGTGCTAATTCATAACAGCAAAGTGCCAAGATGGTAACTGACAGACTGACTCCTAAACACCTGAATTAGACATGAGCAAGACCATGACAAGGCACAACAACAAGGTGCTTTTTTTTTTGCAATATCAAACTCTACAATCTTTGCGGAATCGCAAGCGCAAATTTGGACTCTCCTCCACTCCAATCTACTCAAAGACGAGCTAATAATGCAGAGTAAACCAAGTTGAAACCAGGGGAACAAAGATAAGAAGCAGAGCAAAGAAGCCAAAACAGAGCACCGGGTGTCCGGTGCCGGCGATGACTACGTGCTTCCCGACGAAGCGGCGAATACACCCGCGACGGCGAGGTTCTGACGGCCAAAGGTGGCTGCTTTGGTGATCAGCGCGGTCAGGGCGCTGGGTTGGCCGTTATGGCCAGGAAGAAGCCGGCGGTGATCAGGCTGACCCCGGCGAGGACGAGGACCCACTTGAGGAAGAGGCGGGCAGCGCTGAAGCCGTCGGTGCCTCCACCGAACAAGTGGTCGAGCGCTCCCCCGAGTGACATAACGATGATGAAGAGGCCGACGGTCGCCGCTCGGCTGCCGGCGGCGCGCATCCTGTCGGCCCGCCGGGCCTCGTCAAGGAACTGTTAATTGCGCTTATCAGTCAAGAAATGTCTAATTTACATCAAATCACAAGAGATTACGAACGAAAGACTAGCCTTTCGCCACCCAAACCTTGTTGAGCGCAAGAGCGCGGCGCTGCCGGGTGATATCCTCCTCGATGTCAAGCATCTCTCCCGGCATGTCGCTGCCGCGGCTCCCACCGCGGAGGCGCGGGACGAGGTGGAGGTTGGACTCCTTCTTGACGTTGTAATCGGCGAGGGTGCGGTCGCCCTCGAGGTCCATGCTGCCGAAGACGAGGCGCTGCTGGCTCGCCAGGACGCCCTCCTTGGCCTCGATCTTGGCCTTCACCATGTCGACGGTGTCCGAGGGGTCCACCTCGAGCGCGAGCCTTCTGGTCTGGGTCCTGACGAAGATCTGCATCCCTCCGACGCGGCCGTTGTCGTAGTAGCCAGCTTGAGGCCGGCCATCCGCAAGACGCTCGGCACCGTCGCACTTTGTGGTGCTCATCTGAGTCAGACCAAGACAAGGTAACAAGAGAGATTAGCCATGTGAGGATCCAGATTAGAAGGTGACCTCAGGTGTGGGAACGCGTATGTGAGATACAGCTTGAAATTGCTCTCGCCCTCTCCTTCTTCGTCTTCCTTGCGCGCGCGTGCTCGAGAGTAGAGAGAGAGAGAGTGAGCCGGTGCAGAAAAGGAGCTCATGTGTGCGGGCTGCGGGCTGTGGCGCCGGCCACTTGGACGTTTCGTCAAAAAGGGCGGATAAAGCCTCCAATCATTTCGGGGCTTTGTGCCCCCCCCCCCCCCCCCCCGTTCTAGCTAGTAGCCTAGTACTCCATGTTGCGTGTACATATTCTCTTCCAAATAAACAATATTGACGCGGACATAAATTAGAGTGGATAATTAATCCCGATTATAAATAACAAAATTTCTATTCGCCAGATTGAATTGTGAGATAACATGCCGTCAACTATTCTAGAAGAAGAAGGATCGCAGCGGCGGAGACGGTAGAGTAGACCTAGGTATGGAATAGTGGATGGGTTCTACTTTCTGTGATTACTACTTCAGTTATTCTACAAGTGGTAATATTAACTAGCCTCATAGGCGCGGCGCCACGCCGCACCAGCCACTGTGTGTACCGAAGTAAAAGAGGCGATAATTCGTGAGGAGTTTTTTTAAAAAAAATTAAGAGCACATGCGTATTTTCAAAAAAGTCAAATGTCTTTTTCGTAAAAAATTGAGAACCTATACGTAACTAAACGATGACCCGTACGTAATTTAGAAAACCGCGAGGCGCTATCCTGCAAAGTATACAAAATTTCAGTGAAGTGGAGGGGCGTTTTCGAAAAAAGCGTTTTAAAAAACTGGCAGGGACCTTTTTGCGAGGATTAAAGATCTTTACGTAATTTCGGAAAAACACAGGAATTTTTTCGCAAAAACGGTCTCCCAACCGTACCAAATTCGGCCAGACACACGGCGAACGGAGCGAGCGTGCGGAGGCAAAACGCCGACGTAGATGACCTCTCCGCGCGCGCATTCCCCCGCTCGTAGTAGCTAGTGATTTCACGTGTGCGGCATCCCATACTAATTAGTTAACTGTGTGGTTGACTGGTTTGTGTATCTCCAACAGCTTCCGGTGTTACGGCATTGAAGTGATGGTTTCATATATGTTTACCATGTATGCTCCATCGGTTCTAAAAGATGTTGTTTGAGGACATGTGCGATCTCAATTTTAAACTTTGACCATTAAAATACACAAAAATACCAAAGAAAATTTTCACATGTAAATGATATGATAAAACCAACGAATCGATGGAATGCCTGGGAATGAGAGGAACTGTTCACCCCTGGCATGGTTATAACAAGAGTACTTAGTGCTTCCTATGTATCCTTGTGCATAAAAATTAAGGGAGTAAATAAAATAACCATGTCACCCTCAAATCATACCATACTTTCTCTCTTAAATGCAATCAATATTGAACTCTCTCTCTCTAACTCTCAGCTTGCATATAACATGGGAAGTGGAGACACGAGAAAAGATGGCTCATTTATTGATTAGAATAGCATTCATTTACCTCGCAAGAAAAAAAAAAGAACAGCACTCGTCGGTGCCACCATGGCACAGGCGTATCGTATTCGGATCACACTGTGACAAACGCTGAAACATTTGTGCTAAACCTCTGGTTCTTACATGATTCCCTTGCTGATTCCATCACCAACTTGCTCTGTTTCACTATTTACATGAATCAGCAAGAGGTTACAAGTGCAGCAGCCGAACTTGTCCCAGTTGGATGCTCAATTCAGTATGCCAAAAGTTCTGTAGGATTCGATGCTGTCCCAGAGTGTTTCCTCTGCAGGCCTGAAGGTCCACCCTAGCTTCTCAAGTTTCTCAGTACTATATGAGATGTTGTCTTCGACTTCCACAAAGCTACAAACCGTTGCAACAGAGAAGAATAAGTTGCATCCAGAGTTGAAAGAGTAGTAAAACTGGCTACAAACTACTTGCTAAATAATGTCAATACATGCAGGTATTACACTGCTATAAAGTATAAGCTACTGATAATCTAATGTGCTTTATTCAGTTGCCACTCAAATGGTGTGGATATATGCTACCAATTAGATAATTATTAACTCATGAAAAGGCCATGGAGTACTAATTTTACACTAACTCAACCCCAGGTTATTCATCTTCTTTTCTTTTCTTTTAAGAAATCCCAGCTACACATAGCTTATAGAATGCAGAGTATAAATCAGCTTTCACATGTGGAGGGACGTGTAAGAGAGAGCAAAATTATTTGGTGAGGAAAGGGCTTACTTTTTGGGATAAGTGTCAGTTGGATATAAGGTCTTTAATATGTTTATCATATCAGACTTTTATTGGAGTGAACTGCAGAGGTATCGCCCATAGGCCTCTGAATTTTCATATGCCAAAAGAAGAGCATCAGCAACATCACGAATATCCACTAGATTCCTGAGTCTATTTTCAACGGTTTCGCAATCTCCTGAAGAAGAACATTATTATTTTAGTACAAACAGCACATAACTTCTACACTACAACAAGTAAAGCAGATTGATCTTTAAGAAATAAAGTACTAGAGAAATTGACTAATATGCTTTATTGCTTTCTACTGGAAACAAGCAATAGAGTGATGCATTGTAATTAAAATTTTAAAACTAGGTGATACTAGTAATATGCTTTTTGTGTGCCCCAACTCAGATAGGAAACTGTCAACTAAAATACTGCCCTTATTATATTGTATTACTAGATTTAAATCTAGAGACAAAGTAAAATCTCTCCACTTTTGAAACAGCTAGAATGCATCAATGGTCCAATTACCAATGACGGGCAAATAGTTATAATGTCGAGCCCAGCTCTTGCTGCATAAGCAAAAGCCTCACGCTCTGCCAGTGTTTTGGAAAGGAAATACCACTGCCTTAGGACAAGACATTTAAGTATTTTCTTACTATGTTGCTAAGACCTGAAGATAAAATCTGCTCCATTCCAAGAACACTTGCACGTAAAGAAGTAACAACTCAAACAACACTACTTTACTTGAAGGATTTACGATGATACCTCATTCTTTCTGCAGTACTCCTCATCTGACCAACTGTCTTCATTGAAGACCTTACCCTTAGGCGGTTAGGCCGGTTAGGATTATTGAACACAGTGGCAACTGAAGATACCACCACAACTCGCTTAACTTCTGCCTCATAGCAAGCTTTCAACACATTCAGTGTGCCCATTACTGCGGGAGATATGACATCTGCCTTCAACAGAGTAATTTTTGTGGGAAAAAATACTCTAAATAAATAATATGTCATAACCACTTTTCACATGGTCCTCTTCTTTTGTGTTTCTTTTTCTATTTGGTCCTCAGCCCCGTGGTTTTCAACTTCTAGGAAATAAAAAAAACAATCGAGGTTCTAAGAAAAAACATTCTGCCCTTGATTCGGTGAACCATGATTAAGACTGATCTATGACTCCAATTAGGTGTAAACTAGAACATATGCAAACTCGGAGGATGAGATATTCATGAGAGTCTCGTAAGTCATACCATACAAACAACTCTTTGGCAAATTAAACCGGATTTGCGGTTGCCAAGGCTGAATGATGATACATGCATTTTCACCGAATTTTGTAAGGATCACTAACAGTTGTTCGGAACATCGTACATACATAGACAGAACAGATTTATCTTGAGAGACGCAAAGCTCATCTTATTTATCTTGAGAGACGCAAAGCTCATCCTAGAACAGATTTATTCGGTAACTGCTGAGAGATGCAAAGCTCGTCTTATTTATCTTGAGCTAAAAGTACACAAGCAGGTGAAGCAACGTATCCTACGTGCCAAGGCCAAGAGCACCGTGCATGACCACCAGAGAGATGCCAACGAGCAGCAGCACGAGTAGCCCGAAACAGAGCAGCGGGTCGACGGCGCCGGTGACCGTGAATCGAACACCTCCAAGCGGCGCGGCCCTGCCATCGCCGAGCGAGCACAGCCCGGCCGTTGCATGTTCCACCACTGCCGGATCTCCCGGAGCACGTACGCCTCCTCCGGTTCCACGTCCCATTTGTAACCGCCGAACCGAGGCAGCGGCGGCGGCGCCGGACGACCGCTCGCTTGGGTTTCGAACAATAATCACACACTACCTGATTTGCTAGACATGTAGTACTAGAATTGAGCTTTGATTGATCCGAGGGAGACCAGCCGAGCAGCAGTGAAGTCTTGTGCAATGTGAGAGAGGGAGGCGATGATGAGAGGGGAGGGGTAGGGTGGATGGGAAAGGGTCGACCATGGCGTGTATTTATACCTGATTTATAGCAGTTTTCTGAATGCTGGACTAAAAAACTGGAATGAATGCTAGAATGAATGGCGCATACCATTCTTTATGACACTCCTAATGATCGTATATAAACAATATCTATAGTATTAATTAGCACATTATATAGGATTAATGCTAAGATGGATGAAAAATTAATAAAGGAAGAGAGGGAAACAGTGTCTCATACAAGATATTGCTTGAGCACGTAATCAACAGAAAGACATTAGCTAAGACATCTATTGGGGGAGGAAAAGGATGTCTACCACATTGCAAGAGTGTGTCACTGCATTAAACGGTGCATTAGGGGTAATAGAAAATAAATATTATATTATAGTATTGATTAGGTGAGCCTGATGATAGATATAGTGCATTAGAAGAATGATATCTAGTCTGATGTTTATATGAGATGATAATCCATGGATATTAGTATATTACTGTATAGTGTCACCGTTAGGAATACCCTTTTGAGTATTTTATTTATGCGCAATAGAAGAATGAATGCTGGACTAAAAAAATTGGTACTATTAAATCAACACACTTCAATGCGCGACACTAGAATTAATGCAGCTAGCCTAGCAAGCCGACTGAAACATCCGGCTGTCGCTGCGGGAATTCGTTGTCGCCTCTCTGCTCACAGCAATAGAATAGAGCATAATTCCGCTTTGCATATTCTACAAAGCAATTAACTATCCGGAAGGAAGGCATCTATTTATGGATAGAATGAATGTGGACTAAAAAAATTGGTATTAAATCAAAACACTCTGCGCGAAAAGAAGGCTGATTAATGTATGTGGAGTATGATGGATTATTCCTAATCTTTTGACTGTTACTGCAATTCGGATCACGAACAGTTGTTCGGACCATCGTACATACATAGGCAGAACAGATTTATCTTGAGAGACGCAAAGCTCATCTTATTTATCTTGAGAGACGCAAAGCTCGTCCTAGAACAGATTTATTCGGTAACTGCTGAGGGACGCAAAGCTCGTTTCATTTATCTTGAGCTAAAAGTGCATAAGCAGGTGAAGCAACGTATTCTACGAGCCAAGGACAAGAGCACCGTGCATAACCAGAGACATGCCAACGAGCAGCTGCACGAGTAGCCCGAAACAGAGCAGCGGGTCGACGGCGCTGGCGGTGACCGCGGTGACGGCCGATGACGCCATGATGATTCCTAGGACGCCACTCTGCCTCGCGCATATGGCGCGGGCGGCCGCGGGGTTGTCCGACATCCAGATGCCGACCGCTGTGACGTTGATGCCGGTTAGGATGCCAGCAACGCCGAGCAGCGAGGCGTCGTAGCTGCTGATGGCATGGGTCGCGCCGATCGAGTTGAGTGCCACGCCGGCGGCAACCGAGGTGAGTAGGAAACCGACGACCGTAACCGAGCGACTGATGGAAGCCGGCATCTTTTCGGCGTCGATGTATCACCTGCAAGTGAGATCGATGGTGAGAAAATAAAGTTACAAATGGGATGAATGATTTGGCGGAATTTTTTTACATGAACTGATTTGGCGAAATTGGTCAACATTATGCAGTTTTCCTCAGCAAGGAAACAATAGGCAGCAAACCTTACAATGACAAAGTATTAGACAAATCGAATGTAATTTTATCTTTCACTGTGGCGTGTGCCGGCTCGGCGCGCGGTGACCGTGAATCGAACACCTCCAAGCGGCGTGACCCCGCCATCGCCGAGCGAGCACAGCCCGGCCGTCGCATGTTCCACCATTGCCGGATCTCCCCGAGCACGTACGCCTCCTCCGGTTCCATGTCCCATTTGTAACCGCCGACCCGAGGCAACGGCGGTGGCGTCGAACGACCGCTCGCTTGGGTTTCGAACAATAATCACTCCACCTGATTTGCTTTGACAAGTAGCACTCTCTCCGTTCAAGTTTATAAGTTATATTTTTTTAATGATCTTATTTATAAATATAAAGTATATTTCATATTCTAATACAAAATTAATATATGTTTCATTTATATCCCTAATAAATATACATCTTTATTTACTATTCTCTACATAAATGCATTGAATATAGTGATTAGAGATAATAATTAAGGGTAATATAGCTATTTTCGCTATCTCCTTGGTCTATATGTCAAGAGAAAATACTCTCTTAATCTAAGTTTATATGGCATATTCTTTAATGATCTTATTTATAAATATAGGACGTATTTATATTCTAATGCAAAATTAATATGATGTTTTCTTTATACCTCTAATAAATATGTAGTTTTATTTCATATTCTCTACATGCATTGTTAAATATAATGCTTAGAAATAATAATTAGGGAGAATCTAGCTATTTTCATTATTTATTTGGTCTATATGTTAAGAAAAAATATATTTTGTAAATTTAGACGAAGAAAATATATCTTTTAAACTTTTTATAAACTTGAACAAAGGAGTACTAGATATGAGCTTTGATTGATCTAGGGAGACCAGCGGAGCAGCAGCGAAGCCTCGTGCAATGGGAGAGGGGGAGGCGATGATGAGAGGGGAGGGGTGGGTTGGATGGGAATTGGGAAAGGATCGACCATGGCGTGCATTTATACCTGATTTATAGCACTTTTTTAGTCCAGCATTCGTTCGAATGCTGCACATAAATTCCAGTGGCGCTAGTGTCAGCATTGGTATGAATGCTGGACTAAATAATTGGAATGAATGCTACAATGAACGGCGCAAACATTCTTTAGAGTATTTTATTTATGCACAACACTAGAATGGGTGCGGCTAGCCTAGCAAGCCGACTGAGGATCTCTTCTTTTCCTCCGAAACTAGCGTTTTTTAATTTTTGTTATAGTATCTAACTTTCAAACAGAATATCTTTTTAAGACGAAGTCTACAAGTTAAACGATGTACATGTTAAAAGCCCAATATCTATACCAGCTAAAATCGCAAGTGAATATATCTCTCCGTAATATGTACCGTAAACAGCCAAAATTCAAAAATTTCAGCCAAAAACCATAAGCCGCAGCCAAACAGGCCCTGAAACATTCGGTTGTGGCTCCGTGAATTCGTTGTCGCTGCTCTGCTAACAGCAATAGAATAGAGCATAATTCCGCTTTGCATATTCTACAATACAATTGAGGCACTGTTTATATTAGTTTTTAAAAACTATTTTCCTTGAAGATGACATAAGAAATATCTACATCAACCAGAAGTGGCGCCGATTCCAGACTTGACACGAGGAGACGTATTTGGGTATGAAACAAGTCTTTTTAAATATATACAAGTCATTTTTAGAGGATAAAAGTCATTATTAATTAGGTCCTGCAGATTAGTAAACTGCAGAACTGAACCTAAACTGTTCTCCGAGCCAGCCATGCATTATACCCTCAAAAACTTGTTCTATAGTCAACCATTATTTTTTTAATTAGGTGGTGCAGATTAGTAATTTCACAAACGAAAATGTTATGGACTGGTGATAAAAATTGAACATGATTATCAGACAGATGAGCCAAACGCGCGTTTCTTCCAATGAAATATTACTATACAATGATCAATATTCAATGACAATTGTTCAAAATGGCAAGCACATATGTAACAGCTCTCTACCGTACTAATAGTTGAGACTGGGGCATAAGATAAGCTCGTGTAACAGCCTTTAATCGAAGCCATACAAGAACAGAGATCTCAACAGAAACACTTGATGCACAGGTAACTGCTCGTCAGGACTCAGGACCCAAGGCCAACCGACCAGCCAGATCATGATTAAATCCAAGTGCATAAGACACCAAATTAAAGCATTAAGCATCCCCAATTTCCCCAAGAAAAGCAACCATAACCATATCGAGGGCGATCAACAGAAGTATAAACATTCCAAAGCATAGAACCGGGTCCGCGGTGGTGAGGACTGCCGAGGTTGAGTAAAAGTGCAAGGACACATGCAAGCTGACTGCAACAATAAAGGCACCAGTATTAATCAGGACCTGATTTGATTGCAACAATAGTAGATTATAGCTTTGATTGATCGAGGAGGACCAGCCGAGAAGTGCAACGTGATGTGAGAGATGATGAGGAACGCTAGCCTAATTTGTAGTGTGTCCCAAAATGTGTAGTACTACTCGTTGATGGGAAACAATGGAGCACGAGCAGGGGATATTTATAGGACTGTTAGGGCTTGCTTCGTTAGGGGGTAACCAGCGAGGGAAGTAAAGAATAAAGGAAACGCTAATTTTTTTTGAAGATCCAAAAGCAGAGGCAGGGAATTAACGACAGAATTAACAGGACCTCGAAGTCAAATCAGAAAATTAAAGGCCGACCCATCGGGCAAGTCGGCACATGCGCCGTCTTGCATAGCCCTCTCGGGACGGGAGAAATGCATACACAAGTGCTTCTGATTTTTCCGAACGATGGCCCGGCGTCTTTGTTAATTAATTTTAAGATATAAGATGCCATATAGATAAGGGCAACGTATCCGATGAACACATGACAATTAGTGGACATTTGGGCACACGTGATGTTGACCATCTCATCCGAAATAGGCCGTCAAGATGCATGCGGGCGCTCCCAACTCCCCACTTATGCACGTTTTGTGGAACCCCACGCACACCTGATTCAAACTCGAACCTGTGGTCATCTCACCCCATTCCCAAAATCGAAGGTAGGGCAGGGTTAGAGCAAATCTTATAATACAGGCTTCAGCTGGCTGTATGGATACTTACAGCCCACTTATCAGCCTACTCATATAGTAGTTACAGCCAGCTGAAGGCTGTATGACCTACCCCTTCCTCTCACAAAGTTTCTTGGTTCTTGTGCTTCAGCTGGCTGTAAGCTTACAGCCCACCTCTCTTCTCTCTCCTCTTCTCTCTCATCCACCTCAGCATACAGCCAGCTTACAGCCTCTTATAAGACTTGCTCGTATAATAAGAGCCTGTTAGTAGGCTGAATGCTGAGGTGGAGGAGAGAGAAGAGAGGTGGGCTGTAAGTTTACAGCCAGCTGAAGCATAAGAACCAAGAAACTTTGTGAGAGAAAGGGGTGGGTCATACAGCCTTCAGCTGTCTGTAAACTACTATATGAATGAGCTAATAAGTAAATTGTAAATGTCCATACAGCCAGCTAAAAACTATATTATTAGCCTTGCTCTTAGGGGGAGAGGCGAGCCACGCGTTCCCACCACCGTTGAGCTGACACCCCCGCCTTTCCCACCGTGCGCTGGTCCCGCCAATCGAGCTACGCGGGGCCCTCCGCTGGCCATCCTTGATGAACACGATTGGAGAAGCCACACGCAGAGGTTTTCCATTGAGGTACTGTGATACTTTCAGGAAATTTGTTCTTTTGTTTGCTATTAGCCTATCCCTCAAGTTTCAAGCGTACTGATAATCCATTTTCCTGTAGGGTTTGTGTACTCTTTCAAGACAGCGAGTTTTGCAAAGAATGGATTGCTGGAGCTTTTGAGTAGCTTTTTTCAATTTATGTTTTCGTGAAACAATTATGCAGTCCTTTGAACAAATTTATGTATGAACACCCCTTATGTAGTCTTGTGAGAACCATTCATTCCTTGCAGACATGTACTCTCCGTTCTAATGGTGATTGCGCCGGGCAAGAATGGAGCAGCGTGGCGTGCGGCCTGGATTGCTGGTGAAAGCGATGGCGAATCTCTTGCACACGAGCAGGCTGCACAGGAGCGGCGATAGCGACAGGTTGGCGCTGCCTTCACTGGGCAGGCGTCGCGTGGCGGATGCTGGATGACATTGGGGCGAACGACGAAAGTGAAATCCCTGTATAACTCTATTTTAATTCTAACTCTCTGAAGACTCGATCTATAAAACCAACTAAAAAGGGATGCGCTACGCTGCGCCATGTCGGGTAGGATCAGTGATAGCAACCATTAGTATCAGTATGATGGAATATTTGTGAACAATCTGAACTACTAAGGGTGTGTTTGGTTGGTGGAATGGCCATGGGATGGAACCATCCTGTTCCAATTTTGAGGTCATCCAGCTGTTTGGATCATGGGATGGAATGGCATGAAGTGGAAGCAAACCATCCCTCCTAAAGGAATATTCCTTCAAAATTCGGAATCAACCCATCCCCAAAAATTTCCTGGACCAATCCATCCCGGGCGCCCTCGTTGCCGCCGCCCGACCTCCCGGGCGCCCTCGTTGCCGCCGCCCGACCTCCCGGCCGTGCTTCCCGCCGCCCGACCTCCCGGCCGCCGCGACCTCCCGCCGGCGCCTCCCGCCGGCGCCGTCCTCCCGCCGCCGGCCTCCCGCGCCGACGCCGTCCTCCCGCCCGCGCCGTCCTCCTGCGCCGTCCTCCCATCGCCGGCCTCCCGCGCCGTCCTCCTGCGCCGTCCTCCCGCCGCCGGCCTCCCGCGCCGTCCGGCCGCCCGCGCCGACCTTCTGCGCCGCCGCCCGCGACGGCCTCCGTCGCCGCCGCGCGACCTCCCGCCCGCGCCTCCCGCCCGCGCCGACCTCCTGCGGCGTCCTCCCGCCGCCGTCCTCCCGCCCGCGCCGTCCTCCTGCACCGTCCTCCCGCCGCCGGCCTCCCGCGCCGTCCGGCCGCCCGCGCCGACCTTCTGCGCCGCCGCCCGGCCGCCGCGACCTCCCGCCCGCGCCTCCCCCCACCAACCAAACAAGAAACGGAACGGTTCCATTCTTCTCCATCCCACTAACCAAACAAAAAACAGAACCATTCCATCCCACTAACCAAACATCCTAACAGAACCATCCCGTTCCATCCCATCCCAAAAAACTGGAATCATCCCATCCCATTCCTCCCCATTCCACCAACCAAACACACCCTAAGTACATCTGATGGTCCATCCTATTTTGTACAACAAACGAAGAAAATATCCGTTTGACTTTAGCGAAAATGGATGGACCTTATATGACCATAGCCAGAATAGGTAGACAGTTATCTGAAAACAAATTTACTTGTAGGGGAAATGGATAACATTGCTATATAGCTGGTTTAGAGAACCAATGAAGATAAATCTGTAATGAACTGAATATGGAAAACTGCATAGAAAGACAAATGAAATGATAACAATTCTACCTTTTGCAGTGCAGGAACCGTGCAAAATTTCGCAGCTTCTGCCCTGCCAGCGTTAACATCCTTCGCACAAACAGTTACATCCCAAGACAGCGGGGAATAAGACGCAAAGGAAGTTAGCAAACCCAAGAAGAATTACGATGAAAGATTTTCTTATCTGTTAGTTAACTGGGGTACTGGAAACACCAACATAGGACTATTGAAGAGGCGCTGGCAATTAGTCCTTTCAATTTTGTGGAAACAGCTGCAGTTCGAAGAGAGTAAACAGTCTAATGTAATGAAATAAGGTATACAAAGTAATGTAGTCTTCATGAAAGTACATACAATGGTAACAGAAGCAATGCACATGAACGGTTACTATATCATATACGAAAATCGACCCCACCTTTAATATATGAATTAATGGTACGATTACTAAATGTCTATAGAAGGAAAATTGTCACCGAGTTAATGTGAAATGAATCATAATACAATACCTGAATAACAATGTGAGGATATAATGCTTGTCCATTGCGCATTGGTGGATCAAGTGTAATAACCACAAAGGTATGAGGATTGTTGATTTTCCCACCTTGGTGTAAGAATCCCGATTCCATCAAATGTAACAATAGCCTCCTCTGATGAGCCAATATCAACCTTACTCAAGATTGTCTGCTATAAAATCTAAAAATGAGAGAAGATTTCACTATCTGCACCGCATATGCATGCATTCTGTGTCATATTGTGCTTGTCGAGTGAGCTGACCTGAGCTAGAGGACGATGCTCATCTCCAACAAACTAAGTATTTGAAGTTGGTACATGAAAACTTAAATCCATCAGCGAATCTTTCTACAGTTGAGAGGAGGGAAAAGGGAGTTACGCTCAGCTGTGTTAATAACAATCTTGAGAAAAAATAGTAGCAGTGGACATCACACAACCATTGAATGTAGTGCACAAAAATTGCAACTATCCGTAGTGCACAAAAATTGCAACTATCCTTTTTGGGAAAATCCTCTAAGTAGTACTCAACGCTGCATTTGCCATTCAGCACAATCAAAGACTTGAAAAGTTTATCTAATGGCTATGTGGCCCCAACCATGGGAGCAAGTTAGACTTATAATACCTCAAAATGAGATTGAAAGAGCATCCACGAAAGCAGTCTTTAGTTACACAGGTGAGGAGCTAATAAGAGACACCATGAAGTGTAAAAGAGTAAACAGATAGCTTGAGTAATTCTATATATTTGTAAACATAAATTTACACCAAGTAAACAACAAAATAACTAAAGGCACACCAAACCAATAACATTTAACAAAAATACAAAATTATAGGTAAACTTGGATGCAGGGAAATATACTCAAGCAAACCACATACCTCGTTAACCCCAGCAGTATCATCAACATGGAACTCTAGAACAACATCTGTTTTTTCTTGCATTTGAGTCTGTGATACATCTGCTAGAGAGACTTGAAGTGCTTCTTCTGTACCACCATTAAAACTAAGCATATTGCCTGAAATGGAAAGAATAGCACAACGAATCAAAACCAAAACAAAGGTTGCCAACAGATAATGGAGTACCCAAAATACCATAGAGAACTCAGCTAACCACCGATTTCAATTCCACCCCAATTATGGCCGCCAACAGAAAGCTGCCTCTTGTCAGATGAGATTCCGATGCTCTTTTGTATGAAGTTAGTAAGGCTACTAACATCCTATAAACAAATTTGCAACAAATGTTTGTCAAGTTACAAAGAAATATGACAAGAGTTTAAATTATCCAAGAAAGGCATAGATATCTGACAGCGAAAGAAGGTGTTACTATGAATGTACAAAACAGACTCCAGAAGTAGCTGCATTCTTCTCTTATTTTTCAGCATCTCTTCATGTCAGATATACACTTGGGAATACCTAATATAACAAGTGCTTCCATCATAGCTACGTATGACAAACAATGGTAAAGCTAGCACGATAAGAGGAGTAATCATTAAAACAAGTGCAAAAGTTGAGAGTAAACGTATTATAAATTTCAAAAGCTATAGCAGCTATGGAAGCCACAGGTTGCGATCTTGCAAGACGATACAACAATAGCACAATAAGCACAAATGAATGCAAAAATGCACACTAGATGAAAGGCAACTGGATATTGGCAGTAATTGAGTAAGATATTCAGATAAAGAGTTATTCCTTGAATCGGTGGAAAAAATCCCTAGATTTGGGCCTGTTTCTAGTCGAGGAAGTTCCAAATTGTTTCATCTCACGCTTATTCGAGCGCATTTGAACCGAAACAATTCGTTTTGCCAGGCCAAAGCGCCACCAACCACGGCCGGATGCGGCCGCGCGACGGCGGCGGAGCAGGAGACATGTCGGGGCAGGGGAGAGGCGCGCGTCCGCGGTGGTGGCTGCCGGTGGGTGGTGGTAAAGGCCTCCGCAAGGGATCCCTTGGTGAAGGCCCACGAGAGGGAGAGAGGGATCAGGACGTGGAGCGGCGGAGGCGGTGACCTGAGCAGGGGTGGCTACGGCGGAGACCAGGCGAAGGAGAGCGGGAGTTATAGCGAGGGTGAGAGCAGGAGGGCGGAGGGCGAGAGGCGGCGGCGGCGGCGTCTGCGATGCGAGGGGATCGGGGGAACCTAGGGCTTGGAGCGCGCGCGCGGACGGCGGGATCTCCGCTAGCGCGATCGAACGGGCGGAAGGCTGTACGACCTCAACGTATTTCGAAGGAATCCGGAGGGGCTTTCTGAAATAAGTGGTGACGTGGGCTCCCTGCCCCTGGTAGGCGGCCAATTCTCCCAGCTACAAGAGAATCTATTATTTCTTCTCTAAAAATCCTGTATCTTTTTTTCATGTCCCTCTTTCCCACTATTATACGCACAGATCCTCAAAAGATTATTTTTAGAATATTACATAAAGCACTTGGAAATTGATCGGTGATGTATGTGGCAAATGGTGCAGAAGAGAGATGATAAAACAACGAATTTTTTTAAAAATAATCCTTTTTATTCAAAAATTCAGAAATACTCTTTGTTTTAATTTTTTTAAATAGAAATAGCTTCCAATCACCTAACCGTTAGACGATTGGACCATCTCGCCCAAGAGCCAAGCGGCACGCAGGTCAGTCGCCCAACAGTTGGACGATAGGTGCTATCGCCCAACCATTCGGCGACAGCACCTCTCACAATCACTAATCTTCGACCACGTTATTCACTTCGACCACGATGTTTAGACTATGATATTTCGACCACTCATTAATTCGACCATGTTGTTTCGACCACGCTGCTTCGACCATATACCTATGGGCAACTGCATATTTGTCACTCAGCGGTAGAGCTACTGTCTACATGTCGCTCGGCCATTGAGCGACAGGGTCCAGTCGCCTAACCGTTGGGCAATTGGAGATTATTTCTGTAAAAAATTAAAACGCATGTATATTTTTCTGTATTTTTGAATAAAAAATTAATTATTTAAAAAAACTCATAAAGGAACTCACATATACGATTGGTAAAGCACGTAGCCAAGCCAGATTGTGTGGCAGCGTCACGTGAACAAGCCTGATAAAGCAGCTTACATATGTTTTGAAAGATTATGCAAATCGGGTTTATTTACTAATAATTCCATTTGGTAACTTCTGGTCTGATGAGCATCCATCCGAACCTTCTTATGCTCACACATTATAGTACTATATTTTAGCAAAAATATTCAGCCGTTCCAAACAGGCTTAGAATGAGCATCCAATTAGATTTCTTCTGTACTGAGCTCCTTTAATTTTTACTCTTTTTCCGAACACAGACAAAAGCTTAAAGAAAGTAGAAACGAAGTTTATGCCAAAAACATATGGCGAGGGGCGCAACATATAATTAAGTAGTAATACCAGATTTTTTTCTCTCCTGTTTATGGGTAACTTTGGAAAAAGAAAACTTCACAGTGGCCAGAACCAGAGCCAAACCAAAACTAAGAACACATTTTGACCTTTATCTATCGACGACCTCGCACCAAGATACGCCGGTTGTTTATCTTCTCCTCAATTGGCCGGTTGTTTTGACCACTAGCCTCATAGGCGCGGTGGCACGCCGCGTCAGCCACCGTGTGTACCAAAGTAAAAGAAGTGAAAATTCGTAGCTAAAGGAAAGTGTAGGGATTTTTCAAAAAAAAGCGAGGGGCTTTTCGCAATAAAAGGAGACCAGAGGGTTTTTTTCGTAAAAATCAGGGGTTGTTTTGAAAGAACCGAGGGCCTGTACGTAATTTCAAAAACTACGGATCGTTATCAACGAAAAATAAATATGCACAGAGTCTTTTTTGAAAAATCCAGGGACCTTTTTGCGATAACAGAGTGTCTTTACGTAATTTCGGGAAAACGCAGGGACTTTTTCGCAAAAACGGTCTCCCGACCATACCGAAATTTGGCCGCCACGCGCCGGCCGGAGAGCGCGCACGGGCGACGTGGGAGGCTCCTCCGCGCGGGGAATCCCCGGGGCGTAATATGGGTATGATTTGATACACGCAATGGCAAGCGGCTAACCGCCCGGATAAAAAAAAAATTGCAACATGTTTACAAAGAGCTTGGATCGGAGGCTCTCCACGTCGACGTTCCTCTGGATTCGATAGGTATGGTTTGTCCTTTGAATAGCAGGATTCAAGCGATAGAATTCCATAGGAATACATTTTAAGACATATATTGAGTCTTGTCACACCCTCGCAGGTCGCAGTCGTGCAGCTTCCAACATGTACTCTGCTTTTTTTTCTCTCTTTATGTTCCTAAGTTTCTGTTGCCCACATAAATTGAGGTTCAGTTTTGGGGTTTCAGAAGAAAAAAGGTTCAGCTTGGTGTCCAGCAGTACTGGCTTGAGATGATGTAAAGATTGGTTGTTGCATTTGCACAGTGGTAACAACAAGAAAAGCATGTTTTTGAGGGGCCTATTTTTCTTGAGCCTACTGCTTTGTGAGACAGAAATTTAGTCCAACATTGATAAATTGTGTTGAAGACGTGTTCCCAACGGTTGCAATGCTGGAGCGAGTCCTGCGCTGTGACGCACTCGCTCCGTCAGTTGCGCTACGCTTGTTAGCTTGTTAGCGTCTTTCACGTTGTACATCTGTATATACTCAATGATGAATACAAGCACTACGTTGGCTCCTATTCTGTTACATGGCATCAGCTAGCGCGGCGTGATTCTGCCTGTTCTTCCTCTCGCCACCTCTTTCTTCTGCGCTCGCTCTCTCTTCCGCTGCCATGGATGCCAACCCTCTCTTCGAGTTCGATGGCTCCGTCTACGAGTCGTCCACCAACACTCCCTCTTCCCCTACTGCTCCCGATCTCGACGGCAATGCTCCCGTCCCTGCTCCCTCTGCTGCTGTTCTTCAAACGGTGAACATCAAGTCCCACGTTGCCGTCATCCTCGACATTGCCGAGCCAAACCATGCCCAATGGCGTTGCTTCTTCGACAGTGTCATCGGCAAGTTTGGCCTCGGCTCCCACATCTCCTCCTCGCCGACTGCTGCACAACGTCGCGATCCGCGTTGGTGCATGGTGGACCAGTGCATTCTGAGCTGGCTCTACAACACGGTGTCCACGGACATTCTCGACATCGTCCGCGTTCCCGATGCCACCGTGTACACCGTCTGGCGCGCCATCGACGACCTGTTCCGCGACAATCAGCTCCACCGTGCTGTATACCTGGAGGCCGAGTTCCGCAACGTTTTTCAGGGTGACATGACGATCACCCAGTATTGCGGGCGCCTCAAGCAGCTCGCCGACTCTCTTCGCGACGTCGGCCAGCCCGTCGGCGAAACCTCCCAGGTACTGAACTTGTTGCGGGGGCTTTAATTCCAAATACCGCCACACCATACCCGTCATCACCGCCAAACAGCCCCCGCACACGTTCCTCTCCGCGCGCTCCTACCTTCTCCTCGAGGAACTCTACGACAAGGAACACACCAAGATGGAGAATCATCAGGCGCTGGTCGCCACCGGCGGCACACCCCAAGCTGTCGCCACTTCCACCGACGCCGGCACCGGCTCCAACCCCAAGTCCACCGGATCACGCCCCGGCAACAACTCCGGTTCCAACTACGGCAACAAGAAGCGGCGCGGCTGTGGCTCTGGCAACTCTGGTAGCGCCACCAACAACGCTGCCGGTGCCACCATCACCTCCGGCACGGGATCCACGCCGCGCCCCCAACAATCGGCTTGGACCCCAGGTTACAACCCGTGGACCGGCATGGTTCAGGCCTGGCCGATGCCCTTCCGTGTTCCTGCTACGGGGGTATTGGGTCCTCGGCCTGGCACACAACCGCACCAGGCCTATGTCGCCGGACCCTCGGTGCCGCCTCCCGCCGCTGGGGCATGGGACCAGCAGGCCCTGCTGGCCGCTCTGGCGACCGCCGGCGTGCCACCAGCCGGACAGCCTGCTTCTGACTGGTTCCTCGACACCGGCGCTTCATCTCACATGGCTTCCAATCCTGGTACCTTCTCCTCTGCCCGTCCTCTTCCTCGTTCCATTCCCATCATGGTCGGCAATGGCGCTACTCTGCCTGTCACCCACCAGGCCGCTGCTGCCATTAACACAACCACCTCACCCCTACATCTCAAAAATGTTCTTATTTCTCCTGGTCTAATTAAGAATTTGATCTCTGTTCGCTCCCTTACTCGCGATAACAATGTTACTGTTGAGTTTGACCCATTTGGCTTTTCCATTAAGGATCTTCCTTCACGAACGGAGATGCTCCGATGTAACAGCAGCGGTGACCTCTATCCTCTACGGCTGCCATCCCATCAAGCTCTGTTCGCCGCTGCTCCCACCGTCACTCTCTGGCATCAACGGTTAGGCCACCCGGGTCGCGACTCCTTACGTCAGACCCTGCGTCAGTTTGATTTCAGTTGTAATAAGACAGATCATCACGTTTGCCATGCTTGTCAAACCGGCAAAAACGTTAGATTACCTTTTTCTTCTTCAACTTCAGTGAGCTATGTTCCCTTTCAGCTTGTACACACAGATGTCTGGACTTCTCCTGCCATCAGTAATTCAGGCTTCAGATACTATCTCGTTTTAATTGATGACTGCACTCATTATGTCTGGACTTTTCCCTTGCGATCCAAGAATGAGGTCCTTCCCTGCCTGCTATCCTTTCACGCTTATGTCTGCACACAATTTCAACTCCCTCTCATGTCTCTCCAGACCGACAACGGCAAGGAATTCGACAATAGCACCCTGCGCAGCCATTTTGCTAAACACGGCATAGCCTTTAGACTCTCCTGTCCATATACTTCGGCACAAAATGGAAAGGCCGAACGCATCATCAGAACTCTGAACGATTGCGTCCGTAGCCTTCTCATTCATGCTGGCATGCCATATGCTTTCTGGGCAGAAGCTTTGTCTACAGCAATGCATCTCATCAATCGGCGCCCGTGTCAAGCTAGCGGTGTGATCACTCCGTTCCAGCTCCTGCTCGGAGCTCCTCCCACCTACGGTCACCTACGAGTGTTTGGCTGCTTGTGTTTCCCCAACCAGATCGCAACGTCGCCTCACAAACTCGGGGCTCGCTCCACCGCATGTGTCCTCCTCAGCTATCCGGCCGACCACCGGGGATATCGCTGCTTCGACCTCGCCACGCGCCGTGTCATCACGTCCCGGCACGTTGTGTTCGACGAACACACGTTTCCGTTCCGCGCGGCAACGGAGCTCGCCCCTTCCCGCGTCTCGTCGTTCGCCGCACCGGACACTGACGACTCGCACCTGTTCTCCGCGGATCTGCCTCCACGGGCACCTACGCGACGACACGCGCGGCAACACGAGGCCCCTGGTGCCGATCAAGGGCCTACGGCTGCGCCACCTCCCTCACCGGCGGTGCTTCCCGCTGGCACGACGTCCTCGCCGCACCTACATTCCGCTCAGTCTTCTGCACCAGCGGCGGCCTCCACGACGCCTGTACCAGCTGCAGCTACTCCGGCGTCCCCATCACCCCCGCCACCGCCACCCGTCGACCGTACCGCGTCTTCCGCGCGTTCTGTACCGGCACCGAACCATCCCATGACCACCCGATCGCGCGCAGGGATTTTTAAGCCAAACCCCAAGTACGCACTCGCGGCTGCCTCGACTCCAATTTCGCCAGTACCGTCCTCAGCTCGGGATGCACTTCGGGACCCGAATTGGCGCGCGGCCATGGCACAAGAATTCGCTGCGCTGCAGTCCAACCGCACCTGGCGCCTCGTCGATCGACCGCCTGGCGCCCACGTCGTCTCCGGCAAGTGGGTATTCAAACACAAGCTTCATCCCGACGGGACTTTGGACAGGTATAAGGCGCGGTGGGTGGTTCGCGGATTCACACAGCGCGCCGGCGTCGACTTCGGCGAAACCTTCACGCCGGTGGTGAAGCCGGCGACGATCCGCACAGTGCTGACCATCATCGCCTCCAAGCGCTGGCCCACACGGCAACTCGACGTCTCCAACGCCTTCCTGCACGGCAACCTCAAGGAGCATGTGCTGTGTCAGCAGCCCATCGGCTTCGTCGACGCGTCTCAGCCGAATGCCGTTTGCCTCCTCGACAAATCCCTCTACGGGCTACGCCAGGCGCCGCGGGCCTGGTTCAGTCGCTTCACCACTTTCGTCATCAGCCTAGGGTTTGTGGCCACTCGCTCCGATTCGTCGCTCTTCGTCCTCCGTCGCGGAACAGACACCGCGTACCTCCTGTTGTACGTGGATGACATGGTGCTCACTGCGTCGACCACGACTCTTCTTCACCTCGTCGTTGATCGCCTGCGTGCCGAGTTCGCGGTGAAGGACATGGGGGAACTTCGTTTTTTCCTCGGCATCGAAGTACAGCGCACACAGGACGGCTTCTTCCTCTCGCAGCAACGGTACGCCGAGGACATCCTCGACCGCGCCGGCATGGCGAACTGCAAGCCGGTGTCCACGCCCATCGACGCCAAAGGGAAGCTGTCCGCCGACGGGCCCGCGATCGACGACGCCACGAACTATCGAAGCCTAGCCGGGGCGCTCCAGTACTTGACTGTGACACGCCCCGACCTTGCGTTCGCCGTCCAGCAGGCTTGCTTGCGCATGCACGATCCACGCGGTCCTCATCTGACGTTGCTTAAGCGTATTCTTCTCTATGTGCGAGGCACCTCGACGCTTGGTCTACACCTGCGCGGCTCGATAGACCTCTCCATCACGGCCTACTCCGACGCCGACTGGGCCGGGTGCCCCGACACCAGACGGTCTACTTCCGGATTCTGCGTCTTCTTGGGCGACTCTCTGGTCTCTTGGTCGTCCAAACGGCAGCCTACGGTTTCGCGATCAAGCGCGGAGGCGGAGTATCGAGCAGTGGCAAACGCCGCCGCAGAGTGTATCTGGCTACGGCAACTCCTCGGCGAACTACGGTGTGACATTTCCAAGGCCACCGTAGCGTACTGCGACAACGTCTCCGCCGTCTATATGTCGGCAAACCCTGTGCATCACAAGTGTACCAAGCATATTGAACTCGACATCCATTTCGTTCGCGAACGAGTTCAGCTCGGAGATCTCCGCGTTCTGCACGTACCCACCGGAGAGCAGTACGCGGACATCATGACGAAGGGACTCCCGACGACAACGTTTGAGGCCTTCCGATCCAGTCTATGTGTTGTGCCGGTCACACATAGGACTGCGGGGGGGGGGGGGGGTGTTGAAGACGTGTTCCCAACGGTTGCAATGCTGGAGCGAGTCCTGCGCTGTGACGCACTCGCTCCGTCAGTTGCGCTACGCTTGTTAGCTTGTTAGCGTCTTTCACGTTGTACATCTGTATATACTCAATGATGAATACAAGCACTACGTTGGCTCCTATTCTGTTACAAATTGCAAATTTGCAACCTTTGCTTACAAGCCATACGTTACAAATAACTCGAAACAATCCTGGTGCTTGCAAACTATATGAAAACTCATAAGGTCAAACGGCCAATGAAAAGTTATGACAAAATCAAACAGGATTAGTATCAGACAATCGAGCCCATCACTCATTTGCACCAATGAAATATTAAATGATCACTGACGGTCAAATGATATGAACATAACAGCGTTTATATTAGTAATCGCTGAGAGTATAAAGTTCGTGTTATTTAGTCCTAAAACGAGCTCAGGAGTAAGCAACCATCCAACACCCCAAACATCCCCATCCTACGCGCCAAGGACACCAAGCATTACAAGAGAAAGGCCAACTAGCAGGAGCATAAAGAGCCCGAAGCAGTTCATCGGGTCAGCGGCGCCGGCCCCGACCACCGTGACGGCCGAGGATGCCATGACAACTCCTACAATGCCAAGATTATGTCGTGCACATAAGGCGCACACGCACGCTGATGTGTGGTTGTTAGGCATCCTGAAGCCTAGAGCGAGGAGGTTCACGCCGGTGAGGATGCCTACGAGGCCGAGGAGCGGGGTGTAGGTGTCGCCGTCATGTGTCGTGCTGATCAATGCCACACCGGTGCCAAACAAGGTGCATAGGAAACCGACGACTATCATAGAGAAGCGCATCTTGCCGTCACCTGCAGGGACGAGAAACACAGGAAAAACATTAAAAATTGGGAATTTGGGATCACTTTTCCTAGGCGCGCGAGCGCAGCCGGTCCCCGATTCCCAACATCACAACTCGCCACGCGCACGCCGCAACGTATTCTTCGAGCATCCTGACGCGGCCGCCGGAGCTCGCCGCCACGCGCTCGAACAGCGCCTCCGCGCCCAGCACGAACAACATATCCACAAGTATTACACCTGACGAGGCTCGCCTCGCCGCACTCGAACAGCTCCTGCGAGCTTGACGCGCCGAGCTCGGTGCGCTCGAACAGCACCACCAACGAGCCGACCGCGCCGAGCTCGAAAAGCTCGCACGAGCTCACGGCGACGCGCTCGAACGTTCCCGCGAGGCCACAGCGAGCACTCCGGCGAGATCGAGGAGCCCTCCGGCCAGCTGGCGCGACCGCCCTCGAACACTCCTTCGAGACGTACGAGCTCGCGGCGCCGCGCTCGACGGAGCGTTGGAGCTGGGCGGCGCCGTGAGCTCGACGGGGCGACCTCGTAAATAAATAGATTCGTAATGATATGGAACAATACCTGCTTGAGACGACGTCGAGGATTATGTATACGAACTTAGGGAAGGCTTGCTCAATCTTGGAGGGAAGAACGCGGCAGAATGGAACAACAGAAAATGGCAAGGCAAGTGAGAAGTTATAGAGCGAAGGGAAACGAACAGGAGGGGTCGGAGGGATCGGCGGTCGTCGAACTAGGCATACGGCATAGCACGTCGCAGTCGAGGAAGAGAACGACCGAGCAGGAGGGGTCGGAGGGATCGGTGGTCGTCGAGGATAAAACTCCGCGTGGCACACGGCACAGCACTTCGCAGTCGAGCTTACCTGGAAGGCTGGAACCTTCCACGCGCGCCACTACCTTGGATTGCATCCCGCGGGCCGGTTTGAGACAAATATGCTGTTACTTGGTGGTGCAGGTGGGTCCAGCCCCAGGGATCGATGCTAAATCGATTGACCAATTAAGGAGTGGGATTAATGCTAAATCGATTCAATCGCACGCACACCGACATGATTGGACACTGTATCAATTGCTCTCGAGAGCGACACAATCAGGGTTAGGAATGCAATCAAAGCGGATATGAACGGATATCGTTTTTCTTATATTCTATTCCATTTTTTTTAGAGTTGGAGTTTAGACATGAATAATATCGGATATCTATTTCTCCATTCTATATCCGTTCCATAATCTTTTGACCGGTTGGTTAAACGGAAATTATCCGCTTCTTTGCGCAGGACATTGAACAGTATGGTATAATCAGAACGAATATGGAGAGATTACTTACGGAGATGTTGAAGTAATAACACTTAGTACTCCGGTCTGGCGGTCTGTTTAGATGTGACAATCTGTCTATGTGTTATCTTGTTCCTAGACGAAGTCACAACATACTTTCTCATATCATTTGACATACGGATATCATTTATCCCGTATCCTATTCTATACTAGTAGTGTGCACGTGCTAACGCTACGGTAAAATACAAAACAAGATAAAATTTGTAAAAAATAAAACGAACAATCAGATTCATTAAGATTCACGTCTCATATATTGTATAACCAAATATTTTTATCACATAATGAATAATCATTTATTATGAGGAACTCAAAACTCTGAGCTATTTATCTCTAAAGATAAAAGATAAGTATGATATTATATATTTCTCCTTACAAATACTGTGCATAAATAAGTATGTTGTCTTCAACTTAAGGCATCTGGATGACCATCTCAGACATAGGTATATAACCCTCCATGCTAGTATTCTAGAACCCTTTGGTGCAGGCCTACATTCCCATGTGTGCGGTTAACAAATGCTTAAGGACTACTCTCCCAAATCAGCAACTGTGTTCAAGGGTGAATTAACATATACAGAAGAGATGGGGTTGATGTAACCATCAAGTGTACCTAATTGTCTGGACGCTTTGCACCAAAAAACGGTGGAGGGCAAATGAAAAATGGGGCAGCGACCGGTTCAATCTCCCAAATTGAAACCCTATTCCGCCTTTCACCTGCTGCAGACTCATCCCAGCCAACCTGTTTGAACAACACCAAATCTTTATATCAGCCAACCTGTTTCACCTGCTGCAGTACTAACAGTTTATTTTACTTTTTTTCCTTACCTCAAAGTACTCAATTAGTTTTGAGGAATTATGGCCCAACGGACCAATGTATATCTCTTCTCCTCCTCTCTTCATTAGGAAAAGCTGTAATTTATACATAGATGACAAAAAAAATAGTCAATATATGACTTACTCTAGTAAAGCTAAGGATAATTACACAAATAGAGCATCAAGAACTATCCACCTCATCAAATGCTTCAAATATGTCAATACTTGGCTGGTGAATGGTGCAAACAACAGTCCTACCAGTGTTAACAGTGTTCCTTACTGCCCTCATGGCCTCATCACAATTGCAGCTGCCCGAGCATCAAGACCAGATGTTGGCTCATCCATAAAAATGATTGAAGGGTTAGCAACAAGCTTCACAGCAATAGTTAGCCTCTTCCGTTGCTCAGTTGATAGATCATGAAGCACTTATACATTATTATGGCCACAAGAAGCTAGAACAGATTATGATGACAGTATGAAGTGCGGCAACAGTAGGAAAGAAAAAAGAACAACATAGCTTAGATGAATATATAAGAGCATTTGATGATGACTACATACAAACCTTCCAATAGAATCAAGAAGTAAAGCCCTGATATTGTCAATGTGCCCTCTCAAATTCATATTTTTTGATCCGGTTGTAGTGGATAGCATAATGCTATATGATTATGTTACTACTTTCACTCTTTCAGTGACATCACAGGATATAGAACAAGATGTGTTTCATGTAGCCCATTAATGTGGTGTTAGATGCTTAACACACTTTTATTAAAGTGGACATGTACCACCATTGGAAGCAAGTAGAAAAACAAGTTCACTCTCTTTTCGATTAATAATTGATAGCCCTCTCGTTACTTGAAAGGAAATGGAAGATGGCTCATGGAGACTGGATAGTGTGTGCAACTGGGACCAGATAATTGCAAGTTCCGACACTACCAAGAAATCTTTTACAAGGAGAATAGTCTCACCAAAAATCACTGTAGCAACGCTTGATGCATGATACATCAGACGCTGTAACAGCAATAAGTACACCATTCTTGTGAGCGTCTTCACACGCTTGCTTGATGGCTTCAATTGTGTGAGGTAGCTCGAATAGGTAGCCTTCCACAATTAGTAGATTTGATTTGGAAACTATATTGGCCAAGTCTGAATCATAACTCAAAGTTGAAGATGTACCCTGCAAAGACAAAATACAAGGCGTCGTTAGAGAATATATTAATACCAGGCTACCAGCGGCACTTCTAGATAATTGGCTAGTAAAATAAAGTATACTCGCCCAAGATGCAATCAGTAGAACAATACAGACGGACAACTATAATTTGGCAAGCAAACGTGATATCTGATGGCTGTTCTTATTGCTACATTCATACTACAAACAATATCTTGGTAAAACTGCTCTATCCGATGGATGTTCTCACTGCTACATTCATACTACAAACAAAACCTTGGTAACACTGTTCATATCTTGAAAACTTAAAAAAATATGCATTGCACAGCAATATGATATGTGTAGAATTTGGATATGCTCTTAATCAGCCAAATAGTGGATTGATACATTTCCAGGAAGGTGTTAGCACAACTCTGACAACTCTGAAGTATCTAAAGGAGGCATAGAATATGCAAATAAGCATAACCTTGACTAATTACCAACAGTTTTAAAAACAGAAGAGTCGTTAGTAAATGAACAGACCTGATATGCAAGCATAGTTCGCTGTGCATCTGGAGTTGTTAGAACAATCACAGTCCCAGTAGTCCCATCTTTGACCGGCTTAGACAAGAAATGCACATTAGCACGGCGCAATTTCGCCCTAATAGCGCAATTCAACCACAAGTATGATGTCAGGCAATACTCTAGAGCCTTAGGTGCAGCAATAGGATATCAGTATCAGCAGTAGTGAAGATACTGTCGGATTAGTGAATTACCTGTAAAAAACTACCAAGTGGATCACTGCCCACACTGCCAGCCATCGCAATTCGAAGCTCAGGGTATCTAGTGGACCGACTACTGCCGAGCCTCGCTAGAGCCACAAGCGAGTTGGACAGTGAGCCTCCGGCAGCTGCCTTGTAGCTGCAACCATCCATGGCACGCAAGACCCGTCCCCTCTCCTCATGGTCCTCATGAAACTGGCATATAGCTGATATCCTCTCAAAGTCTTTTTTTATTGCACATTCTCTAGCCCACGAGTCAACTGCTCTCCAATTTGTAGTGGATATTGTGCCTGCGAATTCAAAAGCGCCTGGGCATCTGTGTTTATGGCGTAAAACTCAACACCCTGAAATTATACAATTCAGTTCTCAGTATTTGAGGACACAAACAAGGGACATGCAGGAAACATCCCAGTTAAATTAGTACTACATTAGACTTCACGTTTCGTACATGCTTCTATGGAGCCATTTCTGACCTAATTGTTAGAATGATCTCAGCCGATTAGCCCAACGGCTAATCGGGCCTTGATCCGCGCCCTGATCGGGGGCGCTCAGCCCAACTACTGGCTGATGGGCCCCCGTCGCGCTGCGCAATAAATACAGGGGTGGGGGCCGGCGGCTCGAGCTACGAGGTTCGCCTGAGCCGTACATCTTCACCCGACAAACCCTAGACCGATCGCAGAGGGTGCGCAGTAGGCGACGGGAAGCACCATCGCCGTCCACGTCGCCGGATCTCCTCTGCCGCCGCCGCCATCGTTCTCTTCCCCGACTGCTTCACCGACGAACAGCCATGGCCGGTTCCTCCTCCACGCAATCCGATGGTCAGTATCCTCTCCCTCTCTTCCTTCCCTCTCAGATCTAGACCCCAAGCACAGAAAAGATCCAACAATGGTATCAGAGCCTTACCGGGTGAGCCGCCGCCGTGCGCCGCCGTTTCGTGCGGTCGCCGCCGACGGACGCGCCATCTTCGGGCGCCGCCGCTCCCCGGATGTTGCCGCTGCGCCGCGCCGCGCCGCGCTCGGCCGCCGCCGCACCGCGTCCGGCCGCCGTGCTCCGCTGGGGGCCGATGGGGCCGCCACCGCCGCCGCTCCCTTTCCCCTTGTGATCCGTTTTTTTCGGATCTGACCGGCTCTTTTGAGCTAGGGTTCGGGTTTGGGGCGTTTTTTGTTCACGCGAAAATCAATCCGAGCCCTTGATTCTGATGAACGGCTCAGATTGCTCGGGGCCAGGTGGGCCGCGAAGAGAGGCTGCTGGGCAGGCCGAAATGGCTATATGGGCCGCGGAAAGCGGCTGCTGGGCAGGCCGAAATGGTCAATTGAATAGTGTTTCATGTTATTGTTTTACAGAAGCAATTTGAATAAAATTTGAACCAAAATATCTGTAAATTTTTGCACCAACGTGTTAATTTTTTAGAGATTAAATGTGTACAGTATAATGCTTCTGTATAATGAATTATTCTTAGAATAATTACAGTTTCCGCTGCAAAAGTTAATGTTGATTGATTTTTCATTATTAAATTCGAACCAACGAAAGAATTTAATTTTGGAAAAATAGAAATAAATCCCAGATAATTATGATATTGTTATTTTCTGACCAACGTTGATAATAACAGTATTATAATTTTTAATTGATGATTTTATGCATTATTTCTATTTCTGCCCAACGGTGATGTAGATTTAATGTATAGATAAAATTGATTTAATTGTATGTCGTATTTTTTACCAACGTTGGAAATAAGGCATATAATTTTGCTGTTATGTTCTCACTGTATATGAATTGTATTTTTCAGGCAGATACAACTTGATGAGTTGTATCAGAGAGATCCCCACTCTCAAAGGAGATAATTATGGAGAGTGGAAGAAAAAGATAGACTTAGCGTTTATCTTGGCTGAGGTGGATTGGGTCCTCACTACAGCACGTCCCACTGAGCCTATGGCACCAGTGAGGGATCAAAATGAGGATAATACTGCTTGGCAGAAAAGACAGAGGGATCATGCTCCCTTACAGATGTCTTATGATCTTGATCATAAGAAATGGACCACAGCCAACAAGAAATGTATGGCTGTGATAAAGAACACAATTGAGCCTGCAATTGTGGGCTCAATTGCAGAGTGTGACACTGTCACAGAGTATCTTGATAAAATAAAGAGTCAGTTCACTGGCTCTTCAAAGACTTATGATACACAGCTGATTAAGCAGCTTGTGACAGAAAGGTACTCTGGCAGTGGCAGTGGCAGTGGCATAAGAGAGCACATACTAAGGATGAGCAACTTGGCATCTAAGCTTAAACCAATGGATTTGGCTCTCAAGGATGAGTTCCTTATTCATTTGGTTTTTGCTTCCTTGCCGAAAGAGTTTGACACTTTTGTTGTCAACTACAATATGCAGCCCGAGAAATGAGACTTGGAAAAATGCATAGCTATGTGTGTGCAAGAGGAGGAAAGAATTAAATCCTCACATGGTGGATCCATCAACTATGTGAAGGATAACAAGAAAAAGAACTTCAACAGTACCTCCTTCTTAAAGAACAAGGGAAAAGCTTCTGTCCATCAGCCTCAACAGAATAAATTTGCTGTAGACAAAGATCAGTGTCTTCACTGCAAAAAGACGGGACACTACAAGAAGAACTGTCCTGATTACTTAAAGATGATAATGGCAAAGAAAGGTGAGAACATTATTATCTTTATAAATGAATGCATGTATGTGCAATATTCGAAATCCACTTGGTGGATTGACTCAGGAGCAACTGTTCATGTTGCTAATTCCTTACAGGGATTCCGTTCGACGAGGACTACGCAAAGAAACGAAAGATGCATTAAAGTTGCAAATGGAGTCCAAGCTGAAGTTGAAGCCGTTGGCGATCTTTCATTAGAGTTAGCTAATGGCTCCAATCTTTTACTTAGAGATGTCCTTTTTGTTCCCTCTTTACAGAGGAATTTGATTAGTGTTTCAAATTTGGACAAAGATGGTTATGATTGTCATTTTGGAAATGGCAAGTGTGAAATAATGTTTAATAAAGAATGTGTTGGTCTTGCCATCTTACAGAATGAGCTTTATTTGTTATCATTATGTGATGATGTGAATGTCGTATGCGATAATGGGAACGTCGCGTGCGAGAAAGTGATTGAATCCTCGTCTACGAATGTAAATAGAAAACGAAAGAGAACTCTAGATGAGTCATCGAAATTATGGCACTGTCGTTTAGGCCATATTTCGAGGGGGAGAATAGAAAAACTAGTTAAGAATGATATTCTTCCTCCATTAGAGTTCTCAGACTTAGAACAATGCAGAGAATGCATTAAAGGAAAATATGTAAAGAAAATTAAAAAAGACGCTAAAAGAAGCACATGAGTTCTACAAATTATTCACACAGATATTTGTGGTCATTTTCCTGTGAAAAGTGTGGATGGATATGACTCGTTCATAACATTCACGGATGACTACTCCCGTTATGGATATATTTATCCAATCAAAGAAAGAAATGAAGCCTTGGATAAATTCAAGATATTTAAGGCTGAAATTGAAAACCAACACGATTTAAAGATTAAGATAGTCCGATCTGATCGTGGGGGAGTACTACGGTCGACATACCCCATATGGACAAGTTCCTGGACCTTTTGCAAGGTTTTTACAGGAAAATAGAATAGTGGCCCAGTATTCTACACCGGGCGAACCTCAGCAAAATGGAGTAGCTGAAAGACGCAACTGTACCCTGATGGATATGGTGCGAAGCATTATGAGCTACTCCACACTGCCATTGAGTTTATGGATGGAGGCGTTGAAAACCGCCATTCATATTCTCAACAGAGTGCCTAGTAAGTCGGTGCCCAAAACACCGTACGAGATGTGGACAGGAAGAGTTTCCTCACTAAACCACTTACGTGTGTGGGGGAGTCCTGCTGAGGCTAAAGTATTTAACCCAAACCTTGGGAAGCTTGATCCCAAAACAGTAAGTTGTCATTTCATTAGCTACCCTGAAAAGTCAAAAGGGTTTCGTTTCTACTGTCCAGATAGATATACAAAGTTTGTAGAAATGAGACACGCTGTCTTCTTAGAGGATGAAATGATGAGAGGAAGTATGGTAGCTCGTGAGATTGACCTTGAAGAGAAGCGGGTGTATGCGCCAACTCCGATGATTCAAGAGCCATTCTTCACACTACCTGCTGTCGCTGCACCGACGGTGCAAGACACTGTGGTGCCAGCACCTGTTATTGTTCCTCCTGTGGCAACAATGAATGATAATGAGGAACCTGTTCTTCAGGATCCTATAGAACCTATTGCCACAGATGAGGGGGGAGCAACAGCAGCCTCAAACAGAAGATGTACCAAATGAGGAGGCCCCGAGGAGGTCTCAAAGAGTAAGAAGATCAGCTATTTCTGACGATTATCAGATTTATCATACAGAGGAATTTCAAATGGAGGATGATCCCACCTCATTTGAAGAAGCCATAAGAAGCGAAAATTCCTCAAAATGGCTTGAGGCCATGGAAGAGGAGATGAGGTTCATGAAGACTAATAAAGTCTGGGACTTAGAAATTATTCCTAAAGGAGCCAAAACAGTAGGCTGTAAATGGGTCTACAAGACAAAACTTGACTCCCAAGGGAATATAGAAAGATACAAAGCGCGACTTGTGGCAAAAGGCTTTACGCAAAGAGAAGGGATTGATTACAATGAGACATTTTCTCCAGTCTCATGTAAAGATTCCTTCAGAATCATAATGGCATTAGTAGCACATTATGATTTAGAGTTACATCAGATGGATGTAAAGACGGCATTTCTTAATGGGGATTTGGAGGAAAATGTTTACATGACACAACCGAAAGGTTTTGTCGTGGAAGGAAATGAAAGAATGGGATGCCGCCTAAAGAAATCAATATATGGGTTAAAGCAAGCTTCAAGACAGTGGTACTTGAAGTTTGACAATACAATAAGAAAATTTGGGTTTAAAGAGAATGTATAGGACAACTGTGTTTATGCAAAGTTTAAATATGAGAAGTTTATCTTCCTAATCCTGTATGTGGATGATATCCTGCTAGCTAGTAGTGATGTTAGTCTGCTACTGGAGACAAAGAAGTTTTTGTCCTCAAACTTTGATATGAAAGATCTTGGTGAAGCTTCGTTCGTTCTAGGGATCGAAATTCACCGGGATAGAAACAAGGGGACATTGGGACTGTCACAAAAGGCATACATAGAGAAAGTCTTAAAGAAATTTGGTATACATAAATGTAGTCCTTCACCTGCACCTATAGTTAAGGGCGACAGATATGGGGATTTTCAATGCCCCAGGAACCAGTATGAGATCGATCAAATGAAAGCGGTTTCATATGCTTCAGCTGTCGGAAGCTTACAGTATGCTCAAGTATGCACACGCCCTGACTTAGCATTTGTTACCGGGTTACTTGGTAGATTCCAGAGCAATCCTGGAATAGAACATTGGAAATTGATAAAGAAAGTCTTGCGTTATTTGCAAGGAACAAAAGGCCTCATGATGACATACAGAAGATCAGATTCACTCCATATAGTGGGGTATACAGATTCTGATTTTGCGGGAGATGATAGAAAGTCTACATCCGGATATGTATTCACTCTCGCTGGAGGAGCTATATCGTGGAAAAGCTCAAAGCAAACCGTCACTACATCGTCCACAATGTATGCCGAGTTTGTAGCATGTTATGAGGCTACGGGGCAGGTGAACTGGCTAAAGAAGTTCATACCTGGTTTAAAAGTGGTTGACGACATCAATAGACCACTTAAGTTGTACTGCGATAATGAACCCGCAGTAACGTATGCCCACAACAATAAGTCAAGTGGTGCTGCCAAACACATTGACATAAAGTACTATGTTGTGAAAGATAAAGTTCGGGATCAAATTATAAGTCTTGAGCACATAAGTACCGCAAAGATGTTAGCGGATCCGCTTACTAAAGGCTTACCACCCAACGTGTTCAGAGAACATGTAGCCGGCATGGGTTTAAGGGAAAGCCTATGATTCCTGGACTAAAAGATGGCCCAAAAGATTAAAGTAACTATTTCAGAACAGAGAGGTGTATTGTAGCTGTTGAATCTATCGGCGATTGACCGTGACGGTGAGACATGTTCTATACACTAATCTGTGATGGAATGTGTAAAGGCAAAAGTAATTAAAGATAAAGCATAGATTGAGATCAAGGGGGAGAATGTTAGAATGATCTCAGCCGATTAGCCCAACGGCTAATCGGGCCTTGATCCGCGCCCTGATCGGGGGCGCTCAGCCCAACTACTGGCTGATGGGCCCCCGTCGCGCTGCGCAATAAATACAGGGGTGGGGGCCGGCGGCTCGAGCTACGAGGTTCGCCTGAGCCGTACATCCTCACCCGACAAACCCTAGACCGATCGCAGAGGGTGCGCAGTAGGCGACGGGAAGCACCATCGCCGTCCACGTCGCCGGATATCCTCCGCCGCCGCCGCCATCGTTCTCTTCCCCGACTGCTTCACCGACGAACAGCCATGGCCGGTTCCTCCTCCACGCAATCCGATGGTCAGTATCCTCTCCCTCTCTTCCTTCCCTCTCAGATCTAGACCCCAAGCACAGAAAAGATCCAACACTAATAAGCATATCAGAAACAACATAATTATTACTCAACAGATGCTCATATGCTGAATTAAAGTACTATCATGAATGGTGGCGTAGATTGGACGGGGAGGAGGGAAACAAGGCTGTAGATTAGCTTGTTAACTTGTCAAGTTCAGAATTCAAATCGGACTATCAAATGGATCTAGATGTCGAGCACGGCAGAGAAAGGAAGCCTAATTGCGGTAGGAAAGGGCCGAGGAGCACCGCCGGTACCTGGAGGCCGCTGCCGATCATGTGGTTGACGGCGTTGTTGCCGCCGCCTCCGACGACCTTTATCCTCGCCGTCTCCACCGGCGCGAACGAGCACCGCACGGCCACGTGGCGCGGCCGCCGCGGGTGGTTCCGCCACCCGCCTCGCTGGGGCCCGCGGGGGGCGGGCCAGGGAGGTGGAGGAGGGTGGAAGCCGACGACGGGGAGGGCGCCATCTGCCCCTCGTGGGGGGAATAGGGGAGGGAGAGGAGGTGCGGGGGAGCGGCGGGAGCGGAGACGCGGGGAAGGCGAGGGAGCGACGGGAGCGGAGGCGCGGGGGAGGCGGAGATGGGGGAGGATGGGGGGTGGCACGGTGGAGGATGGGGGGAGGCGCGGGGGAGGATGGAGGGAGGCGGAGGGAGGGGAGGCGCGGGGGAGGAGGGGGAGGCGGAGGGAGCGGAGGAGGCGCGGGGGAGGCGGAGTGTGGGTTTCTAGGGTAGAAATGATGTGCATGATCCGGATGATTTTGGCCTTAGGATCTTCAATGAGTAAGAGAAGAAGGTTTAAGGAGAGATCCAGGCCATTCATTCGTATGAAGTTGGATTACTTTGGTACACAAATCTAGGTGGATTTAGATTAGGCATGACTGTGGGGGTGGTTGAGGGGAGTGGATTTAGTAAAGAAAATTTTGGTGTATTATAGAGTAAGGTAGATTTTTTCCTTAAAGTTAGAGTTAAACACGAATAATACCATATACACATCTACCTCGTCGTATTCGTCCCACAAGCCTTGGCCCTTGGGGTCTTCGGCGCTGACCGCCCATTGATCGGCCGAAGGGATTGGTAGCGGATTTGACCCGACCCGCCGGCCTGTTCGATCAGTTTTGTTTCTCTATCTCATAGAGCAAACCTTTATCATTCGACATCAGTCACATCACGCATGTCATCTTTTGGAAACCGCGATCATGTCGTCGTGCGAAAGGGGCATCTTGTTCACACCCAAAATACATCCCACATGTGTCAAGTCTGGATTTCACCGGACGGACCCGCCGGCGTGCCGGAATGGATGCGTTTATCTGCATCTCTCTCGCTCTCGCACAGCCACAGGCGACATGGATTTGGAAACTGCGAGATGTAAAGCGAGTCATCACTGGGACCATGCCTGCACCTGATCTGGCACAGGGACTGGATGGATGTTGGAGCAGAAACTCTGCTGCGACAAATTAGCGTTGCACAAAAGCTATGCTGAAAGGTCGGAAGTTTTAGGGCAATTCTACTAAGATTATACTGTTATGTTATTATTTATCTTTTTACAAAGGTAACCCCTTTCAAATAGACAGAGAACAAGTTAGTCGTTGGGGCAGCATAAGATCTAACAAATAGAATATTATCTCTTTTTTGGCACAAATATTCAGCCATTCCAAACAGGCTTAGAACAAGTTGTTAGCGGCTACAGCGTTGAAAAAGGATCCGTTCATCATTCCTCGGTGATTTGGTGAACACCAAGGGCTTTGCTTAAAAGCATCCAATTAGATTTCTTCCGTACGAGCTACTTTTTGACTCTCCTTCGAAACAGACAAAAGACTGAAGTAAACGAAACGAAGTTTATATTAGGACATATAGCGAAGGGGAGCAAGGCACAACATTGAAAAAGGATCCGTTCATTATTCCTCGGTGATTTGGTGAACACCAAATGCTTTTGCTTAAAAGCATCCAATTAGATTTCTTCCGTACGAGCTACTTTTTTACTCTCCTTCGAAACAGACAAAAGACTGAAGAAAACGAAACGAAGTTTATATTACGACATATGGCGAGGGGAGCAACTCGTCTGTTCATTTCAGCTTAAACTTCAATTTCGGATTTATTTTTTACTATTTTAATTTTTTGTTTTTTCTAATTTTTTGGCTTTTTAGTTTTTTTGTTGGTTCTTTTTTCCGTATTCGATTGTATTATTCGTGATAGGTTTACCTGTTTTTTCTATTTTTAAATTTTTTAAATTTAATTACGCCAAATAAACCAACATCAACTATAGTGCAATTTCAACTAGATACAACAAAATTTTAGCCATAAACCATTTTTTTCCAGTCTAAATAAGTGGTACCTAAATTGTACTACCAGCTTTGTTCTGTTTACGGTACCTATGGAAAAGGCAAACTTTACTGTGCCAGAGCCTGGCAAACCAAAACTGGGAAGACCATTTTGATCTTACATTTACTGATGACCTCACACCAAGATAGGAGTACTAGGCTAGGGACCTCAAATCCAAATCGATCGGTCACGGACTTGTTCAGTGTTCGCACTTAAATACGTCCCCTCATGCGTCAAGCCTGGATTTCACCGGCCAGACCCGTCGGCGTGCTGGAATGGATGCCTCTCTCTCTCTCTCTCTCTGCCAGCCACAGGCGTCCATGGATTTGGAAACTGCGAGATGTAGGAGGGGTCTAAGCGAATCATCACTGGGACCATTCATGCACCTGATCTGGCACAGGGACTGGACGGATGTCGGAGCAGAAGCTGCGCTGCAACAGATTAGCGTTGCACAAAGGCTATGCTGAAAGGTCGGGAGTTCTAGGGCAATTCTACTAAAGTAACCCCTTTCAAATAGACATAAAACAAGTTAGGCCCCGTTTGGCAGAGCTCTAACTCTAGGAAATCTGTAGATTTCCTAGAGCTGGTCATCTGTAGCTCTAGAAAATTCTGAATCTAGAGTTGCAGGCATGTTAAGTGCATTTACATGACTCATTTCATTTATATTATATATTAAATAAAAATATTTAAATCACTTTAATTTAATCAACAAACTACAGATCCAGCATAGATCTCGGAGCTAGAGCTGTGCCAAACGGGGCCTTAGTCGTTGGGGCAGCATAAGATCCAACAAATCGAATATCCTCTCTTGTTTAAAAAGTTTTCTCCCCGTGACCCCACGTCGTCAAAAAAAAAGGCTGTGTACTTATCCAACCCATCCAAGAGGCAGTGGCTCTCGGGAGGGGGAGAGGGAGATCTGAAGGAGAGAGGGAATATAGCACGAATCTCAAAGCATGTTAGACGGTGAGATGGTATAAGTGGATGTACATACAAGTGCTTTTGATTTTTCCGGAAGATGGTCCACAATCATTGTTGATTAATTTTAAGAGAAAATATGACCATATTATCAGATCGCATGTACGTTAGTAAGCATGTTCGTCAAAACTCAAAAAGGCATGGGAGTGATGCGTGGTCAACTTCTCATTGCGAAAGAAAATAAAACAAACAAATCAAATCAAATAAATCAAATACTCTTTTTTTCAAAGTTTTCTCCCCATGGCCCCACACCATCAAACAAAAAGCCTATGTACGAATCCAACCTATCATGATTTAGGAGCAGTTTATTGTGATCGAAGAGTCTTTTCGAAACGGCTTATCGATATTCGGTTCGTTCGCACAAATACTCATGCTAAAACAAAAATCATCAGTCACAGCCATAAACCATTAGCCACAGTAAAAAAAAACCCACCCTAAATATTTCCTTCCATGTGCAACTATGTTAGATTGGATCCCCAGGCCAGTTTTAGACAAGTATGCTATTATTTGGTTGTGCAGGTGGATCTAGGCCCAATCAGGGCATTCCTGATGGTAGGCATCTCAAACTATATCTATACCACTTTATATCACCAAGAAACTATTGTAAACACTACTATTTCAGTTGGTGATATCTGTATGTGGACCCAAGTAATAAATCTCACCATTCCCTATTGCCCCCCTCTCTCCAACTCTCTCAAAAGTTGGCATAGACATTGTAATTTCTCTCTAATATAAGTTTTTGTTGTTTCTTGTGTTTGGATTTTATGTCTATGCAATATCTTATATGAGACGTTGCTTCCTTCTCTTTCTTCATTTATTTCTCCTTGCCTTACTCTAAGTCCTATGTGATAGTCCATATATATTGTTGAGATCAGACTATTGGAAGGGCCCTAGGGATTAAGGGCCTGTTCTTTTTGACTGAAGTTTATAGCTTTTGGCTGTAGCTTGTGGGCCTGTTCTTTTCGGCTGCGGCTTATTGCCTTTGGCTGAAATTATTGAATTTTAGCTGTTTGCGACAGAGATTACGGAGAAGGAGATACTCGCTTGCAATTTTTGTTGATACAGATGTTAGGCTTTTAACATGTACTACAATTAACTTTTAGATCCCGTCTTGATAAAATACTCCATTTAAAAGTTAGGTACTGTAGCGAAAGCCAAAAGCCGCTAGCTTCGGAGGAAAAGAATATGCCCTAATGCTAAATGGATTGACCAGAGCCCAAGGCAAACCAAAACTGGGAAGAACACATTTTGATCTTACATGATGAGGACATCACTTCCATGCATACAACCAATAGATCTGATCCTATACATTTGCAAGGTCCAATCACACGAGCTCATGCAAAACAATTGAACTATCAGGTAACTTCGTTTCTAGGAGCATATCTTAATTCTCATGAGAATATGCTACTACTTAACGCATGTGATGTTCTTTTACTTAGGAACTTAGGAGCTGATCATGAAGACACACATGTGCGAATCAGTTCGGCTTCCGAAGACAGCACCAACTTCAAACATGCATAACTTTCACATACGGAGTCCGTTTGAGGCCCATGAGTACTCGATGGAAAGTTTTTCTCGTCCTCTTTCCAATGGATCTAGCCTCACCTCCAAATTCATCCTGTGCACATCGCAATCACTCAAAAAATGTGCTGCGTCACCTGTTTGGGCCAACTCGGGCCTTGTAATGCTTGGGCCCAAAGGAGAGGCGCCCCTAGGCCCATACTGTTCACGGTTACTGTTCACGTGAACAGTATCGTGAATAGTACCACCTCATATGTTTTAGTTTTGTGCGGCTTTTCCTCCCTATTTAAGGAGGCTGCACCCTTCTAGTTTTCTTGGATTTCGTTTGCTTAGTTTTTCCATTGTGAAAATTTTTGTTCTTCGCTTGTGTCGACTAGACCAACCGTAAAGAAACTCAGCGGAATCCCACCTTTGTGAACTCAATTTAAATATTTGCAATTCCAGATTGCTTGTTATCTTGTTCTTGCGTGTTCTTCGATTGCATGCAGGAATAGACCTTCGTGGTCAGGTCAACCGCGTTCTTGGCACGGTTGATAACGACTCGGAGTGTGGTTTAGCGATTGCTTGGTGTTCTGGTCGTGGCCGGTTAGAAGCCTGCATCGTCAAAATCGTTCTCCTCCAAATCGAAGTTATCATCCTATCGGAAGATCGGGACCTCATCGCCTCATCATTACATCTAGTGACGACCTCACAGCAAGATAGGAGTACCAAGCTAGGGACAAGAACAAAGCAAGGACAGAGAGTTAAGAGCAACTCCAACCGGTTCTTTATCCTGCTCTTCATTGTATATTTACCTAATATGACTCAAGAAATGGACTCCAACCGGTTCTTTATCCTCCTATTCATTTTTATCGAGTCGCTATTTTCTCCCGGCCGCTAGCTAGATTTGGCGAGCGCCTCCTCACTCGCTTCTCAAATAGCTAGGCCATTGGAATGCTAACTCAAATAGAGAGCTGAAAATAATAGCTAGCCTCTTCATCTTAGGAAATAGAGGGAGAAATGACTAATGGGATGGAGATGCTCTTAACTGACCGCAAAACCCCACACATGCATCAAATATCAGTGTGCAGCTCCTAATTATTATCCCATGGCATGCACGATCCACAATACCACACCCATGGATCACTTGCCTTTCTCACTCATCGTTATTACACATACTAGCCACCGAGCACACGAAAAGTGATCAGGGAGAGGCCACCCAACAGCAGCACATGGAGATTCTTTTTTTGTGAGCACAGGCTTGTCATAGTACGAATTTTGGACACATGTAGCACTATAAACACCCGAAATTCTAAATCTGATCTCCGAACCAAATAAATTCCGTATCTGGGCTCCTGCCCGACCGCGCGTTCTCCTGGCATCGACGCGTGTCCGGTCGTGCGGTCCGGTACCGCACGACCGCACTGTAGCTGGGTCGTGCGGTACCAGACCACACGACTCCACTATGCTCCCGTCCAACCGCACAATTCAATCTCCCGACCGCACGTCTCGTTCTGCCGACCGCACGTCTCACGTCCCAAGCGCACGACACAGGCAAAAGACGTGCGGTCGGGTGCTGCTTATCGCATGTCAACCCAGATTCCATGACATTAAGGGCCTGTTTGGATCCACCCAGATTTTAAGAATCTGGCTTTTGGAAACTGGGTGGGATCCAAACAGACCAGTTTTTGGGGCAGTTTTTAAAATCTACCTACCCAGATTCTTAAAAACCAAGAAGCTGTCGATACCCAGCTTTTGCCAGTTTTTTTTGCACAAATACCCATTTACCCTCATTAAAGACCACGCGCAGACGCTTCCATTAAAGGCCCAATCATAAATGTAAGGGTATAAGAGCAAGTTTAATAGTACAGATAGCTGCTACCTCCAATACATTTCCATGTCATCAAAAGATAATGATGCAGTCAACTCATACAATAAACTGGCTATAAGTTGTCTCCACAAGAGCTCTCAATCATTTAATACATACATGGATATTGATAATTTAATACATGCATGGGTATAGCAATTAGTTCTATGGGTACATGCATGGATAATGCCTCTTTTCCTGTGCTATAGCCTGACTCTTGCATGGGAGTCGGTTTGGCTCTCTCTCTCCTTTTCTCTCCCCTCCACATAGGACTATGCTGACATGGATTCCCTTATAGCTAGCACAGTCAGCCTTATTAAACTTGCTCTAATAGTCTATTAGCACCAATCATAAATGAAACCAGCTTTTAAAAACTAGGGGATCCAAACACCCCATCAGTTTTTGCTTAGAAACCAGTTTTTAAAAATTAGAAGTAATAGCTGGTTTTTAAGAATCTGAAACTGATCCAAACAGGGCCTAAGTGGATAGCTTTTGAAAACACTTCCATTGTCTAAATGATTATTCATCACTGACATAGGTATAGAAGTGCTATACCCTACCATCGTTACTTTTTTCAGTAGTTCAAAACAATTGTTTTCTGGCAATTTTTTCTTCATTTCAGCAATGAACTTGTCATGGCAATCACCCCCATACGAGCCGAAGGTTTCGCGCGAGGGGGGGCCTCCCACGTCACCCCGCCCGCGCGCTCCGGCCGGCGCGTGGCGGGGGATTTTTCGTACGGCGGGGGGAGGCACTTCCCTTGTACTTCCCGAAAATTACGTAAAGGTCCTTTTTCCTCGCGAACAGGTCCCTGCCAATTTTTTTATCCCCTCCACTTTGCAGGATAGCCCCTCGCGTTTTCCTAAATTACGTACGGGTCCTCGTTTATTTACGTACATGCCCGCTTATTTACGTACAAGCCCTCGATTTTTTACGGAAAAACCCTTTAACTTTTTCGAAAATACACATTTACCCTCGATTTTTTTTAAAACTCCTCACGAATTATCGCCTCTTTTACTTCGGTACACATGGTGGCTGACGTGGCGTGGCGCCGCGCCTACCAGGCTAGTTATAATCTATACCAGGCAATGTTTCTGAGACTTGAGCATGTAACGTACTGACATGCTAATGTATTTATTTTGCACAGTTATATTTTAGAGGACTTACTTCTGGAGGTCCATAGCCGCTAGGGGCAATTAATACAACCGGATGCCCACAAAACTCGACACAGGCAAAAGATGTGCGATCGGTAAAACGAGACGTGCGGTCGGGAGATTGAATCGTGCGGTCGGGCCGGAGCACAGTGGAGTCGTGCGGTCTGGTACCGCACGACCCAGCTACAGTGCGGTCGTGCGGTACCGGACCGCACGACCAGACACGCGTCGACGCCAAGAGAACGCGCGGTCGGGCAGGGGGCCAGATACGGAATTTATTTGGTTCGGGGGCCAAATTTGGAATTTTAGGTGTTTACAGTGCTACATGTGTCCAAAATTCTCATAGTACTATATTTTGGCCCAAAAAAACAGCCGTTCCAAACAGGCTTAGGGCATCTGTAGTGTATATAACCCAAAGGGTCTTAAGGTGGGTCCCATCTAAACCTTAAGACCAACACCATAATGTATATAACCCAAGGGGCCTTAAGACGGTCCCACTTGGCAGATAAAGAAAAATTGTATTTTAATGCTTGTGGCCAGGTCTTTAGCTTGAGGACCAGCCTTAAGCTTTTTTTGCTTAGGGTCTACTTAAGGTCACCCCTGTAATGTATAAGGTTGGTCTTAAGGTGGCTTAAAACCTCCTCTTTTCATACACTACAGATGCCCTTAGAACGCGCATCCAATTAGATTTCTTCCGTACTGTGCTCCTTTATTTTTTACTCTTTTCCGAACACAGACAAACACTACAACGTGATATATACACGTGATCAGAAAAATCTAACTCGAGAGTAACAGATCAATTCAACGTGATCATGGTTCAAGTAAGCGCACCCAGCCACCAAAAATTTAACAGCCTACGCGGCCCCAGCGACACCGCGCATGACCAGGACAAGGCCAACCACCAGCAGCAGCAGGAGTCCAAAGCAGAGCACCGCGTCGGCGGCTCCGATGACCGCTGTGACCGCCGACGACGCCATGACGATTCCGAGGACGGCAAGATTCTGCCGCGTGCATATAGCCCGGGCAGCTGTGGGGTTGTCTGACATCCAGATGCCGAGTACGATGACGTTGACGCCGGCGAGGGAGCCGATAAGGCCGAGGAGCGGCGCGTGGCCCCCGACGGCGTGTGTCGCGCCGAGCGAGTTTACTGCCACGCACACGCCGAGCAAGGTGAGGAGTAGGCCGATCGCCGTCAGTGAGCAGCAGCTGGGACTGGGTGCACTCATCTTGACGTCCTCGATCTCGACCTTATCTGCACACGACAAGGAGAATTTGAGCATTGACAAGTTTGGTGAACGAGAAAGATAATAGAAACGTGACGATCGATGGGGGCATCTGGTCTGACGAAACCAATGATCTCGCTTTCTCCCTCTGGTTTCGCCTTCTGTTGCTGTCCTTGCAAACGCTGTCAGTCAATTCAACCTGCCAAAATCGGCGTCCGCTTGGCCGAGTGGGCGCCGCCCATCGCCGGACCTCTAAGGTGGCGCACCCGACGCCTGGGCTCAATCCGAGCGTACAGTCCCCGGCCCCTCAATCGCCGAACGCCCCGGCCGGAGAGCGCGCAGTCCGTCGTACTGCAACCTCGTGCTGCCCGGCGCCACCTGCCCCCGACCGCGAGAGCGCCCCTCGATGGCACGGCGATACTCCGGCATGTGGGACCGCACTTCACATGTTACTAGTACTACTACAAACATGGAATAAAGTGCAAGGACACACGCAATCTGATTGCAACAATAGTTGACACCGGTACTGATCAGTACCTGATTTGCTTGCCAAGTAGGAGTAGTGGGCAGTAGTAGATTCTAGCTTTGATTGATCGAGGAAGACCAGCCGAGATGTGCAACGTGATGTGAGAGATGATGAGTAGGCTAATTTATAGCGTGTCCTAAAAACTCTAGTGCTACTCCATGGATGGGAAACGATCGAGCCCGAGCAGAGGATATTTGTAGCCGAGGAGAGGGGAGGAGGACGGTTTCTTTCTTGGGGGTAGAAGGTGAGGAGAGGGGAAGCCGTGTTTTTTGAGCCTATCGTCTTGGTAGCGGCGGACGCGGGGGGGGGGGGGGGGGGGGGGGGGGGGGGGTAGGCGGGGAGCTACTTGGGTCAAGGCCATATCGGGGGGAGCTAGCTGCGTCAAGACCGACCAGCGACGGACGGAGCCTAGTGGGGCCAAGGCCGACTTTGCTTGCTTGGTAGCGACGGACGGGGGGAGCTTGCCGGGGTTTTGGGAGGCGTGCGCCTGCCGGGTTTTGCTCCCAAGGACAGCGCGGCATGCATGTGAACACAGGAAAGAAGAGACCGATGCGGAGCTAGCCATGGCCTTACATTTTTTTTCGGTGCCACTCATGGAAGCGGTGAAGACTATCTCCACACATTTCTGTCAACCAAACTCTCACAAGTCACTGACCACCCTCGATCGTTGCCTCGTTGGGGTTCACATGTCAGCGACTCGTCGATGTTATTTCCTACGTGTTCCGGTGGGTTCGCAAACGTGGAGCAACGCCCTTTTACCTTACCCTTGCCGGTGATGGCGATAAAAACTAACCACTAGTAGTAAAGTCGCGGCGTCGCCACGTAGCTATCTCGGCGTCGCCGTCTTTGACATTGGTGTAGCAAAGCGAACGCAACGCAACGCAGCCTCCGGTGCTGGCCATTCCCGAAACAGTGGCCAGGAGAGCGACGGCTTTGCTCAACGCAGCGCAATGCGCGCTTGGAAATTGCGTGGGCGGCCGAAAACGACGCGATCAATGGGGGATTGCGGGCGGGCGGGCGGGCGGGAGTTTCACGTTTTACCACCAACTGGTGGTTGACCTTAATTTGAGGGTCGTCTGCTTTCTTGCTGGATTGCTGCTGCCTTGCCGAAGGAATTTTTTGGGGTTTGAGAAGAAAAAGCTTTGGAAGGCGGCCTTGGTGATGGATGTTAAATGCAGGTGCCTGTCAGAAGAGAAAATTTTACGGCCTGAGGACCTACTCGCCAACTGCATTAGGGCATCTCCAACAGTATAAGCTAGTTACTAGCTCTAAGACAACTTCTCCAATAGTACTAACTTTAGCACATAGCTCATAACATAAATAGCCTCACATGACACTCTCACATAATCTTGGAATGTGTGTATGAGACTAGCTCTTGATCAAGAGATACCTTTTCTCTCTCTTCTATTAAAATATGAAACAATATGCTTAGAGCTAGCTCATAAGTCACTGTTGGAGATGCTCTCAGGACCTACTCGCCAACTGCATTAGGGCATCTCCAACAGTATAAGCTAGTTACTAGCTCTAAGACAACTTCTCCAATAGTACTAACTTTAGCACATAGCTCATAACATAAATAGCCTCACATGACACTCTCACATAATCTTGGAATGTGTGTATGAGACTAGCTCTTGATCAAGAGATACCTTTTCTCTCTCTTCTATTAAAATATGAAACAATATGCTTAGAGCTAGCTCATAAGTCACTGTTGGAGATGCTCTTAGAGCATCTCCAACAGTGACTTATGAGCTAGCTCTAAGCATATTGTTTCATATTTTAATAGAAGAGAGAGAAAAGGTATCTCTTGATCAAGAGCTAGTCTCATACACACATTCCAAGATTATGTGAGAGTGTCATGTGAGGCTATTTATGTTATGAGCTATGTGCTAAAGTTAGTACTATTGGAGAAGTTGTCTTAGAGCTAGTAACTAGCTCATACTGTTGGAGATGCCCTTAGGGCCGGCTTGCTTGAAACGCGGCAATTCTGCCGTAATCATGTGGAATGGTACCGTTCGCGGCAGAGAAGAGAAATGCCACTCATGCTATTTTGTTTTAATGAAATATGTATGAAGTGGGGTTTTGTAAGCATATGTATAGAGCTGGGACTTGGGCCGGGCTTTTTTGGGCCAGCCCGAAGCACGACCGGCACGGCACGGCCCAAGCACGGCCCGGCCCGGCCCGACACGTGGCGGGCCGTGCCGGCCCGGCACGAACGGTGGGCTGGGACGGGCCTGAAAAACCGGCACGGTGGGCGGCACGGCACGGCAGATCGTGCCGTGCTCGGGCCGGCACGGCACGGCGGGCTCGGGTGGCACGGCCGGCACGGCGGGCTCGGGCGGCACGGCAGGCACGGACGGGTCGGCCGTCGGCAGCTCGACTGGAGAAGATGAAGGCGCAGATCACACAATCACACAACAACTCACAACTGACACAAGCAAGCATGAACACTGACATTAACACACATGTAAGCTGCAAGCATACACACAGACACAGCCACACAGGACGGGATCTTGGCATCTTGCTGTGCCGGGCGTGCCGCCGCCGCAACGCTGTCGCTCGGGGAGGAGGGATGCGCCGGGTGAGGAGGGAGGCGGTCGGGCCGTCGGGGGAGGTCGGGGAAGGCCGAAGGAGCCGGGAGAGGGGGCAGCGGCGGGCGAAGGCCGAAGGAGCGGCGAGGGAGGGGGCGGAGGCGCCGGGGAAGGGGACGGCGGGGGAGGCCGGGAGGGGGCTGCGGTGGAGGGGGCCGGGGAAGGGGGCGGCGGTGGGGGAGGCCGGGGAAGGGGGCGGCGGGGGAGGCCGGGAGGGAGGGAGGGCGCGGTGGGGGAGGCGGGGTCGCCGGGACTCCGGGAGGGAGGGCGCGGTGGCCGGTGGGGGAGGCGGGAGGTCCAGAGCCGGAGAGAGGGAAGGCGCGGTGGGGGAGGCCAGAGGCGTGCCTGCCGTGGCCGCGTGAGGGCGTGAGGCCCGGAGGGAGCCAGGGAGGGAGAGGGGGACTGAGGGAGGGAGGGCCGGAGGGGGCCGCCGACCGAGGGGAATAAAGGGGGGGACAGCCGGACGGGCGTGAGTGGCAGAGTGGGTGACCCGTGACCGGGTGATATGACGCGCGGGGCCAGGGCGCCAGGCGACGTGGCAGACGGGGATGGTTGGACCGTTGGATGGTGGGAAAAAAGATGGAGGAGGGGGCCCGCCGGACAGGAAAAGAGCTAGATGATGTGAAAAAAAGCTGATAAAATAAAGATTTTCACAGAAGACTAATTTGACAAGTTTATTTATTTATTTATTTATTACTTCTAATTTCACAAGCATATTTATTGTATTTATATTTCTTATTTATTAATTAATCACCATGTTACCAAGAAGCCGCAGTTCCAGGGAGCAATCAAGCAGTATGCAGAGAAATCAAAACTCGAAAAAGACAGCGGGACGACTTAGTGTAAGCTCTCGCCGTCGCTCCCCTAGTCCTCCTCCGACCCCCATTGATGCTCGTCGGCTCTCGCCAAGCGGGACGACTTAGTGTAAGCTTCTGATCTTACTGATGGAAGCAAGATAGACTTGCTCGAGTGGTGGAAGAACAACAAACGGATCTTTCCTGTGCTATCACATTTCGTACGAGATGTTCTCATGGTGCCAGTGTCCACTGTCTCTTCAGAAGCGACGTTCAGTACGGTAGGGAGAATAATAGAAGAGAGAAGATCATCCTTTACACCCAGGATGGTGGAGGCAATCACATGTGCTAAAGACTGGAAGTTAGCCAAAGAGCAGGAACAACATCAACTGGAGGATCCCGAAATCGTACAAGCGTATGCTGACCTAGACATTGCCGAGTAGATATTATCTACGCATGTTGTAATATTTTGTATATACATATATTGTTACTGTACTCTTTTCCTTACTCGGGAAACCCCACTCTGGGGCGTAAGGTTTTTAACGAGGCAGTAACATTGTATTTCTAAAATATTAAAGAAATTTCACTTTTCCCGAAATATTTATGTTGTTGCGTGCCTATGTTTTTATGCAATTAATTTAATTTCAACTAGTTTTAAACGAGGCGGGTACAAGAGAAAGGAAGATAACGACCGTCGCCACCGCGTTCGCGTTCGCGTATAGTAATTTCGGGCTGGGCTGGCACGGCACGAACGCTGGCACGGTGGGCTTTGGGCCGGGCTTGGGCCTGGCCGGAGATGACGTGGGCCGGCACGGCATGGCACGACGAGATGACTGGGCCGAGCCGGCACGGCACGAAGCACGATGGGCCCGGACCGTGCCGGCACGGCACGGTCCAAGTCCCAGCTCTACATATGTAGTACAAATTTGGTGTGCATGATTCATTCTGGATGTATTCTTACTGTCTGTTTCTCATATTTTCTAAGATAAAAGAGTTTCTAGTTCTCCTGTGCTACTAGTGTACGTATTTCCTGTAGCGTCGTTTTAGGTTCCATTGTGCGCCAGAGATTGCAAATTGAGTTCCTGTAGCAAATGGACAACACACGCAAAACGATAGAGCATGGCGAATTTACCTTACCTTGTGGATTTCGTTTACAGCAATGTTATGCGACTTGGTGAATTTAGTACTTTTCGATTTACGGTGGATGCTTCCTTCTTTTCCTACAAAATTCCAGTGGAATTTCCATGTTCCAAACAATATGTGTTGGCCATTCCTCACGTTTGAGTTCTTGCATTTGTTTCATTTAGTCTCAGAAACTAGAGGCCAATCGCAGTCACCGCACAGCGAAAACAGTTTTTTTTTGAACCGGCGGAAAAGCTGCCTTATATTAAAAGCAGAGAGGAAAAGTTATATACAGATGGAAGGAGTTGGGGTTGGCTGGCCAAGGACACGCCACATCCTATGGAAAGAAATTAAGGTGTTACAGAAGTAGGTACTATCTCGATCCGTTAGTCTTTTCACCTCTGTTAGTATCCAGGTTTGAGTCTCCTCCTTAATTTTGATGAGTTGGGATGTGGGAGAGGACACGACAGAATGAAAAATGCAAGAATTCTATTTTTTTTCAGATTTTCTAAGTGACAAGCATCATCAGTATAGCTAGAGGTTTCCATGGTACATTTGGCTTCAAGATGGCAAACCCCCACCAATGTTGGATGAAAACGGTGGTGTGCCAAGATGTTGGGTCTATGGAGTCTAAAGCAATCCAGCAGGCGATGAGGTCCATATTCTTTTCGTGTAGCGGCATTCGGTAAAGAGGTGGATGGCGGTTTTTGGGGAATTCCTACATAGGGGATAAACCGATTGGTTTGGCCATCCTCTCAAGGAAAGGCGGTCTGCAGTCCACAGCCTGTTCTGTAGCGCTAGCCATAGAAAGATTTTACATTTTTGGAGGGCCCATATCTTCCAGACAAGGGGTTCATGAAGGTGTTTATTGCGCCAAATAACTACACTTTGTGTGCTGAGGCTGCGGTGTAGCTTCCGTACAGAGTCAGCTTCCATGTTATACTATCATCCACCCCTTCCTGAAGGATCATGGAGGAGATGTGGCCCCAGAGGGCAATGAGCTCTTGTATATGCTGTATTGTTAGGCCAACCGGCTAGTTGAGGTCTTGTAGCCATTTGTTTCCTGTTAAAGCCACACGCAGAGAGCGGTTCTTCCTTCTGGAGGTGACAAAAACATGCGAAGCAATATCTCCCAAACGTCTCCTATGAGCCCAAGCCGAGTTTCAGAAGCTCACCGTTTTGCCGTCACCGATTGTTATGGAGGTGGCAAATAAAAGATGGCCATGCTCATTGCATGGGGTTTGCATTCCTTGCTAAGGCTTGTTTGTAGCTACCCACTCCTACCAAAAGCCATCTGATTTGCGGGACTCTCACAAAGCGCTAGAGGTCCAGGAGGCCGAGCCTACCCAGGGGTGTGGGTCTGCACACCTTGTTCCAATTGACCTTGCACTTGCCGCCCATTAGATGGTCTGATCTGGACCAAAGAAATTGTCCCGTCCGTTTATTTAGGAACTGGAGCATCCTGGTTGGTGGTTTGATAACCATGAGGAGATATGTTGCCTGGACATTCAAAACTAACTTTGCCAAAAATTTTCTTCTTGCAAGTGTCAGCAATTTATTGCACCAACTCGTTAGTCGACATGTCATTTTGTCTTGTAGTCTTTGGAAGTGCAGGTGATGTAGTCTTCAAAGTGCAAGCGGTATTCTCAGGTATTCCAATGGGAAGGTTGCTAGTATGGCCGGTAGGGCCTGAAGCACGGCTTGGAAGTCAATCCTTTTGCAACGTATTGGTGCCACTTGCCTTTTTTTAAGGTTAACTGCGTGACGAAGTGTATCCTTCCTTTACATGCCATCGGGCAAGTAAATCCACGAACATACACTCGTTTCGCTCCAATTGCACCCAATGCTGGCAAATGAAGAGGCAAATTGGACGAGGCTTGCAGTCAACCTCATCAACTAGGAGAATCACTTATCCATATCCAGGGCTTCCTCTGTTATCTGATCAGGAGCAAATTGAAACAAAACCGAAAATCTGAAAATGTTCAAAAATCTGAAATTGAATTGAATTCTCGTTTATGCTTTGCTCCCTTAATTCCTCAACCTAAACCATACTCATCTCAACCCATAACTGCCCTAATCCTTGCCATCTCAGTCGGATTGGAGAGGAGACAAGTGTTTGCACTGTTTTCGTCCGAAAAACACCATCGCCTCACTGAGTTTCGCCGCCGCTCACGACATCTTCGTGACCGACCGCCCCTGCGCTCTTCCTGCCACTTCTACCGTGTTGGATGGCCACCGTACCCCGCCCCAGACCCCCGTGGCAGGCCACGCCAGCCCGCCGCAGCGCCGTGCCCTAGCTTTTGCCGCCGCCCACCTCCTTTGCGCGCGCCACCGCCACTCTGCGCCAGCGGACATCGCCACCTCCACTGCGCGGACAAGCTCCCCTTTACACCTCCCCTCTGCCGCCCTGACGCCCTGCACCGACCAAAAGAGCGTGGCATCTCCGCCGGCCGCCACGCACATTCGCCGCCAGGGATAAGCCCGGGGCCGAACCGCCTCCAGGCCATTATTTAAGCGGCCAAGCCTCCTCCCTACCCTAGGCCATCATCCCTACCACCCACTCGATGCCCCAACACCTCCATTGCCGTCCCCATCGTCGGTAATCACAAAAATCCCCATCCAGGAGCCCTAGCGCAATGTCCCATCTCTGGCCCTCCATATTCCAATTCCTTTCTCTAGTAACATTCCCAAGCTCCCCAAAACCTCCCCGACCTGTCACCATAGCCCCTCCGCCACCCCTCTTCCCCGGCGCCGAGAACCACCGCCGGCCGCAACTACCTCGCCGTGGCTAGCCCACCTCCGTCCCCCTCAGCCCAAACCAACTGTTTTGCCAGCTCCCCCAAGCCCTAAGGATGCTCAAAAGCCCGCTCAAGTGCCTAGAGAAGCTCCCAATCACCCGCAATCTCAAAAATGGCCTCAAGAAGAGGAGGCTCACCGCCGGCTAACGCCGCCTCCGCTGGGCCGGCCACCGCCAAAAATGGAACCCCCACGCCGCACTGAGTCCGCCCATGCCCTCAACTGCCGTCGCCGTCCACCCTAGCTCCGCCGCAAGCCGCCGCCTTCCTCCCCTATTCCTTGCGCACGCTCAGACCGAGTGAGGAAGAAGCACAGTACCTGTCCGACCGCACCCCCTCCGATTCGGTTGGACTGAACCCATTCGGCTGAGTCTAACCCAGTCGGTCGCACCCGTTCCAACCGACCAACCCGAACAGACTCGACTGAGCCGAACCGTTTCGCCCGCACCGGGTCCGACCGACCGAGCCAAACCGACGTGGTTGAGTCCGACCGACTCGCCGAGTCTGGTTCGAGTCCAATGAACAGTGCGACCGAGCCCCATGAACAGTGTCAGGTCCGAGCCCAAAAATACATGTTGGTACTCCCTAGATTCGTCTTGAGCCCGCCAACCCAAATCCAAGGCCCATTTCCCCATATAGCCCTCCTAAAAGCCCAAAATCCCAATTTAATGGAGTCTTGCCGTATTTTCTTTATTCTTTTATTTTCTTTATTCCTAGCCAGTCCTTCGGGCATGGAATTAATTTTTTTATTTGTTTCACGTTAGCTTTCGAAGTCGAGGATTCGCAGGAGCAGGAGGGAGAAGCTCAAGTCCAGGCCCAGCCCGTCGAAGAATACAAGTTAATTGAAATCGTAAACCCGCAAGGCAAGTCACACATACTTTGATCATGTTGAACCTACATTCCGCTATTAATTTATTAGTATTTTCATTACGTTATTTGCGCACTGTTATTTCGTATACAATAAATGCTTAGAATGACATGATACTAGTTATGTCCTATCACCCGAAAAAGCCCAGTCTAATTTGATGGCCATATTCACCTTGACAAAACATAGTAATATTAAGTATAGTAATAATGTGAATATGATAGCTTAGAGAATCATCATCTACTGTTACTAAAAGATTTGGTATTTGTTTGGGAAAGTGGTTCTAGGGTAAGCGAGGATCGTTGGATCCCGTGACCTAGGGTAAAGGCAAATGTTACAAATCAATGGGAGTGTTAAAGCACTGGACAGATTTGTAGAGGAAAATTACCACCGGTGAAAATATAAGGACTAGACCCTTATGCTGAATAAAGAACATAGAGATCGCCCAACCACAAGCGTTGATACATCAAACCTGGTCTAGTAACTGCTCAAGTTCGATTGAACCTCTACAAACGCAAGGCGAAGGCAAAGTGTGAGTCCATACGGAAGGGAGTTGAGAAGGGCCGTATGGAAGTTGGCGCCGTTGTTGTTTTTGTTATTGATTTGATTATCAGATGTCCACACAATAGTAGGCTGAGATGAGTCAGAGGTTGTGGCCTGGGCTTATCGAGGAAACCTACTAGGTAGAGGCTATATAAAGAATTGAGCAGTGAACAGCCTTGTTTCCTTTACTCTTTAGCGGGAGTTAAGGAATCTTGTGGGTAAAGCAGGGCAACTCTGCAGAGTCATGATTAATTGTATTCGAATACGTCGTGCTTCCGGTAAATGAAGCTATGTTTAATGGGTGATTCCAACAACAAGGCATAAGTAGATTTGAGAATGGTTTGGTAACATGGAAAGTTGGTAATCAAGTTTGAAACCCCCTTTTATTAATAAAGTATCTCTTTCAGTTTTTAAATGGTTTCCAACTAAAACTGCATCCACACAAAATAATAGACATGTTTCCCTTTAATTGTTATACCTTGCATGTAGTTATTGTTAAGCTCCGTATGACTTGTTGAGTACGGTTGTTGTACTCATGCTTGCTAAAAACATTAACAGAAATAGCCAACAAAAAGGAGGCAAATGAAGGCAAAGAAATGGAGCTCTACGAGGTCAAGGAAACGTGGAATTAGGGTCGTCCTCCGCTCAGGCGTGCCTGTGGCGTTCTTTTGTTTGCAAGGTATCTAAGGGCCGCTTGCCCTTCTGTAAAACTTGGCTTCTATGCCTTTATATTGTAATAAAGTTGGTTTTTATCTTAAGCATGTGTTGGCAATGTTATACACTCGATTGATGTAACTCGCAGCTGAATAATCCTGGGCAGTTGCGAGGGTTTCATAATACTCCCAGAAACAGAGGTGTTACACAAATGCACGTTCAGCCAAGGATTGGGTGTGAACGTTGCAGCAGCAGTTAGGTATGAATCTCCTCACAGTTAAACGCAGCAACCATCATTCTGCAAAGACCTTACAAGGCAACTCATCTTCGAAAGAAATACAGCTTTTTCATGCATAATATATAATATATATGCCGCTGTTGTTTTCTTCTCTACCATGAAATAGGATGCCAATGTTCTCCTAAGTGCCCACCCTCCATGCTCCAATTAACTCCCTGGTATGAATGTCTTGAGTTCGATGTTTTTTTTAAAAAAAATTAGAAAGTATGAAAAGCCAAAATGTCATGCATTTGTGCCATTTGGATTCTGAAATTCTTATGCGTGAAATCAATCGGTTATCTTGTTACCCTTTCTACTGGATACATATGAGATAATTTGCTTCTACAGATATTTCTCGTATGTAGCGTTTGCACAAAAAAAAAAGAATTGCTGAAAACTTTATATATTGCAAGTTACTTCTTATTTACTCCAGGTAATTTCCATTGAATCGAAACAACATTTCTTGAAAACTTCACTTCCTCGGTACACCAAATTTTTCAATATGTATATAGTGCTACGAAAGATTGCTTGACGACTGCATTTGGCAACTTATCTTTCAATCCATTTGCTGAAGCTGACCTTATGTACTTATTAATTCGTTCATATAGCTTGATCTTATGTTCTCGTATTTGATTTTCATTACCAATAGTCTAATATCACAAGGGAAGTACTTTGGCATGTTGCGCAGTGTAGCACCTCACATACCAATACGAGATACTATTATGGAGCAATAATAGAAATCTCAAGGAAATTAAAACTTTAATAGTATTTTAATAAAAATCTCAGCAAGTACCCAACAACGGTCGCAAGTAAGGTGTGTAAAAGACAAGTAATGCAAATAAGTAATTGATACAGGTTAAGTGCAATGAAACTAAGTTACCGGGAACACCGATAAAAGTCAAAGATAGAGGTAACAGGAATAGTGAAATTAAGGATAATCGTTATTTAGCAAGTTATAACAATGGCACAGGCGCTTACTTCGCACATACCCAATTATACGAGAGTAGTCAGGCACAACACTGTTCTTGATGGTATAACCGCAGACAGGGTGTAGTATACTGAGTAACGAAAGTATATGGCCCCCCGTACGTTACCAGGTGGGTGGAAATCTCCCCTATATGTAGGTAACCCAAGGCCAGATAACTATTATATTATCAACATGTTATATTGTATGAATTTAAGGGAACTAAGCGAAGACTAAGTTATTGTTATGATAAGTGGAAAGATTTGCTATGCTTGGAAATGGAGAAATGAAATTCCCGATATGGGGGCGATGTGGAATGATAATATGGTAATAGTGATATAAGTATTATTCTAAGTATTATAACACAGCTCACACAAAGGGTTGGCAACTATCCAAGTTTTATTACGTGATAAGTGATTATTAGTCAGATTAACAGGATATCAGGAAAAATAAACATAGCAGCCCTAATGTTAAAAGACTGCTAGTGATTTAAACCTAAATTTGAAACATGTTCATATACTACCCCTATTAATGATTTAAGCATAAATTCTAAAACACTAATTAAAAGTATGAATTCTAGAACATTATTAATTGAGTATTCTAATAAACCTAAAAGCATGTGAAATAAGATAACCTAAAACATTATGGTATGAATACAGTATTAGAAGTCTATAACAAGGCAAGTATTAGTAACATGATAATAACCAGGCAAGCATTAGTGATATGATAATAATTAGGCAAGATTTAGTGATATGATAGTAACCAGATAAACATGGGTGACATGATAATAACCAGGTAAGTTTTAGTGATATGATAGTAACCAGGTAAATATAGGTGATATGATAGTAACCAGGCAAGCATTAATGATATGATAATTGTACTTAATGGCTGCAGTGCTGCGGTCGAAAACAAGCGTTGATCGGAGAAGTGTTCAAAGTAGGATGTGCTCGAGCCCATGGCCGTGGTCATAGGTGCCATGGTCGTAGGCACCATGGTCGTAAGCGACATGGCTGTAGGCGCCGTGGTCGTAGCTCTTGCGTGTCTGTGGTCGTAGCACATCCTTTGTGTGTGTGGTTGAAGCTCCAGTGATGCGGATGGAGACAAGCCGAGGATGAAGCAGTGGTCGTGGTCATGCAGCAATCACTGTAGCAGGCATTAGCACGGGTGGTCGTGGATGACGCAGGCCATACTTTGGTCCGTGAATTGCCTGGCGTGGGCAGGCGACTTATCATTGTAGCAGTTGGCAGCGTCTGAGCTAAGCGGCATGGGTAGGCAGCAATCACTATAGTAGTCGTAGGCAGGTGACTGAGTGGTGCGGTCAAGCGGATGAGTGGAGTGGGCAGTCGACGCAGTAGTTGAGGCCTGTGTCTATGACTTAGTTCTTGCCTCCTCTCGTTTCGGCTCTGCTCTGTTCCCCGTCCGACAACAAGTACTCGGTCTGTCCTTTGGTTTCACTGTAGTCGTAGGGAACTGCGGAGCACTCGTTTGTAGTTTAGGCGTGCAGATCTGGTGCCGTTTCCCAACATATACAAGATCAATTTAACATCATTTTAAAGGATGGAACAGGGATATTCAACCTCATGACTCAAGTATTTATGTCTATCAAACATTACACTAAACTAATTCTGTTAAAACGTTATATTGAGTTACATGACCATTTCAGATTTTAATTTTACAAAATAAAGCCAAAGTAAGCAGACATCACAATTGGAGCTAAGGTTGAGCAAAACTGGAGCGAAGATTGGACCCATAAAACACAGACTTGCGTAAGGCAACATAATTTGGCGAACACAAAACTTTTCCAATATGGATGCACTCCTACATAATTACAGATACATAGCAAATATCGATACCAATTCCAGTCCATAAGGATATTCGGTTATCTAATTGTGTAATCAGCCGGGGCCTGGGGGATAGTGATAAAATGAAAAATATAGAACAAAGACTAGCATTTGTATCACCCTGGAACCAGTTGAGAAATCTGGCGAGGAAAACAAAGCTCTTGGCCTTAAAACAGCAAGGCTGGTGCTACATCCTTGAACATTCATTGTAAAGTAGGGAACTGAGAGAAACCTATATGGGAGAAATAGTCAGCTCCGCGGTTGTGAATGAGGCAGTGAGCAGACTATCGTCTCTTGTATGCCCCAACCACAACGGGCAAGAGAGCGTGGAGGAAAGAGCCGAGAGACTTGAGATGGCAGTACTCAAAATTCAGGCTGCAGTCTCTATATCTGAAGATTGGCACATCACCAAATCACCACTGCTTAAATGGAAGGCGAAGCTAAAGCGTGTGGCTAATGAAGGTGAAGACATATTACAAGCTTACAAGAAGCAAGCTCTAGAGGACAGGCAAAATGAAGAGAGTGCAGGTATCGTCTCCTTCTCACAGCGCATCGCTCGAGCGGCCAAGAGGTTCGCGCCTTTTGGTCGCACACCTAGCAATTTGAGCAGCACAACAGTGCAGAAGTTTGAGAGGCTGGCTAACAACGCCGATGACTACTTCAAGTTTGTCCAGTCTGGTGGTCGTCCCAAGAGCTTAGTATTCCTGCGCACCCTGAACCAATCGTTGCTTGCTGGGAAGACAATAGAGTGCTCTTTCAGAAGGCAGAACGGAAATGCATATGTTCTCCTCTTTCCTTGGCTTGAATGTCAAGGTGACGATGGACTGGAGGCCTCTCTCTTGGTTTACTACGAGAAAGACAAGTGGGAGAGAAATTCGATGCTAGTTTCGTTTCGTGTCTCCGAGGCTGTGGATGTCGTCGGGATTGCTATGAGCTGCATGGAGGTCTTGCCTTACCAATTCAGTGATGCCATTGCTGCTAGCAAGCAATCTCTCCATGAAGTTTTGCTTGCGGAAGACATGGGTTTTCCCAACCCATCGGCGACGACGGCGTGTTTTGGGCATGCTATCCAAAAGCGCATCAGCTCTCTCTGTGCACCATCAAGAAGTAACGGGAACACCAGTGGCGAGCTACGGCTTCCAGAGCCGGTGCTTTTGTGCCACGCGCAGTGTGTCATCTTGCCACGTGATACATCCTGCTCCTCGTCTGCCAACATTGGCCGCCCTGTTGACTTGGGGTACTATATCTCTCCCTACATTGTGCCTGAGAAGAGTCTAGACCATTATGAGCAGGTTGAGCCCCATATACTGGGCGAGCTGTTGCCCAAGGTAACAAATGGTTTCTATGACGAGGCAGCAGGAGGGTTCGAGTACAGCAGAGAGTTGTGGTGCTCGGGCAGTTCAACATATGTTTCTATCGCTCCGTTGGTTTCGCCACCGCCAACAATTTCACAGTGCAAGGATAAACATTTAGAAAGGAGCACTACACCACACCACACTTTTGAGGGCTGAAGTCTGTCGGGAAAACTCTTTGATGGCAATTTGAGAACATGGACAATGAAAGGATTGTGCCCTTCAAAGCTGCATGTGGATAACAGCAACTTAGCATTTTAGATTTCCCGATGCTTGTATTTTGCTGGGAACAACTGTTCATTGTTTAGCAAAATAGCATGTCCTTTTGTTCTCCCAATGAAAATTGAATAACAAAAGTTGCTATTACCTTGTTGCTGTTAGCTATTTTCGGTACAGTACAACTAAGATCTGTTAGTATTGGATTGTACTCCGGCTGTTACTGCTGTGTATCTCCAGATAAGGTTTTGTACCTTGATTAGCGATAGCTTTCCTTAACTGAATCATGTGCAAGTATTATATACATCAATCAATACAAGGCACCGCATGTGTGGCGCATTCAGCCAAACCTTCATGGTATCAGGTTAGATCGATCCTCTCCCCTTTGCCCACTTGTGCCCAACGGGGTGTATGTGGGGAGGTGTTCGGCATACGGGTCCAAATATCTCTCTTTTGTTCAGAGATAGCAATTCGGTTGCTATTGCCTTCTTCCAATCTTCCCCATCTGATCTTTTCTTACATTCAGCGAGCGATGCAGGCTCGGGATCAAGATCGATGATGGTGGCAATTTTCTTTGCGAAGTATATATCGATATTAGCTGTTGTCCTATTCAGGGAGTCTCCCGTGTGCACATAATTTATAGCTATTTCTTCATGAGTTGCTTCTTCTGGAGCGATTGCTTCTGCTAGAGCTTTACCTTGCACATCGCTTCTTTCAATTGCGGTGGCAAGTCCTTTTAGTTTTTCGGCTCCGATGTGTGCACACACATCCATGCCGATGGGGATATTCAGATCCGGTATGCCTTTTTCGGAAGGTGTCATACTTGTGCCAGGTCTCAACTGGCTCTCCTTCTCATTCTTGGGGACTTCAATGATCGGCTATGATAAATCCCTCTTATTCTTTTTCGCCGGGCGTCCCCGGTTACTTTGGACTCGAGGAACCAGAGTTCTCGTCCTTTTATTCTGAGGCCTCTGGACCGGATTAGGAATACCTTCAATTTTCTTTGGTATTTCAACCCTCTCCGGTGCATTGCGTGTAGGCACATGCGACTTAATCACGCTCTTCAAATCACTAAAGTGATCGGACAGTTGATTTGCTAATGCTTGCAAATCGATGATCTTCTGGACCTCTTTTTCAGTTTCACTAGTGCGCGGGTCATGTGCATGAATTCCGGTGGCTTGCCACGTAATTTCCCGACATTTTTCATCAACGGGTTGATTTCCTCCCCCTAATGACAGGACATTATCCCCATCAAAAATGCAATCAGCGAAGCGGGCAGTATGCAAATCTCCCGTCATGGGTTCCAAATACCTGATTATGGATGCAGTCTCATAACCAACGTATATCCCAGTCTTGCGGGTGGGCCCATTGCAGTAGGCTGCGGAGGTGGTATCGGTACATAAACCTTGCATCCAAACCTCCTAAGATGAGAAATTTTCGGTGATGACCCTTGCGCTAGTTGCATAGGTGAATGGATGTTGTAGGCCGAAGGTTTAATGTTGATGAGATTCGCTGCATGAAGGATTGTGTGTCCCCAACATGTAGCTGGCAAATTACTTTTATGTAAGAGGGGTTTGGCAATAAATTTAATTCTTTTAATTAAAGCCTCTACCAAACCATTCTGGGTATGGACATGCGGTACTGAATGCTCAACTGCAATTCCCATCGCCATGAAATAATCATCAAATGCCTTTGAAGTAAATTCGCCGGCATTGTCCATTCTGATGGACTTGATGTGATGATCAGGAAACACATTTCTGATGCGAATGATCTGCGAGATCAATTTTGCAAAGGCGTGATTTCTTATGGACAGCAAACTCACATGTGACCACTTCGAAGAAGCGTCAATGAGCATCATAAAATACTTAGACGGCCCTGAGATGGGCTGAATGGGACCGCAAATGTCTCCCTGGATGCGTTCTAGGAATACAGAGACTTCATCTTTCACTTTCAGAGTGGAGGGTCTAGTAATTAGTTTCCCGGTGGCACATGCAGGGCACACAAAATCTTCATGATTCGGGAAAATTTTCACATTAATATTATGCCCATGTGAGTTGTTTATTATGTTTCTCATCATCCTAAAACTTGGGTGGCCTAATCTGTCATGCCAGAGACAGAAGAGTTCAGAGCTTCTAAATACTATCTTCAGAACAGTGTACGCTGCAGGCGCCTTAATGTTGGCATAATATAGCCCAGTTTCAAGTGAAGGAAGTTTTTCTAATACCCTTTTGCCATTATGTTCGCGCTTCGTGATGTGTAGGTATTCCTTACCGTACTCTTCGTCAGTCTCAATGTGGAAACTATTGGCGTGAATATTCTTAAAACTTAGGAGAGTTCTAGTCGATTCTGGGTATAATAAGACTTCTTCAATGACCAAAATTGTGCCTATTGGGAGTATAATGGTGGCTCTTCCAGAACCAATTATACACGCATCGCTTCCGACGATTGTCGTAAGACTGCCGGTGCTCTTACGGATCGACTGGAAATACTTAGTCTCTCTTAAGATGGTATTCATTGTGCCACTGTCGGTAAGGCATACTTCCTCCATAGGGCGCCACACGTGTTCTAATATAACGTATTTAATTAACATGTATTAGAAGGTATTCAACACATAAATAAAATACGCCAATATCAGAACATATAATGCCATTATAAACTGAATAAATGAATGTTTTATTCCAAAATCATCCAACCATTATGAGGAAACAAATCCTAAAGCACCAACCATGCAAGTTCTAAACTTGTCCATTTAACATAAAATAAATGACAATTAACGTCTCATGCATTATGTGCATCAGACGGAATCAACTAGAAAATCATCGACTTCTTCGGCTATTTTCTCAGCAGTGACATTTTCTTCAAGAGAGATCATGGCGGTGGCTGCCTCTAAGTCGTAAGGGGGTGCTGTTGCCGGGATGGACTCAACCTTCATCATCTCCAGCAGCTGCTTAGGCTGCTCCCCTTCAACGGTTGCAAAGTGGGCTTCAGGTTGCCCTTTGCCATTCTTCTTTTGAGCTTGGTGGGCATCAATGACATGTTGCGGTTCTTTGCATATCCGCGACCAATGTCCCCACTTGCCACACTTGTAGCAACCCTGGTTCTGGTGGCCATAGGTCTTGCCACTCTTATTAGCCTTTTTATCGTTTGGAGCATCTGACTTGCCTTTCTAGGCAACGATTTTACCCTTCTTCCCCCTTCTCTTCATCAAGGGCTTTCGTACCTTGTAGCTGCTAGCGTTGGCTTCACGGCTAGTGGAGCTGCCTGGTGGCTGAGAGACGTAATTCTTGCGGAGAAGTTCATCCTGAGCCTCTGCCACCTGCATCATATCAATCAATTCGGCGTACTCCTTGTAGCCGTCTTGACGATAGTTGCGGGTAGTTTGTACAGCACTGGGGTGAAAAGTGGACAGGGTCTTCTCGATCTTCTGCTTATCTGTGATCTCCTTGCCACAAAGTTGAAGATTAGTACAAATCCTGTGCAAGGCAGAATTGTACTCCCCGACCGTCTTAAAGTCGGCAAACCTCAGTCTGATCCACTCCTGCTCTGCTTGAGGAAGAATGGTGTACTCGAGCCTCTCAAACCGCTTCTTGAGTGAGGTCCAGAGTGCTAGCGCGTTTCTTTCTGCCATATACTCATTCTTGAGAGTCAGGCAGAGGTGGTGCCTGAGAAAATGAAGTGCCTAAGCATTCTCTTCAGGTGTGGGTCGGGCGTCTTTCTGTCCGCTTAACCAAATAGCCGCGCTGAGCTTCCGGCCCGCAAGCACAATCTCGACATCAGATGCCCATATCAGATAGTTTTGGCCATTCTGGGCTAGCTCCTCGAACTCCCGGTTCGAAATTCTAGTCATCTACATGTGTATGAACGAAATAAAATAAGTTTACTGCAGGTAAACATGCATAAAAAATTTACTACAGGTAAATAAAGTGGTACAATATGTTCCCATAATGTTTCATAATTTTCTATGCATTTTCTATAATTTTACTGCTAATTTCAGTGATTAAAAGCAATTTAAACAATTACAATTAACCATAAACAGTAAATAAGTACAGAAAGTACATAAAACAGTAATGACATAAACAAATAAGCTTCAAATGCTAAAAATAATGCAAAATTCGAATTCCCGAGGCCCTTTTATGCTAAAATATAAAATTTCAGCAAATTCTGCAATTCCAGAGGGTTTATACGCAAATTTTCAGTTCATAGAAAAGATTCACGCAATTTTGATTTACCGAGGGGTTTTCTGCAAAATTCTGGACCCACTCGTAAATTTAGGGCTTAAATGCAAGTTCTAGGGGCCTTTTGGTAATTGCTCGGAAAGTGGAGGGCTTTTTTCGCAAAATCTGCTGCTCCCCCGGGCCGACCTCTCCTTTCCCATTTTTTTTTCTTTTTTTCTTTTCCCGGTCTGGTTTCGGCCCGTTTGCCCCGCTCCCTCGGCCCGTTATGCCTGATCGGCCCATAAGGCCTATTCGGCCGGCCAGACACAAAGAGTGTGTGTGTGTGGGGGGGGGGGGTTAGGGTTTCCCCTCCCCTCACTTTCTAGTGGCGGCGGCAAGGGCCAGGGCCGGCGGCGGCGCGATGGCCCAGGCGGGTGCGGGCGGAATGGCTGCCCGCCTCGGGTGGCGGGGAGGCCGCTTCGGGCGGCAGCCGGGATACTAGGCCGGCGAGGCGGAGGGCCGGTGAGGCGGCCGGGCGAGTCACAAGCGGCGGCGGCCGAAACCGGTGACGGCACGTAGCAGCGGGCGCGCGCTCATGGCAGCGCGCGGGCACGGCAGCGAGCGGGTAGCCGGCGAGGTGGCGCTTCGGGTGCGGCTCGGGACGGCGGGTCAGCCGGCGCATGCAGGCGCAAGGCGGGGCTGCCGGTCGGCCGCCAAGCGATGCTGTGTGGGGCTGCCGCAAGGCGGCGGGGCCGGCGCGTGGTGGGGCCGGCGCAAGGTAGATGGCGGCGGGGCCGACGACATCAGCGGCGGCACCTCGTACGAGAGGCGGCGACCCGTGCGGGGGCCGGCGACCAACAGTTGGCCGGCGTCAGGCCGGCTGCGCTTTTGCATGCAGTGGCCATACAGGACCAAAACTTTTTTCTCGCGCAGTGCCCGTGCAAAACTGAACAGAGATCATGCAGAAATTTTCTTGTGCATTCTTTTCTCATGTAATTTCTAAACAGAAAATCGATGCAGAATCAAACAATTTCATGCAGAAAATTCCTTTTTTCTGTTTCCAATCTACGATGCAATCGACATCTACCCCGTTTCGCAATCTACCGATCGACATTGTGCCGGCGATTTCAGATCTGCTCGCGGTAGATTGGGGTGGATTTGCATCGTTTCTAACCTACAGTGCAATCAACATCTACCCCGTTTCACAATCTACCGATCGGCATTGTGCCAGCGACTTCAAGTCTGCTCGCGGTAGATTAGGGCGGATTTGCACCGTAGAGATTCAATCTAGAACGCAAAAGAAAATACAGATTCAAAAGCGATCTAGAAAATTCAATCTGTGCTTCGATGATTACCTCGTTCCCGGAGCAAAATCGTGCTGATAACGTGTTGAGGAACCGTCGCTGGCGACCAGTCCAAGCGATTGCTCTGCTTAGAACAAGAACGAATCAATCACAGAATCACAGAATAGTAGATTGAACACAGAGAGGTAGACACAACTCCTGGTCTTTCTTTATTGCTTTCAATTGCTTTTAGGTGTACATAATGAGGGGGTATAGGTCCCTATTTATAGCCTATGGTGGGGTGCCCAAATATGTCAGGACTCTGGCCGTGGGCCCAGTTTCCTAACATTAAGGTGGGCAAAATGTTCTATTTTGGGAAAGCTGTTGAATTGACAGTTGGACTATTAACAATTTCAATTGGGAAAGCGCTAATGGCCTATACATTTGGGAGGAGCTTGACCCCAAAGCTGCAGTAAGCTTACGTCTTATCAAAGTAGCCAGTCTCTCAGCCCAAACGCCCAGCATCTTGGATGAAATCGAAACCATGTAGAACCTCCCTCGAGCTAAGTCTAGCTTGTTGACTTGGTTGACATGTACATGTATAATAGTAGAAACAAATAAATGTGACGCACATAATAAATAAATATACCATGTTGGTCTTCTTAGCCAAAGTAGTCTAAAAGCAACTCCATTCTATGAAAATTTAGAGGCTAAATCTAGTGGATCTGGGCGAAGATAGATGTCGAACAGAACATCTGATCACATCGGTTGGAGATGCTAGATTGCACTGAGAACGAATTAACAAAAAATTGCCCAAAATCTGCCAGACTCCATTGGAGCTCCTAGAGAGAGCACTGCAATAATGTTTACAACGGACAAAACACACATATGTCATAAGAGATTAAATAACAGCAGAAAACATGACCGAGGAACAACCACATGTGCTAATTCATAACATCATAGTACCAACATGGTCGCTGACAGACTTGACTCCTAAACACCTGAATTAGACACGAGCAAGACCATGACAAGGCACAACAACAAGGTGCTTCATCTTTTGCAAGCGCAAATTTGGACTCTCCTCCACTCCAAACTACTCAAAGACGAGCAAATGCAGAGTAGACCAAGTTATAACCAGAGAAACAGAGACAAGTTGCAGAGCAAAGAAACCAAAACAGAGCACCGGGTGTCCGGTGCCGGCGATGACTCCCGTGCTTCCCAACGAAGCGGCGAAGACACCCACGACGGCGAGGTTCTGACGGCCAAAGGCGGCTGCTTTGGTGATCATCGCGGTGAGGGCGCTGGGCTTGGCTGTGCTGGTCAGGAAGACGCCGGCGGTGATCAGCTCACCCCGGCGACGGCGAGGACCTTCTGGAGGAAGAGGAGGGCGGCGCTGAGGCCGTCTGTGCCTCCAACGAGCAAGTAGTCCTTCGCTCCCCCGACTGAAATAACGGTGATGAAGAGGCCGACGGTCATCGCCCAGCTGCCGGGCCTTGTGAAGGAAAAGTTAATCGCGCTTATCAGTGAAGAAATGTCTAATTTACATCAAATCACAAGAGAGAATACGAACGAAAGATTGGCCTTTCGCAACCCAAACCTTGTTGAGCGCAAGAGCGCGGCGCTACCGAGTGATATCCTCCTCGATATCAAGCATCTTTCCCGGCATGTCGCTGCTGCGGCTCCCACCGCGGAGGCGGGGGACGAGGTGGAGGTTGGACTCCTTCTTGACGTTGTAGTCGGCGAGGGTGCGGTCGCTCTCGAGGTCCTTGCTGCCGAAGACAAGGCGCTGCTGGCTCGCCGGGACGCCCTCCCTGGCCTCGATCTTGGCCTTCACCATGCCGATGGTGTCCGAGGGGTTCACCTCGAGCGCGAGCCTTCCGGTCTGGGTTCGGACGAAGATATGCATCCCTCCGACGCGGTCGTTGTAGTAGTAGCCAGCTTGAGGCCGGCCAACCGCAAGACGCTCGGCGCCGTCGCACTTGATGGTGCTCATCTGCGTCAGATCAAGACAAGGTAACAAGAGAGATTAACCATGTGAGGATCCATATTAAAAGGTGTCAGGTGTGAGATACACCTTGAAATTATTCTCTCTTTCCTTCTTCTTCTTCGTCTTCCTTGCGCTTGCTTGCTCGAGAGTAGAAAGAGAGAGCCGGTGCAGAAGAAAGGAAGAGCTCGATGGAGTTGGCAATGCCAGTCAACAGCTTGATCTGCTTATATAGGATTTCTTCGGCGCTAACATGGTTTGGAAGAATCACAGCCGTCCACTCCTGGCGAGTGATCCGGATTCGAGCAACGTAGTTTATCCACTGATATACGTGTGCAGAGAATCCAGGTTTGGTACTCGCGTCCTTTGAGCCGAAAAGTACAGGTTACCTACTCGTGAATAGGGATGGCAATTGTGCCCGTTTACCCGTGTACCCGTGGGTAAATACCCTAATGGAGCCGGGTATGGGATACATTTTCTACCCACGGGTATGAAAATGGGGAGAATTATCTGCCCATCGGGTAAACGGGTACGGGTATGGGTAAGCTCTACCCGTACCCGTCTTACCCGTTTACCCGCCAACTAACAAACCCTAACCGGCTAACCCTAACTCAGTCTCCCGGTCTCCCCAGCCGATTTACTCCCCAATCCCCATCCGCCGCCACCCGTTCACTCTCCGCCCGCACCCCCACCCGCCGAGCCGTTCCCCAGTTCCCACTTCCCACCCCGCAGTCCCGCACGGCCGCACCCGTCTCCTACTCTCCGCCGCCCCCACCCGCCGAGCCGCCGCCCCCACCCGCCGAGCCGCCGTCGTCCGATCTGCCGCCGCCCCCATCCGCCGAGCCGTCCCCCCCGATCTACCGCCTCCCCCACTCGCCGTCGTCCTCCGATTTGCCGCCGCCCCCACCCGCCGAGCCGCCGTCGTCTGATCTGCCGCCGCCCCCACCCGCCGAGCCGCCGCCCCCGATCTGCCGCCTCCCCCACTCGCTGCCGTCGTCCGATTTGCCGCCGCCCCCACCCGCCGAGCCGCCGTCGTCCGATCTGCCGCCGCCCCCACCCGCCGAGCCGCCGCCCCCTGATCTGCCGCCTCCCCCACTCGCCGCCGTCCTCCGATTTGCCGCCGCCCCCACCTGCCGAGCCGCCGCCCCCACCCGCCGAGCCGCCGTCCTCCGATCTGCTGAGGCGTGAGAAGAGCTCCTTCTTGGAGGCAGGTGAGCCTTAGCCCTTAAGCTTCTCTCCATCGTATTCGTCGCAAACGCCTGCCACTCGTCTGCCGTATCACCGGCCTTCAAGGCCGCCGCCAACTCCGACGCCGTCTGGGACTGCTTCCTGCCGCCCGACCACGCCGCCATCCTCGCCCGCCCGACCACGCCGCCATCCTCGCCCGCGCCGACGAGCCCCTCCAGCCGTCTGCCGCCCCACCAAAGTGTTTTTGTCTGCGTGTGATGGACATGAGATCTTGGGTTTCTTACTGTTTGTTCCTTAATGTATCATCGATAAATCAATGTCTTCATATGCTGTTTGGAGTGAACCAAAGCTTGCTTGCCATTTAGGTTTGTGTGTTTGGTGAATGTTGGGTTGCTTACTGTTTGTTTGGAATGATGGACATGAGATCTTGGGTTGCTTACTGTTTGTTTGGAGTGAACAAATTAGTGAATAGCGAAATGGGGCAGTTGATGACGAAATGCTAATGGGGCAGTTGATGACGAAATGCTAATTGTTAGATCTAGAATAGCACATCAGTTCGGTTGTTTTTTATGTGAATTTGTGATGCATTGGTGATGTTTAAATGTGAATATGTGATGTACTCAGTTCGCGGGTAAACGGGTATACCCGCGGGCGACGGGTACCCGCGGGCGACGGGTATGGGCGGGGTTTTTTACCCGCGGGCGGGTATGGGTATGCCCGTGGGCGAAAATTAGGGTCGCGGGTACGGGTATGGGCGAGCACTACCCGTACCCGCCGCGCCCGATTGCCATCCCTACTCGTGAATGTCCGGGCTCGTATGTGGCCCGTGCGGGCAGCGGCAGATAATTAGTTAACTGTGATTGTGAGATAACATGCGGTCAACTATTCCAGAAGAAGAATCGCGCAGGCATCCCGTACAAATTAGTTAACTGTGTGACTTGTGTATCTTCAATAGGGGTGGAAAATTGGCTTGAGGCTTGCGAGCTCGGGCTCGTAATGATTCAAGCCAAGCCGAGTCCGGCGTCTAGCTCGTGAGAAAAACAAGCCGAACTCGAGCCGCTCGCGAGCCGCTCGTTGGCTCGTGCGAGCTCGGTCTGATTCGGCCCAGTGACACCACAGTCGGCCTAGCCCAGTCAGTGAGGCGATCGATTACATCCCCAGTCGCGAGTCTACCAACCCTAACCCTTCGGCCCTTCCCGTCGGGCGACACCGCGGCACTGCCATCCCCAGTCGCGCAGCCGGCGTCATTCCCCGATCGGCGATCGCCGTCCTTCCCCACGCCACACGCTCGGCTGCCGCCCGCCATCCTTGCCGGATCCCCTCCCCTTCCTTCTCCACGCGCTCGGCCGCCGTCCGTCCATTTCCTAAAAGCGTCGTAGAGAGCAGCTAGTGTCTGGTAATACTTCCACCAATTTTATTTTCATTCTTTTCTTTCTGCTACTAAAGTGCTACTGCTGGCTGCTGCAGACTGCTACTGCTGAACTGCTACCTGCTACTGTTGAACACTTGAACTGCTGCTGCTACTGATTCTGTGAACTGCTCAGTGGGAAGGTTGTGCTTGTGAAATGCTCTCTGTCAGTTTTCAGTGCGAAGTTAAATGCAGTTGTGAATTGCTGCTGCTCCCTGCTGTTGTGAAATGCTTGTGAAATGTACATTTAACTTTCTGTCTGTGAACTGATGTAACATCCCAAAAATTTGCTTTCTGAAAAATTTAAATTCAAATTAATTATTTTAAAGTATTTGAGTTTTATTTGGATTTGCCCTGAATTTCTGTTTTTGAAAAAGCTAGATTTGAAAAGTATTTTAAGTAAAACCTAAAATTATTATTAAATAAAATGATATTTTGAATTTCTATAAAAATCCTAATTCAAATTGATTATTTGGCTTTTATCTGATTTTCTGGATTTTCTGGAGTTTAAAACCTATTTTTAAAAGTTAAAAAGTAATTTAAAATAATAAAATTAAATACCAACAGTAGTTGGAAATAATTTTATTAAGTCCAAAATATGTCCAGGAGCTTCTGTGAATTTTTCTGGAATTTTTGGAGGTATTTTCATATTTTTCTGAGGTCTAATTAATTTCCTAGCCTTTTCTGAAAAATCAAAATCAAATTCTAAAATTAAAAAAAAATCCCTCCCCTCCCCTCCAGCCGACGCGTGGACGGCCTAGGACCGCCCACGTCGCCGCTCGGCCCAATCCAGGCCGCCTCCTTCTCTCTCCCTCCACCAAGCGGGCCCGGCCCGTCGGTCACCGCACCCCCCTCTCCTTCTCTCTCTGCCACCTGGGCCCCGGCTGTCAGCCGCTCACGCCCGCACCCGCTGCCCGATCCATCTCCCCTGGCACGTGGCTCCATCCGCACCGCCCGCTCCTTTCCTCTCCTCCCTCACTGCGCGCGGGCCCCGCCTGTTAGGCCCTTCTTCCCCGCGGAGCCGCCTCCTTCCTTCTTTTCTCCCTCTTCCTTCCTTTCTTGCGCCAGCGACCGAATCCCCGCGGACCCGGCCTTTCCTTCCCCGGCCCTCCGGTTTTGGAAACCGCTGCGACCGAATCCCTTCTCCCCCGCTCCTCTCTTTCCTTCCGCGCCCTCTCTTTCCTTCCCTCCCCGCTTCATTCCTTTTTCCGGCCGACCCTCCGGCGAGCGATTGCCGCGGCCCTGCTCCCCCTCCGCCCCTATAAATACCCCCTCGGCTCCGCTTCTCCCCGCACAACATCCCGCCGCACTCCACCTCCCTTCCCGAGCACCGTAGCGCCCCGCCACCGTGCTTCCCCTTTCTCCGAGCTCTACCGCACTCCGGCGAGCCTTCCCCGCCGCCTCGGACCTCCCCGGAGCTCGCCACCGCCACCCCGAGCACCCCCGTGCCCGTGCGAATCTCCCCGACACCTCGGCCGCCCCTCCCCGCCGCCGGAGCGCCGTCGCACCGGAGGACCCGAGCCCACTCCGCCACTCCCTCGCCGCCGGCCACCTCCGCTCGTCTCCGAGCCTCGCCGACCCCTCCAACCGAACCCTCTCTGCACCCAGGACGCGTTTTGGGCGTCACCAGAACATCTCCGGCCACCCCTCGCCGCCGGCGCCCCTGCCTCCGGCCACCTTCCCGGCTCCCTCTAGCAGGTACCTCAAAAGGATAGCTTGCCCTATATGGGTAGGCAAAGCCTGCCCGTTCTACTGGCTAGCAGCGCGCTCTCTTCTCCCCCTCGGTTCCCTCGGCGCGCGTTCGAGCCCCCGGCTCCGCACGCTGAGGTTGAGCCTTTCTCTATTTTTCCTGAGACTGACAGCTAGGCCCCACACGTCAGCGGCTGCCGTCTGCGCTGGCCACTTCCGTCTGGGCCCCACCCGTCTGCGCTGGTCACTGACATATGGGCCCGGAGTCTAGTGGGTCCCACATGTCAGTGGCTGAGCCAGTGGGCTCACTGTCCAGTGGGTCCCACATGTCAGAGGCTGATCCCGTGGGCTCACTGACCAGTGGGTCCCACCTGTCATAATCTCAGCATAAAAATAAAAGATTAAAATTTAAATACTTACAGTGGGCCCCAGGAAATTTCTGGATTTATTCAAACTGAAAACTTCAAATGAGCATAACTTTCTCATTTTAACTCCAAATTGAGCCATTCAAATTTCTAATTTTTTTTCTAAAATCATAATCTATCCAAATATGGCCTCTGTTTGAGTTTTGAGTCTTTTTGAATTTTTGTTTGTATTTATTTGTTTTGTTGCTTTGTCTTTTATCGCGTAGAATCCATCGTTGTCGAAGACCTCTCCACTCCTCAGCAGGAAGACCCCGAGAGCGTGCAAGAAGGCAAGTCTCCTTTGATCATCTTGAACCTATGATTTTGAAATATTTTAATTATTTTAAATTATGTGCATTGCTATTTACATAAAACATTAGTTCAAATCTTAAGGTATTAGTTAATCCAACTTTGTTATGCCCTCAATTGAGTTGAATGCCATGTACCTTTGTCAACCTAGAATTTCCTTTGTCTCAATAATGAGAGTATTATAATCTTTTGCGAATAATAGAATGTTAGTATAATGCTTAGTCATGCTATGTAATACCCTTGAAATCTTGAAAATGAGAAATTATGAATTATTGTATTAACTTGTGTTTCTAAAATCTAGTGGTGATTGGAGTTGCCACTAATCCTTTAAAATAAAATAAAATATGGAAATTGGTTTAGATTAGGGTGGATGGTTGGTTTGGATTGGTGTAGGAAGCACGAGATCTTGTAAAGTGTATGTTCCACCCTAGTCAACTAAGGACCGACACTTGTGTTTGTCCAGACTGAGCACTACCGTACAACCCTAAGTCTATATGGGTACGACCTAGCTGATTAACTCATGATAGTCTAGTTTAGGTGCCACCAGTGGAAAGTGGGTGCCAGGGAGTTATCGGTTATTCATAGTGAGGGACAGGGATTTACTGTACTCATATGGCGCAAGAGGGGGCTTCGGATTGGGCAGATTTAACCCTTCTGCGGTGAAACCTCAGCGGGTGGTGTCTAGCTAGTCTAGAGTGAGGTAAAGGCTTTGTGATAATTTATCTGTGTCTCATGCCAAAGGAAGCGTGGTGACTGTTAAGATAATTTATCTCTTGGGGGTAAAGTTGTACAACCTCTGCAGAGTGTAAAACTATTCGAATAGCCGTGCCCACGGCCAAGGGCGGGCAAGGAATGCATTCACATGGTAGATTTCTGGTTTTGGTTTAAAATCAAAGTTTTGGTATTCCGAGAGTGGAGGGAACTCTCGGAAGGGTATCCTAGCGGTTGGAGCCAGAGAGGGTGGATGGAACCCGCATTTTTAAACTCGACCAATTGTAATTGGTTAGCTAGTGTTGGTACATGGAACCTTCACTAGAAAGTTAATGATAGTTCTGTTAAAACGTTTACTTTATTAAATTGATGCCTTCGAAAATAATTAGTAGTAATTGAAATTAAAATATTGCTTTGTGCAAAAAAACCATATAGCCTTCCTTTGTCAAGCCTTGCATCTATTGCATTTTCCCCAAGACTTGCGGAGTACATTATGTACTCACATGCTGCACTCAAAAATAAATCTCAGAAGAATACGAAGCTCAAGAAGGTGACTACGACTACTTCGCCGGTGACTTTGACGAAGGATTCAAGGAGTTCTAGGTCGCGCTTTCCCAATCAACTGCCTGTGGCGTATTGATGGGTCTTCGCTGGATTTATCTTTTTGCTTCCGCTGTGTTCTGTGTGTGTGAGGTCTTGAAACCTCATTGTAATAATGAGACCTTTTCGGTCAGTACTCTCAATTATTGTAATAACACGATGCTGGTGATGTATTCATTTCTGTTTAACTGTGTGCACTAGCTTTGATCTGGGACTAGTGCAGTAATACACAGAGGGTCCGGGTTCGGAAATCCGGGGTCCCGACAACTGAAGTGCTCTCTGCCTCACTATCTGTGAAGTGTGAACTGAAGTGCTCTCTGTCTGTGAATGCTCTCTGTCTGTGAAATGTGAATGCTCTCTGAGTCTCTGTCTGTGTCTGAATGCTAACCGGCAGTTCCTAACCGGAGTGGCGAAACCAGGAATAAAATCGAGAGTGGGCTGAATCATTTTATGACTAAACTAAGTTGACATAAATATATCCTTTTACTCTTATTGATGCATCGCCATTTGCTCACTTATTGATACATCTCTGGACTCATCAATAAGGATTACAAAATTTCTATCTCCAATCTCACATTTAATCACTTATGTGACTTCTTGCGCACAAAATTTAGAAAGCTCTTTTTGAATATCGGGAGAAATCATAATTGCGTACCCTGGAGCTGTATCAAATACCACCTTCACTTCCTTATTTTTATCTTTGTACCAATCAAATAACTCTTTAAAATTCCCCTTGTTGATGGAAGTATAGAATTCATCATGTCCTTAAAAATCTTCACCTTGAGTTATGAGATATCTTGCACAATCTAAAGATGCAGTTAAACGAATTTTGTATGCAATTTTAGTCTCCTTACTATAAGTACTGATTTTACTATACACACTTGACCTTTATTTCTTGAAGTCATCACAAAGATCCCTTGCAATATGCTGGAAACTATTTATACCAACAACACGTTTATTAAAAGCATATAAAGCAGTCTTTCAATGAGAGAACACAACTTTTGTAAATACATCATTTCCACATGTATTGGGTTATGCTGGTTTCTTGAAAAGAAAATAATAGAAACAAAAAGGTGGCATCCTTTTCCACATTATATTCCAACCAATCAAACTTATTATACCATGATTCTTGAAAGAATCGTGACTCTTTGCCATCCAAAGTTTGTGCAAATGAATGTCCAATTACTCGAGTATGATCATTCAATAAATATTCCCTTCTCACTTGATCTCTAATTTCGTTAGCATAATCTTCAATTAGTATGGGAAGCATCGGATCGGCAATAATTTCATTTGGATAAAATTCTAGTCAAAGTTTTTTGGTTGATTTGTACTTTCATCGGTTGGACGAGAACTACTTGAATTGCTTGATAAATAGTTACATAAAGTTCGTTGCTCCATTATTGCAAAATCTATAAATAAATTATTAATTTTTGTCAATACAAAACTATAAATCTATGAATAAATTATAAGGACTAAACTATCTATATACACTAAAAGTCTAAACTCTAAAAATACTAAATCGAGAAGAAAGTAAAGAACTAACGAAGAATATTACTCGCTTAGTGTCTCAACTCTCAGTTTATCAGTTGAAGTTGAGCTGTTGAAGCGTGCGGACCATATCACCAAATCTCTGCCAAGTGCTGACCAGACTCAATCCTAATTATCTCCTCCTCCTCACTTCGCCCAAATCAATTCCTCTCTTAACTTTTGACTCTCACTCTCTCCTCTCTCATCTCTCTGCCTCTCATCCCCAACTGCTGACTCGTGATTTACTTGGCACCCTTGTCACAGCCTGCGGGTCTTCGTCCCCTGCCACGGGTGCTCCTGCCAATGGCAGCTTGGCCCTCGCCGCCCCATCTTTGGTGACTCGGTTCCCCTTGGCCCTTGCCACCTCGGCACCTCAGTTAGGCCAGTCCTTGGTCCGGCTCTCCTCGGCCACCCTGGCTTAGTTGAGATTCTCCTCGCCACCCCCACGCCCCGGTCCAACTCTCCCTGCCCCCGGATCTGCCTCCCCTCGGCCGCTCAGCCGGTCGCCCCTTGATGTGCATCGTCAGCCAGTGAGATGTGGCTTCTTCCAATTGCTAATTTGGTACTTGTTAGTTGGTAGGGTTTGTGAGTTGGAGTAGGTGTCTTGGTAGGGCAGTGAGATGAATTTGTTGGGCTTCTTAAGGGCAGTGGGCTCACGGGTGCCGACTCTTCACCAGGTGTTTTTCATTTTTTTACTTTCTTTTGCAATTTGCAGCTTGGCGCCGAGCCACCGTCTCCCTGCCCTGTTGTGCTCATTGCCCGGCAGGGTGTGCCGTGTGCAGGGGGTTTCTTGCCACCAGGGGAGGGTAGGCTCAAGTCTTACTAAGCCTACCCCTATGCTTCGCCCTGCTGATCGGTACTATTGCATTGCACTATGACCATGTTTTAGTTGGTGGTAGCCATTTTCTAGACAGATACCTTTGGGAGATTTTCTCTCCTTTAGAAAACGGTGCTACCGCAACTTAAGTGCAGTACTATTGTGATATCGGTTTGACCGGACCTTGTGAGTGCAGTATTATCGATTTTTGTATTAATGACTAGTTTCTGTGCATTCAATAATCCTTAAGTAGCCATTGAACAGTGGATGTGGTAGTATCGACCATCTCATGGCGATAGTACCGCATCACCTGATTTTTGGAGGATTTTGTCCCCAACGAATATCCTGATGGGTGTAGGCCATAAATACCTCCCCACTAATTACAAGAAAGTTCTCTTAGACTCTTATTAAATACTTTTGAACTCTTGCATCTCTCTCGTCAACTCTAGTGCATTAATTTCATATTTTGACATTATTGAGATCATTCAAGTGCATTATATCATTGGATTGATTTTTATGGCACTTGAAGACCTTTAATTAAGTATCATTGGCTTATTACTTTTGATGGTTGCCGCCACCTAAACGTGCCGTATTTGGGTTGTGCCAGGCCAACCTTGCCTCAAACTTGCACAAAATAGCTCAGCCCAATTCCGACCTCTAAGAGCGCCCCACTGCCATTTCGGATGGTTTTGACAAAAACTTGAATGCTTTTCGAGTCAATCAAGATAGGTGTAGATTGCAGTTTATAACTGGTCTTGGCATCTGCGCACGGAAGTAGAGCCGTTAAATTTGAGGATCATTCACGAAGCAAATGAAAAACATCTTAGCATCAGCACTTCCTGAATAGCCTTAGCCCGGAATCTGCAGAGCCAGGGAAACACAATTCTCCGAATCCCTTGCAGATCGGGACCACATCGTAAAACGCCGAGTATAGTACTATCCCAGTGGGCGCTCGTAAGAAGCCTTTGCTTACACGTGCACAACCTAATGCAACCGGCCGTCGCCAAAGTTTTCATCGCTTTTCGGAAGGGGCATCACATGTGTTCCGAATATTCCACCTAGTCAAGCAAGTGGGATTTCCTGACTCGCAGCCAGCCACCAGCTCTCTGCTCAGCCTCTCCCAATCGGCGAGTCAAATCACTACACCACTTGAAGCGCGTTTCGTGCCCTATCATGCAACGGCGACGACACTCGAAAAAGCGTAGACAGTTGGTACGTGGCATAAATCCGGAGCCTGGAAACTGCAGCATAAATCTACCGAACGGCAAAGTGACCTGCACGAATAATTCGAGCGGTGACTTTGGTCAGCTTCCTGGGATAGTTGCATAGGATTTGTGCCATGGAGCTGGGCGCCTGCCCGATTCTTTAACCGCAACTGATCATCCAACCAACCCTGAAAACGATCGATCAGCTTGTAGTATCAAGAATTCAAGATTAATTCGCATGTGGAGGGATTTGCTCAGGCCGGTATAGGATAGTAGATCATAGGCATGGATGTTTTCTGCCTCATGACACTCTTCTCTCTTCGATTTTGTTGATAATCAAATTTGGCTTGGAACCACAATCATCGTAAAACCAAAAGCACGTTAACAAAGGAAGGTTGTGCCTATATCATGGTCGTGAGTAGTTACGACCACGGCAAAGCAAGTCGGAAGCCAGCTAGACCGGTTACGACCACGTTGGCCGTAGTCGAAGGCAGTTACGACCACGTTGGCGGCCGTTACGACCACGGCAAAGCAAGTCGGGAGCCAGCTGGACCGGTTACGACCACGTTGGCCGAGGTCGAAGGCAGTTACGATCACGTTGGCGATCGCCGGGTAATTTTACGACCACGGTGCAACATTTACGACCATATCATCTTTAATCGGAAGCCAGCTGGGCTGATTACGACCACGTTGGCCACCACGTTGGAGGCTACGACCACGGTGGGATCTACGACCACGTTGAAGGCCACGACCACGTTGGAGTCTATGACCACGTAGAAGCCCACGACTGCATTGGAGGCTACGACGACCACGATTGGCCACGATCAGAAGCCTGGTTCACAGTCGACGACATCAAGGTTGATAGTCGGCAGCCGAACTTACGACCACGATGAGAAGTCGGTGGCTTACGATCACGTTATAACGAGAAGCGGTAGCAACTCCGACCACATTGAAGGAAGTGAACGTGATCGAAAGGATGGTTCAACCACAGAAAAATGACGATCGCCAGCATCACCGCGTGCTCATTGAAGGTTTCGATCACGATATTTTGAGCGGCTGAAGGAAAGACAGCGCATCGAACAATGGAGCGGTCGTAAACTGCTACAGTAAGTTTACGATCACGAAGGAAAATTGATTGGTAAAGCAATAGAAGGATCGGAACCGGTCGTAAGCATCCAGAACCAGTCATAAATAGTTCTAACCAGTCATAAACGATTCTAACCAGTCGTAAACGGCCCTGGGAAGTCGTAAGAGACACTGACCGGTTATCGTAAAGGGTTCGACCATGTGGAGAAGGCCACGGTCGCGTTGAAGGCGGTCGTAAGGAGCAGCGATCAAGTCGAGAAGGCCAGTACGTGCCAAAGGCGATTCCGACCATGTTGAAGGAAGTGAGCATGGTCAAAGGGATGTTTTTGGAATGGTCATACGGCATCAAGAGCACTCGGGATCGGTCGTAGGCAGTGCTGGCCGGTCATAAACGATCTTGGGAAGTCATGACACGCGCGGGCAACAGTTTGGAAAGGATCAAGAAACAATCTTGAAGCGATCTCTGCCGCGTGGTAAAATTGCAACCGAATAAATTAAGATAAGTTTTATTCGGTCTGGACTCTGATTCGATTCGAATACTGTTGTTTCCAAAAGAAGCTAGGACCAGCTTCCCCCTATATATATGTATGTAGGGGTCACGGCCGATTGACAACACACAATCGAAACTCATCTACCGTATTATTTTGCAATCTACTATTTTCCTCTGCCCTATTTTGCTTCTTGTTCTTCGTCGTCGTTTACTCCCTTGCGATAACGAATCACAAGGTCCTAGGGGCGGTCAGGCCGACCTAGGACAGCCCATCGCCGCCGCTCGCCCTGACGGGGTCCCTCCCGGGCGTGTGGGGTGTCGGGTCTCAAGAGCTTTCGCCGGCGTGTCCTGCGTATCGCGCTCCCGGCGAGACTCCTCCGGCGACGTGTCCTGCGTATCGCGCTCGACGCCGGGGGCACACGGTGACGTGTTCGTGTGCGAACACACTTTTGGCGACTCCGCTGGGGAAAGATCAAGGAAAATTGACGCCGCCAATCACCATGACTGGCAGCAGCAAAATCCCAATGCCCGGGGAGGTTAACACCGATAATGTCGTCAAGCCCGGCTACGATGAATTATCGGAAGAGCATCGCCAAGCTTTTGAGGCATACAAGAAAAAGCGTGAGGAGGAGGATTTACGAGCGTTCCTTGCAAAATTCAAGAAGGATCGTCAAGGCAACATAACCCCACTCGGCGACATCACGTTCCCTCCTCCGCATTACTCGGAAAAGGTAGAACCCCTTGTAAGTGCCGCATCAACCCTTTCATCTGTTGCTACCAATTCATCTAGTGTTACAATGGAGCAAGTTCAGCACATGCTTAATGAGAACACTAGAGAGATCTTTGATTATATGCATCAGATGGCAAACATTAAGAAAATAAATAGTGCGGCCATGGGTACAAGTCAGGTTGGCACTTTTTCTAACGTAGAACATTCTAAGCCGACAGCGCCTATTAATTCATCGGCAAGTAGTGGAGTACCAAGTATACAACCCCAATGTGGCATGCCGTTGAGTTTCTTTTCTGGACAGCAAACTAAACCTGGAGGTGAACTAATGGTAGCGCCCACGTATCCTAATCATATCATGAGCCTACCACCTTTGGGAACATCAACATCAGGCGATATAAGTATGCCAAGGTCCTTGCCATATTCTGTTATACCGCCGATGCCGCCTCCACTGCCTACCATGGTGACCAACACCCCTATAGCTCCTTTGCAGTCACCCATCACAGCTTCGGCCAATATGGACGAAGCATTGGCAAAAATTAGAGATGATGTGCGCAGGATGTTTGTTGAGTCTTTCGGCATTGAGCCGAGAGTTAGAGCCCGCACTTATCAGAAACCATATCCATCTCATTTTGATACTATTGCTTATCCCCAAGGTTATAAGCTTCCTGAGTTTGTTAAATTTGATGGTGGGGACAGCAAAACCACATGGGAGCACGTCAGCCAATATCTCGCCCAGTTGGGAGCGGCGGGTAACATAGATGAACTTAAAGTTCATTTGTTTTCTTTGTCTTTAACTGGCACGGCTTTTTCATGGTTTTCTGCTTTACCCCCTGGTTCTATCATTACATGGTCGCAGCTTGAGCAAAAATTTCATGATCATTTTTATAGCGGTGACGCTGAGTTTAAGTTATCACATCTTACATCGGTTAGGCAAAAAAATGATGAATCGGTTTCCGATTATGTCAAAAGGTTTAGAGATGTTAAAAACCGGTGCTATAGTCTTGTGATAAGTGAAAGGGACTTGGCTGATCTTGTGTTTAGCGGTTTGAGAACTCACATTAAAGAAAAGTTGGAAAGTTATGAGTTTTTAACCGTTAACCAAGTGTTGCAGCGAGCTTTGGCTAAAGAAAGCCAAAGTAAAGATATCAAAGAAAACCATAAGACTAAAGCTGACCTTCCTCGCATGAACGTTGTTGATTATTCTTCCGATCAGGATGATGAAATTGATGTCTATGCTGCTGAATTTGTTTGGCCCTCAAAGGCCAAACCATATGCATGTAATGCTCTTAAGCCAATTCGCAAAAATCGTGAAGAGGAGATGAAGTTTACTTTTGATGTTACAAAGTGTGATAGGATTTTTGATGCTTTGCTGAATGATAAGGTCATTAAAATTTCTCATACTTTATCGCCGTTTGAAGAGCTGAGGCGACGAGCTTTTTGCAAATATCATAATTCTTTTTCTCATGCCACTAATGATTGTAATGTTTTTCGGCGACAGATCCAATCGGCTATCAATGATGGACGATTGAGTTTTGCCGAAATGCAAGTGGACAAGTCTCCCTTCCCCATGAACACGATGGATATGGAGGGCAGGAAAGTGTTGCTTCGGCCTGAACATGCCGAATCAGCAAAAGGAAAGCCAGGTGTTGTTATCGGTGAGCCTAGAGTGATACATGCCGATGACAAGGTCTCAGGAAGAGAGGTTGTACTGGAGAAGGCCCCAAATGGAAAGGAAACATTGAAGATCACTGTGAGCACTTCTGTACCAGGGGGCAAGTGCAACATGAGGCTTGCAGTAAGTTTATCAAGCCCAAAAATCCAGAGGTTGGCAAGTGGAAGATAAACAAAGCAAAAGTACAGCGGAAGCGCATCAAGCCAACATTCGATATGCTGCTGTCCAAATATGCTAACCAAGCGGCCACTTCTAGCTCTAATCGACCATCACAATTGAAGCATCCAAGATCACCTCCGAGGCATCAAATACAACGTCAGTTTCGTCCGTATGAGCCATGGGCGCCTACGCAATGGATGACACCTTTTTCCTACACACCATACAATATGAATAGAGGGTGGGCGCAGCCTCCAATGGTGCCCTATGCTTTTCACCCTGGGTGGACAGCACCTAGAAGATCAGTTTTTGAGAGGCTAACCCACTCTACAAAAGGTTGTTTGGGTGGTGGTACTGGTCGACCATCCAATGCCTCTGCAACGAAGAAGATTATGAAGCAAGAGTGGCGTGCTAAGTCGCCAAGCGCTGAAAATTCAGAACCCAACAAGCAAGAAAGCAGGACTGCCAGTGCTGCAGAAGTATCAACCAAAGATCTCGGTAAAAGGCCAATTGTCATTGATAATCCGGCTAAATCCAGTAGTACTATGGTGGCTGTCCGGCTAGGTTCAGCAGCTAATGATCATGAAGCCAGCAGCAGTAGCGCGAAGGGAAGAGACCCCAAGTATACCCGGCCGAGGTGGTGCCCTTCAGGCCTGACCAAAGCTCAGAAAAGAAGGTTGCAGCGTATGCGAAATCAGCAGAAGATCGAAGACGCAGCAGAAGCACAGAGAGATGAATTTTTCAAGAAAAGTTGGCCCATGAAGCATGTATGGAGGCCTAAACCAGTGGATGGGATTACAGATACTACTATCGCAACAGCACATACATCACCTAAAGAGCATGAACAGGTATGTACATTGGGAGATGATGAGGAGATGTTAGATTTTGAGCCCACACCAGCTAGAGAAGGTATGGATGTCAATATGGTTTACTATCTACCTGCTGAGTTTCGTGCTGCTGATGAAGAAGGGGAGATAGCCCAGCTGGACTTTGGTCCTAAAAATGCCATTTTCGAAAAGCCTAAAGAGCCAGTGAAGCACTTGAAGCCGTTGTACATCAAGGGCCACATTAACGGGTCACCGATTGCTAGGATGCTTGTTGATGGTGGTGCTGTTGTCAACCTCATGCCGTATTCAGTCTTCAAAAAATTGGGGCTACAAGATGATGATTTGAAAAAGACGAACATGGTGCTGAATGGCTTTGAAGGAAAAGAAAAGACGGAGGCCAAAGGAGTTATCTATGTCGAGCTCACGGTTGGAAGCAAGACTTTGGCCACATCATTCTTTGTTGCTGAAGTGCAAGGTAATTACAATGTGATTTTAGGTCGAGACTGGGTACATGCTAATCAGTGTGTGCCATCCACCATGCACCAATTTTTGATTCAATGGGTTGAGGACGAAGTGGAGATCATCTACGCTGACACATCGGTTTGTGTCGCTTTGGCCGATGCTATAGTGGATTGGCAGCACTCTAAAGCTACTTGTTTGTCAGGGCGTGGTGATCTTCCAGAGTTTGATTTCCTTAGCGCTACAAGGAATGGTTTTGTACCTGTCATGATAAAGCCAATTGGTGGTTATCGGCTCCAAAATATGATGTGATTAAATGAACCCCAGCTTAGATTGGTTGCAACAACGTCTCAAAGATTATCGGTCTCAAGAGAACGATATGTATGAATCTATAGAAGAGCTAGAAAATTTTGATAAGTTGGGACAAGGTTTCATATCAGCCGACCCATTGGAGGAGATAGACATCGGTAATGGGTCAATTCCCAGGCCGACATTTATAAATAAAAATTTAAAAGCTCGATTAATTTTAGCTTATAATCGGCTCTCAGATTTTAGCTTATAATTGGCATAGAGATAGATCCCAAGAAAATTGAAGCAATCCAGAAGGTACAGGTTCCTGTGTGCAAGAAAGATATACATAAATTCCTTGGCAAAGTTAATTATTTGAGGAGATTTATTGCTAACTTGTCTGGGAAAGTGGACGCTTTTACGCCTATCCTTCGGTTGAAGAACGATGCTGGTTTTACTTGGGGGGCAAAACAGCTAGAAGCATTTGAAAAGATCAAGCAGTATTTAGTTACTCCACCGGTGTTAAAAGCGCCCAGGCAAGGAGAGCCTTTCAGGCTTTATATTGCAGCGGAAGGAGTAATTGGTGCTGTTTTAACACAAGAAACTGAAGGAAAGGAACATGTTATTACATATTTGAGCCGGCGTTTATTGGATCCAGAGACAAGGTACACTTTTATTGAAAAATTATGCCTTTCGTTATATTATGCTTGCACAAAATTAAGACATTATTTGTTGTCTAGTGCTTGCATAGTCGCATGTCAAACCGATGTCATTAAATATATGTTGCATAGACCAATTCTGAGTGGTAGGATTGGTAAGTGGGCTTATGCTTTGATTGAATATGATTTGGCTTACGAAGCTTTGAAATCTATGAAGGGCCAAATTGTTGCTGACTTTATTGTTGAACATCGGATTGATGATAGGCATCATATTGATATTGACCTGGTTTCTTTAGTACCATGGAGATTATATTTTGATGGTTCAGTTTGTAACAATGGCCAAGGTGTTGGTGTTGTTTATATTTCTCCATATGGGGCTGTTTTTGAGGCCTCTTGTCGTTTAGAGTTCTTTTGCACAAATAATCAAGCCGAATATGAAGCTTTGATATTCGGGCTGCAGCTTTTACTTGCTATAGGTGCTACACATATTGAGGTTTTCGGTGATTCGTTGCTAGTAGTGCGGCAAGTTTCCAAGGTTTTTCAATGTTTCGACGAATCGCTTAATGTTTATCTTGATAAATGTCTAGATATCATTGCTGCCTTTGATTTCTTTAGTATTGCTCATATATCTAGACATGAAAATTGGAGAGCAAATGAGTTAGCGCAGCAAGCATCCGGCTACCATATTTCTCGTGGTATGTTCCACCTTTCTCACCAGCCGGTGTCTTGTCTTGCTAACATAGACGAGACCAAACCGCAACTCACCGATTCGGCCACTAATTTAAAATCTGATGCAAGTGAGGATGCAGATTGGAGAAAACCAATCATTAATTACTTGCAAGACCCTAGCAAGAGGGTAAATAGGACGGTTCGACGGATGGCTTTCAAATATGGTTTAATTGACAACAATCTTTATCGCCGTACTGTTGATGGTATTCTTCTGAAATGCTTGGATGAGGATCAAGCAAGAGTTGCTATGGGAGAGGTACATGAAGGTATATGCGGTACTCATCAGTCGGCACACAAGATGAAGTGGTTGCTAAGACGTGCTGGTTTCTATTGGCCGACAATGATTAATGATTGTTTCAGATACTACAAATGGTGTGCAGCATGCCAAAAGTTCGGTAACATTCAGCTAGCTCCTGCTGCTATGTTGCACCCTATTGTCAAACCGTGGCCATTCAGAGGGTGGGGATTAGACTTCATCGGGCAAATACATCCTCCGTCGTCAAAAGGGCATCGTTTTGTGCTAGTTGCTACTGATTATTTCACTAAGTGGTCTGAAGCAGTACCTCTCAAGAAATGACACATGTGGAAGTGATTCAATTCATAACTGAGCATATTATGCACCGATTCGGCATTCCTCAAACATTAACTTCAGATCAAGGTTCTTCTTTTATATCAACTCAAGTCCGAGATTTTGCTGAATTATATAAGATAAAGTTGTTCAATTCGTCTCCATATTATGCCCAAGCTAATGGACAAGCAGAGTCTACAAATAAAATATTGATCAAGCTCATCAAGAAAAAGATTGAAGATAATCTTAGAAGGTGGCATGAAGTGCTGTCCGAGGCTCTTTGGGCGCATCGAATCTCAAGGCATGGAGCAACCAAAGTAACTCCATACGAGCTTGTATATGGGCAAGAGGCTGTTTTACCCGTAGAGGTAAATTTGGATGCCTTGAGATTAGCTAAGCAAAATGACTTATCGGCAGTGAATTATCATAATTTAATGATGGACAACATTGATGAAGTCACCGATAAGAGATTAGAAGCATTAAAAGCCATTGAGAAAGATAAGATGCGGGTGGCAAAGGCATACAACAAGAAAGTCAAGTTGAAGAGCTTTCAAGTTGGTGACCTAGTGTGGAAAGTGATTTTACCAATTGGCTCGAGAGATAATAAGTTCGGAAAGTGGTCTCCAAGTTGGGAAGGTCCTTTTAAGATTGCAAGAGTGGTTCCGGGTAACTCATATTTGGTCGAATCATTGCAAGGTACGTTGCTGCCCCGTGCTCTCAATGGGAGATACTTGAAGAAGTTTCATCCAAGTGTGTGGCAGGAAGCTTGAACATGTATGGCCGATACTTGTTTATCGCCCTTAGACTTTATAACATGGCCGATAATAACTTATCGCCCTTAGACATATAAACATGGCCAATGGATGTGTTGACACTAGCCTTGTTGGTCGAGCAAGTAATCCTTATTTTTTGGCACACAAGTGTTGCCAAAAAACAGGGGGGCATATGTTGATAATCAAATTTGGCTTGGAACCACAATCATCATAAAACCAAAAGCAGGTTAACAAGGGAAGGTTGTGCCTATATCATGGTCGTGAGTAGTTACGACCACGGCAAAGCAAGTCGGAAGCCAGCTAGACCGGTTACGACCACGTTGGCCGTAGTCGAAGGCAGTTACGACCACGTTGGCGGCCGTTACGACCACGGCAAAGCAAGTCGGGAGCCAGCTGGACTGGTTACGACCACGTTGGCCGTGGTCAAAGGCAGTTACGATCACGTTGGCGATCGCCGGGTAATTTTACGACCACGGTGCAACATTTACGACCATATCATCTTTAATCGGAAGCCAGCTGGGCTGATTACGACCACGTTGGCCACCACGTTGGAGGCTACGACCACGGTGGGATCTACGACCACGTTGAAGGCCACGATCACGTTGGAGTCTATGACCACGTAGAAGCCCACGACTGCATTGGAGGCTACGACGACCACGATTGGCCACGATCAGAAGCCTGGTTCACAGTCGACGACATCAAGGTTGATAGTCGGCAGCCGAACTTACGACCACGATGAGAAGTCGGTGGCTTACGATCACGTTATAACGAGAAGCGGTAGCAACTCCGACCACATTGAAGGAAGTGAACGTGATCGAAAGGATGGTTCGACCACAGAAAAATGACGATCGCCAGCATCACCGCGTGCTCATTGAAGGTTTCGATCACGATATTTTGAGCGGCTGAAGGAAAGACAGCGCAGCGATACAATGGAGCGGTCGTAAACTGCTACAGTAAGTTTACGATCACGAAGGAAAATTGATTGGTAAAGCAATAGAAGGATCGGAACCGGTCGTAAGCATCCAGAACCAGTCATAAATAGTTCTAATCAGTCGTAAACGATTCTAACCGGTCGTAAACGGCCCTGGGAAGTCGTAAGAGACACTGACCGGTTATCGTAAAGGGTTCGACCACGCGGAGAAGGCCACGGTCGCGTTGAAGGCAGTCGTAAGGAGCAGCGATCAAATCGAGAAGGCCAGTACGTGCCAAAGGCGATTCCGACCATGTTGAAGGAAGTGAGCATGGTCAAAGGGATGTTTTTGGAATGGTCATACGGCATCAAGAGCACTCGGGATTGGTCGTAGGCAGTGCTGGCCGGTCATAAACGATCTTGGGAAGTTATGACACACGCGAGCAACAGTTTGGAAAGGATTAAGAAACAATCTTGAAGCGATCTCTGCCGCGTGGTAAAATTGCAACCGAATAAATTAAGATAAGTTTTATTCGGTCTGGACTCTGATTCGATTCGAATACTGTTGTTTCCAAAAGAAGCTAGGACCAGCTTCCCCCTATATATATGTATGTAGGGGTCACGGCCAATTGACAACACACAATCGAAACTCATCTACCGTATTATTTTGCAATCTACTATTTTCCTCTGCCCTATTTTGCTTCTTGTTCTTCGTCGTCGTTTACTCCCTTGCGATAACGAATCACAAGGTCCTAGGGGCGGTCAGGCCGACCTAGGACAGCCCATCGCCGCCGCTCGCCCTGACGGGGTCCCTCCCGGGCGCGTGGGGTGTCGGGTCTCAAGAGCTTTCGCCGGCGTGTCCTGCGTATCGCGCTCCCGGCGAGACTCCTCCGACGACGTGTCCTGCGTATCGCGCTCGACGCCGGGGGCACACGGTGACGTGTTCGTGTGCGAACAGATTTCTGCCGACCTGTATAAAGAGAAGGGCCAAGAGATGGCATGTGTGAGTAACTTGTCGATTGGCGTCACTGTATGCACTTCACTGGTTCAGTGCCTCTGTAAAGAATCAGGGAAGGAAGAAAGAGAAAAATACACGCACCGGGGGTAAAATGATTATCCTTGCTGTATCTATCATGGTACATTATTTCTTGAAGGAACATGGCACTTGTAAAAAACAAAAAGCAAACGAGATCGAAGAAGCATTAAAGCACGCGCAAAACACAAATCGAGCGGCTGGTTGATCTTGCTGGTATTTCGTTGACCACACACACGTATTATTGGAGTACATATATTCGCATCAGATCCCCAGTGATGCAGGACATACACGGGCAGGATTTTGAGATAGTACACTACCATTTGACCAGTAGGCAACTTATTTATTAGCTCAATTAATATTAAGCGCCCACGTATGGCAACACTCGCATGCAACCACACACAGCAGCAAGCAAACCAGCAATATTATAGGTAAAATTGGGAATTATGGTTTTGTGGATCTTGAATAGATGGTTTTACGGTGTAACCCCCTGTCCAATCGCGCAGACGCGGCGGCGGCTCATCTCCGATCGGACAGGGGATTCAGGGGAACACCACCGATTCAAGAACCCCAAAACATGAACTCCCTTGAGGTATCCATTCACACGCCAATTCGTCCAAGAACTCCGAGTGTGACCATGGAGACCCCGAGAAGGAGCAGCGTGAAGACGGAGAAGCAAAGCACCGGACCGACGTCGCCCGCGACGACCGCCGTGACGGCAGACGAGGCCGTCAGAAGTCCTACGACGGCGAGGTTGCGACGTACGTACGCCGCGAGAGAAGTGACGAGGCGGCTGAAGGCTGCAGCCGGATCGATGGTGAACATATTGACGCCGACGGATATGAGGTTGGCGCCGGCGAGGACGCCCAGGAGCCCGAGAAGTAGGCCATAGCCGCCGAACGTGATGCCCACGCTGACAGCAAGTAAAAGGATGGTGAGCCCAGTGGCCATCACCCTCCTGCCGTGATAGCTGTTCATCGGCGCCGCCGCTGTGCCGGCCCCTGTTAATTGGAGTAGTAACAACATATTTAGCAGTAAATTAGTGGAACCTCCAGGGGCGATTAAAAACTCTAGAGATCCCTATCCAGCACGGAGAGACGCACAAGTCGGCAAGAACTGAGGAAGGAGGATACGGTAGTAGCGGAAAATTAATTTTGGAATCTCAGTGACAAGATATATTGAGCTTGTGATAAATGTAACTTCACGAGGAAACGAAAGGAAACTACAGCTGATAAAAAAAAAAATTGGCTAGATACTTTGCCTGAATTAACCGGTAGTGGCAAAGGCGGCGGCGGCGACGGGCAGTGAGGCAGACGGTGAAAGAGAGGAGGGAGTGGGCGGCGGTGAGGACAAGAAGGTGGGCGGGAGGGTTATTTATCGGAGACAAGCCAGCTAACGGAGTTGGGGCTGGGAGGCGAGGCCTAGGCCAAGGCTCGGACCAAGACCCAAGCTCTGTGTAGGAAGAGAAGCAGAGAACTCGCCGATAGTGATGAAGAAAGGATGCGCAGGTGCGCGGACATAAATAGAGGGATCAAAATCAATTGGAGGACAGCCCGGGCTCCACCCAGCAACAGTGTTCCCGATAAGCCCAGCTTTTCTCGTTTTTTTTCGTATTTATTTGTATTGTTTGTAGTGATCTAATCTATTTTTTATTTTTATTTTTTTAATTTAATTATAAAAAATCATCGGTAATTATAGTAAAAAATAACCTAACTATAATATAAAAAAGATATAAACTAATTTATTTTAATCAAAACTGAATGGCTTCTAAGCCATAGGCATAACTCAGAAGAATTGCGTCGTTTGCGCAATAATGTTGAGGTGGGGAAGCTCTCCTCCACGTTGATTGCGTCGGAGAGAGAGAGCCAATTTGGCTCGCAAGGTGACGTAAGTACTATATGTTTTGACCTGTTTGCGCTTTCCTTCTACCTATATGTTTTGACTTGTTTGCGCTTTCCTTCTAGATTGCCCCGATGCTACCGGTGAATAGAATTGTCCAACAAACATGCGGTGCAGCTTTTGGACTGTGCGCTCACAAGTTTCTTCCGTACTACTGCAGACCTACTCTTTTTTCTGAAACTTATAGTTTATGATTGTGGTTTGTAACTTTTGGGTTATTCGTACGAGAGATTACAAAGTAATAGCAACTTATGTACGATTTTTACCGATATAAATGAAGTCGATACAGTATATATTACAATTAACTAGTAGACTCTACTTTAAAAAATACCCTGTTTAGGGCATCTCCAATGGTCTGAGTCAGCTAGCTATATGCATGTACACATCAGCATATATCCTATGTGGAGGAAAGAGAGTATGCAAAAAAAATCGAGCCAGCTCTTCCTTAAGCACTAGTCTATAACGCCAAACGAGGCATCCTCTATAAATTCTGTGTGTGCATGCAAGCATCAAATAGCTATCCTTAGAGCATCTCCAATGGGTCTATTGCAGCTATCTACAAGAGAGTCCATGTCATCAACTGTCCTACGTGGAAGATATTAAATGAAGAAAGAGAACGCAGTTCTCTACAGCTCTAGAGATAGTCTATAGCGCCAAACGAGGCAGCCTCCATAAATTCTGTGTGTGCATGTAAGCATCAAATATCTATCCTTATAGATAGTTCTTTAGAATGCTAACTTTAGTGTGTACTATATAGATGATGTGGAAGTCTTATAGTTAGTTGCTAACTATAACCATTGGAGATGCCCTTATAGATAGTTCTTTAAAATGCTAGTTTTAGTGTGTACTATATAAATGATGTGGAAGTCTTATAGTTAGTTGCTAGTTATAACCATTGGAGATGCCCTATTATACAAAAATTAAAAAACAGTCCTTAGGGCATCTCCAATGGGTCTATAGCAGCTATCTACAAGAGAGTCCATGTCATCAACTGTCCTACGTGGAAGATATTAAATGAAGAAAGAGAACGCAGCTCTCTACAGCTCTAGAGATAGTCTATAGCGCTAAACGAGGCAGCCTCCATAAATTCTGTGTGTGCATGTAAGCATCAAATAGCTATCCTTATAGATAGTTCTTTAGAATGCTAACTTTAGTGTGTACTATATAGATGATGTGGAAGTCTTATAATTAGTTGCTAGCTATAACCATTGGAGATGCCCTTAAGAGCAAGTTTAATAGTATAGATAGCTGCTACCTCCAATACATTTCTATGTCATCAAAAGGTAAGATGCAGCCAACTCATACAATAAGCTGGCTATAAGTTGTCTCTACAAGAGCTCTCAATCATTTAATACATACATTGGTATTGGTCATTTAATACATGCATGGTATAGCAGTTAGTTCTATTGGTACATGCATAGATAACGCCTCTTTTCCTGTGCTATAGCCTGACTCTTGCATGGGAGCCGGCTTGGCTCTCTCTCTCCTTTTCTCTCCCCTCCACATAGGACTATGCTGACATGGATTCTCTTATAGCTAGCACAATCAACCTTATTAAACTTGCTCTAAAAGCCACAAGCCTAGTTTAGGCCAAACGGTAGCGGCGCAGCCGATTCGTGGAACAACTCACGGACAACACTTGAATTAAAGAACAGAGTTCTACTCGCATGTGTGTTAAACCCCCACCCCAGCACGTTTCACGATGAATCCATTCATTATTTTAATGTGACAAAAATGGCTCTGTATACATTAGTGATTAAAGTTTGAGGAGACCAACACGTATTTTATAATGTCTATTTGAGAGCAGACGGAGTAACTTTAACAAGGCATACGAACTTCTTTTGTTTTTCCTAGTAAGCTGCCACAAGTCCAAAACATTCAATAAAAAACAAAGGATTGGAGCATGAATTACTACTTATAAAATTGTAACGAAGTCTCTGTAAGGGACGAGAGAGCATATTCTGGTCTCTCATGCTGTCATGCATGGTCCTAGCGGCCGAAGAACTTCAGTTTCTGGTTTTTGATTTCTGATTTTTAGCTTTTAAATTTTTATCTTATTTTTTATTTTTTGTGGATTTTTGTTTTTTTTCTTTTATTTTTTTGTATTGTATGTGATAATATAATTTTTATTTTTAAAATTTAATTATGCTAAAAAAACTAACAACTATACAAAAAGCCAAAAACATAGGTAGGAAATGGGGCACCATAGTGTATATGTACCAAAACTCCCTGCCTTTGGATTACTTTTAGATGTATACAAGTGTAATATATCAGGCAAACCCGTTAACATTCATTAATTCAAAAAAGGCATCAATTTGGAAAGAAAGTCATTGGTTTAGCATGCTGAATCAATCATGGATGGAAAGTCTTAATCATAAATGTCTCAATCATAGAGTCTGAGCACTATGGTGCCCCTGTTATATATATATATATATATATATATATATATATATATATATATATATATATATATATATATATATATATATATATATATATATATATATATATATATATATATATATATATATATATATATATATATATATATATATATATATATATATATATATATATATATATATATATATATATATATATATATATAGGACAGGTGAGGGCATGAGCTTTAGGGGGTTAAGGGGAAGCTTCCCGAGCAGATTGTAGAGGCGGAGGAGCAGCAAGGAGTTCCAACGGCGTGAGGTCTGGGCGGCGTGGCCGGGTTCATGGCACTGGCGAGCTCCGGTGAGGGAGAGCTCCATCCCGTAATCGAGAAAGATTGGTGAGGCCATGTTAATGCTTCCATAGCGAGGAATTGGACAGGCTCTTGCCAAGGAGGGTAATGGCGGCGTTGGCGGCCATTTTTGGCCGAAATGGGGAGCGAGGATGACAAGACAAGCCGTGGAGCATGGCTTTTCAATAAAACTGTGAGGGAGCAAGAAGGCAATCGGGGACACAAGATGACGCAAGAAATTTTGTGAAAAGAGGGCTGAGGGGGTCGGAACGGCGGAAGAGGGTTGTGGACGCCACTTGGGCAGAGCTGGGTTCGGCTTGAGGGAGGAGGAAGCCAAGAAGGAGGAAGAAGGTGAAGGATGGAGCGGAGGTAATGGCAAGCTTTGTGTCTACTTATAGCCACAGAGGGGAGCCTTGGGCAACTCTGTCACAAGTGACCGACCTTCAATGCATGGAATGGCCATGGTCGACATGACGAGGTGGGAGGTGCAGAGCGGCGAGGGCCACGAGGCGGCCGCCGACATGCCTGCCGTGCCGCCCATGCTTGCCATGCTGGGCTGTCCCAAGCACGACACGGTTTGCTAGGCCGTGCCATGTCGCTCGACGGGCCGGCTTTCTATGCCCAACCTAGCCCACCGTTCATGCTAGCATGGCCCGCCACGCGTCGTACTGGGCCGATCGAGCCTTGGGCTGGCCCGGAAAAGCACGACCCGTCTCCCACATCTACTCTAGTCTAGAGGGGATGTAAAAAAACTAAGAAGAAAGAGATGCCACAATCCCATGGTTGACTTGGTTACTGTATTATACCAATACTAATTAACTGCTCCTTTGGTTCTTTTTTACTTGCAAGGATGCGAACAACAAAGAAGAAAGAGATGCCACAATCCTCCTGGTTGACTTGGTTGCTTTATACTCCAGTTCACAAAAACAAGTCATTTTGAAATACGTGCAGTCAAACTTTAGAAACTTTAGCTATCGATATTTTTTAAAATATTTATATTAGATATACAAAAATCATATGTGTATATTCATCTTGAAAAATACTTTCATAATATTATAATTTTGTTGGATTTTACAAATATGTTATAGTAGTAATTAGTAATCAAAGTTATATTTTGAAAACTATGTCGATGTCCAAAACAACTTGCTTTTGTGAACTTGAGGGAGTATACTAGTACTAATTAACTACTCCTTCGTTCTTTTTTACTTACGCCTAAAACCTGTGCCGTCAAACATATCATCAATATGTTTAAAATTATTTAGATTGGATATATAAATAATATATTTATAATATTATAATTTAATTAGTATATTTTAATGTAAAATTATAAAAAAATAGTCAAAATCATATATTAGAAACCGTAAAAAATAAAAAAAACATTAAGTAAAAAAATGGACTAGGCAGTATTTAACTTGCCCAGAAAATGAAATCCATTCTTTCCTCCTTCATCTGTCCTCTATATAATCAGACCAAACAATATGGATGGGAAACATACTAGTCTAGTAGTACTATTTATTGGCAACTCTGGCCTGTTTGGCAACGGCTGGAGCTTATGACTTTTGGTTGAAATTTTTGAATTTTGGCTGTTCACGGTATAGATTACGGAGAGACGGTTACTCACTTGCGATTTTGGTTGGTACAGATGTTGGGCTTTTAATGTGTAGATCGTTTAACTTGTAGACCCCGTCTTGAGAAAATATTCCATTTGAAAGTTATGTACTGTAGCAAAAGACAAAAGCCGTCAGCTTCAGAAGAAAAGAACAGACCTGCTAGGATAGTGCTATATTTTGGCAAAAATATTCAGCCATTCCAAACAGGCTTATCTATTATATTATCGTAAATCAATTATTTGGTTTTATTTCTGTAATCATCCTCTTAACACCAGTATATTGTACTCGCCGTCCGCAAGACGCAGAGTCCACGCGAGTGCACCGGTAGAAAGCGTCGTTTTCTGTTGTTTGCTGGCGCCTACTATGCTACCACCCGCTAGCCACGTCGGCCGGGAAAGAAAAGGAAATGGTCAAACGGCCTCTAATGAAAAGAAAGCTGATCAGCTTCAAGGCATCTGCAGGTGTCGACGTGTCGTCGCTGTTGCCTGAACTGCACACCTGTTCAGGATGGCAATCATTAGTCTCTTGGTTGCTAACTTTCTTAGGTAGACACGCGCGCACAACCCATACAGAACACACTCACAGCACAAGTACACAAATGCCTAATCTTCTATAGACGTTAGGAAATTAATCAAGGCTTAAACGGTCTTTAGAGTGTAAAAAATTAATCAAATGCTTAAACGGTCTCTGAAGCGTGGATCCGTGCTATCCCTCTTAACATGTATGCGTGTATAGTCACCCACCTGGGTGATATAATCAAAATTTGATACAACACCGCACAGGGTGACATAATAAAAAATATTGTCAAGGTATGCTTTATTTTGCAGTCTCCCGATTGCCCAAACAAAAAAAATCCCAACATGCTCTATCTATACAGCTGAAACTTTTTTGGGACATCTAATTCAGCCAATTACGACGACTTGAACTTTTCTACCAGTTTCTTCTCTCTCTTAAAAAGGGAAAGAAAAGAAAAGAAATCTGACAACTCGTACACGGTCTAGCTTTGACTCAGGACCGCAAGGCCTGTACCGTTTTGACTGTCTAGCCCAAAAGTTTGGGCTGAAATCTGCATGTTCTATTGGGCCTCCATTTAGGATGAACTAGCTCAGCCCATGAATTCGGCACAGTCTAGGCCCAAATCTTAGGTCCTCCGATGTATGGCTTTATCATCCTTTTTATTATGAGTTTTTTTTAGAGAATCGTTTTATTACGAGTTCAAAACTCGTACTGTTCTGCTTACCAAAGGGACAATCGTTATATGAAGCAAAACTCTTCGTTATATTCACAGCAGAAATACCACGGTGGAACTATTTCCATTGTATGAATAAATGATATTTCATTAGCAATGTTCATTCCAAGAAACAAAACAGGGGGAACACACAACTATTGCATAGTACTTAGGTATAAACACTCGGGCGCATGACGCTCCTCGAGTGTTCTGAATGGGTCCTGACTTAGGGGTGGAAAAAAAGCTGTTAGTGGGCTCGTTGGCTCGGTTCAAAATTGCTTCAATTATACTTGTTAATTGGTTAAACATTAAAATGAGTTGATTTCAAATGAATTTGAATTTTGCTCAAGCTCGGCTCGACTCGGCTCGTTAGCTCGTTTCTAAAAATACTTTTAAATTATCCGTAAAATGATATTAAATCAAAATATGCCAATTTTAGAAAAAGCTCGATAAGACGAGTAGTTGGCTCGATATCCACCCCTAGTCCTGAGGGCGGGACTCCGTTGAAATTAATCATCCAATTACCATAAACTCACTTTAGATTGACATTCGTTGGTTAAATCAGAAGAGCTCCATTCGTATGTTGTTTTCTTTATTTAATACACTTTTAGCTATCAAAAACGGAGAAAAAAGTTGAAGAGCAAGAGAAACTCGTATGTGAAGCTTGTGTATGCCACAAGAAAAAGAGAGGAACATGTTGGATGTTCAAGCAAAGGAGGTAATTCGCGCACCAACAAAAGATGGCGTAGTACTGTCTGTGAAGTTTACGATGATGATATATGCAGCAATTCTGAAGGTTCCAATATGTACATTACATATACATGGATAGCTTATTAAGTCTATTTTCCAACACATCAAAGTTAGATCCAATTCGAATTCAGCTCGTCCCGTTCAGCAGGGGCTACATTAAAAAGTCCATAACTTTTACAAACGAGATCTATTTTAGACGTGTTAGTATTTGTTGGAATGTTAATTCTGAGGCCCAGATGATAGATCAAGTTCCAACCTTAGATTCTACGCGAATGCACCACCTATCATAAACAAATCGACGTCTGTGAAGTTAGTATTTCTTTTTGCATGTATTCAAGTCCAAGTTTGTTGAGATGCCTTAGAAGGGCAATCCAAGTTATTGTATCACATCCATGTAACTTAGATCATGTTTATTGATAATTTTAGATTGCTAATTGCATCTATTAGCGTTACACGCTTGTCTTTCCAAGTTCGGCACAACCAACTATTGAGGGAAATAGGGCGTTGCTTCCACCAAAGATCTTAATTGTTGCTTTTTCACTGGGAATTGAGGGTTTGATAACATCTACTCAATGGTCTTGGTGGTTTTATCTTTAAGTGTGTGGTTAGGTAAATTCAGAGAGTTGGAAATCCATTGCGTAACGGGAGATCAGGCACGGATCATCAGGCCACCATCCTACATAAAGAAGATTAGGCTTTCCCGCATAAAGGTTCATGAAATGCTCCCGAGGCTACACGATGAAACGTTGGTTTCGTACGCGCGGCATGATCTGTAATATAAATCCCCGATATGATTCGTTTTGTTTTGACCGCCTTGACTTACTCGTTGCTGCAGTGCATAGGAACTCACTGCTGTTATATCACGCCAGGAATGATCAACGCCAAGACCGCATGTTTAGCAGTTGGATCTCGCACATGATGTAACGATAGTGACGACTGAAGTCCAGTGGAATTAACAAGACTCTTCTCTGCTTTCGTATGATCCCTGGCTACATTCGTGATCACATTTCTTTATTGAGAAAAACTTACAGCCGATATACCGTTTCTTCCTTTGCCAAGCCGATATACCGTTTCTTCCTTTGCCAACGGCATAGCGCAGCCTCTCCTTCCTCCTGCTCCCCGTTGCCTTCAGCTTTGGATCTAGCGAAGTGCCGTCGTGATGACAGGTTCACCACGCCCACCTTCCTAGATGTTGAGAGAGGCTAGGGAGACGGTGGCCCAACGGTGGGCAGTGCCGGAGGTAGGAACAGGCGAAATAGTGGCGCTGTGAATATTAAGTTGGACGGGGTGGTAGCGGTTGGGGAGAGGGAGACGGCGGTGCGGCAAGACGACGAGATCGCCGCTAGCTATCGGTGGTGGAGGAGGGGACGAGGGAGGCGGAGGAGAAATGCTGCTCGTATCGAAGAAAAGAGGGGGGAGGCGGTGCAAAGGTGCCGGAGCCAATCCAAGTTAATTATCCGAGAATGATTGTTCCGTTGATTGATTTGAGATGATCCAGTCGGGTAACTAGTTACAGCACACAAAAGTTGCAATGGATGTTCTTTGCCCAATTGACGTTCTTTCAGACTTCTTTGCCCAATGGATGTTCTTCCGCACGACTTTTTTGTTTTCTGACCCTTTCGAAAAAGATAGAAGTCTGACCATGTTTTTAGACTTGGAAAGCAATACTAATTAAGTAATCAACTGTTACAAGCATTTATTCGATCTTTACGGGTAACTTTGAAACGACAAACTTCACTATGGCAGAACCAAAGCCAAACCAAAACTCGAATGATTTTATTATCGATGAACTGACACTAAGAATAAACAACTCTGGAGACCAAAATACTAAAATAGTACAGCTGAAAGACATGCGGTGTACTGACTGCAAATTCTAGCACACGTCGGAGTACTCCCATAAATCTCAGAGCAGATTCTAACCAGGCGAGACATCGTCCCCGTCGCAACGACAATGTCCACCACCTACCTTTAATTTACGCGCGGACCACACCGAAGGTGACGAGGGAGAGGCCGCCCAGCAGCAGAGTGAAGAGTGCGAAGCGCACCGCCGGGGTGGCCGCGCCGGCAGCACGCCCAGTCGTGGCCACCGAGGCGGTAGCAATTCCCACGACTGGAAGGCTGCGGCGCACGCGTTCAGCGAATGCACCGGCGGCGACCTTGTCCCGGCCGACTGCCGCGATTGCCTTATCACCGAAAACCTGAAATGCATGTGTTGTGTTGGTTATAGTCTCGACACGTAAATTATGTAAGAGTCTGTGTGTTAGTAAACTGCAGTGATCGTATAAACTGCAGTAGCTAGATTAGGGGAAGTATGCGAGTTAATAATATAGCCGTGGTCAAAGACCGGTAGTATCGGCTATGTATGAGTGGTACGACCGGAGTTACGTCGAGACGGCGTGGTCGTAGCGTCGTGGCAGAAGTGACCGTGGTTGTGGCGCCGTGGTCGAAATGCCGTAGAAGGAGCGATCGCAGTTGGAGTCGAGCGGTCGTAGTCGGAGTCAAGTGGTTGTAGAAGGAGCGGTTGCAGTTGGAGTCAAGCGGTCGTAGAAGGAACATTCACAGTCAAAGTCGAGCAGTCTTAGAGTACTATAGCAGAGATATAGTCGTAAATCGTAGGAGTCCAGACTTGGTCTTAGCGAGACCAAGCCTTTCGGGTAGTGTGTGGTACACGTGAGTCATGAGAAGGTGAGGCCAGTAAAACTAGATCATAGGTAGTCGTTGTCAAAGTCCGAGTTGTATGGCTGTAGTGGGTGAGTGGCCTGCATATGTGGACATGTTGTATTTATTTAAGCATATCAATCAAATGGAATAAATAAGCCATTTATAGTGAGTCATTTGTCTCTCGTGGGTGTGTATTTGTCTTTTGAGAGGGATAGAAAAAATATATGTAAGAGTGAGTTTGTATTTGTTTCTTGAGAGAGATAGAAAATACAAAAGAGGGGTGAGAAATCTTGAGAGATTTTCAACATTTGGTATCAGAGCGTGGTGTGATCCTAGGTGATGCCGCATGGTGATGGTTCGTCAAGTGTGTCGCTGCGAGCGGTGGCTTCGGTGAAGGTGAGGCTCCAGTATCTGCAACTGACGAGGATGAACTACGTGGCATGGGCTATGAGGATGAAGATCCTCATGAGAGTCCATGGCATGTGGGATGTGGTTGATCCCAAGAGATCGTCCAAGGTGGTCGATGAGAAGAAGGATCAGATGGCCTTGGCAATTATCTCTCAGGGACTCAACGATGAAACGTTGATGCAAGTTGCAGAGAAAGGCACCTCCCTTGAGGTTTGGACAGCGTTGCGCTCCATACACATGGGCGCTGAGCGCGTCAGAAAGACAAGGATCCAAACTCTACGCTGGGAGTTTGAAAAAATCAACATGCGTGATCTAGATTCAGTGGACGACTTTGCTGCGAAGATCACGCTGCTTGTTGGCCAGATCAGAGAGCTTGGAGAGAAGACGGAGGAGAAGTCCATTATGAAGAAGCTGCCGCGAGCGGTGTCCGGCAAGTTTATCAATATTAATTCATCCATAGAGCTATTTGGTGAAATTAATAGCATAACATTGGAAAAGGCCATTGGGTCCCAAAAGGCGCATGAGGAGCATCTCAGGGACATCATGACACACGCATGGAAGAGCAGGTTCTTATGGTAAGAGAAGTTGGCTCGTCGTGAGGGCGAGGGCGTGACCGCGGCTGAGAATGCAGAGAAGAACGATGCAGAGATAAAAGTATTGTGCATTACTTTGATTGTGAAGAGTTTGGGCATTACTCCTATGAGTATCCTGCGAAAGGGAAGGAGAAGAAAGCACTTATATGTGAAGTGCTGAGTGATGACAAACCAGCTCTTTTCTAAGGGCATATGAAACATGACGTGTCAAGATTAGAGGGGAAATTGTTAGTTATAATCTTGACATGTAAATTGCGTAAGAGTCTATCTGTTAGTAAACTGCAGTAGCTAGATTAGGGGGAAGTATGTGAGTCAATAATCTAGCGGTGGTTGAAAACCAGTAGTACCTGCTATGTGTGAGCGGTACGACTAGAGTTGCATCGAGACGACGTGGTCGTGGCATCGTGGCTGAAGGGACCGTGGTCGAGGCACCATGGTCGAGGTGTCATAAAAGGAGCAGTCGCAATTGGAGTCGAGCGGTCGTAGTCGGAGTCGAGCGGTTGCTGAAGGAGCGGTCGTAGTTGGAGTCAAACGGTTGTAGAAGGAATGTTCATAGTCGGAGTCGAGCAGCCTTAGAGTACTGTAGCAGGGGCACAGTTGTAAGTCGTAGGAGTCTAGACTTGGTCTCAGTGAGACCGAGCCTTTCAGGTAGTGTGCGGTGTGCGCAAGTCATGGGAAGGTGAGGCCGATAAAACAGGATCACAGGTAGTCGTTGCCAGAGTCCAAGTCGTGTGGCTGTAGTGGGTGAGTGGCCTACACATGCGGCCAGGTTGTATCTATTTAAGCATCTCAATCGAATGAAATAAATGACCATTTGCAGCGAGTCATTTGTTTCCTGTGGATGTGTATTTGACTCTTGAGAGGGATAGAAAAGCACATGTAAGAGTGGGTTTGTATTTGTTTCTTGAGAGAGATAAAAAATACAAAACAGAGAGTGAGAAATCTTGAGAGATTTCTAACATGTAGACGCAGCTCTAAGTATTTGCAGTTGACGAGTAGTACGTATGTCTTGTGACTAGTTGAAAAGGGGAGATAACAATTCTAGATTTCTTAGCAGTAGTTGAAAGCTTTTCACTGCAAGATGTTAATGCTTTTGAGGCAGCCAATTGAGGCTGTGTTTGGGCATGTCAAAGAAAGGTAGGCTTCTTCTAACTTGCTCAGCATACGGGGACGCCTCGCCGGCGCCAGTCATGCCATCCTCGAGCGCAGACATGCCATAGTGGCGGTAGACGGCGCCACGCTTCTCAGCCCGGCCCGTGCCCCCGTCAGCTTCGCTCATCCTCTCGGACGCCATGTCCGATCCGGCCCAGGGTATACATTTTTGGGCCAATATTTCTGAAATTCGCCGATTTTCAGTATTCTCGGCCTACCTCGAAAGAAGCCCATTTCAACCAAAATATTCGGCCCATTTCAAAAACTTTGGCCCATGGCCTACTTCCCCAGCAGTCCAACTCCACATAAATCAAACGCTGGTAGATCGGGAAAACCCTGATCGGGGCGGCTGGGCGGCGGCGAGTGACGCGAGTGGCGGGAGGCGGCGGCGGAGGGCGGCTGCGAGTGGCGCGGGGAGTGGGGAGCGACGCGGGCGGCGGGAGGGGGAGGCGGTACCGGCAGTGGGCAGCTACGAGCGGGAGGCTACATCGGCTGCGGAAGGGGAGGCGCCAGCGTCAGCAGTGGGAGGGGAGGCGGCGTTGGCCATTTCGGACAAAAATTACATATATTTCTTAAATTTAAGTGATATGTTTGAATATTTCGACCGAAATCTTTTGAAAAATATTTAAAATCTTTGAAATTTCTGAAATTTGGATTTCTTAGATGTGGTCCGAAAATTTTCTAAACCGAAAATGTAAACCCTGATCCGGCCACTCTTGCACTCTTGGCTGCTGCCTGCTTTAGTTTGGTTCTGGGGTTACTGCAATTTGAAGGATGGAAAGGATGAAGCGGGGAGACCGTGTGGAGCTTGAGAGCAGGCGCGCGCTGCGTCGTTTATATAGCAAAGTGGACGTGTAATTACCAGCCAGTCGGCGCCCGCAGGGGTAAAAAAATCCGTTCCCCCTCGAGTACGGATGTTGGCCTCCTGCTCAGCGAGCCGCACCGAGAAGTCGTGCACGACCGTATCATACGCGTACAGTGTCTTGGCGCCGCCTGAAACCGAAAGGAGCTGCTGCATGTGTGTGAGGCAGCTCCCAGAGTTACTTGCTGCAAGTATATAATTTTCTATATGGTTTCAATGAAATTTCTACGTTTCAAATGGTACCTAACTAAATACGGACACCACCTCATGGAGTCGTAATAAAGTAATTGAATCTTGCACCGACCTGCTCCGATGCTTTACGCACAAACCAACGTCTTCGCTGGAATTCCAATACCATTATCAGGTTTGGTAATTGGTGGGTTGATGCATCTGCGAGACAGCGAAAGGAAACGCATTTTTTTACTAGAGAGGTGACGAAGTCCCAACACACAATTGAGAGGCGACACCTCATTTCGACTTGAGCTTCGGATTTATTTTTCATTATTCCTAAATTTCTTTTTTTTCTTCTGTTTTTTGGTTTTTTTGAGTTTTTTTTGCAGGTTCTTTTTTCTCGTATTCTTTTGCATTATCCGTGATGGGTTAATCTGTTTTTTATTTTAATTTTTTTAAATTTAGTTATGTTAAATAAGCTACTATCAGCTACAGTATAATTTCAACTATAAGTCAGCTTATTTTAACCCAACCGAGTGGCACCGAAGTCCAACACACAATTGAAATGCCTTCCGCTGGGGGAGCAGGAGGGGTTATACTACTACTAGTACTCATTAATTAAGGCTGGGTTCCAATCAGCTTTCAGCCGACGTATGCTCATAGTGTTTATATTAACTAGTTTTTAAATGGTGTGTTTTTAAGATTGGGTCAATAAAAAGATTGTAGTAAAAAATATTGAGTTTAGTTGTACCGGCCAAAATCGTATATGGCTATTTTTTTTGTATGTAATACCTTTCGCGAATAGTCAGAATTCAAATATTTAAGCTATAAGCCATCAGGCTAAAAGAACTCACACTAAAGTTTAGCTGGAATCTTATCCCCCACCAGGTGGAGTCGTGCATGTCTCGTGACCGTCCACAACACCAGACCACTGGTAGGTGGGATATCTTCCCCCTCCGATCCCTCGAGGAAAAGAAGACTTGGACAATTGCTTGCTGGCCTGCCTTCGTCGCCGACTGCCCCCTTCGCCACGACCGAGCCCTATCGCGCCCCCGTTGCCGTAGCCTGAATACAGAGAATCGAGTGGAGCTTTGACAACGTTAAACAAGAGAGGGAGGTCAAAGATGCCTACTAGCTTTTTACGCTTCGATGTTCTTAAGACATATTATTAGGGTGGGTTCTTTTAGGTTGCGACTTTTAGGTTATGGTATTTGAATTCTAGCTGTTTACGAGAGATAATTGTATGTGATTTTAGCCGGTATAGCTGAAGTTAATATAGTGTCTACTACAATCGACTTGCAAGCTTCGACGTATCATTTGAAAGTTAGTTACTAAGTAAAAATCAAAAGACACAAATAGTAAACTCAAAAGAACCCAGCCTGGATCTTGCTTCCCAATGCATCCAACCGGTTCTTAGTTAATCCTCCCCAGAGAAAAGGAAAAGGTCTAAGAGGCCTCTATCACAAAAATGAAAAGAAAGGTGACACGACACAAGCCTGAGATTTTCTTTTTCCACTGTGTATCATCAGTTAGAAAGAGAACTTTTGTTATACGTTTCATCTCTTCAAGGCGACGTATAACTTTGAACTTTTATTTTGTATGCACGATCGTATCATGTGCACGAGGCTACGCGGTGACATGACCTTCATTCCAGGCAGCGGCACGAAGGACAGGTTCAGCGCAGGATGGAGATGACATGCATACGAAGATTATAGCTAATACCAAGTACTACTTGCCACTTAGTCAGTTAAAGCCACTTTTAACACTGTTTATATCATATTTATAAAAATAGTGACCGTATTGATAAAAATATTATTTCTGTTGTCTGATGGACAAGTAGCAGCGCCCACGAGGCGACATGCGGCACTGCCTTTTGACATAACGTACCTCGCAGTGTAATTTTTGGGTAGTTTTATCTATTGTGAATGTTGCTCAAAAATTCAGAAAAATTTGATATTTGTATGATTTTTACAAATACCAAACGAGTTTAAAAAATTACGAAATTTTATGTGAAGTCTCTCGATACAGTAATAGTTATTGTGTAATTTTTTGGAAATTTTATGTGATCCAAATTTACCACGTTTATTCGGGTTAACTTAATCATGAATTTATGAATATTTCACTTTTTTTTTTACAATTTTATATGTTAGGAATTTTTACAATTAAAAGTAATTACAGTAGTACAAAAATGTATCACATTGGATGCAATATGGCTCACTCATCTGAGCCACGACTATCTTCTCGCCGCACTTACCTCTCCGTACGTGGCATTGTCTTCCATCACACACGAGCATGTCCCGTTGGGTACATCAGTTAGTCCGGAGGTTACGTCTTGGGTCGGAGGAGGTATGGAGACCGTTCTGTTTGCTCAGTGGCCACCGGTGGCCCAGTAGGCTGGGTCCGGTAAGGGTTGAAGTTGTCCAGCTGAGACATGCCAAACTGTGAGTCGCCCGCAATAATGTCGTGTACGAAGGACTTTAGAAATCCTTCTTGTGGTGCAAAGGAGCTCTTGCCCTGACCATACGACGTGGCAGCGAAGCCGGAGGAGCTATGTCCACCGAAGTGTCCAAACCCTGGGTATGCCGAGAACGTTGAGTTTTACCCTGCGTATGCTACAAATCCTAGCGCCGTGTACTACTCTCTGCAAGCATCTGGGAGGCCCGTGTCGTCATCAGTGGACTCATCGTCACCCCTATGTTGAATTGGAGGCTGTAAGATGAAACAATATTAGTCACAATAAATATTCGGGACATACAATGTGAATCTCATACCTCCTGAATGTGCAGTGAAGATGAACGATGGGGAGCAGTAGTCTGTGCAGATGGTGCGGACGACAAAAGGGATACATCTCAACGATGGACCTGCGGTGGGAGAACACCATGATGTTAGTAGAATGCAAGGCGTAATAGCGAAAAAATGTAGGTTCGTACGTAAGTTATCTCCTCATCGGTACGACGCACGGATGATCGACGACTAGTACTACGACACCATGCAGACTCAGTAGATTACGATGGCTGGCTAGACTCGCTAGGTCGCAATGACTTGGCGGGTGAGCATGGTGCCCTCTCTGGGTGGCTCATGTGTGCACTGGGATCTATGGAACGATCGCAACTTAGGTTGTGCACTATTTTTTAGCCTGCTTTAGAATGAACTTCATAGTCCTGTAGGACCGGTGGCGTCTCCGGGCTACTAATGGTGGCCTCTGATATGTTTGCGATGCGTTGCGACCGCTCCAACTGAAGTGACATACGAAATAGGATCAGTAATAAGTAGTATGAATTTCTTGAATAGAACGATAAGATATTTGAACTATTTTACGCTGTCATGCCGCCATGAAGCACTGTGGGGATCGATGGAGCGTTGTAGACGTTCCTTTGTGTGATCTACTCGAGGTGATTTGGTGGAGGAATGGTGAGTCTGCTATGCGACCGGGGTACGTACCACTCCAATACTAATCGTACGTCTGGACATCGTACGGACGCTACCCCATGATAACATCGACGTGTGCCCTTTCTGTCCATGCCGTCGTCCACTGCTGCTGCATTGGCCGCCAGTCCGTACCATGCCGACTGGCCCTCGATTGCCTGCATTTCCAAAATCATTGACGTCACATACCAAGACATACAAAGTATACACAACAGTCGGATGGAGTTTGACTCACCAGTGTACGGCATGTGGTAGCAACCTGCCGTCCAAAGGGGCACAACCTGGTGCAAACCCACTGTCGCATCACGCGCTGTGGTGCGTAAGCCTCCACCATATACGAGAATACCAGATGGTGTGTCGTCGTCCATAGCTCCCCATCCTCCAAGTGATGCAGGGAAAGTACATACGGCGATACACGATGCACGGAGCTATCATCCGTGGAGCCCATATGACATCGCTGTGTGCAATGACTCGAACTTATTGTGCCATAGCAAGTAGCACCTCGATGGTTTGCCCTTCGCCCTCCACAGATGGACACCAGTCCACCGAATGCCCATAGTGGGCCCATCTATCAGGTCAGCCAACTCGCCAAACAGGAGCACTGGCATCACGATGGTCGGACGCCCGATAGGGAAATGCTCTCAACTCCACAGCTGCAGCAACACGTAGCAGATTGCCAGATTGGACGTACCAGCAGTGGCACACTAGCAAGCGTCACATAACCCCCAGTACGTGGCGCACAGAACCGCTGATCCCCAGCTGTATCCAAGCATCGCCCCGAACTCTACGTCCACCAAAGACTCAACGAGGCCGATAAATTCGGCATTGCAAACATCGCCGTGTGTGGCTGAAAACATGCTCCAACCAAAGAGCTGGATAAGGAATGCGACGAGGTGCATACTGACAACCTCCAGTGATGCAATCTGCGGGCACACACTGAAATTGTTAAGCCATGTGCAGGGGACACCACGTGCACTCTCCGGGATAGGTCGGCTGAACTGGTCCACCAGTCTCTCCTTCTAGTCGGCTGATGCAAGGGCTGAAACAAGTGCGTCACCCTCGAGTGGGAGATCGGTCAAGAAGGTGACGTTCTTCAGAGTGACTGTCATCTACCCCAACGAAAGTGAAATGTATGCGTCTCGAGCCTCCACTTGTCCACTAGTGCTACCAGCAAACTACCGTCGATGGTGAACTCGTGCCTGGTGGAGACCAGGCTTGCAAAGGGCAACAAGCCCGTGGCCCACAGGGTTGGGACGTAGCGCTCGTCTAGCACCCACGGATCCCCCCGCAGCTTGAATGGCGAAGGGTCCGCCGCGTCACCCGTCATCCATTCGTGGCAACGGTGTTTCTTATCGTGCGAATGTTCCAGAAGCTCCGGTAAAGCCATACCTACCAATACATAGGACAGATGAAATATTAGCGCGAAGATTAATAATTACTTTATAATACAAACTACAGTAATTATGACTAACTAAATAACTGTAATTATGAGTAACAAAAGCATGCTCTAAAAAATAACATGTGATTCGCGAGAATTAATCAGCACTGCCGCGTCAATGACTTATGCACTGCCTTCTCCAAATAATTAGCTACACACTATTAATTTTGAGAGTACCTTGCAACAAATGGGACATACAAAATATTACCGCGAAGATTCATAATGACAGCAACATACTACAAGTCAATGACTAATTAGCATGCGTGTAACTACATACGAATACTTTACTACTTATCGATAATTTGATTACTCATCCAAAAATGACAAGTCATTCATTACCATCATCCTTAGCACTAACTCATTACTTATACCAAACTAACAAATTATGGGTACTGTATGTACAGAAAAATAGTACAAACTAAATTAATCATGACTAATTAAATAACACTAATTGACTACGATTACAGAAATAACGTCGAAAGCATACAATAAAAAATTACCTACCTTTCCAGAGAAGAAATCAACACTGCCAGTTTTGAGCTACGCACTGCCTTCTCGAACTAATGAGCTACGCACTGCCAATTTTCAGCAACGACCGCGACAATGACCTTCTGCGATGAGCGACTGGGATGAGCAACGACGAACTGCCATAAGCGCGTATTTATGCTCGAGTGAAAGGTGAACTTGGTGCACTCATCCTGTACATTAAGGACCCATTATCACGAGCAGCGCTTTGGGTGAGAGGGGATGGCACCGTAACAATGACAATTATGCAAACGAGGGAGCGGGCGAGGGGGAACGACACACAATAATGACATTAGTGCGAATGAGAGAGCACACGAGGGGGCACATACATGGAGAGTGATCATTGTGCGAATCAGATAGCAGCAAATAATATATACCACGATTGCACAACACATGCCACTTCAAAAGATGTGTGACGATCGTTAAAATTCATGATTAATTTAACCCGATTAAACGTGGCAAATTCGGACCACATAAAATTTCCAAAAAATTACACAATAACTATTACTATATCGGAAGGCTTCACATAAAATTTTGTAATATTGGAGCTCGTTTTCTATATGTAAAAACTCATAAAATATCAAAATTATTTGAATTTTTTAGCAACATTCGTAATGGATAAAATTACCCAAAAATTACACTTCGAGGTACGTTATGTTAGGAGACTGTACATAAATTTTTGTTATTTTTTTAGCTCATTTGATATATTTAAAAATTCAAACAAATATTAAATGAAAAAAATTAGGGCATGTAATTAAAGCGGCTAATTAGCCGGCTTAATTACCTTCCGCCCCCCTCACTGGATGGCTGGCAAGCTTGCCGTCCTCTCACCAGGCGGCAAGCTGCCTGCCGTCTAGTGAGGGGGTGACAGACGTCTGCCGCTAGCGGTAGCGCCACGTGTCGCCTCACGGGCGTTGCGCCACTCACCGGACGGCAAAAATGACATTTTTGTTAATACGGTCTGCATATGGTTATTTTTATAAATGCGATACGAAACAGTGACAAAAGTGGTTTTAAGTCCTTGGTTGGATGAATGAGATACATACTACTACTTCAACCATGGAGCTGGAAAGATGAACCCCAATACGTTACGGTTTTGTTAAAAGACAAAAAAAATCTACCCCTAGAGTTACTTGCTGCAAGTATATAATTTTCTATATGGTTTCAATGAAATTTCTACGTTTCAAATGGACCTAACAAAATACGGACACCACCTCATGAGTCGTAAAGTAATTGAATCTTGCACCGACCTGCTCCGATGCTTTATGCACAAACCAACGACTTCGATTGAATTCCAATACCATTATCTTGTTTGGTGGGTCGATGCATCAGCGAGAGAGCGAAAGGAAACACATTTTTTTACTAGAGAGGCGACGAAGTCCCAACGCACAATTAAGAGGTGACGAAGTCCCAACACAATTGAAACGCCTTCCACTGGGGGAGCAGGAGGGGTTATACTACTACCACTAGTACAGTAGTACTCATTAATTAAGCTTTCGTTGGAATCTTATCCCCCAACCGGTGGAGCCGTGCATGTCTCGCGACCGTCCACATCACCGGTATGTGGGATCTCTTCCCCCGACCCCTCAAGGAAAAGAAGACTTGAACAGTTGCCTGCTGCCCTGCCTCCGCCGCCGACAGCCCCCCGGCGGCGGCCGTGCCCTATTGTGCCCCCGTCGCCGTAGCCTGAATACAGAGAATCGAGTGGAGATTTGACAACGTTAAACAGGAGAGGGAGGTCAAAGATGCCTACTAGCTTTTTACGCTTCGATGTTCTAAAGACATATTTGATTTATGATTTTTAAATTCTAACTGTTCGTGAGAAACAATACGAAAAGAGATAGTTGTATATAATTTTGGCTGATATAACTAAAGTCAGTATAATGTCTATTACAATCGATTTATAGATGTATCGTTTGAAAACTAGTTACTATAATAAAAATAAAAAATCATATATAGCAAACCTAAAAAACTCAGTCTTGGATCTTGCTTGCCAATGCATCCAACCGGTTCTTAGTTATCTTCCCCTTGGCCGGCAAAGAAAAGGAAAAGGTCAAAGAGGCCTCTGTATCTCACAAAAATGAAAAGAAAGGTGACACGACAAAAGCCTGAGATTTCCTTTTTCCACTGTGTATCATCACATAGAAAGGGTTCTGAACTTTTGTTATATATTTCATATCTTCAAGGCGACGTATAACTTTCAACTTCTATTTTCTTTGCCGTTGTCAAGACTGAAAGGTCAATTTGCTTTACCTGGCAAACAAAATACTAGTAGTTTGCTTTAGTGATATACTTTTACAATTTAATTCCCGAAGTTTCTGTTGCCCTCATAAGCAGAGGTTCAGTTTGGGGGTTTCAGAAGAAAAAAAGGTTCAGCTTGGTGTCCAGCGGTACTGGTTTGTGATGATGTAAAGATTGATCGATTGTTGCATTTGCACAGTAGTAACAACTAGAAAAACATGTTTTATTTTTTCTGAGCCTACTGATTTACGAGACAGAGTGAGACATACTCGCATATACTAATTTTAAAATACTCCGATGTCAATCATATAAAAAAATTACAAAACGACCAAACAAGGCGAGGCGTCGCCCGGTGGCACAACTCCACTTTCACGACTGCGCCTCCCCCAGGCGCCGCAATCTTGGAGAATTTGGACCCCCGCACCGCACGTTGCCAACTACGTAAAAAATTACTCCGATGCCAACCACGTAAAAATTACAAATAATTCCATTTGGTACTATATCTTGGCAAAAAAAAAAATCAGCCGTTCCAAACAGGCTTAGAACAAGCATCCAAGTAGATTTCTTCCAGATAAAAGCTAAAAGAAAGTAGAAACGAAATTTATGCCAAAACATATGGCGAGGAGCGCAACATATAATTAAGTAGTAATACCAGATTTTTTTTTCTTCTGTTTATTGGTAACTTTGGAAAAGGAAAACTTCAGTGGCCAGAGCCAGAGCCAAACCAAAGTAGAACACATTTTGATCTTTATCTACCGACACAAAAGTTCTTATTCGGCTACAACAAGTAGACAGACGACAGACAAAAACTAGAGAGTGACAGACCAATTCAACTTGATCGCCTACGCCACCAAGAATCAACAGCCTACTCCCCAGCGACACCGCGCATGACCAGAACAAGGCCAACCAGCAGCAGCAACAAGAGTCCAAAGCAGAGCACCGCGTCGGCGACTCCGGCGCCGACCACCGCTGTGACCGCCGACGACGCCATGACGATTCCGAGGACGGCAAGATTCTGCTGCGTGCATATAGCCCGGGCAGCTGTGGGGTTGTCTGACATCCAGATGGCGAGCACGATGACGTTGACGCCGGCGAGGGAGCCGATAAGGCCGAGGAGCGGCGCATGGCCCCCGATGGCGTGTGTCGCACCGAGCGAGTTGACTACCACGCAGACGCCGAGCAAGGTAAGGAGCAGGCCGATTGCCGTCAGTGAGCAGCAGCTGGGACTGGGTGCACTCATCTTGGCGTCCTCGATCGTCGACCTTATCTGCACACGGCAACGAGAATTTGAGCATTGACAAGTTTGGTGAACGAGAAAGATAATAGAATCGTGACGATTGGGCATCTGGTCTGACGAAACCAACGGTCTCGCTTTCTCCCTCTGCTTTTGCTTTCTGTTGCTGTCAAACAATTCAACCTGCCAAAATCGGCGTCTGCCCGGCCGAATGGGCGCCGCCCATCGCCGGGCCTCTAAGGTGGCGCACCCGACGCCTGGCCTCAACCCGAGCTCGCCGCGCTTCGCCGGTGGACGCCACGCGGAGTGGCCGTGAATCGAACACCTCGCAGCCGCGTGGCCCCGCCATCGCCAAGCGACACAGCCCGGCCGGCGCATGTTCCACCACTGCCGAATATCTCGAAGCACGCCTCCTCCAGTTCTTCCATGCTCCAATTCGAACAGCCGTACTGCAACCTCGTGCTGCCCGGCGGAACTGGCCCCCGACCGCGAGAGCGCCCCTCGATGGTGCGGCGACACTCCGACACGTGGGCCCCGTGGAAGGTCGCCTGGGACGGTGGTGATCCGCTCACCGGGACAGCGGAGGGGCTGGTGGGTGGTGGCGGCGGACGTCCGCTCGCTTGGTTGCGAGCAGAGCAGACGCCCGCTGAATTCTAGCTAGACATTAGGACCCCACTTCACAAGTTACTAGACTAGTACTAGTACAAACATGGAGTAAAATGTAAAGACACATGCAAGTTGATTGCAACAATAATGAGACCAGTATTGATCGGTACCTGATTTGCTTGCAAAGTAGCTTCGATTGATCCTAGCTTTGATTGATCGAGGAAGACCTGCTGACAAGTGCAACGTGATGTGAGAGGTGGCGCCGATGATGAGACACGCTAGGCTAATTTATCGCGTGTCCTAAAAATTCTAGCGCTACTCCGTGGATGGGAAACGACCGAGGGGGATTTTATGGCCGAGGAGAGGGGAGGACGGCTTCTTTCTCGGGGGTAGAAGGTACAAGGGGAGATGGGAAAAGTGCTGTTTTTTCTTGCGCGTTGCGCGGTGCCGTTCGGCTAGCTAATGCTGGAAGATAATTTTGGACCTCTTTTTTTAAGCTGTTATTTATAATTTTTAATTAAATTTTTTTAAATTTTAGCTGTTTACGACAGAGATTACAGAGAGATACTCGTTTGCCGTTTTAGTTGATACAGATGTTGAGCTTTTAACGTATACTATAATTAACTTGTATACTTCATCTTGTGAAAAATACTCCGTTTGAAAGTTAAGTACTGTAGTAAAAATTAAAATCACTTCTAAAAACCGTAAAAAAAACAGGATCTTTAAGAGATAAGGTGGCCAATCTGTCAAATCGCATCATCAATTAGGTAAGCGTGGACACGCACGCGACGTCGATGTGTGCCGCAGCCGCCCGCGCGCGCGCGCGGACGTGCGTTTTGCTTTGCTCGACCGGTGCGTCGTCCGATCGGCTTGATTACCGGTCAGCGCCGTGCGCGCGCGCGCGCGCACGTCCGATCGATCGCCCTCTCCGTGTTGGCAAATGGGTACCCCTCGAATGTATCTTTTTCCCTTCCTTTGGCCTTCTTTTTTTGACCGCATCTCGCTTGGGTGGAACGTGCGGGGTTTGAACGGTTTTTGGACTTTCAGCTGAGGTGACTGTAGAGCTGATACTAGCTCATACTCACGAGGAAATTGTAGTGGACGGTTATTTGTTTTTGGTTAGTTTCTTTTTTTTCCTTCTTTATCTAGCTAGTAACCACTATGTAACGCCCCCGTTTCCAGGGGCGCGTACGGACACGGCATTCCGCAACTATTCACGCATGAACAGTTATGGAACATCGCGCAAGAGTATACCATTGCATGCTTACAACAAAAGTCCAGCATATATTTGACATAAGGATTAACATCCAGGGTTTTGACAGCGGGGCGTGCAAGCCCAAAGTATAATTACATTCCAAAAGACTTCCAGAAACCGCTTGAGCGCGGCCGAGACCTACAGCCAAGGGTCCTCATCGAAGAAAAGATCCTCCGGGACTTCTTCAACGGGGAGACCTTCTCCTTCGTCTTGATCTTCTAAAGATTAGAATTAAGCAAGCCGTGAGCCAATCAACCGGCTCAGCAAATCCCAAAAGGGATCCTAACTTATTATATGCACGGAATTTCAAAGGAAGGGAAATATATTTGGTGTATTATCTTTGAGTGGATGCAGTTTTATTTGCAATCATTTTAATAAGAGGGACCCAAAACTACTCCTCAAGATCTCAGGGGTTTTCCATAAGAGTTCATTAACCAACCTAAACAAGTTAAAGCATGTACAAAACTACTTAAGCTTTGCTGCTGGAATCACCCAAGTGACACAGCTCCAATAACCGGGAGCACGGCGTATTCGAATACCATTTATTTGACTCTGCAGAGTTTGCTCAGCTTTACCCACACGATCCCTTAACTCCCGCTAAAGAGTTAAGAAAGCCAGGTCGTTTCACTGCTCAACTCTTTATATAGGCTCTACCCGGTAGAATTCACTCGGGTCTGGCTCTCACACGCACGCGCACACACACACACACACACACACAAGAAAAGACGGTGTCCGCTTCGAGTGAACTCTACCGTTGTTAGGCACCCAAACACGGCTTGCCTAACCTCACTGCTAAACCTCCTGTAGAGTTTCAATCGAGTTGAGCAGCTACTAGACAAGTGTTGACAAGTCAACTCCTGTGGTTTGAGCGGGTTCTATGACATTTGCTCAGCATAAGGGTTTCAGTCCTTATATTTTCACATGGCCCGCAACCTCGCCAGGCTCGCGACCCAACCTAAGGTAAGCGGTGGGCGTAGACCGTCCCGCGATTTCCCACTCACCCTTACCCTTCTCCAAACCCTAGGGTAACGAGTTGGGCGAAGACCGTCTCGCGGTTCCCCAACCCTTACCCTACCTCGTGCACGCCGGCACTCTCCGCTCTAAGATACGGTGTCCCATACCACCCTACCTTAGAGTCGGGTTTTCTAAATTCTATTAGCCCACAACCACAACCTTATCAGTGTAACATTTTGCATGATGATAATAATATCCTACAATTATCTAGATTATCAAGTAATTAATTCTAGGGTTACAAAGGCATGGCAACAAATTAAACATGGCATTTAACGGTGGTAGGATTAGCTACATAACAGGTCATTCTAAACATTTTATTTTATTTTCGAACTAACATTTCAGAACTAGCTCAATGCAAATAACATAATAACATAATTAAACATCATGGGTTGCAACATGATCAAAGGATTTGGGACTTGCCGTCAATCCGAATGATTTCCGCTACCTCGAACGAAGAACCTCCTGGCTCCTGGGGCTGCAACTGAACTTCCGGCAACTCCGACACTAGCGCAAACATACAAAACAGAATTAAATCCAGCTTAAGACTAATCAAGCGAGGGAAAATAATCTATTTAAAAAGGAGTAAATTGCATAAACACCCCAAATGGATTTTTAGGAATTTTATTTGGGAGGATTCTGTGGAAATGAAGGTCACCAATGGGTCTGGAATATTATTTTGAGCAAAGTGGTGAAATTTGGGAATTTTTGGGATTTTCTGTGATTTTCTAGGATTTATTTCGATTTTCTGAGATTTTAGAAATTAATAAATCCTCTGGAAAATTGGTGAACAGTGCGGCCCGGCCGCTTTGCTACAGTGCGGCCCGGCACTGTGCGGCCCGCGCGGCCGAAGGCCAGCGCGGCCCAACGCGCGACGACGCGCGCGCGCGCTCGGCGACGGGGCAGGCCGGCTCGGCCCACGCCCGCGCGCGCTCACGCGGCTCGGATGAGCGACGCGTGGCTCAAGCGGGTGGCGGAGATGTGGCGGGGTGAGGGGTACGGGAAGGAGATCCGACGGGGGGGGGGAGGAGGCGGTGTTTAAGATGATCCGACGGCGACGATAAAACGGAGGGGCGAAGCGGTATGCGGGGGATCGGACGGCCGACGTTAAATGGCGCGGAACGAGATCGACGGAGGGGAGGAGGCCACGTCGTCGTCGTCAACCTCCAGCCGGACGCGCGCAGCCGAGGGACGGAGACGGCGGCGCCCTCGCTCTCCGGCCACGGCGAAGGTTCTCGACGGCAAAGGAGGGTACCACCGGGTAGGTCTGAGTGAGGGGAGTCCATTTTGGGCAGCTGGGAGTTGAGGGGATCAGTGGAGAGAGCGGGGGAGAGAAGGGGGTAGTTCGGGTGTTTGGAGGCGAGGGAGGTCATCGGCGGCAAGGGAGCTCGAACGGCTGCGGTTACACGGGGAGGGGGTCCAGAGACTCACATTGGCAGTGGCGGCAGGAGCTGGGAAGCTTCGGAGCGTGCTGGCCACGGAGAGGGTGATGCGGCCGGCGGAGAGCTTCGGTGCTGGGACTCCTCGAGCGATCACCTGCCAAAAGGAGATTGCCAAGATGATCAGCGCACCGAGGGGATGCTCCGGACGAAAGCCATTGAAGAATGAGAGAGAGGAGAGGGAGATTGGCTTCGGGGTGCCGCCGGCTCACAGGGCGGCAATGGCGGAGCTACGGGCGACGGGGCTTCAATCGGGCGCTCTGGGAGGTGCTCTGGAGGCTGGGGAGGCGAATGGAGGTGGTGGAGCGGCTCGGGAAGCAAAGGAGGAAGAGGGAGCCGGAAGGGGGTATTTGTACCCGGGCGGAGGGAGGGGCTCCTTCGGGGTGAAGGCAACGGCGAGCTCCGGGGTCAACAGGGAGATGATGGGAGCAGGTCGGGGGAGCGTCTCCTCCGCGAGACGGGCGGTGACCAGGCGCTGAGCGGCCGTAATGGCGAGGTGACAGTACGGGCGGGGGTGGAGCTGCGGCATGGGAGGGGAGCGCGTCCGCGCGCGGGGAAGTGACGGGCGGGAACTGCCAGGTGGGGTCGGCCGCAGAGGAGTGGCGCCGCGTGGCGCGAGGGTTCTGCGGCGGTCGGGACAGCGCGGCGGGGCAGGAGCGGGGAGCTGCGTGCGGAGGGCGTCCGCGCACGCGAGAGGGAGGGGCGGCCGCTGCTAGGCGGGGCCAGGCGCAGAAGGGCGGCGACGCGTGGCGCGGGAGCGCCCACGGTTTTGGACCGCGATGGTCGGGACGGCGCGCGGGCGAGGCGAATCCGAGGGCGGCGCTGTCCGCGCGAGGGGAGGCGGGCATGAGGCGCAGCGCGCAGCGCTCCGCGCGTGCGCGAGGCGAAGGCGGCAAGGGAGCGGGCGCCAGTGGAGGGAGGAGGAGGCGTCCGCGCGGGAGAGGCCGGGGAACGGAGAAGGCGGAAAAGAGGAGGGCGCCAGCTAAGGAGGAAGACGCCCGGCCAAAAAGGGAAAGCGGAAACAGGGAGACTTTCCCGAAAAGGAAAGTTTTCAAAAAAAATCACTCAAAAACCGGCAAAAATTCACAAATTTTTGGATTTTGAAATTTTGGGGCTTTTCAACCTACCCCCCTTAAAAGAATCTCGACCCCGAGATTAACTTGGTCCAGGGAGTAAGTTGGGAAAATCCCGCTGCAAGTCTGATTCTCGTTCCCAAGTGGACTCTTCCGCTGTATGATTCTTCCACTGCACTCTGCAAAATCTGATATTCTTGTTTCTGAGCTGCCTCTCTGATGTTTCAAGTATTTGTAGTGGTTCTTCAGTATACGTGCAGTCATCCTGCAATTCAATATCTGACAATGGCACTTCATCTGTTGGTTGACGTAGACACTTTCGAAGTTGAGATACGTGGAACACATTGTGCATTCTTGACAAGTTGGGTGGGAGCTGTACTTGATAAGCTACTTCCCCAACTCTTCCGATAATCTGAAACGGTCCCACATATCTTGGTGCTAATTTGCCTTTAACTTGAAATCTCTTAATTATTTTGAATGGAGTGACTTTGATGTAGACGAAATCTCCAACCTCGAAACTCAAATCCTTCCTGCGGTTATCTGCATAGCTCTTCTGTCGGTCTTGTGCCATTTTGAGTCTGTCTCTGACAATTCTAACATGTTCCTCTGTGTCTTGAATAATCTGGGGACCAATAAGTTGTCGCTCTCCTGTTTCCGTCCAATTCAGAGGGGTTCTGCATTTTCTGCCATAAAGTGCTTCAAAGGGGGCCATTTGGATACTAGCTTGGTAGCTATTGTTGTATGAGAATTGAGCGAATGGTAAGCAAGTATTCCAGGCTGCACCATACACAATAGCACAAGCTCTCAACATATCTTCCAAAATCTGATTTGTTCTTTCTGTCTGACCATCTGTCTGGGGGTGATAAGCTGAACTGAAATTTAAATCAGTGCCCATCGCTTCATGTAATTTTTCCCAGAACTTAGATGTAAATTGTGCTCCTCTATCTGACACAATTTTCTTCGGAACTCCATGTAGAGTCACAATTCTTGTCAAGTATAACTCAGCAAGTTTATCCTTCCCATAAGTTTGCTTGATCGGGAGAAAATGAGCCACTTTGGTCAATCTATCGACAATGACCCAAATAGCATCATATCCCTCACGAGTCTTGGGAAGTCCAGTAATGAAATCCATGCCGATACTGTCCCATTTCCATTCGGGTATTGGCAAAGGTTGCAATAATCCCGATGGTTTCTGGTGGTCTATCTTGATCTGCTGGCAGACATCACATTTAGCTACATACTCTGCCACTTCCTTCTTCATCTGGTTCCACCAATACTTCTTCTTCAAATCTTGGTACATCTTAGTACCTCCTGGGTGAATTGAGAATTGGGACGAATGGGCTTCAGACAATATTAATTCCCTTAATCCTTTCTTGTTTGGTATACAATAGCGACCACGGAAGGTAAGGATTCCATGCTCGTCTATCGTATATTCTGATGAATCTCTTTCTTCCATATCCTTTTTCAGTTTTTGAATCTCTTCATCTGCATCTTGTGCTGCTTTAATCTGATCTGTCAGTAATGGTTGAATTTCTAATGCTGTTTCTTCACCCTGTTTTGTGATCACCAAGTTCAGTCGTATTATGTCCCTTTGCAATTCTGGTGGATACTCTGATTTGCTAGCCTTGCTTGGACGAGCCTTGCGGCTAAGGGCGTCGGCAACTACATTGGCCTTGCCCGGGTGATACTGAAGATCAACATCATAATCCTTTATCAGTTCCAGCCATCTGCGCTGTCTCATGTTTAATTCTGGCTGTGTGAATAGGTACTTTAGGCTCTTGTGATCAGAAAATATCTCACATCGATTCCCCAGCAGGTAGTGCCGCCAAATTTTTAGTGCATGCACTACAGCTGCTAGTTCTAAATCGTGTGTGGGATAATTCTCCTCATGTGGCTTCAACTGTCTTGAGGTATAAGCGACAACCTTTCCGTCTTGCATAAGTACACATCCCAAACCTTGCTTTGAAGCATCACAATATATTTGGAACTCTTTCTCTGGGTTGGGCAATATCAAAACAGGTGTGGTTGTCAATTTGGTCTTTAACATCTGAAAACTTTCTTCACATGCATCTGTCCATGTAAACGGCTTGTCCTTCTTCAATAGTTGGGTGAGTGGGCGTGAGATTCTCGAGAAACCTTCAATGAATCGGCGATAATAGCCCGCCAATCCAAGGAAACTCCTTACTTCAGTCACGGTCTTGGGTTGTTTCCATTCCATAACTGCAGATATCTTTTCTGGATCGACCTTCACTCCATCTTCAGATATAATGTGTCCCAAGAAGGCAACTTCTTTTAGCCAAAAACTGCATTTGTCGAACTTGGCATATAGCTGATGTTCTCTTAATCTTGTCAATACCATGTGCAAATGTCGTCTGTGCTCTTCTTCACTCTTGGAATATATCAGAATGTCATCAATGAAAACAATCACAAATCGATCCAATTGGTCCATATGCACCAGGTTCATAAGATTCATGAAATAAGCTGGCGCATTGGTTAAACCAAAGGGAACGACCGTGAACTCAAATAATCCATATCTGGTGATGAAAGCCGTCTTCTCTCGATCTTGCTCTCGGATTTTAAGCTGATGATAACCCGAGCGCAGATCGATCTTGGAAAACACTTTGGCACCCTTGAGTTGGTCAAACAGGTCATCAATTCTGGGGAGAGGATACTTGTTCTTGATGGTGACAGCATTCAAGCCTCTGTAGTCAACACACATCCTTAATTCTCCATTCTTCTTTTTCACAAATAGGACTGGGGCTGACCAAGGTGAGACACTTGGTCGAATGAATTCTTTTTCCAACAGTTCATCCAACTGCTTCTTCAACTCTTTCAATTCACTAGCTGACATTCTATATTGATGTTTGGCAATTGGCTTGGTACCAGGTACCAATTCAATAGCAAGTTCCACTTGTCTGTCAGGAGGTCTTCCTGGTAATTCTTCCGGAAAGACATCTGGATACTCTTGTACCACTGGTACTTGATTAGGTGTGGCTGCTATCATGTTGATCATACGCTTCCTGACATCTTTTAATACTTCTCGATCTGTCTCTACTACCACTTTCTGACCTTCAGAGTTGACCAATGACACTGTCTTGATCTCACAGTCTACCTTGCCTTTGTTCTTGGCCAACCAGTTCATGCCCAAAATGGCATCTAATCCTGCCATATCTAGTTGCAACAAATCTGCTCTAAACTCTACCCCTTGGATTTTTATACTGAGTCCCGCACACCCATTGTGGGACTCCATTCTAACCCCAGGGGTCTCAACCACATAAGGTCTTGGTAAAGCAACAGAAGGCAATTGATTTCTTGAAGCAAAACTCTTCGAAACAAATGAATGTGTTGCACCAGGATCAAACAAAATCAATGCGGGTATGGACTTGATTGGAAACATACCAGCAATGATGTCGCTAGCTCCTGCTGCGTCCTCTGCCGACACGTGGTTCACCCTCGCATAGAAGGTGGGTTTGGTACGACCTCTGCCTCGGCCTACTGACGTGAAATTGGCTGTGCCGGCTGGAGATTGGAGTCCAGCGGCTTTGATCTGTAGATATCCTCCCTTGGGAGTGCCAGGGCTTGACTGTGTCTTGTTTTCTTGCTGTTGTTGATTCTGGACTTGAAGCTTCGCGGCATCAGATGGTAAGCTTTTCCGGGGACATTGATCTCTGTAGTGTCCAATTTCTCCGCAGTGAAAACAAGCATTGGATCTCTTTGGGCAGTTACTAGCAAGATGATTCCCACCACAGGTGGGGCATTTGAGCGCTAGTGGCAAAGGAGAGTTGTACTGCTGTGACTGGCCAGACTGAGTCCTCGGTAACCTCACAAACTGGCGGGAGGATTGGGATCGATATGAGGGTGATCCCGATGTCCTGATTCGTTGAGCATTATGTGAAGCAGATTGAGATTTGTGTACTGCCTTATGCTTTCTATAGTCCTCCATTTCTCCTCTAGCTTCTTCTGAGTTGATTAAGCTGTTCACCATGTCATGTAGATCCTGGAACTTCAGAGCTGAAATATGAAATTTCAGAGACTGCTGTAATCCAGCCCTGAATCTATTCATCTTCTTGTCTTCGCTGTCGACATCTTCTGGGGCAAACCTGGACAAATGGTTGAACTGATGTAAGTACTCCATAATAGTGCGTCCTCCTTGCTTAAGCGCAAGAAACTCCCGACGCTTAGCCTCCATGACGCTATCTGGTATGTGTGCCTTGCGGAAGGCCTTTGAAAAGTCTTCCCAACCAATTTCTCTGTTCTGTAGGGTGCGTTGGTAGTTGATCCACCACGTAGCCGCAGCACCCTGCAACTGGTGGGATGCGTACAACACCTTTTCTTTGTCGTCGCATTGTGCTGTTTGAAGTTTTCTCTCCACGTCCACAAGCCAATCCTCAGCTACCGTAGGGTCAGCGGAGGTGGAGAAGACCGGTGGACGTGTTTTCAGAAAATCCGCCCATCGGGTGGAGATTGGAGAGCCATCCCGAGGAGTACCACTCCCACTAGGAAAACTGGGGGATCGAGTCGCAATCCGTTCAAGAAGCTGAGCTTGCTGATCTAACACTTTCAAGATATTCTGCTCTCCTTGATATCGATTCTTTTCTAACATTTCAATAACATTGGCAAGTGTGTTCTGGTCGGTGGCAGGTGCACCCTGCCCGCTGGTCTGACCCGTCTGCTTTGCTGGCTCCATCTGTTTATTGGGAACTTGAGGTTAGATTTGCGGCGGCTTTGACAATTAAGAGCAGGTAAGTAAGACTTCGAATTTCAAGGTAAGTATAGGGTGAACAGGGTAAGTACGAGAGTGAAAGGGGACAGAAGAAAGCTTTGAACGCACAGAGGGAAATACTGATAATTTAGACAAGCAACATAAAGGATTGATTAACATAAGTTCCACAATAAAGCAAGCGGCACGCAGACCACTTAGGGTTCGAGTTTGCACTTGCATTACATACCAAAAGTACAGCTATTACAAAAGGGTCCGTCTACGCTAACGAACAGCGTCTACTCCTCGTCGTCCCCTGGTGCTGGGAGGGCAAGTGGGGCTGCCGGGCGGAACCGGGCACGGTACTCTACCGTGGTCATCAGCCGGCGCTTGCGCCTAGACTGCACAGTGGAGCACGAGGACTGGACGCTCGGCTCCTCAACGTGATCCAAGGCCTCGATCTCCTCAAAACGACGGAGAGATGCTCTGAGCTGCTGAACCTGCTCGCGAGCCCTCCAGAGCTGTCTCTGAAGCCTCCTGGACTCCTCGACTGTGCTGTCGTAGCGAACGACCTGCTGTGCCCAAAGGACGGCGATGCCCGCGAGGCGGGGATCGTCATCCTCACCGAACTGAGGCACGGCCAGGCCCTCGCGACGCTGCTGCGGCACCAGGTCGAAGGGAGTGTAGGAGAGCTCGAGGCTGTAGTAGTCCCGCAAGTAGAACGCAACCTTCTGGGCCGCGTCCTGAACTGCGTCGTCTCTGTCCATCCTTCTGGCGATGAACTTGCGCTCCTGGTCGGGGCGGACAGGCAAGGGTGTAAGGGCCACCCACGCCTTCCACTCGTAGAGCTGCTCTCCACGGATGCGGCTCACTGCATGGAACACTGGGCTGCAGTGCTCCCTCGAACCAAGGTACCTCCTCATCTCCCAAAGCTTGTATGGCCATCCATCCATACCGTCAGGGCGGGAGAGAACGTAGTGCACCATCTGCCGGAAACGAAATTTTGAAGTTAGACAAGCGAGACAATAACTTTTGCAAATGTAAATCTTAAGCAGAAATAAATTTAAGACAGATAAGGTAGCAACAAGAGGGGAAAAAGACAGCAATAAACCTTATATTTTTCGTAAACCGTTTTTATGGCTTAAATTAAGTTTTGCGATAAAATCGCTTCCTAGTTTGCCTTAGGTCTCAACCTACGGTCAAGTGCCTGCTCTGATACCACTTCTTGTAACGCCCCCGTTTCCAGGGGCGCGTACGGACACGGCATTCCGCAACTATTCACGCATGAACAGTTATGGAACGTCGCGCAAGAGTATACCATTGCATGCTTACAACAAAAGTCCAGCATATATTTGACATAAGGATTAACATCCAGGGTTTTGACAGCGGGGCGTGCAAGCCCAAAGTATAATTACATTCCAAAAGACTTCCAGAAACCGCTTGAGCGCGGCCGAGACCTACAGCCAAGGGTCCTCATCGAAGAAAAGATCCTCCGGGACTTCTTCAACGGGGAGACCTTCTCCTTCGTCTTGATCTTCTAAAGATTAGAATTAAGCAAGCCGTGAGCCAATCAACCGGCTCAGCAAATCCCAAAAGGGATCCTAACTTATTATATGCACGGAATTTCAAAGGAAGGGAAATATATTTGGTGTATTATCTTTGAGTGGATGCAGTTTTATTTGCAATCATTTTAATAAGAGGGACCCAAAACTACTCCTCAAGATCTCAGGGGTTTTCCATAAGAGTTCATTAACCAACCTAAACAAGTTAAAGCATGTACAAAACTACTTAAGCTTTGCTGCTGGAATCACCCAAGTGACACAGCTCCAATAACCGGGAGCACGGCGTATTCGAATACCATTTATTTGACTCTGCAGAGTTTGCTCAGCTTTACCCACACGATCCCTTAACTCCCGCTAAAGAGTTAAGAAAGCCAGGTCGTTTCACTGCTCAACTCTTTATATAGGCTCTACCCGGTAGAATTCACTCGGGTCTGGCTCTCACACGCACGCGCGCACACACACACACACACAAGAAAAGACGGTGTCCGCTTCGAGTGAACTCTACCGTTGTTAGGCACCCAAACACGGCTTGCCTAACCTCACTGCTAAACCTCCTGTAGAGTTTCAATCGAGTTGAGCAGCTACTAGACAAGTGTTGACAAGTCAACTCCTGTGGTTTGAGCGGGTTCTATGACATTTGCTCAGCATAAGGGTTTCAGTCCTTATATTTTCACATGGCCCGCAACCTCGCCAGGCTCGCGACCCAACCTAAGGTAAGCGGTGGGCGTAGACCGTCCCGCGATTTCCCACTCACCCTTACCCTTCTCCAAACCCTAGGGTAACGAGTTGGGCGAAGACCGTCTCGCGGTTCCCCAACCCTTACCCTACCTCGTGCACGCCGGCACTCTCCGCTCTAAGATACGGTGTCCCATACCACCCTACCTTAGAGTCGGGTTTTCTAAATTCTATTAGCCCACAACCACAACCTTATCAGTGTAACATTTTGCATGATGATAATAATATCCTACAATTATCTAGATTATCAAGTAATTAATTCTAGGGTTACAAAGGCATGGCAACAAATTAAACATGGCATTTAACGGTGGTAGGATTAGCTACATAACAGGTCATTCTAAACATTTTATTTTATTTTCGAACTAACATTTCAGAACTAGCTCAATGCAAATAACATAATAACATAATTAAACATCATGGGTTGCAACATGATCAAAGGATTTGGGACTTGCCGTCAATCCGAATGATTTCCGCTACCTCGAACGAAGAACCTCCTGGCTCCTGGGGCTGCAACTGAACTTCCGGCAACTCCGACACTAGCGCAAACATACAAAACAGAATTAAATCCAGCTTAAGACTAATCAAGCGAGGGAAAATAATCTATTTAAAAAGGAGTAAATTGCATAAACACCCCAAATGGATTTTTAGGAATTTTATTTGGGAGGATTCTGTGGAAATGGAGGTCACCAATGGGTCTGGAATATTATTTTGAGCAAAGTGGTGAAATTTGGGAATTTTTGGGATTTTCTGTGATTTTCTAGGATTTATTTCGATTTTCTGGGATTTTAGAAATTAATAAATCCTCTGGAAAATTGGTGAACAGTGCGGCCCGGCCGCTTTGCTACAGTGCGGCCCGGCACTGTGCGGCCCGCGCGGCCGAAGGCCAGTGCGGCCCAACGCGCGACGACGCGCGCGCGCGCTCGGCGACGGGGCAGGCCGGCTCGGCCCACGCCCGCGCGCGCTCACGCGGCTCGGATGAGCGACGCGTGGCTCAAGCGGGTGGCGGAGATGTGGCGGGGTGAGGGGTACGGGAAGGAGATCCGACGGGGGGGGGGAGGAGGCGGTGTTTAAGATGATCCGACGGCGACGATAAAACGGAGGGGCGAAGCGGTATGCGGGGGATCGGACGGCTGACGTTAAATGGCGCGGAACGAGATCGACGGAGGGGAGGAGGCCACGTCGTCGTCGTCAACCTCCAGCCGGACGCGCGCAGCCGAGGGACGGAGACGGCGGCGCCCTCGCTCTCCGGCCACGGCGAAGGTTCTCGACGGCAAAGGAGGGTACCACCGGGTAGGTCTGAGTGAGGGGAGTCCATTTTGGGCAGCTGGGAGTTGAGGGGATCAGTGGAGAGAGCGGGGGAGAGAAGGGGGTAGTTCGGGTGTTTGGAGGCGAGGGAGGTCATCGGCGGCAAGGGAGCTCGAACGGCTGCGGTTACACGGGGAGGGGGTCCAGAGACTCACATTGGCAGTGGCGGCAGGAGCTGGGAAGCTTCGGAGCGTGCTGGCCACGGAGAGGGTGATGCGGCCGGCGGAGAGCTTCGGTGCTGGGACTCCTCGAGCGATCACCTGCCAAAAGGAGATTGCCAAGATGATCAGCGCACCGAGGGGATGCTCCGGACGAAAGCCATTGAAGAATGAGGGAGAGGAGAGGGAGATTGGCTTCGGGGTGCCGCCGGCTCACAGGGCGGCAATGGCGGAGCTACGGGCGACGGGGCTTCAATCGGGCGCTCTGGGAGGTGCTCTGGAGGCTGGGGAGGCGAATGGAGGTGGTGGAGCGGCTCGGGAAGCAAAGGAGGAAGAGGGAGCCGGAAGGGGGTATTTGTACCCGGGCGGAGGGAGGGGCTCCTTCGGGGTGAAGGCAACGGCGAGCTCCGGGGTCAACAGGGAGATGATGGGAGCAGGTCGGGGGAGCGTCTCCTCCGCGAGACGGGCGGTGACCAGGCGCTGAGCGGCCGTAATGGCGAGGTGACAGTACGGGCGGGGGTGGAGCTGCGGCATGGGAGGGGAGCGCGTCCGCGCGCGGGGAAGTGACGGGCGGGAACTGCCAGGTGGGGTCGGCCGCAGAGGAGTGGCGCCGCGTGGCGCGAGGGTTCTGCGGCGGTCGGGACAGCGCGGCGGGGCAGGAGCGGGGAGCTGCGGGCGGAGGGCGTCCGCGCACATGAGAGGGAGGGGGCGGCCGCTGCTAGGCGGGGCCAGGCGCAGAAGGGCGGCGACGCGTGGCGCGGGAGCGCCCACGGTTTTGGACCGCGATGGTCGGGACGGCGCGCGGGCGAGGCGAATCCGAGGGCGGCGCTGTCCGCGCAAGGGGAGGCGGGCATGAGGCGCAGCGCTCCGCGCGTGCGCGAGGCGAAGGCGGCAAGGGAGCGGGCGCCAGCGGAGGGAGGAGGAGGCGTCCGCGCGGGAGAGGCCGGGGAACGGAGAAGGCGGAAAAGAGGAGGGCGCCAGCTAAGGAGGAAGACGCCCGGCCAAAAAGGGAAAGCGGAAACGGGGAGACTTTCCCGAAAAGGAAAGTTTTCAAAAAAATCACTCAAAAACCGGCAAAAATTCACAAATTTTTGGATTTTGAAATTTTGGGGCTTTTCACACTACTTCCCTATCGCTCTAATGTCGCATGAGCACCAAATTTGTGCCTCATCACATGGGTGTTTTGGTCAGGCATGTACTAGTGCATATTTTGATTTGTAGGGAGCTTCAATTGGAACTGTGTACGCAATCAGACACTACCCAAACTTCCTCTCTTTTTTTTGTGGTGAGATAAAACACGACCCGAGTCTCTTTTAAAACAAGAAGAGAAGCATTTAGAAGTTCAAAAAGAAAAGAAGAAGAAGAGATGGATTTAGTACAGGAAGAAAAGAACGCCCATGTCCCTGTCGCCCCAAGCCCCAACCCTGTCGCCCAAATCGGGGGTTTATCTGCAAAATTGCCAGTAGAGAAGTATGAAGAAGCAACAAGCAAGTACTATATACTTCTGCCCGCTGTTTCCGTGGTTTACAACTTGTGAGAAATAAATGAAAATAGTAATTCTAATAAAACATTCCGCCCTTGATTTAGTGGACCATGATTAAAGCTAACCCGTCTAAAAAAACTAGGACAAACATGAAAGAGTCTCGTATCATACAAACAACTCTAAGGCTGCGATCATTGTGGCTTCACTACAGTGCTGGAGGCTTATTTGGCACTATTTATAAGTTTCGTCTTTTTCTGAATTTTTAGCTTTTTGTTGAGCTTTTTTGCCGGTTCTTTTTTCCCGCGTATTTGTTTGTATTATACGTAATGAGCTAACATATTTTTTATTTTTAAATTTTTTTAAATTTAATTATGCTAAATAAGTCTCTGTCAGCTACAGTGCTTTTTTCAGCCAGCTACAGTGTTTTCAGCCATAAGCCACGAGCTTTTCAGCCGAATCGATCACCCCCTAATTATGATGTATAGTTTGAGCTCAAGGAGGTTGACGTGTCATCCCCACGAGAACGGCAGTGGGGTCCACATGTCATATCTCGTTGCACGTTCGAGAATCCATGATTCCCATTTTATACGGCTGTTCTTTTCAGTTTTTAAAAGCTGTTTTTCAGCTTTTCTACAATAACTAACTTTTAAATAGAGTATTTTTTCAAGATAGGATATACTAGTTAATTGTAATACATACTTTACTAACTTCATTTATATCGGCAAAAACCGCGCGTGAGTTTTTGTTACTATGTAATCTCTCGTACAAACAACCCAAAAATCACAAGCCGCAACCAAAAGCCACAAGCCGTAGCCAAAAAGAACAGACTATAGTTCTCCATACTTGCACCCCTTTCTAAGAACAGATGCGGACAAGGACCAAACTATATGCGTTCTTAATTGAACTGAATCCAACAAGTTTAGGGTTTCGAAAAGCCAACAAATTTAGACATTCAACATGTATGCATAAATGAACAAGGGCTGATCTCCGATGAGATCCAGCCCACATATGAAGGTCCTTTCAGTGAACGGATGTGCTGGATTTGACTATCCTGTTTCTCCAACCAGAATCTTTTATTCTTTCTTTCCTTTTCTTTTGCAAATCGTTTCGTTTCTCCAATAAGATTCCTGCAGCACAAGTGCTGAATAACAAACTCTACTTGAGAGGGGGAAGATGCGGTGAAGGACTATCTATTTGACAGATTCTTTCACAGGCCAAGTTTGTCCGTACAAAAGCGAAATTCCAGTTTTTTTATTAAATATAATGCTGGTTGACCATTCGACTCTTGTTTTAAAGAAAATGTCGTCTTTTCTCATGTCCTTTGCAACGCATGTTAGTTTTTGCTGTCCGAAAACAACAAAAGGGGAAGAGAGAAAGGACAATTTAACTTAGTAACTCGATCACCAATCAAGCATAGAAGGACATGAGCATATCCAATTAAAGGACACGAAAAAGAAGATAAAAAAAGATAAGCAAAGAAAAACATGGATATTGTAATATACCGCTTGTGATTTAACACTTGGGCAGGCGGCACTCCGCTGGTGTTTCGAATTTATCTAAGGAGTGGAATTCCGCTGAAAACCATCCGTCTTACCGGTATCAAATTGAGTATGATTGACTTCGGTTAGACGGATAATTCAAAAGAACTCCACCACTAGATACATCCCAAACACACGAGGAGCGAGGCCCGCCCAAGTGGGACCAGCCTCCTTTGCATTTACCAACAAAACCCATAAAAACATATGAATTCTGCTATGAATTCTGTGAGCAAATGTAAAGGAGGCCGGCCCTACTTGAGCTTAGTCACTGATGATGGTGGTGGTGACTAAGCCACCTGGTCAGTGGTTAGCGGCGAGATCACGGGCCCCACCGCCGAGCTCCACCGTGGAACAGGAGCGCCATGCCGCCGTGAAATGCGGCGCATAACGCAAGCATGACGCACGTCCTGTAGGGCCCCTCCAGGGTCTCCGCGAGGACGGCGGCGGCCGTCACGGCCGCCGAGGCTACGCACACGCCGGCGACGGAGGTGTCCATTGATCCGTTGGTGCCAAGCAGAGCAGAGGCCGCCTCCCTGTCGAGGAACAAAATAAATCACCGGCCGTTAAAAGAGAAGACAAAGCTAGCAAGAAGGGGGTTGGAAGGGAAGGACAGCTGGGACTGTACGCAGGGCAAGAGCTGAGCACCAGAGCTGGAGAATGGTTGGGTTGGTGGAGAACTGAAGACGAGCGAGCGGAGCGATGCGTGAACGAAGAGAAGGGTACGTTTCTTTTTATAGTCGCGCGAAGGTAGGCAGGTGAGCTTCCACGAAGCTGCTTGGCGCCTTGGCAATGGCATACCTGAGGTTGACGGGGACGACCATCCCGCATGTCTCTCGTAACTATATCGGAGAGCAAATCAGCGGCAAGAGACAGCGCGTCTGAACTCCACACTACGTATCTCAATTGACTAGAAGTTATCGTGAACTAGGGATCGTTCTTGTGACCACCCGCGTTATTACCATAGGGTAATAATGCTAGTCAATAGATTATTATTCGTTTTATCTGATAAAACATCGCTCTAACGAATAATAAGCCTATCAGAGTGTTGCAGCAGAACAATAATTAGAGACACAATATGATATTACAAGAATATCGCCACGCAGGGTTACAATTTATTACAACGCCTCAAGGGCTTAGTTATTACAATCTTTAGACAGAAAATATTCTAACTACCCCTATTCAAAAACAACTCCACACGGAGTGTCCACCTTGTACCCACTGTGTTCCAAGTCCACGGTATTCCATCCAGATAGCTTTCTCCTGATCTTAGCTATTCTCTGAATTGACATGCTCCTAAGCAAAGGGGGAGATAATAGCACGGGTGAGTACAGAAATACTCAGCAAACGTTATTAGCAAAAAAATGCACAGAATGCTTATCATTTGCACATTCAGGAATATCAATTCCTGTCCTCATCTCTTGCCCATTCTTAATAATCTTTTTCACCATCAATTCCTTTCCATAACTTATAGAAAATAAGGGTAGTTGGTTTTGAAAGAATTCCGATTTATTAATTTAGAAAGCTACTAAACATACGCATGAACAGCAAAAACCCCCATAAGTTTTCGTAATTCTTCTTTCCCGGAGACGGGCATGAATTCATGATTTGGATAGCATTGCGCAAGCTTGTATCACTTTACCCATCACCACTCTAATCCTTGTGGCTTCCTAGCTCTCCGCAATTCCTTTGATGCGGTGCCCAGACCAGAGTACAGTACGTTTGCATCTATCTCAGTAATTATATCTCCACTCAACTATTCTCAACCGGCGGCCTAGGGCGGTTTCTCACCCTCGCCTGGCGACCAACGACCTCGACATAGTTGTTGGTTGGGGGCGGCCTCGCCCTACCCCAACCTCCACCCGCGTTAATATATGCGCCTTGCATCCCCCACCCGGCACCCAAATGTTGGCCCGGATCTTGTAGGTTCCTGCTGTGGTGGAGGTCCCCACCCGGCACCTAGTTGCTGGCCCGGATCTTGTGGGTTCCTCCACGGGGTCCCCCACCCGGCACCCAAGTGCTGGCCCGGATCGTGTGGGTTCTCCCAACGGCTTAATACATACTTACCCATGTGGAGAATATAACACTTCGATAGAGCTACTAGTCTGTCCGTCAATACGGGATGTTGGTTGATACGGTTTGGTACGGTCTGTTCACACGGACGAAGTTGGTAATCCCTTATATTCTATTCTTATGCAGAGGTCCCGTACCTGCCCACTTGTCACCTGCCCTGGCAACCTCTGCCCACCTTCTTACTTAGGTGGCCAACTGCTCCATCAGTTGCCAACCATCTCTTTTTTTCTTATCTCTGATAACCATTGCTTGAGTTAAATATTTTTATTTCTTTCATGCAGGATGATACTAGATTAATACAAAATACATGTTTTATGAAATATACTCTGAAGATTTGATCAAAGGAATGCTTGCCTGGATTTCAACCATAGATTTGGATTCAAGTAGGATCAGGTGAAGTCACTCCCGTAGTTGGGATCGTCGTCTACAATTAAATTACGTCAACTATGGCTTAATTTATGAAAACATAATACATGACGAGGTGTGGACGTGCTTGTGCTCCTAAGGTAAGACTTCGCTCCAATTAATCCAATTGCGGTAATCGAGGTTAATTTCGGTATACTACTCGTCACTCGACATCATCGCACTAGCGTCCTGAGATATGGTTGTTCTAGTAGGCATGCCCAACGTTTTTATTAATTCTTAGTAATATTAATTAAATTATACTAAAGCGTCTTCGCACAATCTCCAAGTTTTATTTTAATTAGCAGCGAATTGTTACGATCTATGCTATTTAAGTTACTATATACAAGTTATTCGGTGCGCGTGATTTTATAACCTCATGTAATCTTGTGAGTTGGGGTATGTTATTCTAACTGCCTCTAATACTTTGGCCTCTTCTAATGGGTATTAAATTAGAATGTGATTATTAATTTATTCTGATAATTACAAATACTTATTAGTGACATTTTTACAATTTATAATCGACTAACAAGAATTAGGGAAAATCTGTTGAGTAGCACTGAAAATACACCGTTTCCGGAAAATACCACTAAAAGAATCGGGCTCCGGATATTACCACCAAAAACTTCAATTTTCTTCCGAATCTAGCATTCTGGACAAAAATGCCCCTCCCCCTCCCCTCCCTCACCTTCTCTCCTCCTGCGCCACCCCGTCCGCCTCCCCGCCCCCGCCTCGTCCTCGCCGCCGGCCTCCCCGCCTCCTCCCTCCTCACGCCGTCGCCTACCTCCGCCTCCTCCTCGCCCCCGCCTCCCCGCTCCTCTCCCCGTGGCGCCCCGCGCCGTCCGCCCCCTCTTCCCCCACCTCTTCGCCGCCGGCCTCCCCGCCTCCTCCCTCCTCACGCCGCCCCGTCTGCCTCCGCTCCACCGCACACCGGCTGCCTCCGCTCGCCCGCGCAGCCGAGCCGCACGCCGGCCACCATCGTCGCGCCTCGGCCCGCAGCCGACCGCGCCGCGGCGTGAGGAAGGAGAAGGCGGGGAGGCCGGCGGCGAAGAGGTGGGGGAAGAGGGGGCGGACGGCGCGGGGCGCCGCGGGGAGGCGGGGGCGAGGAGGACGCTGCCGCTCGGGGCGCCGCGGGGAGAGGAGCGGGGAGGCGGGGGCGAGGAGGAGGCGGAGGTAGGCGACGGCGTGAGGAGGGAGGAGGCGGGGAGGCCGGCGGCGAGGACGAGGCGGGGGCGGGGAGGCGGACGGGGTGGCGCAGGAGGAGAGAAGGTGAGGGAGGGGAGGGGGAGGGGCATTTTTGTCCAGAATGCTAGATTCCGAAGAAAATTGAAGTTTTTGGTGGTAATATCCGGAGCCCGATTCTTTTAGTGGTATTTTCCGAAAACGGTGTATTTTCAGTGCTACTCAACAGATTTTCCCTAAGAATTATCTGGGCATTTAACTGTGTGATAGAGCGATCTAGATGATATTATAGTAATTTAATTCCTATATATACTAAACATTTAACTACTCATGGATATCACCTAATTTATGAATAATGGCTATAAATATTTATTAGAAAGGTTTGGCAATTTAATATGACTAGCCAGGAGTTTAAACGGTAACATCTAATTTAATCAGTACACGTGATGTTTTGATTCTACAGATGGCAACTCATTTATTCTAATCATCATAATTATTAATTAATGGTTTTCCACTGTTTAGAGGGATTTAATCCAATTATCTGGGTATTTAAATCTGCAATACGATGGTCTTAGATTATGGTACTTTAATTTAGTCCGTACACGTATAAGCTTAGGGCCTGTTTGGATCCACCCAGATTTTAAGAATCTGGCTTTTAGAAACTGGGTGGGATCCAAACAGACCAGTTTTTGGGGCAGTTTTTAAAATCTACCTACCCAGATTCTTAAAAACCAAGAAGCTGTTGATACCCAGCTTTTGCCAGTTTTTTTTGCACAAATACCCATTTACCCTCATTAAAGACCACACGCAGGTTGTTCAAGAGCAATAAATGTAAGGGTATAATAGTCTATTAGCACCAATCATAAATGAAATCAGCTTTTAAAAACTAGGGGATCCAAACACCCTATCAGTTTTTGCTTAGAAATCAGCTTTTAAAAACTAGAAGTAATAGCTGGTTTTTAAGAATCTGAAACTGATCCAAACAGGACCTTAATCGATTTGCTTCTTTTAAACCATCGGACCCAATTAACCTGTTCTAATGACCTTAAGTAATCAAGGGTGGATTTCTATAATTTAAATGCTACTAATCAAATTGTCTGAGTAGTTAAATATGCCATAGAATGGTTTAAACGACGATACACAAATTTTAATATACCCAAGTATATGCTTTAATCCTTAACGTTGAAGCGATATTATGGCCTAATTAATTACGCGAATTCTACGAAATGTGATCGTAGGGTTTCTAGGTTTTCGTTTAGCTCCTAAAAGCATTTTTATAATGTTGACATGGCTACCAATTTAGTTCTATAATCTTTTATTTTTCCTAATCTATTTTCTTCTTTTCCTTCCTTTTCGCCCGATCCCCTTTTTCCCCTGGCCTTCGGCCGACGCCTCGGCTCCTTCTTTCTTTTCCCCACCGCCGCCTCAGCGCCTCCTCCGCTCCCTTCCTCTGGCTCACCGACGCGCCTTGGCTCCTCCTCTCCCTTCTCTCGGTTCTCTCTCTCTCTCTCGCCCCCGCTCCGGATCTGCTCCGATCCGGCGCCCTGCCGTCGATCTCCCACACTGCGCCGCCCTGGGAGATGCTACACCCCGGTCCTACGCCTCTACTACCGGTCCCTTGCGCTCTCTCTGCCCCTGGGCCTCTTTCCCATGCGCTGCCAGCTTTGGTCGTGCCGCGCCGCTTGGCGCCGCCTGGGCCATCCTCGCCGCGCCGCATGGCTGCACACGGCGTGGTGCCGCCGGATCCGTGGCTTAGGGCCCGGATCTGGTAGTTCGGTTCTTTAATCTACCCCGGTTTGACTTCAATTTGTTGGTTATTTGATTTTGTGTTTACTGAGTTTGCTGTGGTGACAGGCAGGGGGGTGAGTTGCCCCGGTGTGGTCTCGGCCGACTAAAGTCACCCGCACGCCGGGGGAGTGTGCGGCGGCGGTTTGGTGTGGGGCTGCACCGGTGGTAGCACACAGCCGCCTCTAATCCCCGGTAAGCCCTTGTCCCTTCGCTCCCCTCTACTCCCCTCTTCTATCTCTGATGATTACTCTATGTGCTGGTTCATGGTGGACAGTGATGCTACTCGGTGGTTACTGGCGATTTGTGATGTGTAGTAAGCTAGGTTTGGTATTGGAAATGAACCCTAATTCGGGTATGATTGGGGTTTACCTTCACCGGTGGGGTTGGGTTGCCGTGGGAATGACTTGGGCTGCTGGGTGGTAGTCGTTCACTCGGTGGTTGTGGCGGTTGTGCCCTCGGTGGTTGTGGTGGTCGCCTGATAATGACCTCCTCCTCCCAAGCTGGCTGTCGGGTTGTGGACTATTCTCCTGCCGTCGCCGTCGCCGTCGCCGTCGCCGTGCTCCTGTTGGTTCGCCTGGCCATGGACTGTCGCCGTGCTCTGTCTTGCTATCTCTTCTTTGTGCTCTGTGGTTTGTGCTGAAAGAAGAGAAATAGGCAGAAGTGCCGTGCTCAGTTCGCTCTCTTCCTTCTCTTTGCTTCGGCTGGCTAGGCTTAAGTTGGACACCGCCCCGTCAACTTTTCTGGGTCGACAGCGCGCGTCGTGCAGTGTGGCGAATAAGCTCGCGCTGGGACGCCCCCCCCTCTGTCCGCATCGCCCACGTGAAGACAGCTAGGCGGAGTATTGCGTGGGGCGTCAGTTGGGCTAGCTCCAACTTGTAGGCCCGCAGGACTTCGCCCACGAACAACGTGGAGGGCATTCGAAGGCCGGCGTCGAAGAACGCGACAAAAACAATCGCCTCCATTGCCCGGGGCTTCGGCTCCGTCTCGTCCCGACGGGGTAGGCGAGCCCCATCGCGATCCACGATCTTCCTCTCATCCACGAGTTGTTGCAGCGTCCCTTCGGTCACGCGGCTCTTCCCCAACACACGGGAACAGCAGCCTCCCGAGTGCTCCATGGCGTCCCACCACTTGTTGGCGCGCGAGCTCCCCCGCGGCACCAGCTCGTACTCCCAGGGAGGATGGGACACCTCGCCCTGGCTAGGCAAGGAGCCGCTGCGGGGATGGTAGGTGGCGGCGTCATGGCTAGCCATCGCTCTTCGCGACCAGGGAGAAAGAAGCAGGGAAAGGAGCAATTGGCGTTACAATTAGCACGGGCGGAAGCAAAGCGGCAGATCAAAAACAAAAAAAAGCAAGAAAGGGTGCCTCCACCTCAACACTGGCACCTTATAAAGGCCGCTCGCCTCTCATGTGGCTTGAAGCGCAGACAGATCAAACTCGCAGCGATTCGGCTGCCCACGATTGGGAAAGAAGAACCGCCGGGGCTTAGAGGGCCGTGCCCGGTAGGTGACCCAGCAGCGCACAACGCCCCCACGCCTTCAACACGCGCCCAACTTCCCTGGAAAAGAGGCGAACGGCCGCGGTCACGCAACCGCTCACATCCCACGACGCACCAGTCGTGAGGCGCCGCGTGTCCCACCCGCAGAATGGCAGACTGCACGACGCGATAGCCTGACTTCTGCCAGGCCAGGCGTCGGCGTGATTCCAGCCGCCATTAAAAGCGCACTACCAGACTGCAAGGTCACAACAGCTCCGAAGCGCAACAATATCGGCGCCAAGCTCCAATCTTAGCGAGGGGACGGAGCGCGCGCGTGTCTACTTCGACTAGGCGCCAGCCCCCGCTGCCACCCGTTTGAAGGATAGGGGACGGAGCGCGCGCGCCTCGGTTTCGACCAGGCGCCAGCCTCCGCTGCCACCCGTTCGAAGGTTAGGGGACGGAGCGCGCGCGCGTCTACTTCGACTCGGCGCCAGCCCCCGCTGCCACACGTTCGAAGGGTAGGGGACGGAGCGCGCGCGCCTCGGTTTCGACCAGGCACCAGCCTCCGCTGCCACCCGTTCGAAGGGTAGGGGACAGAGCGCGCGCGCGTCTACTTCGACTCGGCGCCAGCCTCCGCTGCCACCCGTTCGAAGGATAGGGGACGGAGCGCGCGCGCCTCGGTTTCGACCAGGCGCCAGCCTCCGCTCCCACCCGTTCGAAGGGTAGGGGACGGAGCGCGCGCGCGTCTACTTCGACTCGGCGCCAGCCTCCGCTGCCACCCGTTCGAAGGGTAGGGGACGGAGCGCGTGCGCGTCTACTTCAACTAGGCGCCAGCCTCCGCTGCCACCCATTCGAAGGGTAGGAGACGGAGCGCGCGCGCGTCTACTTCGACTAGGCGCCAACCTCCGCTACCACCCGTTCGAAGGGTAGGGGACGGAGCGCGCGCGCCTCGTCTTCGACTCGGCACCAGCCTCCGCTGCCACCCGTTCGACGGGTAGGGGACAGAGCGCGCGCGCGCCTACTTCAACTAGGCGCCAGCCTCCGCTGCCACCCGTTCGAAGGGTAGGGGACAGAGCGCGCGCGCGTCTAGTTCGCCTAGGCGCTAGCCTCCGCTGCCACCCGTTCGAAGGGTAGGGGACGGAGCGCACGCGCGCCTCGGCTTCCACCTAGGCGCCAGCCTCCGCTGCCACCCGTTCGAAGGGTAGGGGACGGAGCGCGCGCGCCTCGATTTTGACCAGGCGCCAGCCTCCGCTGCCACCCGTTCGAAGGGTAGGGGACGGAGTGCGCGCCTCGGCTTCGACCTAGGCGCCAGCCTCCGCTGCCACCCGTTCGAAGGATATGGGACGGAGCGCGCGCGCGTCTACTTCTACTAGGCGCCAGCATCCGCTGCCACCCGTGCGAAGGGTAGGGGACGGAGCACGCGCGTGTCCGCTTCAACAAGGCACCTTCCATCCCAGACCTCGGGCTCCCCAACCACAAGCTTGGACAAATTCACAGGCTCCTGTGAAGCCCTTCACCATGAGAGGCTCCTGTCGTAGGGGTGGCCCCCACCTAAGCCCAGCAGGCCTGTTAGGAGGTTATAAGAACCAGATTAACATGTGTAATGACATAAGTGCCCCTAATGGGGAGGTATGGATGTAAGGGCATAACTGTAAAAGCATACTCCATGTGAATATATATATCAGGATGAGGGGGTGGATGAAGCAGAACACTCCCACCTCTCCACTACCATCTCTCTCTGTTTGGTCTGTAACCACAATAATCAAGCTCCGATTAAATTAGTTAAAGGGGAGATTGAAAGATCAAGACCCGATTAAATTGGTTTTGGTGTTAATGACAAATACCTTTATGAGATCTTGATATTAATGACAAATACTTTTATAATGTTTTGGTGATAATGACAAATGCATACATGAGATTAATATGTTTATTTGAGTTTATTTATACTTAGTCTCATTTGGATGGAAAGGTGAAATCAAAGAGGTATGCATTCAAAATCGCTTTCTCATTTACAAATGCATTCCTTAGATCCAAAATATAGATTGAACTCCTCAATTAATCTAAAACTAGTATAGTGTCCGTGCTAACGCCACGGCGGCATTTTAGGGATGCACACGAAATCAACCAAACGAATTTTTGAATGGCCATACATGTTTTGTTCCCTGCTTTCAAAGCCAATTTTTTAGCACTTGCATCTTGATTTTGAGCCCCTCATATGACAACAAAGATTAAATATGTAGAATTTATTAAGATTTATTAAGAAATTTTCCTGCAAAGCAATTAAAAAGGAAAAAACAGCTCAAAGTGAAAGAAAGCTACAATTTTGCTTAGTCAGATCTCCTTTTAGATGAACAGACAGAGAACGAGCAACATTCTTCACACCTGAGCAGTGAGTCACAATCCCAGATATTTTCAGAAGCTGCCCAATGTTGCATGCCTTCACTTGCCTAATGGTGAGCAGAGTCACCTTTGAGAATGCATTTATGTAAACCTCACTACAATGCCAAAACAAAATCAATTTTAGATAAACATCAGCAGAGCTTGATAATTGGACAGACAAATTATTGGACTGCATTTCCAGTTGTGGGAATATAATTAGCTAGCTCCAAGAATAATTAGGTAGCATAACAATAATCCAAAAAACGCAAGCTCGCAGGACATTTTATATTCCCTTGATTCACTGACGGAAATGTTCCAAACATGTTCTATCAAACCAGATTAAATGCTTAGATTCACAGGTAAAATGTAATCATAGGTAAACTTCGCTATTTATCTGAATTCTAAAATGTCAGCAATACAAGCTGAAAATTGGTGTTCATTCATAGACCTTGCACACTGAGATGGAAGTATGAAGAGGAAACTAACCAGCGCAACAATTATCCCGTAATTTAGATGCGAAACACATGATTTTAGAGGGGTTTACAAACATGTTTACCTAGGAGGATCATCGATCAGGCGACAGCTTCCTCGGCTCGTCAGGCGACAGCTCCGCAAACTTTCCCTGCTCATCGATCAGACACACACCACCCATCCATTTGTCAGTGAAGTTCTAGCTCACCAACGCACTGGTCATCGGCGGCAGCTTAAGTTTTGACGGGGGTTCCGCGCTGCTCACCATCTCTGGGTCCAGCTCGCCGGAGAACCTTGCGGCGGCGACGTCCGTGGTCTCCCATTGCCCGATCACCTCGTCGACGTCGAGCTTCTCCTTGCCGCGTGACGCTGTGATCTGGTGCTTGCGCTGAATTGCACGCTGTCAGTGCGAGTGAGGAGCAAAGGGAGATGAAGTGAGGAGCAGAGGGAGATGAAGCGAGGAGCAGAGGGGGCACTGACAGTTCACACCGCCGCCGCTTGTACCTTGATGGCCTCGGCCACTCCCGCGCGGTCGAGGTCCCCCGCCGCGTGCGCCGCGTGCGCCCCGCCGTGCGGCATCCTCCCCGCCGCACCGCGCCTCCGCGCCGCGTCCACTGCGTGCGCGCCCCGCACCATGTGGACACGGGTCCGCCGCGCCTCGTCCGCCCACAATTAAGATATATCTATAGAATCAACGTTGTCGAAGTCGCTTCCAACCATGCACTGGTCTTCTCGGCGTAGTTGCAACTCCTTACAACCACCTTCACCGTGGTCTTTTAGGAATATGTCATGATTTAAGAATATTTAGGAATATGTTTGAGACTTAAACATGAACGTAAGCATTGGATTTACGTAATCCAATGATAGCATTTTCCCAAAAGAAAAAGAAACACAAGCATTGGATTGTGTAAGGTTTAACCAATTCTAGACATGATTCCCGTAAACACAAGCATTGACATCTTGCATGTGCCAAGACCGTACCATGATATGCATGGATTCAGCATTACTCTATAATATTACCAGCAGATTGTTTGAGGCCAAGGTGCATTTTCTACCACTAACAGAGAGCAACATTGAATGCAACATAACAAAGTTATCTATTGTTCATGTACACGTGCATCACATGTGTTCACAATTAGAAATACGCAAGCAACATAGGAAGTCTGAAACCAAATTAGATTGGGCAGTAATCATAGTTACTGACCGCAGGAAGGTCAATATCAGTAGGAACACGCTTGCAGAAGTTGCTAGAATAGTCTTGAATTTGAAGCCCCTAACACGCATTCAAAAAACAAGAAAATTTAAGTTACTATCAGATTATGGTATGAAGGGGGGAAAGGATTGGACATATGCTCACTTGACTGCACCTGACACGCATGACAGCCTCAAATCCCTGGGGTCTACTGATATTCCATCTGAGATCGTTGAAGAGTTTGGCTGGATCAGAAAGAGCAGACAATGGATAATAGTAGTAAACCTGCAAAATTAAGGCAAGATGCTCAGATCAAGCTGCATTTCAATAAAACAGCACAAGAAAAAGCATAAATGTTGTTTCTAATGTTATATGTATATAGTGTAGGGCGCTGTTGGCAATTGTACATGCTACTTGTAGGGGCTCTTGGCCCATGGGAAACACATATTTCACACTATTCAATCTAACATGGTATCAGGCTAGGGTTTCCCCGCCGCCGCCGCCACCGCTTCTACCCTCCCCGTCCTTTCCACTGCTGCCTCCATCCTTGCATGCTCACGCCGCCTTGGTCCACCGCCTTCCCCGGCTGCCCCGCGTTCCACTGGCAGGTTGCAGATATCTGAAATGAAAAGTCAATGAGCATGAATATAGTGTATTAAGCAAAAGTCTGTTTCATCATATGTTTGAGACTTAAACATGAACACTACCTCCTCACAATTAAGATATATCTATAGAATCTATGTAGCACCGATACGCGACACGGGATTTCCCCCCAAAGTCACTGATACATTGATACAGCGACATGTATTAAAAATACAAAAAAAGATAGAAATTAAGTATTAAATCCTCGTTTGCTTTATGACAAACCGGTGCATCTAAGTGACTGATTTTGTGGTTCTAGGGAAAGTGTGTTATGTTAAGCTGTGGTGACCATATTTGAAGCTGAAAATGGATCAATTCATTATGCAAGAGCGCTATCTAGATGTTCTTTGGAAAGAGCAATTCACACACAGCATCAAACACATATAGCATCAGTTGATTAAATACGTATGCACAAAGGTTTTTCAAATGCTCCCGTTGCTGCAAAGCTGCACCCAACAATTTTTCAGCTGAACTTGATTACAAAGGTTTTTCATATGCTCCCGTTGCTGCAAAGTTGCACCCAACAAAGTTCTTCTAAACCTAATATTTCCCCAACCTTTTCTCACACACCCAAGCCATTGAGATATTTTTTTAGTAAAGGTGAGGTGATACGACCTTGGGAGATTTGCAGGGAGTCCACGAGAAGGTGATTTTGCAGCCCGCCAAACCAATGACCGCACAAGAGGCAGAGCGCGCTATGCCCAGAATGGTGGCAAGGTCACATAATTACCTCTCCGCAATGGTAGAATCAATGCAGAACATGGATTGCAGCCCTCGACAGCCCAACCAAATCCAGTAATAAACTAATCAATATATGAGATCAAATATGTCGACAACAATGAATTTTCCAATTGATATCACAACAAATAAACTGTGGTTCAGAAGTGCAGATTGCTAGTGGTTTTTACATGGTATGGACTCCACATAAGGTAAAACAAAACACCAAATGCAGTACTTATAGAAAAAGAATATGTTCTTGGTTTTATCAATTTTGGAATGCTGTGACAGGAAAAACTATATTATTTTTGGATTTAAATAGAAGTCGGTGCCAATCTAATTTCATGGGCAATTAGCCGTGACTGAACATTGAATATCTGAAGGCCGTTGCATCGGGACTGAGGGGGAGCGAAAGGTGGATAGATGATGAAAGTCTATAGCACAGTGAGTCATAGGTCGACGAGAGCCTTACCCGTAATGGAGGAGCAAGCCATGGAACTTTCCCCTTCACCTTTGACACTGTTGTTACATCCTGGTGAGGTGAAGCGTGGAGGGAGGCCCAATCCGGTGACGTTGTGGCGGGAGAGGCCCGATCCGGTGGTGTTGCGGCCGAGGGAGGCCGGATGTGGCGATGGTGGTGGTGACCGGGGATGGGGCTCCACTCTCCCTCTTGCTCTTCTCCACCGATGATGCCTGGCGGCATGTGGTGGCACAACATCGTGGATTTGGCGAGGGAGGTAGCGAGGGAGGGAGACTTACGCGGCCGCCGGAGAGGGTGGATGCGATGGAGAGTGCGATGTTGGGCTTCTCCACGACCTGCAACGATGGCGATCCAAGAGTGAGAAGATTTTGACGTTGAAGAAGGAGAAGTGGAAGTTGTACCTCTTTTATGGTAGGAGGAGGAACCGTTTTCTGAGCACGATCGTGCTTGCAACCGCAACCTAACCTGGGCGAGCGGGGGGAGGAGGAGGAGGCGGCGACGGCGCGGGGTGGGGGAGGAGGAAAAGGCGAGGGCGGAGGGGAGGAGTGGGGGGAGGAGGAGGCGGCGGCGGATTGGAGGAGCCGGGGAGGAGGCGGCGGAGCGGAGGAGTGGGGGGAGGAGGAGACAGCGGCGGTGCGGGGTGGGAGCGGGGGAGGCGGCGGCGGAGCGGAGGAGTGGGGGAGGAGGAGGCAGCAGCGGCGCGGGGTGGGAGGGAAGGGAGGAGGCGTCGGTGCGGGGTGGGGAGGAGGAGGCGGCGGTGGCGCGGAGGAGCGGGGGAGGAGGCGGCGGCGGCGTCGGCGCGGGGTGGGAGGGAGGGGAGGAGGCGTCGGCGCGGGGTGGGGAGGAGGCCGAGGAGGCGTCGGTGCGGGGTGGGGAGGAGGAGGCGGCGGTGGCGCGGAGGAGGCGGCGGCGTTGGCGCGGGGTGGGAGGGAGGGGAGGAGGCGTCGGCGCGGGGTGGGGAGGAGGCCGAGGAGGCGTCGGTGCGGGGTGGGGAGGAGAGTGGGACGCGGGAGGGGTACTGCAGATCCATTGAAGGATGACCGTCGGATATGGTTGAGTAAGGAGAGAGAATGGAGGAGAGTTAATCTGGTGCGCACGTTTTTAGGATGGTGTATTTCTGGGTGCATATTGTGGTGTGGATGTTGTTAAGGTCATGACTGTGGAGCAGGTAATTGTTGGGTGGATGTAGGATAATTTTAACTGGTGGTTTATTAGTTTAGATGAATATGTGCATATGTCTTTCGTTATATACACTTGTATGCACACATTTAGGGGGAGCTCTATATATATTTTGGAGTTTCATGAGTATTGATCCATGCTTCTTTCAATATACATATTTGGGATCTTTACTTTGAAATACATTCTTGAGTATATATTTAACTTGTGTAGTTCATATATACTCATGAGTAATCAGGTTGTCATCTAGATTCCCCATTATGTGTTAATGGATGAACGATTTTTGACAACCGGATAAGTAAACTTTGTTTAAAGCTTATCTTAGAGTATACATTTGTTGTGTACAAGTTGTATACTTGTAAATCAATTTTATATCTCAATATTTGTTGAGATTGTCATGAATTACCAAAAAGGGAAGATTGTTGAATCTAGTCCCTTCATTATGTGTTAATGGTGAAGTTTGGTAATTGATGACAATTGTTTTGTGGACTAATATTTTCCATGAGTTGGATGAATAGCTTAGGTTCCACAAATGAGGACGACCTAGGATGACTTCATGTGTTGAAGATCATCAAGTCAAGATTGAGAAGAAGATAGCTTCATAAGTTGAAGGCTATCAAAGAAGAAGATGGATTCATGTGTTGAAGGCCATCGAGAAGAAGATGCGTCATGAGTTGATGCATGTTCAAATGGAGATGATCATGTGTTGATCATCAAGACAAGTGAAAACCATCATGTGCTGATAGAATTGATGAAAAAAAATGCATCATGAGTTGATGCTTATCAAGACGATGACCCAAGGCAAAGGTATGACTAGTTAGGCCTAATGATGTGTTCCTAGTCTTTTACCGGTCTTGGTGTTTGGTTGGAAGACCGGATTGCTAGTGTATGTTGCCGTACTATTAAGAGGGGTCATGTCTAGTAGTTTGAGTCTCATCATGTGTTGATAGATCAAACCTCACTTGCTCTAGCTCATCTTGACATGATGCCATTATTTACGAATGTGTTTTGCAAATAGTTGAGGTTCATGCATATAATCCTTGTAACATGTGACTATACTTTGCAAATGTGTTTTACAAAAGGTTGAAGTCTATGTATCTAATCCTTGTAGCATGATCTAAGTTTGCAAATGTGTTTTGCAAAAGTTGGAGATCATGCATTATCCCTTAGTATGGTCTACAATTGTTTGTTGCTATTTTCTTGGACTTAGACCATGGTAGTGACTCTTGGATGTCTTGTGATTTCTGCATTGATCTAATGTGTTTGAGATCATGCAAATAGATGGGTTGTGTAGCCCTCTGAATAAGTTTTCCATAGAGTCCAAGATCACTCAATTTCGACATCGGAGTCAAAAGTTATGACCGTTTTACCGAATATCGCCTGTGCTGAAAAAACTGGAAACGGAAGTACCGCAATTTGTACTGCGGTAGTTCCGAAAAAATCGGAAGTTCCGGGAAAAAATCGGAACTTCCGATTTTCCGGTAGTTCCGATTTCCGAGCGGAACGTTTTTTCCAAAGAGCGACTTTTTAAATGACTTGGCCTCAGGAAAATCGGAAGTACCGCAATTTAAACTGCGGTAGTTCCGATTTCGCTGAGAAACGGCTAGTTTTTTTACCGTTGCGAGGAAATCAGAAGTTCCAGTTTTATAACTGCGGAACTACCGATTTTCCTGAGTTTTCAGGATTTTGGCTCCAACGGCTAGTTTTCTTGTGTGGGGTATAAATACCCCCTTGTGGCCGGTTGGAGATGTTGTTGCTTGACTCATTTTTGTTGTCTTGAGCTAGAGTGAGGCTCTCCACTCAATTGTGCATGTGTTGCACTTTATGAGAGAGGAGAGGTGATCTAGAGTGCATGTGTTGCATCTAGAGAAGAACTTTGTGTCCGGATTGAGCTTGTGCATTCGTTGCACGTGGTGAGAGTCAAGTGAGGGACTTGACTTGTTACTCTTGAAGTTTGCCGACTCCTAGACGGCATTGGAGGTGTCGTGCGCGGTGATCTTCTCAAGAAGGTTGTGAGAAGACCTGGCGAGGCTGTGAAGGTTGGAGCTCACCTACCCGGAGAGGGAAAGAGCTACCACTAGTGGATTTGAGGTGGAAGGCTTAATTCGTGGAGCCGGTCCGATTAATTCGGGCTTGCCTCAACGTGGACTAGGGGAGACCGGCAAGTCTCCGAACACCAATTGTGGTTTGCTTTCTTGTGCTCTATTTACTCTCAAGCAATTTACATACTTAGAACATATTTGATTGCTTGTCAATCTAGGATTGCAAACATTGACCTAGATAGAATTGTTGGTGCACTTAGGCGAATTCATTTGTTTTAGGCGCTATTTGTACTAAACCAACTAGTATTTGGCTTTCGCATTGTGTACTTGGTTTAGGCAAAAAGAAAAGTTCTTGAATTGCTATTATTAATTTGTAGAGAATTTTTAGACCACCTATTCACCCCCCTCTAGTCGGCCTCCTCTATCTTACACCACGGCGGCAAAGTCGTCATCGAGCGCATCGTCAAGGAGTCAACGGCATCTGTCCAATACCCGATGCTGACGAAGACAAACTACCCGGAGTGGGTGGTGATGACGCACATCAACTTGCAGGCACAAGGCCTGTGGGGCGCAATTGAACCCGACAACGTCGAGTACAGCAAGGATCGGCTGGCACTAGCAGCGATCGCTCGCTCGATCCCGACTGAGATGCTGAGTTTGATCGGCAACAAGGAGACCACGCAGGAGGCGTGGGAGGCAGTCAAGGTCATCCGGATGGGCGTCGAGCGAGTGCGCGTGGCGAACGCGCAGAAGCTTCGACGCGATTTCAACAACATCGCTTTCAAGGAAGGCGAGAACGTTGATGACTTCTCGATGCGAATTGCGGGCCTCGCCAACAATCTACGTCTTCTCGGTGACGAGATCGATGAAGTCGAGGTTGTTCGCAAGTTTCTCCAGGTGGTCCCTGATCAGTTCATGCTGGTCGCGATCTCAATCGAGACGCTGCTGGACATCGAGGAGGTCCCGGGCCGTCTCCGGTCTGTGGAGCAACGGCTCGACGCACGAGCAGTGGCCACAAAGTTTGGTTCTCGGCTGCTTCTCTCGTCGAAGGAGGAGGATCTCATCCGTCGCCTACACAAGCGCGACGAGGAGGGAGCGCGCGTCGGCAGCGCTGGCGCCAGTGGAAGTGGTACGAGCGGCGGCTTGGTCCTGCCACAGCGCGGCACGCAGCGCGATACCAATGACGCAAGAAAGGACGATGGCAGCAAGGTCATCGACAAGTATACGTGCAAATACTACAGGAAAACTGGGCATTGGGCCCGGGAGTGCCGGAAGAAGAAGAGAGACGAGGCGGTGGCCGCAGCGCTGCTAGCCAAGGTGGACGATGATCTCGAGCCGTCCCTCTTGATGACCCAGGTGGTCTCTCTTTCACCGAAGCCCGCGCGGCTTCCCGAGCGTGCTGCACCTGTGTACGATGGTGCAACTGGGTGACACCGACAACCACACCGATGGCCAGGACGACGGCGTGTGGTATCTCGACACGGGCGCGTCAAACCATATGACGGGAAACGGCGCGGCTTTCTCTGTTGTAAGGTCTTACGACCTCCCAGGATCCTTTACGACTTGTTAGAGTCGTTTACGACCGGATAGAATTGACTACGACCGATTCTGGATGCTTACGACCAGTTCCGACCGCTTCAAACTCTATCGATCAACTTTTCTTCGTAGTTGTAAAAACACTGTAGCAATTACGACCACTCCTCCTTGTCGAGCGCTGTCTTCCTCCAGCCGCTCTCGAAAATACCGTGATCGTAAATCTTTACGAACACGCAGTGATGCTGGCGATCACCGTTCACCGTAGTCGAACTCCCTTTCGTCTACGTTCACTTCCTTCAACGTGATCGGAGTCGCTTCCGATCACGTACTAACCTTCTCGGCGTAGTCGAAGAATCACTGTTCCTTTGCCGTGATCGTAGCACCTCTCGATCACACCTGCTGGAACTTTGCCGTGGTCGTAACTCCTTCCGATCACGCTTGCGGTGATCGTGAGTCCTTCCGACCACGTCTTGCACAATCACACGACAAAAACAAAGCTTTGTGTTTTTCCCTCTTTTTGTATTTTCTCAATTGCTTGGTACATCGAATACATGGCTCTAAGCCTCTTTTTATACCCGGCTGTCCTACTTCAACACGGGTTCTCAACACCTACTCCGACTCTGATTCTAATACGACTTCGACTAGGTTTCTACCTACGACTTTGAATTGCGGCTGCAATTCGACTTCGATTATACCCAACACATGACTCTAAAACAAGATTATTTACAACATTCTCTCCCTAATCTTGTTTTTCGACTTCGATCATGCCAATCTTCTTCTTCATCTCTGAAAACTTTATCCGCCCCAGTGACTTTGTCAATATGTCTGCTTTCTGTTCTTCGGTTCTGATATAGTTGATAGCGATCTTCCCCTCTTCGACACAATCTCTGATATAATGGTATCTTGTGTCTATGTGTTTGCTTCTATCATGTAGAACCGGATTCTTGCTCAGTGAAATAGCCGATTTGTTATCAACCCTGAGCGTTACCTTCTGAATTTCTTCATTTGACAATTCACTCAACAGTCGAGCGAGCCAGACTCCCTGGCAAGATGCTGCGCTTGCTGCGATGTACTCGGCTTCACACGAAGATAATGCAACCACCTTTTGCTTCTGAGATTGCCAGCTGATCGGACTCTCCCCAAGCACAAACATTATGCCTGTCGTGCTCTTTCGATCGTCGACATCTCCCGCCATGTCGCTATCACTGTAGCCCGTCAGCTGCAACGACTTTCCACCTCCTCTCTTGTACTGAATCCCGAGATTCAAAGTACCTTTGATATATCTCAGGATGTGTTTCACAGCATTCATATGCTCCTGAGTCGGTTTCTCCATGAAACGACTTACGTATCCGACCGCAAACGAGATGTCTGGTCGGGTGTGCACTAGATACCGTAGACTTCCGACAATGCTCCTATAAGTCGTGGCATCAACTGGTGATCCTGGGCCTGTCTTGCTCAACTTCAGATGATTCTCCATTGGGGTTTGACATGGATTGCACTCTTCCATACCCGACTTCTCCAGAATCTTTCGAGCATATCCCGACTGACAAAGTGTTATGCCGTTGTTGGTTTGATTGACTTCAATGCCGAGGTAGTAGCACAGAAGTCCCAAATCAGTCATTTTGAACAGCCTCTTCATTTCTTCTTTAAAACTCGTAATCTCCTTCGAACTCGATCCAGTAATGATCAAGTCGTCCACGTAAACGCCTACGATCAACCTTGCCTTCTCATCCCCTCGGGTGTATACAGCATGTTCAGAGATGCTTCTTTTGAACCCGAGTGCTGTCAAGCTTCTGTCCAGTTTCAGATTCCATGCTCGTGGAGCTTGTTTAAGCCCGTAGAGAGCTTTGTTCAGCTTTAAGACTTTCTCACCTTGCTTCTTGGACTGAAACCCAGGCGGTTGAGAGACATACACTTCCTCCTCGATGTCTCCATTCAAGAACGCCGTTTTCACGTCCATGTGGTGAATTTCCCATCCGCCGTTTGCTGCCAGCGCAAGAAGTAGTCGTATAGTCTCCATACGAGCTACTGGGGCAAAGACTTCTTCGTAGTCGATGCCTTGTTTTTGAACGTACCCTTTCGCCACAAGTCGTGCTTTGTGTTTTATGACTTCTCCCTTGGAATCCTTTTTTACCTTGAAGATCCACTTTAAACCGATCGCTCGATGACCCTTTGGCAAATCGGTGAGTTCCCAAGTGTTGTTGTCTTCAATGGATTTCAGCTCTTCCTGCATAGCAGTTCTCCAATGTTCATCTCCCTTTGCTTCTTCATAGCTTCCAGGTTCTTCTGCAGTCGTGTAAAGCAGTAGCTCTTCAACTGCACTGGTTCAGTTTGTGCATAAATCTCACTTATGCTTCTCATCTTCGGTATTCTATCGCTCGAATCTTCTTCATCAGACTCTTCTTCATTAGGTGAGACTTCCTGATTATCAGCACCGGTCGAATTTTGGCTTTGAGATGTGGTCGTAGCTTCTTCCGTATTGTCAGCATCGACTGCTTCGACTTCGAAGGTTACCCACTTCGACATGTCTTTCTCAATGTCCTCGTGTTCTTCCCACTCCCAATGTTTGTTCTCTTCGAAGACCACGTCTCTGCTCATATGAATCTTCTTTTCGACCGGATCATAGCACCTGTACTCCTTGGTGCCTGGTTCCGAGCCAAGATAAATCATCTGTCTGCTCCGGTCGTCTAGTTTCTTGAGATAAGTGGATGGCTTTACATGGGCTAAGCATCCGAAGACCCTTAGATGCTCGACATTGGGTTTTCTTCCCGACCACTGTTCATATGGAGTGACTCCATCCAGTGATCGCGTGGTCGCACGATTTAGCAGATAGATGGCATGTCTTACTGCTTCTGCCCAAAACCTCCCGGGCAGAAATCGGCTCTTCAACAGACTTCTAGCCGTTTCGACCACGGTCCGGTTTCTTCTTTCTACGACTCCGTTTTGTTGAGGCGAATACGGAGCGGTGAAGAGTCTTGCAATGCCCTTCTCTTCACAAATCGAGTCAAACTCTTTTGCGAGGAATTCTCCTCCTCGATCTGATCTGACCGACTTCACCTTCTTATCGACTTCGTTTTCGACCAGAGTTATGAACTTCTGGAAGTTCGTCTTTGCCTCATCTTTGCCGAGTGGGGATCGAGTGGAGGTGGCCGCATGCGGGCGGCAAGCGAAGAGTCCGAGGCGGCACGCGCGTGCGACTACGGGCCGACGTGCGACCGAGGGCGAGGCAGACTATGGGACGGCGAGGCAGCGCACAACGGCATCGGGCCAGTGGCGCACGATGGCCGGGCGGCATGCGCATGCGGGCAGAAGCCGAGGCGGTCGGCGCGTGCGGCGGCACCATGCGGGGCGGCCGGTGCAGCGGCGGTTTCGGGGTGCCGGGCTAAATTTCGAGCGAGTTATGATAGCAGCTGGGTGTAGTAGAAGTAGCACAGGATTAGGGGGGTGAAATGATAGATAAGTCCCGTGCATGGCACTGTTCACACGTATGTACTGTTCATGTATACGTATAAATACGCGTCGGGTGCCGGAACGCCGCAGCGTTTCCGCGAAGAATCAAGCATCGCGTTGCTTCTTTGAAAGGCTGGAAAACTGCTCCACGGTGTAACTGATGTAATGTGTGTATATATAGTTCAAATGAATCAGTAAAGAAGTGTGGATTCCATTCGCAGAACAGCAAGCAGTTTACAACCTCTTCTCGCGTGCGTGTGTTGGTGTGTTCATCACAGAGCCTATACTTGGAGGAGGCGGGAGGCAGGCGTAGAGCCGTAGCGCGGGCGGTGACCGAGACACTCGACGGCGCGGGCGGCGTCGCCGGAGAAGTCGTCGTGATTTTGCCACGCCGAGCGTCATTCCAACGTTGTGTCGTGAATCTGCTGTCCCAGGAGTCTTCCAAAGCCAAAAATCAACTTGCGGCGACTACAAAACGTAGCTTACACTGCAGGAAATGTCGGCCAATTGTATGTCCTCTGATTCATTTAGCCGAAAATAGATTCTCTAGAATTGTTATTTGAGTTCTGCATAGCTCAATCATCTAGAAAAATTTCACCTAATTCCTTCCAGGCAATTCGTGAAACATTCACCATGCACGATTTAAAACTGAATACAAACAAGAAGTTTTTGTGGTTAATCTGTAGTATAAAATACGATCATGCATTAATGAATCTTCAACGTACTACCAAGGAGATGTGGTCTATAAGCAAAAGGGGCTAAAAACTGAAAACCTGCTCTAGTTTGTTTTCCTTGGTGCAGAAGCACAGCCAACAGCAATCTGCAAGGGAAAACATAGGGTAAAATCTTTAATTGTAATTTTATATGGTCGCTAAATTGAACTACCCTGTAGTGGCTGAGTGGCATAACTGTATATTGGTGCATACCTGTTGTTTTGCAGCTCTCCATCCTTCGCGCCAAGGGCACCAAGCATTACCACAAAAAGGCCAAGTAGCACGAGCGCAAAGAGTGCGAAACAGTTCACCGGGTTGGCTTAGGCTTCCCCAAATGCCTTAAGCTCTCAGCTATTCCCTTTTTCCATCCGAATCCCTAATTCCCTTTCCCATCTCAATTCCGAATAGAGCAATAGAAGCCGGCACGCCACCACGAACCAACCACTTTGGAGCTTTCCCGATCGATTCGACGACGGCGCAGCTGCTGCCTCCTCCCCAATCTCTCCCGAGTCTCCATCAGCAGGCGGTTAGAGAGAAGATGACAAAGCTAGCAAGAAGGGGGTTGGAACTTGGAAGGGAAGAACAACTGGGACCGTACGCAGGGCAAGAACTGAGCACAAGAACCAGGGAATAGTTGGGATGGTGGAGAACTGAAGACGAGCGAGCAAGCGATGCGTAAATAGGGAAAATTAATTCGGCCGGCAAAAAATTTCGTTGCCCAGCGAAATGAACGAAATCCCGAAATTTCGTTCATTTCGGCCGAAATTTCGGATGAATCATTCAAATACCACTTGAATTTTTGATAGAAATTAATAAAAATTTAAACAAATTTTATATAAATTTTAAATAAAGATAAATTCGGCTAAAATTTAGCCAAATTACTTGCCTTTCGTCACCCACCAAAATGGCCGAAATTTCGGCATTTCGCCGAAATTACGGCCGAAATATTCAACCCTGGTAAATGGAGGGAAGGGTACACTTTTTTTTCATAGTTAAGCGTGCGCGAAGGCAGGTGAGCTTCCACAAAGCTGCAAGGCGTGTTCTTTTTTTAAAAAAAATATGTTAGGTCATTGAGTCAACAACTCACTATCAATCTACACCCATGAGGCAGCTCTGCTGCTTGCAAGGACAAGGAGCCAGCTCTATCTGCTGTTCATATATTTCTCAGAACATTCACAATCCAAGCATCTCTGTCCGCGGGTACTAGTATATTACTACTACTACCAGGTGTGGATCTGACAGAATTTTTGCGATATATAGGGTTTTTTAACTCATATTTATAAAAAAATAGCCATATACATATAGTATTGATAAAAATAGTGTTTCTGTCGTCCGGCCATCGAATAGCAGCGATCCGAAGACGACACATGGCGCCTGCAACCCAACCACTAGAAGGTAAGTGGCCTATCGCCCAGCCACCAGACAGCAGGCCACTTGTCGTCCACCCACAAAACGGTAGGTGATTAAGCCAGCTAATTAGTCGGCTTAATTACATGTCTAAATTCATAATTTTACGTTATATTTGTTCAATTTTTTAAAATAAAGTAAATGAGTTCAAAAAATTACGAAATTTTATGTGCAGCCTCCCGATACAACATACTTCATTGTGTAATTTTTTGATAATTTTATCCACTCTGACTATTGCTTAAAAATTCGTACAATTTTGTTATTTGTAGGAGTTGTTATATATAGTAAATGAGTTTCAAAAATTACAAAATTTTATGTGAATTCTCCCGACATAATCAATCTAATTGTATAATTTTTTGGGAATTTTATATGCTCCTGACATATGCCATCTGCCGTTTGGTGGTCAAACGGCAAGCGCCATATGTTGTCTATTTTTATTAATATCATATGTGTACGGTTATTTTTATAAACTGTGTTTAGCGTCGGATGAATCTGTTAAGTGGGTACTGTGATGACATCATTATTGCTATGCTAGGGCAATAATTTGTTAGGGCATTGTCACCAACTCATTATCAATCTATCACCTATGAGGCAGCTGTGCTGATTGCAAGGACATGGAGCTAGCTCTATCTGCTGTTCATATATTCTCAGAACATTCACAGAATACAAGAAAGCAACGTCTTGGCAGATTTGGATTATTTTCTAGAGAGAGAATTGGACTTTAATTTGGTAGATACAGGAAGCAACCCTTTTTCTGCCAAGCAAAAGGGCGACCCCACATGAATACGGGTCGCTTCAGCCGTTCCAAACAGGCTTAGAACGAGCATCCAATTAGATTTCATCCGTACTGAGCTCCTTTAATTTTTACTCTTTTATGAACACAGGCAAAAGCTTAAAGAAAGTAGAAACGAAGTTTATCCCAAAACAAATGGCGAGGCGCACAACAATTACTCCGCTCGTTTTAGTTTCAACTTCTGGCTTATTTTTCACTATTTATAAATTTTGTCTTTTCTGAACTTTTAGCTTTTTTAGCTTTTTTACCGGTTCTTTTTTTCCCGTATTTGTTTGTATTATACGTGATGGGCTAATATATTTTTTCTATTTTTAATTTTTTTTAAATTTAATTATGCTAAAATTTTTCACGTCCAGTTGCATGCTGCATGTATACATTCGACGTTCCTCTGGATTTGATAGGTACGGTTTGTCCTTCGAATAGCAGGATTCAAGCGATGGAATTCTATATGAATACATTTTAAGTCATATCTTGAGTCTCACACCTTCACAGGTCGCAGTCGTGCAGCTTCCAACATGAACTCTCTGCTCTCTTTTTTTTTCTCTTTATGTTCCTAAGTTTCTGTTGCCCTCACAAATTGAGGTTCAGTTTTGGGTTTCAGAAGAAAAAAGGTTCAGCTTCGTGTCCAGCGGTACTGGTTTGAGATGATGTAAAGATTGATTGATCGTTGCATTTGCACAGTGGTAACAACTAGAAAAGCATGTTTTTGAGGGGTCTATTTTTCTCGAGCCTACTGCTTTGCGATACAGACATTTAGTCCAACATTGATAAATTGCAAATTTGCAACCTTTGCTTACAAGCCATACGTTACAGATAGCTGGAAACGATCCGGGTGCTCGCAAACTATACCAAAGCTCTTACGGTCAAACGGCCAACGAAAAGTTATGATAAAATCGAACAGGATTTAGTATCACATAATCGAGCCAATCACTTATTTGTACCAATGAAATATAAAATGATGACTGCGGGTCAAAATGATATGGACATAACGGCGTTTATATTAGTAACTGGTGAAAGTCCAAAGCTCGTGTTATTTAGTTCTAAAACGAGCAGACATGGTCGCATAGAAATCTCGACCTCAAGAGTAAGCAACCATCCAACAACCCAAACATTCCCATCCTATACGCCAAGGACACCAAGCATTACCAGAGAAAGGCCAACTAGCATGAGCACAAAGAGTCCGAAGCAGTTCACTGGGTCGACGGTGCCGGCCCCGACTGCTGTGACGGCCGTGGATGCCATGACAACTCCTACATTGCTAAGATTCTGTCGTGCGCATAAGGCGCACCTGCGGTTGTAGGTGGGGCTGTCAGGCATCCAGAAGCCTAAAGCGAGGAGGTTCACGCCGGCGAGGACGGCCGCGAGGCCAAGGAGCGGGGTGTAGGTGTCGCCGTCTTGCGTCGTGCTGAGCGAGTTCATCAATGCCACACCGCTGCCAAACAAGGTGAATAGGAAACCGATGGCCTTCACAGAGAAACGCATCTTTCAGTCACCTGCACGAGCGAGAAACACAGAAAGAACATTAAAAATTCAGAATTGGGATCACTTTTTATAAGCTCGCGAGCGCAGCCGGTCCCCGATTCCCAGCATGACAGCTCGCCACGCGCACGTCGCACCGCATTCCTCCAGCATCCTGACGCGGCCGCCGGAGCCCGCCGTCACGCGCTCGAACAGCACCTCCGCGCCGCGCCCAGCACGAACAGCGTCTCCACGAGTAATACACCTGACGAGGCTAGCCTCACCGCACTCGAACAGTGTAGCACCCAAACAAAAAAAACTAAAACCCTAATCTAATCACAATCTTAAATAGGGGACCCTCCTGCTCTCTCTCTAACGCACAGGTGATCTCTCCCTCTCTCCTAGTTTCCAATCTCTCTCTCTCCCCCCGTGCATGCGGCTGCATGGGCTCCGCCGCCTCCACCGGCCACCGCCGCCGGCCGCCGCTCCCACCGCCGCCTGCCGCCGCCACCGGCCGCCTCCGGCCGCCGCTCCGCCGCCGCCACCGGCACCGGCCGCCGCTCCGCCGCCGCCACTGGCACCGGCACCGGCCGCCGCCGGCCAGGCCATGCGCACGGCCGTGTGCGTGCGAGCGCGCCACGGGGCGTGCCGCCGCCGCGCCGGTCGCCGGGCCGCCGCCGCCGCTGCAGGCGTGCAAGCGCGTGCGCGGCGGCTGGCCGGCGCGAGCGCCATGCGTGCCAGCTTGACGCGTCGAGCTCGGTATGCTCGAACAGCACCACCGACGAGCAGACAGCGTCGAGCTCGAACGTTCCCGCGAGGCCACAGCGCGCACTCCGGCGAGATCGAGGAGCCCTCTGGCAAGCTGGCGCGAGCACCCTCGAACACTCCGGCGAGTCGTGCGCCGCCGCGCTCGACGATGCGTTCGAGTTGGGCGGCGCTGTGAGCTCGAACGAGCTGTTTTGCCGGAGCGCGGCGGCGCGGCCACGTACATAAATAAATTCAAGATGATATGGAACAATACCTGCTTGGGACGACGTCGAGGATATTTAGCGAAGGCTTGCTCAATTTTGGAGGAAGAATGCGGCAGAATGGAACAACAGGATCTTGGAGGGAGGGGGCAAGGAAAGTGAGAAATTTATAGAGCGAAGGGAGCAGGCAGCGGCAGGAGATGGTGTTTGGTTAGCTGCGAAGAGAAAAAGAAAAAACTAAAAATTAGAAGACTATAAAAAATCTGGACCGTTCATCTGGACGATGAAGGGTTTAGAGAAGTAAGTCACGCAGAGGGATTTGCTAAATCGATTCCATTACACGCACACCGATCCGGATGCGATTAGCCCTTGGTCTTCGGTGCTGACCGCCCATCGATCGGCGAAGGGACTGATAGCGGATTTGTTCCATCCGTTTGTCTCTATCTCATACTGCAAACCTTGTATCATTCGACATCAGCCACATCTTTCGGAAACCGCCATCTCGTGGTGTGAAAGGGGGTATCTTTGGACCTAGGAGTATCTGCCTAGGCTAACTGCACTGCTGTTCGTTCTATATCTTTAGAACTGGTCTACATGGTCTAATCTAATCGACTCATTGGCCAAAGGCAGCCCATAACTGGAATAATTTGGTTTACTGGTCTTCCGTACGAGTTACCTTTTGACTCTCCTTCGAAACAGACAAAAGACTGAAAAAAACGAAACGAAGTTTATATTACGACATATGGCGAGAGGACCAACGTATAATTAAGTCCCGCTTGAAAATTCTGACTAATTTATTTTTACTATTTTTTAATTTTTCATCTTTTTTATTTTTTGGTTTTTTCTGCCGGTTCCTTTTTCCGTATTTATTTGTATTATTCGTGATAGACTAATCTATTTTTTATTTTTAAATTTTTTAAATTTAATTACTCCAAATAAGCCACTATTATCTACAGTACAATTTCAGTCAGATACAGTAAAATTTCAGTTATAAGCCATTTTTTCGGCCCAAATTAGCGGTACCTAAATAGTACTACGAGCTTTGTTCGGTTTACGGTACCCATGGAAAAGCCAGACTTCACTATGCCAGAGCCTGGCAAACCGAAACTGGGAAGATAGCTAGGGACCTCAAATCCAAATCGATCGGTCACGGACTTGTTCAGTATTTACACCGAAATACGTCCCCTCATGTGTCAAAGTCTGGATTTCACCGGACGGACCCGCCGGCGTGCTGGAATGCATGCTCTCTCTCTCTCTCTCGCACAGCCACAGGCGTACATGGATTTGGAAACTGCGAAATGTTGGAGGGGTCTAAGCGAATCATCACTGGGACCATGCATGCACCTGATCTGGCAAAGGGACTGGATGGATGTTGGAGCAGAAGCTGCGCTGCAACAGATTGGCGTTGTACAAAAGCTATGCTGAAAGGTCGGGAGTTCTAGGGCAATTCTACCAAGAGTATACTGTAATGTTATTATTTATCTTTTTTTTACAAAAGTAACCTCTTTTAAAGAGACATATAGAACAAGTGAGTCGTTGCAGTGGCGGATCCAGGAAAATTTTTTGGAGGGGCTGAAGTACCTTCAGCTCGACCTCAGCCCCTTCTACATTATACATCCATGGCTAAAAATTTAGGGGGCTCCAAGGGTCCGGTAACAGTAGGGGGGCTCGAGCCCCCCGCTGGATCCGCTTCTGAGCCGTTGGGACAGAATAAAATCCAATAAATCAGGGGAGAGAGAGATCGATCAGTGGCTCTCAGGAGAGAGAGAGAGAGATCGATCTGGAGGAGAGAGATAATATAGCACGACTCTAAGCATGTTAGACGGTGAGGATGGTACATGTGGATGTACATACAAGCGCTTTTGATTTTTTTTCTGGAAGACAGTCCAGAATCATTGTTGATTAATTTTAAGAGATAAGATGGCCATATTATCACATCGCATCTACGTTGGTAAGCATGGCCGTCTAAAAAGGCAAGGGAGTGGTTCGTGGTCAACTTCTCATTTCAAAAGAAAATGAAAAAACAAACAAATCAAATAATATCTTTTTTAAAGTTTTCTCCCCGTGACCCCACGCCGTCAAACAAATAGCCTATGTACGAAACCAACCTATCATGATTTAGGAGCGGTTTATCGGGACAAAGAGTCTTCCCGAAGTGACTTATCGATATTCGGTTCGTTTACATAAGCACTCACATTAGAATAAAAATCATCAGTCGCAGCCATAAGCCATCAACTACAGTCGAGAAAGAATCCACCCTAAACCTTCCTTCCATGCGCCACTATGTTGGATTGGATCCCTGGGCTGGTTTCAGACAAGTATGCTGTTATTTGGTTGTGCAGGTGGGTCTAGGCCAAATCAAGGTATTCGCAATGGTAAACATCTCAAACTATGTTCATATCCCTTCATATCACTAAGAAACTATTGTAAACACAACTATTTCAGTGGGTGATATCTATATGTGGACCCAAGTAAAAAATCTTACCATTCCATATTGCCCCCTCTCCTCCCACTCTCTCAAAAGTTAGCATAGACACTGTAGTTTTACCCTAATACAAGTTTTTGGTGGTTTCTTGTGTTTGGTTTTTGCTTCCCTCTCTTTGTTCATTAATTTCTCCCCCACCTCACTCTAAGTTCTATGTGGCGTAATGCCCCTATTTCTGGAGACACTAGTAATCCCCACAATTACCCAACACTATTCAGTTGCGGAGAACTGTACATGAGTGTGCACCATAATAACACAAGCTTACAACAAAGAGCCAAGCTTTTATTACAGAAATATAGTTTATCAACCTAGCTTTTACACAGCGGGCGTGCAAGCCTAAAGTTATCTTACAATACAAAATAAATTCTCAGACAAACTTGAGTGCGGCTAAGACCTAAAACCAGTCGTCTTCAACGCAGTAAGGTTCTTCTAGAACTTTATCATCAGCTTGGTCTTCGTAGTTCCATTGATCTTCTATTTGTTGATTAGCAAGTAACGAGTACAACCGTACCTAGTAAATCACAAGGGTAAATCCTAACTTAATTACTTGCATGGATAATCAAAGACGGGAATATATTGGTTTTATTAATTCAAGTGGATGTAATTTTATTTGCAATCCTTTTTAAAACAAGACTAAAAACACTAGCATCTGAGATTAAAGGGGAATTTCACTCAACAGTTAATTACTTAGCTTATTCAGATTAAAACATAATGAAATGTACTTATGCCTCACTACTGGAATCACCCATTAAACATAGTTTTATTTACCGGAAGCACGATATATTCAAATACCACTTATTTCACTCTATAGAGTTGCTTAGCTTTACCCACAATATTTCTCAGACTTTCAATATCACGCGATAGGCACACTTCAGTTAACGTGCGACTGAGTTGAGAAAACAAGGTTTTCCACTGCTCAATTCTTTATATAGGCTCTACCCAGTAGATCCACTTAGACACGATTCACACTGGCTAAACCTAATCTCTTCTGTCCGTCCTGAGTGGCCCCTACCGTTGTTAGGTATGGTTTTACCATTCCGCATACCCAACTCCCCATCTTCCACACTTCTACCTCCTGTTGAGATTCAATCGAGTTGAGCAGCTACTAAATTAGGGTTGACAAATCAACACCTGCGGTTGAGTAATTCACTGTGTCCTTTACTCAGTATAAGATTCTTGTCCTTACTTTTCACTTAAGGCTACCAACCATATCCGAATTCATCTGTGCTCGATGGCACTACCACCCATCTGCTCAAGCCTCCATCCTAGAGTAATGTTATGGACGAAGACCATCTTGTGGTTTTCTACTACTCACCCTTACCCTAGAACCATTTCAATAATTCTACTGGCCAAAAGTCAAATCACTTAATAGTACAAAATTTTGAGTGAACTATTCTATAATTATTTATACAATAATTTAAATATTACTAAGGTTACCAAGGTGAATATGGTACCAAATTAAACATGGCATTTTTCGATGGTAGGACATAACAAATTAGCATGTCATTCTAAACATTTATTTTAAGAAACTAACACTTCACAAATAACATTAATGCAAATATTGTAATTAAATAATTTAAATTTCATGGGATTCAATATGATCAAAAACTTGTAACGTGCCTTGCTACTCTACAAACTCTACTAGCTCGTAAGCTTCATTGTCCGGTTCTGGTCCTTATACCGTCACTTCAGAAAGGTCGAGAGCTAGCGCAAACACATAAAATAACATAAGTCCGTACTTGAGTTTAATTAAGCTAGGAAAATAAATTAAAATAAAAAGAAATAAAATGTGATAAAATTCAAATGGAGGGGGTTTGGATTTATTTGCAGCTCAATTTGGTGGAACTGAGGTCAAAAATCGGTTCGTGGCATCGAAACGGTCGAAATGGGATATTTTTGAGGTTTAGGTTTTCGGTAAATAATGTCGCATAGTGCTGGGCCAACCCGTTTGAACAGCCGATTTTTTTTCTATTTTAGCTTTTTTTTAAAAAAATATTCACATTTAGACCCCTGGTAGTTTTAATTCCGTTTTTGGACCCAGGGGGTTGGCGCCGTGGTCCATGGCGCCGAGGTCCCAGGCCCGCGTCAGCGTGGCGGCCTGTGTGGCGCCGACGTGGCAAGTACCTCGGCGCCACTAGTCACGGCGCCGAGCTCGGCGCTGTGGATCTTGGCGCTGTGGATCTTGGCGCTGAGCTCTGGCCAGCGGGCCCCACGCGGCCTTCTCCTTTCTCCCTCTGTCTCTTTCGTTCTTTCGTTCTTTTCTCCCTCTCCCTCTCTCTTGCCCGCCTCCCCGCTGCCGCCCCGTGGTGCCGCTGCCTCCCCTCCCCGCCCGCCCGCTTCCTCGCCGGTGGCCGAGCCCCCACCGCCTCCCCGCCCGCCCGCCTCCCCGCCCGCCAGCGTCCCCGCCGCGGCCGCCGCCTCCCCTCCCCGCCCGCCCGCGTCCCCGCCGACGGCCGAGCCCCCACCACCTCCCCGGCCACCCGCGTCCCCGCCCGCTCGCCCGCGTCCCCGCCCGCTCGCCCGCGTCCCCGCCGCGGCCGCGGCCGCTCGCCTCCCCTCCCCGCCCGCCCGCGTCCCCGCCGGCGGTCGAGCCCCCACCGCCTCCCCGCCGCCGCCCCGTGGTGTCGCCGCCTCCCCTCCGCGCGTCCAGAATTCTTTGAAGGTCCATTCTACCTCCATGTGATTTGGTGGTTACGGTTTAGGAATTTTGGGAGCCCGTTCTATACCATGTGTCGGGTTACAAGTTCATGTTGCAAGGTTGCAATGCTTCAAAACAGTGTGCAATATGCTCCCATTTATTTGAAGGACGTTAATCTTGGTTGATGAATGATGATGTCTTAGATACAACTACTATATGCTCGTACTTCACATTTTGGACATGCTTAACGAGGAGTAGTAGTTGTTCATGTTGTCTTATTGATATTACATATTGTTCAGCTTGTTGTTACTTAGCTATGGGGGTTGTGGATTGGTTGTGTGTTGCACTGAAAGCCAATCGTGTAAACTTTTGAAGTAATAAGTATGATGTTCTTCATGCTAGAATATGGTTTACGTTGTTGTGGTAGCTATACTTAGTTCTTTGTGGACATTTTTATTGGGTTGGATTTACTCTTATAGATTGTTAAGTGATGCTTCCATGTGCATAGAGAAACTTTGATGCCAGTGTTATATATGGTTCAGGGTGGTGTATTGTCCACAGGTTGTTTAGTTCAGGGTGAGCTGTTGTAGTGTATGCCAACAAAGAGTAGGCAGCCAGTTAGTTAGGTAGCATTTAATTAGTGACTAGGTACTTATTAGTTACTATCTAGTATGCAATTCCGATTAAAGGTATTAAGTTTGGTTTTCTGTATGAACTAGATGGACAACCTCACCCTATATCATGGAGGCAGTGTGACAAGTGATGATTATGGAAATGTTCGATTTGTTGAAATGCAAAGGGTGCCTCTGATATTCAGTGATCGGCCGTCGTTTAGTGAGTTGGTTGCTAGGGCCCGGGAGGAGCTACATTGTTATGCAAACGAGGAGAGCATCACAGTTGAGGGGTTACTTCACTTCGGTTCGAAAGACACAATTCTAAGGCGGTTGATTTTAATTGGTTGTGAGGATCAGGGGGACAAATATGTCAAATTGGTTATGAGGAATGAGTTCCAATGTTTGGACCTTGTTGTGCGGAAGGTGTCCATTGATCCCACCCCTCATGGTTATTCACCAGAACTAGGTGATCAGGCACCCTTTGACCCTCCGTTACTGAACCTTGCGGTGGATGTGGAAGAAGTGCCTGAGGTGCCCGATGCTCTATCTGCCCCGAACGAGGTTCAGATTTCTCAACCAGTTCGAGTTGAATGTCGGACTGATGATGTCGTGGCGGCCCTTCAGGAGATCCCTTTGACCCAGAATCATCCCAGTAAGTGTCGAGCAACACTTTAGCCTTTTCCCATCATTCCATTCTTTTGTCTCAATCCCATCGTTTTCGTGCTTATGATGCAGGAGACATTCCTGATAATGTGGGTGTTCCTCTCGTTGCTCCATCTGGCAACGTTGAAGAAGTCTGCAGGGACTCCAACTGTGTGGATGTTCAAATTGTGGATGATCTGGAGCCTTACGAGATCGCAAGGGCCGTTGATTCTGATGATGACCGCCCTTTTGGAGAGCTGACCGAAAGTGATATTGAGCTGATCAGACGTTATTGCCCTGGCCGGGATCCATCAGTTCATGAATTTAGCGATCTTAGGCATTCTCATGAGGCTTATGCAGAAGGAAGGGATGACGAGCTGCTAGATGCTCCTGAGGCCGGGTCAAGCATGACAATTGAGAAGGGCATGGTGTTTAAGGACTTGTCTGCATTGAAAAGGTGGCTGCAGGAGTATTCAGTGATTCGTAAAAGGCCATTCAAGGTGAGACATTCTTATGTGGAGCGGAGGTACACAGTTGTGTGCGAGAAGGAAACATGTGAATGGAGGGTTTGTGCTAGGAAACAGAAGGACACAGGAAAGTTCAAGATCACAAGAATCGTTGGCCCACACACTTGTGCCGAAGCAAAGCTCAAACAGAAGCATCGGCAGTTGACCTCTACCATTATTGCCAAGTCATTGTGGCACATAGTAAAGGGAAAACCCAATATGAAGGTGAAGACACTTGCTGGGATTGTTAAGGAGAAATTTGGATACGAGATAAGGTATGAAAAATCATGGAGGACAAAGCAACGCATCTGGAAGATGATATATGGGGACTGGGAAGATGGGTACTTGCAGTTGCCAACACTCTTCAATGCAATCAAAGCGGTTAATCCAGGCATGCATTATGAGTACGTCCCGAAACCAAATGAATGGACACAAGATGGGATGCAGATATTCTTCCGTGCTTTCTGGTGCTTTGCTCAGTCCATCGAGTCCTTTCGGCATTGTCGTCCCGTCTTCTCCATTGATGGTACGTTTCTTCTTGGCAAGTACCAGGGCACATTTCTGATAGCCATTTCCTGTGACGCAGACAACGCGTTGGTTCCTTTGGCATTTGCTTTGGTTGAGAGGGAGAACAAAGACAGCTGGGGATGGTTCTTGCGGCTTGTTCGGAGGCACGTGGTCGGCCCTGGTAGGGCGGTTGGTATCATATCTGATAGACACCAGGGCATACTTGCTGCCGTACAGGAGCAGATACCGGGGTATCCAGCTTTGCACCACCGTTGGTGCACTCGGCATCTTGCCGAGAATCTACTCCGTAAGGATGGTACGAAGGATAACTTTCCTCTGTTCGAGGAGGTCGCTCGAATGCTTGAGGTCAAGTTCTTCCAGGAGAAGTTGGAGCAGCTTAATACTGCAACAAACGCAGAAGGTAGATAGTGGTTGACGGGATTGATGAGAGATGTCGACAAATGGACAAGGGCTCATGATGATGGTGGCTAGAGGTACGAGTTTCAGACAAGCAACATGGCCGAATCCTTCAATAATTTGCTTAGGGGTATACGTGGTATGCCCGTCAATGCTATCGTATCCTTCACCTTTTACAAGCTTGTTGCCTGGTTCAACGAAAGACATGCACATGCAATGACGCTACAGAGTAAACAAGAGAGATGGGCGCCAAAACCGAAACGCCACCTTGAAAAGGCAAAGGCGAGGGCTGAGGCACATGAGGTACATTGTTTTGAGAACGCCATGGGCACTTACGAGGTTGTAGAAAGGGGTGGTACAACGACCGATGGAGAGCTCCGGCCGACGAGGAGGCATAAGGTTGTCCTTATTGCTTTCTCATGCACATGTGGTAAACCGAGGCAGTACCACTTTCCATGTTCTCATTATGTGGCAGCAGCAAGGCATCGCAAATTTGACTACGAGAGCAAGATACCTCGGGAGTTCAGTGTTGACAACCTTGTGCTTACGTGGTCTCCCCGTTTCGAGCCTTACCGAGATGAGGGAGAGTGGCCACCATACACCGGGCCCAAATACATTGCGGATCTGGGCAGCCGTTGGAACAAACGTGGAACCAGGAAGAGGACGAGACACAAGATGGTTATGGATCAGCTTCCAGGAAGAACGAGGCGAGGGAGAGCAACCCCCTTTCTTACTGACCCCGAGCAGAACCAATGTAGCAGATGTGGTAGACTTGGCCACAATTCACGCACATGCCATTGGCCACTTAGTCAGGTGCGAGTGCTTGTTGTTCGTTATGTTTCATAGTTCGTCTAGTTGTTTTTCCATATGCAATTTGCTATGTTTCTTGTTTAATTTCTTATTCTTTCCATATTTTATGCATGTTCAATTTTTTGTTTACTTCTATGTTGGACTGAGAAATTCAAATTTTTTTGTAGGATGGCGCAATTCCACCTGCTAGACCCATACTACGAGGAGAACCACCGAGGACGGCTCACCGCGGAGGGGAGGGTACTGCCTTCATCACTTCCTGTGCAATTTGAGTTTATGTTGATGCATTAACTAAAAAAATTGGCCTATTCTATACAGGAGCTGCCCATCCTTCGTCCTCGAACCCATGACGGGTTCCTGGACATGCGGTACGACGAGAGGTACACTCCCTTCCTGGAGAGGGCTGGCCTAGATGCCATCTCTTACCAGGTTCGCCGTGGGTTGCCCACCCTCAACCCCCCGGCCATCACTGCACTGGTTGACAGGTATTCTCCTAAACCATTGCTCCACTTGCATGTTCATTGTGTATCGGCTATGTGCGCCTCAAATTCTCTGACATGTATTCCTATTTTTTGTATCATGTAGGTGGAGGCCGGAGACTCACAGCTTCCACCTCCCTTTCGGGGAGATGACAATTACGCTCGAGGACACTCAGAAGATGCTTGGTGTCGCCATTCACGGCCGTCCAGTTATCGGACCGTGCGTGCCTACAGGTTGGAGAGTTTTAAAGCTGTGGATAGGCGGTGGGAGCAGTAGGGCGGTTCGGGGCTGTGCGGCGCAAGGAGAAAGAGAGAGAGTGAGGGCTCAGCTGAGGAAGGGAGCGCGTCGGTGAGGTGGCACTTGTGGCACAACGACTCTACGAGATTAGGCAAGGAGTGATGATAGTTTGTACGATAGGACACGCGCATTAGTCAGGGAGTGGCAAGCTGTGGTGGGAGCGTGTGCTCAGTCAGACGGCGCTGCCGAAGAGAGAAGGAGGGCAGGGGCTCGGCGACTGACTGGTGGGCCACGGTGTCAACTCGGCAGAGCGCGGGCATGAATGAACGAGGGTGGCGCAGCCGCAATTCGGGGCGGCGGCAGCTCAGCGCATGGAACGACGCAACAAGGAGGCGGTGGGGAGGCGACGTCTTCGGGAGGCACCAGCAAGGAGGTGAGGCGGAAGACCAAAAGGGAAAGGCACATTTTCAAGGATTTTGCCAAATTGGGTAAGAATTTGGAATTCAAGCAAAATCCAAAAAGAATTCAAAAATTTTGAATTTTGAGGTTGTTTCCTGTGGCATTCCATGATATTGCTGAGTTCAGACTACTGCAAGTGCCCTAACGGATTAATGCTAAATCGATTGACCAGAGCCCAAGGCAAACCAAAACTGCAAGAACACATTTTGATCTTACATTTATTGATGATCTCACAACAAGATAGGAGGAATTTTTTATGAATAATATATTTTTATTTTAAATAATAGAAACATACCCGTGCGAATTTTTTTTAAAGAAATAGGCTCCAGTTGCCGAGGACGTTGGAGCCGATCTTCCACGGACATCAGATGGGAGTTGAGAATATTGATGCGCACTGTTGTGTGGATATGGTTTGTGCAAGTGTGTCGGCGCCGTGGATACGAGTGCGTGATGCTTGTGCAACCATGCCCAATAGAAGTTGTGCCAAGTTGTGCCAACAACCATCATCCGGGAGGTGCGAGCAGCTCTGGCACCCCTCATGTTGCTGAAGAGAAGGAAGTTGCTCGTGATGAGGTCAGTGCGGTACATGGATGGGAGGAAGAATGGTCACGCCATAGTGAGGCCACATGACTAGCCGATAAAGGGGAGCATATGGAGTACATAGTGCATCAAATGGAGAGTGACGACCGGATGGCTTGGGTTGAAGAGGAAGCTATACAGGAGGACGATGAGGACGGTTCAGATGAAGATGAAGCTCCCATCCTGCAGGAATGAATTCGGTTTGATGTTGAGGGTGTTGCCGCACATGACGAGCACAAATCACCGTGGTGATATCATGACACAGAGGTTCGGTTGCATTCAGTGTTTGCTGACAAGGCATCGCTATATGATTCCATCAAGCTGTGGGCTCTGTCTATGCAGCGGACTTTTCGGGTTGTGAAATATAGCCAGGAGCAGTACACCGTGAAGTGCGAGCAGGCTGGTTGTCCTTAGATGGTGCACGCACGTAGACCGAAGTATGAGACTTACTGGATTGTGTCAAAGGTGGAGCTGCACTCTTGCATTCTCAGTAGTGTTTTAGCGAGGCATCGTAACCTAACATCTACCTTTATAGCCAATCTGATGTATGGAGAGATAGTGGAGAAGAAGGACATGGAGGTCACGCACATCATGGTAGCTATTGAGAAGAAATACAAGTACAAAATTAGCTATATGAAGACGTGGCATGTGAAGTAGGAGGTGTTGGAAAACGGTTTGGGTCTTTCGAGGCGGCGTACGACAATCTTCCTCGTATGCTTTAAGTGTTGCAGGACAGGAACCCGGGCACGTATATCACTATAAAGGACAAGCCATCTATAAGGTCGTCAGGTTTTGTGGTGTTGCAGAGGGCCTTCTTAGGTTTCGATACATGCATCGAGGTATTCAGGCATATACTACTTGTGATCTCAGCTGACATGACCTTTTTGACCGGCAAATACAAGGGCTAGATCCTTACGACCATTGGCGTTGACGACAACAATCAAATTATACCCCTGGCTATCGCATTCGTGGAAAGTAAGAATTATGATAACTGGTTGTGGTTCATTAAACATGTGAGGGTTGGTGTTGTCGGAGCTCGTCCTGGTGTGCGCGTAATGTATGATCGCTATGTCGGGATAGCAAAGGCCATAAGAAAATTTCAGGAAGACCCCAATAGTTCTTCCCTTAGCCGGATATAAAAAATAGATGATGCATTCGTCACTTAGAGATGAAAATTTTTAAATAGTTTTTAAAATAACTGTTAACAAAGCTGTTTAAAAGACTAGCTATTCAAAATACAGTTCACTCTGTCACCCTCTCTGTGTCTGCGAAACGGGTCCTGCCGCCTTGGACTCGCGTAGTGTTCAGATTCCTACCAAATCCTAGCTTCGCGACTAGGGCTGTGCAAAAAAAAAAAAACCGAACCGAAAAAACCGGTCTGAAAAAACCGAACCGAACCGGTCAACTCGGTTTGACCGGTTTTCGGTTTTCGGTTCGGTTTTTATATTTTAGGTTTTTTTGGTGTTCGGTTTTTTCGGGAAAAACCGAAAAAACCGAAAAACCGAACTGTTCGCGTGCAGCAGGTGCGCTCGGTCTTTTTGGCGCCACAGAGCTTTGGCGCCAAAGGCTAGCCCGCTCGGATTTTCGGTCTTTTTGGGCCAGCCCGCTCGGATTCCCCACAGAGCTTGCTAGCTAGCTACTTTGTACATGAAACGAACGTACTAAAAACTTTGTACATAGCGATTAGAAGTGAAGCTTCAAAATTTCTATTGATACAATCAAATTTGAACAGTAAGCATTAAGTGGTGGTAATGACTTGATTTCTCTATATTATTTCGAGGGTAGATTCCAGATTAGATTGGATGACATGCGCGTTCATTCGGGGTAGTAGATCAGTTTGGTCTGCAATGCTGTTGTACTATTTTTATGGATAGTGTAGATGCATAATTTGAGAATTTTATCTACTAGACAGTTGTAGACAATTCGATAGCTTTCAGTAGGATTTTTATTCATGTCATTAGCTAGCACAGAGACTGCACAGTCGTAATTTTACCAAGTTTTAGCAGAGGGCTCTAGCAAGCTCTAGTCACTATATTATTTGTAATTTGCGTTAACTTTGGTAAATATGGTATTTACCGATACCGTACTGAAATAAATTGGGATTTACCGATACCGAACCATATTTTTAAAAATACCGTATACTACCGAACTAACAATACCGTATTTACCGTATATATCGTATTTACCGAACCGATTTTACCGAATTAACCGAATGCACAGCCCTAGGCACAGGGGCACCATCAGAAGCAGAAACCTTGGCATTAGTGTCAACAGGAGTGGAACACGGCTTGCAATCCATCATGTCAGCACGCTCAAGAATATTAAGAATATACTGTCGCTGCGAGAGAAGTAAGCCTGTCCCAGAGCGAGTCACAGAAATACCAAAAAGTGATGCAATGGCCCAAGATCCTTCATGGCAAACTCATTCTGGAGAGCTGAAATCACCCGACGCAGGAGAGAAGCTGAAGAAGTTGTCAGGATGATGTCATCAACATAAAGCAATAGATACACTGTGTCACTGCCCCGGCGGTAGACAAACAAAGAGGTATCTGACTTGGCACCATGAAATCCCAGTGACAACAGGTGAGTGGCAAAACGATCATACCAGGCACGGGGAGCCTGTTTGAGGCCATAGAGAGACTTGTTCAAGCGACAAACATCATGAGGCTGAGTAGGATCAACAAAACCAGCAGGCTGAACAAAATAAACAATCTCGGTCAAGGTACCATGGAGAAAAGCATTTTGACTTCAAGTTGATGGATAGTCCAGTCCTGGGAAAGAGCAACGGTCAGCACCGTGCGGATGGTAGCCGGTTTAACAACCGGACTAAAGGTTTCGCCAAAGTCAATACCGGGGCGCTGTGTGAAACCACGAAGAACCCAACGGGCCTTGTAATGGTCAAGGGACCCATCAGGATTAAGCTTGTGACGAAATACCCATTTGCCCGAAACAACATTAGCACCAGGAGGACATGGGACAAGTTCCCAGGCATTGTTGGCCTGCAAAGCTGTAAATTCTTCATGCATAGCAAGACACCAGTTGGGATCAGTGAGAGCACCACGGTAAGTCTTTGGCAAAGGTGAGAGAGCAGCAGCCTGAAGATTGAACAACTATCGCGGTTGACGAAAGCCCGATTTGCCCCGCGTGACCATGACATGATCATTAGCGACAGGGGCAACAGGGACAGCACCATGCGGCACTGTAGCTGTGCTAGCCGTAGCCGATGTAGTCGCAGCATCAACAGGTTCACAAGGCGCTGAGAACGACGGCACAGAACCGCGGCCACTAGCAGCTACCTGCGGCAAGCGGCCGCAGAGGCAGTGACTGGCCATGGTGAGGAAGGAACGTTGCTGGTCAGACCATTGTGGCCCGACCAGATACGAGGAGCCACCCATGGCAAGGAGCCAGCAGGGGCAGCAGTCCACGGTGGAGAGCAAATGGGGCCAGTTGAGCCGATATGGCCTGGCCCAGCACAGACAGAAGCAGCCGGTGGAGATCCTGGTGGGCCAGTAGCATCGGCAGGCCCAACACTATTGGCAGCAGCCTACGGCACAAGGCCAGCAGGGGCAGCAGTGCGGCTGGCCGGGCCTGTGCCGCTGGCAACAACCCGAGGCGCGTGGCCGTCGGGGCAGCAGGGCAGGCATGGCAAGGAGCGTCACCTGCAAAAAAGGGTACCAACCGGAGGAGACGCACAATCGGGCTCGACGAGGAAATCAAAATCTGAGGAAGGAGGAGCAACGGAGGACTCCGCAAAAGGAAAAGATGTCTCGTCAAACACGACATGCCGGGAAACAAACATGCGATTAGTGGAAATATCCAAACAATGATAGCCTTTGTGATCAGGAGAGTAGCCAAGGAACACGCACAGAGTGGAACGTGGGGTGAGCTTGTGAGGGGCGGTAGCAGAGGTGTTAGTGTAACATTTGCATCTAAAAACACGAAGGTGGGAGTAGTCAGGCTGGACACCAAAGAGAGCAAAAAAGGGAGTGGAAAAATGGAGGGTTTTAGTGGGATGGCAGTTAAGAAGGTAAGTGGTAGTGTGAAGCACCTCAACCCAATAACTAGCAGGGAGACTAGCTTGAAACAGAAGGGAGCGAATAATATTGTTCATAGTACGAATAATCCGCTCAGCACGACCGTTCTGTGGGGAGGTGTAAGGACATGACATGCGAAGGAGGACGCCATAAGTAAGAAAAAAGGTGTGGGAAGTGGAGTTGTCAAACTCACGCCCGTTATCACACTGGACGCTCTTAATAGTGCAGCCGAATTGGGTTTTCACATAGGCGAAAAAATTGGAAAGAGTGGTGAGGGTGTCAGATTTAAAATGAAGGGGAAATGTGCACAAAAAATGCGAGCAATCATCAAGAATGACAAGGTAATATTTAAAACCAGAGACACTAGGGACGTGCTATGCCCAAAGATCACATGGATTAAATCAAAATTCTTGGAACCACGCGAGGTGGAACTATTAAATGGGAGCCGAACATGATGGCCAAGTTGGCAAGCATGACATAAACTAGGAAAATTTAACTATTTGCCACCCTTATGACTCGAGTGGCAACAGATTTACCACCCGGGCCCATTGTCAGTGACTCAGGTGACCCCACATGTAATTGACAGAGTGAATTGGTCAATCTTAAGAGTGGCAAAAAATTGAATCTCCCCATAAACTATCCGACATTGGTTTATTACAAGGAATACCAAAAATGGAGGACAACTTGGAGAGAGCCTCATGGCCAATATGACCGAGACGACGATGCCAAAGTGCCATGGAGGAAGCAGCAGCCACAAGAGTGTGAGGTGAAGACACCGACGAGACGGGCACATGTAGATGGTAAAGCTCGCCAGAACTATTGCACCGAACAATCAGTTTCTTGGTGTAGAGGTCCTTCACAGAGAGGCCATATGGGTCAAATTTGGCAGAGCAAAGATTATCAATCGTGAACTGGAGAATGGAAATTAAGTTCTTAATGATATGTGGAGAAACAAGAACACGACGAAGGTGCAAAGGACCATGTGGAGTAAGAAAAGACAACGACCCAGTGGCAGTGACCGGATGCAAGGTCCCATCCCCAATGACAATATGTGAAGGACTAAAAGAGCTGTGTGGGTGAGACACAAGGAGATTAGCATAGTTCGCCGTCATGTGAGTAGTGGCACCCGTGTCCATGATCCAATCAATCGTCGGAGGTGGCGTTAGCGTCATCATGTTAAACGCGTTCGCCAAAGCGTTCTGGTCCCACTACAAGGTGGAGGGTTGCATGGCAGGAGACACAGGCGCAGCCGGCGGCCATCCAGCTGAACCTGGGATGCCCAGAGGTACTTGAGGCGGTGCAGATGGCGTGGCCAGGTAGAACCCCGGCAGCAGACCTGGAGCAACCGGGAAAGGGCTCGGCGCCAGTGGTAGATGTGGCAACACGCCAGGCGACGGAGGGTAGAACCCTGACACGCTCGGAATAGCACCGGCGACGAGTGCCTGAGGTGGTCGGTGATGAAAACCACCGGACTGGCCCTACTGTCCCTGCTGTCTAGCGGGTTAGGAAGCCGCGGAACCCGGCCAAACCTGCAACGTGCCGGTCAGCGGGTTGTACATAGTGGCCCAGGCGGCGTTGTTGTCGTTGCGGCAGCCGCGACGATGATTGCGGCGACCACCAGACCCGGAGGAGTGCCCACCAATGCCGACGGCGGGAGAGGCAGCCGGCCCGCCATGACCAAACCCGCTGTGTCCAGCCACCCCGCCGCTAGCACTGCCATGCCCACTAGGGGCAGGGGCGCGAGGAGCAGATGGCGTGGTGGCTACAAGTGCCACAGATGACGAGCCGGGCTTGGACTGCATGGTGAGCTCTTCAAGGAGCAGGTTGGAGCGGATGTCGGTGAAGCTCGGGAATGGCTTTCGGAGCTTGAGAAGGGTTGCCATGTAGGCGAACTTGTCATTAGGCCACGAAGGACGGAGAGGACGAGCGTGCGATCAGCAACCGGCTCGCCGAGTTCGCCGAGTGCATCAGCCATCCCCTTAAGCTTGCGGCAGTAATCTGAAACAGACAAATCACCTTGCACAAACGTGCGAAATTGAGCATCAAGATAGAGGGCACGGGTCTCCTTGTTGCCAAGAAACTGCTGCTCAAGAGCCGTCTAGATCGAGCGGGCAGTGCAGTTGTGGGTGAGGACAACTTCGAGGAGCTCGGAGGAGATTGTGCCGAAGAGCCAAGACCGCACCGTGCAGTCCATTCATTGCCAGTGAACATCACCGGCGTCCACCGTATCGTCGGACAGGACATGATCGGCGAGATCGTACTTGCCGAGAGTGTTGAGGAAGAGGCCCCGCCATTTGCTGTAGGTTGGCGAGAGTTGATCGAGGACGATCGGAACGAGAGCCCGAATATTAAGGATGGCGACCGCTTGCGCATGCAAGGCAGCGGTCGCAGCCTGGGCCTGTGCGTCGTCATAGGCGCACCGGGCTTCCTCCTGGGCGGTGAGGGCATGTGCAGAGGCTGCCTCGTCCTGGGCGAGCGTGGCCTGACGGAAGCGTTCTGCCTCGACAGCGGCCTGGCGCTTAGCCGTAGCAGCGGCGGCCTGGCGGGCGGAGTTGTCGTCGACCATCGGGAACGGAACGGTGGCAGCCTAGTGTTGGAGCGGAAAGCGGATCGTAGGAACGAACCAAACTGATACCATGGGCGAAGCCAGGATTAATTATCGCCGGGGTCGGGACAAAGCCAGCGATGGGCATTGGGCTGGTTGGCTGCCGTCTGGAGCAACGGACTGCTGGGCTGCCGGGGTCAGACAAAAATTTTACCGGTGTCTAAGCTGGCCAAAATCGCTGGGTATAAGAAGTTACCGAAAAATCGTCGGTGTCGGCCGACCCCGACGCTTGAACGTGGCTTCGCCCCTGACTGATACCATGATAGCGAGTAATTGTCGCAATACATTGAACAGTGAATACACGTTACATATATAGCTAAGCCTATGCCAAACTAAACTAACCACGGGATTTATGGAAATAGGATCTATGGGATTGGCATAAAAGGCGGTAGCATTGATGGCTAAAAATAGGAAAGAATCTGAACCATGCGGGCGACTCGATCAACAGAAGATATCATCTAACAGTCGCGATGCTTGCTATCAGCGCCGGCGTCGGCTCGTCCGGTTGGGCCGACACCGTCGGCGGCTATGGCTCGCTCGTCAACCGTACTCGCTCCACGTGGACATGAGTTTGATTAGGAAAAGACTGATTTGCCCCCTTATTCCCTGTACGTTGTAGATGATCTCACAAGAGCTAATCAATGGCTAGTCCAATTGGTGTCTTATGGTTAAAGGTCACGGTTAGAGTCCCACAAACTGTACATTAGACAGGTTTTTTTAACATATCATTTGATAATGAAATGATGAAATGCACTTCACAAAAAAAAAAGAAATTAAATCACAGAAAGTTTTCGTTTTGTAACGGATCTGGCAGAGTGGAGGCCTACAGCTTTCGATTGCTGGCTGGGCCTGCTTGATAAACTGGGACCAATCATAGCCCAAAGCACGCTGATTATTAGGTAATCCGGGACGTGCTAGGTGCCGACCGTGCGGCGGGTAGCGAGGTGCTGCACACGGCCAACTCAGCGCCACAAAGTTGGAGAAGATTTTTTTTTTTCAATTCGAAAATTCAAATCATCGTATCATTTTAACCGAGTATCCAATTTGCAATTTGTTTGAATCATTGTGTTTCTTACTATGAGATGTTTAAAACAAACCACACTTGCGTGTATTTTGGCTTAATAATAATAATATCATATGTCATATATTTTAATAGATGAAATAAAATGTCCCATGCGCTACTTCCTAAATGTTATAGTAGATCATAATTGATGTTCCAGTGTGTATATTTTAAATTAAGTACGTGGAATGAATTAGATAGGTGTTGAATATTTCGGTAGATAAAATAAAATATTCTACATATTTAATTTTGATGTTCTAATAATTCATCGACAATATTCCACGTATCTGATTTCAATGTTCTAACAATTTATCCATGATATTCTAGAGGTAGGGCAAGTTGAATTGGCTGGGTGAGAGTAAATCAAGGCAATTAGCTAAAGCAAATAAAAGATATTGATAGAAAAATAGCGGAAAAAATGAATATAATAAACAACAAAGAAGAGTTATTACAACATTTAGCAAAAAGCTGCAACTAAATGAAAAAGTAAGGAAAAAAAGAAATAGGCTATATGTTAGTTGTTCAATCCAGGCTAAAAAGTTGCAACTAAACGAAAAAAGGGAAAGGAAAAACACGATATATGTTAACGTGCAGCAGCCAGTACTGGATACCGTGGCTAAATAAAAGATCTTTTCTTTTCTTTTTCTTTTCTTCTTTTTTTTTCTTACAAGCATATAGTGCCGGATAAGCTGGGCTGCGCGTATATAGTGCCGGATAAGCTGGGCTGCGCGTGTTCCCGTGGCCGCTCCTCGAGAAGCAGGCTACGAGAGTTGGGAATTGGGCTGCGGGCCGCGCACGGGGCATATACTGTTTCCGAGGTAATCCAGCCTTGAGTTGATCTGCCATTAATTTGTTTCGTTTAGGGCCTCCTTGTCGGATTTTTAGAAATTTTAAAGGCATTTAATCCTATAGGAAAATTTTCTATATAGCCCTTTGAAACAAAGGATTGAGATCATAAAATTTCTGTGAAATTCTAATAGAATGGCTCTTTCCATAGGAATTTTGAAGGAATTCTAATATGAGGTTTTGACCTGATGGAAAACTTCATTTGAGTCTTGCATGTACCCTCTCTGTCTTCGAATTCCTGCCAAATTCTTGTGAAGCATCCAAACACTACTTTCGAACAATTTCTTTGTTTTGTGTTTACGTAGGATTGTACCGACATTCCTATAAAATTACTGTGATTTTTCTATTCCTGCGTTTTTCAATTACTAAAGAGGCCCTTATCAAATTTTGTGCCCCAGATGGTGAGATGGGCCTCTACGGAATCGCCTTCCGGGAGCTCCATATGGGCCTGCAATGTAAGTGGGAGCCTTACGAGATTCAAACTTCCATAGGCCGTTTCGCGCGCGCGTCCTGCCGCCACAACACGTCAAGCACATCATTGACACGACGTCTTTGCACAACATATATCGGAAAAATTAAACCGCTAATATTCTTAATCATTGATTAATTACGTACGGTGCTACAGTAGTACGAACTCGAAGTCAGATCTATAGATTATTTTTTGAGTTTCGCCTATAGTGATGTGAATTGTCAATAACGCGGCTAATATAGTAATATTTCATAATAAGCGAGCCTGCGAATCTGCGATTAAATTGGTGATTGTTATGGCTATTGACTAAACAATATACAGCGGATTAGTAAAGTGAGTGTAGAAATGAATTGTCTGACTCTCTCCTTTTCCAAGATAACATATATAAATTGCTATAAGGTCTGATTACAATGATACCTTTCTATAGTAGCCCACTATGCTAGAAGTACAGAAGTGGAAGGCTGTGGAACATAGTGCCGAGAAACTCCAAGCAAATCATGACAAAACTCGGTTTCGGCAATTTCCGAGAAATCAGACGATATGCTTCCTATTTACAAGCGGCGGGGACGATTCCCTACCTCTCTGCCCACTAGAAAAGCATATATATGACCGGTTTAGCAACTATGGGTGTGTTTGGTTGGTGGAATGGGGAGGAATGGGATGGAACGATTCCAGTTTTTTGGGATGGGATGGAATGGGATGGTTCTGTTTAGGATGTTTGGTTAGTGGGATGGAATGGTTCTGTTTTTTGTTTGGTTAGTGGGATGGAGAAGAATGGAACCGTTCCGTCTCTTGTTTGGTTGATGGGATCGGGATGAAAAATAGGATATGCTAACCTGCGTGGTGAGGTTACCTCTTTGAGCCAGTTGACATAATTTATTAAAACTTAGTGATGTTCTAAAGTAGGATATGCACATTTATTAAAACTTTTTCCCCTTGACATAATTTTGTTTAACTAGCACGTGATAGCACATTTACAACTGAAATAAAGTGCATATAAATAGGTCCATTTCATAGATAACAACTCATAGAGTTTGCATCACATTACAACACTTAGCAGTTAATCAATTCATACATTACAACACTTAGCAGTTAATCAATTCATACATTACAACACTTAGCAGTCCTAATTAACCCCTTAACAGTACACAAAAGGTCCTTAACAGCACAAAGTACTACATAGTAGGATAATTGTTCCAGTACACAAAAGTCTTCAAGGTGAAATGCTTTCAGTACACAAAAGTCTTCAAAGGTGAAATGCTTCTAATCCCAACTTCAGGGAAAATGCTTGGTAACATACCTAGTAACCCAAACCAACTTTCCTGTCAAGCTTTGATCCATGAATGCCTTAGCAAGCCCAACATTCTCACACAAATAAGCATAATAATGAGAGAGATGTGCCTCATCAAAACCAGGTACAGATGCAAGACTGTCCCAAAGACCAGCTGGGATAGTTGACTCAGAAGAGGTGCCCACCTTCTCTATAGCACTAGCTATCCTCTCAAGACCCAAAGTAATTGTTGGTAGCAACACATCATCATCAACAGATGCTGGGGCTGACACTTTAGCCCTTTTACGGGGTGGTTTGGTACCTGAGGACTCACCAACACTTGCATCTGCTGCCCCATTTCAGTTGGAGATGCTCCACTGTCAACATCAATTGGGTCATCTGCAATGTCTGTAACTTCAGTGGCAAGTGGATCACTTGTGCCTTTGGCATACTTTCCTGTAGCCAAACAATTCCCAAATATTGTAGACATGGCATGATAGTGCTCAATAGGTTTGTTTAGCATGTCAGCATCACTTTTGTTTTTCTAGCAAACATAGAAAATAGAAATCAGATTGTGTGCAACATATACAGTAATTGTTGAATGTAAAATAGAACCCAATTGTGCAGGATACAACAAGCTATAACAATATCAACTTGTACAGGAAAAGGAAAAAATGGTGTGGCATCATCAAGAATTTTGAAATGCCTCTTGAGTGATCCGAAAGCACGTTCTACTGTCACACGTAGAGAGGAATGTCTAAGGTTGAATAATTCAGGGGCATCTTGAACAGGATTACTCCCCCACTCATTCAAGTGGTACCGCACACCGCGAAATGGAGGCAAAAACCCAGGTTTAGCTCCGTATCCAGCATCCACAAGGTAGAATTTTCCTAATATGTGAGGCAGAAATTATTGCTCAGATGAGGTGGAAATTTAAAGCTTTAATTATAGACAAATTAATCTAGAGTGGAGCTATTACCTTGTGGGACACGTAAGCCATTCTCACGCTCTAATGCATCTGCTAAAACTGTAGCATCATGTGCAGTTCCCTCCCAACCAGCCAACACATATGTGAATCGGAGATCAAAATCTACCGCTGCCATCACATTTTGTGTAGCAAATGACTTCCTACCACGAAAAGAAGGCTCCATGGATTTACTAACGGTTGCCCTTATGTGTGTACCATCAATGGCTCCAATACAATCCTATTTTCAAAAAAAAATTAGTAGCTAAATAGTTGAGCTTACATCTCTAACAAACAATTGGCAATGTCATACCTTGAAATATGGATCCCATCTTGGATTCCCTGCAATTTTGGTTGGGGTCTCCGAGGAAGGTGGCCTAATAAGTTCACTTCTAAGCTCTCCTATGGCATGGAGTACAGCTCTAAAATATCGACTAACTGTTTCAGTGGACCTATCAAAATTAGTGTGGACTAACCTATTCCTTAGGTTATGCCCTACAATATTTAGGAACATTGCAACTTGCTCTTCAACACTAACATGTATGGTATCTCCAAGCAAACCGCGACCTCTCAAAACTTCACATAAATGGAAGAAAGGAGCTCTAGTGAGCCTTAACATTTTTTGGCAAGTTGAATCATCTCTATAAATTTTCTTATTTAGATAATCAATTCTTGCTCTATCTCTTTCTTCCATTGGACCATAGGTAATACGTGTTCTTCTTTTCATTAATCTAGCTCTAACACACAAAGCCACCATAGCAACAGCCACGAAAGCAGCAGCACCATAAAGCACACACTTTCTCCTTTTAGCAAGTCTTCTGTCCATCTACAATATGAATAGCGCAATTGATAACATCACAATGGAACATATCATTCAAGCACAACCATATCAATCAAGCACAACCACAGATTGCTACCACTGCACATATTAGACATATTTCACACAAATATCTTCACATTTTCACCACAGATTCCTACCACTGCACATACGTAAGGACAATACCTTCACTGGGGGGAGGTCGGGCGGCTCGGCGGCGCAGGAGGTCGGCACGGCGGCGCAGGAGGTCGGCCGGCACGGGCGGGAGGTCGGACGGCGACGCAGGAGCTCGGCCGGCGCGGGCGGGAGGTCGGACGGCGGCGCAGGAGCTCGGCCGGCGCGGGCGGGAGGTCGGACGGCGGCGCAGGAGCTCGGCGCGGGCGGGAGGTCGCGGCGGCCGGTAGGTCGGACGGCGGCGACGGAGGCCGTCGCGGGCGGCGGCGCAGGAGGTCGGCGCGGGCGGGAGGACGGCCCGGGCGGGACGTCGGGGCGGGAGCTCGGCCGGCGCGGGCGGGAGGACGGCGCGGGCGGGACGTCGGCGCGGGAGGGACGACGGCGCGGGAGGGAGATCCGCACGGGAGGGAGATCCGCGCGGGAGGCCGGCGGCGCGGGAGGCTCCTCAGATCTGGATCTGGGGAGGGGGGTGAGCGCACGGGAGTGGGGTGAATGGCTCTGCGCGAGGGAGCTCGGGATGGCTCCGTCCGGGAAATTTTTTGGGATGGCTGGATTCCGAATTTTGAAGGAATATTCCATTTGAAGGAATGGTTTGCTTCCACTTCATTCTCTTCCATACCATGAACCAAACAGCTGGATGAGCTCAAAATTGGAATGGGATGGTTCCATCCCTTGGCCATTCCACCAACCAAACACATCCTATACTACTATGCTCGGAGTGGACTAGCATCCGGATGACGTTGTCTAAGCTTCGAGCAGACTATAGGCGTACAACAAGATAGCTACAATTAATGATCAATATAAATCACGAACCTCACAACTCGCATGCATGTTTTTTTTAACTACGCATGCATGTGTGTTACAGGGCGTTGCTAGGCGGCGGCGGGAGACGGAAGCCGCAGCGGGAACCGCAGGTGGCGCGGTGATACCTTTCATTCCAGGGCGGCGCCCTCCCAATCTGGAAGAAAGGGATCGATTTGTGTGGTTGATGCGAACAGATGATTGGGTCCAGTCGTGGTTTGGTTCACTACTGTAGAAAAAAGTTATTATAGATAATTTAAAAACATCATCACAGATGATTTTGTGAGCCATCTGAATTTATAGGTCAGTGTTTGGAATAATTCTATTGTTCTTCGCAATATGAAGTCACAATCCTATATCGCAAGATTGGGCAACATCTATTTTTGTAGTGCCACCAGCAACCGTCGGGCAACACCTATGGATTCTATGTTTGCCACAACATGGAACTACTTGATTCCGCAAAGAACAATATTGATCCTCAGGTTTGTCAATCTTGCGACAATTATTTCATACCTATCAATTTATATATGTATGCACGACATTAATCTTTTTACCGATAGGTTGTGTCCATCGCTACAACTCCGTTGGAACAGGCCGACCTCAAACAGATTTGAGGACAGTGTGCATAGTTCTTGTTGTCTAAAGTTATAAAAGAAGATGGAAAGTTCTACAATGTAGAATGAATTTCACTGGGATAAGATAGAACTTAATTGTTCATATGTATATTTGTTCATGTATGGATAATTTATTTAATTTTAGTTAATTGATTTGTGAAATAGATGTGAAATAGATATTCTTGTTTTTGAAATGAATGAATATGAAGTGGATGTATATATACTGTGTTGATATGCTTGTTTTAGAAGGCATGACTAACATTTCCTGAGGTTAGCTAACTAACAGAAATAAATTTATGAATAGAAAAAAATATCACAGACTGTTATGAATTAACAGTCTGTGATAGTCGACTATCATAGACGGTTTGTAGTAGAAACCATCTGTAAAAGACTGTATCACAGACGGTTTGAAAGTCGTTTGTGATGACTTCATATTGGGAGGGCTCACAAACCGTCTGTAATGATGTTTTTAAATCATCTATAGTGCATACATATATAAATTGATAAGTATGAAATAATTATCGCAAGATTGACAAACCTGAGGATCAATATTGTTCTTTGCGGAGTCAACTAGTTCCATGTTGTGGCAAACATAGAATCCATAGGTGTTGCCCGACAGCTGCTGGTGGCACTGTAAAAATAGAATTTGTTAGTTCGAGAGATATTACTACGAAGTATTATATAGGATTAATGTATGCTAGTGCATACCGGGAAATCTAGATCGTGTCGCAGGGCGTCGATCCCTTCATTGGATTTCCCCACCTTTGCAATGTACGTGGCGAATGACCTACGTGATTCCAAAAAGTTAGCATTAGTCATTGGAAAGGAAGGAAATACTACAATAGAGTTATTTATAGAGAAAATGTGTTTACATATCGATTAATTGTTGGACAACTATGTAGTCAGTTTTGTTCTTTTTTAGGGAATTAAGGTATATTACCCTGTTCCATTTTAGTATAATTACGATTAGAATCTAGTAGAACCTACACAGGTATGTCATAGTCATTAAACCTATGTTCATGTTACTTATAAAGTACAAATCAATAAGTATAGCCACTAGTGCAGCATTTACTCCTGGTTGTACGGCATAAGTATGAATTGCTTATCGCGGTAAGCCTCTAATGCCGTCGTGATATAATTCTCAACGAATGATGCATCCTCCTTGATATCCATAGAGGCCAAATGTGGGTCGAGAACCAAACGTTGATTTCGTTAATCTGGCCTTAGTCACCATGTATACACACACACAAAATTAATGAGTTATATATAACATTTATCGGTATTACATGAATGTAGACCATGATTATACACACTTACAGTGTCCAGCATCAAATGAGTGAGGAATCGAGGGCGTTGAGTGTGAAGAGAAAGAATAAGTACTCAAAGGTCACCGTGAAGACACAGTCATAAATATTGTGATGAAGATGATCCGACGTGAACTTGATGGTGACATCCGAGCGCCGTTGTTTACCATCATGTAATCTCTGGCAAGCTAGTCTTACGGTTAGGATATGCTCTTTCGGGACGAGCAACGGCTCGCTTAGCATGAATTTTTAGACCAACGGTAAGTAGAGGATCTCATCATCGGTCTTCTTCGGTTTGCCATTGTTGCCTCGGTTGTAGGTCGACTTCACAGTAGTTGACCAGGCACCAGATGTAGATGCACCGCGCCCTTGCTGTGTCTATGCAGACAGCTCCGGTGCGGATAGCCCCCGTGGACATGGCACCGATGCATGTAGCTTTGGTGTGGAATCGGTACCGGTGCAGATAGCTCCTGTAGACTTGGCATGATACAAATAGCTTGAGTGGACTTGGCGCCAGTGTAGGAGCATCCAGGCAGATGTCTCTCTTGGACCACTGGATGAATGTTCCAATGGCTTATCCTAGAGTCACGACCTTGTCATTTGGGGGCATCTGCAGCGAGACAACCTCGCAATTGGCATGAACACCATCCACATTCTCTTTTATGAAACCTGACGCTGGAGATACACTGTGCACCAAGGCATCGGACCCAGATGGATTCGTCTGGCCCCAAGCAGTGCATAGGGCAACAGACGCATATCTCACTTGGAGCTTGCACTTTATAGCCACCTACATAATGATACAAAATTAGCTATTCTAATAGGCCTATCAATAGGCCCATTAGTTTGGCTTTCCAAGCGCACAGCCCAGCTGACTCGACTTCAAATGACGCCATGGCCACTGAGTAGAGGCGAGCGATGGCGAGGCCAATTGGGCAGAGATGCTGGCTCTTGACTACGAGCGATGGCGTGGAGGGCGTAAGTGGGACCTAGGGTTCTATTTTTGGCATTAGCACGGTCGAAGATGCATCAGAGAGGGCTCGCAGCAGAAGGGGCTCGCCAGAGCAGGACCACGGCACGGTGGTGCTCCGGTGGGGTTTTGGCCGAGCTCAAGGAAGTTTGAGCATATACAACGAATAGGGAAGTTAATGGTGGTGGCATCTTGGGCCAACTAAGCTTGTACATGGCTGTCCATGTAGGTCGGGCTCGACTGGCAGCGGCACACGACACCGACGATCTAGAGGCCGTGGGGGGGGGGGGTTGACGTTGTTAGTTTTGGCTTCGTGATGCCTGTAGGTGCTATGGCCGTGTTGAATTAGTTGGGGCTCAGGCTAGTGACATAATTAGTTTTGGAGCTTACTGGTGAGGATATGGCGGCGAAGTAATCCTTGGCCGAGGTTGGGGAAGAAAAGCAGGGGCGTTGCAATTGAGCACCAATGAAGGTTAAGTAGGTAAATGGCTTGGCTTTAAAGGCTAGGGAAAGCAGTGGTAGCATTGCCTCGGCCACGTGCGAGGATGGTGCGTGGACAACAATGCTGGCGACCGAGGAGCTTCGCGACATCGGCGACATCACTAGCAGGTGCGGTGGAGCCTCGGCGTGTGCAACGTCCCTCTGACACATGCGCACACATTGGTAAGGTGAGTTAAGGCACAGGTGCATGTCGAGCAGGCGACGGTCAAGGTGGCAGTGGCGAGGTTAGCAGCAGTGAAAGCAGGACGTGTAGCTAGAGAAGGTGTGACAACCATTTAAGGATTTGTCAGTGAGGTGGCAAGGTTTTGTTCCAAGGTTGATGGCTGGGGCAGTGACGAGCTGGTGCGGCGTGCTTGTAGTGGTGGCGAACGGCGTTTAGTCGAGTGGATAGGGTTACAGGGGAGGAGGCAGCTAGTCAAAAAGCGCCAAATTTAGAGGAAGGCAGAAAATCAAAAGAGGAAAGCGGAAAATCCAAAACAAACTTATCATATCGGCAAAAACTTAAATTCCAATGAAATTCAAGGAAAACTAAAATTTTGTGAAGTTTTAGGGTCATTTCAATGGGACACTGTATCAATTGCTCTCGAGTGCGACGCAATTAGGATGGGCTTAGCCCTTGGGTACTCAGCGTTGGCCGGCCGTCGATCGGCCGAAGGGATTGGAAGTGGATTTGACCGGCCCCGTCGGCCTGTTAGATCCGTTTGTTTCTCTATCTCATACAGCAAACCTTTATCATTCGATGTCAGTCACATCATGCATGTCATCTTTTGGAAACCGCCGTCATGTCATGGTGTGAAAAGGTATCGTTAGTTCTAGGAGTATCTGCCTAGCCTAGCTGCATTGCTGTTCATTCTTGATTATCCTTTTCTTCAGAACTTGTCTATACGATCTAGTCAAATCATTGACTCATTGGCCAAAGGCAACACGGGTACTGGAAACAATTGGTCCAAAGAATGCGCTGCAACAAATGTTGCACAACAGCTATGCCCAAACGTTAGAAAGGAGGGATAGCTAAGGCCCGTTTGAAATGAGGAAATTCCAAAGCAATTCTACTGACGTTGCAGTACTATATTTTGGCAAAAAATATTCAGCCGTTCCAAACAGGCTTAGAACAAGTTGTTAGTGGCTACAGCATTAGAATGAAAATCCTCTGTGATTTGTTGAACACCAGGGCTTTGCTTAAAAGCATGCAACTAGATTTCTTCCGTACAAGCTACTTTTTGACTCTTTTTGTAAACAGACAAAAGCTTTGTTGAGTACGATGACTTATATCTTTCCTACTAAGACTTAAGGGGTGAGTTATATGAATTTCTAGATAAATTCTAATAGTGTTAGGACTCCTAATCCAATTAGGATTAGAATTCCTACGCCTTTTAGAGAAGGACTAGAAAACCATGAGGGGTGACTATGAAGAACTCAAGCCATAAATCAATTCATCCAAAGTAGGGGGCGAATGAGAGCATTAGAGGCTACGTTATTCTTTAGCACTAAATTCTTGTATATAGCAAGGATTTGAGGGTCCTAAAAGATTCGAGATGATTGTGAGAGAGCGCCAATCCCTTGTACTCTTTTGAGGTTGTGCTTATGGAATTTGCAGTTGGCTTCACCAAACTTTCTCTCTCATTGTGGTGTCATTATTTGGTTCTCTTTGGAATTTATCTACTTCGTTCTTGATATCATGTACACTTGTGATGTATCTCATAAACTCTGATCTGATCTGGGGGCTACTGCACATAAAGAGGGATATTGGAGTATAACAAGCGGTATTAGAGCCAAGGCCAAATTAATCTAATTTATGAGAAGGTCAGCAAAACATCAGGTGGCACAAAATCAAGACCGATGTCGAATCAAGTAGAGAAATTTGATGATAGAGGAAATTTTAGCATATGGCAATGTGTGGTGAAGACGTTCTTATCCAGCAAAGGTTGATTGATGCTCTTGAAGGTGACAGATCGGAAAAGATGTCCATTAAAGAATGGAAGGTGATGGAGCAGAAAGCTATCAGTACAATCCATTTATGTTTCTCCAATGAGATAAAGTGCTTGGTGATCAAGGTAGACTCATTGAAGAAATTATGGAGTGACCTAGAAGAATTGTATATGACAAAGTTACTAACAAACCGATGGGTACTGAAGCAGCAATTGTACATGTTGCGTGTGGAGGAGGGCATGCGGTTCTTTGACCATCTCAATATCTTTAACAAATTTATCATATAATTGATTAGCGTGGATAAGAAAATTGAGGAGAATGGCAAGATCATATTGGTGTCATCTCTACCACCATTATAGGAGCAATTGGTTATGAATATTCTCATCGAAAAAACACTCTCAACTTCAATGAAGCAGTAGCATATCTATTGGAGCATAGTCCTTGAAGAAACCATCAGATTCTTCATCCTCAGATGATCAAGCATTAGCTGTCGTAGGTGTTACGGGCAAAAGCAAAAGTCACAGTAAGAAGAAGGGCAAGAGTAAAGACACGCATGTATACTATTTGTGTGACGAGGAATGTCTTATGATAAAGGACTATTCAAATTTGAAGCAAATGAGGGGTGCATGCCCAGTGGCAGTAGCAAAAGATGATTCGGACGTACTTGTTGCAATTCAATCAGATACTACTCATGAATGAATATTAAATTCAAATTATTGTTTTCATATATGTTCGATGAGAGAGTTGTTCAATGAAGGATCTCTACGTCCGGTGCATAAAATTATTCACTTAGTGGATTGCAAGGAGTACACGGTCACTGAGGTGGGAATAGTTACATTGGAGATGTATGATGGAGTATATCACACATTGATAGGAGTTCGATATGTTCCTGGCTTAAAGAAAAATCTAATATCTATAAGGTCACTTGAACTCAAAAGTTATGAGGTATCACTTTGTGGTGGAGTCATGTGAGTTACTTGCAAAGAGCAGATAATTATGAAAAGTATTTGGAGTAATAGAGACTACCAATTGATGGGTATCATAAGGGGAATGCAACCAATAGGAGGTTTAGTAAAAATCCTAATCAGAAGAAGGAAACCGCGTCATCAATGGTAGTTTTTTAGATGTCATCTATATTATGTGTGGAACTGCAAATACAGTTGCAAATTCTGGCAGACGCAAAAGTGAAGGTGCAAACTGTTGGAAGAAGAAGGATGTAGTTGGACCAACCATGTGGTACTAGCGCGATACAAACCTATGGCATGGAAATGTTGTGGTTAATCAAACTATACAACAAATAAGCTCTCAGGTGGAGGGTTTAGGTAGGTAAGCCTAGACACTGACACGTGCATTGCGATTATATGCATGAGCCCTGTGGTAGGAGCACTCCCAAAGATGGAAGGAAAACAAAAAAGAAACAAAAACAAAAAGGCAGAGCCGACTTGGAGTGAATTATTGGAGAAGTATGGCGACTTCAATGGATAAGAGTCAAAGTGGAGTGTTGTGGCTACGGGCCAAACAGAGAGAGAGATGGTAGTGGAGAGTGATGGAGATGAGTCGGAATGGCTCCCCCCATCTTGTTATATATATATATTCACATGGGGTATACTTTTACAGTTATGCCCTTACATTCGTACATCCCTATTAGGGGCACTTATGTCCTTACACATGTTATTCTGGTTCTTATATCCTCCTAACAGGCCTACTGGGCTTAGGTGGGGGCCACCCCTACGACAGGAGCCTCTCATGGTGAAGGGCTTCACAGGGCCGAAGCCATGTCGCCGAGTCCTTTGGCCCCCTCCGTCCCCTGCGGCCCGTGAATTTTTCCAAGCTTATGGTCGGGGAGCCCGAGGTCTGGGATGGAATGTACCTGGTTGAAGCACCCTTCGAACGGGTGGCAGCGGAGCTGGCGCCCAGGCGAAGTAGACGCGCGCGCTCCGTCCCCTACCCTTCGAACGGGTGGCAGCGGAGCTGGCGCCCAGGCGAAGTAGACGCGCGCGCTCCGTCCCCTACCCTTCGAACGGATGGCAGCCGGGCTGGCGCCTAGGCGAAGTAGACGTGCGCGCTCCGTCCCCTACCCTTCGAACGGGTGGCAGCGGAGCTGGCGCCCAGGCGAAGTAGACGCCCACGCGCGCTCCGTCCCCTACCCTTCGAACGGGTGGCAGCAGAGCTGGCGCCCAGCCGAAGTAGACGCGCGCGCTCCGTCCCCTACCCTTCGAACGGGTGGCAGCGGAGCTGGCGCCCAGGCGAAGTAGACGCGTGCGCTCCGTCCCCTACCCTTCGAACGGGTGGCAGCGGAGCTGGCGCCTGACCGAAGTGGGCGCGCGCCATGGGCGTTGCACTGGCGCAGGTAAGCGTGGCGGGTCCCTGAGCCGCCGCGTGAGCCTTAAGCGATAAGGGACGTGCTGCAACGCTCGCTCTTCCGGCCGTCCACGTGGTGAAGCGTGCTTGGCGCGGTGCGGGCCTTGAGGCGTCGTGACCATTAATGTGACGGCGGACTCCCGGCATTTGGACTTCTGCCGATTGGACTTCCGCCGGTTGGCTTGCCTGCTGCTGGGGTATATATACGGTGCTGGTGTGGCGTTGTTCCTGCATGTATTTGGGTAGAAACTGCTCCCCTAAAGTGGGCACCTTTCGTGCATCAGCATTCCCTAGCGCCGTTAAGCAGCTTGGGGAATGTTGATGTACAGATGGTGGTCCATTTTTCTTGGGAGCTTGGTCAGCGTCAGTGATCGGCGGCCGGCCGCGCGTGCTGCCTTCGCGCCGCGTTTCCGCATATGATGGCAAGGTTTGCCCTGTTCTCCTTAGCAGACCTACCTACAGCCGGTGTTCCTTATGGAATCCGCCCGCATCACTCTGAGAAAATGGTGATGCACTGTAGGTGGCCTATTAAGGAGAACAAGGCAGACTTTGCGGGGTATGACCCTCGCTTTTGCCGTTCACGTGCGCGGGTTTGTTCCTCGAAGGCCGGGTCCAGGCCGAAGCCCTCGTATGAAGATGCCGAGGTTTGCCCTATTCTCCTTAGCAGACCTACCTACAGCCGGTGTTCCTTATGGAGCTCGCCCGCATCGCTTTGAAAAAATGCTGATGCACTGTAGGTGGCCTGTTAAGGAGAACGAGGCAGACTTTGCGGCTTGCCATTGTTCCCCAGCGCAGGGCCGAGACGGGCAGCCACGTACCTTAGCTAGAGCGAGGACCTGCCGGTATCAAGGTGCCGACATCGACGCAGCGGGAATGGCGCCAAGTCGTAGACGCGCGCGCTCCGTCCCCTACCCTTCGAACGGGTGGCAGCGGAGCTGGCGCCCAGGCGAAGTAGACGCGCGCGCTCCGTCCTCTACCGTTCTAACGGGTGGCAGCGGAGCTGGCGCCCAGGCGAAGTAGACGCGCGCGCTCCGTCCCCTACCCTGCGAACGGGTGGCAGCGGAGCTGGTGCCCAGGCGAAGTAGACGCGCGCGCTCCATCTCCTGCCCTTCGAACGGGTGGCAGCGGAGCTGGCGCCCAGGCCGAAGTAGACGCGCACGCTCCGTCCCCTACCCTGCGAACGGGTGGCAGCGGAGCTGGTGCCCAGGAGAAGTAGACGCGCGCGCTCCATCTCCTACCCTTCGAACGGGTGGCAGCGGAGCTGGCGCCCAGGCGAAGTAGACGCGCGCGCTCCGTCCCCTACCCTGCGAACGGGTGGCAGCGGAGCTGGTGCCCAGGCGAAGTAGACGCGCGCGCTCCATCTCCTACCCTTCGAACGGGTGGCAGCGGAGCTGGCGCCCAGGCCGAAGTAGACGCGCGCGCTCCGTCCCCTACCCTGCGAACGGGTGGCAGCGGAGCTGGTGCCCAGGCGAAGTAGACGCGCGCGCTCCGTCCTCTACCCTTCGAACGGATGGCATCCGGGCTGGCGCCCAGGCGAAGTAGACGCGCGCGCTCCGTCCCCTACCCTTCGAACGGGTGGCAGCGGAGCTGGCGCCTAGCCGAAGTAGACGCGCGCGCTCCGTCCCCTACCCTGCGAACGGGTGGCAGCGGAGCTGGCGCCCAGGCGAAGTAGACGCGCGCGCTCCGTCCCCTACCCTTCGAACGGGTGGCAGCGGAGCTGGCGCCCAGGCGAAGTAGACGCGCGCGCTCCGTCCCCTACCCTTAGAACGGGTGGCAGCGGAGCTGGCGCCTAGCCGAAGTAGACGCGCGCGCTCCGTCCCCTACCCTTCGAACGGGTGGCAGCGGAGCTGGCGCCTAGCCCAAGTAGACGCGCGCGCTCTGTCCCCTACCCTGCGAACGGGTGGCAGCGGAGCTGGCACCCTCGCCTTGCGAACACCGCCACGTGTGCGGTGACTTGGGTTCTCGCGATGCGGTCTTGCGCTGTAAAGGTTCCTGGAATCACGCCGGCCCCCGGTCTGCCCTAGTTAGGTTCCCGTACCGTGCGACCCGCCCTGACGTGCACAAGGCACGTTGCGGCCTATGACTGGTGCGCGGCGGGATGTGGACGGTTGCGTGGTCGCGGCCGCTCGCCTCTTCCCTAGGCAAGGGGGACACGGGCGGGCGATGAATGGCGCCGCGCCGAAGCTGTTGTGATCCCCTGGCCCATTAGTGCGCCTTTAATAGCGGCTAGGTAGCGTTGTGCTGTGACGGCCCTTGGCGCTTGTGGGCGTGGCCCTCCAGCTTTGGGTATGGGGCATTGCGCTGGACGGGCGCCTGTACGACTGCAGTCGCGTCCGGCGCGCGGATCGTTGCGACGCTTCGGTAGCGGCGGTGTGGGCGAGGTGGCTTGAAATAGTCCCCCCGTAACAGCGTCCCCGCACCTTTACGCCCTCTTTCCTGTCTGCTCCGCCCTCTACACTTTCACGATATCTTCACCGCTTCAATCTCTCCGTGGGAAGCGATGGCCTCCGGTGGCAAGCGCGGCCAGGCGGTTGGTGGCTCTGACATTCGCCGGCGGTCCTCGCTGTTGGAGGTGAAATACGCGCTCCAAGAGCGCGACCCGGCGGCAGCGGACAAGGAGTGGCTGGTGGCGGAGGAGGAAAGCACGTTCTCCCGCCGGTCTTCGTAAGCCTCGATCGCGTCTCTCCTTTTTCACGCGAAATGTGTTATATACTGATGTTATTCTCCTTTGCTTCAGGGATTTGCTTGGAGGAGGCGGAGCAAGCCGCACGCGTATTCCTGGGGCCATACACCGGCAGGGAACACGAGCAGCGCGCGTCTGCTACCGCCGAGGCAGGGCTGGGGCGAATAAACCGCGTGTGCGAGGCCCTGGGCCTTGCGGTGCCAGACCGTGTCGCTCTAGACGACGGTGCAGCGAAGAAGAAGAAGACATCGTCTCGGAAGAGGGGCCGCAGTGGGGCGCCTGCCGCGCTTGACGCGGCAGCTGCTACTGCTGCTGCTAGTGCTTCCGAGGGCGCGGCGAACGCGGAGTCGAACTCGGCGAGGTATGCCGATTCAGGCTTGGGTGGCGCAGACGCCGAAGGCGAGGTATCTTCGGCGAGCGTCCCGGACGGCGGGTTTGCCGCGAGCAGCCGGAGGGGGGAAATCTCCCCGCTCGCCGAAATCACCGAGGCGGAACCCGGGCGGACCGGAGATGTCGAGGTGGAGCTTTCGACCATGGCCGCTATGGCGCCGGAGGCGCCCTCTGCGGGGGCGCACGGAGCCGTGCTACCTTTACCGACAGCAGCAGAGACCGAAGTGCCCCCCGCGACAACTTCCACCACGGAACGTTTGGCCCCGGGCGCGGCAGCCGCGGGGGCTTCCCTAACCGTGGCTGCAGGGGTGGTGTCGCTGCTGGCTGCCCCGGCTAAACGGCCGTGTGTGCGGCCGGAGCTCCACCGGACACCGCGGGGATTCGTCGTGGCCACAGGCATCAGAAGCTTGTGGGACTCCAGCGCAAGCGCCGGAGACCCTGCGGCATACGCGCCTTCTGCTGCCCTGGCCACACCGCCCGCCGCGCAGGGACAGTCGTCGTCTTCCCCGAACGCGGAGGCTTCTACCCGCGGCGGGACCATTCCTTCTGCTACCGAAGGTAGGATGGCCAGCTTAATCTGGTGTATGACTTTATGCCTTGTGATGCTCACTCGCGTCCCTGTTTGCAGCGTTGCTCATTCCGGAGGGGGAGCGCTTGGCTGAACACGGGACCTCCGCGTGCACAAGCCCCGCGGACTTCGTGCCGCCCCCGGAGACGCTGAGGGCGTGGCGCGGGATTGTGAATGACGCGGCCACCAGCGTCGACCCGCAAGTGCTGCAGGCCTACGGGGCGGGCGCCTCGAAGACGCCTTCGAGGTGTCTGGGGTGAGGGTAAGTACTTCATACGACGACGCCTGGGCTGGCTGAGCTTGCTAAGTCTTTCCCTTCTGCAGACACTTGTGCTGGGGCAGGCCTTGCAAACGGCCTATACTCGCGGCCGAACGGCGCTCGAAGATAGGCTGCGGGCCGTCGAGAAGGAGCTACACGAAGCCTCTGGAGCCCGCTCTGCCCAGGACGCCCGCATCCGCCAGCTGGAAGCGGAATGCGCCGAAGCGAGGGCGCACGCCGAGGGACTTGTCGCGTCGGCGCGGGAGTCGGCCGCGGCAGCTGCTGAGCAGAAGTTTGCGGCGGAGCGGGACGGGCTCCTGGAACAGGTCGCCTCGCTAGAGAAGGAAAAAGGCGAGCTTGCCTTGACTCTAGCGGAGCGTAACCAGATGCTTGGTGACGCCTCGGTGGTTGCGTGGGACGCCATGCAAGCGCTGGAGAGTCATCTTCAAGGGCTGGTAACTAAGGTGCCGGATCGCGCCTTCGGCCCGGAGGATTTGTCTCGGACGCTCCGCTGGGTCGGGGATGCCACCAACGTCTCGCGCGACGCGGCGACGTCCTTTGGCACCCACTGTGCGTACACGTCGGCATGCTTGGTGTGCGCGCTCCTGCAGCACCGCGGTTGTACGCACGTCGCCAGGCTGGATGACCCCCAGCTGGAGATGCCTGGCGGGGCCGGAGTAATGTCCGGTGCCGTCCGCTCCGCTCGTCGTGCCATCGGGCCCTTCTTCGACCGGATCTGGGCTTACGTCGGGCCGGATCGAGCTCCGGAAGTCGGTCTTCGGGACGGGGAGCCTCGGCCAATTTCTGGATGGGGTCCCTCGACGCGACGAGGGCGGCGCTGGGCCCTCCGAAGGCGCCGGGAACCCGCAAGTTTGACGCCGTGGTGCCTAGGTGTAGGCGTGTGTTGTACTGCTCCCTCTTTTTGCGAATGAAGTACACACTTGCTGCTTGCATTCTGACTTGCGCCTATATCCCGGGCAGCTTCCTTGCTGGGGTCGGCTTCTTGCGGCCGACCTTTCAACCCGGCGACACCTTCGACGCTGGCGAAGGGCCGAAGAGTCGCTGGACTTTTGGGCGGGCCGGCCTTCTTCGAGCGAGGCCCCAGCTTTAGCGCGTGTTAAGGACGAACCCGCGGGATAGCGGCTTATAGCTTCAAGGATGTTGCTGGACCTTTGTACTTGTGGTTTTTCTGGTATGCAGGTTTCCTGGCATTTTAGGATATGCGTTGTGTGTTGATACCACCGTTGGCGAAGTAGCTGCGCAAGGGTTCCTTAGAACGGCGCTTGCGGGGGCAGTCCTTGGCGTCTTAGCTTTTTACAGCCCGGAGACTGGCGTGTGCGGAGGCGTACCTCCGCACTTTGCCTTGTTATAGTCCGTAGACTGGCGTGTGCGGAGGCGTACCTCCGCACTTTGCCTTGTTATAGTCCGTAGACTGGCGTGGGCGGAGGCGGACCTCGGCATTTCGCCCTTCTTTATAGTCCGGAGACTCGCGCGTGCGGAGGCAGACCTCGACGCTACGTCTTATTTAGAGTCCGTGGACTAGTGCGCACGGAGGCGGACCTCGACGCTACGACTTCCTTTATAGTCCGGAGACTTGCGCGTGCAGAGGCAGACCTCGACGCTACGTCTTATTTAGAGTCCGTGGACTAGTGCGTGCGGAGGCGGACCTCGACGCTACGACTTCCTTTATAGTCCGGAGACTCGCGCGTGCGGAGGCAGACCTCGACGCTACGTCTTATTTAGAGTCCGTGGACTAGTGCATGCGGAGGCGGACCTCGACGCTACGACTTCCTTTATAGTCCGGAGACTGGTGCGTGCGGAGGTAGACCTCAACGCTACGTCTTATTTAGAGTCCGTGGACTAGTGCGTGCGGAGGCGAACCTCGACGCTACGACTTCCTTTATAGTCCGGAGACTGGTGCGCGCGAGGGCGTCCCCCCGTTATTTTATACTGCGGGAACGCGCGCGTTGGCTAAGCCTGCGCACGCCTTCGCCGCGTACTTGCGCGTGATGAAGAAAAATTAGCGACAAACGGCGATCTTCATTACATCCCCGTTTGCGCGGGTAAGCAACTACAAGGGGTGGATATACTAACCATTTGCCCTTGGTGCGGCCGAAGCCTCTAGTCGCTAGACATCTGCGGGGCCCGCCAAGGCGCCTCTGAATGGCCCCGCGGACCTCCGCGCTGTGACGCCAGCTCTAGGAGCGCCGTTGGGCTTCGCGACGCGGGCACCTGGTACCTGGCTCGATGCGCTGGGCCATATCTTGGTCGCCTCGGACGGTGATGATGGCCCGGGGACCCGGGATCTTCATGCATAGATAGCCGTGATGTGGTACCGCGCCGAAGGAGTTGAGGATTGGGCGCCCTAATATGGCATTGTAGGGGTACGGAAGGTCGACCACGTCGAAGGTGGCATCTTCGGACCGCACATTGTCATCTTGGCCGAAGGAGACTTGAAGACCTATTTGGCCCAGCGCCCGCAGGGGCTGTCCCCCGAAGCCCTGCAGTGGGATTCCCGAGGGCCCTAGGCGGCTTCGAGGGATCCCCATCTGGTCGAAGGCCGCCGCAAACAATACGTTCGCGGAGCTACCGCCGTCCACCAAGGCGCGCCCCACGTCGCATCCCGCGATGGTGACCCGGATGACCAGGGGGTCCTGATGAGGGAAGTCCACGCCTTGGGCGTCGTCGGGTGTGAATGTAACTTCGTGCTGCGCCCAGTCCGGCGGTGCTTGCGCTGGGTATGCCGCCACATGATGTAATCTTCGCGCATAGGCCTTCTGCTGCCGTGCTGAGGCGAAACCCATCGCAGAGCCTCCGGATATGACGTTAATGATCCTGCGGTGGGTTGCCTCCGGTGCCTGCAGCGACAGGAGGCCCTCCTGAGGCTGCTGTACGTGAGCTTGGATCCGTAAGGTGCCTTCCTGGGGTTGTATCCCTTGCGCCTGTACCTGCATGGGGGCCTCGTACGAGAATTGGACGTGGGCCACCGCAGGCGGACGCATCTCCAGGTTCCTATCCCTAGCGACGCTATCGCGGAGCGCCACGATGGAGGTGCAGGTACGGGTATCATGGTTGCCGCGGCCGTGGACTACGCACCACAGTCCCTGGTGCTGGTCGTCGTAATCTCCACGACCTTTATCGTCGCGGCCCCTGCCACGGCCGTGCCCCCGGCCACGGCGCCCCCGACCGCCTCGGCCCGCGGGAGCGCCCTCGTCGGAACCGCCTTCAATGTCAAGGACGTACCGGTTTCGCCTCGACCTCTGCTGGCCGCGCTTGGGCTGATCGGACGACTCCTTATGCGAGGCGTCCCTGCGGTCGGGCGCACCCCTGGACGACTCCTGCTTACGTTTTCCCTTCGAAGAACCGTCCTTCGGCGGATCTTCGGCTTTTGCCGAGGCTCCGGCCTGGTTGGTGTCGGAGTCGTCACCTTGCCTTCGCCGCGCGTCTTCTTCCGCCCTGGCATATTCCTCCATTTTGTCGAAGAGCTTCGCCACCGTCTTGATTGGCTTTCGCGCATTGTACTCGGCCATCGGGCCCGGACGAAGGCCCTGTATGGCTGCATTAACGATGGTGGTTTCATTAACGTCTTTCACTTGGCATCAAATCTTGGCGAAGCGTTTGAAGTAGTCCCGGAGCTTCTCCGAGGGTTTTTGCTTCACATCAAAGAGTTGGTCCGCGTCGACTCGGTCGACGTAGTTTCCTTGGAAGTTGTTGTGAAGGCGGACGCGAAGCTGCTCCCACGCATAGATGGAGCCCGGCTCTATGGTGAAGAACCAAGAGAGCGCCACTCCTTGCAGCGCGAGAGGGAGCCCCTTCGCCTTCGTGGTGTTGTCTCCGCCCGCGGCTTCGATCGCGGTTTCGTACACGCGCACGAACTCACGGGGGTCCGTGTCGCCTTTGTACGGGTCGATGGCGCTAGGGAACTTGAAGTCTTCGGGCCATGCCGCCTGCTGCAGCCCCACCGAAAGTGGGGACTCCGGATCTACGTGCCGCAGCGGCACGCGGCTAGACGTGGGGGCTTCGCGACTGTCCGCCCTCTCCGGCGTGGGCTCGGTCGCGATTACTGGCGCGGCCTGCTGGCTCCGAGCCTCTTGCATATCTCGGACGGCTCCGCGAAGGTCCCCTAGCTCCCGCTGGAATGCGTTGAGGGCCGCCAGCAGGGCGCTTTCCACCGCCTGTGCGGGCGGGGTCGCCGGTACTCCCAACGGGCGGATCGGCGCGGGCACGACCGCGTCGCGGTCTCCCGAGCTGCCGGTCGCTCCGTCGTGGCTACCTCGAACCGCCTGGTCCGCGCTGCCAGCGAGGGTCGCGGCGGGAGCGGCGAGGTCGACTGTCGTTGCGTCGGCGGGGTCGATTGTCGTCGCACCAGCGTCGACGTCTGCGACCGCCGGGTTCGTCGCCGCAACGCCGGTGACGGGGTTGGTCGTTGCGGTGCCGGTGGCGAGATTGGTCGTCGCGGTGCCGGTGACGAGGTTGGTCGTCGCGATGCCGATGACGGGGTTGGTCGTCGCGGTGCCGATGACGGGGTTGGTCGTCACCGCGCGAACGTCGACGTCCTCGGCCACCGCGCCTGCGTCGCCACCCGCGCTCCCCGCTGCCGATGTCGAAGCCCTGGTACTCATACGACGCTCCGGCCCGGCCGCCTTCTTTCCCTTCGCCACCGCCGACGAAGCTTTTTTCGGTGCCATCCTTCTTCTTCGGTCTTCAGGCTTGTCCTTGTCCTCCCCACGGACGGCGCCAACTGTTGTGGCTACGGGCCAAACAGAGAGAGAGAGAGATGGTAGTGGAGAGTGATGGAGATGAGTCGGAATGGCTCCCCCATCTTGATATATATATTCACATGGGGTATACTTTTACAGTTATGCCCTTACATTCGTACATCCCTATTAGGGGCACTTATGTCCTTACACATGTTATTCTGGTTCTTATATCCTCCTAACAGGCCTGCTGGGCTTAGGTGGGGGCCACCCCTACGACATGGAGATTGTTGAGTATGGTGACTCATATCCTTCCTACTATAACTTGTAGAGGTATGTTACATGGATTTCTAGATGAATCGTAATAGGATTAAGACTCCTACTCCAATTAGATAAAGGATGCCTACTTCCTTTTGGAGGAAGGCTAGGGGCATTATATAAAATCATGAGAGGTGGCCATAGAGAACTTAAGCCACAAACCAACTCATCTAAAGTAGAGGGCGCACGAGAAGATTAAAGGCTAGGTTATGGTTTATGGTTTAAATACTTGAATTCTGGCTGTTCCCAAGAGACAGTGTGTAGAGGAAAATGGTTATATGTGATTTTGGCTAATATAGCTAAACTCAGTATACTTTTTACTACAATTTTTCTATTGATCCCATCGTGAACAAGCGCACCGTTTAAAACCTAGTTATTATAAATAGTATAAACATAAGTTAAATTTAAGCCTAAAAGAACTCGGCCCAAGGACAAAGAGTTACTGGTGACCTCACACAAAAATAGTAGTAAACTAAGGACTAAAACAAAACAAGGACAAATAGTTAACTGACTGCAAAACCCTACACATGCAGAATTATTCTCATCAAATATCCCATGGCATGCACGATCCACAGTACCACACCCTGGATGACTTGCCTTTGATCCACAGTACCACACTCATGGATCACTTGCCTTTCTCACTCATCATTATTACACATAGTAGCCACCGAGCACACGAAGTGTGATTGGGTAGAGGCCACCCAATAGCAGCACGAAGAGGCCGAAGCCCACAGAACGGGTGGCTGTGCCGACGGCGAGCCCAGTGACGGCCGACGAGGCAGCAACCATTCCCATGACCAGGAGAAAGCGGGCGGCGTGTCCAGCTAATGCACCACGGCCTCCGGCAGCAGAAGCCTTGTTCCGGCCGACTGCTGCGATTGGATCGCCCGTCTTGGCGCCTGTAGCCTTTAGCAGCGAAAACCTGAAACTCGTATAGACAGAGTTCAGTGTGTGCAGTAGCCCAGTACTGCTTGTATGTTTTGTGACTTGTCGAAGAGGGGGAAATATGTACAAAAATTTCAAAAGAAATGAGAGGGGAGCTCCTTTTTTATTACTTTCTCTTTCCACAAAAGTGCACATAACGACAATTGGGACTTTCTATTTATAGACTAAGTGGAGGGTGTCCACCAATAGATTGGGCTTGCAGGTCTAGGCCCAAGTTTCCTAATACTCCCCTTGGGCACTCATCTAACATGATCATGCTGCATCAAAACTCCATAAAACCCAGTGAAAAAAATTTGGAGAAAGAGTATATAATACATGTTATGTTGTGTTGCACGAATTGCCTCATTAAAAACCTTAGCCAAGAAACTTCAGGAAAACTCGTCAAGGGAAAAATAGTATAATTCACCCAATTTCATTCAACCTACAGGATTTATTCTTTGTGTACTCAATATTTGTGATCAAGTTTTTAATAGTGAGCTCGTGAAGAGCCTCCCCTGAAATCTGCACTTTCCTAAGTCTCATCATTCCAATTCCACATATACAACTTTCAAAATTATATGCTGGAAGTGACTTAATTAATAAATATATAATATTTTTACATGACTTAGTATGTAGTATCTTAATTTCATCCATCTTTTGCAATTCATGAGTATAGAAGAATTTAGGGTTGATATGCTTTGTGAGATGACTCTTCACGTAGCATGTCTGCATTTATGCAACACAAACTGCATTATCTTCATAGATAATTGTGGGAGTTTGAACGATATTCAATCTACATAACTGCTGAATGTGGTGAATCATTCGTCAAAGTCAAGCACATTCTCGTGCGGCCTCGTACATCGTATGATTCCCGAGTAGTTCGTCGAAATCGATACAAGACTTTCCTTAGATGATTTTCATGAAATTGCAGTTGCACCACATAGGAATACATAGCATGTCTGTAACCTAGCTGTATGCGAGTCTGACAGGTACCCGGCATCTGCATAGCCACTCATATTTAAGTCTTGGTTCTTTTTATATAATAGTCCAAGATCTTTGCTTTCTTGAAGGTATTGGAAAGTGTCATTTATTCTCTGCCAATGTCTTTTGGTAAGTTCTGCATTGTACCTTGCTGATAGGTTACAACAAATGCAATATCCGAACTAGTGTAGTTTGCTAAATACATAAGTGCTCATACTGCACTTAAATATGGGAATTCCGGTCCTAGGACTTTCTCCCCCTCTTCTCTAGGTCTGTACAGATCTTTGTCTTGCTGCAAAGATCTCTCGACCATTGGTACCTTCGAAGGGTATGCCTTTTCAAAGCTAATCATTTCTAACACCTTTTGAGTGTATACGGATCGATGTACTAATATTTCTTCCGAGATATGCTCAAGCTACAAGCCTAAGCAGTATTTGGTTTTACCCAAATCTTTCATTTTAAACTCTAACTTTAGGTTAGAGCTTGCTTCCTTTATATCTTTCAGGGTTCCGATGATATTTAGATCATCTACATACACTGAGATTATACAAAATACATTATGGGATACCTTCAGGGACAACCCTCAGTGTTCGTGTATCCCTTATTGCATAGAAAGTCACTTAAGCAATGATACCACATCATGCCTGATTGCTTAAGTCCATACAGTGATTTCTGAGTTTCACACTATACAGGTTTCTATTTGCTCTATCATGGCTTGAGACATGGATACCTTCAGGTACCTTCATATAAATATCTGAATCCAAATATCCGTAAAGGTATGCAGTTATCACATCCATCAATTTCATTTCTAAATTCTGGTTTACTACCATTGAGGTTAAATACCTAAAGGTAATACCACCATGACCGGGGAATATGTTTCTTTATAATCAACTCCTTGTCGTTGAGTGAAACCTTGTGCAACAAGTCTTGCTTTATATCTTACAACTTCATTTCTTTCATTTCTCTTTCGAACAAATACCTATTTATGCCCTACAAGGTGCACATGGGGAGGCATGCAGCTTACAGGCTCTCAAAGATAATTCAGTTTCTATTGCCTTTTTTCAATTCTCCCAATCTAATCTTTTCGGGTATTCAGCGAGCGATACAAGCTCTGGATCAAGATCAATGATTGTGATAATTTTCTTTGCAAAATAAATATCAACATTGGCTGTTGTCCTATTCATATATTCTCCCGTGTGCATATAGTTTATAGCTATTTCATCATAAGTTGGTTCTTCTAGTGCTTCTACTTGCTCGCCACTTCTTCCAATTGCGGGGGCAACTCCCTTTAGTTTTTCAGTTCCGATGTGTGCGCACATATCCATGTTGATTTCTCTCTCCATGGAAATGTTCAGATCCGGTATGCCCTTTTCTGAAGGTATCATACTGGTGCCAGGTCTCAACTGGCACCCCTTCTGGTTCTGGCGAACTTCAGTAATTGGCAGTGTCAAGTCCTTCTTATCCTTTTTAACCAGACGTCCCCAGTTATTTGGGATTTGAGGGGCCAGAGTTTTCATCCTTTTATTTTGAGGCCTTTAGATAGGATTAGGGATACCTTCAACTTTCTTCGGTATTTCAACCCTCTCTAGTGCATTGCATACAGGCACATGCGACTTAGTCACGCTCTTTAAATCACTAAAGTGGTCTGGAAGTAAGTATGGATTTGGACTATTGGATCTGTATCGGATGGCTTAAAATTGGACTGATTTAATATAAGAAATTAGTTGAATGATATCTAGACTGTCCTGTTTAATTCAGCATTTTCTGATGGTTTTTGGCTAAAATAATATTATAATAGTTGTTAGTTTTTTAGCTATTTAATTAAAGAAAAATGAAGAAAAAAGAGAAGAAAAAACCGTTATATGTCCATGGACAATGCAAAGGAAAAAAAGAAAAATGGTGAAAAACCACGTTAAAAAGCCAACATGTTCCAAATAGCCTTTGGCTTCCGGAAGCTAAAAGACAGAAGGCAAAGGCTGTTTGGAATAGGGCTTAATTTAACATTGTGATGTTTTACTTCTAGAGCATGCCAGTATAGGCCGGACCAGCCGATGCTGTGTCGTGAACATTATTACGAATTTACCGGTAGGACCAGATTAGTCTGACACGTAGGCGCCTGCATCCCAAGTTCAATTTTGTAGGGACCCAGATATTAACATCCGGATTCCTCTGTGATTACGGCACTATTCCCTGGATCAGTAGATAGTGCTCACAGTTACAGTAATGAATATCAAAATACATATCATGCGGAAGCGTAAAATTTAATAGTAGACTTACTCATGGGCCGATTAGGCCGAAATCATTAAATTGCAGCAGCGGAAGAACGAAGCACGCAGGTGGGACCTTCAGGACATGCCCACAGGCAGCCAACTGGAGGTTCGCGACCTAGCCCTTGACATCTTCATCTTCTCTGCCATCTTGTCCAATCTTGTTGCTGAGGCGTGGTGATGTGATTCTTGATTCTGAATTTTGTCGCAAAAGCGAGCATGAGCACTCCGACCCCGTGCTCAGCGAGCCAACACACAGAATGCAATATTTAACATGTATGGCTAAACCAAAGAATGGCTTAGGTTTATTTTATTTTTGCGAAGAGTGCTTTTGAATACAATTATATAAAAATTCCTAAGACCTAGCATTTTGAACAAAAGCGTAATGTTCAGGAACATGCAATATTAATAGTGATTCAGATTCCATCCACCGTTACATGGCATCTGCACCATATAGCAATTATTCAGCGTTATAGCCGCTTAACTTACCGCTGGGACGACACCCAGGACAATTCCAAACTAGGGCAGTCCATCGCCCTTTCACTTTTCCATTCCCACCCACAAAGCATTTTGAAATAGAACTATATCTGATTAAGTTCCCATGTCCGCCCTTGACCGTGGGCACGGCTATTCGAATAGTTTTGACTCTGCAGAGTTTGTACACTTTCACCACAAGAGACAATCAACCCATTGCCCCACACGATTCCTTAGAAGTGTGGTTGGGCAGACCATCACAGTGACTTTTCAAAATATCTAGACCCTTTTCTCATCTCACTTTATGGGCTTCTCCCACTTGCGGTGGGTCCCATCTGTGCGCGGGATGTTTCCCACAGCCACTAACGCAGCCGGGCTCCCCTCCCCGCAACGTTAGGACAGCTGGGAAACTTCACCCTACCTGGTGTCCCTTCAGGCCCCCTTGCCATAGCGTAGCCCCCTCAACCCCCCTACCAATGAGATGAGTCCAGGGTTTCGATAAGTTTACTTAGCCAAGTTGTACTTTACAGACTTGTGGTTGTACTGTTTTACACAGGAGGTCATGACAAGATTCAGTCCTTAGAATTATCTGGGCGGTCTACCACAAACCACACTCTCGTGCACCCCTGCACCATACCCCCGAACCATCCGCCCAGATAAATAAGCAATTTGAGGTTTTTAGGAATATAAAATAACCATATCCAACATACACCAGCCATTACCACCATGACTGCCCAACCAATTTTTCTCAGGATTAAAAGTGATGCTTGGGCGCTCTCGCGCCCATGAGTACCTAACAATACTAAGCATGGCATATAATTACGGACTTACTTTCAGAAGGTTACTATTATAGTTTTTGCTAGGGCGACAAGGTTCACACATTCAAATATTCCAAAGAGGGTGTAATATTATTCAAGGTAAACAATAGACATGTAACTAGAATCTTAAATTAACATGTATTTGCATATAACATATCAGCATGCAATTTGATAATTTAAACCAAAATAATTTGCAGAAAATGTAGGTTCAACATGATCAAAGTATTGACTCGCCTGGCGCGGTTCACCGCGGTCTTGAGCTCACACAAAGTTACTTCATGCGATGATCTTTAATTTCTGGTCTTCGTTGATCTCGTTCCCGCTTGATCCGTAGAATCTTCAGGCTCCAATTTCTAATTACGCGATAAACGACTGAATTCAAATAAAAGCAAATAACTCAAGAGATCCAAATAAATCCGATAAACTTAATTTAGATTATTATAAGTTACTGGGTGGTTCGGGTGATTAGAGGCAAGGTTGATGGTAGATTGCGATGAATTGATCTTTTTGTTAATAGATTATTTTATTATTTCTATATTTATCAAGAAAGTCCCATGAGCCACACTAGACCTATGGGTAGATGTATGACTGTAGTGAGGTGTAAGGTTTTGCCTTGTCTAATGTTAGCTTTTAAGAGTTAGGGCAGGAGTTATATACCGTGATGTATATGATTTCTGGTTTGTCGGATTAATCTTATAGCTTTTACTTTTAGCAATTCAAGATATACCATTTTAGGTCTTGCTAATATTACCTTGTTCACTAAAATACAAGTGGTAAGATTATTTTAATTACGACAACGTAGGGATTTTAGTAGGTACACCAACATGACTTTTAATTAAGGACTCTTCGGATTAGATATCGTAGATATTCTGCGTATACTTTTATTATTATTACTATAGTGTTGACTTTATTATTATTGTTATTTAAATTTATTTATCTAGGATCGAGCATGCTATAACAGGTTATACTTTACTATTAATATTCTACTGAATCTACGGCTGAGATTCATTCGTCGATGTCACGCTAGGGACGACTACTATTCATATCGCTATATGAGGTAGATTTCTTTTAACATTTGATGATCTAGGGGTTACTTTACTATAATTGCCGCATATATACATATATATCTTTCTAACAAGACATTTCTACTTGAAGAAGCCCTTGTGATTAAAGGTTGTTTTTCTTTATTGAAGTCTCTAATTAATATTTAGTCCTTTAGTTGATTATTCAAATAGGATTAATTATTCAAACATAATAACTTAATCCACATTTACATACTAATCAGGTTGGTCTTATGATCCAATTAAATATTTAATTTAAATTAGCCGCTTATGCAATAAATACCCGGATATTAAATGTTAACTAACCTTATTTTACATCCTAACTAATTCTATTATATTTTCTAGATTATTCTCCAATTTTTCCCTAGCTTCTACTAATTAAAAAGGGGTACAAAAAGTGAAGTATACAGAATGAAAGAAAAGGTGCGATCAATGGGTTCGACCCAAGACCTGAGGGCAAAGGATTAGGCATTTGCTCATCTAACCAAGTGGGCGGGAGCGCTCGGCTGTTAGCGGAGGCACAGCATATGCTAAGGAGTATTGGGTGGCAGGGAACCGAAACAGGGGAGGCAGCTCGGACGGCCATGGCTGATGGTGGCGCCGGCGAGGAGCGGCCAGGGGGCGGGCGTGGCCGGTAAAATGAGTTCGCCCGGGGATGGGGATGCCAGTGGAGGAGGCGGCACGACCCGAGACGGCGGCGAGGTGGGCGGCGGCAGTTCGGAGCGGCCGGTGGCGGGGGTGGAGCGGGGTATCGGCGCCGGCGTGGAGGAGGGCAAAAAGGCAAGGGTGCATGAGCATGAGGAAGGTGGAAGCATGCTTACCCAACACTTGGCCTGGCCGGAGAGGCTCCAGGGAAGGCCGACGACGTGCTTGGGCGGCGGCTTGGTCACGTCGCCGTGGAGGAGGTGTTCGGGCGACGGAGGGCTCCGGCCGACGGCGGGAATAGCTTCGGGGTGCCAAGATGTCGCTCCCACTGCGGGGAATCGGACTGGGAGCCACCGAGAAGGGCGCGACGCTGGCGGCGGCGGATTTGGCCAGTGTTGAAGGAGATGACCGGTGCGTGAGCTTCGGTGAACGGGAGCTCGATTAACCTGGGAAGGAGGCAGAGGGATGGTGGAGGCATAAGGTGACGCGCTCGTTTCGTGGAGGGGTCGCCGGGGTGGCCGGGATGGCGTGGAGGCGCGGCGACAGCTCACGGGGAGAAGAGGAAATGAGGTGGGAAGGAAAAGAAATGGCACGTGAAGCAATGGGGAGGGGAGCACGGGGCTGTTTTGTAGTCCCAGAGGCGGGGAGGTGCGGAGGATCGGGCGCCGGGTATGGTCCACCAGGCAAGGCGCCGCGCGGGGCTCGGCGCGGAAGGCGCTGGGCTCGACGCGCTGAGGTGCAGGCGATGGAACAGGACGGAGGCGGAGCCTGGCGACGCTGCGCATGGCAGAGAGCGGCGCAGAGCAGAGAGCGGACGGGGGAGGAGAAAGGAGGTGACGCGGCTCAAGCTCGGCCACGCGACGGGGAAGAAAGAAGAGCAAGACACAGAGGGGAAGGGGAGAAAAGAAGCAACGAGGAGGTGGGCAGGAGTCGGCCCCAGTGGCAGAGATGGAAGGAGGAGAGGGAAAATGGCTAGGCCCACCCGGAAATGAGAGGAAAAAGGGAAAGAGAAGAAAAGGATAAAATGAAGGGCTCAAGCCAAAACTTTGGAATTTAGATTTTCAGTTTAAATTTTAGTTTACAGTTTAATTTATATTAGAGTTTACTGATTTAATTTTTTTGCATGACATTTAAAATTTAAATTTAAATTTTCACTATTTAGATGTGAGTTTTTAATACTCCTTTGACCATTGCTTCCCTTAAATTTAAGTAAATTGGATGTTCAAATTTTTTTACGATTTTAAAACTTATATTTTAATTTTGTGTGTAGATCATTTTTTTAACTTGGATATTGTTTCTTCACATACTACTTTGCATGACACCAAACTCAGAGGATTTCAAATAAATATTCGAAAGAAATTTGAAGGCCAGCAAAATGCAAGAAAAAGTTTTAAAACTCCACATTTTTTTGATATCCAAAATTTGGGATGTTACAAATTTGCCATGCATTGCCTTACAATTATCTCAAACCACATAGAATGTTATGGCTGCTGCATGGGCCTATTCATATTGAGTACGCCTGGTGGTTTTTTGATTGAAAATAAATAGTAATGACTGAAAGAAATAGCTTTTAGAAGGAGGGGTTTGTGATGGGGAAAGTAAGTGAGAGATACGTGCGTGAGATGAGAGTAAGATGAGTAGGATGCGTGATGTGCTATTGACCCTTGACCTATACTCGGTACGAGACAGAAGCGAGAAAAATAATTAAGCTATTTTGAGAAGCTAAGTGTTTATATTATTTCTATAAGTAGAAGACAGCAATAAAAGCCGATGTGAAGCGCTAATATCTTTGGTTGTCGTGGGCAGCGCCGTGCAATGTTGCCGGTTTCGCACAAGGCATCCCACGAAACAGCCGCAAAAATAAAAGCAACCAAAGCAGCACGGGCCCGGTGACCGTGTGGCGTACATCACTGTCCGGGAGTAGTACTCGTGCATCAAAGATTGGTCGATTTGGCCTCGTGATTTGATCTTTGGTGATCTTTTGGGCTTTTTTTGTGGCTTATGACTGAAAAGCACTGCAGCTAGCTGAAAAACACTGTAACTGACATATGCTTATTTAGCATAATTAAATTTAAAAAAATTAAAAAATATGTTAGCCCATTACATATAATACAAACAAATACTGAAAAAAAAGAACCGGTAAAAAAGCTCAACAAAAAGTCAAAAGTTCAAAAAAAAATAAAATTTATAAATAGTAAAAAATAAACCAAAAATTAAAAACTAAAATCAAAACGATCACAGCCTTATAAGGCCAAGCGGCTCGGTCAAGCATTACTGCCGATGGGAACTAAACGCAGCAAGCTCTCTCGACAAAATCAAAGAAGCGTGTGATGTTGCTCGACAAGCAGATACTGCACGATTTTTTAAGGGACAGGCGGGGAGATGCTGAGTTGCTGATGCTGAAGATGCTAATACGCAACCGTCAGCCGGTGACGTCTGCTCTGTGACTTCACCAATGACTTTTTTAAAAAAGCTACTTTACCGATGCATCCGCGTTCCGTGAGCTATTGGCAACGCGTGATGGCCAGTCGGTGACGAACAAACACTGTGACGGCGCAGAAGGCTTTTATTGGGCGTACTTTTTTCTTCAGCTTGTCTATCAATTCGGCTTCAGTTTTTAGCTTTCAACTTATTTTTACTATTTATAAATTTTGTTTTTTTCTAAACTTTGAGCTTTTTGTTGAGCTTTTTTTGCCGGTTTTTTCCGTATTTGTTTGTATTATACGTAATAGGTTAACATATTTTTTTTATATTTTTTAATTTTTTTAAATTTAATTATGCTAAATAAGCGTCTGTCAGCTACAGTGTTTTTTCAGCCAGCTACAATGTTTTTCAGCCATAAGCCACTCAAAATAAGCCAAAATGATCACACTTCCGTCTTCATCTTCTATCTAAAGTTATAAATCGAAATAAATATATTAACTTCTTAATTTTATTTTTTTGTTTTTTTATCTTTTGCTTTTCTTCTCTTTTTTTCTTATACATTGTTTGTGAAGATATAACAGTCTTTTTATTTTTTTATTTTTCTTTATATTTTAATTGAGTGGTCAAATAAGCTAATAACTGTTACAATACAATTTTAACCAAAATTCAATAACTGAAAGATAAAAGTCGCTAAAAAAATTAGAATGAACGGGCTTTAAACGTATTCATAGAGGCAAAAATTGGAGCTGTTTCCTGTTGTGACCCTATTATTAGATTGTCTCAAGTACCAGGGGATTAAATTCATTGCGTGGTAGCTGTATTCTGAAAGAGAGGGAGAGGTATCGAGTGGAGAGCACCGTTGTCAAAAGAAAATAATGTAAAAGTTATTTGCAGTTATTGGGAGTAATTTTGTCTATTCATATGCTCCTTAATTCCTGTGCTAAGATGAAAGACGCCTGACAAAAATGGACGGAGGGAGTAATACGAATTGCGGTCGCTAATTTTACTACGGGTTCAGGCGGCCGCGAGCCCGGCGTGGCCAGCTTGTTCGCCTCATATTTTTTTGTTTTGTCTAGCGCGTGCATTGGCTGCAAGGGAAGGAGTCTGCTGCCCAAGTTAGGCAGCAAGCGCAATTCCAATCTCTTGTGAAAGACTTCAGAATTGAATTAGCTCATCAAAGAAAAGTTGAGGGAACTCATCACTCCTAGGTACTACAAAGTTTAATTTGGTAGCATGATTCGGTTGGTTGATATATCACAATCTTTAGGCTCGTGGGTGAACTTTGCTCGTGTCGTATTCTACTTTCAGTTATCAATTTCGTTGATATGGGAAAACAATTCATTGTGCTACATCTTTAATATGGTTTTAACTTTAGAAAAGACGTTGCTACCTTGTGATTTAAATAACGTACTTTGTGTAGCAAGTAATGCTAAATCCTAGTATTGCTTTCTTTATCAACAAATCTAGAACCTTTACCTGTAAGGTCAAATATACAATTGTATATGTCTGTGAGGCCAGGAGTGGAAGAAAACATCCAGCATCTCTTTATTGGCTGCCCCAGCATGTTCTTTTTAGTTACGGGTTATGGTTTTTGGCTATTTATATATGAGAGAATACGGAGTAACAGAAACTCGTATGTAGTTTTATCCGATATAATGAAGTCACTACAGTGTTACTATAATCAACTTATAGACCCTGCCTTAAAAAGATATTCTATTTGAAAGCTAGTTACTGTAGAAAAAAAAAATCGAAAGGCAGCTTTTCAGAAGCCGAAAAGAAGAGGCCATCATCATTTCTGGCAAACAGTATTAACTCCGCAGGCTGACCCTAGACAGGATCTTGGGGACTATTGGCCCAGGGATGGAACAGAATGCACTCATACGGTGGTCGTAAACACATACAAACAACTCTGCTCAACTCAAAACACACAGGAGTTTTTTACCGCGTCAATCCATTGCAACTTTTAGGTTTTCTCATCGTATTTATAGACACATGTTATAGGTACACGGGCTAACAAAATGCCCGATTCTTCCGACCACAATCCTCATAACTCGCACATTGTGCACTACCCGAAAGACTCTCTTTACTAACCAGCCGTCACAGCTAGTGGTTACAACTAGTTCGTGCAGACATACTGCTACCAGACCAAGTCTACGACCACACACAGACCTGACCATCTTCAAGTCCTTCTTCGAATCCTGCTTTGAGTCCTTCCGATCACGGCTGTTCGAGCATGGTTGCTTGACCACGGCTTCTCGACCATGTCTCTGACTACGGCTTGTCGACTACAACACTTTGACTGCATCTTCGACTACGGCTTGTTGACCACAGTACTTCGATCACATCTCCGATAGTACCGCTTACACAGACGGTACTACCGGTCTTCAAGCACCGACCGTCTACTTAGCCTACGAGCACCGACCACCTACTACTACTACTACTACTACTACTACTACTACTACTACTACTACTACTACTACTACTACTACTACTACTACTACTACTACTACTACTACTACTACTACTACTACTACTACTACTACTACTACTACTACTACTACTACTACTACTACTACTACTACTGCAGCTACGACCATTGTGCAGCTATGACCACTATAGATACGACTACTGTGCAGCTATGACCACTGTAGCTACAACCACTGTAGCTACGACCACTGCTTCGGCCATAGCTTCGACCATGGCTACGACTACACTTTCGATCATGGCTTTAACTACTCTTTCGACTATGACTTCGACCACAGCTTCGACTGCTTATTCGACCATGGCTTCGACTACTACTACGGCTGGTTTACTGTAGCTACAACCGGTTCACTTTGTCGTACAACTAGTTGCTTATAGCTACAACCGGTTCACTCCGACTTACAACTACTGTTGCACTTGGACTCACTGACTGCCACAGTACTCGGACACACTGAGTACTCAACACCGACTACATCATACTTGAACATACTGAGTACTCGACATGACTACACAGTATTTGAACATACCGAGTAGTCGACATACGATCACTAACAACACAGCAAGATTAGTCCTTAGCCCGGCATGGCGATGCACAATTGGCTTGCTCGTTCTCCAGGCGACCAGAAAGCGCCGCAATCACAAAACCTTCAGAAATGAGCTCCTTTCCACTCCGGCAACACTCCAAATGCTTCATGATCATCTTCACCTTTGGGCTATTCGGGTGTAACATCCCAAATAGGGAGCTAGTGTAATTCCAAAATTTTTTAATTCTTTTAATCGTTTTTCTAGTGCTTCTCAAAAAGTTTTTGGCGAAGTTCAAATTTCTCGAGTTGGTTTTTTGTCAAAAGCCTAATTAATAAAAATTCAACTCTTGGATTCAAGAGCCAAAATTTAATGTTCAAAATTGAGAAGATCCAAAACTCCTTGGAAGTCTTAATTTCAAATTTAAAATTAAAATCTGGAAACTCAAAGCCCAGAACAGAAATTAAAAATTTATATAAAATCTTTCCATTCAATTTGCATATCTGAAAAATTCAAATTCGGAAAGTCAAGATTTATTTCTCCAAAACTTGATGATTTTAAAAAATTAAGATTGTCGAATTCAAAAACTTGAACCAAGCTCTCAAATTCAGCATATACTCACAAATCCAATTTCTGAGATTTCAAAAAAATCCCCAAGTTCCTCTTGAGCCGGCCCATCTCTTTTTATTTTCTCGGCCCGCTCCTTTTTTTTCTACGGCCGCGGGTCCAATCGCAGCCGGCGCCCCGTTCCTTCTTCCTCCCCTTGTTGCGCCCTCCTTCTCCCGCTGTTCATGGCGTCGCCGGCCCGCCCCCGCGCCGCTCCTCCTCCCGCCGGCCCAGCTCGCACTCCGCCCCCGGTTTCCCCGTCACCTCTGCGCCAGTAGCCTACCTCCGGCCTACTCCCCGCGCCACTCCCCTACGCCGCTGCGCCCACGCCGTCGTACGCCTTGCCATGCCTCCGGATGCGTCGCCCATGCTCGTCGTACCCCGCCCATGCCGCCGCCGTACGCGCGCTCGCCTATAAAGGGGCCCGAGCTTGCCTCCCTTCCGCTCCTCCTCCTCCTCCCTCCAGCCGAGCTCGGCTCGTGTCCGCCGCCATTACCGCCGCCGCTTCCTCCTCCCGCGGTCTCGGGCCGATTCCGCGCGGCAAGAGCAGCGCCTCGACGCACCGAGGCCTTCCTCACCGTCGGCCGACTCCCTCCACCGCCCAAGCCGTCCCGCCACGGCAACTCGACCGCGCCTCCACCCGAGCTCGCTGCCGGCCCGCCTCGGCCTTCCTCCGGTCCGGCCAATCGTTTAGGTGAGCTCCTCGCCCTCCACTATTGCTCATGCTCACCTCCCCTCCTTTCCCCTTCCTCTCCGGCCACCGGCGCCCAATCGGCTCTCCTCCGCCGTCCGCTCCCCGCTGCCGCCGGCTCGCCTTGCGCCACCCCGGCCGGAGCTGCTGCCGTCCGGAGCTCCTCGTCGCTTGGGGGTGCCGATTTGCCAGTCGTCGTCGCCTCCCTGGCCGATCCTCGCCATCGACGCCGCCCAACCCCTGCGCCGCCCTGCCTCCCCTGTTCAGCTCTGTCTGCAGTTCAGCTGAAGACAACTCCCTTTATTGTCTCCTCCTCTCCTGACAGGTGGGCCCAACTAGAAGTTGCCTCAAGCTCATGTCCTTGAAGGTATTCTCCCACTTGACTTCCAAATCTTGAAATTTCTATTTAAAATTTCCCCATTTGAACAAGGTAATAACACACAATTTATAAATGGGGATAGAATTGAGGAATTAAAATACAAAATTTTAATGAAGATTTACAACTAAAAACTTATCCATAATACATTTCATGACTATGAAGAGTGATAAAATAACATAATAATCTATATGTAAAACTAAAACAAAAATATGCATGGTGCATTCCCAGATGGCAAGTAATCAACACGAATTCGATGGATATCGATGTGAAAAATCAAATATGTGAAACTAATTAAAAGTTCCTCTTTTATAAATCAAAGGTACCCGGAGTCAAATCCTAAATAATTAAAGTTGCATGGTTGAAGCCTTATAAAAATAATTTTTAACGCTTCCAAATTCCACTCCAGAAATTCGAATAATAACTTCAAGCCAATCTCAAGTGGTGGAGATGCTATCCTTCATCTGCCGATCTAAATCTAGTGATGCCAACTAAGTAAATCGATTTAACAAGATTTTGCCACATAAAATGTTGACCATAGATTGTTCATCTTTAAAATCATGCTATCTCTCTTATTAGTGCTTAAAATAATCATTGGCAAGCCACATAAAATATCAAGTGTAGTTTACTCGTCTCTAAAATCATGGAAGCTATCTTTTCGCAAAGTGCTTAAAATATTTGTGGTAAAGACTTTAACAATTCTCTTACACTGCTAAGATGTCAAATATTTTCGATTAAGGATTCTTGAACAAGAAAGAGCAATCGTTAATCTTCGTCTCACGCCCAAATCTCTAATCATTATCTCGGGATTTAAATCTAATGGTCAAGAATAATGAATAGATTTATCAAGAAGATCTTTATTAATTTATGAATCACTCACCTAATAAGGGGCGGACTGCTAATGATAAATTGGTTAATCACTAAAATAATCAACCATGTTCAGAATAATAACTGATTAAATGTTTAACTTCATACCTTAATTAAGTTATTAAATAATGATTCATTAAGTTGGCAGTCGCAATCTCAAATGAGTATTGCCACATGAAATATCGAAGTTATACTGAATATTTAAAATTATACCCATCTCGTGTAAAATACCTGCCTCTCAAAATCACAAGGTTCTATTCCTCTTTACTATCTTCACTAACTCTTTTATCTGTCCATAAACCCTGCCTGACTCATGGAGCTTCCCTGATAAATATAAATCAATAGAAGCAAAGTTATCAAGTAACAGATCGAACCTCGCCTTTCCCTAATCGGCCATGTATAGCCACTACCTTTTTCCAGAATGGATATATGCCTGAAGATACTTATTCATTTTGATCCTCGTTGTCCTAAAATTTTCCTCACGGTAAAGCTGTCCAGACAACTCATTCTCTTACTCAAATCCAGCTACCGCTGTGTCTATAGTCCACTAATCTGCATCATCCCTCTATTCTCAAATCGTAATAAAATGTATAATTTAAATTAAATCAGGCATTTAAAGTGTTTGGATTTATTTGGTCTTTCTTTTCTTTATCGCGTATTAGAATCTGAAGACTCAACGAGGCGACAGATTCGAACAAGATAAAGATTCGGGTAAAAGCGACGACTAGGAAGTTGAGATCGCTGACTGAGCAGGCTTTGACTTAGATCAATCAAGGCCATGGTACATCAAGCAAGGCAAGTCATCACTTTGATCATATTGATCCTACATTTTATGCAAAATTATGTTCTTTTAAACTATCAACTTGCATGCTTAATTTACTATGCAAATATATGTCAAAGCTTAAGGTAGCTACATGCCCACTTGATGTTGTATTAAATTTACTATGCCATCCCTTGATATTGAATCACTTGATCCTTGTCACCCTAGATATTAATGATAACTTTATTAGCTATACATCATGTTAAATGCCATGCTAGTCTTGTCAAAGTCCAGGGCACTAGTTGCCCTGATCATCAATCTTTAAAACATAAGAATTTGTTTTGAGACAGTCATGGGATGTACGTGGCTGAGTATTTTGCTACAACTGTTTTATGCTTCTCAAAACCCTAAAAATCTGCTTTACCTGTCTGGGCGGTTGGTGAGAGTGGATGGTGCTGATGTCGCACGAGAACCCGTGGTTTGTAGTAAGAACCGCCTTGACAAATTAAGGATTGAATCTTGTACTGACCTCCTGGTGTAAAACAGTACAACCACAAGTCTATATGGGTACGACCTAGCTGATTAACTTGCAAATGTTTAGTTTAGATATCATCACGGAAGATGGGTGCCAGAGCACTGGTTTACTCATCCGGCGCAAGAGGGGGCTTCTGACTGTGGCGGATGTAACCCTTCAGCGGTGAAACCTCAACGGGGTGGTATCTAGCTAAATCGGAGTAAGGTAAAGGCTTTGTGATAAACCATCTGGGTCTCATGCCTAAGGAAGCATGTTGGCTATTAAGATGACTTATCTCTTGTGGTGAAAGTGTACAACCTCTGCAGAGTGTAAAACTGTTCGAGCAGCTGTGCCCACGGTCAAGGGCGGACACGGGAACCTACTCGAGTTAGTTCTATTTCAAAATCCTTTGTGGGTGGGATAGAAACCTATCAGAGGGATGTACTCTGATTTTGAATTTTTCCTGGAGGGACGTACTCCAGCGTGATTGATAATATGAAAGTGGCATAATGATCAAAAGCTAGTATAGGTGGATGGAACCATGTAATCGGTGGATGGAACCGACACCGCTATATTTATTACACAATTTCAAACTCTTTAAAGCATGTTTATAAAATGCCAAGTCATAGGAATTTTAATTATGATTATTGCAAATGTCGCATTAAGCAAATAAAAGAAGCTCAAGCCTCCTTTGACAGCCTTGTATCTATTATTATTGCATCCTGTGTGGTGGCTTGCTGAGTACCGTCGTACTCACTGTTGCATAATTACTATTATTCAGTCAGAAAGGAAATAAAGTCAAGCCCTGCGATGTCTAAAAAGAGTCGACAGAGCTGGAAGATGAAGAGGCCATGGACTAGGTCGCGAACCCCAGTTGGTTGCCTGTGAGCAAGTCCTGCGGGTCCCACCTGTGTGAAGTTTCCGCTGCTGCATTTTATCGTTTTCGGCCTAATCGGCCCATGAGTAAGTATTACAGTATTATTTACACTTCCGTATGATATGTTTTTGATATACAGTAATGTATCTGTGAGCACTATCTACTGATTCAGGAAATAGTGCAGTGGAATCACAGAGGATTTAGGTTTGCTAACCCGAGGTCCGACATCGGGTGACACACGGGGATCCGCCAAATGCAGCCCTGAGTTGGTGTAACCAGTTAGTGGACATAATCACTTAATTACACCCAGTGTTTTAGATCACGATTATTGCGGAACCGCAATGACAAAAAAAACTATAGCGAATAGCAAAAGCTATCGTGGATGCTATGCTACATTGCGGTACTATCAAAAAGATGCTAATTCTATTGCTCTCTAGAATACAATATGAATGGGAAAAAATATTTATAACAAGAATGTCAAGCAAAGTGCAACAAAAAAGTTACAAATTTATGACACTTTCATGATATGTCCAACCTAAAACCTAAAAAATATAAATATATTTTTCAAAATCTAAAATATTTTACTTGATTTATCAGCATAAATAAAAATAATTTTGAAGCTTCAAATTTTTAAAAGTTGAATTCAATGTATAAATTGATTTGTGAACACTAGAAAGAAATTCTCATTTCTTGAAATAGAATATAAAATGTGAAAGTATCTAAAATTTTAAGGTAAAATTCAAGTACCAAATATTTGAACTCGAATGATCCTAAGAGAAAGTTATCTTTTATAGATTTTTAAATGAAATTCTTTGGTTCAAGGCCGTACTAAATTTTTTACTATTTTTGAACGTATGAAATACCTTGTTTTCAATTCTTTGTGTCAAAAATAAATTTTAGTTAGCAAAAAATTCTAACTATACAATTAATATAACAAATAATTGTTCACAGGCCTAAATAATTACAAAATAGAGCATAGCAGCTGCTATTTCCGCTATCTGTTATCATAGCTATAATGGCGTATAGCAGTACTGTAGCTTACCGTCCTAAGGGAGAAAACCGATATAAAGTTAGCCCGTCACAAACAATACAAACGAATACGGGAAAAAATAGAACTGACAAAAAAGCTAAAATACAAAAAAACCAGAAAAAGACGAAATTGTTGAACAGTGAAAAATAAGACAGAAGTCAGAAGCCCATGCTAAAACGAGCGGGGCCGCTCACCTTTGCTTCCTCAAAAAAATATATATCTGTAGCGTACTAGCTAGCTAGGGAAAAGAACTAGAATCAAATTACAAAAGCAAGAAAATTAACCTTTTGCTTTCCCTCTTTCGTTAAAGTGGCCGAAAGCTTTTCTGCGTTCACTTCTCTTTAATTGAATTATTTTACAAGCATATTTTCAAAACAAAAAAATGTAAGCAAGTAGTACAATCGTTTCGGGTTTGCAACCTAAGCGAAACAAGACCATCTCTTTTTAATTGATGTACGCGATAAGATCACCTGATCTGTGTCCTCTGCCCGTCCGTCAATACTCTGAAGAAACGATTGCAAATCAAATCGAAATGCCAACGTGTCGTGACTGATATGCCGCCGACTTCAGCCTCCTTTTTTCCGGATGAAACGGATGTTAGCGGTACATGGTTCGTGGTGGCTGTACTAATGCCGATGAAATCGACAATGCTGCCGACTTCGCCATTCTGACAACGCTGCCGACTTCGCCATTCTGGAGAAAAGATGACGTGCGAATCTGAACGAAAGGGACTCTAGTGGTGGTGATTAGTGGCCTGCCAGGTTTTTCTACTCCTGTGATTTCGTGCATGGATCACACTGGAAAGGAACGACCATATTTAATTTATGTTGAGTGACCAGTCTAATCAATTTATCTGTCTGTAAAAGATAGATCAATTATAGAAGATATAAATAGTAGATTGAAACATAGAGATAGAGAGAACTCTGATCTTTCTTTATTACTTTCTCTTTCTTATGCGTATACAAAATAGCCAATAGTATTATCTATTTATAGCCTATTGGTGAGGTGCCCACATGGACCAAGACTTCAAGCCAGGTCTAAGTTTCGTAACACTCCCCTTTGGCCACTCATCCGATACGTTCATGCCTCATCAAAACTCCATAAAAACTCAATGGGAAAAATTTGGAGAAAGAGTACATGATACATGTTATGCTTCGTTGCACGTATTGCCTCATTAAAAACCTTGGCCGATAAACTTCAAGAAAACTCATCAAGGGAAAAATAGTACAATCTACCCAATTTCATTTAATCTTCAGGATTTATTTTTTTGGGTACTTGATCTTTGTGATCCAATTATAATAACAAGCTTGAGAAAAACCTCCCCTTAAATTATACACGTCTCTAAGTCTCATCATTCTAATTCCTCGTACGCATCTTTCAAAACTAGATGCTAGAAGTGACTTAGTGAATAAATCTATAAGGTTTTCACATGACTTAGTATGCAATACCTTAATTTTGTCCATCTTTTGCAATTCATGAGTATATAAAAACTTGGGGTCGATATGCTTTGTGATATGACTCTTCACGTAGCCCGTCTGCACTTGTACAACACAAGTTGCATTATCTCAATAGATAATTGTGAGAGTTTACACGATATTCAATCCATATAACTGTTGAATGTGGTGAATCATTTGTCGAAGTCAAGCACATTCTCGTGTGGCCTCGTACATTGTTATGATTTCTGAGTGGTTCGTCGAAGTCGATACAAGACTTTGTTTAGACGATTTTTATGAAATTGCAGTTCCACCATGTAGGAATACATAGCCTGTCTGTGACCTAGCTGTATGCGGGTCTGACAGGTACTTGGCATCTGCATAGCCAGTCATATTCAACTCTTGGTTCTTTCTATAGAATATTCCAAGATCTTTGCTTCCTTGAAGGTATCGAAAAATATCCTTTATTCCCTATTAATGCCTTTTGGTAGGTTTTGCATTGCACCTTGCTAATAGGTTTATGGCAAATGCAATATCCGACTAGTGCAGTTTGCTAAATACATAAGTGCTCATACTGCACTTAAATATGGGAATTCCGATAATAGGACTTCCTCCCCCTCTTCTCTAGGTCTGTACGGATCCTTGTCTTGCTGTAAAGATGTTCTGACGATTGATACCTTCGAAGGGTATGCCTTTTCAAAGACAATCCTTTCTAAAACTTTTTGAGTATATGCGGATTGATGTACTAATATAGTGATTTATGAGTTTCACACTGTACAGGTTTTTATTTGCTCTGTCTTGGCTTGAGACAGAGATTCAATCTTGGCTTTGATTTGATCATCCATCGGATCATCAATAAAGTCTTCATCACTCGTAGAGCTAATTGAAAGGGAGGATAGAGAGTTTCAAACTATAGACATTATGGTTGCGGAGTTGCTGCTGAGCTAAAAATAGTGGAGTGTAGACTACGGTAGCAAAAGCCATCTTCCTTTATTTGTAGTTGTAGTTTACAATGGCTAGTTTGTTTTGGATGTTATTCTCAGTTTTCTAGTGAAATATTTTTAAATATTACATTTCTACTATGCTTGTTTTATATTATTGTTACATAGGAAACTAATGTAATGTACATTGTAAATGTAGTATTGTGTCTTTCTGGTATCTTTGGATACCACAACACTAAACAGGGAAGAAGCGCAAAGCAGGGCTAGAAGAAGAAGCTAGAGCTGTAGTAGCATTAAAAATCAATTCTCAGAGATTGTTGCAGTTTCGACCACTCAGCAGTCATTACGATCACACTCAAAGTCATTACGACCACTTCTTGTTTGCTCCGACCACTCCGACCATGCCTTTGTACTCTAATCACGTACTCGTAACTTCAGTTGATGAGAGTTATGACCACGTTCACGCTACGCTGTGCGTTCTCGTAACCGCTCCTTTGACCACTCGATCACCGTAGTCATAACTCGATTATGACTACGCTGAAGGCTTGATCATCATGGTTGTAAAGCTCACGATCATGTCTTCTGCTCCGCGACCATTCTCGTAACCACTCCTTTGACCACTCAATCACCCTGATCGCTTCCTGTCCTTCTCTCATTACATGGCTTTGCCTTTTATACCCAACACAATGACTACCACACGAAGACAACTATGACACGGACTCGAAAACTGACTCGTACGCTGAAACAAACTCGTACATGGCTACGACCATGACAAACCGACTCGAATACAACTATACAAGATTACTAACTCTAAAAATCACCTCCTTAATCTTGTTTATCTATCTTGATCATGCCGATGTTCTCTCTTGCTTTCGCTTCTTCCTTCTACCTGCACTCCCATGCGCCGTACCTTCCTGAGCATTGCACAATCCGACACTTGTTGCGCCTCACACCTGGACTAATCAAGTTCTTCCTTGTATGCCTGCCTGGCTGGAGCACCTGCTCTCATAACCACCTTGGCTTCGCCGTTACCTGAGCCTTTCGCTACTCTCTCTTGGACCAAGTTTGTTCACTTTCCGGCATACATCTCAGCTGAGGCTATATCGCCCCTAACTTTTGTCTCCAACGCTTTCTGCGTTCCCTCCGCAAAACCACAAAAAATTGTACCAACCTATACTACAAGTCTTCCTCTTGGACCTTGTGCACCTTTTTCACATGCCTCCCTCATGCATGATTTCGTTAAAGTGACACTCGAATCACCTCCGACAACTGCATGCGCTCTGGAGCTGCTGCTCCCTTTATGCGCGCCTGCATATGCGTGGTCACCCGACCTGCCACCTACAGCATCTACTTCACACGGGCCGTCGCCACGTACGCCTGTGGTCTCCTACCCGATCCATCTCCTTCAGCATTGTTTGCGTAAGGATGGGGTGCCGCACCTGCATGCGCGTCATGCTTGGCTTCCCCCAGCTACGCCTACTGAGTCTTGCCCCTAGGTCCTGCCACCTCCTAACGCCTCCAAGATGCTCTTCAGACAAATCAATTTACAAGTTTTCAAAGAAATCTTGTACAACCGATTTGGAGATTTTTTTACCTTCATTAACAAATTTTTGTTCTTGTCATACACACGCAAGAACTCATCCTGCAGTACCACCCTGCACCCTCTTTTGTCATCTGTGCGAGACTAAGTATGTTGTTGCACAGACTTGGTATATAGTAAATCCTTGTCAACAACTTCTTATCTTTGTTTTAGCATTGTAACAGCATCGTCCCTTTGCCTTTTATCTCCACCGTGGAGCTATCACTAAACATGACCTTGCCCCAAATCTTCTCGTCGAGCTCATGAAACATGGAGCAATCTTCCGTCATGTGGTTGCCTACTCCATTGTTGTCAGACCTAGATTTTTCAATCCAGAAGCCTATGTGATTTACTAGACTATTCCCTGGATCAGTAGATAGTACTCACAGCTAAATTGCTGCATCACCTCGTACATCGCATAAAACATACCGAACAATAAAATTACTTGGTCCTTACACAGCTTGCGTCCCTGGTATATGGGCTGATCCTTATAGCCCAAATAGTGCATCAGCTTGCGTAGGATGCTCGCAAAGTCCCCCCTCATATTGTCCATGGGCAAAGTAGTCCCACTGACCATCAGCTGCTCCTCTAGACATCTATATGTTAAAACACTAGTGTTAGTATCTTTTTAAAAATACCAAAGAAAGGAGGATGATGTCAGATCTAGGACGGGTAAGAAAGGAAGTAAAACACTATATTTGTAGAAATTCCTTCTTACTAATTTCAAAATTTAGTCCTAAGACCCTATCTAGTAATCCCTCCTAAGGTCTTTACCCTACAGTCGTATGCTTTGGAACCAGCTTTGTCGGACCCGAATTTTTCAATCCAGGATCCGCTATGATTTACTGCACTATTCCCTGGATCAGTAGATAGTGCTCACAGGTACATTGCTGCATCAACTCATACATCGCATAAAACATACTGAACCACAATATTACATATCAGAGTTAAAATACACCACGTCAGGTGACAGTTTACAAAAGGGGCCAATCAGACCAAATACTTGCATAAAAGATAACAGCGGAAAGCATAAACAAAAGTAAGACTAACATCCACAGGCAAGCAACTAAGGGGTAAGTGTGTGCAACCGGCAATCTCCACCAAGTCGACTTGTCTAGGACTCGAACTCGAGAAAGTCGTCCTAGTTTTCTTCGTTGGCTCCTCTATCCGTGGCAGGGGTGTCCTCATAAGCAAAGTGGTCCTGATTTCCTGTTTCTGGTTTTGATAATGCGAGGGTGAGCACAAATCCACTGTGCTCCACAAGCCAATACACAGGGTGCAATAGACAACATGCATGGCTTATCAAGGAAACGCTTGGGTTATTTTATTAGCCATAAATTACTTTTAAAATATGTTACATAAAAATTACTTAAGACCTAGCAGTTTTAACTAAAACAGAGTTTAATCAATGTATGAAAGAGTGCAATAATAATAGTGATCCAGATTCCATCCACCGTTAGCCTCTTCCTCTTATGCCTCATACGCTATTTGTCGTTGCACGAAAAATTGAATAAAAATTAGCAAACCAAATAAATCCCGCAAAAAATTCAAATGAGCTTCAAAAATTATGGTTTCAGTTCTATTAGACAGATATTGAATTTAGATGAATTTAGAAATTTGTTTCACTCAATTAGAGTTAAGATGAATAAGTTATGCCCCTTTGAAGTTCTCAGTTCAAATAAATTTGAGAAAATAAAAAGAGAGAGAAAGAGGGACTGACAGGTGGGGCCGCAGAAATTTTATTTTCCTTTTGTCTTTTTCTTTTCAGACTCGCTGACATGTGGGGGCCGGTTACTATTCGGATTAAACGATATGGCCTACATGTCAGTGAGCACTTAGTCTTAACTAATCATCATTAGCATTAATTACTTGTCAGTGAGCACTCCTTGTAGGTTAGGTCACTCTCGAGTTTGATTGTTTCCATCGGGGTTTGATCTTCTGGCACCCGAAGACACTTCTTGAGTTGAAACACGTGGAAGACATTGTGTACATCGGCTAGACTCGTGGGTAGCTCTAATTGGTAAGCTACTTCTCCTTTCTTGGCCACAATTGGAAATGGTCCAACATACCGTGGGGTGAGCTTGCCTTTAACTTTGAACCTTCTAACTCCTCGTAAGGGTGACACTTTCAGGTAGACATAATCTCCAATTTCAAAACTTAATAGCCTATGCCTCTTGTTCGCATAACTCTTTTATCTTGATTGAGCTGCTTGCAATTGGTCTCTAATCAGGCGGACTTTTTCTTCAGCCTACTTTAGAGTTTTTGGTTCGAAGATATAGCCCTCTCCTACTTCTGACCAGTGCAGAGGAGTCCCGCATTTCCTTCCGTATAATGCTTCAAACGGGGACATCTGTAGGCTGGCTTGATAACTATTATTGTAAGCAAATTCGGCGTAAGGCAGGAATTTATCCCAATCCTTAGTGAAATCCAGGGCACAGGCTCGAAGCATATCCTCCAGTATTTGATTTACCCTCTCTGTTTGGCTGTCTGTCTGAGGGTGACAAGCAGTACTGAAATCCAAATGGGTGCCGAGGGCTTCATGAAGACTAGCCTAGAAGTGCGAGGTAAACTGAGAATCTCAATCTGAATCTATCCTTCTTGGCACACCATGCAAACACACGATGCGGGACATGTACAATTCTGCCAGCTTGTCCCTTTGTAGGTGGTTTTGACAGGGATGAAGTGGGCAACTTTAGTTAATCTATCTATTATAACCCATATAGAGTCGTATCCTGATTTGGTTCACAGTAGACCAATGATGAAGTCCATTCCGACCTCTTTCCACCTCCACTGAGGTATTTGCAAAGGTTGTAATAACCCTACTGGCCTTTGATGCTCAGCCTTCACTCTTTGACATACATCACAGCAGGCAACATGTTCGGCGATGTCCCTCTTCATGCGTGGCCACCAGTACCACTGTTTCATGTCTTGATATATCTTGGTACTTCCGGGGTGAAGGGAATACACAGAGCTATAGGCTTCCCTAAGTATTAGATATTTAAGGTCCTTTTGTTGGGGAACAAAGATACGTATCTCATACCTTAGAACACCTTCCTGATTCACTGTTATTTTAGGAGCCTTCTTTTTTCCATTAAGCTTATTAACCTCAGAGCGGTTGAGTTCTCCTACTGTGCAGCTATGATACGCTCTTCTATGCTTGGTTGTATCTCCATGGTTGCGATGGAGCCTTGTTCTATTATCTCTAGATTGAGTGCCATTAACTCTTTATAAAGTTCAGGCTATTGTTCTTGAACCATGAGATTATTGTAGTAGGCTTTATGACTTAGGGCATCAGCTACCACCACATTAGCCTTACCGTGATAGTGAACACTTAAGTCGTAATTTTTAATCAGCTCCAACCATCTCCTCTGCCTTAGGTTGAGATTTGACTATGTGAAGGAGTACTTGAGGCTCTTATGATCGGTATATATGTCACAATGGTTACCGATCAAATAGTGTCGCCAAATCTTTAGGGCATGCACCACCGAAGCTAATTCCAAGTCATAGGTGGGATAATTTACTTCATGAGGGCGAAGCTGTCTAGATGCATATGCCATGACTTTGCCCCCTTGCATCAGTACACACCCAAGGTCTTGGTGTGAGGCATCACAATACACCTCAAAGTCCTTGCGTATGTCTGGCAAGACTAGTACAGGGGTGGAGGTTAGTCTCTTCTTTAGTTCTTGGAAACTTTCTTTGCAAACCTTTGTCCATTCAAATTTCTCCTCCTTCTTAAGTAATTATGTCAATGGCTTGGCAATCCAGGAGAATCCTTCTATAAATCTCCTAGAGTACCCCGCCAACCCAAGAAAACTCCCCACTTTTGTGACAGTAGTGGGCTGTTTCCATTCCACTACGGCTTCTATCTTGACTGGGTCGACACATACTCTTCTAGCGGACACTATATGGCCTAGAAAGCTGGCATCTTTTAGCCAGAATTCACACTTGCTATATTTGGCGTATAGCTGGTGTTCGTTTAGCTTCTCTAGTACTAGGCGTAGGTGCTCGACATGCTCTTCCACATTCTTCGAGTAGATGAGGATGTCGTCAATGAATACCACCACAAATTTGTCTAGGTACTCCATAAAGATGTTGTTCATGAGGTTCATGAAATAGGCTGGGGCATTGGTTAAGCCAAAAGACATGACCATAAATTCATACAATCCATATCTCGTGGTAAAATCTGTCTTTGGAATGTCGTCAACCCTAATCTTCAGTTGATGATAGCCCGACCTTAAGTCGATTTTGGAGAATATGGTAGCTCCCCCAAGCTGGTCAAATAGGTCGTCAATTCTAGGTAGGGGGTACTTATTTTTAATGGTTACTTAATTCAAGGACCGGTAATCCACACACATCCGGACAGTGCCATCCTTCTTCTTAACAAAGAGTACCGGAGATCCCCAAGGTGAGGAGCTAGGCCTGATGAAACCCTTGTCCTGCAGTTCATGGAGTTGTTTCTTCAGCTCCTCTAACTCATCAACTGTCATTCTATAGGGTCTTTTAGAAATCGGGGCGGTACTGGGTTTTAGGTTGATGACTAACTTAAAGTCCCTGTCTGGCGGCATGCTTAGCAATTCTTTGGAGAACACTTCAGGATAATCTTGTACTACCAGCATTCCTTCTAGAGGTATGTCCTCAAAATGATAAACTGCACAACCCCAACGATAGGATCGATCCACCTTTACTTCTATGGTCAACCTAGGACACTTGGTTAGGCTTACCCTCCTGGTGGCATAGTCTATTATTCCCTGATGTCTTGCTAACTAGTCCATCCCTAGTATAATATCCAAGGTTTGGGAGTTCAACACTATTAAGTCTGCTAGGAAACCAAACTCTTCCATGGTGATTTCTAGCCCAGGGCATACTAAAGTAGCGATGATAATCCCAGCGGGTGAGCTAAGTATCACTAGTTTCTTTAGTGGGTAGTTAGGCAGCCCAAGCTTATCCACATATCGCTTGGCAATAAATGAGTGTGAAGCCCTAGAATCAAAGATAGTATGTGCTGGTATTGACTTGATAGAAAACGTACCTATCAGAACTCCTGCAGCCTCCTAAGCCTCCTCAACAGTGATGTGATTAACCTAGCCACGATTGGGAGTCAAAGCAGTCTAGCTGGGTTGAGGGGTCTGGTACCCTTTGCTGGGTGCTGATGCTTGGCCTCAAACGGGTGTGGTTCCTATATTGAACTTCACTGGTGTAATCTTGTTATAAGGGCATTGGCTAATGAAGTGTCCCTTTTTGCCATAGTCGAAGCAGTTCCTGTTGGCAGCAGGGTTCGTCCCAGGAGAATGGCCTGTTGGGCGTGGGGTCTGGAAAGAGCTGCCACTTGGATGGGGCGCTGGGGTTGGAACTTTGGGTTAACTTGGCCTTAAGAAAGAGGGGTTGTTAAAGTATTTCTGGATAAATCTCCCCTGGGGTCGCTGTGTCACTTGCTTGTGCTTGTGGTTGGCTTCCAACTTCTTCCTTTCATTCTCTAAGATCAATGTCTTGTTCACTAGTTGATGGAAACTGGAGAAGTCTTGAACGATCAGCTGCACACATAGATCATCATTCATGCCTTCAAAGAACCTGTCGATCTTTTCATCCTCATCCGCCACATCTTTTGGAGCATAGCGGGCGAGTTGGTTGAACTTGGTGAGGTATTCACTAATAGACATGTATCCTTGTTTTAGGGTGCAGAATTCATTATTCTTCATTCTCATTACCCCCGTAGGGACAAAGTTGGCTTTGAAGGCTGTCTTAAATTCCATCCATGGGATGGCTTGATGGGCATGCCAGGTATGAGGGGCTTGGTAGGCTTGACTTGCTCCTCTTTCTTCTTTTGCATTCCTTCCTGCAGCTACTCCTTGTCTGTCTACTTCTCTTTCGGAGTCATCTTCAGTCATGGTGCCTTCATGGCCTCAGGCAAACAGATAGTTCTCCCACCAAGCTGCGGCTGCACCCTGGAGCTGGTGGGCGACGAAGACCACTCGGTCTTCCTCTGCAAGTCGGAGTTTTCTTTCGATATCTCGAAGCCAGTCTTTGGCCTCGAGGGGTTCATCTGCTGAGGAGAAGGTCAGGGGTTGAGTCCTTACGAAGTCAGCCAGCTTTGAAATGTGGCTGCTGGCATTGACTTGCTGGCCGGCATAAATGGCTTGCAGAATTTGGGTTTGCTGTGCCATGACCTGCACCATGGTGGGGTTGACTGGTGGGTGTGGAAGATCGACTCCTTGGCCCTGGGCTCTTCCCCGGCCTATAGGAAGCGTCCCTTGGATGGCATCCACATCGGCCTGCATGTTGGGGTTGGCGCTAGCCTGGGCTCTGGTAAATCTTTGAGTGGCCATCCGCAAGTACATCTTTGCACTTTAGACACTCATGCTAGACAATTGGGTTATTGGCCCATAATAGTTATGTAAAAACCAACCAAGTAAAATAAACGACAAAATAATTTTCAACACAAGGCCTAAGCCTGGCCATACATCATAAATAAAGGTTCACATAGCTCAGCATATATAGCCCTTGGGCTAAACTGTGCTTCTTAGTTACATACAACACTTAAAGTTCTTAACAATCACGGCTACCGTACTAGTTGACTAACATAGCTTCCTACTATTACAAGGGGTTAGTGTTTACTATCATTACACAACACCTAGCAAGCACTATACTGAACTATCTACTCCTCCATAAAACTGGTTCCTAGGCAGGAGGGGCCGTAATTCAGTGACTAATATCGGTAGAGGCTGCCACAGAACTCTGATGAATCTGAGTAGGAGCGGGAGTGACTGCGATCATGGCGGGCCTCCCCTAGGTTGATGGCCGCCCGTGGACCAGGGGGTTGCACGCTCTTGTGAGCGGCGAGTCTCATGTGAGGCCCATTAGCCCGCGGCTGGAATATTGCAGAAGCCACAGTAGGTGCAGTGGGGGCTGGGGCGGGGATCGCGGTGGCAACTGTGGCTCGTTGTAGCTAAGCAAGGGCGGCAGCCTTCTCCACCTCTACAAGTGCCTTCTCGCAGTTGGCGAGCTGCTTCTGAAGTGTCTCTACCTGGCTGTAGTTGGCAAGTAGGAGCTGGCAAAGGTTAGTGATCTCCTCAAGTGCTGCAGTGTAGGTAGCTCCCATGGCTCTGGTGAGATGCACCTGATGTGTAAGCATCGGGTTGTCTTCCGCCACTAGCATAAAAGTCTCGTTGTGGCTAGCTCCTTCTTGGCGGGAGGGGTAGTAGAGAAATGGAGACTTTAGTAGTGTGGACCTATGGATATCGCATAGCTGAAAAGCAGCAGCTAGGCGATGTAACATCCCAAATTTTTGCTAAAATAAAAAAAATAATAAATAAATAATAAAAATGGAATAAAATAAAATTAAAATTAAAATAAGTATTTTTGTGCCCAAGTTTAAATTTGGATTTGCACTGAATTTCTGTTTTTGAAAAAGCTGGATTTGAAAAGCATTTTCAGAAAAACGTAAAATTATTATTAAATAAAATGATATTTTGATTTTATATAAAAATTCTATGTCAAATTAATTATTTGGAGTTATTTGGATTTTATTTGGTTTCCTGGATTTTTCTGAGTTTGAAAATGTATTTTTGAAAATTAAAAAGTATTTTAAAGTATGAAAATTAAATACCAAAATTAGTTGGAAATATTTTTATTAAGTCCAAAAAGTGTCCAGGAGATTCTCTGAATTTTTATGGAATTTTTGGAAGTTATTTGGTATTTTTCTGAGGCTTAATGGAATTTCTAGGCTTTTCTGAAAATCCAGAAATCAAAAAAATGAAAATCAAAATCCCTCACCCCCTCATCCGGCCGCCACGTGGACGGCCGATAACCGCCCACGTCCCCTTCCCCGGCCCATCCCGGCCAACCACCCCCATCCCGCCTTCCTCCCTTCCCCTTTCGCCACGTGTGCACCTCGGCTCATCCGAGCCCTCCACCCGCCCCTCTCTCTCTCTGCGCCCCCTGGCCCGCCTGTCGGCGCCCCTCTCCTCTCCCCGTTTCTCTGTCGACCGGGCCCCACCCGGTCAGCCGCCTCCTCTCCCTCTCACTGCCGCCTGGGCCCACACGTCAGGTCCGTCTCCCCCCGCCCTTCTTCCTCCCCGGTCGTCTTCCTCGCACGCGCGCGCGCCCGCCTCCGCAACCGCCGGCCCCACCCGACCCGGTCACCACCCCCCGCCTTCTCCTCGGCCACGCCGCCCACCTTCGTGCGCCGCACGCGCCGCGCCCCACCTCCCCGCCTTTCTCGCGCCCGTCGCCACCCCACGCGCCCACCTTCTCCCCCGTAACCACCGCCGCCTACTCCTCTTCTCCGGCGACCGATTCCCGTGCACCTCCCCTCCCCCGACCCTATATAAACCCCTCCCGAGCACCCTCGTTTCTCACCCCATCTCTCGCCGCCCTAGCTCCCGAGCTCCGCCCCGACTCCGGCGAGGAATTACCGGAGCCTCAGGCTGCCTAGCGCCTCGCCGTCCCCACCGCCGCCTTCGCCGCGCTGCCCTCGACCTCGGCCGCCCCTCCGCCCGGCTCACGCACCACCGGAAGGCCCTCGCCGCCGACGCCCGAGCTGTGCCGCCGCCTCTTCTCGCCGCCGGCCGCCACCGGCCACCCTCGGTGAGCCCGCGCCCCTTCCCCGAGTTCCCCTCGGCCCGCTCTCCCTGTTGCGCCACTCGCCGCCGGCCGCCGGAGCGCCGCCGTCGCCGCCGCCCCCGTGCGCCACCCCGGCCACCCTGCCACGTTGGCGTCCTCGTGCTTGCGTGGCTGCTGACGCGGCGCCACGCGTTGGCCACCTCGGCTCCCTCTGTCCCCGTCAGCGCCACTCCACCCTCCCTTCCACCTCAGCGCTCGATTGGGTCCATGGGCCCGGTCCATAGACTCAGGGCCCACCGGTCAGTCAGACCACCCCCCTTGCTGACGCAATGCTGACGCAGTAAACCGGATTTTCCGTTGAAAAATATTTCGGCCGAAAAGAAATTCCTCGCTGACGTCATAATCCCAGATTTTCCTTTAGGAAAATAATTCCAAAAATCCTGATTTTCCATTTTCTCTCTTTTCAAACTTCCTAGAGCCCATTCTCTCTCGTCCTAACTCGGATTGAGCCCATTCAAATTTCTAAATTCATCAAAAATTCCCCTCTACCCATTCCTAGCCTCAATTTGAATTTTTGAGTTTGTTTAAATTTAATTTGATTTTATTTGAATTTGGTGGGTTATTTTCACGTGTAGACTTCGACGATTCGGGAGAATTCGACGACGAAGATTCAAATCAATTTGAAGAGCAAGGCAAGTCACCCTCCTTGATCATGTTGATCCCAGTTTTAAAAATAAAATTATGTTGATTTAAATTATATTGCATGCATATTTTTTATTCAACGTATTTCAATTCAGTTTTAAATTTAGTTATTGCCTACTTGTTAATCCCTCGTTTGAATTTGAAATCCTCAATACCTTGTCACCCTAGATTCAAACTCTAGTTAATACATTAGTGTTGGCTAGAGAGTTTATTCAAATGCTTAGTCCTGCTTAGAAAATAATATTTGTTTTGGGATATCTTTCACATAAAATGATAACCCTTTTTACATAAAATGATATGCTCTTGACTTTGGTGAGTCAAGGAGGTTTATGAATTATTTTGAAAACAAAATATGAAATCTGGTTTAGACTTAGGCAACTGGTTAGAGTGGTGAGTGCAGGCATGCCCTGTTGGTTGGAGCCGCAGTGGTTGATTGTCGTGCACGAGGGTATGTGGTTAGGCCTGAGTCAAATTAAGGACCGGTCTGTGAGCTACTGTTGCAAAGCCCTAATCGTACTACCACATGGCTGGTATGGGACAGCCCTGGCTGAATAATTTGTGAAGTCCCAATCTGAGTTGAGTCGTAGGTTGAAAGTGAGCGTGGTTGGTGCCATGTGAAGTCTCACTTGGGTGAGCGTGGTGAAGCCATGAGAAGTCTCGTCTAGGCTCAAGAGGGGGTCCCGGTCTGGTGGATTCCTTACTGGGGTGAAACCTTAAAGTTGGCTCGACCAGGTTGAAGGCTTTGCATTGTAAAGGCCTTGTCACGACTCCCCACCGCACACCTAAGGAAGTGTGTAATCTAGTGGTACAACGGGATGATCGTGTCTTGTGGGTAAAGCTGTACAACCTCTGCAGAGTGTATAATCTATCCTGGATAGCCGTGCCCACGGTCATGGGCATGCTGAGTAAAAGTTTTTCATGGATTAGACTTTGCTTTTCAAAATGTTTTCGAAAACCTTGTTGATGGATGGAATCCGCGAGAGATAAAAACCTTGCGGATGGATGGAATCCGTGAGAGATGGAAATCTGGTGAATGGATGGAATTCATCAGAGTTGCGCAGTGAAAGCGTGTGGATGGATGGAATCCATACGTGAGCTTTTGGAAAAGATGGTCCGGGTGGGATGCCCGTGGATAGGTTGGTGTATGGTTGGAGCCTGCACTGACGGTATTATTTTCAACTACAAGTATTGTTTTTACTTATCGTATTAAATTCAGCAATTCCAATCTACTTATTGTATTTCTTAAATGCTGTTTTATGCAAACTAACCCTATAAGCCTTCCATTGAAGCCTTTATCATTATGTTGCATTTTCCCGGGTGACTTGCGGAGTACAAGTTTGTACTCACGTTGCTTTTTCCACACAGAGAAGGAAGATGTCAACTACGGTGAAGATCTGGACGAATAGGTCGCGTCTTACTATCGTTTGCCTGTGGGCAGGCTTGGGCTTCGCTATTTATCAGTTTGCTTCCGCAGTTATTTCCTTTATTTATTTTGCCAATGGGCGTTGATGTAAGACTTGGCCATAAGGCCGTACCCCTTTATTTAATATATTGAGTCATTTGTGCTTGGTTATTATCTTTGTTGTGACTGTGTGCACTAGCTGATCCTGGACTAGTGCGATTTACACAGAGGATCCAGGAGTCGTTACTCCGGGTTCCGACAGGCGAGCAGCATCCTAAAGAGTAGTCGTTGCGGTGCTCCTCCTATGTAGGGTCCTGAAGACGCGAGGTGGCTCCTGTTCATCTAGAGAATAGATGAAAACTTCCATGATCCAGGACCCCTTGCTCCTTTGGCGGCCTTACGTCCCTGGTATATGGGCTGATCCTTATAGCCCAACTAGTGCAGCAGCTTGCGTAGGATGCTCGCAAAGTCCCCCTCATAATGTCCATGGGCAAAGTAGTCTCACTGACCATCAGCTGCTCCTCCAGACATCTGTAAGTTGAAACACTAGTGTTAGTATCTTTTTAAAATACCAAAGAAAGGAGGATGATGTCAGATCTAGGAAGGGAAAGAAAGGAAGTAATACACTATATTTTTAGAAATTCCTTTTTACTAATTTCAAAATTTAGTCCTAGGACCCTATCTAGTAATCCCTCCAAAGGTCTTTACCCTACAATCGTATGCTCTGATACCAGCTCTGTGATTTACTGCACTATTCCCTGGATTAGTAGATAGTGCTCACAGGAACATTGCTGCATCAACTCATACATCACATAAAACATACTGAACCATAATATTACATATTAGAGTTAAAATACACTACGTCGAGCAACAGTTTACAAAAGGGGCCGATTAGGCCAAATACTTACATAAAAGATAACAGCAGAAAGCATAAGCAAAAGTAAGACCAACATCTATAGGCACGCGACTGAGGGGTAAGTGTGTGCAACAGGTATTATCTAGGTCTAGATAATACATGTGCACACAATCTCCACCAAGTCTACTTGTCTAGAACTCGAACTCGAGCAAGTCGTCCTAGTTTTCTTCGTGGGCTCTCCTCCATCCATGGTAGGGGTGTCCTCATAAGCATAGTTGTTCTAATTTCCTGTTTCTGATTTTGATAATGCGAGGGTGAGCACAAATCCATCATGCTCCATGAGCCAATACACAGTGTGTAATAGATAACATGCATGGCTTATCAAGGAAAAGCTCAGGTTATTTTATTTGTCGTAAATTGCTTTTAAAATATGTTACATAAAAATTACCTAAGACCTAGCAGTTTTAACTAAAACAGAGTTTAATCAATGTAGCAGTTTTAACTAAAACAGAGTTTAATCAATAATAATAGTGATCCAGATTTCATCCACCGTTACATAGTTTTTGCACCATATGCTAACCTTTCAGCGTATTATCCGCTTACATTATCACTGGGGTGACACCCAGGGTATCACAAATCAGGGCTTTGCACTGCCCACCACTTTTCCAATTCCACCCATAAATTCTTTGAAATATAACTATACCTGGTTAAGTTCCCATGTTCGCCCTTGACCATGGGCACGGCTATTCGAATAGTTTTCACTCTGCAGAGTTTGTACACTTTACCCATAAGAGACGATCCGCTCGTTGCTCCACAGGATTCCTTAGTCATGCGGTTGAGTAGACCTTCATGGTAACTTTTCAAAATACCTCGCCCCTTTCATCATCTCACCCATATGGGCTTATCCCACTTGTAGTGGGTCCTATAAGTTGTGTGGGATGTTCTACGCCTAGCGACTAGCAGCTAGACTACCCACACTAACTAGCCGCCATGGTAAACTTCACCCTCAACGAGTCGTCATAGACAGCCACTTGCACTACCTCACTCCCCCACCGATGAGATGACTTTCAGGGTCCAGTAAGTCTACTAAGCCAAGTTGTACTTTACAGACATATGGTTGTACTTTTCTTACACAGGAGGTCATAACAAGATTCGGTCCTTAGGGTTATCCTGGCGGTTCTAACACTAACCACACTCTCGTGCACCATTGCACCAGCCCCCGTACCATCCGCCCAGATATTTAAGCAAGTTGGGGTTTTTGAGAGCATAAAATAATCATGTCAAAATATACTAGTCATTTCCACCATGACTTTCCAAATCAGTTTCTCATGATTAAAAGTGATGCTTGGGGCATTTTGGTGCTCCCAATTATCTAAGCAGTACTAAGCATGGTGTATAATTATAGACTTATTTTAAAGTTTTACTATTATAATTTTGCTAGGGTGACAAGGCTCAAATACTCAAATGTTCCAAAAGAGTGTAATACTAACAAGTTCATTAATGGGTATATAACTAGAATCTTGAAATCAAACATATATTTGCACATAAAATAATAGCATGCAATTTGATAATTTAAAATGGAGATAATTTGCAGAATATATAGGTTCAACATGATCAAAGTATCGACTCGCATTGGTTAGTTGATTTGGTCTTGGTTGTTGAGACTTGCTTCAACTTCGGCCTCTTCCTCTTGTACCTAGTACGCTATTTTTCGTTGCGCGAAAATTTGAATAAAAATTAGGAAACCAAATAAATCCTCACAAAAAATTCAAATGAGCTTCAAAAATTATGGTTTCTTTTCCATTAGACAGATATTGAATCTAGAAATTTGTTTCACTCAATTTGGAGTTAAGATGAATAAGTTATGCCCCTTTGAAGTTCTCACTTCAAATAAATTCAAGAAAATAAAAAGAGAGAGAGAAAGAGGGACTGACAGGTGGGGCCCGTAGAAATTTTATTTTTCTTGTTGGACCGAAATGGCGACAGAGGGGGGTGAATGTCGACTCTTTAAAACTTTACCCCTCAAAGAGTACTCACTCGAAACTCTCCTCCAATAGCTAAACAGCTATGAAAGAGATGCATTTAAACTCACTGAACCTTAAATAACAGAGAAGAAAGCCTAACTCTAAATGCCCAAGAGAAACAACACTGAAAGGCAACCAAAAACAAGAGGCTGCAGCCAAAAAGCCCTGCTGGCCGATCTGACCGCCTAGTCAGGGCCGGTCTGACCGCCTAGCCGGTCTGACCGCCTTGGCGGGGCCGGTCTGACCGCCCGTTGGCCGCCGGTCAGACCGCCTATAGCCGGCCGGTCTAACCGCCCTTCAAGAGCTGGTCTGACCGCTCCCCTGAGCCCAGAGCAACCCGAGAGAGAGACTGAAAAACTGAAACTTCGAAAATATTTTCAATCTTCAGAAATCTGTGAAATTGGGGGTTTGCTCCCAATCTTTCCACCCCAGAGAGACACAATAACATCCTAAATAGCAAGGGAGATTTGGGAAGCAAGGGAAAACAACTCAAAACCTATAATTTCAGATTTTGCCCAAAATCTGAAAACTACAGGCAGCAGCAACGAAAATTCAAATTCCCATTTAGCCTTTGATTATTTGGCCATGAAACTTTGAGGATAGCTACTTAATAGCCTTAGGGCTCATCATGCGAAGTTTCATACCATTTTAAGAAGGGAAACACGATTTACTTCAAAACCCTAGAACATAGAAACTGAAGGCTCAAGAACAGACAACAGAGAGAAAAGAGATTCTTGCGATTCAATCAAATTGCTCTTGGAACTAGATGACCAAGGGGTCTAGAAATGCAATTCCATCATAGAGCAACCCATTTTGCCACTCCTCAGTAAGAATCGAGCCAAAACACAAAAACTCAAGAATCACACAAAAAGAGGCATCGAAGGGAAATACGAACAGAGAGACAGGAACTGAATCAAACTCCAACAACACCATCTCATATTGATAAAGAGGAAAGGAGATACATGATTGATACAAGAGGAATGATTACAAGCTCATCAATCCATCCTCTCCCTCTCCTCAAGGCAAGAACTCCAAGAACTCTACATGCTTCCTGGGAGGGACACAACACAGAAGCTACGATGGAGACAACTCACAACAAAACCCTGCTCTCTCCTACCATCTAAAGCCTAAAGCCAAAACAAACTCTCCAAAGCTCATTTTGACTAAAGCAACACCCTACCAACCTCTCAAACTCTAGAATCCCTTGGAGTGCATGCAGCCACAAGGAGGCACCTCCTCCTTATATAGCCTTTGGCTAATAGGTCTCCAACCCGTTACGCCCACTAAGACCCGAACAGAACCCGCTCCCGCCTGTGCAACTTTGCGTGTTTACCGAAACGCCCCTCCTGCACCTTCCGGGAAGCTTCCGCGTTCCTTGTCGTCCACGACTCGCAACCACCTCGAGTTCACGCCGTCTTCGACACATCCGACCGTTCTGACCTCAACGCCACCTGCGTCTAGTCCGGTCACCTCGTGTTTCGCCACGACTTCGCCTCGACGTCCTACAGCCAACACAGACAAGAAACACATCAAATAGCACCGCTCGATACATGAAAGCATAATGGCATCAACAAATCATACTTACCCATGATAGAGCCCAAACCTGTCGAAACAAGAGAATATGCATCCTGAGCACTTTGACCAGGTTTGACCAAGTCCGACCGAGCCCGATCGCACCACGCAACGTCAAGGTCCGAACCAACCAAATCAAACTCGACTTCCCTAAACCGATGTCAATTACTCATCACACACATGGGATGACCTCCACATGGTCTCTCATTTCTTTTGTCTTTTTCTTTTCAGACTCGCTAACATGTGGGGCCAGTTACTATTCAGATTAAACGATATGGCCCACATGTCAATGAGCACTTAGTCTTAACTAATCATCATTAGTATTAATTACTTGTCTTAAACTTAATTAATCGCTTGGCTACAGTAGCGTCTTCCTCCTACTGACGAACGGCGAGCACACCGTCGATGGAGGAAACAGCGGCCAGCCATGAGCATTCCAAAAATGGGATGCTCATGCCTGTGTGCACGCCTGGGCTCGATCCCACTGGCCAATTTGGTGGTGGCGGCGGTCGGCAGTGGCGGAACAGGGGAGGCGCGAATATGGCGGCGTACATCACCGGAGTTTAATTCAATGACAAGGGAGCATCGGGGCATAGACAGGAGGCTACCTTGGGGGTTGGCGCGGCTCAGGAGAGGCAATGGTGGTCCAACGACGTGAGGCGGCGACGAGCAGAGGATGCGCATGCTGCTGACAGGTACAGGTGGGGAGGAGTCTGGCCGAGGATGGGAACAACGTCGTGGTGCTCCAAGGAAGCTCTGGCTCGGCGGAATTAGACCACGGTGGCGCCAATTGGCGGATTTCCCATCAGTCGGTGTTGGAGAAGAAGGTGCCGCCGGTGGGCTCTGGAGCACGGGAGGCTGATTACTTGGGATGGGAGAAGGAGTGGGGTGTGAGGAAGATGATGGCGACCTTCCAAGGCTTTTATAGGCTACGAGGGAGGCTAGTGTCGGGGAGGTCAATGCGATAGCCGTGCGGGTGATGTCGGCTTTGGCATGGCCACAGGACTAGCGATCCGAGCTCGGCATCACGATGGTGACCAGTAGCAGGGCATGGCGGCCGCACGGTGAGGGGAAAAGGTGGGGATGAGCAGCCGGCGCGAATACGGCGGTCAGGGCGATGCCCGTGGTGATGCAAAAGGGCGACACGACGGGGCGGTCAGGTGGTTGGTCTCAGCGGCAGTGTTCGTACTGTGGCTGATCGGAGCAGCATGGCGCAGCGGTCCGAGCAAGGCGTCATCGTCCTTCGGTAGAGCGACAAGGGAGGATGAGACGGCCAGACGCGACGGCGACGTGGAAGCAGTGCTACGGCGGAGCAGGAGGCTGACTCAACGGGATGGGCACAGGGGCACGCTGGCGACCGGTGGTCTGAGGGAAGCGCGGTGGAGATGCGGGCTGTTGGGGCCGCCTGGCGAGGAGAGGCTTTAGCTGTGGCCGAGTTGGCGAGGGAGAAGAAAGAAGGAGAGCCGGCCTGGTGGCTGGCTCGGGCCGAGCCAAAAGGCTTCTTTTTTGTTATTTAGTTATTTTCTTATCATTATTTTTATATTTTATTTATTTATTATATTATATATATATTAGTATATTTTTTATTTATTACTATTGTTTTTGCCCATGCACATTTCTAGATTTTTATTAATTCCCCCTCTTGCCATCTTTATTTAACTAATTTTTCCATACGTGTATATTTCCACCTTTCCGAGTTTTCGCTAACCGATTTCAAGTGAATCCTCCTACCCAACTTTTCGATCATCTTTTCAGATTCGTATTTGATTTCAAGTTTACTTTCTATTATTTTTCACATTTCTTTCATAGTTCTAGTTTTCCTAATTTTCCTTAATTGTTGGAACCTCAATCAAACTCCAAAGGAAATCCATTAAAATCCAAATATCGAGAAGATGCATTTCAAAATATGTCAAAGGCTACACATTTCTCATGACTCAAATTTTTAGGATGTTACAATTGTCCAAGTACGACTGATCCGTGTGATCGTGGCTGCCTTTCTTTGTGCGTAGTTTTGGAACTATGTTCTCCTCGTTCAGTATCACTATGGCCGGCACCTTTTTAACATATGAGGAGAGAAATAGTCCTAGTTCTTCATCTTCTTCTTCATCTTGGGTGAGGTTTGCCTCCCCGTTCTTCTTCTTGCTTCGACAATCCGACGCATAGTGCCCGTATTCATTACAGTTGAAACACTTTATGTTGCTGTGACATTCTAACGCGCAGTGCCCATATTCACCACATTCAAAACACTTGATATGTGACTTATCACTGGATCTATCACCACCACCTTGCCCAGCCTTGTCTCCACAGCCACCTCTGCCACCTCGACCACTCTGGCCACCTTGATCATACTGCCTCCCATGGTTGTTTGATGAGCCACGATTATCTCTCGGATCTCCCTTTACTAGCAATGCCTACTCATTATAAGTTTGGGATCCCTGCTCGTTACATGACTGAAATCACTTCAGTAACTCCTTATGCGCCTTGAGGGAATCAGTAATCTCTTCTATCTTCTTCTTATCTAGATCAGAGAAGTACATAAGTGTGGTGACAACATGTATGTACTTCTCCGGAAGTACGCGCGGGTACTTCTTCACTACCAAGATTCATCCATCTTGTCACCAAGAGAGTTAATCTGATTGTACAATGAAGTTAGCTTGCTGGCGAACTCGTCCATCGACTGGGTCTCTCCCATCTTGAGATTCTTGAACTCGCTATGCAAATTTTGGAGCCGCACCTCCTTCACATGATCAACTCCCTCGTGCATCGTATGAAGTGTCTCCCACACCTCCCATACCGTCTCCTTGCCGATGAGTTGATGCATCATTGCATCTAGCACCACCTAATGGATGATGGCCAAAGCCGCCTGATCCACCTTGTCGTCCACCTCTTTATCCTTCCCCTTTAGGTCGATTGCACCCCAGACTCCCTGGGTGCGCATGTTCACCTTCATCTTCATTGCCCACACCAGGTAATTATAATTCGTCAGGAGAGGGTACTAGAGGGAGATTAGCCCACCCTGGGCCTTCGCCTTATCGCCCATGATCTTTAGAAATCACCATGATCAACGACTCTAATACTACTTGTTGCAGTTTTGACCACTCAACAGTCATTACGATCACACTCAAAGTCATTACGACCACTTCTTGTTTGCTCCGACCGCTCTGACCACACCTTCATACTCCGATCATGTACTCATAACTTCAACTGATGAGAGTTACGACCACATTCATGCTACACTACACGTTCTCGTAACCGCTCCTTCGAACACTCGATAACCTTAGTCATAACTCGATTACGACCATGTTGAAGGCTCGATCACCGTGGTCGTAGAACTTATGACCATGTCTTCTGCTCTGTGACTATGGTCGTAACTGTTTACGACCACGCCTTCTGCTCCTGCGGATGCCTCTACTCGCCGTGGTTGTAACTTGTTTCACGTCTGTCAAAACAACAAACTCGATATTTTTCTGGGAGCCAAAGCACTCCGCTTTATTTATTTCTCTCCCTCTCGTTTCGATCACATCGATCGCTTCCTATCCTTCTCTCGTTACATGTACCCAACACAATGACTACCACATGGAGACAACTACGACACAGACTCGAAAACTAACTCATACGTTGAAACAAAATCGTACACGGCTACGACCATGACAAACCAACTTTAATATGACTAAACAAGATTACTAACTCTAACAGAGATACATATGCTGCAAGGCAATAGGAAAATTAGACAATTAAATTGTGCAGTACATTAAGCAGGAAGGTACAACACAAAAAGGTCTACGTGCTAATATTTTATATCAAATATATCCATGATTATAAGATTTAATAGCCTCTCATGTCACTCCAATTGTGCATTGTCATAGCCTGAAGCGTCAGTCTGCAGCAAGTTGACATACTTGCTTTTGTTTTGCCTTTGCCTTCTCTAGTGTGGCTGCAGCATATGCTGCTATGATAGATGCCTTCTCCTTTCTTGCTTCTGCCATTTTCTCCATTGTAGTTGCCTTCTTTGTTATAGCATCATGATAAAGTTGTATTGTTGGATTGCAAGTTGCTTGAGGAAGATGCTACTGGTTTCCCCTTGCGTTTGGCAACCTTCTACCTTGGGGTCGAGGAAGTGGTTCCATTATACCATCATCCGTATATTCACCAGAAGAAGACATATAAGTCCCTGATTCAGTCAGCTTGCCTCTCTTCCTTCCATCATTGTTCTTCATGTAAAGCCTTTGCCATTTTGGTTGGTCTTTCAATTCTTTCCACCAGTAATCCATGATAAATGCTTTCCCTTTGCTATCTTGTTTTTAGGTATCTTCTTTGTGCTAGGCCTTTGCTTTCTCTATAAGTTGATCATCAGATTGACCACTAGCATACACGCTGCTTTGGTTAATCCAGCACCCATTGAACTGTGTCATGATTTGGTTAGTTTTACTCTAATGGTCTTTGCATTGCTTGGGTGTTCTTCTCCTGTCTCGCAGGCTGTTGCTGTTGTACTCTTCTGCAACTTGCTTCCAATAGTACACTAGCTTCTTTGAGTTACCCTCGATTGGACCAAGGGAAGTACTCAACCAAGCACTAACCAATCAAAGGTTGTCCGCCTTTGTACAGTTCCTGCTCTTGCATTTTTTTTCTTCTTCTGCACTGCTATCACTTGATTCGTTGACATTCGTTTCTTCTTCACTTGTTTTTGTAGCATGCCTTGAAGAGCATGAGCCTCGACAATGAACATTGCTTGATGGAGCTCCATCAAATACTCCATGTGCAGATGGCCTAAAATTGGCTTGGTATGGACCATGAAAGCCCGAGGTAGGTGGATAAAGATGATAGTTTGTTGGAGCAGAAAATGGAAAGAAATTTTGTGAATATGGTGGCCGAAAATGTTGGCCATAATGCTAGGGTGAGAAATTTATGGAACATGGAGATGGTGGGAAACTAGAGCAAAAATGATAAGGTGTTGTGTTGTAGTTCTTGTTTGTATTTTCTGGATTTTGGCTAGGGTTAGAAGAATTCACCAAATTGGTGAAATTTGATGAAGATAGTGGTCCATGTTTTTGGATTGAATAGTTGTAGCTATTGCATAGACCAGTGTGAATATGAGGGTTGTATGTGAATATTGTCACACACACACACACATATATATATGTCATGTTTCTATCAGTGATGAGTGTTGCATGGTCCATGTTTTTCTTTCAAGTTGCAACGGGTACGTGCAAGAGTTGAAAATTTATTAATATTCTATTCTTAGCTGCTGTCTCCAAGTGAAGAGGCAATGCTAGTTGATTTTAGTTAGAGGCTATGATATGTAGTGGTTCCATATTTTTCAGTAGCGGTTTCAAGTCGAAAAGGGTACATGCAATAGTTGAAAATTTATTAATATTCTATTCTTTGCTGCTGTCTCGAAGAGGCAATACTAGTTGATTTTAGTTAGAGGCTATGATATGTAGTAATAGATGCTGTCTCTAAGATCTTCTCTAACTTTCAGTTTTTGAATACACTGTGGGTGGATGCTCTTACGACCTGACTTACCCAACTTCATCCACCCTCCGTGGAAATCTCCATGCACGCCACGCCGCTGGCCTCCCGTTCAGCGAGCCGCGCCGATAAGTCGTGCACGACCGTACCATACGCGTACAGTGTCTTGGCGCCGCCTGAAACCGAAAGGAGCTGCTGCATGTGCATGAGGCTACGCGGTGACATGACCTCCATCTCCAGGCAGCGACACGACGAACAGGTTCAGCGCAGGATGGAGATGACATGCATACGAAGATTATGGAGCATTTATATTAACTTTTGCTTATAACTTTAAATTTTAGATTATAAATAGTAATAGTTTGTAAAAAAGTTTATAGAAAAAAAACTCATATACTATTTTGACCGATATAAATAAAGACGTTATAGACTGTACTATAATCAACTATTAGACTTTATTTTTTAAAAAAATATTCTACTTAAAAGCTAGGTGCTGAGTTAATATTAACATGGCCATAATCTTACGTCAGAGGAGCTGCGTCCCCCACGACACGACCAGGCCGCGCGTCTTCGTTTTCTTGCCCCGCTGGAGTTTGATTGGCGCCTGTATTTCGGATGTTGACGCCGCTATGGACTGCACAACGCCGACATCCGAACAACGCCAAAATGCGGGCACCGACAATCGCGAAAGTCACCGGGATCATACCAAGGCAGAAAGTCTAGTTAATTCCACTGGTCTTCAGTCTTCATCGTGTGTCTATTACCAAATCTAGAAAGCTATAGTATAGATAAATACAAAAACTATCTCTAAGAATTTACACTATAAATAGGGAGGCATTATACCATAAAAAAATATCTGAGAATTAATAAAAGGACTTCCTAGTGTTCTCTCTCATTAGTGTCTCTTGTGTTTGATCTACTGTGATTTTTGGTGATTAATTGCGCGGTTGTATTGTCATTCATCTGTTCTACATCGATTTCCTAACACGTTATCAGCACGACTCACTCTACGCCTCTACGAGGTGTACGGTATGCGAATCCCAAAACCACTCTATTATGCATTGCTATTTGGTAGATCAATCTAGATTGAAATCTGAATATTTGCAATGCAATGATTATATCTATTGTTCTATGTCTGATAGACTGATTGCAATAATCACAAATTAATCTATGATTTGTTCACATGATCACTCATCTCTAGAATCCAGTAGAAGAATATCTATATTCTAGATCGGTTTGCATAGATAGATTCAAATCGGAATTGGTTCAAGCGATCATGCAATGAAATATACAAAAAAGGATTCGGCACCATAGAGGGAATCGCCGTTGTCGGGCGGGCCCGAAGCTGCCACCGACTGAAAGCATGCCGCACGGCCTCACTCCACCGGCGGCGCTGCGACCGTGTTGCAATCGGCCTGAAGCCGCCTCACCACTGCCTAAAGTTGCTGCTACCTCGGCGCCTGAGGTTGCCGGCGGGAAGCTGACGCTGCCTTAGCACACGAGGACACTCACTGAGAGCCGCATGACTACCTCCAGTACCGGTCGCCTTCGCGAGCCCGTGCCCCGTCGGCCGCCATCGCGCTCCGCCGCATCCTGCCCGCCAGAAGTCGATGGACCGCCACACGCCCACCGCCGCGCTCGGGAACCTGTAAAGAAATTTGTAGAGCAATAGACACTCGTGTGTGATTTTGATCGATATAAATGAAATCACTATAATATATACTATAATCAACTAGTAGACACTTATAGGACATCTGACGGCCTCGTCTGCCGTCACGACGGTCACGGGCGACGTTGGTCCGGTGCTATACTGCTATGCTTCGCCGTCTTCACGCTGCTGCTTCTCGGGGTATCCCTGGTCACACTCGGAGTTCTTGGACGAATTGGCGTGTGAATGGATACCTCAAGGGAGTTGATGTTTTGGGGTTCTTGAATCGGTGGTGTTCCCCTGAATCCCCTGTCCGATCGGAGATGAGGCGCCGCTGCGTCTGCGCGATTGGACGGGGTTACACTGTAAAACCATTTATTCAAGATCCACAAAACCATAATTCCCAATTTTACCTATAATATTGCTGGTTTGCTTGCTGCTGTGTGTGGTTGCATGCGAGTGTGTCATACGTGGGCGCTCAATATTAATTGAGCTAATAAATAAGTTGCCTACTGGTCAACTAGTAGTGTACTATCTCAAAATCCTGCCCGTGTAGGGATCTGCGCGATTATATGTACTCCAATAATACGCGTGTGTGTTAAAGAAATGCCAGCAAGATCAACCAGCTGCTCGATTTGTGTTGTGCGCATGCTTTAATGCTTCTTCGATCTCGTTTGCGTCTTCTTTTTTGGGAGTGCCATGTTCCTTCAAGAAATAATGTACCATGATAGATACCGCAAGGATAATCATTTTATCCCCGGCCATAAAACATGCATGCCCATGAATCTACTATACTATACCGGCCTGAGCAAATCCCTCCACATGCGAATCAATCTTGAATTCTTGATACTACAAGCTGATCGATCGTTTTCAGGGTTGGTTGGATGATCAGTTGCGGTTTAAGAATCGGCCAGGCGCCCAGCTCCATGGCACAAATCCTATGCAACTATCCAGGAAGCTGACCAATGTCACTGATGCAATTATCCGTGCAGGTCACTTTCCCGTTCGGTAGATTTATGCTAGATTTTCTGGGCTCCGGATTTATGCTACGTACCAACTGTCTACGCTTTTTCAAGTGTTCTCGCCGTTCCATGACAGGGCACGCAACGCGCTTCAATTGGTGTAGTGGTTTGAAAGAGACCGGTTGCTCTTCGACTCGCCGTTGGGGATTTAGAGCAACTCCAAGAGATTAGCCAAAAGAACTATCTAAATTTAGTGATTTAGCTATTCTCTAAAATGAATCTCACCCAAAAAAACAAGACTACTCCAACAGGCTATCTAAACTAGAGGGCGCGCGGTGGGTCGCGTACGCGCGGGAATGGGGCGCAGCGTGCGGGAAGGAAACGCCGACCGCGCCAAGAGGCTGGATGGTGAGCGAGGTAGGCTATCCAAAAATAGAGAGCGAAGGAGGAGGGATGGAGAGCTACTAAATTTGGAGTGTCATTTACAGAGTCTATTGGAGACATTTTTTCTTCAATAACAACCAAATTTACCTTTAGAAAATGATTTAGCTCTTCTCTTGGAGTTGCTCTTAGGGGAGGCTGACCAGAGAGCTGGTGGCTGGCTGCGATTCAGGAAATCCCACTCGCTTGACTAGGTGGAATATTCGAAACGCATGTGGTGCCCCATTTGAAAAGCGACGAAAACTTTGGCGACGACCGGTTGCAATAGGTTGTGCACGTGTAAGCAAAAGCTTCTTACGAGCACTCTTCTCTCCCCTTGCCGTTGCTCCTCAGCTAGATCCGATCGGACCCCGCCATTGCCCTCGTCCAACTGGATCGGGCAGCCAGCGACCTTGTCCCAGCCTAGATCTGGTCGCGCACAGCTCCAACACTGCTTCATCACCTATCCAACACCGTTGTCGCCGCTTCGCCACTGTTCGCAAGCCTCGGCGCCACTGCCCTTGCACCCAACATATTCTTGTCCAGTACCACGCTCGCCACCGCCAGGCTCTGGCCGGATCCGATCGAATCTAGTCGGACCTCGCCGTCTCCCTCGTCCGACTAGATCCGACAACCGGCGACCTCGTCCCAACGCGGATCTGGTCGCACACAGCTCTAACACCGCTTCGTCGCCCATCCAACACTGCTGTCGCTGCTCTGCCGCCGTTCGCAAGCCTCAGCGCCTCCATCCTTTTCTCCCCCTCTCTCTATGGACCACCTTTTCTCTCGCTCCCAAACCACTGCAACTTCTACATGCGCTTCTAACACACTACAAGCCACCACCTTTCCTCCTCCCCTCCAATGTGGCTCGACTCTGATGTGGACCTGCAAGGCCACTGTCCAGAGTGGAGCACTATGGATACCCTAAGGCCGTTCAAGAGTGCTGATGCTAGATGTTTTTCATTTGATTAGTGAATGATCCTCAAATTTAACGGCTCTACTTCCGTGCAATTATCAATTGCAATCCACACCTACCTTGATTGACTTGAAAATCATTCAAATTTTTGTCATAACCATTTGAAATGGCAGTGGGGGCACACTTAGAGGTGGGAGTCGGACCTGGCTATTTCGTGCTAGCCTGAGGCCTAGCTAGCATGGCATGGGCCAAGTATGGCATGAACATGCCATGTGGCGGGCCAGGCTAGCACGACATGGACGAGAGTCAGGCCTGAAAAATTGGTCCATTAGAGCAAGTACAACAATGGTCTTATAGCCAAGCTAGTCAGCATTTTTGCTGATGTGGAGGAGAGAAGAGAGGAGAGAGAGGAGAGCTTGGCTCTCATGCAAGCAACAAGCTGCACACGGGAGCCTATGCAGTGGTGGGTCCAGCTAATAAATGTATGTGAGGAGGAGTAGGAAAGAGAATGTGAGACATGGTACCACATAATAATAAAAAAATCTTTTGTAGACAAATAGAAGACAGATTATTGTATAGCTTGGCTCTTATAACTTGACTTATAGCCAAACACTTGGCTCTATTATTGGACTTGCTCTTAGATAGCCCGGTCTAGCTTGGCACAGAAAGCACGGTAAGTCGACGAGAACAGCCACAAAGCTTAAGAGAGACACTATGACTCGCATCACAATGCATTGAACGAAACATTGCATGTCATACATGTGCACATGATCCAATCAAAAGAAGCCCTAATCGGGAGCACCTTCCTCACTCTCTGGAAGCTGCAGGTGGAGGGCCTGTCGGCAGCGGTCCCAGGGGTTATATAGTAAGGAAAAAATGATGAGAATCTTTCGATCTTACTCTAAGGATTATAAATTTAGATAATTATTTAAAAGAAAATATCTGAATAATTTCTAGACGTTGTTGAGTACAACTAGCTGTTCCATTTTGCGTCCGATATACTCCACCAACAAGCCGTAGCGGCCAATCCTCCTAAGTGCGCACGGGCCGCATCAATTGAATCGCTAAGATGCAACGGAATCACCAGAAGAGCCACCAGTTTGTAACTAAGTTTCGATACGGGAAATAGAAGTGGCCCATACTAAACCCGGCCTGATGAACCTTTAGACTTGCATTTTTTGTTGGGCTAGATCAGGTTCCTCTGTATTCTTATTCGCTTTCATATTTAGTCCACTGTTTCACGAATGGGCATATCCAATTTGAAAAAAACGATCAAAATGGTACAGATCTCAGGCCCATAGTTGAATTCATTTTTCCATTTTGAAACAACCATGATTGAACTCATCACTCGACGTAGCCTAGCAGTTCATTTGTAAGAATGCATGGCTTGTACTGTAACTGAAACTGTGGCGATATACCCCATGTAGTCAGATTTTCTACCGAACTGAAACTGTGATTACCTGTCCTTGTTGCACTACCTAGTTATGCTTTCAGAAATACGAACTCTGCTAGTCAGTTTGCTCACCTGGCAAGCAAAATACTAATAGTTTGCTTTAGTGATGTACCTTTACAATTTAACTTCCTAAGTTTCTATTGCCCTCATAAACCGAGGTTCAGTTTGGGGGTTTCAGAAGAAAAAAGGTTCAGCTTGGTGTCCAGCGGTACTGGTTTGTGATAATGTAAAGATTGATTGATTGTTGCATTTGGACAGTGGTAACAACTAGAAACGCATGTTTTTGAGCGGCCTATTTTTCATGAGCCTACTGCTTTGCGAGATAGACATTTAGTCCAATATTGATAAATTGCAATTTTGCAACCTTTGCTTACAAGCCATACCTTACAAATAACAGGAAACGATCCTGGTGCTTGCAAACTATATCAAAGCTCATGAGGCCAAACGGCCAATGAAAAGTTACGATAAAGTCGAACAGGATTTTAGTATCGGACAATTGAGCCAATCACACATTTGTACCAATGAAATATAAAATGATCACTGACAGTAGTTGAATTGATAGTTGGACTGTTAACAATTTCAATTGGGAAAGCACTAATGACCTATACATTTAGGATGAGCTTGACCCCGAGCATCTAGGATGAAATTGGAACCTTCTAGAACCTACCTCGAGCTAAGTCAAGCTTGTTGACTTGGTTGACATCCAAACAAATGTGTAAATATATCATGTTGGTCTTCTTAGCCAAAGTAGTCCCTACCATTGACTAAAAGCAACTCCATCTCTACCCCTATAAACCACCAGTTAAAATTATCCTACATCCACCCAACAATTACCTGCTCCACAGTTATGACCTTAACTACGTCCACACCATAATATGCACCCAGAATTACACCATCCTAAAAACGTCCGCACCAGATTAACTCTCCTCTATTCTCTCTCCTTACTCAACCATATCCGACGATCATCCTTCAATGGATCTGCAGTACCCCCTCCCGCGTCCCTCCCTCCCTCTGCCCGCTCGACCTGCGCTACCCCTCCCTCCGCCTCCCCCGCGCCTCCTCCGCTCCCTCCGCCTCCCCCGCGCCTCCCCCCTCCTCCCCCGCGCCTCCCCTCCCCCCGCAGATCCACCACCCCCACCCCCACCCACCGGGGAGAGCTCGCCAGATCTGACGCCCGCGCCCCCAGATCCGCCGCGCGCGCCACACCTCGGAAGCTTCCCGATGGAGTGGGCCACGGTGCAGCACCTGGATCTCCGCCACGCCGGCGGCCGCCGCAGCGCCTCGTCCCGCCCGCTGCAGCCGCACGCCGCCACCTTCCCGCGGCGGACGTCGCTTCGTCTACGAGCTCCGAGCTCCGAACTTAGCGGACGTCGCGTCGTCTACGAACTACGAGCTCCTCGCGGCGTGGTGGCGCGGCGCGGACGCGCCGGACGCGGTGCAGCGTGCCGTAAGCGGCGCGGCGGCGCGGACGAGACAGACTCGGCGGACCCGCCTCCTCGCAGTGCGGGGCGCGTACGCGGTGGACGCGGTGCGGGGGCGCGGTGCGGCGGGCTGGACGCGGCGCAGCAGGGCGGACGAGACGCGGCGGACGAGCAGCGGCGGCGTGAACTGGGACGCGATCCGCCTGGGCTTCGTCGGCGCGGGCAAGACGCTCGTCTCCAGGACCCAGGGTACCAAGGTTCGTCTCCTGTGTGCCCAGCTTATTGATCTGCGATCTGTTTTGTGCAATGTTTGCCTTGGGTAGTTTGCTAGACGCCTCGCTTCCTGATCTGTCTGCTTGCGTATTTTCTTTGGATCATGATGTAGTTGCGAACGCTGTTTTTGTTCCTGTATACATGTGTAAGGATGTGGTGATGGCCAAGACAGGGTGTTTGTGATCTTGGCATGCTGTGAATTTAACTGACGTTGTGGGATTAGTTGACTTAGATGTAGTGGTTGTGATGTAGTCATCTTGATTCTTTTTTTTAAAAACAATATTAGGTAGAAATCTGTTTGAGACTAGAAATTTGGGATCTTTGCCCTATTTTTCAGCAGTAGGAACCATACTAATGTGGTAAATTAGTCTCTGGCGACACCCGTAGGGTTTTAATATCTTGTTCGTTTCTGCCAAGACCTCCAATAATGTTGAGATGGTTTCTAGCTTGTTGCTTATCTGTTCATGAACCGCCTCTCTCAGTTTGGATATGAGCGAGAAATTATTGATTCAGCTCTGCTTTGGCTATTGAGAAGAAATGGCACCCTACTGCATTTGCACCGAGCATAGTATCAAACTGTATGGTTTGAGGCTTTGAGCTTTTAGTTGCTTTGACTACAATAGCTTTATTTGTCTGATGCGCTTGCTATGGATCATTTATTTTTTGTCACACCTGAGTATGTTGTACCTTATCATGTGTTTAGAGGCTGTTTCAGATATAATTATGCTGTTGTGCTAGGAGTCCAATGATTTATTTCTGTTTTTCAAGCCTCACTAGATTTCTCTTGGCTTGTATGATTTGATTAAGAACTTATGCTGAACTGTAACTGGTGATTGATGCTTGCTAAGTTATATTTGTATTAGTTCTTAGTCTTACCCTTTAATGTCATTACGCACAAAAAGTTTCATTTGGATAACATTGTTAACGTTTTTGTCGGCGCGGGCAAGCGGGCCTGGGCTTGTTACCGTTTTTGTCAAGAAATTAATGTTGTTATCACTCTTTGCCTGCATACTGATGAAATCACACTGGATATTATAGAGGGGCGGACGCGGCGCACGCGGCGGGGGACCTCGACCGCGCGGGAGTGGTTGAGGCCATCAAGGTAAAAGCAGCGGCGGCGTGAACTAGATATAGATTCATCTATGTACAAGAACTAAATCCATTTTACGGTTCCTAATTCTGTCAATTTTGAAGATCTGTCAATTATAGTGAGCAGAGTTTTGGCTCAGGCTAACATGTTTAAAGATGTGTTGGACTGGTGAAAAGGTGGTAAGTAATGTCCTAAATGACTATTTCTTAATATATCTTAATAAATTCTGCATATTTAATCTTTGTTGTCATATGAGGGGCTCAAAATCAAGATGCAAATGCTAACCTTATTTGTTCCTTTGCAGTTATTTTACCTCTATCTGACGGAAGCTCAAAATCATGAGGGGCTCTGATGCTGTTCGAATAGGTATGTATAATGTGTAACAATAGATCTACAAATTCTGAATGTATTATGTGCATATGTTAAAGCCTTGCAGGATGAATTTATTAATTCCCAAACACTAATACTGGTACAAATGCAATGATGGATGAAAAGGGGCGAAGAATAGGTGCAGGGCATTACTGAAGTGACCTTTTAAGGTGTAAAAGTGAACAAAATTATTGTCCCTTAGCTTATGAGAAGTTTCAGGGCTTCCCAATAGGCGTACTGGCCATATGAGCTTTCTTGCTGATTATCGCATTAGTAGTTTTAGTACACCGTGTGCTCAGTATGTCTCTTAATTTTACTCACTATCTAAATTTAGCCAAGAATTTCATGTTGTGTGCTCCTGGGTTCAGAATTGTAATTTATCCAGATTACGTTAGTGTGACATTCTGTTGTTTGTGTATTTTCAAGTGTTGCTTTCTCATTGTATTTGAGGAGTTCACCTATGTATTTCCTGCTTGATTTAATTATTTTTTATGGCTGCAGATTACTTGTGATGTTCTGCATCATCAACATGCTAAACTATGTTGACTGGGGAGCAATAGCAAGTAATGGTGTCAATGGTAGCCGCAAAAGTTAGCACATGCACATCAGGTTGTGGAATTCAGTAAGTTCCACGTAAAACTTTTCTACAAAATGTGACAATGTTTTATCTTAATATACTTGCTTCGTGTCTTGGCTATTTTATCTCATGAAATGAGAGACCAAATCAGGGTAAAGGCTCTTATTCTTTGCAAATTTGCAAGCTGTTATATACACAGTAAATTTATGTGCAATTTCTTTTGCAAGATCTTCTCCTCCTTTTGTGTTTGCTTTCCTGCCTGTTGGCCTTACCATTCCATGTTCTCTATAGGGGTGACTTCAATCTAAACAATTTTGAAGATGGCGTATTATCCTCAACATTTATGGTTGGGTTGTTAGTGGCTTCGCCGATATTTGCATCATTGGCAAAAATGTTAGTTTCCTGTGGGTTCTTTTATTTAATTCTTATTTCAATATTGCTCATTCCAGTAGAATGAAATGCACAACAATTGGTCTATTGGGGTCTATTGAAATGCCGCCGTGGCGTTAGCACGGGCACTATACTAGTCTATGTAAATTTAGAGGCTAAATATAGTGGATCTGGGCGAAGATAGATGTCGAATGGAACATCTCATCACATCGGTTGGAGATGCTAGATTGCACTGAGAATGAATTAACAAAAAATTGCCCAAAATCTGCCAGACTCCATTGGAGCTTCTAGAGAGAGCATCGCAATTAAGTCTACAACGGACAAAACACACACATGTCATAAGAGGCTAATCTTTACTATATAAAAGAAGGAGTTGGTGGTTGGTGCGGCCTCTCCCACCCCTTCTCACAAAAAAACACTGGTTAACGTGTGGCCCCACCCTCCTCCCTAAACACGTGCGGCTGCCTCCCTGCCCCCCCTCGCCCCCGAGTCTTGCGGCTGCCTCCCCCCAATCTTCCGCCGACGCCTCCCTCCCACCCTGCGCCGCCGCCTCCTCCCCTCCCTCCCACCCCGCGCCGCCGCCGCCGCCTCCTCGCCCGCTCCCACCCCGCGCCACCTCCTCCTCCTCCCCCACCTCGCTTCTTCCGCCCTCCCCTCCCTCCTCCGCCGCGCCTCCTCCCCTCCCTCCTCCTCCGCCGGGCCGCCCTCACCTCCTCCCCTCCCTCCTCCGCCGCGCCGCCCTCGCCTCCTCCTCTCCACCCCGCGCCGCCGTCGCCTCCTCCTCCCCCGCTCCGCCGCCTCCTCCTCCCCGGCTCCTCCGCGCTGCCCTCGCCTCCTCCTCCCTACTCCGCACCGCCGCCGCCTCCTCCCCCCACCCCTCCGCTCCGCCGTCGCCTCCTCCCCCGCTCCGCCGCCGCCTCCTCCTCCCCCACCCCTCCGCTCCGCCCTCGCCTCCTCCTCCCCACCCCGCGCCGCCGCCACCTCCTCCTCCCCCATTCCTCCGTTGCGCAGCACACCCGCACGCGCCTCCCTCCTCACGCAACCGCCGCACCTGCACGTTCGCGCAACCGCTGCCCCCCACCTCTTCCCGCAACCTCTCGTTCCCTCTTTCCTAATCCTCCCTTCCATTTTCCTCCCCTCCCCTCGCTCCTCTCCCTAATCTGCACCACTGCCGCCTCCCTTCTGCCGCTGCTCCTCCCCTCCCGCTTCTCTGCCATCCCCCACCCCTCCGCTCCGCTGCCGCCGCCTCCTCCCTCACCACTTTGCTCCGCCGCCGCCTCCTCCTCCCCCCACCCCACGTCGCCGCCGCCTCGTGTTTATGCATCAATCGCAGCCTGTGCTGCTTGTATGGAAAGATGTGGATGCGCTTCTGCGTTGCTGATTGTTGGGTCTATTCCAAATTGCAAACCGCAGCTCGTGTCTCTGGCGCAAGCGGGGCATGAGATCACGCAGGACAGTCTGAAGCGTGAAGGTAAACTGAGCTACATCTGTTTTCCCTTTTTGTTCTGTGAGTGTATTTGTGTGGGTATATAAACTAGATACTTTATGGTGGTTCTTGCAGACCTGAGTAGCTCGGATCCACCTGTCCTGTGATGAAAGGTCTCGATGAACTACTTGCTATAAGTCTATATAATCTACAGCTTATGTGTCACTGGAACGCATTATCCACTTCGCACACTATGATGTTTAAATGGATGATTGCTTTTTAGAGATCAAAGGCCATGGTAAAGAGGGTTCACCCAGAAGACAATGGTAAGATATGCTCCTGCCTGGTGAATCATGTATTGGTTAGTCGGCTGTAATGCTAACCATTTCTTTCGTGCAGGCACCCCTCAGGTCCAAGCACCTTGTACAAACCACTGGTTTAGTTCAAAATCAGCAAAGAAGGTACTAGACTTATGAAGTGCTTCAAGATCTTGTACACGTTGTGAGCTTAATTTACACCATGTTTATCATCAGAGCGATTGTCACTTTGCACTCTTGGCTAAATAGCTGAACTCTTATAGCTTCTTGTTGAATCATAGAAATTGTCATAGTTTTCTCTAATGCCAAGTGGAGCATTGCAGTTCAACATTGAATGGTTTTTTACCTTCATTTGGATCTTTGCAGACGTAAATGCCTCTGACTGCTGTTACTTCTGTAATTGATGGCTTAAAAAGACTATACATCGAAAAATTGAAGCCTTTGGAAGTTGAATACCGGTTCAACGATTTTGCTTCCCCATTACTTGTATAGACTTATGTTCACAGTTTAGGCTCCCTAAAAGTTTCAGATGACAATGTTCTTGAGCTCTTTCATGCTGATTGTATTGTTATGCCATTACTTACATGGCATTACATTGGTTCTACAATGTTTCAGACAAACAGTGATTTTGATGCAAAGCTGATGGTCATGCTCTTGGGTCAATATTCTACAGGGAAAACAACATTTATTAAGCATCTGCTGAAAACAAGTTACCCGCTGCTGAAAACAAGTTACCCTAAACGCACAGGCAGTGAGGTTAGTAGTTGGTACATTCATTTAGTTTCAAGTTTGGGTGATTTTCCATTGGATATTCAGAGCTAATATGTCTTGCTTGAGAGGTTTTATTATTTATGATATTCAGTTATGTTAGAACTAAGATATGATTTTCATAACTAATATGTTTCTTTAACAATGCCAAGATCTTTATTTAATCATCTATACCCAAGTACATCCATACATACAATGTATTGTGGTAAACTGTAAACTTTTTTATGATCTTGAATTGTTTGAGAAGAAAGAGTGGATCTTTGAAGCTAATATGTTTCCTTTTTAGACAGAAGCCAAGAGTGTTATTTAATCATCCTTTTTACCCTGGTACAAGCATACACATAATGTATATAAAGTAAACTGAAGATTTACTTATGTCTTTTTCCAAAGCTGGATAAGAATATTTATCGTATTCTGTCTCTTAATAGACCTGTGCATGTTCTCACTACTTGGCCATGCATGAGACCATCGCCTCTACACACCAGAGCTAATATGTTTGGGTTTGTGCTATTTGTAATAATCTGAAATAACAATAGTGTGTTCTCTTTGTTAATTTAGAGCATCTTTTGGCCCATCAGTTATTTTAAAATTAATCATAGTAGATGATTAAGTGCAACATGTAATTTAACCTTGAGAAACATCCCTACATGTTTGGAGGGATGCGGCACATGTAGATAGTTTATAAGATCATCTAATAAGTCTATAATATACCTTCCTTCGAAATTGTGACAATGATTGTTTAGTTTCCCTTATGAAAGTATGAATGTCCATGTCCATACGCCCCCCCCCCCCAACAATTAGTTGTCAGATATATATATGGCAAGCTAATTGCTTAATCATATCTGTGGTGAAGTATTTTCACTTATAGTTTCTTGTTACCTTCACAGTTAGTGAAGTCCATGAATCCAATGAAAATTGGAATAGTATGTCCGACATTTGCTTTGCTCCATGGTTGAAATCATTTGCTATACATCTGTTAAAGCTACCATGCTATCCATCTATTATTTGCTTCATGGCTTCGAATTGTCCTTGCATTTCTCGCATTGTTGATTTGAACGTGTATAGCATGCTAGGTTCTTGGCCCGATTATATATTAAGTAATGTACATCCGCGGCAACAGGTAATATCAAACACAATAACGTCCGCCGAGTATGAGAGGGTCGGACAATCTTTCTAAATTCTAATTATGCTCCTTGATGCTTATACGAGACTTTACTTTTATTTTAGTCATGCTAAATGTTATACGGTTTGTTCTAAGTGTTGTGTTTCAGAACCTGCAGTCAAGATAAAGGGTGCTCTTCCACATGTATGTCTCCTCTTCCTTGAGCGATCTACAAGCCATTCTTCAATTCGTAATTGTCAATATTTGTATTATCCATGCTGAATTGAGGAACATAAGTTCTAAATGGCTTTAATATATGCCAGAACCGAATCTTTCAAAAATTAGTTATGAGTTTGGATATTCGATGCTAGAATGCAATGCATGTTGGTTAGCTAGGTAATATCAAGGTGGGGACTATCAATGGTTCTTGACAAGCGATTGCAAAGTGATGGCGGAGGCATTTCAATGACCTGACTGCCAAGATGGTTTTATGTTGCTTTTGGGATTTTATAACATGTAATAATTTTTTTAGATACTTCACACATGTAGTAACTTTTTACGAGATTTTATGTTGCATTTGGGAGTTTAGTTTGCATAGATATGTTTTGCTTGACATGTATGTGAAAAAAATATTTATTGTACAGTCTATGCCCATGTCTCACCATTTTTTAGGATTCCGTTGCAACGCACGGGTACCTTACTAGTAAGAGCAAAAAACATGACCGAAGAACAACCACATGTGCTAATTCATAACAGCATAGTGCCAAGATGGTCACTGACAGACTGACGAAGACCCGCAACTCCTAAAAACCTGAATTAGACATGAGCGAGACCATGACAAGGCACAACAACAAGGTGCTTTATTTTTTGGAATATCAAACTCTATGGTCTTTGCAGAATCGCAAGCGCAAATTTGGACTCTCCTCCACTCCAATCTACTCAAAGACGAGCTAATAATGCAGAGCAAACCAAGCTGAAACCAGAGGAACAGAGAAAAGAAGCAGAACAAAGAAGCCAGAACAGAGCACCGGGTGTCCGGTGCCGGCGATGACTCCCGTGCTTCCCGACGAAGCGGCGAAGACACCCGAGACGGCGAGGTTCTGACGGTCAAAGGCGGCTGCTTTGGTGATCAGCACGGCCAGGGCGCTGGGTTGGCTGTGCTGGCCAGGAAGACGCCGGCGGTGATCAGGCTTACCCCGGCGACGACGAGGACCGACTTGAGGAAGAGGAGGGCGATGCTGAAGCCGTCGGTGCCTCCACTGAACAAGTGGTCGAGCGCTCCCCCGACTGAAATAACGGCGATGAAGAGGCCGACGGTCGTCGCCCAGCTGCCGGCGGCGCGCATCCTGTCGGCTCGGGCCTTGTCAAGGAACAGTTAATCGCGCTTATCAGTCAAGAAATGTCTAATTTACATCAAATCACAAGAGAGATTACGAACGAAAGACTGGCCTTTCGCAACCCAAACCTTGTTGAGCGCAAGAACGCGGCGCTGCCGGGTGATATCCTCCTCGATTTCAAGCATCTCTCCCGGCATGTCGCTGCCGCGGCTCCCACCGCGGAGGCGCGGGACGAGGTGGAGGTTGAAAAGCCCCAAAAATTTCAAACCAGAAAATTTCCTAAATTTTTGTGGATTTTTGTTTGAATTTCTGGAAACTTTCCCTTTTTGGAAAGTTTCCCCGGAATGCGCTTTCCTCTTTTGGCGATTCCGTTTTCTTTTTTTCTTTGGCGCCTCACCCCATTCCCGCTTTTCCCTTTCCCCTGGCGCCCACGCCCGCTCTCTTCCTCCCTCTCCGCTGGCGCCTCTCCCTCGCTCACCTTCTCCTCGCGCACGCGCTTGCGCTGCGCCCCGCCGCGCTGTCCCCGCCGCCGGCTCGCCGTCGCCGGCCGTCTTCCCAACCGACTTTGTCCCCGATCTCCGCCTCCTGCTGCCGGGCCTCACCTGCCAGCCCCTCCCCGCCTCCTCCCCGCGCGGACGCCCGAGCCGCGCGTCGCTCCTCGCCGCACCGCCTTTGCGCCGCGCCTTGGATTCCTCCGCGCCCGCGCCCCCGACAGCCCCGGTCTGAAGGGAGTGGACGCCCTCGCGCCACGTCGCCTTGCCCTGCTTTGGTCCCACCTGGCAGCGGCAGCCCCCTCCCTCTCCCGCGCGCGGACGCGCCTCCGTCCTCGCCGAAGCTCACCTGCTCCCGTCGCTCGCATTAACTCTTGTACAGAGCCAGCGTCACCCTCCCCCATTTCGCGGAGGAGACGCCCCACCTGCTCCCCATCCCGCTGTTGACCCGGCGTCCTCACCCGTTGCCTTCGCCCCGAAGGATTTCGCCCCTCCCGCTCGGGGTATAAAGCCCCCCCCCCCCCTCGTTGCTCTGCCACCCCCTTTGTTTCTCGAGAGCCTCCACTGCCCCACTAGCCTCCTGCCACCCCAGAGCACCTCCCCGTGCAACCAATCGAGCCCCCGTCGCCCCAGGCGCCGCCGCTGCCTTCCCCAGCGCCGGCACCCCCGTGAAGTCGATCTCCTCCCCTCTCCCTCCATTTTGCAATTGCATTAACCCAGAGCACCACCCTGATATACTAATCACTTTGATGAACCCAATTGGCCAGGAGGATTACTGTGGAGCACTGACGTCGGAGCACCCCGCCGGCCGCATCACCCTCTCCGTGGCCAGCCCTCCCTGCAACTCCTTAGCTCCGACCGCCGCCACCAATGTGAGCCCCAAGACTCCCTGATGGTGTAACCGCAGCCGTTTGGCCTCCCTCGCCGCCGACAACCCTCTCCGCCGCATTCTACCCGAGGCACTCCCCTCTGTCTCCCTCTCTCTCCTTTGATCTCCTCAGATTTTAACTAGCCAAAACGGGTTCCCCGTGCTCCGCTCTACCCGACGGTACCCTCCGTTGCCGCCGGGAGTCCCTGTAGTCGCCGGAGAGCGGAGGCGCCGCCGCCTCTGCCTCTCTGCTGCGCGAGCACGGCCGGAGGAAGAAGACGATGTCGTGGCCGCTTCCCCGTCGTCGGATCCCCCTACCACCTTATAATCTCGGTCGTCCGCCCCCTCGTACCGCTTCGCCGCCTCCCTTGTTTCGCTGCCGCCCGATCGCTACCCCGCGCGGATCCTGGCCGCTCCCTCTTGCGCCATCTCCGCCATCCGCGGCGCAACGTGTCGGCCATCCGAGCGAGGTGGGCGCTCGCGAGCGTGGGCCGAGGCCTCGGCCTGCCTCGCCTCTCCGCGCGTACGCGCGCGCGGGCCGCTGGCCGCGCGTTGGAAATACGGGCTGGACCGCACTGTAGCATAAGGCCGGCCCGTCTACTGTTCAATTGATTTCCCCGAGTTTTCCAATTTCTAAAATCCCAGAAAATCCAAATAAATCCTAGAAAATCACAGAAAATCCCAAACATTCCCAAATTTCACCACTTTGCTCCAAATAATATCCTTGACCCATTTGTAACCTCCATTTCTCCAGATTCATCCCAGATAAATTCCTAAAATTCCTCATTTGGAGATTTATGCATTTTACTCCTTTTTAATAGATTATTTTTCCTCGCTTGATTAGTCTCAAGCCGGATTTATGTTATTTTCAGTGTTTGCGCTAGTGTCGGAGATTCCGGAAGCTCAAGTGCAGTCGCAGGATCCAGGAGCTTCTACGTTCGAGCTAGCCGAGTTCGCCTCGATTCACGGCAAGTCACAAGTCCTTGATCATGTTGCAACCCATGTTGTCTAATTATGCTAATATGCTATTTGCATTGAACTATTTCTGAAATGTTAATTCAAAGTAAAAATAAAATGATTGGAATGACATGTTATGTAGTTAATCCTACCACCGACAAATGCCCTGTTAAATTTATTGCCATGCCTTTGTAACCCTAGAAATAATTATCTGTTAATCTAGATAACTGTAGGTTATTATTATTATCATGCAAAATCTTATACTAATAAGGTTGTGGCCGCGGGGCCAATAGAATTTGCAAACCCGACTCTAAGGTAGGGTGGTATGGGACACCGTACCTTAGAGCGGAGAGTGCCGGCGCGCACAAGGTAGGGTAAGGGTGTTGTGGGGCGCCGCAAGACGGCTTTCGCCCACCGCTTACCCTAGGATTGAAGGTAGGGTAAGGGTGCTGTGGGGCGCCGCGAGACGGCTTTCGCCCACCGCTTACCCGAGTTTGGGGTCGCGGGCCTGGCGAGGTTGCGGACCAGTGAAAATATAAGGACTGAAACTCTTACGCTGAGCAAATGTCACAGTGATCGCTCAACCACAGGAGTTGACTTGTCAACACTGGTCTAGTAGCTGCTCAACTCAATTGAAACTCTACAGGAGGTTTAGCAGTGAGGTTAGGCAAGGCGGGTTACGAGCGCCTAACAACGGTAGAGTTCACTCGAAGCGGTCACTGTTTTCTCTTTTGTGTGTGTGTGTGTGTGTGTGTGTGGACCAGACCCGAGTGAATTCTACCGGGTAGAGCCTATATAAAGAGTTGAGCAGTGAAACGACCTGGCTTTCTTAACCCGGACGCGGAAGTTAAGAAATCGTGTGGGTAAAGCTGAGCAAACTCTGCAGAGTTAAATAAATGGTATTCGAATACGCCGTGCTCCCGGTTATTGGAGCTGTGTCACTTGGGTGATTCCAGCAGCAAAGCTTAAGTAGTTTTGTAAATACTTTAACTTGATTAGGTTGGTTAATGAACTTTTGTTAAAAACCCCTGAGATCTTGAGAAGTAGTTTTGGGTCCCTTTTTGAAAATGCTTGCAAATAAAACTGCATCCACCAAATGTAATAAACCAAGTATACTCCCTCCCTTGCTGATCCGTGCAAGTAGTAAGTTAGGGTTTCCCTTGTGATTTGCTGAGTACGGGGTCGGAGTACTCAGGCTTGCTAATGCCACAGATTTCAGAAGGAAAAGAAGGCAGTCCAAGTTTTCGTGTTGGAAGGGTCTTCCCGTCGAGGACCCGTGGCTTTAGGTCTTCGCCGCGCTCAAGCGGATCCTGGAGTTCTGGTAATGTAACTATACTTTGGGCTTGCACGCCCCGTTGTCAAAACTGGATGCTATTCCATATGTGAAATATATGCTGGACTTTTGTGTAAGCATGCAATGGTATACTCTTGCGCGACACTCCATAACTGTTCATGAGTGAATAGTTGCGAGGTGTCGTGTCCGTACGCGCCCCTGGAAACGGGGGCGTTACAAGAAGTGGTATCAGAGCAGGCTCTTGACCGTAGGTTGAGACCTAAGGCAAACTAGGAAGCGATTTTATCGCAAAACTTAATTTAAAGCCATAAAAAGGATTTACGAAAAATATAAGTATTATTGCTGTCTTTTCCTCTCTTACTGCTACCTTATCTATCTTAGTTTATTCCTGCTTAAGTTCTATTTTGGCAAAATGTTTTCTGTCTTACTTGTCTAGCTTCAAAGTTTCGTTTCTCGGCAGCTGGAGGAGTAGCCGTCGTTCGCTAGACTAGACTGACCCTGAGTTGTAGTAGTGCTTTTGTAATGTAAAGCAGGTGTAATCAGGAACCCTAAGTGGTTTATGTACCACTTGCATATTGTAAATTTATGTTCATTATCCTTTTATGTTGTTTGCTTAATTATCAGTAATCCCCCTGTGTTCAAAGCTTTCTCCTGTCCCCTTTCACTCTCGTTCTTACCTCTTTCGCCCTATACTTACCTTGAAATTCAATGTCTTACTTATCTACTCTTATTTTCCAAAAGCCGCTGCGAAGCTGATCTCAAGTTCCCAATTGGCAGATGAATCCAGCAGAGCAGAGTGGTCAGACCAACAGGCAGGGTGCACCTGCCACAGATCAAGTCCAGATGTCAGAGCAGCAAGTAGAGTTACAGCCACTGTTCATTGTCAAGGTGACACCCGAAGAGTCAGTGGTAGCATCAAGCGCAACTGCGTTGAAGTTTACGGCTTTCCTGCAAACTCAACCCCCAAAATTCCCTTCAACCACAGAGTCACTGAATGCAGATAACTGGTTACAGGATATTGAGAGAAGAATGAATACTATCCAGTGTACAAATAAAGAGAAGGTCCTCTTTGCCACCTATCAGCTGTCAGAACCCGTAATTACTTGGTGGAATGCTATCCAGTGGATACACCCTAAGGAGAAAGATATTGCATGGGAAGACTTTGTAAAGAGATTCCGTAAAGCCTACATCTCTCCTGAAGTTATCACAGGAAAATATCAGGATTTTCTTGATCTCCAACAAGGAGAGAACTCCATCACAGCATATCTACAACAATTTTATCAGTTATCCCAATTTGCTCAAGAGGAAACTAACACCGAAGCTAAAAGGATGGAGTACTTTATGAAAGGTCTACAACCCAATATGAGACAACGCCTTCCTGCCATGAAGTTCTCAAGCCTATTGAACCTGGTTGATCGAGCTCTACAGATAGGAGAAAGACCAGGTTACATGAAAGTTATAAAACGAAAGAAGCCTTCACCTCCATCACCAACGGCTTGTTTTCAATGCGAACAGGATGGGCATTATCGTGACCAATGCCCACTGAAGTCCTTACCCAAAGAAGAAGCTAAAGAGCAAGCAAAGAGGCAGACATCATCATCCCGCCTGCCACCGATGGAAGAAGATGAACCTTACCCTAAGAGGACCAGAATGGAGGATTACAGAAAGTGTGAAGTAGCGCACAAGTCTCAGCAGTATACCACTTCCTCACCACTTGCCATCGAGTGCCTCACCTGCGGTGGCAAGCATCTTACTAGCAGCTGTCCACGAAGGGCATTTGCATGTTTCCATTGTGGAGAGATTGGACACTACAAGCATTAGTGTCCCAGGAGGAGTTTGTCATCAGAAGCAGCTAAACTCCAAGCCCAAAACCAGCAGACAGCCAAGAAGATATGAGCTATGCAGAACAAGAGATGAGATGACGTACTTTTGGTTATCCTTTTGTAAGCTAGTTGGAAGAATTTAATGGTTTATCTGTAAATTACTTTAACTAAGGCTTGTGGCAAAATTATGAAGATGTATGAAGACCATTTGTGTAAAGTGAAATGGGTGTGATGGTTATGTGGTAACAAAGTTAATCTCAGCAGACCCAATCATATCCAACCTTGGTACGACATAATTCATCCAAGTGGGAACCGCACCACACGCAAGGGTGATATACGGGTACAAGTGGAGAGTAGTCAAAATCAATCCAGAAGAGGTTAAAGCAGATTTACTGCAGCCAAATATGCAAGGGTTAGATGCCATTTTGGGCATGAACTGGCTAACCAAGAACAAAGACAAGATAGATTGTGAGATCAAAACAGTATCATTGGTAACCCCTGAAGGCCAGAAAGAAAAAAGAAAAGCACATGATCAACATGCTAGCAGTTACACCAGATCCAGTACCAGTAGTACAAGAATACCCTAATGTATTTCCAGAAGAGTTGCCAGGCAGACCCCCTGACAGACAAGAAGAACTTGCCATAGAATGGATTCCAAACCAATTGCCAAAGTATTTTCCAAGATCGACTTGCGCTCGGGGTACCATTAGCTTAAAATCCGAGAGCAAGATCGAGAGAAGACAGCCTTCATCACCAGATATGGATTATTTGAGTTCACGATCGTGCCCTTTGGTCTAACCAACGCGCCAGCTTATTTCATGAATCTTATGAATCTGGTGCATATGGACCAATTGGACAGATTCGTGATAGTCTTCACTGATGATATTCGGATATATTCCAAGAACGAAGAAGAGCACAAAGAGCATCTGCACATGGCATTGATCAGATTGAGAGAGCACCAGTTGTATGCCAAGTTCGACAAATGCAGCTTTTGACTGAAAGAAGTTGCTTTCTTGGGTCGTATTATATCAGCAGATGGAGTCAAGGTTGATCCAGAAAAGATCGCCGCAGTCATGGAATGGAAACAGCCTAAGACAGTGACAGAAGTGAGGAGCTTTCTTGTATTGGTGGGCTATTATCGCCGATTCATAGAGGGTTTCTCAAGAATATCTCGCCCACTTACTCAATTGTTGAAGAAAGACAAACCGTTCACATGGACTGATGCATGCGAAGAAAGAGTTTCAGATTTATTGTGATACTTCAAAGCAAGGTTTGGGATGTGTACTTATGCAAGATGGAAAAGATGTTGCCTGTGCTTCAAGACAGTTGAAGCCACATGAAGAGAATTACCCCACACACGATTTGGAGCTAGCAGCGGTGGTGCATGCCCCCAAAATTTGGCGGCACTACCTACTAGGAAATCGTTGCGAGGTGTTCTCAGACCGCAAGAGTTTGAAGTATTTGTTCACACAGCCAGAATTGAACATGAGACAGCGAAGATGGCTGGAGTTGATAAAAGATTATGATATTGAGCTGCAATATCACCCGGGCAAGGCCAATGTAGTTGCCGATGCCCTTAGCCGCAAGGTTCGACCAAGCAAAGTCAAGATAACAGAGTGTCCACCAGAGTTACAGAAGGACATATCATAGTCGAATTTGGTGATCACAGAGCAGGGTGAAGAAACAGTATTAGAGATTCAACCGTTACTGACAGATCAGATCAAAGCAGCACAGGATGATGATGCAGAGATTCAAAAACTGAAAAAGAAAATCCTAGAAGAAGACTCAACTGAGTATGCGATAAACGAACATGGGATCCTCACTTTCCGTGGTCGCTATTGTATACCCGACAAGGAGTTAAGAGATTTAATCCTATTAGAAGCTCATTCATCGCAATTCTCAATTCACCCCGGAGGCACTAAGATGTATCAAGACTTGAAGAAGAAATATTAGTTGAACCAAATGAAGAAAGAACTGGCAGAGTATGTAGCTAAATGTGATGTCTGCCCGCCGAATCAAGATAGACCACCAAAAACCATCAGGATTGTTGTAGCCTTCGCCAATTCCTGAATGGAAGTGGGATAGCATTTGAATGGACTTCATTACTGAACTTCCCAAGACTCGTGAGGGCTATGATGCTATCTGGGTCATTGTTGATAGATTGACCAAGGTGGCTCATTTCCTCCCGATCAAGCAAACTATTGGGAAGGATAAGCTTGCTGAGTTGTATTTGACGAGAATTGTGACACTGCATGAAGTTCTGAAGAAGATTGTGTCAGATCGAGGAGCACAGTTTACATCCAAGTTCTGGGAGAAATTACATGAAGCTATGGACACTGATTTGAACTTCAGTTCAGCACATTATCCCCAGACAGGTAGACAGACAGAAAGAACCAACCAGATTCTAGAAGACATGTTGAGAGCTGGTGCAATTGTGTATGGTGCAGCATGGAATACTTGTTTACCATTTGCTCAGTTCTCATACAACGATAGCTATCAAACCAGCATCCAAATGGCACCGTTTGAAGCACTCTATGGCAGAAAATGCAGGACCCCACTGAATTGGACAGAGACAGGAGAACGACAACGTATTGGCCTCAGATTGCTCAAGACGCAGAAGCACATGCCAGAATCATCAGAGACAGGCTCAAGAGTGCACAAGACCGACAGAAAAACTATGCAGTTAACCGCAGGAAGGACTTGAGTTTCGAAGTTGGAGACTATGTGTACATTAAAGTCATCCCATTCAAGATAGTCAAAAAGTTTCAAATCAAAGGCAAATTAGCACCAAAATATGTGGGACCGTTTCAAATAAATGGAAGAGTCGGGGGTGTAGCTTATCAAGTACAGCTCCCGCTCAACTTATCCAGAATCCACCACGTGTTCCATGTATCCCAGCTTCGGAAATGTCTACGACAGCCAACAGCTGAAGTACCATTGTCAGAAATAGAATTACAAGATGACTGCACGTATGCTGAAGAACCACTACAAATACTCGAGACTTCAGAAAGGCAGCTCAGAAACAAGAATGTCAGATTTTGCAGAGTGCAGTGGAAGAATCACACAGCGGATGAGTCCACCTGGGAACGAGAGTCAGATTTGCAGCTAGATTTTCCCAACTTACTCCCTGGACCAAGTTAATCTCGGGGTCGAGATTCTTTTAAGGGGGGTAGGTTGAAAAGCCCCAAAAATTTCAAACCAGAAAATTTCCTAAATTTTTGTGGATTTTTGTTTGAATTTCTGGAAACTTTCCCTTTTTGGAAAGTTTCCCCGGAATGCGCTTTCCTCTTTTGGCGATTCTGTTTTCTTTTTTTCTTTGGCGCCTCACCCCATTCCCGCTTTTCCCTTTCCCCTGGCGCCCGCGCCCGCTCTCTTCCTCCCTCTCTGCTGGCGCCTCTCCCTCGCTCACCTTCTCCTCGCGCACGCGCCTGCGCTGCGCCCCGCCGCGCTGTCCCCGCCGCCGGCTCGCCGTCGCCGTCCGTCTTCCCAACCGCCTTTGTCCCCGATCTCCGCCTCCTGCTGCCGGGCCTCACCTGCCAGCCCCTCCCCGCCTCCTCCCCGCGCGGACGCCCGAGCCGCGCGTCGCTCCTTGCCGCACCGCCTTTGCGCCGCGCCTTGGATTCCTCCGCGCCCGCGCCCCCGACAGCCCCGGTCTGAAGGGAGTGGACGCCCTCGCGCCACGTCGCCTTGCCCTGCTTTGGTCCCACCTGGCAGCGGCAGCCCCCTCCCTCTCCCGCGCGCGGACGCGCCTCCGTCCTCGCCGAAGCTCACCTGCTCCCGTCGCTCGCATTAACTCTTGTACAGAGCCAGCGTCACCCTCCCCCATTTCGCGGAGGAGACGCCCCACCTGCTCCCCATCCCGCTGTTGACCCGGCGTCCTCGCCCGTTGCCTTCGCCCCGAAGGATTTCGCCCCTCCCGCTCGGGGTATAAAGCCCCCCCCCTCGTTGCTCTGCCACCCCCTTTGTTTCTCGAGAGCCTCCACTGCCCCACTAGCCTCCTGCCACCCCAGAGCACCTCCCCGTGCAACCAATCGAGCCCCCGTCGCCCCAGGCGCCGCCGCTGCCTTCCCCAGCGCCGGCACCCCCGTGAAGTCGATCTCCTCCCCTCTCCCTCCATTTTGCAATTGCATTAACCCAGAGCACCACCCTGATATACTAATCACTTTGATGAACCCAATTGGCCAGGAGGATTACTGTGGAGCACTGACGTCGGAGCACCCCGCCGGCCGCATCACCCTCTCCGTGGCCAGCCCTCCCTGCAACTCCTTAGCTCCGACCGCCGCCACCAATGTGAGCCCCAAGACTCCCTGATGGTGTAACCGCAGCCGTTTGGCCTCCCTCGCCGCCGACAACCCTCTCCGCCGCATTCTACCCGAGGCACTCCCCTCTGTCTCCCTCTCTCTCCTTTGATCTCCTCAGATTTTAACTAGCCAAAACGGGTTCCCCGTGCTCCGCTCTACCCGACGGTACCCTCCGTTGCCGCCGGGAGTCCCTGTAGTCGCCGGAGAACGGAGGCGCCGCCGCCTCTGCCTCTCTGCTGCGCGAGCACGGCCGGAGGAAGAAGACGATGTCGTGGCCGCTTCCCCGTCGTCGGATCCCCCTACCACCTTATAATCTCGGTCGTCCGCCCCCTCGTACCGCTTCGCCGCCTCCCTTGTTTCGCTGCCGCCCGATCGCTACCCCGCGCGGATCCTGGCCGCTCCCTCTTGCGCCATCTCCGCCATCCGCGGCGCAACGTGTCGGCCATCCGAGCGAGGTGGGCGCTCGCGAGCGTGGGCCGAGGCCTCGGCCTGCCTCGCCTCTCCGCGCGTACGCGCGCGCGCGGGCCGCCGGCCGCGCGTTGGAAATCCGGGCTGGGCCGCACTGTAGCATAAGGCCGGCCCGTCTACTGTTCAATTGATTTTCCCGAGTTTTCCAATTTCTAAAATCCCAGAAAATCCAAATAAATCCTAGAAAATCACAGAAAATCCCAAAAATTCCCAAATTTCACCACTTTGCTCCAAATAATATCCTTGACCCATTTGTAACCTCCATTTCTCCAGATTCATCCCAGATAAATTTCTAAAATTCCTCATTTGGAGATTTATGCATTTTACTCCTTTTTAATTGATTATTTTTCCTCGCTTGATTAGTCTCAAGCCGGATTTATGTTATTTTCAGTGTTTGCGCTAGTGTCGGAGATTCCGGAAGCTCAAGTGCAGTCGCAGGATCCAGGAGCTTCTACGTTCGAGCTAGCCGAGTTCGCCTCGATTCACGGCAAGTCACAAGTCCTTGATCATGTTGAACCCATGTTGTCTAATTATGCTAATATGCTATTTGCATTGAACTATTTCTGAAATGTTAATTCAAAGTAAAAATAAAATGATTGGAATGACATGTTATGTAGTTAATCCTACCACCGACAAATGCCCTGTTAAATTTATTGCCATGCCTTTGTAACCCTAGAAATAATTATCTGTTAATCTACATAACTGTAGGTTATTATTATTATCATGCAAAATCTTATACTAATAAGGTTGTGGCCGCGGGGCCAATAGAATTTGCAAACCCGACTCTAAGGTAGGGTGGTATGGGACATCGTACCTTAGAGCGGAGAGTGCCGGCGCGCACAAGGTAGGGTAAGGGTGTTGTGGGGCGCCGCAAGACGGCTTTCGCCCACCGCTTACCCTAGGATTGAAGGTAGGGTAAGGGTGCTGTGGGGCGCCGCGAGACGGCTTTCGCCCACCGCTTACCCGAGTTTGGGGTCGCGGGCCTGGCGAGGTTGCGGACCAGTGAAAATATAAGGACTGAAACTCTTACGCTGAGAAAATGTCACAGTGATCGCTCAACCACAGGAGTTGACTTGTCAACACTGGTCTAGTAGCTGCTCAACTCAATTGAAACTCTACAGGAGGTTTAGCAGTGAGGTTAGGCAAGGCGGGTTACGAGCGCCTAACAACGGTAGAGTTCACTCGAAGCGGTCACTGTTTTCTCTTGTGTGTGTGTGTGTGTGTGTGTGTGTGTGTGTGTGGACCAGACCCGAGTGAATTCTACCGGGTAGAGCCTATATAAAGAGTTGAGCAGTGAAACGACCTGGCTTTCTTAACCCGGACGCGGAAGTTAAGAAATCGTGTGGGTAAAGCTGAGCAAACTCTGCAGAGTTAAATAAATGGTATTCGAAGGTGTCAGGTGTGGGAACGCGTATGTGAGATACACCACTTGAAATTGCTCGCTTTCTCTCATCCTCCTTCGTCTTCCTTGCTCGAGAGGAGAGAGAGTGAGCCGGTGCAGAAGAAAGGAAGAGCTCGATAATGGCACGCGCGTCGTTTCTGGTAGTTATTCGCCTTTTTTAGTAGATGATGGCACGCTTCTGTTTGTTGGATTGGATAGTACTAGTAGTGTGCCCGTGCTAACGCTACGGTAAAATACAAAACAGATAAAATTTATTGATCTGCAATATATAATATTTGACGACGACGAGCGTGTTATAAAGGCCTTACGACCTCCCAGGACTTTTTTTACGACCGGTTAGAGTCGTTTACGACTGGTTCCGACCACTTCTGTTGCCGTACGACCACTCAGGTAGCCGTTCGACCACTTTGCTTTGTCGCTGCGCTCGAAATACCGTGATCGCAAACTCCTACGATCACTCAGTGATGCTAGCGATCACTGTTCACAGTGGTCGAAAAAATTTGATTTTCTTCGTCCAAATTTCAAACTAATTTTGTTCATTCTGTCCTTTCGCCTGTAGCCGAAATTTGTTTGCAAGCGAAAGATTAAACACTGGTTGGGATCCCACACATGCAAGCTAGGGTCATGTAGACACACAAAACTAACAAAAGGTCAGTCACTGATTGCGAATGTGCCATGCCAAGAGGAAAGAGCGACAGATGCTCATCCCCTGTGCACGAGATGCTCCGCGTCGCCCAGCTCCACCTCGCCCCGCGCTTCACCTCCGCCACCGAACAGTGACTCGATCTGCTCCAGCGTCTGGCCGCTCGTCTCTGGCACGAACCTGTGCACGAACAGCACGGACAACGTCGAGATGGCCGCGAACGCGGAGAACGCGCCCGCGACGGACACGGCGCTGCAGACGGACAGGAACGACATGGCCACCGCGCCGCTCGTCAGCCTGTTCACCGCCACGCCGAGCGCCACCGCCTGAAAGCCTAGTAGATCTACGTTATAGCAAACTGCGAAACACCAAACATTGCTTGTATTGTTGATACAACCATACCTAAAAGATTATCTGCAGTATGCAGCGAAAATTAGAAAAACCATTGTTAATTAAAAGAAATTGACATATCACCAACTTTCACAGTTTTGTCGTATTACATGAGAACTTGCTAATTGGGATAAACACATACAAGTATCCAACCGACACCAGACAAATCTTGAAAGCAAAAACTATATCAAAAGGATTTTTTTTTCTCAATAAGCTATTGAAAGAATGAGCACTAAAAATTCAATTGGTCTAAAGGTCTCAAATAAGCATTAACAACATTTAGGAAATAGACAGGGTAACCCTCTACCTCTCCACGAGTACAACCATGTTTTGGTAAAGCACCAAGCAGTGCTTTTTTTTTATCCTTTTAGGCAACCATCGCTCTTAATCCGAACACATTGGTTGCAGCATGTCCATTGGACAATCAAGAATCATAAATGTCCCTTATAAAGGGTTAGGTGCTAAAACATCATGGTTGACTCAATCCAATTCAGCACAAATCAACCTTGATACCGAATAGTGACCCAAGAGAAGATTCAGTATGAGCTACCTGTCAAGGGCTTCGAGGTACTTTTGCTTGCGGATCTCAAAGAATATCTTCATGGAGTAGCGGTTGTCCTCCACCTTGGTGAACCCGCTGAGGTACCTCTCCACCTCGTCCCACTCCCCACCCTGCACCAGGTCCTCGAAGTGCTTCATGTTGAAGTAGAACCCCGACTCCTGCTCCAACCTGCGCGACTGAAATGAAAGAAAAAAAATGAAAACCCCCACTTTGACCAACCCCAATGGCTCCAAAATCTCTCTTGACCAACTTACTTGTGCACCGTATTACGAATATTAATTTCATCTCATACACATATATGTATAAGGTCGTAAAGAAATCAAATAGGACACATATATCCACACTTAGTAGTCAACTTTATTTCTTTTGCAACATTAGTACAAATAAAATACTTGAGACATATACATGAGCTAATACATGAAACCAAGGATTGTGATGGGATATATAGCTCAGCACCAAGGACATGTTTTCATGATCAAATATTGGACATGTGATCATGAAATCACAAATTTTGCCTATGATTATACAACCATTTTAGAAATAGTTTCATTGTCACAAAACAGAACGTGTGTCAGTAGCCAAATGACTCACTCCCTCTAGTCACAAATAAATGTCATTTCAGGATGCGTATAGCCAAGCATTCAAAACTTAAATTATCAACATCTTTTCACATATTTAGATTCGATATATGAAAATTATATGTATAGATTTATCTTGAAAAGTATTTTATACGACAACTCTAGTGGTATCATATCAAGATTTCCATAAATCTAGTGGTTTCATATCAATATATTCTCCCCCAGTTCCATTTTATTGAAAATGGAACCACCAGTTTTTTGCAGCCAGAGGCTTGCTCAGTTTATAGCCCAACTTGCAATTCATGTTAAGACAATAGTATATGCACATTTGTTATTTTTAAAGCAGCCAAACCTGTGCAGAGCTGTCAAGATCATGAATAGTAACAAGAAAAATAATGTTTGATAGTTCAAACACACCATATCTTTTCTTTACTTAAAGGACTAACTAATTGCCTTAAATAATATCAAGCTAACACAATCAATTTGAATTCGTGAACAAACACAAGATATAAAACAAAGGACATCTTTTGATTTATTTTTTCTTCCGGACATTGAAGAGTCGTTTAGATTGTTGTTAAGTTGTTGCCTGCCATTACATGTGTACAATCAATGACGGAACCTATGATGGCAACCAACATCACCCGCAAAGAATAGAGGTGGTTAAATAAATAACATAGACCAGGAAGTTTAGTCTGTTATGATCTTCTAGTTCTGTTATCTATATAATACAAAATTATCCAATTCATGTCAATAGAACAGAAGCAAAAGTGATCCTAAAAGATCCAAAAAAACTTCTGGCAACAATAGATCAACAAGAAGCAGAGCACACATACCAATGAAGAATAGGCTATATATCAACTAACACCATGAACTATCTAGTATCTGGAAAAATTTTGGATTGAACTAAGTGATGCCTACGGAAATATACCTATGTCATCACAAACATCATGTTATTTTCATGTTCAGCAAGTTCACATTGTAATAATTTCTTATTAAACCTGGAAACCTGCAGAAGGGATTTGTGTGTGTGTGTGTGTGTTATTTTTTTTTTTTTTTTGCAAAGGAACTCTAAAAGAACAATGAAACATAATTAGCAATTTCTCATGATTATTGGCTGAATTACGTGCATAGATTATACATTGACAAAATATGCACAACAGATACAGAGTTGAGCTTATAAAAAAGCTGCAATGTGTTAGTCTGATATTATCATTCGCATAACACTATCCATTACAAATTCTTTAACTTACATTGTTACGTACTAAAGATTCATGGGAAAGTTCTTATCAATGCGTAAAAACAGTACAAGATTCTCAAGAAGCAAAGGCATGATACAGGGCATATGCTAGTTAAAACAGACCTGATTCAGAGCTTTTCCTCATCTGCTGACAGCACCCCTGCATATGGAATCACACAAAACCATTCAGGTCATACAAAATTCGTTGGGTTATTTTGAGAATTTCAGAAACTTTTTTTAGATGATAATTTCAGAACCTAGAGTTACCTGGAATGCAGAATTGCGACCACCTTCGAAATGACGAAGATAAAATTTCAGCAGAATGGACGTTGAATCCTCCGAATTCAAGTAGCATACTATGAACTTCAAATAATCTTGTATAGAAAATAACATGAAATTAATTATCTGACTGTGTAGGATGGACAGCTAGCATGAAAATATAGAGTTGTAGGGGCAAGACTGCTAACCACCATAACAGCTCATGATATGGTGAAAACCAGTATACCAAACAGGACTAACAATAAGCAGTGAAAGGAACAATTGATTTCACCTTGCTAGGCTGTTGAGGTGGCGGAAAGGGTGTGTATGGTTTCTTCTCCTTGGTTTTTGGCTTCTTTTGCTTGACATTCTTTCTGAACAACAGCAAGTAATGAGGTATAAGATACACAATGTACTTTTCAGTGGTATTAACCCCCCTAATAGAAATATGATGCAAGTTCCTTACTTCTTAAACTTTGGGAGAAACCTGTCCCAGCTTTCATTGGCTAGGGCAGGATTTTTAGCCAGCTCACGTTTAATTAGGAGTTCCTACATAGTTTAACAATCATTGATAAGGAATCCTAGGTACATTCCTTCAGAAAATACATCTAAAAAAACAAAACCAGTTACCTTAATGTGGTAAACTGGATGCTTTATGTTCTTTATGCAATCCTCCACAATCCTTCTGAGTTGTTTCAGTCCCTTAAAAGAACCCATGGCGGCAACAGTATTTCCCTTTCATGAGTGGGGAAAAAAATGTAATAATAGTAGTCAAGAATACCAAAATGTAGAGTAGAAAGGAGGTAGACCAATAATGCAACTTTACATGTAGTATATAAGGTAAGAAATTAAGGAAAACCTGAACTAAGATGTAGCAGCCAGTCAAAATCTCGATGGCCTGTAATACATAAAACAACATGTGAACAAACGGGTGTCTGTTTATTGTTACATTAAAAGAGATGCATCCACAGGAACCATATGAGAAGTTTACCTTAAGGGTAGACAAATTAGGACCTAAATCTTGTTCTCTCCTTTTAACAAATCTTTCCTGTAGATGGCACATTATTACTGATTGCGTCCATTCCCCAGCTTGAAATGACGATGGCTAACAATCTCCAAAAATTATGAACATTCACAAAGTTATTGTTCAATATGTAAGTGAGAAAAATATTTCCAGGCACTGTTCAAAGAAAATTTTTAGATTTTTAATTTCAATGCTAATAAAGGCAACTATTTATAAACAGAGACTAAATGAGGTCTAAAATTTCTGAAAAAAATCTTACATGCTCCTAAGATGTCACATAGCTCCTAAAAATTATTATTTTGCATTTTTATACAGTGAATTTGTCAGTTTACAAAATAGCTCAAATAGGCTGATTTTGGATTTGAATTTCAAAAATGGATCAAATGGAAGGGTCAGTACATGAATTTTTATATTTGAGTTATACACTATCTCAATGATCCACCAAAAAATTTTAGTATTTTTTGCTAAGCCAACTTGCCCTATGTTTAATTTTTATCACAGGGACAGAGTTTGAACTGAGGGCAAAATCGTCCTTTTCTAGGGCCAAACGAATAAATCAGATCAAATAATCAGATCAGAAGTATAAAAACAAATAAATTGGATGGAAGATTCATGCCAAAATAAAAAAAATGATGAAGAACAGAACAAAAGTTCACACATCCACAAAAAAAACACACACACATTAGAGGATCTATCCATCTAGGGCTTGTTCTCACGAGTGTTTGGGAGTTGCTCGACGGTGGGAGGCTGCACAGGTCGGGCCGCAGTGTGCCTCCTCCATCCATTGGCAGGAGGAGGACGAATCTCGGGAGGGAGGTGGTCAGGAGGTGGAGGGAGGTGGTCAGGAGGTGGAGTGCTTTCGAGAGATGAGATCGCGATCGAGACGAGGACGAGCAGCACGGTGCAATGAAATTCGATTCCGCCAGATTCGTGCTGCAACGGGAGGAGTACTGGAGGCAATCCATCGAACAGGTGGGAGCGCGACGCCTAGGCGAGGGGAGGCAGGGAGCAGAAGGGGGTAGAGCAGCGAGCGGTAGTTACCGGAGGGGGGCATGACGATGAGCTGCTGGGCGAGGGGCACGGCGGGGTCGTTGGCCTTGACGGTGATGCTGCCGCCGGTGCCGGTGACCCACCCCTGCACGTAGAAGTGGCGGCAGAGCTCCGCCACCAGCTCCCGCGCCTCCCGCACCGCGTCGCCCGCCAGGTACGCCTCCGACGCCGTCGCCGCCGCAGCCTCGCCCCCGCCGCTCGCCATGGCTCTCTCCTCCGCGTCTTCTCGGGGTATTCGAGCGGTGTGGCGTGGGGTATTCGGGGGTGACGAAGCCTACCTGGCGGATCTTGGGCTCGACGCCGCCCGACGACGACCGCGGCGGGCGGCGGAGATCCATCGCCGCCGCCGGAGGGGTGGGGGGCGGTGTTGCTTCGCAGCGCGCGAGGGTTTGGGGTTTGGACACGGGTGTCGGGTGGGATGGGGATCTGGGGCCGCCGCCGCCGAGGCCTCCTGCCGGCTCGCGCTCCGCGGCCTGCCCCCCGTGTTCCACGAGCTCGAGTGGGACCTCATCATGGTGGCAGCGACGGAGCTGGCGTAAGATCTGGGATCCTGCGCGGCGGACGGCGGCGGCTGCGCGAGGCGCGGCTTCTTGGAGCCGGGGTCCGGGGCGGCGGATCTGCGGGCGGAGGAGGAGGTATCCATGGGGGCGGCGGAGGCGTGCATGGTGGGCGGCGAGCTAGGGTGGGAGGTGGGAGGCGACGGCGCGGTGTGGGCGGTTGGGGGCGGGGTGAGCAGCGGGCGGAATTTTCGCGAGCAGCGGGGGGATCAGAGAGCGGGTGGGCCGCGGGGTGGGTACCGTTTCAATGATATGCATGATCCAAATGATTTTAGCCTTAGAATCTTCAATGAGTAAGAGAATAAGACTTGAGGAGAGATCCAGACCATTCATTTGTATGGAGTTGGATTACTTTGGTACACAAATCTGGGTGGACTTAGATTAGGCATGACTGTAGGGGTGGTTGAGGGGGTGGATTTAGTAAAGATAATTTTGGTGTATTATAGAGTAGGGTAGATTGTTTGTCCTTTGAATAGCAGGATTGAAGGGATGGAATCCTGTAGAAATGCTTTTCACACCCTGTATTTTAATTGGAATTTCACGAAAAGAAACTTGCAGTCCAACTGAATAGAAACATCGGTTATTTCGAAATTTTGTAATTAAGAACATCAAGGGTCGTTTTTGTAGCTTCAAACATGTCTAATATTGGAATCGTTTTGTTGAATTCGTCGTCTAGACCACAACGGCACAGCCGCATCACAAATCACATATTTGGTCTGAGAGGGACAAACATTTGAAGCTCTTCAGTTTATAAATTATGAAGTAGTGCTCTGTAATGATGGAGATTCTAGGGTTTATCTACAAAAAAAGACAAGCAAAGGAAAACATGGATACTATAATACTTGGGCAGACAAGCAAAGGAAAGATTCTGATTTAACACTTGGGCAGACGGCGGACCGCCGGTGTTTCGGATTTATTCAAGAAGTGGAATTCCGCACGGGTATCAAATTGGGTGTGATCATCGATGTTAGACAAATAATTCAGAAGAACTTCACCATTAGATACATCCCAAACACAAGAGAACGGCCTCCTTTGCATTTACACAAAAAAAACCCTTAAAAACATATGAATTCTGCTATGTATTCTGTGAGCAAATGTAAAGGTGCCTAGCCTCCTGGTCGGTGGTTGCATTTACACACAAAACCCTTACAACATATTAATTCGGCAATGTATTCACAGATGAAGGTAGTGGTGAGTGGTGACTAAGCCACCTAGTCGGTTGTTGCATTTACATACAAAACCCTTAAAAACATATTAATGCTGCTAATGTATTCACAGATAAAGGCGAGGTCACAGGCCCCACCGCCGAGCTCCGCCGTGGAACAGGAGCGCCATGCCGCCGTGAAATGCGGCGCATAACGCAAGCACGACGCACGTCCTGTAGGGCCCCTCCAGGGTCTCCGCGAGGACGGCGGCGGCCGCCGAGGCTACGCACACGCCGGCGACGGAGGTGTCCATTGATCTGTTGGTGCAGAGCAGAGCAGAGGCCGCCTCCCTGTCAAGGAACAGAATAAATCACCGGCCGTTAGAGAGAAGATGACAAAGCTAGCAAGAAGGGGATTGGAAGGGAAGCACAACTGGGACCGTACGCAGGGCAAGAAGTGAGCACAAGAACCGGAGAATGGTTGGGATGGTGGAGAACTGAAGACGAGCAAGCGGAGCCCCTTGGCCGGCCGCCGCCGCCTCCGGCCATCCGCCTCACCGCCCCCCAGCCGCCGCTCCGCCTCCTCCTCTTCTCCGCCGCCGCCCACACCATGGCCGGCTAGCCCTCGCCGCATGCCGCCGCGAATTCATAATAGTTATCCCAAGTAATCGATTCTATTAATCCCAATATTGTCGACATCTTCCGAGAATTCATAATAGTTATCCGTGTCGTAATCCAGCAATTACTTTCACACTCCCTAATTCTTCAAAAATCAATTAAATCATCTATCTAGCCTATATATTTATTTAAGCTCTACTATTTTATTTTTCACAGAATCCACACTATCGTTTCCTTTTTATGATCGACATGAATCCACCAACATTTTTATGTGATTACTACAAACATCCATCTCCTCTACTCATGACTTTATTTATTCCTCCTTATATTTTATTTTGTAAGAAGGGAAAACATTTTATTTTTGAAATATGATACATAAAAATTTCCTGAGATCTAGCAGTTTTGAACCAAAACATAATGTGTAGAGGAATGCAACAATAATAGCGATTCAGATTTCCATCCACCGTTACATGGCATCTGCACCATATGCTAACATTTCAGCGTTATAACCGCTTACATTACCACTGCGACGACACCCAGGACAACTCAAACCAGGGCTTTCCACTGCCCTCCACTTTTTCCATTTCTACCCACAAGGTTTTTGTTTGAAACAGAACTATATCTGGTTAAGTTCCCATATCCGCCCTTGACCGTGGGCACGGCTATTCGAATAGTTTTGACTCTGCAGAGTTTGCACACTTTACCCACAAGAGACAGTTCACTCGTTGCCCCACACGATTCCTTAGCCGTGCGGTTGAGCAAACCATCACAGTAACCGTTCAAAGTATCTCGCCCTGTCCATCATCTCACCCTATGGGCCGCTCCCACTTGCGGTGGGTCACATACGTTGTGCGGGATGTTCCCCTCCTATGCGCCTAGCAGCTGACTCCCTGTACTGCTAGCACGCCGCAGAAGAACTTCACTCACAAAGAGTGTCCCATTCAAGCCGTCACCCAGAATCGCTACTTGCACCACCACTTCTCCTCCACCGATGATGATGACTTTCGGGGTCCGGTAAATTTACTAGGCCAAGTTGTACTTTACAGACTTGTGGTTGTACTTGTTTTACATAGGAGGTCATGACAAGATTCAGTCCTTAGGGTTATCTGGGCGGTGCTACCACAAACCACACTCTCGTGCACCACTGCACCATACCCCCAAACCATCCGTCCAGATAGATAAGCAATTTGAGGTTTTTGGAAGTGTAAAATAATCATATCACAATATACCAGTCATTCCCACCATGACTGCCCAACCAAATTTTCTCATGATTAAAAGTGAGGCTTGGGGCATTTCAGCGCCCCCGAGTATCTATGCAGTACTAAGCATGGCGTATAATTACGGACTTACTTTCGAAAGGTTACTATTATAATTTTGCTAGGGAGATAAGGTTCACATATTCAAATATTCCAAAGGAGGTGTAATATTAATCAAGTCAATAATGGGCATATAACTAGAATCTTAAATTAAACATGTATTTGCATATAAAATAATGACATGCAATTTATATCCTTTAGATGGGCCTTTTAGATGGTTGCTCAAACCATATTAATTAATCATATATGAACTAATTCAAATTTAAATCCTTAAATAATCTCATTTATATCCTAGTTAAATTTTATTAGCTTCTCTAAATTGTTCTCTAATTTTCCTTGATTTTTATTAATTAAAATGAGCTACAAAAGAAAGAATAAAGGTGGGAATAAAAGTACTGTCTGCCGGATTTGAACTCAGAACATGTGGCTGCAAATTTTTAACACGTGCGCTATTAGCCAAATGGGCTGAAGCCTGGGCTGACTGAGGGGCGACTCATAATTAAATTGTGCCAAGCGGCTGAGGGGCAGAACAGAGGAAAGCCGCGCCGGCGCAAGGCAGCCTCGCCGGCGGCGAGCGGCGGCCGAAGGTGTGTGGGTGACGACCAAAATGGGTTGCGGGGGAGGTACTCTAGCCACGGGAGGCGGCGCACTGGTTGGAGCGGCGACGGGGTAGGCGTGCGGTAGCTTGGAGCGGACGACGGCGAGGTGGGCACGGGGCAACGGCACCGGAGGGGAAGGAGAAGGGGGTTCGGGCAGGCGTGGGCTGGAGGGGGCCATGAGGGACATACCGGAAACAGTGGCGGGGCCGGAGAGGGGTTGAGGTGTGCTGGCATCGGGAGCCGGCGGAGGCGCGGGCAGGAGCACGGTGCCGGCGAGCTTGGGTGGAGGAGGAGCGCCGGCGACCGTCGGAGGAGGTTTGTGGCAGCGGGGAGTTGCTCCAATGGCGATGAATCGCAGGGAGTCTCGCCGAGGAGGGAGCGGCAGGGGGAATGGCGGCGGCGGCCGGCGGTGAGGGAAATGGACCGTGCGACGAGCCAGATGCACGGGAGTTCGATTAAGCGGGGAAGGAGGTAGGGGGCTCCTTGAGGCACGCCTGGATGCGCTCGGAGAGGCGGGGCGTCGCCGGATGGCCGGGAACGGCAAGGAGGCGGTAGTGGCGGACTCACAGTGTGGGCGCGCTCGGTCTGAAATGAGGGAAGTAGCGCGGAGGGACTAGAGCCGGCGGCCTCTTATAGGTGCAGAAGGGCGGGGGAGGCGCAGTAGGCGGTGGACCGGGCGGCGGAGGAAGGACCACCGGGCAAGGCGCCGCGCGGGGCTCGGCGCATGGCAGGGAGGCGGCGACAAGACGAGGCGGGCACGCGGTAATGATGGTTGAGTGAGCGTGCTGCGAAGTCAGAGAAGAAACAGTGCACGGGGATGAAGAAGGTGACGCGGAGGGCTCACGGCCACAGAAGGGAGGAGGAAGAAGGGGAAAAAGAAAGGAGGAAGCGGGCGCGCGCGCAGGGGAGGAAAAGAGGAAAAAGGGGGAGAGAGAATAGGAAAGGTGGGGCCCACCTGGAAGTGAAAAAGAAATGCTAGAGCACTGTTCTGAAATTTTGATTTTTAATTTGCATTAAAATTTACTGATCTTTGGAATTTTGCATGTTATTTAAAATTTAAGTTTTTATTTAAACCTTGTATCTAATTTTGGATCTTCAATTCAAGTCTTGGTTCAACTGCAAAATCTAATAGTCTTCTATTTTCAATTAAATTTTGTAGTAAATTGTTTATACAAATTTTTGAATGCCCAACCTTGGATTTTTGTATGCTATTTAAATTAAAAGATGGAATTCTTGGTTTCATTTTATTGACTCGAATTTAAACTCAAGATTTTGGCATTTTGAATTCAGGATCTGTAATGTCATCAGGATTTGCACTTGGGATTATTTTTGGGCTATCAGTTCGCATAGCATAAAACTCAAAAAACTTCAAATAAATATTCAGAATAAGTTTGAATACTAGAAAAGTGCAAGAAAAGATTTTAAAAACTCCATATTTCAAATATCTAAATTTTGGGATGTTACAGACGCCCGATAGGGAAATGCTCCTAGCTCCACAGCTGCAGCAACACGTAGCAGATAGCCAGATTGGGCGTACCAGCAGTGGCATACTGGCAAGCGTCACATAACCCCCAGTACATGGCGCACAGAACCGCTGATCCCCAGCTATATCGAGGCATCGCCCCGAACTTTGTGTCCACCAAAGACTCGACGAGGCCGATAAATTCGGCATTGCAAACATCGCCATGTGTGGCTGGAAACATGCTCCAACCAAAGAGCTGAATATGACATTTTAGTCAATACGATCCGCATATGGCTATTTTTGTAAATACGATACGAAACAGTGATAAAAGTGGTTTTAAGTCCTTGGTTGGATGAATGAGATACGTACTACTACTTCAACCATGGAGCTGGAAAGATGAACCCCAATACGTTACGGTTTTGTTAAAAGACAAAAAACCTACTCCTAGAGTTACTTGCTGCAAGTATATAATTTTCTATATTGTAAAAAAAATCGGTGTACATTTTGCATAAGTTTCAACAATCTGACTTATATTCAATGTTGGAAACATTCATATGCATTTTGTTTTGTATAGTAAATTTTCAAGCGAATGTTCTGCGAAGAAAATTCACCAAACAATGTTCATAGATAAGAACAAAGAAATTGCCCAAAAGAATGGTTTTGCATTTTTCCCAAAAGAGTCACAAGTTGATTTACATGTTACAAATGTAGACAACTGAGGATCATTTTTCCATGAACCGAAACGACTGGTGCAGAATGCTTTGCATTCTTTTACACTATTAGTCATGTTTTGCCAGGCTAAGGAAGAAAATTGGCTATAGGGTGTAACAACAGATATTATCAGCTACTTATTATGTGATGCTTCTTCCTCCTCCCATATCACTAGTCTCTTCAGGAAGTCCATCACCTGCAATCAAAATAGCCCAGAGTTACATATCTGAATACAAACAAGTTTGCTGAAAACTAATGCATTCTCTATACAGTTCTTGACGAGCAATCTAAAAACCTGCATTGCATGACACCCTGATGAATACCAAGCTCAAAACATGGAGTTGTAAAGTCTGAAACTTTTCTACCTCATCAATCATTGGAATTGTTCAGTCTTCACATAGAACGGGTGTAGTTATTGCAACATGTTGGCAAAACAAATTGTCATATTCCCTTGTATACTAGAGGATTTGGTTCATGGAATTGGATGACATTCTGATTCTAGTTGAATTCTGATTGCTTGCAACTCAGGATTGTGTTGTTGAAGATGAAATCGTGTAGAAATTCAATTACCATTAACTAGTAGGCTATACCTATATGTCATCTAGTGTCTGTTACTTAATAGGTAAAATTAGAGCAAAGTGAGCTTCCAATCAACCAGAAGATCAGTTCTGCAAAACTCAGGTTAATCCACGCTTCTTGATATACCCTATGCTATCTATGCACAAACATAACAAGTTGAATTGTTACTCTTAAGCACAAACTGAACAATCAGCATATAAGAAATCAGTATATTTCCTCTTTAGAGCACTTACTCGCTGATCCCCTCGTAGACCGTCCCAAACGAGCCACTCCCCAGGACTCGGTGGTCGTTTGTTGTCGACAGCGAAGATGTGCCTGTGAATTCCTCCGACGTCTCCCCTAGCCTCAGCTCCTCCAACGTCAGCACTCCCGCCGCATCCTCATCCTCCTCCGCATCATGGCCCCTAAACCCACCAACATATCTGCCCGCGGGGGCATGCCCTTTCTCCTCTGGCGCGAACGACCGCAGGATATCCCACGTGGAGCCCACCAAGCAGACGGCCGGCAGGGCCATCGACGGTGGCGGCTTGAGCATCATAGGCGGCGGGCGCACGCCCTTAATCCCTCCCTCGCAGCCTGCTTTCTTCACATCCGGACGTGCTGGCTCTTGCGGATCCAACCGTGCGGGCTGCGCTGGAGCTTCAATTGCTAAATCCGTGGCCGTTTCCTTCGACGGAAGCTCGGAATCAGCGGCTGAGGGCAAGGCGCGGGAGAGCGGCGTGGATGCCGGGTCGGCGACGTCGAGCGCGGCCAGGAGCGCGGCGGCGACGGCGGGCGAGAGGGGGGGTGCGGGCGCGGCGGCGAGGAGGGGGAGGAGCCTGGAGAGGAAGGGCGCGGGGGCAAAGGACGGCGACAGGAAGGCGTGGGGGTGAGGAACGCGAGGAGCGGAGGCGGGGGCGGCGCGCCGGGGGCGCCGGCGGGGAGGAGGCGGGCGAGGGCCAGGAGGGAGTGGAGGTGCGCCCGCGACGCGCGTGGCGGGGCGGCCGCAGCCGCGACGGCCGGCGGGGCGCAGCGTGAGGAGAGCCAGGTGAGCTTGTCGGCGAGGAGGAGATCCGGGTGCGCCGCGTGAAGAAAGAAGGGAAAATTGCTCTAATGCCACAAAGTTATGCACCATCATTCCTTTTGCCACATAGTTAACTATCTTTGTTATTATGCCACACACTTAATGGTTTATTTCTTGCTTTTGCCATTTCCCCTACTTAAAGTGTATTTTCATTTCATTTTGCCTTTTCCTAACCTGAAGTGACCGTTTTGCCCTCTCACTCCATACCCCACCCCCACAGATCAGATCAATCAGATCGATCGATCCCCCGGCTCCCCTCACGCGCGCACAGGAACACAGGAGCGGAGACGCGCGCACAGGAGCGGAGATGGAGCCGGCCACCCTTCCCGTCGCCGGCGACCCGCGACCCGGCCTCCTCCGGCGAGCCTCTCCCGACGGCGGCGCCGACGACCCCGACCTCCTCCGCGGCGGCGCCCCCGACCCCGGGCTCCTCCGGCATGGCGGCGGCGCCCCCGACCCCGGCCTCCTCCGGCATGGCGGCGGCGCCCTCGAGCCCGGCCTCCTCCGGCGCGGCGGCGCCCCTGAGCCCGGCCTCCTCCGGCGTGGCGGCGCCCCCGACCCGGCCTCCTCCGTTGGCGCCCCCGACCCCGGCCTCCTCCGGCATGGCGGCGGCGCCCCCGACCCCGACCTCCTCCCAGCCAGCGACGACCCTTGCCTCGGCCTCCTCTCTTGGGTCGCCGATGCTCCAGCCTCGTCAATGGCATAATTGGATGTTTCCTCATTTTTTGGCATTTCCTCCTGCTGTGTCTGTGGCTCTGTGCATCTCAGGCTTGTACAGTTTCCTCCGCCGGGGGCGCCGCCACCATGCCGGAGGAGGTCGGGGTCGGGGGCGCCGCCGCCACGCCGGAGGAGGCCGGGCTCGAGGGCGCCGCCGCCATGCCGGAGGAGCCCGGGGTCGGGGGCGCCGCCGCCATGCCGGAGGAGCCCGGGGTCGGGGGCGCCACCGCGGAGGAGGTCGGGGTCGTCGGCGCCGCCGTCGGGAGAGGCTCGCCGGAGGAGGCCGGGTCGCGGGTCGCCGGCGACGGGAAGGGTGGCCGGCTCCATCTCCGCTCCTGTGCGCGCGTCTCCGCTCCTGTGTTCCTGTGCGCGCGTGAGGGGAGCCAGGGGATCGATCGATCTGATCTGTGGGGGTGGGGTATGGAGTGAGAGGGCAAAACGGTCACTTCAGGTTAGGAAAAGGCAAAATGAAATGAAAATACACTTTAAGTAGGGGAAATGGCAAAAGCAAGAAATAAACCATTAAGTGTGTGGCATAATAACAAAGATAGTTAACTATGTGGCAAAAGGAATGATGGTGCATAACTTTGTGGCATTAGAGCAATTTTCCCAAAGAAGAAAGAAAAAAGAACGAAGGGGTATGTTTGTGTAATCAATGGTATAGGTGGGTAATTTTTCCTCAACTCCATGAGGAGGTATAAATCTCTAGTTTCTGGAGCACCCCTTGAGGAGCTCCACAAAAAACGTAGAGTTGGCCCTCAACTCCACCTTTTTCTTGGAGCAGAGTTCTTGGAGCTGGATCTATTTGGCTAGATAAACTGGGAGCAGAGCTGAAAAACTTGGAGCAGAGCAGCCCCAAACAGGCCCTAAGTAGAACTCATTAATTAAGCTTTCGTTGGAATCTTATCCCCCAACCGGTGGAGCCGTGCATGTCTCGCGACCGTCCACATCACCGGTATGTGGGATCTCTTCCCCCCGACCCCTCGAGGAAAAGAAGACTTGAACAGTTGCCTGCTGCCCTGCCTCCGCGGCGGCGGCCGTGCCCTATCGTGCCCCCGTCGCCGTAGCCTGAATACAGAGAATCGAGTGGAGCTTTGACAACGTTAAACAGGAGAGGGAGGTCAAAGATGCCTACTAGCTTTTTACGCTTAGATGTTCTAAAGACATATTTGATTTATGATTTTTAAATTCACGAGAGATAATACAAAGAGAGATAGTTGTATATAATTTTGGCTGATATAACTAAAGTTAATATAGTGTCTATTACAATCGATTTATAGACGTATCGTTTGAAAACTAGTTATTATAATAAAAATAAAAAAACCACATATAGCAAACCTAAAAAAACTCAGTCTTGGATCTTGCTTGCCAATGCATCCAACCGGTTCTTAGTTATCTTCCCCTTGGCCGGCAAAGAAAAGGAAAAGGTCAAAGAGGCCTCTGTATCTCACAAAAATGAAAAGAAAGGTGACACGACAGAAGCCTGAGATTCTTTTTCCACTGTGTATCATCACATAGAAAGGGTTCTGAACTTTTGTTATATATTTCATATCTTCAAGGCGACGTATAACTTTGAACTTTTATTTTCATTGCCGTTGTCAAGACTGAAAGGTCAGTTTGCTTTACCTGGCAAACAAAATACTAGTAGTTTGCTTTAGTGATGTACTTTTACAATGTAATTCCGGAAGTTTCTGTTGCCCTCATAAACAGAGGTTCAGTTTGGGGGTTTCAGAAGGAAAAAAGGTCCAGCTTGGTGTCCAGCGGTACTTACTGGTTTGTGATGATGTAAAGATTGATTGATTGTTGTATTTGCACAGTAGTAACAACTAGAAAAAGCATGTTTTATTTTTTCTGAGCCTACTGATTTGCGAGACAGAGTGAGACATACTCGTATATACTAATTTTAAAATACTCCGATGTCAATCATATAAAAAAAATTACAAAACGACCAAACAAGGCGAGGCGTCGCCCGGTGGCACAACTCCACTTTCACGACTGCACTGCGCCTCCCCCAGGCGCCGCAATCTTGGAGAATTTGGACCCCCGCACCGCACGTTGCCAACCACGTAAAAATTACCAATAATTCCATTTGGTACTGTATTTTGGCCAAAAAAAATCAACCGTCCCAAACAGGCTTAGAACAAGCATCCAAGTAGATTTCTTCCAGACAAAAGCTAAAAGAAAGTAGAAACGAAGTTTATGCCAAAACATATGGCGAGGAGCGCAACATATAATTAAGTACCAGCTTTTTCTTCTGTTTACAGGTAACTTTGGAAAAGGAAAACTTCAGTGGCCAGAGCCAGAGCCAAACCAAAACTAAGGAAGAACACATTTTGATCTTATATACCGACACAAAAGCTCTTATTCGGCTACAACGAGTAGACAGACGACAGACAAAAACTTGAGAGTAACAGACCAATTCAACTTGATCGCCTACGCCACCAAGAATCAACAGCCTACTCCCCAGCGACACCGCGCATGACCAGAACAAGGCCAACCAGCAGCAGCAGCAAGAGTCCAAAGTAGAGCACCGCGTCGGCGGCTCCGACGACCGCTGTGACCGCCGACGACGCCATGACGATTCCGAGGACGGCAAGATTCTGCCGCGTGCATATAGCCCGGGCAGCTGTGGGGTTGTCTGACATCCAGATGGCGACTACGATGACGTTGACGCCGGCGAGGGAGCCGATAAGGCCGAGGAGAGGCGCGTGGCCCCCGACGGCGTGTGTCGCGCCGAGCGAGTTTACTGCCACGCACACGCCGAGCAAGGTGAGGAGTAGGCCGATCGCCGTCAGTGAGCAGCATCTGGGACTGGGTGCACTCATCTTGAGATTCTTGACGTCCACGATCGTCGACCTTATCTGCACACGGCAAGGAGAATTTGAGCATTGACAAGTTTGGTGAACGAGAAAGAGAATAGAAACGTGACGATCGATTGGGGCATCTGGTCTGACGAAACCAATGGTCTCGGAGTGATCGAAAAAAGAAGTCACTTCCTGTGCTCTTAGTCTTCTGATACTCTATCCGTTTCCTCTAACTATACTTCCTTTCTGTCGCTGTCCTTGCAAACGCTGTCAGACAATTCAACCGGCTAAAATCAGCGTCCGCGCGGCCGAATGGGCGCCGCCCATCGCCGGACCTCTAAGGTGGCGCACCCGGCTCCTGCCTCAACCCGAGCATACAGTCCCCGGCCCCTGAACTGCCGAACCCCCCAGCCGGAGAGCTCGCAGTCCGCCTACTGCAACCTCGTGCTGCCCGGCGCCACTTGCCCGACCGCCAGAGCGCCCCTCAATGGCGCGGCGACACTCCAACACGTGAGCCCCGCGGAAAATCGCCTGGGACGGTGGTGATCCGCTCACCGGGGCAGCGGAGGGGCTGGTGGGTGGCGACGGCGGACGTCCGCTCGCTTGGTTGCGAGCAGAGCAGACGCCCGCTGAATTCAAGCAGAGCAGACGCCCGCTGAAGAAAGTAAGATGGACATGCAGTACTGGTTTGTTAAGCTTTTTGGAGGGTGGAGGGTGGAGAGTATCCATGTTTCTTGGAGTGCACTTGAGGTTCATGTCTACCATCCATACATCATATACTAGTACCAGTACTCTTCTCTCTCACCTACAGGCTACAGCCTTCGCCACAGATCGAATTAATATATAGAAAAAGAAAAGAACTATTATGTACGGCATGCATCTGCAAGACTAAAACTCGGTCAGATGATGAAGCTAGCTACCTTCCTAAGACAATTCAGATAATACGACTAACGACTCAGGCATGCATAATATATTCGCTTGGGCACTCACCAAATGAACCTGCTGACCAGAGCTGGAGTTATGGATTCTCAATGTTATAGAAGTCTAGATCTCCACGATGCCAAGAATAATTTGTTGGTAGCCAGGGGAGCTTGGCGACCTATTTATACATGACAAAAGCCAGCTTACAAGTGCATGCTGGGCTAAAGCTAGTTTAATCTGATGATGTAAAGATCAGGTTTACAACTGCTTGCAAGTGCGCGTGGATCAGTGGAGATCTGCAGCTATAGCGTGTAGAATCTAGCTAGAGAGAGAAAGAGACACAGATAGCGAGAGAGAAGAAGCTTGTTTGGTCGGATAAGTCCACAAGCGACCACCACCACTCACTATGTGAAAGGGAGGACAAACAACCTCAGCTAGCAAGCTACTCATCGTATATTCTGTCCTACAAAAGAAAAACACCAGAGATTATTAAGTTGAGTAACTAGCTGTTTTCTGTTTCCGTTTATATCTTAATATAAAGGCATGCAACTCTCTCACATGTTCTCGAAAAGATGTTGAATAACATGGCCTAACGGTGATCAGTTGGGCTTTTTTTTGTTGGATTATGGCTGAAAGCACTGTAGTTGGCTGAAAAAAATATTGTGGCTGACAGAGGCTTATTTAGCATAATTAAATTTAAAAAATTTAAAAAATATAAAAAATATGTTATCCTATTACGTATAATACAAACAAATACGGAAAAAAGAATCGGCAAAAAAGCTAAAAAAACTAAAAATTCAGAAAAAGATGAAATTTATAAATAGTAAAAAATAAGTCGAAAGTCAAAAGTTTAAGCCGAATTGATCAGGGCTGCTTCCCCGTCGATCGGACGCGCATGTGATGTCATTGCCTTGCGACACACTGGCACCTACTCCTTTTAATCCTTGTGCATGTGTATTGAAGAGTTGTTCTCCTTATTGGAGATGATTATGAGAAAGAGTTCTAGAAATTTTGTGCTGACGTGTGGTGGTGGCTAGGGCTGTAAAAAAAGCTTGAGACTCGCGAGCTGCTTGAGCTTGGCTCGTTGTAGGATCGATTCGAGCTCGATTCGAGCCGTTAACGAGCCGAATTCGAGCTTTGGCATAAATTCGCGAGCTTGAACGAGCCGAGCTCGAATAGTTCGAGTAGGCTCGCTTCAGCTGGTCACAGACCTCTTAAGTCAGTCGGTCTCGGTCATCCGCTCGAAATCTCGAAAAGTTGAGGCGCACATGCAAATCCGCAATCCCTAAATTCCTCCCGCACCCCACTTCGCAAGACCGCCTCCGGCGCCTCCGCGGCTCCGCCCCTACTCTCCTCGACTCCTCCCAGCCGCTGCCCGCCTCCGGCCCTCCTCTCCTCCCACCCGCCGGCCGCCTCCGTCCAGATCCACCGCTCGCGGCCCCTCCTCGTCACCCCCGGCGCCGGCCGCCTCCGTCCCTCCTCTTCTCCCTACCGCCGCCGCCTCTGGCCCTCCTCTCCTACCACCCGCCGGCCGCCTCCGCCCAGATATGCAGCTTGCGGCCCCTCCTTGTCCCCCCGGCTCCGGTTGCTCCGCCCCTCCTCTCCTCCTATCCGCCGGCCGCCTTTGCCCAGATCCGCCGTTCACAGCCCCTCCTCGCCCCCCGGGCGCTGGCCGCCTCCGCCCCTCCTCTCCTCTGAACTGCCAGCCGCCTCGGCCCAGATCCGCCGCTCGCCGCCGACGCCGTGTTCCTCCTCTGCAAGGTCTGCCGCCGACGGCCCCAGATCTGACATCAAGTCGACAGCCCCAGATCTGCCGCCGATGCCGTGTTCCTCCTCTGCAAGGTCCCCGCCGTGCTCTCTTGCTTCTGATTTGTGATTCATTGTGTTGATTTAGTATATAGATTCAACACTATATGTATGTAAATTCAAAACTATATGCAAATAGTTCTCAGTTGCTAATGATACTCTATGAACACATTGTAGATGTCTGAAAATCCACAATCAATAGAACAATCTAGTCATGTTGGATGCAAAGTTGATGATTTGGTAAGCTGTTGATGTAGTGTTAATTTGCCTGTGTTCTGAATGCAACCAACTCCTGTCAGCTGTGTTAATTTGCTAATGATACTGCATGTTCTGTTCGGCTGTTGGAGAGTTTGACTACACTTTACGCTTAACGAGCCTCGACGAGCTTTGTCGAGCCGAGCTCGAGCTTCGTTCGAGCCGAGCTCGAGCTTAGCTCAAAGCTTGACCAAAATCTTGGGCTCGTTCGAGCTCGGCTCGAGCTTCTATCGAGTTCGAGCCTGACAGGCCGAGCTCGCTCGAGCTCGGCCCGTTTACAGCCCTAGTGGTGGCCTTCTGGACTCCGCGGCAAGGCCGTGTGGTAGAGATTTGTGTGCTCATTGGTGAGGTTTTTTTTAGTTGTGACTTATAATTTATAGTTTTAATTTTAAAATTTTGGTTATTTATGTAGTCGCATGTAATTTTAATCGGTTAGCTAAACTCAGTACATCTTTTACTATAATTTTCTTATTAACCCTGTTTTAAAAAACATATTATTTAAAAGTTAATTACTATAGTATAAACTATAAGCCATAATTTATAAGCTGAAAAGAAACCAGCCTCTTCTGAACTCTCAAGAAACAAAACACGAAGTGTCGTTGTTAAAATATCTTTATACTGATTAGAAAACCAGTCAGGACTTCGGAACAAATTAACAGGAAGGAATCAAAGAACCGACGTTGCCAAAAGAACTCCTAGTAGGTGTGTACAGTGATGCATCATTATTGCTACTAGAAAATTGGGCGCGCTTTGCACGCCTTGTCATGATTTTAATTGCTAGGTTTTAGAACAACACGTACCTCATTTGCTAGGTTTTCATCAGAAGTTGTAGAGCCAAATGCAGTCAAGTCAATATCTTCAGAGTGCTGATTCTGGCAGTGAAACTGGTAAACTACGTCCCTCTCCTGCAATTTCCCCAGTTCAGAGTTATAAGCAAACAATGCAATGCTCATAAGACAGTGGTAAGAAAAAAGAAATGCGGTAGCAAAAGATGGTGCCCCCATGTATTAATCATCAGGCATGTTACCATGTTACTATGTTATATCCATCCATTTTGTTAGTTCAATTCGCAGTTCTTGTGCCGTATAGCGACAAGCGGCAGAGTATTTTCAGTGCTCAAAATTCAATTTTGTCAGTGGCGTAGAGCCAAAGAATGATCCAGATATTATCATCCAGATCTGTAGTAACTCTAAAAACAATCATAAATAATTTAGTGAAGGATGAATAGTCTAATTTGATCACTACAACCAGGAATCCTTTATAGCCGTGGAAGGGAGAGAGAGGCCATGCGGTGAGCTGTAGCCGAGCTCAGCGTGGCATGGGCGGTGGAGTGGACAGCGCATGGCCGGAATGGCCGAAGGGAGTGGGCGTGGCAGGGTATGGGCGACGACGGGACGGGGACGTGAGGAGAGAGAGAGAGCAGGAGCGCAAGGGGGCGACGGAAAATCCGGGGGAGGCGCCGACTGGATCCGGCCTCCCCCTCCGGCCTCCGCGCCTCCCCCTCCGCCTCCGCGCTGATCGGATCCGGCCTCCCCCTCCGGCCTCGGCGCCTCCCCCTCCGCCTCCGCGCCGACAGGATCCGGCCGCAGCTGAGTCCATCCACCCCCGCGAGCATCCCATCCCGCGGCGGCGGCGGGGGATGGGGAGGCGGCGAGGGAGCGGGGGAGGAGGGGGTTGGGGGGAGGCGACGGGGGAGGGGGGAGGAGGGGGAAGCGGCGGCCGGCGGGTGAGCGGGGGAGACGGCGGGGGAGCGGGGGAGGAGGGGGCGGCGGCGGGGGAGCGGGGGAGGCGGCGGGAGGCGGCGGGAGAGGAGGGGGGAGGCGGCGGGGGAGCGGGGGAGGAGGGGGGAGGTAGAATGGGGGCACGGGCGGCATGGGCAAGGGCGCCTGCATACGCGCGAGACTGCGAGAGGGAGGAAGGCGGGGTTCGGGCGGGCGCCAACGCGAGAGGGAGCAGGTCGCTAGCGGGAGCCTCGCCACGTGTCGCCGATCGAAGGCCTCCGCGGGCGCGCGAAATGCTCTCGCACGAGCAGACCGAGGGAGGTTTTAATAACTGATGCTTCACGGTAGAATTGACTGATGGAACATTGCTGTAACTGATTCGGTTGAGCCCGTTCGTCGTGTCTGCAAACCCCACATCAAAAGTCCACCTCTTGGAATAAAAAATGTAATCGTCAAAAGTCCACCTCTTGGAATCAAAAGGTAATCGGTGTCATGAATTATGAGAAGCGTGAACTTGCAGGGCAGATCTAGGATAAAAATGGATAAAAGGTATAAATGAATTTGAGCTTTGGGCTTCTACTTTTAGGCCGAGTGAGAGCACTCTTGTTGAGTTAATGGGATACAAATAATAGAATTTTAACTAGTTATCATTTAAAAGATAATATCTATTAAAGATGATCTGAATTCGTATCGTGCCTGTGTAGGACACTTCTTCGCCTCATGCCAGATGTGGTATGACAGGTGTATGCACAGGTTATATCAGACGTGGTGTCAATCTGTAGCAACCGACTCTGATTTGGTTTCCTCTCTATGTGGAACTATTTTCCATCACTATATATGTGCCCCAGTAGCTCATAGGAAGAGTAAGCGCTCCATTATAAACTCTCTTCATTATAGTGATTTGCCTTCGAGCGTCTGTGATTTTTTCCTATAAAGGTTTTTCACGTAAAATTTTATGTCTTTTATCTCTATTTTTTCTATGCATTATTTACAACAAACGATATCAGAGCATAGGAGATTAGAGCGTAGGAGAATCATGAGGATCGAGCGCCGTCATCAGATCCAATCGAGAGAGAAAAAACAGCTTTCGCCGATTTCGTCACGCGGTGCCGTCTTTGAAGCATCGCACGTCTTTGCTCCCTTGGTCCGCGCATTGTCCACGGCAGGCGAGCGCCATCGGGCAACAGTAGCAGCAGAGATCAGAGCAAAGCAAACAGAAGGAAAAAGGAGACGCAGGAAAAGCACCAAAAAGTGGCACGGAACCCGAGGCCAAATAAAAGAATGAAGTGATGTGGTTTGGTACTTTGTGGAGGAGTTTTGCTAGGTGCACCCGACAAGTGTATCAGGATTTTTAGATTACAAGAATTTTGCTAGGTACACTAAAATTCGTACCAGCAAAATTTGCTTTTCTTCCGCATGGCGATTCTAAAGTATGATCTTCCGCTGTTGGATCACGACACGAGATTTTCTCTATGGCAAGTCAAGATGCGAGCTATTTTATCACAGCTTGATTTGGATGATGCACTTCTAGGGATCGACAAGATGACAACCATATTGTCCACTGATAAGAAACAATGTAAAGATCGTAAGACCTTATTTCAAATTCATCTTCATCTATCAAATAATATTTTACAGGAGGTTATGAGGGAGACATCTGCCGCTGCATTATGGCTGAAGCTGGAGCAAATTTGCATGACCAAGGATCTGACCAGCAAGATGCATCTGAAGTAGAAGTTTTAATCCTACAAGATGACGGAGGGTGCCTCATTGTTGAACCACCTGACATCTTTCAAGGAAGTTGTTGCAGACCTCGAAGCTATGAAGGTAAAGTGTGATGATAAAGATTTGGGTCTTATTTTGCTATGTTCTCTACCCAGTTTGTACTCTATTTTTAGAGATATTATCCTATATAACCGAGATACTCTTACTCTCAGTGAAGTTTATAAAGCTTTGTATGCTAAAGAAAAGATGAAACTTATGGTTTCAGGTGAAAGTTCAAGTACGCATGCAAAAGGTTTGTCTGTCCGCGGCAAGCAATACGAGAAGGGATCAAACGACAATGCAAAAGGCAGAAGCAAAAGCAGATACAAAGGTAGATCTAAATCCAGGAACATGAAGTCATGCAGATATTGCAAGAAGGATGGCCATAACATATCCGAGTGCTGGAAGTTGCAGAACAAGGAGAAGAGGAATAACAATTTTTAGAAAAATCAACAAGATGATGAACCAAAAGCCACCGTTGTCACCAAAGAAGGTTCTGATGGAGATGTTCTCGTTGCCTTTGCTGGTGATTCCAAAACCAGTGATGAATGGATTCTTGATTCAGCCTGTACTTTCCATATGTGCCTGAACTGCGAATGGTTCGTTACCTATGAAGCTACGCCAAGTGGATCCGTGTTGATGAGTGATAATACACCATGCAAAGTTGCAGGTATTGGTTCTATCCAAATCAAGATGTTTGATGGCACCATCAAGACTTTGTTGGATATTCATTATATTTCAAATTTGAAGAGAAATCTTATCTCGTTAAGTACTCTTGACGCTAAAGGGTACAAGTATTCAGGTGGAAGTGGTGTTCTGAAAGTCACCAAAGGTTCTCTTGTTGTGATGAAGGGTGATATGAAGGCTGCCAACTTATATCATCCGCGTGGCACTATAATTTCAGGTAATGCTATTGTTGCCTCAAATAAATCATCTGATTCTGATGCTACTAATCTTTGGCATATGCATCTGGGGTATATGAGTGAAGCTGATATGATGGAATTATGCAAAAGAGGATTTATTGATGATCAAAGTATCGATAAGTTGAAGTTTTGTGAACATTGTGTTTTCGAGAAGCAAATGAGGGTGAAATTCAGTACTACAACTCACTCTACAAAAGGTATATTGGACTATGTTCACTCTGATTTGTGGGGGAGAATAACACGTTCCGTCACTTGGAGATGCAAGCTACATGTTGAACATCATTGATGATTACTCAAGAAAAATTTGGGCATATTTCATCAAGCACAAATCAGATGTATTCAAAACATTCAAGGAGTGGAAGATTATGATTGAAAGACAAACTGGCAAGCAAGTCAAGAAGTTGCGTACCGACAATGGCTTGGAGTTATGTTCTGGATAATTTGAAGCTTTATTCAAGTCAGAGGGTATTGTGAGACATTAAACAGTCTCTAGCTCTCCTCAATAAAACGGTGTGGCTGAACGCATTAACAGAACCATCATGAAGAAGGTACATTGCATGTTAGCAAACTCTGGATTATTTAAGAGTTATTAAGCTGAAGCCAATTTTATAGCTTGTTATTTGATTAATCGGTCACCAAATTTGGCTATTGATAAGAAGACTCCAATTGAGGTATGGTTTGGATCTCCAGCAAATTATTCAAACTTAAGAATATTTGGCGGTCCTGCTTATGCTCATGTTAACAATGGTAAATTAGAGCCTAGAGCAGTTAAATGCATTTTTCTTGGTTATAAAACTGGTGTGAAATGATATAAATTGTGGAATCCTGAAACTAGAAAGGTAGTTATTAGCAGAATGTTACTTTTGATGAGTCTGCTATATTGCATGATAAACCATCTATTGATGTTCCCGTTGAGAAGCAACCAAGCGTGCAGGTGGAGCATATTATTGATTCAGTATCTACACCAGAAGTCGACGAGGAAAATATTTCAGAAGCCCCTATTGTTGAGTCGCCACCACATCGTTCCATTACAGTTGATAGACAGGAGGAAATTCAGCCTCCTAAGAGATTGATTGAAGAAGACAATGTTGTGGCTTATTGTTTAAATATGACAGAAGAAATTGAAGGTACTGCAGAACCTTCATCTTATTCAGAGGCTATCTTTTCTAGTGATTCACAAAGATGGATTACTACCAAAATATGATGAGATGGAATCTCTTGACAAGAATAGCACTTGGGAGCTGGTCAAGTTGCCAATTGAAAAGAAACCTATTCGCTGCAAATGGATCTTCAAGAAGAAAGGAGTTTCTCCAATCGAAGAGGTTAGGTACAAAGCAAGGCTAGTTGCAAAAGAATACATCCAATTCTAGGTATTGATTTTACAGATATCTTTTCCCCTGTTGTGAAGCGTAGTTCTATTCACACCTTACTTAGCATTGTGGTTATGCATGATTATGAGATTGAACAATTGGATGTGAAAACTGCATTTTTACATGGGGAATTATAAAAAGACATTTATATGGAGCAACCGAAAGGTTTCGTCATTCCAGGAAAGGAGAATTTTTTTTGCAAATTGAAGAAATCTCTTTATGGTTTGAAGCAATCACCTAGACAATGGTATAAGAGATTTGACTCCTTTATGATATCTTAGAATTTTAAAAGATCTAAATATGATAGCTGTATTTACTTGAAGACTGTTAATAGTTCAGTTATTTATTTGCTCCTATATGTTGTTGATATGTTGATTGCTGCGAAAGACAAAGTTGAAATTTCAAGTTGAAGGCACAATTAAATAGTGAATTTGAGATGAAAGATCTCTGTGCAGCAAAGAAGATTCTTGATATGAAAATCATTAGAGACAGACAGTTCGGCAAATTATATCTAAGTCAAAAGGGGTATATTGACAAAGTTCTTCGTCGTTTCAACATGCAAAAGGCCAAACTTGTGAGTACTCCCTTAGTTGCACATTTCAGACTTTCTTCAGCGTCATGTCCACATTCAAATGATAAAATTGAGTACATGTCTAGAGTTCCATATGCGAGTGCAGTTGGTTCATTTATGTATACCATGGTATGTTTTCGCCCCGATTTATCTCAATCATGAAGTGTGGTTAGTAGATAAATGGCTAATCCTAGAAAAGAGCATTGGAAAGCAGTTCAGTGGATTTTCATATATTTGTGGGGCACATCTAATGTTTGTTTATAGTTTGAAAAGGCTAGAGATGGACTCGTTGGGTATGTGGATTCTGATTTTACCGGAGATTTGGATAAAAGAAGATCTCTTACTGGTTATGTGTTCACTATTGGAGGGTGTGCTGTTAGTTAAAAAGCAAGTTTGCAAACTACAGTTGCCTTGTCTACTATAGAAGCTGAGTATATGGCTATTTCTGAAGCTTGCAAAGAAGCCATTTGGCTAAGAAGTTTATTTACTGAGCTTTGTGGAAGTACATCTTGCACTACAATATTTTGTGATAGTTAGAGTGCTATTTGTCTTACAAAAGATCAAATGTTTCATAAGAGAACAAAGCATATTGATATCAGGTATCTCTACATTCGAGGTGTCATTACTCAAGGTGATATTAAAGTATGTAAGATAAGTACTCATGATAATCCAGCTGATATGTTGAAAAAGCCAGTTCTTACATCTAAGTTTGAGTTATGCTCAGACTTAGTTGGTATTACTCACTAGTTATTTGGACTTTCAGCGCTCAATGTATACATGATAATTTTATTGGATGAGTCTATCATATTCTTCAACTACTGGAGAGAATTCAGCTCAAGGTGAAGATTGTTAAATTTGATCCGAATTTGTATCGTGTCTGTGTAGGACACTTCTTCGCCTCATGCCAGACATGGCATGGTAGGTGCATGCATAGGTTATATCAAACGTGCTATTAATCTGTAGTAATCAACTCTGATAAGGTTTCCTCTCTGTGTAGGACTCTTTCCCTTTACACTATATATATATACCCCCAGTAGCCCACAGGAATAGCAAGCATCCCATTGTAAACTCTCTTCATTATAGTGATTTGTCTTTGAGCGCCTGTGATTTTTTTCCCGCAAGGGTTTTCCATGTAAAAATTCGTATCGCTTGTCTCTATTTTTCTTGTGCATTATTTGCAACAATATCCTTATTTCTCGATTGTCATAAGTTAACATTTAAGAGATAATATCCTTGTTTCTCGATTGTCGTCAACAAAGTTTTAGTGTTTTTTAAGGATCGTGCAGATTGCATCAAACAAGGACACATTTGCCAAAAGTAACCTCACTCATTTCAGTTTTAGCTTCTGGCTTATTTTTCACTATTCATAAATTTCATCTTTTTCTAAATTTTTGCTGGTTCTTTTTTCCCGTATTCGTTCACGTTGTTCGTAATGAGCTAACATATTTTCTATTTTTAAAATTTTTAAATTTAATTACGCTAAATAAGCCACCTTCAGCTACAGTAAAATTTCAGTCCCTATAATATAATTTTAGCCATAAGCCACAGCTTTTCAGCACAACCGAGCAGGAAGGCAACAATGAAAAGCCCATGAACTAGAGTGCTAGCTAGACTTGAGCACTGGAATGAATCTTCAATCGGCATCAGGGCATCTGCAGGTTTCGTATGTAGCGGTTGCCATCATGAATCCGGTGAAAATTCAAGTTTCCCCAAACTTAGAAATTTCTAAAATTTTCAAAAAAATTACCACACGTAGAGAAAGGTATGTTCTACGTCTCTGCGAAGTTTTAAAATCAAACATGATCATATTTACAAGATATATAAAAGACAAATACTTATCTAGGACAAAAAATATTCAGCCGTTCCAAACAGGCTTAGAACGAGCATCCAATTAGATTTTATCCGTACTGAGCTCCTTTAATTTTTACTCTTTTATGAACACAGACAAAAGCTTAAAGAAAGTAGACACGAAGTTTTTCTCACAACAAATGGCGAGGAGCGCAACATATAATTAAGTGGTAGTACCAGCTTTTTTCTTCTGTTTACGGGTAACTTTGGAAAAAAAAACTTCACAGTGGCCAGAGGCAGAGCCAAACCAAAACTTCACAGTGGCCAGAGCCAGAGCCAAACCAAAACTAAGAACACATTTTGATCTTTATCTACGGACGACCTCGCAACAAGATACTGCGGCTGTTTATCTTGTCCTCAATAGGCCGGTTGTCTTGACCATTTGATACACGCAATGGTAAGCGGCTAAGCGCTGGGATAAAAAAAACTGCAACATGTATACAAAGAGCTTGGATCGGAGGCTCTCCACGTCCAGTTGCATGTTACATGTATATATTCGACGTTTCTCTGGATTCGATAGGTATGGTTTGTCCTTCGAATAGCAAGATTCAAGTGATGGAATTCTATAGGAATACATGTTAAGTCATATCTTGATTCAAGTGATGGAATTCTATAGGAATACATTTTAAGTCATACCTTGAGTCTCTCACACCCTCACAGGTCGCAGTCGTGCAGCTTCCAACATGAACTCTCTGCTCTCTTTTTTTCTCTTTATGTTCCTAGGTTTCTGTTGCCCTCATAAACTGAGGTTCAGTTTTGGGTTTCAGAAGAAAAAAGGTTCAGCTTCGTGTCCAGCGGTACTGGTTTGAGATGATGTAAAGATTGATTGATTGTTGCATTTGCACAGTGGTAACAACTAGAAAAAGCATATTTTTGAGGGGCCTATTTTTATTGCCTACTGCTTTGCGAGACAGACATTTAGTCCAACATTGATAAATTGCAAAATTGCAACCTTTGCTTACAAGCCATACGTCAGATAGCTGGAAACGATCCGGGTGCTCGCAAACTATATCAAAGCTCTTACGGTCAAACGGCCAACGAAAAGTTATGATAAAATCGAACAGGATTTAGTATCACATAATCCAGCCAATCAATCATTTGTACCAATGAAATATAAAATGATGACTGCAGGTCAAAATGATATGGACATAACGGCGTTTATTGGTGAAAGTACAAAGCTCGTGTTATTTAGTCCTAAAACGAGCAGACATCCAACAACCCAAATATTCCCATCCTGAGTAAGCAACCATCCAACACCCCAAACATTCCCATCCTATACGCCAAGGACACCAAGCATTACCAGAGAAAGGCCAACTAGCATGAGCACAAAGAGTCCGAAGCAGTTCACTGGGTCGGCGGTGTCAGCCCCGACTGCTGCGACGGCCGAGGATGCCATGACAACTCCTACATTGCTAAGATTCTGTCGTGCGCATAAGGCGCACGTGCGCTTGTAGGTGGGGCTGTCAGGCATCCAGAAGCCTAAAGCGAGGAGGTTCACGCCGGCGAGGACGGCCGCGAGGCCAAGGAGCGGAGTGTAGGTGTCGCCGTCTTGCGTCGTGCTGAGCGAGTTCATCAATACCACACCGCTGCCAAACAAGGTGAATAGGAAACCGATGGCCTCCACAGAGAAACACATCTTGCAGTCACCTGCACGAGCGAGAAACACAGAAAGAACATTAAAAATTCCGAATTGGGAATCTGGGATCACTTTTCCTAAGCTCGCGAGCGCAGCCGGTCCCCGATTCCCAACATGACAGCTCGCCACGCGCACGTCGCACCGCATTCCTCCAGCATCCTGACGCGGCCGCCGGAGTCCGCCGCCACGCGCTCGAACAGCGCCTCCGCGCCGCGCCCAGCACGAACAACGTCTCCACGAGTAATACACCTGACGAGGCTGGCCTCACCGCACTCGAACAGTGTAGCACCCAAAAAAAACTAAAACCCTAATCTAATCACAATCTTAAATAGGGAACCCCTCCTGCTTTTTCTCTAACGCACAGTTGTCCTCTCCCTGGTGATCTCTCCCTCTCTCTCCTAGTTTCCAATCTCCCTCTCTCTCTCTCCCGTGCATGCGGCTGCATGGGCTCCGGCGCACGCACGCGCGCTCGCGCCTGCTCGCACGCGTCGCCATGGCGCGGCGGGGCGACCGGCGGCAGCGGCGACGACCGGCAGCAGCGGCAGCCGCATGGCGCTCGCACTGGCCGCGCGCACGCACGCGCTTGCACGCCTGCAGCGGCGGCGGCCCGGCGACCGGCCGGCCGGTGCGGCGGCGGCACGGCCCGTGGCGCGCTCGCACGCACACGGCCGTGCGCATGGCCTGGCCGGCGGCGCGGCCGAATGCCGACGTGAACGGCATTCGGCCGCGCCGCCGGCCGCCGCCGCCGGCCAGGCCATGCACACCGGTCGCCGGGCCGCCGCTGCTGCCGCGTGGGCGGCGGGCCGGCGCGAGCGCCATGCGTGCCAGCTTGACGCGTCGAGCTCGGCATGCTCGAACAGCACCACCGACGAGCAGACCGCGTCGAGCTCGAACGTTCCCGCGAGGCCACAGCGCGCACTCCGGCGAGATCGAGGAGCCCTCTGGCAAGCTGGCGCGAGCACCCTCGAACACTCCGGCGAGTCGTGCGCCGCCGCGCTCGACGATGCGTTCGAGCTGGGCGGCGCTGTGAGCTCGAACGAGCTGTTTGAGCGTGCCGCCCGCGCTTGGAGCTCGGGCGTGCGAGCTTTGCCGGAGCGCGGCGGCGCGGCCACGTACATAAATAAATTCAAGATGATATGGAACAATACCTGCTTGGGACGACGTCGAGGATATTTAGCGAAGGCTTGCTCAATTTTGGAGGGAAGAATGCGGCAGAATGGAACAACAGAACCTTGGAGGGAGGGGGCGAGGAAAGTGAGAATTTATAGAGCGAAGGGAGCAGGCAGGGGCACGACTTTTGCAGGTTTCAACTCAAAATCAAGTTTCCTGAGGAGACATTTATTTCTTTTCCCTACCCTAATTATTATTATACCCCTCTAAGAAAATACTGACACAAGCTACACGCCTATCCGATCGAGGGAGGGGAGCAACGAACAGGGGTGGTCCCGGAGGGGTGGGCGTCGAGGGTTGGACATTCCAATCCGTCCTTCCACGCGCGTCACCATCTTAGGGTATGTTTGGTTCGTGAACGAAGGTTGTATTGTATATCCTGACTGAGTGGATGCAGGATGAGTATAATCGTATTTCAGAAAAAAGAAGATGTTTGGTGAGGTTGTATGAGCGGATGCAAAAAAACTGGAGATGCTGTTTGGTTGCCTGTATGAGCGGATGCAGTCTACCAAACCTGAGAGGCTGACACGTGGGATCGCATAAGATACACTGCATCAACCCATCCAGGATGGCCAGTGAAGCTCATTTTGAGCGTATCCACCTATCCAGGATGAGGGCGTATTTTTGCATCCGCTCATACAGGATGCATCCACTCATACAGGCAACCAAACATGCTCTTCTTAGATTATACAGATCCACCCAGCCAGGATGAAAGAGATTCAGGCAACCAAACGCACTCTTAGTTGGACACTCAAGCCCTTCCTTCAGGCGCCACTATCTCGGCTTCAGACAAGTATGCTCGTATTTGGTCGTGCAGGTGGGTGCAGGTCAACGCTAAATCGATTCAATTGCACGCACACCGACAGGGACAACCCTGTCCACCTTACATCTCTAATACAAAGGACTTAATTCTGAAAGCATCCACATCGAAGGAAACTTCCCCTCCTTTTTGGCCGCTTGCTGGGCGTAAGCGTGATCTCAGTCGATGATTGATCGATCTGGAATTCTGGATCGAGCCCGGCCGATGACTTTTGCAGGGAAGTGAGAATTTATAGAGCGTAGGTGAGCCCGGCCGATGACTCACACATACACCTTCGTAGGTGCATCCACTACACATCAAGCGAGGGGACTTGGCACTCTGCGCTGTGCCGTGCGTGTGAAGGGATTGATAGCGGATGCGATTAGCCCTTGGGTCTTCGGCGCTGACCGCCCATCGATCGGCCGAAGGGATTGATAGCGGATTTGTTCCATCCGTTTGTCTCTCTCTCATACAGCAAACCTTTTATCGTTCGACATCAGCCACATCATTCGGAAACCGCCATCTCGTGGTGTGAAAGGGGGCATCTTTGGATCTAGGAGTATCTGCCTAGCCTAACTGCACTGCTGTTCGTTCTATATCTTTAGAACTGGTCTACATGATCTAATCTAATCTAATCGACTCATTGACCAAAGGAAATGTTGCACAAATATTCAGCCATTCCAAACAGGCTTAGAACAAGTTGTTAGCGGTAAAAGCATCCAATTAAATTTCTTCCGTTACGAGCTACTTTTTGACTCTCCTTCAAAACAGACAGAAGCCTAAAGAAACGAAACTTAGTTTATATTACAACATATGACAAGGGGAGCAACGTATAATTAAGGTCCTCCTCATTTCAGCTTGGTCTTTTGACTGATTTATTTATACTATTTTTAATTTTTCGTCTTTTCTTTTTTTAGCTTTTTTTTTGCTGGATCTTTTTTCCGTATTCGTTTATATTATCTATGATAGACTAATCTGTTTTTTTATTTTTAATTTTTTTAAAATTTAATTGCTCCAAATAAGTCACCATCAACTACAGTGTAATTTTAACTAGGTACAGTAAAATTTTAGTCATAAGCCAACTTTTTCAACCCAAATTAGTGGTACGTTAATAGTACTACCATCTTTGTTCTGTCTACGGTACCCATGGAAAAGGAAACTTCACTATGCCAGAGCCTGGCAAACCAAAACTGGGAAGACCATTTTGATCTTACATTTACTGACGACCTCACACCAAGATAGGGACCTCAAATCCAAATCGATCGGTCACGGACTTGTACAGTGTTTACACCGAAATACGTCCATGGATTTGGAAACTGCGAGACGTAGGAGGGGTCTAAGCGAATCATCACTGGGACCATGCATGCACCTGATCTGGCACAGGGACTGGATGGATGTTGGAGCAGAAGCTGCGCTGCAACAGATTGGCGTTGTACAAAAGCTATGCTGAAAGGTCGGGAGTTCTAGGGCAATTCTACTAAGAGTATACTGTTATGTTATTATTTGTCTTTTTACAAAAGTAACCTCTTTTAAATAGACATATACTCCGTATATTAGAAACGGGGGACTCTCTGCCCAGGGACCGTGTCCACGTTGACTTCGCTTTTCCTACGGCCGATGCGTGCGCAACAGAAATTTAGTCCAACTTTGACAAATTGCAAATTAGCAACCTTTGTTAAAAAGCCATACGTCACAAATAACTGGAAACGATCCATAAGGCCGAACGCCAATGAAAAGCTATGATAAAATCGAACAGGACCGTATCGGACAATCGAGCCAAGCACATATTTGTACCAATGAAATATAAAATGACTACTGACGGTCAAAATGGCATGAACATAACAATATTTTACATAAGTAATCAGTGAAAGGTATAAAGCTCGTGTTATTTAGTCCTAAAACGAACATACAGAGAGGAACCTCAACCTCAAGAGTGAGCAACAATCTAACACCCCAAATATCTCCATCCTACGCGCCAAGGACACCAAGCATTACCAGAGAAAGGCCAACTAGCAGGAGCGCAAAGAGTTCGAAGCAGTTCACCGGGTCGGCGGCGCCGGCCCCGACCACCGCGACGGCCGAGGATGCCATGACAACTCCTATAATACCAAGGTTCTGCCGTGCGTGAGGGGCATGTGCGTAGGTGGGGTTGTCGAGCAACCAAAAGCCCACAGCGAGCAGGTTCACGCCGGCGACGACGCCTATGAGGCCGAGGAGCGGGGTGTAGGTGTCGCCGTCCTGCGCCGTGCTGATCAATGCCACACCAGCGCCCAACAAGGTAGATAGAAAACCGACGGCCGTCACAGAGGAGCACATCTTGCCGTCACCTGCACTGGCGAGAAACACCATTAAAAATTCACAATTGAGAATTTAGGATTACTGTGCCTAAGCGCGTGAGCGCAGCCGGTCCCCGATTCCCAACATGACAGCTCGCCACGCGCACGTCGCACCGCATTCATCGAGCATCCTTACGCGGCCGCCGGAGCTCGCCGCTCCGCACCCAGCACGAACAGCGTCTCCACAAGTGATACACCTGCCGAGGCTCGCCTCGCCGCACTCGAACAGCTCCTGCGAGCTTGACGCGCCGAGCTCGGCGCGCTCGAACAGCACCGGCGAGCTCACCGCGCCGAGCTCGAATAGCTCGTACGAGCTAATGGAGACGCGCTCGAACGTTCCCGCGAGGCCACACCGAGCACTCCGGCGAGATCGAGGAGCCCTCCGGCAAGCTGGCGCGACCTCCCTCGAACACTCCGGCGAGACTTATGAGCTCGCGCCGCCGCGCTCGACGGAGCGTTGGAGCTCGTGCGTGCGAGCTTGATGGAGCGCGGCGGCGCGACCTCGTACATAAATAGATTCATAATGATATGGAACCATACCTTATTGGGACAACGTCGAGGATATGTATACCAACTTAGCGAAGGCTTACTCAATCTTGGAGGGAAGAATGCGGCAGAACGGAGGAAAAATTCTACTGTGTACCGGTTGTACAATTGAGTTTGTGTAACCAGCAAATAAGTCTTATAGAGGAAGGGTGGGCGTCGAGGATAGATACAGAACGCCATAGGTGAACGACCTGACGAAGGCACACGTCACAGCACGATCACAATTGAGCTTACCTGGACGAACGCGGCTTCCTTGTTTCGCACTTAGCATTACCATCGTGTCCTTTCGATACATGGTAGAATCTCAGTTCACTTGTGGTTTTATGAGACATATGTAAGTAAATTTGATGAACAACATGTAGCCAGATTAGGAGAGTGAAACAGAAAAGCCGCGTTCTACCTAGACACTCTAAACCTTCCTTCCGCGCGCGTCATTTATTTTGTGAACATGCGTACTCCTAGCAAAAACAACTTGGAGAAAGTGATACTGACTACTGACACTTGAGGAGGGTACCGATCAGGAAACATCCGGCCACTTGTTGACCATTACCTTACACATTTTTTTATAACTTGTGCCTTCCTATTCAACAGACTATTCAATGAGCTCTCTAAAGAATAACACCACAAATCACCTAACACACTAACACCACAGTGCATGAGGGAGAAGGTATTGTTAGCACAACGGCTTCCTACTATTGAGTCGTGGCCACTCCGCCAGGAATATAGGACTAGATGGTTAGCACTCTCCTCAGCTGTACATGTATTTATACGTATGATTGAGCTCAATGGAAGATCACGGTTGAATCTACCCAGTTCTACATGGTATCAGTTACCTCCAGATCCTAATCTTCCGCTTCCGCTTCCGCTCTCCCCTCTTCTCTGCTGTTGCCTGCGCCGCCGGCCGTCGCGTCCGCGCCGCATCCTCCGATGGCGTCTCCCACCCACTCCTCTGGTTCTTCCAGCGATGCTACCTCCGCCGTCGCTCCTCAGCCTGCTGCTTCAACCGTCGTGCAGGCCGTCAACATTCGGTCGCACGTGCCCATCCTCCTCGACATGGCGGAGCCGAACTACAACCAGTGGCGTTGCTTCTTCGACTCCGTCCTCGGCAAGTTCGGCCTTGAGGATCATGTGCGCTCCCCACCACCCCTCGACAAACGCGACGCTGAATGGCGCATGCTCGACCACAGCGTCGTCAACTGGCTCTACACAACAGTCAACAAGGATGTCTTCGACATCGTCCACAAGCCCCACTCGTCGGCGTTCACCATCTGGAACGCCATCGAGGGTCTCTTCCGCGACAATGAGCTTCAGCGAGCCGTCTACATCGAGGCCGAGTTCCGCTCCCTCCACCAAGGCGATATGACCATCGGGCAATACTGCTCCCGTCTGAAGCAGCTCGCGGATAGCCTCCGCGATGTTGGGCACCCGGTTTCCGAACCAAGTCAGGTACTCAATCTCCTCCGCGGTCTGAGTCCCAAGTACCGCCATGTGAAGCCCGTGATCACCTCCAAGTTTCCGCCGCACACCTTCCTAAGCGCGCGGTCTTACCTGCTGCTTGAGGAGATCCAGCTGCAACACGACGACAAGGCCGAGGCGGGACAGGCGCTCGTCGCCGGCCACGGCTCTTCTACAGGTACCAGGACCTCCCCTTTCTCCAACGACGGCTCCAATCAACGATCCAAGGGCAAGTCCAAGAAGAAAGGGCGCGGTGGCTCCGGCTCCGGTTCTGGATCTGCCTCGACCCCTTCCAACGGCGGCGGCGCTTCCCAGCGCCCTCCTGTGGCCGGTGCCTGGGTGCCCGGCTACAACCCCTGGACTGGATTAGTACAAGCCTGGCCCATGCCCTTCCGAGCTCCAGGCGGCGGCCTGCTGGGCCCGCGTCCCCCGTTCCAGCCCCAGCACGCCATGATGGCACAGTATCCGCCAGTGCTTCCTGGCCACACCGAGAACACAAGCACAGGTTCTGCCGGCTGCTGGGATCAGTCGGCGTTGTACTCCGCCTTGCAGTCCGCCGGCGTCTCCACCACCTCCCCACCAAGCTCGAGCGAGTGGTACCTCGACACAGGCGCCTCCGCCCACATGTCCTCGGCCCCGGGTACTCTCTCTTCCCCTCGCCCTCTACCTTTCTCATCCTATATCACCGTTGGAAACGGCGCGCGCCTGCCTGTTTCGCACACAGCCGCCGCCACCATTCCTACCGCCAGTGCACCTCTATCTTTAGATGGTGTCCTCGTTTCTCCTCCCTTGATAAAGAATCTCATTTCCGTGCGCAAACTTACTCGTGACAATAATGTTTCCGTCGAATTTGACTCCACTGGCTTCTCTATCAAGGCTCTTCCAACCAGAACGGTGATGCTCCGATGTGAGAGTGCCGGCGACCTGTACCCACTACGCCTGCCCCAACACCAGTCCCTCACAGCTTCCGCATCAGTGGACCTATGGCACGCTCGTCTTGGCCATCCGGGAGCTTCTGCTTTCTCCAAGGTTCTTCACCATTTTGATTTCACGTGTAATAAGTCTCTGAGGCATGTCTGCACCTCCTGTCAATTGGGCAAACATGTTTGTCAGCCCTTTACTTCTTCTACTTCAGTTAGCTATTTTCCTTTCCAAATTCTTCATTCGGATGTATGGACATCACCGGTTTACAGTAATTCAGGTTACAAATACTATGTTGTCCTTCTTGATGATTACACACATTATATCTGGACCTTTCCTATTCGCAACAAATCAGAGGTGTTCCCTATCATCCGCTCGTTTTTTGCCTACGTACAAACCCAATTTCATCTTCCTGTCCTTGCTCTTCAAACAGACAATGGTCGCGAGTTTGATTCCACAGCGATGCGTCTTTTCCTCTCTACTCAGGGCACTCAATTCCGGCTCTCCTGTCCACACACCTCACAGCAAAACGGGAAGGCCGAGCGTATCCTTCGCACGATCAATGACTGTGTTCGTACATTGCTCTTCCACAGCGCAGCTCCGACGTCGTACTGGGCGGAGGCCTTGAACACGGCCACTTTCCTCCTGAACTACCGCCCGTGTCGCGCCACTGGTGATCTCTCCCCGCACGAGCTGCTGCTCCGAGCGCCGCCCCGTTACGCCGAGCTCCGTGTCTTCGGGTGCCTGTGCTTTCCCAACTTATCGGCCACCACGTCGCACAAGCTTCAGCCGCGGTCGACGCCATGCATCTTCCTCGGCTACCCCGGCGATCATCGTGGTTACCGCTGCCTCGACATCACCACACGTCGTGTTATCACTTCACGGCACGTAGTGTTCGACGAGACGGTGTTCCCCTTCCGTGATGGTCCCACCTCGTCCAACCGACGCCCCGTGCCATCCGTTCCGCCTCCGCTCGACGACGATGTGCCGCTCCGTCTCCAACAGCCACGGCATCCGCCTGCGACCTCGTCGTCAGCACGTGCGACGCCGATGCCCACAGCACCAGTACACGCGACACCGCCTTCTTCGCCTCCATGCGCAGCAGCCACGACTTCGCTTCATCCTGCACCGCCGACGACGGACGCTGCCGCATCACCGACTCCTTCGCCATCCGGTCCGCCGCGCCATCAGATGGTGACTCGGGCGAAGGCCGGCGTCATCAAACCGAACCCTCGGTACGCTCTGTCCATGTCGTCAACTTCGATCTCGCCTGTTCCAACCTCCGTTCGGCAGGCCCTCATGGATCCAAACTGGCGTGCTGCCATGCAAGCTGAGTTCGACGCACTCCTCGCCAACAACACCTGGACGCTCACGCCACGCCCCGACGGTGCTCGCGTCATCACCGGGAAGTGGGTGTTCAAACACAAACTGCACGCTGACGGCACGTTGGAACGATACAAGGCACGCTGGGTCGTGCGCGGGTTTAATCAACGCCCGGGCATTGACTTCGGTGAAACATTCTCTCCCGTCGTCAAGCCGGCGACCATTCGGACGGTGCTCACCCTCGTGGCGACGAAGCAGTGGCCTGCGCACCAGCTCGACGTCTCCAACGCGTTCTTGCACGGCAGCCTCAACGAGCAAGTGTACTGTCAACAGCCGTGCGGGTTCGTCGATCAGGCTCGCCCTCGTGATGTCTGTCTCCTCTCTCGATCGCTCTACGGGCTACGTCAGGCACCTCGACAGTGGTTCCTGCGCTTCGTCGGCTTCATCACGAGCTTGGGATTCGTTCAATCCAAGTCCGACTCATCCCTCTTCGTCCTCCGGCGTAAGGCGGACACAGCGTACCTCCTCCTCTACGTCGATGACATGATCCTATCGGCGTCTTCGTCCTGCCTTCTACAGCGTGTGGTGGCTCAGCTGAAGACTGCCTTCGCCGTCAAGGACATGGGTCCAGTACGATACTTCCTTGGTGTTGAGGTCCGGCGGAGCGCGCACGGATTCTTCCTGTCACAAGCCAAGTACGCCGCCGAGGTTCTCGACCGTGCCTGTATGAGCAACTGCAAGCCCGTGTCTACTCCAGCTGAAGCGACGGCAAAGGCTTCCGCCCACGACGGCGAACTCATCGCCGACGCATCATGGTACCGCAGTATGGCCGGGGCGCTTCAGTACTTGACACTAACCCGACCGGATCTTGCGTACGCCGTCCAGCAAGTCTGTCTGCATATGCACGCGCCACGCGATGTGCATCTCACCATGCTCAAGAGGATTCTGCGCTATGTCAAGGGCACCACATGCTACGGTCTCCATCTCCATGCGGCACCAACGCCACGTCTTACAGCTTACACCGACGCCGACTGGGCCGGTTGCCCGGACACTCGTCGTTCTACGTCGGGGTTCGCCGTGTTCCTCGGTGATTCGCTGCTCTCCTGGTCGTCCAAGAGGCAAACTACGGTCTCGCGTTCTAGCGCGGAGGCCGAGTACCGAGGCGTCGCCAACGCCGTGGCGGAGTGCTCATGGCTGCGACAACTCCTTGGTGAGCTCCACTGCGATGTCGCGGGCGCCACCGTTGTGTACTGCGACAATGTATCCTCGGTGTACATGGCGCGGAACCCAGTTCATCATCGGCGTACCAAGCATATCGAGCTCGACGTTCACTTCGTCCGCGACAAGGTTGCCATCGGGGAGCTTCGGGTTCTGCCGATCCCCAGCGCACGGCAGTTTGCAGATATTTTTACGAAGGGTCTTCCATCCTCATTGTTCCGTGATTTTCGGGACAGTCTCTGCGTCGCGAAGGGCACCGCCGAGACTGAGGGGGGGTGTTAGCACAACGGCTTCCTACTATTGAGTCGTGGCCACTCCGCCAGGAATATAGGACTAGATGGTTAGCACTCTCCTCAGCTGTACATGTATTTATACGTATGATTGAGCTCAATGGAAGATCACGGTTGAATCTACCCAGTTCTACAGGTATGTCCGCACAAGACCTCTACAAGTCCCCAGAATTTCATACGCATTACTTTTGTGCTTCTGCCCAGTTAGGCCAGTTTCCCACTTGTCATTATAGTTGTTTCTCCCCTAGTACGTGCGCGATGTGTAGCAACGGTTGACGAATAGGGCTGTAAAAAAAGCTCGAAGCTTGTGAGCTATTCGAGTTTGGCCTATTCTAGGCTCGATTCGAGCTCGGTTCAAGCTTTAAACGAGCCGAACTCGAACTTGATTTCGAGCTTCACCGAGCCGAACTCGAATAGTCGCGAGCCCCGATTCGAGCTTAAATACTAATACATATTAATGCTTACCGAGCTTACTCGAGTCGAACTCGAGCTTGAGCTTGCTTTATTATTGAAAATTAGTGTGTATTTGAATTATTTTGACTGTTATCGAGCTTATTAGAGCCGAGCTCGAACTTAAAATTTTCTTATTATTGAAAAATAGTTCATAATAAATTATTTTAATTGTTATCGAGTTTCAACGAGCCGAGCTCGAATCTACTCGAGCTTAGGCCGAGCCGAGCTTGAGCCCAGGTCCAAGCTCGGACCCCAACTCGAGCTCGGCTTGAGTTTGACTCGAGTTTCTACCAAGCTTGAGGCTAAACTTGCTCAAACTTGACTTATTTACAGCCCTATTGACGAGACACCGCTTCGAACCAAGCAATCCCGTTCCTCTCGTCTCATCTGCTCGCACAATAGATTTTCCGTTCTTCCAATTGTCATCTGATTTTAAGGCCTCGCAGGCTTAGAAATGACACTTCTCACAGATATCCTTGAAGAACAACGGCACATTTGTTTCGTACAAATACATGAATTCTTCCACGCGAACCCTTCGAAGCATCACAGCCGTCCACTCCTCGTTAGTGGTCCGGATTCGAGCAACGTAGTTTATGAATTCGGTTCGGTCAATCGGTTGGGTCGTCAATATGGTCGTTACAGTGAGCCGGCGAACATGGGAGCGTACCTGACCGGTCGTTACAGTGAGCCGGCTCACTGGGTCGCTCGCTCACCTGCCGGGGCGCCATGTGAACTTGGTGTGGCGGCCCATTTCAGCCTGGACGTTTGACGGGCACTGGAAACTTCAGCCCCAAGGCAAGTTTCGTCTGTGCCCACGTGGCACGGGTAGTCTGGTACGAGGACCAGCCGGGCCTCTTTCTTAAGTACTCCACTGAAAAGATTACACAAAAATTCAGAAGCAGCGATAAGAAATCTCCTTGTTTTCTATTCAATTGACAAGCTCCGGTAAGCTAGCTCTGTGGACGGTGGAGTCACACTAGCCACTTGCAGAATGGGCCCAAAATGGATGACTTTTCTGCTTTGCAAACTAAAGGCTTGCACGTAGCTAGCGTGACACTCACTAATCTAGTACTACATCAAGCGGATGAGTCGTCCGTATCCAAATTTGTATCCCATCAAACAAAAAAAAAGCATGAAGGATGTGCGGATTTATTAATTAGCACAGTCCATGGACTGATTGATGTGGACAACCCCTCACGGAGGAAAAAACTACCGAGGACGACGACGACGAAACGGACAGTATTCTTTTCTTATTAAACTACGGGGACGACGACGACGAAACGGCTAGTATTCTCTTCCAAATAAGATTGACGTGAGATATGTCTAGTTAATTAGGTCACCCTAATGTTTGTTGGAACCCCAAGAAGCTTAGTCTATGTGTGGTCATAGATCCAGTCTAATACACATAATACATTTAGACTTTAATCGTTATTTATTTTATGTGTGGAAGGAATAGGTTAGATTTTGCATTGATAGTACTCAGATGATTAATTTTCTCGTGATGATTTGATGATATTAATTAATTCATTTATTTATTCAGTCAATAATAGAATGATATGTTCTAATATTTGAGTATTTTATTTAAGTGTTAATTATCTTCTACTATATATTAATAAAGTACTTCATATTGGAATGCGTGTGGCGTCCTTTGGAGGAAGTGTGCTTAGTTGTCAGCGACATAATAAATACCATCTTGAGAGAGACAAAGTTCTTTCAGCCGATTAGCAATAATGCTAGCAGCCTTACAACAATCGCCAGTAGCGATGCATGTATAATAGGCTCAGGAAGAACCACAATTATACTCCCAATGGGCACAACTTCGGTCATTCAAAAAGTTTTGTTGTACTCAGAATTGACTAGAACTCTCATCAGTTTCAAGGATATTTACCTAACGGTTTTCATGTTGAAACTGAAGAAGAGTATGGTAAGAAATAACTGCTCATTATAAAGCGTGAAGCTAAAGGGTATTAGAAAGACTTTCTTCATTTGAGACTGGGATATACTACACTAATATTAAGGCACCCACAGCCTATAATGCCCTGAAAACCATATTTAAAAGTTTTAAACTTTTCTGTCTCTGGCATGATAGATTAGGCCACTTAGGTATTAGAATGATGAGAAATATAATTAATAATTCATAGGGACATAATATCGATGTAAAGATTTTTCCCAAATCAGAAAGATTTTGTGTGCCCTGCATGTACCACCGGAAAATTAATTACTAGACCTTCTGCTCTGAAAGTGAAAGATGAAATCCATGTATTTCTGGAACACATCTAAGGAGATATTTGCGGTACTATACAACCTATGTCAGGGATATTTAAATATTTTATGGCACTCATCGATGTTTCTTCGAAATGGTCGCACATATATTTATTATCTACAAGAAACCATGCTTTTGCAAAGCTAATCTCGCAGATAATTCAAATTAAAAATAATTTTACTGATCATCACATATAGTTCATTAGAATGGACAAATTAGAGAATTTACTTCAAAGGCATTTGATGATTATTGCATAGCAATGAAAATTAAAGTTGAGCATTCTGTACTAGATATCCACACCTAGAATGGACTAGCAGAGAAATTAATTAAGAGAATTAAACTTATTGACTGACCGCTTTTGTAGAATTATAATTTACCAACTACATGTTGGGGACACATAGTCCTACATGCAGCAACTCTCATCAATTTTAGACCATCGGCATATAACACCCATTTACCAATGCAAATAGCGCAAGGGTCAGCACTGAAAATTTCTTATCTCCTTAGGTTTGGTTGCAAAGTTTATGTACCTATACCTCCACCACAGCGTACTGCAATGGGCCCTCTTGAAAAGTCTGGGATATACGTTGGTCATGAGTAAGATTGTCAGAATCGTGACTTTGAATCGGATCAAAGGTTTTTTGGTAGGATCGCAAATCGTGGGATCAATGTAGAATCTAAGATCTTATTTTATTCAATCAAAGAAACATTTTTAAAAATCTACATTGTATTATAACACTACTACATTTTTAAATTATGTCTTTTGAACTTTTTTATGAATTATAGAGTAAATGTAAGACATGTGTTATTTTATGATAATTATAGTGAACCACGACTGCTCGACTACGTTGTGCCGACCACAGCTCGTCGACCACATTGATTTTACTACAACTTCGGTTGTGCCACCCACACAGAGTTGATACTTCTGGTCTTCGACCACACACTATTTTGACCATGTTGGTCTGACCACATTGTCCTCTTCAACCATTGCTTGGACGCCTCAACCACAAGTCTTCGAAGCACCGATCGGATACTTAAGACATGGTCTACCAAACGGTTCACTATGTTTCATGACTGGTTTACTATAGTCCAAAGGGTCTTCGACTCCTACACGAACTAGGGCACACATGTACTCGACCACCATCAACAACAAGACTAGTTCCAACCCGATCTATGTTCTAGTTCAACCAGTTGTTGCGTCATGCCTCATACGGCTGTATGTTCTCAGCCGATCACAAGATGTGTGGCCAATTTATTGTAGCTTGTACACCAAGATGGAAGTATAGGATCCATTCTAGGTATATCGTATCGCAACAAAAACATGATTACACTGTATCGCCATTTAATGGAAGCAAATCTTAACAAATCTCTTCAGATGGAAAGTAGAGGTCTATAAGGTAAGAAAGCGATAATCAATCAGAAAACTGATATTAAAATTAATGGCACGATTGGCACCATGTGGGAGCCGCGTACGTTGCTTGCGGCCTTCATTTGTACCTATAAAAGGACAGACACATAGATCAGACAAAGGGGGACGAAAAAGGAGACCCGATTACACCCATATACACAGAAGAGAAGACACGCATCCTTTTGCACTCATACACGCAGAGGAAGGAACATCCATTGGCATGATCTGTGCAAGCTGAAGTCATGGTGTACCACGCTCAAGATGGTAAAAGATATTCCCCTTTCTCTATCTTTGTTATTTAGCTAGCATGCGGTCCAATGGATGGCGACAGCGATGGGAATGTCACCAACACCTATAGTCGCTACTGGTAATGCCATTACTTAGATGCTTCGGAGCTTGCCATTGTGCAGCCCATAGCCATCACGACTGAACTACCGAGATTGCATGCATGTCCCTCCAATCGAGTGATAATTCCCCAGGGTGGAGCAGATGGCACTACTCGTAGGATCTCTCTGGCGCTCAACACATGCGGTGTCACTGACCATTACTGCAATTCAACGAGGATGGCCAGCCCTTGTAATCTTGGTGTCCTCCTATTGTGCGCCTTCATTGCATTGGAATCGTGTTAGCTGTCTCCTATAGTATGCACCGCGACATACTCCTTATAATATCCGACGGTCCCCGGATGTCGCCGATCGCCCAAAGTGCTCGAACATCACTTACGACCACCTGTCGTACTTGGGCATCGTTGATCGAATTTGATAATCGGTCATTTTCGATCGCCCGCGGTACTCAAATGCCTTCGACCGAACGATGTACCCAGATGCCTACGATCAGACGCTATACCTAGACGTCTCCGATCACTGGTGATACTCAGATATCATCGACTGCCCTCAGTGCTCGAATGTCACTGACTGCCGTTGTATTCGGACGTCATCGACCACTGGTGATACTCGAACGTCGGCAACCACCTTCTGTGCTCAGTCTCTTACGACCGCCAGTGATACTCGGTCACTTATGACAACCCACAATACTTGGGTGCTTTCGATCGCTCACAGTACTCAGATGTCACTGGTCACCCAAAGTACTTGAACATCACCAACTGCCCTCAGTGCTCGAACGTCATCTATCGCTCTTTGTGCTCAGACATCACCGACCGCCTTTGATATGCAGTTGCTTATGACCACCTGTGATACTCAGTCACGTATGATCGACCATAATACTCGAGTGCCATTGATCACTCACAATACTCTGATGCCTCCGACCGCTAGTGATACTCGGTCGCTTACGACTGCCTATTGTGTTCGGACGTCTCTGACCGCCTGCGGTACTCGAATGCCTCCGACTGGGCGTTGTACCCAGATGCCCATGACCAGACGCTGAACCTGGACGTCTCCGATCACCGGTGATACTCAGTCGCTTATGGCCATCTGTTGTACTTGGTCATTTTCGACCACTAGCCGTGCCTAGTCACTTATGACCGCTTACCGTACTTAGGTGTCATTGATCGCCTTTGATACTCGATCGTCTCTGATCGCCCGCTATGCTTGGACACCTTTAACTGCCCTTTGATACTTGGAAGCTTACGACCTGACGAATAAGATTGATGGAATGGACAAAAAAGATACGATTTTCTTACTTGATGAGCGAACGGGGGCGCCTCGTCGGCGGCCATGCAGGCCTCACCTTGCATGAACACGGCGTCCATAGTCGCAGGCTTGGCGGCCGGGCTGGACTCGGTCACCTTCTCGGGCTCCATCTCCGGTCAATTCGAATTGGAGGTGGTAGACCGGTAGTGGCTCGTGCTGTGGCTTTCTTGCGAGGGAATGGCACGTTTAAAGATAGCTAGTTACCACGAGATCTCTACACCGTGAGATATCGGACGTACACGTGGCGGTGCTCGGAGCTCCTGGCCATCCGTTGAAGGCAGGGGGAGGTTGTTTGGGGGAAGGGAGGGATAAATACCGTGGCGTGCTCGGTGCTCCTAGCCATCCGTCGCACTGGTAGGGTTTAGCGCGTCCTTTTCTACTACTCACTAGCCCAGTCGCCCTGCTCTGCTCCTTTGCGTGCTAGCATAACACACTTTTGCAGTGTGGCTTGCAAATAAATCAAAAGTCGGTAAATTATTTTTAAAAAACTATTTCAATAAACTGTTTTAAAACAATAGTAGAGAAATTATCCGATTTATTTGTTTGAGAAAAATGATACATCATAAGTTATAAGCTAAATTAAACTAAAAAGAACGGAATTGCGGGGAGTAGGAGCTTTGACAACATTAAGCAGGAGGGGGACGCTTCGATGTTTTAAAGGCATTTTCCTGGATCTTTGCTTTAAGGCATCCAACCGGTAGTTATCTTCCCCTTGGCCAGGACAGAAAACGGAAAAAGGTCAAAAGGCCTCTATATCTCACAAAAATGAAAAGAAAGGTGACGCCGCACAAGTCTCAGATTTTTTTCCCCACTGTGTCATCACATAGAGGGTCTGTTCTTTTCGGCTGCGGCTTATGATTTTTGGCTAAAATTTTTGAATTTTAGCTGTTTACGGTACAAATTACAGAAAGACAGATACTCACTTGCGATTTTGGCTGGTACAGATGTTGGGCTTTTAACGTGTAGATCGTTTAACTTGTAGATCCCGTCTTGAAAAAATACTCTATTTGAAAGTTAGGTATTGCAGCAAAATCCAAAAGCCGCTAACTTTTGACGTAAAGAACAGGCCCAGAAAGGGTTCTGAACTTCTGTTATATATTTCATATCTTCAAGGCGACGTATAACTTTGAACTTTCATTTTCTTTGCCGTTGTCATTAATCTTCAAGTTCTTGATCAAACCCTAGTTACCGGACGAACTTTACACTTGTGAGCAATAGTGCTACCCAGTTCAATCACTGTTGACAGAGTTTTATTTTAAGGTAATTTGGTGATGTTAGATTGGTGGATACGAAGGATCTCTCCTGCCCGAGATGAAGCCATAAAAGAGAAGGAAAAAAATATGTACATGTGGGTCTATTCCTTTTTTTGGTTTTTGGTTGTAACTAATGGCTTTTGATTAAAATTTTTGAATTTTTTGCTATTCGTGACAGAGATTACGGAGAGAGATACTCTCTTGCGATTTTGACTAGTACAGATGTTAGATTTTTAACGTGTACTATAATTAATTTGTAGATCTGCCTTAAGAAAATACTTCATTTGAAAGTTAAGTATTGTAGTAAAAGGCAAAAAAAAAATTTAGAATTCGTAAAGAACATGCCCTATAATATCGATCTATTCGGCTATTAGAGAGTAAGAGATTGATTAAAGAGCTAGGACTGATAGGATCTACTGGTGAAGTACCATAATCTTTACTATTATAAAAGTGTGAGTTGGTGGTTGGTCTATTCTCCCTCCTCTCTTCTCAGCCATCCGATTTGATCTGGACCATTCGTCTCTCTCCTCCTCTCTCTCTCTCTCTCTCTCAGGATACAACCGCCCACCCCTTCCACTTTTCCCATCTCCTCGCGCATTCTGGCCACCCTTCTCTCTCTGTCGCTTGCTCTCCAATGTTTGATGTGTGAAGTTGGCTAGGCAGTAAGTTCTGTCTCATTATTTTTATGACTTCGTTACAACGCACAAGTCTCTAACTAGTGAATTAATAATCGTGTCATAACGATATGGAACAATACGTGCTTCTGACACCGTTGAGGATAGATACGAACGGAGCGAAGGCTTGTTCAATCTTGCAGGGAGACCACATACACTAGGGTGGAGCAGACAGGTCGCATGTAGTTACTCCTATACCATCTAAATAAAATTAAAATATTCTTTTTTTACATATACTCATGTAAGAACTATGTAGTTACTCCCACTAATATTATACTCAACTGTTAACTTTTATTTCAGGAGAAAACACATATATCGCAAATAAACTGAGAGAACACATAAGAATTTCTGAATTTCTCTGTTCTCTTATTTGCTCCCCCCCTTTTTCTCATTTTTCTTCTTACAAAACTGGCTACAAGCCTCCGTAATATATAGGCTAATATTTTTCTACTATCATATATATTCGGACTTCAACTTGGACACAACTTCAACTTGAGTTACACACGGGGACAGACTCTACTACGTCTTGAACTTTAAATCAAGATTATTTCTAACAATCTCTCCCTTATCTTGACTTGATATAATCTAGTTTTAGTCTCAATGCATTATGAACTACCAGCCACGCCTCCACTTGAAGCGTTCTACATGCAATCCACATGTAGAAACTCAACTCAACTGGTACGGGTCTATCCAGATGCAAAGATTCTAAAATATTTAGGTAGTCGGACTCAACTACGACTTACTAAACTCATACTTGATACATAACGGTGACACATCTTCTCAACGTTCTGATTTCATTCCACCTTACTTGAGTTTAGACGACGATACATATTTTCAACGTCATTGACTCAACTCATCATCAAAGCACTGTTGATTCATCATCGCTGAGCGCTTCAGCAACAAACGCTTTCTTCATCTTCGGCTTGGGGTATTCTGAAGTAAAGTGTCTATAATTGTTATAATTATAATACCTTACTTTTGCCTTATCAAACTTCCGATTCTGACGACCTTGGCCACCACCCCTGGAAGTGTTCTTGCCTTTACGCTTCGATGATCGGATCTCCCACTCAACACGGGTCAACAAGAGCTGTCCGTCGCCGTTGTTGCTATTGTCGTGGATGCGTTCCTCATACGCCTTAAGACGACCGATGACCTCCTCTATGGTCATTGTCTTTAGGTCTCCAAATTGCTCTATGACCGAAGCAATCGGGAGAAACTGTGAGGGAACAACACGAAGCAATTTATTCACTACGTACCACTCTTCCACCTTCTCACCAAGGGTCCGAATCTTGTTGATGATAACCATCAACCCGACGGCGAAGTCATTGATAGACTCCATTTCCTTCATACGCAGCACCTCGAACTCGATTTTGAGAGTTTATACCTTTACTTCTTTCATACAATCGCCGCCAAAATGCATCGTCTTCAACGCCTCCCACACAGCTTTGGCCTTCTCCTTTTCGGCCAGTAGGAAGAGCGTCTTCTCTAGGATGCCCTGATAGATGGCCGCCAATACCATCTGATCCTTGCACACATCGACATTGCCGTTCTCAATCGCGCTCCACACTTCTTGAGCCTTTATTTACACCTTCACCTTGATTGCCTATGCTGCATAATTGCTTGTCGTGAGCATTGGATAATGCAGCGAGACAGCGGAACTTTTTTCACCATCATACTGAATGATGCTTCGTCACCGGGGACACCACTTCCCAGAGAACGCGATATGATCTTGAGCATGGATCAAAATCTCGGGCTTTTTTGAAGCAGCACTTGGATAGAGGGATCAGAGAAAAAACTGTGCTATTTTTTTTTCTTTTTTTCGCTTGGTGGTTGCTCTGCTTCTGGAGTACTACGCGTGGACGAGGTGATTTTTTTTTCACTTTGCTTCTGTGTTGCGACGCCACCCCTTTATTTTCGTCTGACTGGCACCAACTCCAAGGCGAAAAAGAGAAGAGACCGGAGCCGCTCGGATTCACTTCGGCTTAGAGGCGAAATTTTTTTGCTTTCGACTCGAACTTCGGAATTTGCTGCCTTGCTTTTTTTCTTTACGTGTTGACGCTGATTGCCGCTTGCTGTTCCAAGCGAATTGCACATGTGATGATTCTGTTGCCTAGCTCGCGGGGATGTGCGTATGGACGTACGCTTTGATGGTTGTCTACCTTAGCTTCAAGCCTATTGCTCGATTTTCTCTGGATTGAGAAAACAAAAGGATGTGCCGCGTGTGTCTTTTTTCCGGGAGAGCTGCGTGAAGATGAGCGACATGCGTCTTAGGAGCGCTACGCGAGACGAGCGCGAAACGGAATCGTCGAGATGATTTTTTTCAGCGACTCACTTCTTACCTAGGCTCTAATACCACTTGTTAACTTTTATTCTAGGAGAAAACGCACGCATCGCAAATAAACTGAAAGAACACAAGAGAATTTCTGAATTTCTCTATTCTCTTATTTGCTCCCCTTTTTCTTGTTTTTCTTCTTACAAAACTGGGTAAAGCCTCCTCAATATATAGGCTAATACTTTTCTACTAGCATACATATTCGGACTTCAAATTGGATATAACTTCAACTTAAGTTACATATAAGAACAAACCCTACTACATCTTAAAATTTAAATTAAGATTATTTCTAACAATCAACTAAATAAAGTAAGTGCACCGAGCTGCCATGAATCAACAGCCTACGCCCCAGCGACACCGCGCATGACCAGAACAAGGCCAACCAGCAGCAGCAACAAGAGTCCAAAGCAGAGCACCGCGTCGGCGGCTCCGACGCCGACGACCGCTGTGACCGCCGACGACGCCATGACGATTCCGAGGACGGCAAGATTCTGCCGCGTGCATATAGCCCGGGCAGCTATGGGATTATCTGACATCCAGATGGCTAGTACGATGATGTTGACGCCGGCGAAGGAGCCGATAAGGCCGAGGAGCGGCGCGTGGCCCCCGACGGCCTGTGTGGCGCCGAGCGAGTTGACTACCACGCAGACGCCGAGCAAGGTAAGGAGTAGGCCGATCGCCGTCCATGAGCAGCAGCTGCGACTAGGTGCACTCATCTTGACGTCCTCCATTGTCGACCTTATCTGCACACGGCAAGGAGAATTTGAGCATTGACAAGTTTGGTGAACGAGCAAGAGAGCATTGACATTACACATCACATGTTACTAGTACAAACATGGAGTAAAGTGCAAGTACGCATGCAAGTTGATTGCACCAATAATGACATCAGTATTGATCAGTACCTCCTGATGTGCTTGCCAAGTAGCTTTGATTGATCGAGGAAGACCTGCCAACAAGTGCAACGTGATGTGAGAGAGGGCGCCGATGATAAAAGACGCTAGGCTAATTTATAGCGTGTTCCGAGTTTCGGGAGAGGGGACAGGCGTAACTTCTGCCGGGTTGGCGATTACACTTGGAAGATGGCCCACATTGGAGATAAGCAAGGCCGGAAAAAAGGCAGGGACACGGAGTGGCACGTGGTCAACTTCCCGCAGCAGTTGCAAAACAGTCAGAAAAGGTCACAAACCAAAACCACCGCAACGCTGGATGGAGATGCAACGGCGTAGATCACTCCGAACCTTTCCCATGTCCTTGGTCCCCCCAACAACCCTATCGCCCAAATATGCTGTTTCTCGTTTTTAAAATTTAACCATTAAAATACAGAAAAATACCAAGAAAAATTTCACATGTAAATAATATGATTGCACGCGACGAATAGTCATCGCAGAACGAACGAATCGATCGAATGCCTGAGAATGAGAGGAACTGCTCACCTCGTGAAAGCTGGCACGTTCCTAGGGAAAAATGACCATTGTTGGGATCTGAGAACTACTAATATATATCCTCTTTTGTTTCTTCAACTCAACAGCTCTACAAATCTAAGATCAGTCGTGTAAATTTAAGAAATGAAGACCTGACCTTCCATTCCGATCAAAAAGCACTCAACCAGCTAAGTGACAACTAATAAGGTGGCCCACACATTTGTGAGGTTAGCTTTGTTTCAAAGTTAGTAGCATCACATGATGTAATTTATATATTTGAGAATATACTTGTGTATATTAAAGCTATTTAAAATTTTAAGACATCATAAATATTAGAAATGACAATAGAAGCTCGAAGAAAAATACTTATGGAACATAATTGAAGTATAAACTTTCATAGAAGAAAATCATTGATCATAATAAGTTTATGATGTTCTTATAAACGTAACCACTCTTCATCATGCATGAATTATATAGCTGTATACCCATATTCTTTCTCCAATAGTTACTCTTTTCCAAATACATGCATGCATATGTTTCTCTATTTTAATCCCAAGTAATGCGTTGATTATGTGTGTGCAAATTATCTTATTAGTTTTTATGGTGTTAAAGTACCTTGCTGATGTATACACTGATGCACCATGGGTGTCTTGAATTTATCTTCCCTCATATAATAGCTGCCCTATCGAACCATGTGTCTTCTACCTCTTCTCATCGTCATAATTTTTCTGCTTCAACATCCAACAACAAGCTTAATTTTTGATCAAGCCCTCTTAGCTGCTACCCCTTACAATGCAATATTCTACCATATAGTTATCTTTTATTTCTCTCTAATTATTGCTTAATACTGACCGTTCTGACATCAAACACGTATACACGTGCAATCATCGCCAATACCTGCCCGGGACACCCGTCGCGCTCTCTTCCGTGACCCCGAGCCTATTTCCTATGGCTGCACTATCTCTAATAGGGGAGATTTGTTTCTCCTCACTCCAAGATCTTTGCTCCTCTGCTTCTGTACGACTGTGTTTCTATTCGTACAGATGCATATATGTATATACTCATGCACGATGTATATATGTTTGATGTCCTCTTTTACCGTGTCAATCACTCTTCTTCTTCTTCGACATTAGCCAACTCAACACGTGGCTTCCTCACTAACTGAGGTGACCTCCTATCTTCATTGATGTTGGCACGTCCCTATTTTTTTGGGCTATGGCCGATGGCTTTTGTCTACTGCTGATGGCTTTTGTGTATGCTTTTGAGACGGCGGCGAATAACACACACAGTTTTAGGCTTGAAAAGTTGTTTGGAGTGTCAGCGTAATCCTCAACGGCAACTTCAACTTCATGAATGATTCTTCAGCAGAACCGAGTCCTGCGGTAGCCAAAGCTCTCCTGCATGTCACCTCTCCAAGTCCTATGGCAGCCAGTACTTGCATGCATGCCAAAGCCGCATGCATGCTCTCTCATGCAAATCTAAATAATGCATAGCCTGTATCTCACATGGAACTTTCATACTGCATATAAATGTGTTAATGATCAATACAAAGACATATTGAGTTTTCCCAAACTATATGGTATTAGAGCCTCTCAGCAACTAGCCCTTCTCTTGTCTTTTTTGCTCTCCTGCATGTCACCTCTCCAAGTCTTGCGACAGACAGTACTCATATGCATGCCAAAGTTGCTTGCATGCTCGCTCATGCAAACTTGAACAATGCATATCATGTATCTCACTTGTACCTTCTTTTTGTACTACATATAAATGTGTTAACGATCAATATGAAGGCATATTGAGTTTCCCACAAATTCACAGAGAATCCGCTTCAAGAAGCCGCCCCATTTCGACGATTGGTTTTTTAACTTTCAGAGAAACCAAAAGCATGGCTAGATATTGCAATATATTGTATTTGTTATATAACTCTATTGACTTTCAAAAATATAGTTGTATTTGTTATACAATTATAGCATATATAATATCTATATATGATTAATCTGCACCGTTATAATCTGGCCTCACCAAAATAAATGATGTAGGTATTCTGTTTTTCTCTTGATCAATGAGAGAATTTATAGGAATTTTGCTTCTTCTGATGTAAGGATTACTGTGAAATTTTGTGGACCTCTAAAGTGAAAGATGTAGCTTAAATATCACCTGCTGTTTCTAGATATATATGGATAAACAAAGGCTTAAAATAAGGCCAAAACTACCAATGATCATACTGGCAAATTAAATGAATACCTTTAAAGAATCAGTGATTAATCAACGAATGGAATGGCTACACCGGCCAGCATGCATGCATCAATACTATGCCTCAACACGAAGCCAACTTCCCAGAGACGGAGGCAGCACCTGGCGAGCCTGGGGAGCTGCATGGGTTCGCCGGTGTTGAGCAACAAGAGGAATAGTGATTAGTGGTAGCGCTGGTGTAGTCCCCAGCGGTGAGTTCCCGGCACTGCTACTGGGCTGTTGGGGCAGACAGGCTCACAAGCAGTGGCTAGTGGGGTTGAAGATGTGAAGTGAAGTAGCAGACTAGCAGTCCAATCCATGGTCCATGTGAGTATGTGACTATCTGAGTCTGAGGATCTCCACTCATCAGTCCATCCCATTCAGCCAGCCATTCCATCCCGAAGTGGCCGAACTCCCCTAACCCTAAATCCCTAATCTCATTCCATAATCCCTATTTTGGCATTCCCCAATCCAGCAAGTGGCAAGCCAAGCCCTATCTCAGATATAACATTTTGGCAGCAAGCAAGAGCAGTTGAGTAGGCCAGCAGGGTGGGCACTCGACGCTGGGTGGACACTGGACAGGGCGGGTCGCTGGGCGACACTGCAGCGGGCGGTCGGGCGGATGGGGTGGCAAGCCAGTAAGGGGCGCAACTCGCAGGGCTAGGCTGACACTCACGTGGTCGGGCGGCCACTCAGCCGTAGGCCGACAAGCATAGGTTGAACCGCTCATGGGTTACCACTGAATGCCTAATCAAGTGAAGAAGTACTGAGGTCTGAAGATAGACAGATATTTGTAATTTGTGTATTTCATTATTTGACTATTTGTGAATGATAGTGAATGATATTTCATAGTTGTGAATTTGTTAGTGAATGATATTTGTCGCTTTGTCAGTGAATGATATCGATATTTGTGATTGTCAATTTGATATTTGTGATTGTCAATTTGTGAATGAGATGACACTATGACAGAATGAATGACTGAATGAGTGAATTAGTGAGTGATTTTTGTTAATGTGTGAAATTGTGAATCGGTCAATTACTCAATTTGTCATGCACTCACTCATGCAGTCATGATCCATTGCTCCATGACTCCTTGTGAATTAGTTATCATTTATCAGTGAATGAGTGAATTAGTGAAACTGAGAAAGTTATTTGTCAATTGCTAGTGAATTGAGAGTCAGAGAATTGAGGAATGAGGATCATGCCTCAATCAGTCATGGATAATTAGATATGATATTTATAAATTGTGAATTGTGATACATTGATTCATAGTCGTAGTCATATTTATTTGAAAAATTTTCGTAAAGTAATGAATAATTGAATTTTCAATTTTAAAAAATGAGAAGGTTATTGGTTGATACGGAAAGCCTCACAAATGACGGAACTCATGGAAGCACAAGTTTAACACAACCGCAAGCTTCAGAAGCACGGGCAATGTTGCTAGGGAGTTCAATCCGGATGAAATCGTAAGTGATCCTGGTCTTAGGAAACAAATTTATGAGTATATCCCCGAAATTCAAAATCAAATTAGGAGGGCACACATATTGAAGGGTTCAACCCGACCTAATGTGAAATTTTCTTACAAAAATAAAAATGCTTTTGCAAACATGGCATAAGAAGTATGATTGAATAGAATATAGCGAGTCTCGAGATGCAGCATATTGCTTCTATTGTTTCCTCTTTAAGCAAGAAGGAAGGGCGAAACACTTTGGTTATGATATCTATTCTCTATTTGTTTTTAATGTAAATACATTATAATGTTATACGATACACTAATTTACATATATATATTTTGTAGAATCTCTTTTGCATATGTGATTGAACTTTTTTTTGATGACTTATCGAAGCTTTTGTAATATTGTACTGAGATACTTGTTATCGTATAGACATTTAAATGTGTATCTGATTTCAAAACTATTATAATTGTCAATTTTTTGTCATATTTATATAAATTATGTGTATTTGATTTTAAAATTATTATGATTGTCAATTTTTTGTCATATTTATATAAATTTATTCGTATTTAGTAGGTATGCTTAGACTCACGTCACGTCGTTGCTCTCACAAAATTCTGGCACTGCAACTGCAGTATTATACGGATTATGTAAGGGCATGCTCAATAATAGAGTCAGCTGATAGCTCTAAAACTATACATGTCATCTAAGAGATAATGCAAAAGCTAATTTCTTCAATGGACTGACTCTAAGATTGCCTCTTTGTTGCTTTTAATGGCTGTATGTACAGAAGACATGAGGATAAACTACACACCATCTCTATGGCCCCTGTGTGCTGCTTACATCTAAAACCCATCTCATTTCAAGAGCCGGTGAACATGGAACAATAATTTACTTCCTGAATGAACTCACCTCCAACTGTTAACACACATCATTCAGCAAGAAGGCCACACAAAAGAATAAGTAGGCAGAAAATCATCATCATCAGGCACTAAAGTTCATAGTACTACGACAACCACTAAACATGACAGTCATCTCATGATAATCTTTTACAATGCTTAAAGAAGTAAACTTAAAACAACTTAGCATAATGCAGTTATGCCACAAAAGAATGCATTTTTTGAACGCAGAACCACCAAAAGCTTGACAGCAACCACATCCTTCATACCTGAGCATCACAAAGTCTCACAAAATAACCAATGCTAGCACCCCCTGGGAGAATAGGCCAAATTATAAGTGACGGTGATAAACACTTGGAGTATAACATAACGTAACGTAGCACAGGACTTGATCACCTAACTCTAGTACATTTTTTGGATGTTAATTCACTGAGCAGATTCCGCCGCAAGCTGACAATCCATATCAACGTGCAAAAGACTTGTATAGTAACCATCTTATAGTATTACTTTCTATGATCTTCAATGCATTTCACAGACTAATGGTGGATTAGTAGATGTAGTTAAGTTCATCAGTGCAATTCATAAGTCTTAACTATATTGCATAGGGGGGATACATAGCTATTTAACGGCATTCTGCGGCATGCAAACATCCAGAACAATTTCGAAATGGTTCAATTGATGTTGACGTTGATATCTAGTTCTACATAGGAAAAGGATGTACTCATTGTGTTATATGACTTGAGTACATTAAGAATGCAAGATATTTTTTATGTAACCACAAGGATATACAAGAATAATAGCATGTCAGATATGTGACATCGTAAATACAGTTGCTGTTCCCTGCATAACAAACTGCTCAGACTTTTCTTATAATACTTTTTTTATGGTTGATGACAGTCTGTTATTGACAAGGAGAGGAAGGGGGAATACTTGGGAAAGACAGTCTGTTATTTGTTTTTGTTCTTATAATACAAATCAATGGAAATATATGTAAATAATATGATGTGAACTGTGGAAGTAAATACCTCAGTTAGTTTTTCCAGTTACCTTGTCCCTCAAAATCTTCAACCCTGCCATGTGCTCAGCTTTCATCTCATCAGTCATCTCCCTAGTGTCCATGCTCATCAATTTTTGATAAGATTCTAGCAAAATGGCCTCCCTCCTAAGCCTTGCTGTTTCAAGCTTTGAGTCAGAAACACGCTGTTGAGCCTCTATAAATTCTTCATGTCGTTTGCTAGCAGCAGCCTGAATATCCATATACTTCTTCATATCATCTTGTAAACTAGCATCATCATCCTTGGATTTGCCTTTCCCATTGCGATGTTTCTTGGCTTCTTTTGTCCCTATCGGACGTTCCTTTTCTCCAATATTTTGTAGTATAAACTCTCCTCCATCATCCAAACTCCGTTTATTTGGCTTCTCTTGTTCCTCCAAGATAGCAAGCCACTTGGGTTCATCACGAAGAACCTTCCAACAATGCTCTACCATTAATGGGCCTTCTTTAGGGAAGTCATCAACATAAAATTTATGAGCCATGTCTCTATGCTGATCATCCGAATATCCACTAGTGTATATTGAGGTAGCTTTCTTCCAAGAGGCGCAGAAAAATGCCACCCATCTCTTAATTCTTACCCATCGATCTTTGAGATGTTTTATTTCCCTTTTCCGATTAACAGGTGTACTCTTGTTGTACAGTTCAAGTACATCTGACCAATAGCTCTCCTTTTTCTTGCAATTCCCATTGACAGGGTCATTTGAGTGGTACAACCATGCACTCACCTGCATTTAACATATAAAATTAGCACTAGCTTTAGAAAGATTACATACATACTCGCAGTCCTAATATCATTGCCATCATCTATGTGGATGACAGCTTTAGATTTTGTTCTTGGAGCAGCACGGTCAGTGCCTAAATCATTATTTGGTGCTGAAACACTCTCGTTGATTGTAGGTGGCCATGGTGCCGGGAATGAAACATGAGGCGGAATGAATGGCTGATGACCAGTTTGAAAATAGCTCAGAAAACCACCGGGCGGACGCAAATCCATACCACTGTAAAAAAAGATATTTCAGTTATAATCCTCACTATCAAAACTAAGTTACTAATATACCATCGCTACATTGAGGGTACCTTAGTTCAGTGATTTTTTTTAATGAAAATATAAACGAGGAATGAAAAATCAATCATGAATCAACCTAGTACAGGAATATGTCGTAATCCGATCAGGATCAATCGTCCAACGTCAAGCAAGAACACAACACGGATGTTTTTCTTTATTAGTGCAGAACTTACCAATCTGTTGCTACTGCACCAAAAGAGGCTATTTGTGGCAAAGTCCCAGGCCACCATGCTGGATATCACCGAGAGCAAGGTTGAGAAGCAAACAAAAAATAGTCACCAACAGATTGTGAAGGGGAAAAAGCAATGAACTAGATTACGAAGGGGAAAAAGAAATAGGAGATTACCTGTTGCTTGGCCTGCTGCAGCAGCAGACGCACCGTTTCCAGCAGCTAGGAACGCGGCGTTTCCAGCGGCAGCAGACGCAGCATCACCAGCGGCGGCAGACGCAGTGTCCGGCACCCAAGACGAGACATCCGATCCAGCCTGAAGGGGTTGGGGTGCTACTTCCCGCTTGGACCTGCGGCTCATCGCCGTCTACGAGATTCGATTTGTTAGATTTGGGCTAGAATCAATTTTGACAGGAGATTGGATCTGAGCAACAAATGAAAGAGGAAGGGAAAAGGAGGGAAATAAAAGGCTGCTCTCTTCCTTTCGCGCGCAAAGGCTAGGAATCGGAGGAGGGCCGCGCGTAGCAGCGCGGGAAGGAGGTTTCTTGCGCGCGCACGGGCAGCAGGATTGGCGCGCGAGCATGCGGCTTGGGAGCGGGAGGGAGGTGCAGTGAGGTGAGCTGAGAAGAACGCGAGGAGTCGATCCGATCTCACCGAGAAGAGCCAGCACCGACGATTTCATTGACTCATAGCGTTCTCGTTTTGTGAGCGAGCCTAGCGCTGGAATAAGAGCTAGCCGGTTTGTTTTTCTCCCTCCTCTCTCTTCCACCTAGGATAAATGATGACATGTACAGGTTATAAGTCAGCTGACTTGGCATTGTTGGAGCTGCCCTAAGGCGGCACGATACGGTCTCCTGGTTTGCTATAATGCTGGGGCTGAGCAAATGACAGGGAAGCGATGGGACAGGTCTAGACTAGGCCGGTTGGGCGGCAGGTGACAAAGTCCAGCGCACAAATGCGTCCCATTGGGTAGCAAGGTGATACTGTCTACAGTACTACTACCTCTTCCACTTTTTTTTTTCTGCTTTTTCCTTGGAGGCAAAGCATTGCTCTTTCTAGATGGATCCCAGCACAACGGGCAAACTAGCACTTCGGGTAGCAGTAGAAAAAGAAAGAAATGCGATCTGTTCCGGCAAAGAAAAATGAGCTGTTGTCGTCTGGTAGTTGCCGAGAGAGAATTGGCCTCCTCTTCTTTTGCGAAAACTATTCGAGTGCGCACACTTCGATCGGACGACTGCACTCTCCGGTTACTGTGAAAGCCTAGATTCTATTAAACGATTCTAAGATTTTACAATCTATAATTGACTAGATCAATCTAATTCTATAATATAATCTTAATATGATAGAATTTTAATATTCTTACGATTCTATCTAATTTTTTTTGTAAAATTATGATTAAAATTTTTATACTATCCTACTCGATTGTGTCAATTCTATTGTTTTATTATAAATAATTATTTGTATACTTTCTTTTAATTAAAAATTTTAACTTTATCTCTTTATGTTTACTATAATTATCATAAAATAACACATGATCTTACATTTACTCTACAATTTGTAAAAAAAAGTTTAAAAGACATAATTTTAAAAATGCATTAATGTTTTAATATACTATAGATTTTTTAAAATGTTTCTTTGGTAGAATCAGGTAAATATTAGATTCTACATCAATCTTACGATTTGCAATTCTACCAAAGAACTTTCAATCCGATTCAGAATCACGATTCTGACAACCTTGAGCAGCAGCACTGAGCAGTGACTAGTCCTCCGGTCTGATGCCAATCATCTTGCTAGGTCTACATGTCAGCGACGTTTTGGGACAATATCTCAAGCAAACCAGCTTCAAGATATCGCCCCCTTTTTGTTTCGTTTAAAATCTAGTTGTCATAGAAAAAACAGCTTTTAAAAATAAAAAAGAGGAGACCCATAGTACCAACTCCACTAAAAGCATCTTCTGTGTCGCTGCTATTCCAGTAATTTGTTACGTATACGACCGGAAGTAACAGGGTCAAACGGCCAGCACCGATGAGTTCTGGGTGATGGCCACCGGGCTCCTCGTCGCGATGCTTGCTGTTGGTGCGGGCGTCGGCTCGTCCGGTGGGGCCGACACCGTCCAACCGTACTCGCTCAACATGGACATGAGTTTGACTAGGATAAGACTGATTTGCCCCCCTATTCCCTGTACGGTATAGATGATCTCACAAGAGCTAACCAATGGCTAGTCCAACTGGGGTCCTGTGGCTAAAGGTCACGGTTAGTGTCCCACAAACTATACGTTAGACATGTTTTTTTTAACATATCATTTGATGATGAAATGCACTTCACGAAAAAAAAATAAATCACAGAAAGTTTTCGTTTTGTAACGGATCTGGCAGAATGGATGCCTATAACTTTCGATTGCTGGCTGGGCCTGCTTGATAAACAACAAATAAGAGTTATGACGACATTTAGCAAAAAGTTGCAACTAAATGAAAAAGTAAGAAAAAAAGTTTCAATCCAGGCTAAAAAGTTGCAGCTAAATGAAAAAAAAGGGAAAGGAAAAATACGATATACGTTAACGTGCAGCAGTACTGGATACCGTGGCTAAATGGAAGATCTTTTCTTTTCTTTTTTTTTTCTTGCAAGCATATAGTGCCGTATAACCTGGGCTCACGTGTTCCCGTGGCGGCTCCTCGAGAAACAGGCTACGAGAGTTGGGAATTGGGCCGTGGGCCGCGCGCGGGGCATATAGTGTTTCTGCGCTAATCCAGTCTTGAGTCGATCTGCCATTAATTTGTTTCGTTTAGGGCCACCTTATAGGTTTTTTTAGAAATTTTAAAGGCATTTAATCATATAGGAAATCTTCCTATATAGCCCTTTGAAACAAAGGATTGAGATCATAAAATTTCTGTGAGATTCTAATAGAATGGCTCTTTCCATAGGAATCTTGAAGGAATTCTAATATGAGGTTTTGGCCTGATGGAAAACTTCATTTGAGTCTTGCATGTACCCTCTCTGTCTTCAAATTCCTGCCAAATTCTTGTGAAACATCCAAACACTACATTTGAACAATTTCTGTGTTTTGTGTTTATGTAGGATTGTACCGACATTCCTATGCAATTACTGTGATTTTTCTATTCCTGCGTTTTTCAATTGCTAAAGAGGCCCTTATCAAATTTTGTGCCCCAGACGGTGAGATGGGCCTCTACGGAATAACCTTCTGGGAGCTCCATATGGGCCTCGAATTTAAGTGGGAGCCTTACGAAATTCAAACTTCTATAGGCCGTTTCGCAAGAGCGTCCTGCTGCCACAACACGTCAAGCATTGCAGGCTTTTTGCCTTCATCGTTGTCGCAGCAGCAAGCAGCATTTGGAAATCCATTTGATATTGCAGGTCCGAGGCCTCAAAATTTGAGGTACTTTAACCAACTAAGTATTCAAATTTTCCCTAGACAACCTTCAAAATTTATATATCAAGCACATCATTGACACGACGTCTTTGCACAACATATCTTTACTATTATAAAAATAGGAGTTGATGGTCGTCGGTCCGTTCTCCCTCCTCTCTTTTCAGCCGTCCGACCAAAGATCAACCGTTCAGATCCACATGTAGGTAGTTCTTCCGCTCCTTATAGAAAAGGTCAGGCCGACGCATGAACCGTACTCCTCCTCTTCTCTTCCCCCGCATCCTCCACCTCCCGCAACTACTCCACCTACCGCAACTGCCACCTCCTTCTCTCCCTTGAACCCTCGTGCCGCGCCTCCTCCTCAACGCCGCCACCAATTTCGTCCCCGTACAGCAGTGTCTGGTCGTAGTCCCCTAACATTCCCCAGCAACGTCGCATCTCCTCGTCGCCGCCTCCCCAACGCATTTGCCCGCCGCTGCCTCCCCACCACCACCTCCTGCAACCGCCGCCTCCTTCTCCCTCGAACCCTCGTGCAGCGTCTCCTCCTCCTCGCCACCATGGTCGAAGGGGGCCGTGGTCGAAAGGAGAAGTGGTCAACGTCGAAGGGACGTGGTCGAAGGGGGCAGTGGTCGAAGTCAAAAGGGGCAATGGTCGAAATTGGGGCTGCGGTCGAAGTTGGGGCTGAGCAGGCTGGCGTCGACAGTCGGGCGACAGGGCACAAGCGCACCGGAGGCCTGCCAATGTATGACCACCAGCAATGGTCGACCGCTCCCGATCTATGATCACGCGCGATGGTCGACGGCTTCTAACTTACAACCACGAGGTGTGATCGACGGCTTCTAATTTACGATCATGAGCACTAGTCAATGTGTTTCGACTTGCGACCACGAGGTGTGGTCGATGTCTTCCGACTTACGACTACGAGCGTTGGTCGATGTGTTCCGATTTACGACCACAAGGTATCCTCAATGGCTTCCGACTTACGACCACGAACAATGGTCGTCGGCTTTCGATGTATGACCATGAGCCATTGTCAAAGGCTCCCGATTTAGGACCACGATTGATCATCGACCGTTGTCAACTTACGACCACCAGCAATGGTCGACCGCTCCCGACCTACGATCACGAGCGATGGTCGACGGCTTCTGACTTACGAAGACGAGGTGTGCTCGAGGGCTCCTGACCTACGACCACGAGGTGTGGTCGATGCCTTCCGACTTATGACCACGAGGTGTGATCGACTGCTTCTGACTTACTTGATGGATTTAAAAACTTTTAGAATATGTTTGTATGCATATTCTAAAAAATTTTACCACCCGTGAGTTTTAAAACATATAGTATGATAAATTTTAAAAATCCATAGCAACGCATAGACATTTAACTAGTAATGGAAAAATTAAACCACTAATATTCTTAATCATTGATTAATTACGTACGGTACTATAGTAGTACGAAGTCAGATCTATAAATTATTTTTCGAGTTCATCTATAGCGATGTGAATTATATATGACACGACTAATATAGTAATATTTCATAATAAGCAAGCCTGCGAATCTGCGATTAAATAGGTGATTGTTGTATACGGATCAAACAGTAAACAGAGAGACTAATAGAGTGAGTGTAGAAATGAGCTATCTGGTTCTCTCCTTTCTCACGGCTACATATATACATGGTCATAAGATATGATTACAATGATACCCTTATAGTGGCTCACTATGTTCGGAGTATAGATGCTTTTTTACATATTTTATTGGATCTCTTGAGCCAGCAGACCGAATAGGTGTAGGTAGACTATAGAAGTCACCCCTATAACAGTGATCCAACATGGGGAGTGAACGTGTAGGTAGGAATGTGCAGGCACGATCTATGAACCCAAAAGGTGAATGAGTTTACCGCAAACCTGGCACATGTTGTACGATGATGAGACGACAGTGAAAAATATGAAATATGAACCGATTGACAGAAACGCAAGTAATTAAGCGCCTTATCGCAGGAAACTGATTCCTCTGTCTCAAAAAAGAAAAATATATAAATACTTAGCTTGCATGATGTGACCACGAAAGAAGATTAGACGGTTCATCGCTTACTTAATTCTTTCTGGCTTTTAGTTGGGGAACTGCCTGTCCAATATTTCTACTACGTGGAGTAGTCATCAACTGTACCGCGCTCTCCTTGTCCAAGAAATCCGGCCAACGCAATCAGCAGGAATGGCACAAGCGACGCCCGGGCGATGGCGCGCGCGAGGACACCGCGGCGGGCGGGGCCGCGCGCCACCCAGACGCTGAGGAGCACCATCGCGAGGCCATGCGCCAGCAGCACCAAAGGTGCAAGCACGGCCAGGATCCCTCCCTTGTCTGGTGGCCCGGCGCCGTTGATCAGTGCCGCGACGGCGACGACGGAGGTGCCGATCCCGAGGTGCTCGAGGACCCGCCGGAGCCTGGGGATGGGCAGGTTGTCGTCCCCAAGCTCAACGTACAGCTTGATCATCTCGCCGACGTCCATGTCATGTATGTATACAACTCCAATGTCTATAAAGAACCAAAAAAAGTTACTAGTATTATATAAGCAAAGAGTAATTCACAATCCTTACATTTACGAACCATCGAGCTGCGTGAATGAAAAAGGAGACAGACCATAGCTAGCTTATATAGGATTAACTCGAGCTATGGAGATTGCACGTTGCCTTGTTGGCAGTGGCATAGGCTTGCTTTCCCACTCGCGCCGTCGATGTCTACAAAGCTTGGTTTAGCTAGCTACCTCCCGGCCGGGACGCAAGAAATTAAACCCGACGCCGCGCGACGGAAAATTGGAGATACGGGGCCATTGAAGACGCCAAAATGTTACTAAGAGAATCTGAGGCTCTGTTCTTTTCAGCTTCTAAAAGCTGTTTTTCAACTTTTTTACAGTAACTAGTTTTTAACCAGAGTATTTTTTTAAGATAGAGTCTACTCATTAATTGTAGTACATACTTTACTAACTTCATTTATATTGGCAAAAACCACATGTGAGTTTCTGTTACTCTGTAATCTCTCGTTACTCTCGTACAAACAGTCCAAAAACCACAAGTCACAGCTAAAAGCCACAAACCGCAGCAAAAAAGAACAGGCCCTGAGTGCATAGAAGAGGAAGGCTGTGGAACAAAGTGCCGGGAAACTCCAAGCAAACCATGACAAAACTCGGTTTCGATAAATTCCGAGAAATCATGCAAGATGCTTCCTATTTACAAGCGGCGGCGACGATTCCCCACCTCTCTGCCCACTAGAAAAGCATATGTATGATCGATTTAGAAACCATACTACTATGCTCGGAGTGGACTAGCATCCAGATGACGTTGGCTAAGCTTCGAGCTGACTGTAGACGGACAACACGATAACTACAATTAATGATCAATATAAATCACGAACCTCACAACTTGCATGCATATTTTTTTTTTTGAACTACGCACGCATGTGTGTTAAAAGGGCGTTGGCGGCGGGAGACGGAAGCAGCAGCGGGAACCGTAGGCGGCGCGGCGATGCCTACGTCATTCCGGGGCAGCGCCCTTCAAATCTGGAAGAAGGGGATTGAGTTGTATGGCTGATGCGAACAGATGGTTGGGTCCAGCCGTGGTTTGGTTCACTACTGTAGAAAAAATCGTCACAGACGATTTAAAAATATCCTCACAGATGATTTTATAAGTCATCTGAGTTTATAAGTCAATAATAATATGAAGTCATCACAGACGACTTTCGAACCGTCTGTGATACAGTCTTTCACAGACGATTTCTACTACAAACCGTTTATGATAGTCGACTATCACATACAATTATGAGTTAATAACAGTTTGTGATATTCTTTTCTATTTATAAATTTATTATTTCTGTTAGTTGGCTAGTCTTAGGAAATGCTAACCATGCCCTCTGAAATAAGCATATCAACACAGTATACCCAATGCTTATGCTTATTGGGTATTTTGGTTTGACAATGCTTCACGCCCAAAAAGGAGGCAGCTACGTCTGAGCTAAACTTGGGTCTTTTTTGTTTTCGTCTCTCAGTGTCCATGCACCCTCGTGGGAGACATTGGATGTTGTCAACCGGCCTTAAAATGCTCATAAACAGCTCTTCCCCCTTTGACTTAGTTTTCGCTCTCCTCTGTTTCTAGTAGACTAAGCCTGATCCTACTTTGCGAGTCCAACAGGTCTAGTATTCTTTTATTTTTCGTCTGAGGGAACATGGTAGCCCACTAGCCCTGATCTAGCTAAGACTTTAGATTCCATTCTATTTCATTCTGATCTCGTTATGAGGAAATAGGTGAGGCGAGGCTAAGACAAGATATGAGACTTCCCACGCTAAGTTGTTCCAATCTCTGTACTTAACTAACCGAACTCGAAAGTGCTGCTATGAGCTAGATTTGTGCGTACAAGGGTAAAGAAGCGAGCAAGGCTACCTTTCCGCTGGAAATCATATACCTGAGTGCTATTTGATCAGAGTGAGTTGTAATTGAGCTTGATTTACTTGCTCTTCTATTTGCATTTTTTGTTAAGTATGTGGGTGACTCATCGTCGTGAGATCGATTGGTCGAGGGCTCTTTCTTTTCAAGTAGTCTCAGTCGGCGAACTCGGCTCCACAGAAGAAGTCAGTAGTGAATCAAAGAACTCATGCATGTAATCAGTGACTAGGGATCGATCAATCGGATGCAACCGAGCCATACAAAAAGAATTGGAAAAGGGATGACGCAAGAGCAGCGGAAGGTGACTTAGCAACATCAGTCATTTCCTATAGAAAGGAAGGAAAGGATCTCTCTTCTGTCTAGACGAAAGATCTCATTTTTGCTACTGCTCTCCCTCTTATGAGTCTCTGTCAGCCGTTGTTTAGTAGCTTTCAACGCGAGTTCAGTCATTCTCTTATATACTGAAAAGTACGAACTGACTTAAAGCACGAACATGAAGGAAAGGCTTCATTCGAAACATCTTGAATCGGATTCTCTCTTCTCAGAGAGCTTGAGAGTGAAATGAGTGGGCCGGCCAAAGAAGACCACTATGGAAGTGAAAGGGGAGGGCAAGAGCGGTTCGAAGGTCAATGAAATGGGTTCAATTCCCTTGTCAAATAGGGACCGACCCATGTTCAATCACTGAAGTGTGGTTGAGTGAGATGATCCGCAACCAACAAATGATTTGTCTTTGTCTCTAAATCACTGAATGAATTCGTTTTTTATTTATATATGAGAACTAGAGAGTTCACTAGCGCAGTCAAAGGAGTTGAATTTCTCGTGAACTTTTGCCAGTTGAATCAAATGTGTTTGTTCAGCTTATAGTACGCCTTCCTTCTTCTTTACTGAACCTATGGACTTTTTCCAGTTAGCAGCTTCCGCACGAAGTCTTCCTCGGGAATGGTTGATCTTGGAATTTCATCGAGTCACGCGCGCTCCTAAAAAGGGGTCTGGAAAGGAAGAGAGCATTACGAATTGCCGATTTTATTAGTTAGGTTTGAGTTAGGAGTTAGATATTTTCCCCGGAAGTGGCAACAGTTTATTAAGTAGAGTCGGTTGCTGTTCTTGCTAGTGGCCAAGCCAGGAAAGCAAGGGGGAAGCTAATACACGGTGAACTGCTTTAGGAACTCATACCGTACTAGTCAAAGTCTTAGCTTAATAGCCGAATCAGCCGAGACTACCCTGAAAAGTAAGCAAGGAGAAGAATGAATTACGTAGGATACTGGCTACTTGAAGTCGGTCGTGAAAGATTGAAGCTTGCTTTGAAGGAAGAAAAGAGGGTGCTAGATTCTATGCCCTAGAAGCTCTTAGAATAGAATATATGCAAAGAATAAGAATCTTTTCATTTTTTAATTGATAAGCGCAATAGCCATAGCCGCAGGGTCAATCCCCAGACCAGGCCATAACCATAAATGGCGATGAGAGAAAAGCTATTTCTTTCTGCTAGCCTACTTCCCAAGGGTGGGAAGAATCATGTTCACGACAACGACTCCGCTCTTTGTTGAGTGGGTTTTCCTTTTCTTTAAAAGAATAGATTCTAGATTACTGGTCTTAGCGGAAGAGGAGCTCTTAGCGATCCCCCGCTTTTTGACTTCTTTCTCTCTTTCCTTGGAAAGAACAAACAGTAGTTTTTAAGGCCTAGCTTTTGCTTTTTTAGAATCGACTTTGAAAGTGGAAAATAGGTCTCTTCTTTAATGAAGGCAGAACTATTCACTTAGGGCATCTCCAACAGTATGAGCTAGTTACTAGCTCTAAGACAACTTCTCCAATAGTACTAACTTTAGCACATAGCTCATAACATAAATAGCCTCACATGACACTCTCACATAATCTTGGAATGTGTGTATGAGACTAGCTCTTGATCAAGAGATAGCTTTTCTCTCTCTTCTATTAAAATATGAAATAATATGCTTAGAGCTAGCTCATAAGTCACTGTTGGAGATGCTCTAAGCCAACAGGTTAGCGAAGGAACTTTTTCCGGTCTTGCTGCTTTAAAGCGAACGAGTCTTCCTTATTCCTATGGTCATTAGAATAACCTATTCATCCTCTTGGCCACTCTGAACTCATAGGTAGTTGTGGTTCGGTTTACCTTCTTTCGCTTTGCCTTGGGTTCGGTGGTAGTAATAGTCCTTCTTTAGCTCGCTTCTTTGAAGAGGAATTGCCCTCCTGCCGCTCTTGGTGGTTGAGTTAGAGTCGGGGCAGGAGGATTCCACTTTCGCTTTCACGTCTGTCTTTACTTTAAGCTCTTATTCAAACGAGAATTGCTATAGTTGAGCCGAAACAGTCATTGCGAGGAAGACAGGAATTAGCAGTCGTTAGGCCTATTCAAGCCAGAACCCTCAAATTGTAAGCAGTAAGAAGGCCCCGAAAAAATTACCTTTCCTTCCTAGCTTGAGAGCAATACTACCTGTAATAACTCAATGAACTTATCCTACTTAGGGAACAGGCTGGCATAAAGGCATTCCACCATGGGACCGAAAGAAGATGATGAAGATTTTCATTCATATCCCGGGAACATTTTCACACCCATCCTTTACGGCATGCGATCTAGGGTTTTCTAGCTAAAGGATGAAGTGAAGCAGTCAAATCGAGTTCGGTATATAGACATGAATTGCTCCGTATATCGGAAAGAGCTAAGCATTGCGGCGAAGACCATCGTGACATAATGAATCCATTCAATATTCTATGGAATCAATATCAAGATTTATTAGAACTAGAAGCAGCATTCCATCCAGCAGACCAAGTCGGGGAGAAATGGCAGATTGGTATAGGGGATTCGACCCACTCTTAAGAGAATAGAATCATCCTTTTTTGGAGTCAAAGAAAGCAAAGCTTATGAATGAATTGTGTGCTCTGAGGAACCTATTTCCCGAACCATTTGCATCATTTACAGATTCTCTCTCGATCGAGGACCCTCTTTCCTAAAGGCCCAAAGTGCATCATTCAGTCTGGATCAACGTACTGCATCCATTCCAAGTGAGACATCGCAATATAGATAGAAAAAAATGGGTAGTTCTATTCATTTAAGGTCTAAATTGATTAGAAAGAAGGGTACAGAAGCCAAGGACAGATGGCTAGTCTGAAGACATTGACCATCTGGAGCGAAGGACAGTTGGCGAAGTTAGTGAGAGAAAGCTTGAAAGATAGGATTTTCTCGTGTGGATTAGTTGAAAAACGTAGAATAGAGATTTCAGAAGTCAAGTCCTTTGAGAGCAACTCATGTTCAGCCTTGTCGGAATAAGCGCAGCTAGCCCTCTTTCTATTGGAGGAAAAAACGCTATCTTCTTCTATTTTGATATTCTCACTGCTAGCAATCATTAGATCATCTTCCTATTTGTCTTGGGTTCACCCTTTAAAGTCTTACGCATATCTAATTAGAATGATAGAAAAGGATTATCTGGCAAGTTGACTTGAACAATGTAGGCGTCTGATGTGGGATGTTTAACGAAGCGTTGCCATACAAAGTCAGTCTCTAAGCGTGGATTGAATGTTACCCAGATTGAAGAACCCTTTTTTCTCACAGTCGGTATGAATCTCTCCCAACTTTCTTCACTAACTGCTTGTGCTTCGGCATACCTCAAGACGTGTGCTTTCTGAACTCATCGAAAGGATCTCGGGCGAGGGTCGTAGGAAGACATCCAATTACTATTCTGATTCTCACAGCGCGATCATGACAGGCATCGCAAATCGCTATCCTCACGAAAAAGAAAAGTCAAGACCTTCCAAAGTTCCCGAAAAAGGCTCCTTACTCCTTCTCTTGTGGCGCCCCTTCCTGACGAGGAAGATGCTAAAGACGGTTCGATAGACTCCTCGAGAGCCTGCCCGAAGCAATCCCTTCGATCGACCATCCCTTGCTTGACGAGCAGCTCTTTCTATTCGCTTGACAAAGCCGCTGCTGCTCTTTCTTAATGCCTCACTGCCTGACCTTAGAGAAGACGAATTAGACTGCCTGATAGACTACTACTTCCTTTTCTTACCCGGCCAAAAAGCTATAGATTCCAAATAAGAGCACATCGACTAGGGCCCAACTATTGCTTTTTTTACTAATAGTTAGCAGGTGTCCTCGTAACTAATCTTATTCTGTTTAACTATTAGTAGATGACCTTCCCTTCTATCAATGTGATAGGAAATCCTACTACCATCGGCAAATCATAGGAGCTAATCCTCACCCGGGGGGGTCCGTGGAATAGGCGTACATGGAATTCTGGGCCTGCCCCTACTGGTAATTCACTGTCCCGCTCTTATGGGCAGACAAAAAGATCGGATTCGAAAACTGCCTCCTCAAGTGGAGTGCCCTCGGCGGCTAGGACACACATTGGGTACTATTTGTGGAAAGTGATGCTTGGGATGAGCAAGTGCATTTGTTGCCTTTCGAGCAGTAGCGGCAGCGGGGCGGGAGAGTTGGTTATTCAATTGATCCTCTGATGTTGGCCCTTCTGCATCATCCAGCAAGGCTCGGAAGTCTGAGCTATTAAGGTGCGGTTGACGGATAAGAGGCCTTCGATATGTTAAGGGAGAGAGGGGAGAGTCATTCCAGAGTTGGGTGGGAATCGTTGATAGAAATTTGGATTTTCCCTGAGGTACGATAGCGTCTGAACTAAAGAAAGGGAATATGGAAAGTGAATGTGGTAAAGGATACCAAGAGTAGGTTCCCTAAATGATTTTTAGGCGTCTTTTCTTTGAACAAATAAATCTATAAAGAAAATTGGATGGATCTTCCACCTATGCTATGAGTGAATCTTATCATCACTGGCGAGTGGTATCGTATCACCGTCTTCGTCCTGAAAACATCTGCAGAGCTAAGCCAGTGTAGGCTTTGACACTACTTATATTCGCTACAAGTATTACACTCGCTTCGCTACACTCTTCTCTTATGCTTCGTGCTTCGCATAGGCTAAATAAGCCGCTCATCCCTGGCGAATCCTACCCACATTGGAATGCGGAACCATCGGGGAAAGGCAAAACATATTCAATCCCAGGAGAGAAGTCACTGGTTCGATAGGACCAGGGAGAGGACCCTGATCACCTTGCCAACGAATTCAAGGCCTTAGGAAAATCATCCTACAATGGACCATAGGGACTGAGAACGAAGAAGACATAAAAATCAGGTTAGGGGGGATAAAAAGAAAACCTCCTCCCATTCAAAGTCGTCTTCAAGTACCTTTTTGATTCTTTACCGAGTATGGATGGATCAACTATAGGTTCAAGTTTAGCCAAGATACGTACACGGCTAAGTGTATTAAAATCCAAGATAGAATCAGGGCTATCTAAAAGCTAGGAAGGAGAAGACCGGGTGATTGAATATGACTTGCTAACAGATCCTACTCTTCCTTAAGTGTTAGTTCTATTCACGATGGTTCAGTTTCGAGAGCAGCTAAAGTAGTTACCTAATAAGATAGATGAATATTCCACGATCTACGATTATCAAAATCTTCTTATAGAAGTCTAGTTCTTTCTTCTTTTAGAAAAGGAAGTCTTGCTCTCCTTTCTTGCCGCTACTTGCGTTGCGAGCCAATCTTCAAACTTTACGGAGAAGTCGTTTACTGATTAGCTGCTTGAACGTGGAAATATTTCGGCATATCTGGTCTTAGGTTAGTACGAGAACTCGACTCTACTCGTGCTATAGTCGAGGATGTACTTATACTACCCTAAAGAGGGATCAATTAATGGGGTGCATTTTTCTTAAGGCAATTCTATGCAAGACCTTGAATCACAGGGTTTGTTCCTGGCAACCCAGCATTCTTTATCTTGGCGTAGATTGGTGTGATGGGACGGATGCCGTGAAAAAGCTTTTTTCTTTGACCGGAATAGACAGGTGTGAACCCATCTAGGATGAGTCAAACATAAGGGGAAGGGCCTCCTGGCAATATCCGGCATACTAGTAATCGATTATTTGGCCTTTTGCGATCGAACAACCTATGAACAGTTGTAGCCTACATAACCTACCTACCCAGACCAAGGGAAGAAGGTATCAGATCACTGTAGTTCTAGACCCCTTTTTTTCAAATAAAGGAAGTGACAACGTTTGCCCGAAGAGGTTGAATCAATAGTAAGAAGATACCACCCAGGCACAGAATCCGAAATAACAATCAGGAATAGGACTAGGAGAATGAGGTCTAATTAACGGAGTAAAGCTGTAATTGGGCTTAGTGCTCCGATTGCGCCTTAGGACTAGGACTGATAGGTAAATGCCCCTTACTCAACCAATGAAGGCGGGTAGGGCTTTTCTTTCTTTTGTTTAGGATTGGCAAGAGGATGGCTGCCTCGGCTTCAAAGCTGTTAGAGAATGCGCTCTTATCACTACAGGGACGCGAGAGAAATTCCTCGAAGGTAGTATTAAAGGGATGGGGCATTACCGGTGTTAGCGACGAAGGGATTGTTTACAAGAGAAGGTTGCCCTGTTAAGATACGAACAGGGGGCATGCCACGCATAATAGTAAAAAAAAGGGCAGAGAAGAGGATTGAGGGACAGAAGGAGCTGGAGGCCAACAAGGAATAGAAGAAGCTGTTCCACTCGTAGCTCTTCTTCTTTGTTTAAAGCAGCATATTCAGGACCAATACGTTGCTTGTTCTTTCGCGCTAGTGCGCTCAATCCGTTGCTTCTTCTTGAGCGCTAGTGCGCTCAATCCGTTGCTTCTTCTTTCGCGCTAGTTGCTCAATCCGTTGCTTGTTTTGCTCTAACCACACAAACAAGGATTTGCAGTCCTGGGAACCTTTGCTTATTCAGGGCTCTTCAATAAGCAAACTGGCATTTTTTCTCATCTTTTCACTATATTTGCGATAGATGGTGATCAAAGAGCTTCTTCTTGCAGCGGGGCATCTTGGATCGGGCTTTCGCCCATTGAAGACCTTGTCTTGTTGTGGAGGTTCCCCCGGGATAGAGGAGTTTTCTCTCTTTCTTGGAGTCACCAAGAGTGTGGGGAGAGGTGGATCTTCAATCAAAGGTAGGAAGTTAGTCTTGCTTGCCATCGTGCCTCTTTTGACATGCCCCCTATTATCGGGATGTTCACCATGATTCCTTATTCTGGGTGCTTCCCATTGTACGGATTCCTTTTCTTTGCTTTTCATATTTCTTGGGAAAATGTATTAGATCCTTGATAGACGCCCCCCTCCCTTAAGACCAACTGCTAGAGTTACCTTCCCGCTCCGGAGTTCACTGACCGCTTGGGCGAGGGCAGGATGCAGGTACCATGCCAGGTTGGAAGGCTAGAGTCAGAAGTTGAGTTCTGAGCACGGGTTTGATAATTCAAAACTTCTATTTTGACTGCTACTAAGGTTCCGGATCACATTTAGGTAAAAACGTGCCTAGAAATGGAATTTCCTTGATTACAGTCTGCCCTGGAGCATACGTAGCTCCATCTTGCACTTCTGCCCTTCTCTTCTGCCTATTCAGAAATCTTCTATCTATCAACATAGCATTATAGATCGCGTGAGAAGTCGCCCGCCCATTTCCAGAGTTCTACGTCTGTCCTGGCTCCTTTCATTCCATGCATTCCTTTCCATGCATCATAGTAGTCTTCCTCTCCTTTTTGTCCCAAGCATTCTCCTCATTCTATTCCATCCAAGGCTCCTCATTCATCCATCGGATAGGACGCCCAATCTGTTGAACAAGACAGAGAACGATGAGAAAGTTTTCTTGGTAGCCTTGGTCTCTAAAAGGGGTTCTATCCCTCTTCCGTCCGCTTTCTTTTTTTCGCACCCTGAATCTCCTTGAAGTAGAAAGGGAAAGCCACTCGATCACAGCCTGACTTCCTCCAGATGAAAGCATTGGTAGTGACGACCGACTGTTTTCTTCTTCTTCACTAACAGCACAGGTGAAGCAAAGGGGCTAGTAGAGGGTTGTATCAGTGAATTCTTCAGCAATTCCTCAATTCTCAATCTCAGCCTTTTGCAGATGTGAGTATCCGTATGGCTTCAGATGTTTGGGCTCACTTCGGGGGTATATAGTGATCATGGATTCTTTTTGGGGGTAAGGACTTAGGTTCTGGAAACACCTACTCTTAAGAGTTCAGTAGGGTTGAAATTGGATCAGAGATCAGAGATGTTAGGTTTACTGAGTTGACCATGCACCATTGAGCCATCATGCAGAACTAAGCTTGTTCTGATTTAGCAATCAGCTCTTCTCCTTCCACCTGGTAGAGCTTTCCTCCTCCCCTCTTGATTCCTTCCAGCACCACTTAAACACTGTCCTTAGTAAACTTCATAGTAGTTTAGTTTCTATCGTTGTTCATGGGCCTACTACTTTTCATCCAGTCTGTCCCCCATGTCATATGGGCCCAGTTCCATAACTCTGAAATCAAACTGAAATGCATTCCCCCCTATTTTCCATTTTACCCCTGTCTGTACCGCTGCGCGCCTCACTGTACATCTTCTGTCCATTTGCTACTGTAATTACCATGGGTATGTTTTTTTAAACTGGTATCTGAAGGCAATCAACGAATCAAGAAAACAGGTATTGCTACCAGTATCCAGCAGAATGAATATAGGTTGGTTTTTTCTCCTTCCTCTTATATTCAAGGTATAAGTATACTGGCTTCCCTCCGGTCCTCAAAAGAGAAGAGAAGCTGGTGCCGGGTACTGATATTTTTTCATACTCCTCTCGGATCTTCCTTCTCAAAAGAGTCGATCGCTAGGTATAGAATGCACTCGTTCTTGGCAATGGTCACAGCTCGTGCTAGCCCTCTACTTCTCCGTCATTGAACTTGGCTATCCTGTTTACCCTTGCCTATCCCTTATGCCTATCTCTTTTTCAACCAGTAAAGTACTCTCACGCCTATCTATTTATCCTCACTACTAATAAATCAACTTATTACCCCCGCACTTTCTATCTCTCCTATTCCTTGAATTTCATGTATCTCTTGTGACCTTGCTTACCTAGCTTTTGAAAAAACCCCTGCCGCTGACTTACCTTTACCTAGCAGCTTATCTTGGCTATTAAACATATACCGGTGTAAAAACCCAACCTTAAATATCTGATGCCTATCCCTTGTCAAGCTACCAACTACTACTTGTAAACTACTACTCACACACAAATGCATACTCAACGTCCGTGACCAAACCCTTCATCTAAGAATCCCATATCTGCAACGCGCCCTTGACTTTTATGATGCGGATTGATTTTCTATTTAATAATGCGAAGAAAGCTTGAATCGTTCATAAAAAATTCCATTATGGGAATCGGGAATAAGGAAAAGCAAAACCAGAGAATAGCTTTTGTAATGTATCCAGGCAGTGGCCCAGCTAGGGGTGTGTTTGGTTTGCTGAATATGGACGGCCGGATCCCGGCTGCACCGTATATTGCGAAAAAATCAGGTGTTTGGTTGGATGAATTTACTGTAGCAGCCTGGATCCGCTCGTCCCGCATACGGTCTCGATCCGGGATCGGCAGAGAAGGCCATTTCGGCCGAAGCTGGCAGTCCAGGACCGAGGGATTCCAGAGAAGGGCGGGCTAGGGTTACCTCTCGCGCGCTCTCCTCCGCGTCCTCTACGTCAGCAGCAGGTGATCTCCCTCTCCCTCTCCTCCCTCCTCCGGATCCGGCGAAGGCCTTCGGGTTGGAGTCGCCGCCGCCTCCCGCGGGTGAAGTAGGGGCTACTTGCTTGAAGTGTAAGTTAAGATATATGACTATGCTTATGCTTCTTTATTATGAGAAATATAGATCTTTATGTACTCTGTCTTTGGAGTGTTCATTTTATTAATGTCTTTTGATTTAGAGTAAAGTTGCAAATATTTAGTCAAAACATGTGTTCATACCAAATAATTGCATGTCGCATTTTTCCCCTGATATACATCATCATATTGTCAAATACGTTCTTTTTAGAAGTTAAAAAAATTAATATGTCATACTGTAAATAAATTACTATTAGGAATAACTTAGTTTGTGCAAAAAAAACTGAAAAACATGTGAAGGGGGTAACCACATCACCTCTCACATTCGAGGGTCACTATACCCCACTATACAGCCAACCAAACACCTTCTCAGCCTACTGTATCCGCTCATACAGCCTCATATACAGCCTACCAATCACAGACTCATTCAGCCTGTATCCACAGATACATCGAACCAAACATTCTTCTTTTTCAAAATACGGCCCTCCTCATCCAGCTTCCCCTCATCCAGGATATACGATCCCACTATCTAAAAGCAACCAAACACACCCTAGGTGACTTCCGGCAAGCTAGCTATATTGGCGACGACGGCCCGCCCCAGTACTGTCTTCCTTCTTCGTTTTTGAGGACCGAACATCGCTCGTAGTATTTACGAATGAATGTCTGTCTTGACTGACCAACGTCTTTGCGCGGAAATCCACGTCTGAGCCTAATGAGTTGAATCATAATATATGGTTTACGATTGATCCTTGTGCACAAAGCAGCTTTGCTGTACCAGATTACTGGAAAGACTTGCTGCTTCAGTCAAATACGCGACACAAACCATATATAGATCAATTTTTCACGGATGCTGCCGGCAAAGCGCATTCCAAGCGGGGATTGTTAGTTCAAGCCACTTTCTCTGTTAACAAGATGTCCTTTTGCGCTACATGAAAAGGGTTGGCCTGGCGCCTCTCTTTTCTCTTTTCCTTTTCTTTAGGTGCTTGCCTGTCTTCAATGACTTTTCCACGCCGTCAATTCATTAGGCATTCGGCATCTTTAGCTTCTGCAGATTCTTTAGTTTGTTTCACTTCAACCTCTTCTGGGTCCTCCTCGAAGTCGCGGATAGCTTAACACGACTCTGTCTTGTCGAAGCAATCCTCTTTATTTTATCAATCCCATGGTTAGGTGATATGATTGCATGTCGAAGACCAAAATGCCCCAGATTCGCCCCCTTCGCTTTCTTGTACCTCGTCAACATCCTCCAACTCGCCTCTTCATTTCTTCTGGAATGAAGTCTTCTAAGGTAGTAGGTATCGGGTTTCTTTCCCTGTTCATACTCCGAACATGAGTTAATATACTCTTGTAGAGCAGATCACTTAGGGCTTTATACTGGTTCGACGACTAGCTTCTTGTTCCTTTCTCTTCTTTGTCTGTCCACTCCCTTTGTTTTCAACAGTCTTTGGAGCTTCTGGTACCACTGGTGTGATCTCATTCTTGAATGCTAACACCCTGGTGTCTCCTAACGCTACGCTTTCTAAGCAACCTGAGTGTTCTCTGAACTAGGTGAACAATCCAGGGCGATAGCGTGAAAGGGCCTCGTCATTGCTCATCCAGTGAACTACATTAGCCTGCTCGTGTGGAGCAGGATCTTGCATAACTCTTTTTAATTAAAGGGTTAACTCTTCCGCTTTGTATTTCTCCCCCACCCAGTCCTTGAAGACCTAACAGTCTTCTATGGTATGGCCAAGTAGTCTATGATACGGAAAATAATTAGGGTTGTTAGAGTGCTTCATATCGTCTGGTCTCTTACTATCCGAGCATTTCTTTCCATTTTTTAAAACATCTTGAAAAAATAAATATGCTACGCCCTTTTCTCTTCGAGGTTGACTTCTCCTTTCTTCTAGTGTGGGGCCCTGTGACCTTGCCACCTTTCCAGAATTATGGCAAACGAGAAGCTTCCACGTGTCCTCTCCCGATTCTTTGCTTGCCCCGGGAAGGCGCGAAGGGATACTGCGGTATTTTAATCACGCCTCTTCGATAACCAAGAAGACGAAACGACAAAAGTCATACGGAAAGAACCCCGCCACTGCGGAAAGCGAAGTTATCACTCCGGGCCAATTCATGAGTATCGGAGATCTGCTATAGTTGTCTCAGCACCCTCCAGAAGTAACTACTGAGACTTGGGCCTGTGTAGAGGGGGGAACCTCGGGAGGCAGCGCTGATGGTGAAGATAAAAAGATACAAGGGCTAAAGCATAAATATGGCGGACAACGCTGAAAGGAGGCCTCGGCAAGATACTCCGAAGTCCCGACGTGTCCCTAAACAGGCAAGTGAGCAAGCCATACCATTCATCCGCAACATTTTTGCTTTGCGGAGTTATTACGTATATCATGATCGATACAGAAATCGATCGAATCATCTGTTCCTTTACCTAAGAAACAGTTTGAAAAGGTTCAATTGTACGAAATTCATTTCTAGGTCCCGGGATTTCTTACCATCAAGTTGGTAAAAAGCCGCGATTTATTGGCGTTGGAATTCCTTATTTCTATCTCATGCAAAAGAAGAGAATTCAAGGCAAAGGCGGGAACAATAAAAGGATTTCCTCCTTTTAGGAGGGATTGCTGGTCTTCTTAATCCTCTATTGGGCACAAGAAAAAGGCAAAAAAGCCTTTTTCTTGTGTCGATTCTTCTTGTATCGAAATAAGATTCATTTTTCTTCCTATTCGTCAAAGATTACTATTTCTTCTTTTCTTTATTCGGGTCTGTCTCTTGGACCTCTTTTGCTTAGGTTCAGGCGAGGTAGTGGACAAACAGAGGGAAAGAAAATATGGCGGGGGAGAAATTTCTTGTGAGCAAATAGAATTGCTTGACTTGTTCAATTAAGTTCAACTTCGAACTTACAGAATTTTTGCAAAAAAAACGTATATACTCTTCCATTGAAGGGTGGTTTTTCCCGCAAGGGTTTCATACTCCTGCAGCTGAGACAGAGGTGGTGCATACTCCTGGTCATACTAAGGAAGCTACAGAGTTGTGGGAATTAAAGAAAGGGGACTGTTCTAGTAAGAGGGAAGGTGACCATTCTGGTCAAACTCACATGAAGTGTGGTCAGGAGGGGTCAGAGATAGAGAAAGAATTTGTGCAACCTAAATCTAAGAAGAGAGCTGGACCACAAGTTGCTACAAGGAAGAGCACCAGAATTCAGGATGATGGGATGCCAATCCAAGCTATGGCTGAGCAAAGGACCTCACTGAAGAATGATTTGTCATGTAACTTTAACCCTTTTGCTATTTTTTAATAAGGTAGACTGTGATAGTTTATTGCATGTAGCCAAAGTTAGTAACTTAGTGATGGAAGAGGAAGGATATATTTTCCACCCTAAAAGCTAAGGAACTGGCTCAGGCTTCTCTTTTTGAAGCTGCAGTCAAGAAAAAAGCTCAAGAAAAGGATACTTCAGATAAAGAGGCTGCTCTAGAAAGTAGCAAGGAAGAGATGAACACAGAACCTGGTGAGAGAGATGCTTCTGGGTTGAATATTTCTTTGGCTGACCCACAGTCACATAATGAGGATGGAGCTAAAAAGAGTGAAAGGGGCAGAAGGAAAAATAAACAATGATAGGTTTAATTTTGAATGTGAGGGGTTTGGGAAACCCTGGTAGGAGAGCCCAGTTAAGAGAGTTGGTGAGTTCCAAGAGAGTTGATTTTGTGTGTCTGCAGGAAACAATCAAGTCTTCTTTCTCTAACAAGGAATTGAATCAGTGGGGGTCTGAGAGATTTTGGATGGCATTGGACGCCTGCAGATGGGCATTCTGGGGGTTTGCTTATGGGTATAAACCAGGAGAGTTGTTCCATTCAGAACAAAGATCAAGGTAGTTTTTCACTAGCATGGTGATTAGCAATAAGAGAGAGAATTTTGTTTGGGAGTTGGTGAATATTTATGGGCCAGTACAGAATAACAGGAAATCCGCCTTCCTGAATGAACTTCAACAGAAATTAGAGGCTTGTAACCTACCTGTTATGTTAGCAGGAGATTGAAATATGATCAGGTACAGCTCTGACAAGTCGTCAGATAATTTGGACTTCACCCAGATGCATGCTTTCAATGATTTTTTTGCAGACTATGAGCTGAGAGAGTTGTTTAGAGGAGGGAGCAAGTATACTTGGACTAATAAGCAAATAAGACCTGTGAGATGTTCTCTGGATAGAGTTCTTGTGAATGATGGTTGGGAACAACATTTCCCTTTAGCCAAGAGTTGGTTCTGATCATAATCCTATATTGGTGGATCTGGGGCTGCAAAAGCAAGTTAGATCTGGTATTTTGAGATTTGAGGCTGCTTGGTTCCAACAAGAGGGCTTTATGGACTGGTTAATGCAAAAGTGGCCCATCAGAGAAGATGAGAAGGTGCAGGATTTTAGGAAAAAAAAATGATTGTCTCATTAAGGAGACACTGCAAAGGTTGGGGGGCCAATTGGGGGAGTGACATCAGGAAAAGGAAACAACATCTAATGGCAGAGATTCAACATCTGGATAGGAGAGCTGATCAGGTGGGTCTGTCTGACAGTGATTGGGAACAGAGATCCAGATTGGAAGGGGATCTAGAAAATATTTACAAATTGGAAGAATTGTTCTGGCAGAAGAGAGGGGGGGGAGAAATGGATCCTTGAAGGAGATGCAAACACTTCCTTTTTCCAGAGAATTGCTAATGGTAGGAAAAGGAAGTGTACAATTACATTCTTGGAACATGAGAGCAGCAGGGTGATTCAGGATCAGAAGGAGCTGGAAAGTCACATAACTCAATATTTTAAAGAGTTGTTTGGGAGAGAGAGTAGAGGAGGAATCTCTTTGCATAGAGATATTTGGTTGAATTCAGGAGGACTGTCAGAGGAGGACAAACAAGAATTGATTGAACCTTTCACTATGAAAGAGTTAGAAGATGCTGTTGCAGATATGAAGTCAAACACTGCCCCTGGCCCAGATGGCTTTCCTGTGGAGTTTTACAAGAAGTGCTGGGTCCAGTTGAGAGAACCTTTGAAAGAGATGAAGAAGCGGGAGTTCATTTTGGTCATGGTATTAAGAAATGGAATCCTAAAATGGCCCCTTACATCTCGGCAAAGCGTAAAGGTACTCATATTACAAATCTCGCTAGAACGGCTCGTTTTTTATCAGAAGCTTGTGATTTAGTTTTTGATGCAGCAAGTCAGGGAAAAAGCTTCTTAATTGTTGGTACCAAAAAAAGAGCTGCGGATTTAGTAGCATCAGCTGCAATAAGGGCTCGTTGTCATTATGTTAATAAAAAGTGGAAAAGTGGTATGTTAACGAATTGGTCGATTACGAAAACTAGACTTTCTCAATTTAGAGACTTAAGAGCAGAAGAAAAGATGGGAAAATTCCACCATCTCCCAAAAAGAGATGTGGCAATCTTGAAGAGAAAATTATCGACCTTGCAAAGATATCTCGGCGGGATCAAATATATGACGAGCTTGCCGGACATTGTGATCGTCCTTGATCCGCAAAAAGAGTATATAGCTCTTCGGGAATGTGCCATTTTGGGGATTCCTACTATTTCTTTAGTCGATACAAATTGTGACCCAGATCTCGCGAATATATCGATTACAGCCAACGATGACACTATGACACTCTCTGAAACAAGCATATCAACACAGTATATATATATATATAGGAAAATTACATAATACACCTGGGTGCCTAGGCACCCACATCAAAAACCGTCCGATACACGTGTATGATTAATAATTTTTTCGAGTTTGGGTATGAAAATGTTTTATACCCTTGATATATTTATGGTAAGTAAGTTTTGAACTCAGTTCAAACTAGTTTGAACTACTTTTGAGTTCAATGCGACTACAGTGAGTATATACCATAAAAATAGTTCAAACTAATTAAACTGAAGTTGAATTTAATTTTTTCGGAGTTTGATATCTCAAATATACTTTTTTATGGGTATATGAAGATACCCACATCAAAAGTTGCAAATCTCAAAGCAAATCAACGGGTATTGATATGGGTGCCTAGGCACTTGGGTGTATGAAACACTCGTCCTATACACACACACACATATACATATACACACACACATATACATATATACACACATATACATATATACACACACATATACATATACACATACATATATACATACATATACATATACACATACACATACACACATACACATATACATATACACATGCACATATACGTATACGTATACATATACATATATACATACATATATATATACACATATACATATACATATATATATACAGTATAAATAACAGGGGCACCATGGTGCCCAGGCTCCATGAATGAGACTTTCCATCTATGAGTGAGATTTTCCATCCATGATTAAGACTTTCCATCCATGTTAATGACTTCCTTTCCATACTATTGTACTAGCAAGCATCTAAAAGCAATTCAAAGGCAGAGAGGATTGGTGCCCGGGCACCATGGTGCCTCATTTCAGCGTCCTATATATACATATATATATACACATATATACATATATATAGTATAAATAACAGGAGCACCATGGTGCCCAGGCTCCATGAGTGAGACTTTCCATCCATGTTAATGACTTTCTTTCCATACTATTGTACTAGCACGCATCTAAAAGCAATCTAAAGGCAGAGAGGCTTGGTGCCCCATTTCAACGTCCTATATATATATATATATATATATATATATATATATATATATATATATATATATATATATATATATATATATATATATATATATATATATATATATATATATATATATCCAATTCACATTCATTCATTTTAGAAACAAGAACATCTATTTTATAAATCAATTAACTGAAATTAAATAAATTATCCATCCATGAACAAATACACATATGAACAATTAAGTTCAATCTTATCCCAGTGAAATTCATTGTACATTATGGAACTTCTCATCTTCTTTTATGACTTTAGACAACAAGAACTACGCGCACTATCCTCAAATCTGTTTGAGATCGGCCTGTTCTAACAGAGTTGTAGTGATGGACACAACCTATCGATAGGAAGATCAATGTCGTGCATACATATATAAATTGATAAGTATGAAATAGTTGTCGTAAGATTGACAAACCTGAGGATCAATATTGTTCTTCGTGGAATCAAGGAGTAGTTGCATGTTGTGGCAAATATAGAATCCACATGTGTTGCCCGGTAGCTGTTGGTGGCACTACAAAAATAGAATTTATTAATTCGAGAGACATTACTAAGAAGTGTTATATAGGATTAATGTGTACCAGCGAATACTGAGAAATCTAGATCGTGTCACAGGACGTCGATCCCTTCATTGGATTTCTCTACCTTTGCAAAATACGTGGCAAATGACCTACGTGATTCCAAAAAGTTAGCTTTAGTCATTGGGAAGGAAGGAAATACTACAATAAAGTTATTTATAGAGAAAATATGTTTACTTGTTGATTAATTATTGGACAACCGTGTAATCGATTTTGTTCTTCTTTAGGGAATCAAGCTATATCACCCTGTTCTATTTCGGTATAATTACAATTAGAATCTAGTGGAACCTACACAGGTATGTCATGGTCATTAAACCTAAGTTCGTGTTGCTTATAAATTACAAATCGATAAGTATAGCCACTAGTACAGCACTTACCCTTGGTTGTAGGGCATAAGTATGAATTCCTTGTCGCGGTAAGCCTCCAATGCCGTCGTGATATAATTCTCGACAAATAATGCATCCTCCTTGATATAATTCTCGACGAATAATGCATCCTCCTATATACAGTTGTCAAGGCAAGCCGAATCTGGTATTCTGGTGTGGTGATTTACTGATTTTGTAGGTATGAAACACAAACCTATATTTTAAATTTGTGTAATTGTGATTAATTTAGTATTGTAATTTTATTTATTGTCATTTATTGATTTATAGAGTTGCAAGAAATGGAGAAACGAACATTGCACAAATATTTTTTTATCCGATACAAGTAGTACTCCTCATACTAATGAGAGTCAAGTAAAGAAGACTCGAGTGGATTTTAGTCCCGATGAAATCATCGCTGATCCAGCAAATCATATACCTATTAATGAGTATGCCAATGAAATTAGAGATCAAGTGAGGAGGGCGTATTTGTTGAGAGGTCCAACCCAACCAGAAGGCCATGATTTTCCTCACAAAATGCAGAATGATTGTTCAAGGGCATTTTAACAATCTTGGTACAATATATATGATCAGTTAGAATATAGTGTGGAAAAGGATGCGGCCTTTTGTTTCTATTGTTTTCTTTTCAAGAAGCCTAGAATGTCTTAAAATTTTGGTAGTGATGTATTTACAACAACAGGGTATTCTAATTGGAAGAAAATTTTAGGAACATTTGTTAAACATGTTGGTGGACCTAGTAGTTATCACAACATTACAAGGGGGACTATGAGAATTTTAAAAATCAAAGGGCAAGTGTGACACAAAGACTTTCTGATCATGGCCGAGAGAAATTGCATATAAAATTCGTTTGACTACTTCTTTAGATTGTGCAAGATTTCTTCTAATGCAACGTGAAGCTTTCCGAGGACACGATGAATCTTCAACTTCCATCAATAAGGGAAATTTTAGAGAATTGGTTGAGTGGTACAAAGATAAGAATGAGGAAGTGAAGAAAGCGTTTGATAAAGCTCCCTTAAATTGTCAGATGATTTCTCCAAAAATTCAAAAGAATCTTACAAAAGCTTGTGCGCAAGAGGTCACGAAGGTGATTATGGAGGAGATTGGAGATAGTAATTTCTCCATGCTAATTGATGAGTCACGAAATATATCAATAAAGGAGCAAATGGCCGTGATTTTGAGGTAGTTTATTTTATGTTTTTACATTGTTCTATTTATTGTGTAATCATATGGTTGTGTTTTAACTTAGCATAATCTATGGTAATTGGCATACATGTTTGTGAATGATCAAGGGAAGGTTCTTGAAAGGTTTCTTGGTATTAAGCATGTATCTAATGCATTGAAGGAAGATTTATTTGATTTGCTTGGAGAGCACCAATTACCAATTTCTAGGATACGAGGGCAGGGTTATGATGGAGCTTCAAATATGAGAGGAGAATTTAATGGTTTGCAAAGGCAGATCTGAGATGAGAATCCGTATGCTTTCTATGTCCATTGCTTTGTCCATCAATTGCAGTTAGTAGTTGTGACTGTTGCAAGTTGTAGTAGAGCTATTGCTGATTTTTTTCAATTATATTCCCTTGATAGTGACCACTGTGAGTGCATCTTGTAAAAGAATAGATGCATTGTTTGCAAAGCATCAAGATGTCTTGTTAGAGAAGCTAGAGAATAATAAGATTGTCACTGACACAGGGTTGCATCAAGAAATGAGCCTAGCTAGACCTTCCGATACTAGATGTGGCTCTCACCTAAAAACCATACTGCGTATTTACCAAATGTGGGAGGCAGTATTAGAGGTACTAGAGATTGTGAGTAAAGATGCATGCCAACCATCAAGTCATGGTGGAGAATCTGGATTGATACAGAAAATGGAAAGCTTTGAATTTGTTTTTATCTTGCATTTATTAATAGACTTGCTAAGCATTACAAATGAGTTATCACTTGCTTTGCAAAGGAAGGATCAAGATATTGTTGAAGCTATGGACTTGCTTGTAGATGTGAAAATGTATTTGCAGGACATGAGAGACAATGGATGGAAGCCATTATTCCAGTGAGTAAAAAGCTTTTGTGAATCAAATGAGATTCATGTGCCAAATATGGAAGAACTCATTCCAGTTAGAGGTATGTCTGCACGTAGGAAACATACAGTGACTTACCATCACTATTACCATGTTGAGATTTTCATTACTACTATTGATGCCATTACATCAGAGATGAACCATCGGTTTAATGAAGTTTCTTCAGAGTTACTAGTATGCATGTCTTGTCTTGATCCAAGAGACTCTTTCTTCAAGTTTGATGTAGATAAGCTTGTTTGCTTGCTGAGTTTATGCTGATGACTTCGATATAGCTGACCATTTGTTGATAAGAAATCAGCTTCAAACATTTGTTCTCAATATCAAGAGAAGTGTAGAATTCCATGGATGTGGTGATATTGCAAAGCTAGCTCAAAAGATTGTTGAAACAGGAAAAAATAGAACATTCCCATTGGTCTATCGCCTCATTGAGCTAACATTGATCCTTCTAGTAGCAACGGCATCTGTTGAAAGAGTCTTTTCGACAATGAATATTATCAAGACAGATTTGCGCAATATAATAGCGGATGAGTGGTTCAGTGACTTGATGATATGCTACACTGAACTAGAGATTTTTAGAAATCTTGATGATGATAGAATTGGAAAACGTTTTTAAAGCATGAAATCTCTAGAATACTATTGCCTCGTACTTGCACTACTACTACTCAATCCTAGTTACTGGTATGTTTCATCCTTTTTCAATCTTTATAACTATTCACAAATACAATTTCTGATTTCATCACTATGTTTGCTAATTTTGGTGTGCAAATAACTGCTTACATATGTTTATGGGCATTAGAAGGCACATTATCTATTACCAAGGTACAATCTTCGTTGTATTTTATATTTTTACTATGTTCCTATTCTAATTATGTGTGATTTTGGATTTCAAAATATAGTTCGCTTTATGTTTAGTGTGTTTATCTTTTGTACATTATGTCCCGCTAGCCCTCCCTAAAATTTGGCTCTGGATCCGCCACTGTGTAAAACAATTGAACTTAGCACCGGAGAGAGCACGAAGGTTACGGCCTGGTGCAACCTACAGAGGAGCCACCATGCAGCTAGGGTGTTTCTAATCGGTTCGAACAATTTTCAAATATGCATTATGTTGGTTCAGATATTTATCGGATAGTATCGGATAAGAAATGAATATGGATTCGGTAGTTTACTATCCATCAAATACAATACAGATCCGAATTATCTGGATATTCAGGGTTAGATATCGGCATCCTACATCCTCTATTTCAACCCAGCCTATTTATAAGATACTTTAGTAACCTATCATACATTAATATATACATTAATACATGAAGTCAGCGAAAGAACCTTAACTTATACGAAGAATTTATAAATATTCTTCATGAATGTTTAGATCAAATAAAATATTTATATTTTTTTGTTCATTTTACACGTGCAATTTAAATGGTTTTCATGTTCTGAGAAATATTCATGACCGTATTCGATTGTATTCGTTCTGTATATGTATTCGACATTATTCATATTCGAGATATCTGTATTCGTATCAACATCCAGAAAAAATATAAAAATAAATATGATAAAGTCATTATCTACTCAATCTATTTTTACCCGTATAGATAGTACCTTGGCGCGTACAGCACCGGAGAGAGCACGAAGGTTACGGGCTGGTGCAACTACAGAGGAGCGACCATGCAGTGCAGACCACATCCCACGTCAAATGTAAGGCCCAGACTCTAGCCCTTTTTCCGGATATCCGGTAGAAAATATCTCGATATCTAAGTCCCATCCCGGATCCAACGGATAGTGCCTACTCTGTATCATATCCCGAATTCGGATTTAACTATCCAGATCCCATTATGGATTCAGATGGATAGTAAAACCCCTTCCTTAATCCGATCCAGGACCGGATCAGGCTCCAGGCGGAAAATATCCATCCCATTTTCAACCTGTACTCCTAATGTCGAAATTAATGGAAAAGGAAACCATCAAGAAGGGAAATGACGTGTGCCCAAGAGAGGCCCTGTTCGATTTGGGGTCATGAGATGGGACAGGGGTTTTGATCTACCAAACACCTCTCTAGCCGTGCAGGTTAAAGCAACTCCAGCAGGGCCCCTATTTGAGCCCTCAAACCTCATATTTGAGAACCAGAGCAAAAAACTGAACTCCAGCAGGGCCCCTACTTGGCTCTCAAAAATAGGAGACCTCTCAAATGAGGTCTCCAAGCCCTTATTCCTAGGGGCCCCCTACTCCGGCTCTCATTTTTCAGCTTTCCTCGTTTTTTGTGGAACATTTGTGCTTTCAATTTAAATTCGGAACAGATTTGAATTTAAATTTGAATATTCGTATTTGAATTCATATTTGAATTCGGAACAAATTTGAATTTAAATTTGAATGTTATGTGATGAACTTTGTGCAATTTAAATTCGGAACAAATTTGAATTTAAATTTGAATATTCGTATTTGAATTCGTATTTAAATTCGGAACAAATTTGAATTTAAATTTGAATGTTATGTGATGAACTTTGTGCTTTCAATTTAAATTCGGAACAAATTTGAATTTAAATTTGAATATTCGTATTTGAATTCGTATTTGAATATTCGTATTTGAATTCGGAACAAATTTGAATTTAAAATTGAATGTTATGTGATGAACTTCGTGCTTTCAATTTAAATTCGGAACAAATTTGAATTTAAATTTGAATATTCGTATTTGAATTCATATTTGTGCTTTCAATTTAAATTCGGAATAAATTTGAATTTAAATTAGAATATTCGTATTTGAATTCATATTTGAATTCAGAACAAATTTGAATGTTATGTGATGAACTTTGTGTTTTCAATTTAAATTCGGAACAAATTTGAATTTAAATTTGAATATTCGTATTTGAATTCATATATTTAAATATTGTTCCTCATTGTGAAATCATAAATATTTTATTGTGTATTGTGCTTTTGTCCCATACATATGCATATAGTGTGTGAGGAAATAGAGGGAATTGAGAAGTAGGAGTCCTGTTTTGAGGGCTCCTGCTGGAGTGCAGCCCAGAAAACAGGGCCCTCAAAAGTAGGGGGAGCCCTCAAATGAAAAGTAAGGGCCCTGTTTTGAGGGCTACTGCTGGAGTTACTCTTAGACAGTCAGTTAATCCTGGTCGAAGCAGAACGTATAAACCTCATAACTCAGGAATAGCTAGTCCAGCCAGTGGCGGACCCAGGATTTTTGAGATGGGGGTACGAAGTTAAGAATCTACAGAGTATATATATAAGATAGAGAATTTTGATACACATAATATGTATATCTCATATAGTTAACCAAATAAACAATCACACATAAGCAATAAATGCAATTTCCAATATAAGTTTGATTGACTTAATTTCTAGTGAACACTGAACAGAGTACATGAAACGACATCAATGCAAAACTGACCTGGATAGCAATGTTATAACTCAACTCGACGAGGATCTGCTTGAAAACGAGATATTATATCTTCATCGCGAACTTGTAGAAAAAATTCCCTTTCAAGAAATGTAACAAGACAGTCATTCAAGTACTCATCTCCCATTCTATTCCTTAGCTTGTTCTTCACAAAATTCATTTGTTCAATTCTCTACAACCTAAAAATATTGAACATTTGTTCAATTCACCATTGAAGAACAGCTGAACAGGAGAGTCCAAAAGTATTAAGTATAAATTGACATTGTAGAAATGTAGAATACCAACCTTGTGTGCAGGGGCAGCATGGTCGTCGGGAGCGCCGCCGCCGTTGAAGCTGGAATAGGGGAGGAGCTGCCGCTGCCTGGGCCGCCTGGCCATGGGGACTTCTTCGCCCTCACCCAATGGCCGACCTTGTGTCCAGGGGCGGCATGGCCGTCGGGAGCGCCGCCGCCGTTGAAGATGGAATAGGGGAGGAGCTGCCGCCGTTGAAGCTGGCCATTGGGCGTGCCAGTGTGGGCGCCCGGCGCCGCGCCGCCGCCGGTAGCCGTTCGCCGGTCGCCGCGTCGCCGGAGACGAGGAGGGGAGCCGGGCGCGGCTGCGCACTGTGAGCTGGGGCGCAGCGGCTGTGCAAGAGAGATGGAGAGGAGGCGGCGTGAGAGCAAGGCAGGAGCGGGCGCCGCGCCGCCACCGGTAGCCGTTCGCCGGTCACCGCGTCGCCTGAGACGAGGAGGGGCACCGGGCGCGGCGCGCTGTGAGCTGTGGCGCGGCGGCTGTGCAAGAGAAATGGAGAGGAGGCGGCGTGAGAGCAAGGCAGGAGGCAGCGTGACTCGTGAGAAGCAGCCAGGTAGCAGGAGTTAGGTTAGGAAATCAGGAAATGCCAATTGGGCCATTGGCTAGTGGGCTGAATTTGCTACATTATCTTCATTTCTAGTTTTTTTCCTATATATATGAAATATATATTATATATAGTTGATTTTTTACAAAAAATTTTGGGGGTACAACTGTACCCCCATGTCCCATTATGGGTCCGCCCCTGAGTCCAGCCCAACATGAAAGGAGAGTAAGCTATAACTCACATATATAAACTTCTTTTTCTATTGTAAACACAGCAAACTCACCAAGTTTAACCGAATAATATATAGCACAACTACTAGAGCAGCGCAACAGACACATGCAGCATAATTGAAGTGTGATGGCAGAGCCAAAGAACAAAAGAATTGCGCCCACCCAGATAACACATGAATTTCTGCAGCATTCTGATAACTAGCTGATCAGATCAGATCATCAAACGATGCAGAACGGAGCATGCATTGCTAAACTAATTAAGCAGAAGGCGACTTAACACTGAGCAAATTTAAGCAACTTAATATCTGCTCACAGCAATTCTTAAGTATCGACAAACTGGACCATAATATCTGCTCACCGCAATTCTTAGGTACCGACAAACTAGACCACTGGCTTATTCTTCCGGAAGACATAAGCAGTTTAACGCGTTGGTTTTAGCTTTTTCCTCTTTTTTTTGCCCTTTTTCTTTACGTTATTTATGGAGATATGTTTTTCATTTATCATTTCTCTACTATTTTTCTTTAATTAAATATCTTTGAAAAGTTAACCACCACTACAGTACTCCATCAGGCTTCCAAGACCTTGACAGAGGCTCAAAGAAGCACTAGAAAGTCCAGTGTACAGGCAAACCCATCAGAATAAGCTCCGGTGGAGGGTGGACTCTTTCAGGATATTGTAATCCGCTAGAGTGCGGCCATCCTCAAGCTGCTTGCCAGCAAAGATAAGGCGCTGCTGCTGGTCCGGGGGCATGCCCTCCTTGTCCTGAATCTTCGCCTTCACATTGTCGATCGTGTCGGATGACTCCGCCATTTGTCATTATCACTTTTGGAGAAGTTTGAAAAACAAAATTTCGACCCCTGAATACAATTCCAGCCATCTAGCTTAACCTACAAATCGTTCAAGTATGACATTGCCATAGGGAGCAGAAGCGAACATTTTCTAATACAAATGGACAACAGAAAGACACAAAACATACCTACACTAGCAAAACGTAGACCAATTCTGAAGTTAACACCCTCATCAGCAGCATATCACAGGCAGAGTCATGACAGACATCATAAAGCAAGAAGGGATTGCAAGTACTAGAACAAGATCATATTGTTCACAACCACAAATTTATTCATAGCAGAGAGAGACTCATCTAGGGAGAGTTAACAGGACGAGGACGAAACCATAACAAGGTACGACAAGGCCAATACAGAAACACCATAGTGCAGAGCAAACATCACTAACTCACAGACCACCACGGAGGCGGAGGACGAGGTGGAGGGTAGACTCCTTCTGAATATTGTAGTCAGCAAGGGTGCGTCCATCCTCGAGCTGCTTGCCGGCAAAGATGAGGCGCTGTTGGTCCGGAGGGATACCCTCCTTGTCCTGGATCTTTGCCTTCACGTTGTCAATGGTATCTGAGGACTCAACTTCCAAGGTGATGGTTTTCCCAGTGAGTGTCTTGACAAAGATCTGCATCCCGCCACGAAGGCGGAGGACAAGGTGCAGTGTAGATTCCTTCTGGATATTATAGTCGGCAAGAGTGCGGCCATCCTCGAGCTGCTTGCCGGCAAAGATGAGGCGCTGCTGGTCCGGGGGGATGCCCTCCTTGTCCTGAATCTTTGCCTTCACATTGTCAATTGTATCAGACGACTCCACCTCAAGGGTGATAGTCTTGCCAGTCAATGTCTTGACAAAGATCTGCATTCCACCGCGAAGACGGAGCACCAAGTGGAGGGTCGACTCCTTCTGAATATTGTAATCGGCAAGGGTGCGGCCATCCTCGAGCTGCTTGCCGGCAAAGATGAGGCGCTGCTGGTCCGGGGGGATGCCCTCCTTGTCCTGAATCTTCGCCTTCACATTGTCAATTGTATCAGACGACTCCACCTCAAGGGTGATAGTCTTGCCGGTCAATGTCTTGACAAAGATCTGCATTCCACCGCGGAGACGGAGCACCAAGTGGAGGGTCGACTCCTTCTGAATATTGTAATCGGCAAGGGTGCGGCCATCCTCAAGCTGCTTGCCAGCAAAGATGAGGCGCTGCTGGTCCGGGGGGATGCCCTCCTTGTCCTGAATCTTCGCCTTCACGTTGTCGATTGTATCAGATGACTCCACTTCAAGAGTGATGGTCTTGCCCGTCAATGTCTTCACAAAGATCTGCATTCCACCACGGAGACGGAGCACGAGGTGGAGTGTGGACTCCTTCTGGATATTGTAGTCGGCAAGAGTCCGGCCATCCTCTAGCTGCTTGCCAGCAAATATGAGGCGCTGCTGGTCTGGGGGAATACCCTCCTTGTCTTGAATCTTCGCCTTAACGTTGTCAATTGTATCAGATGACTCGACCTCAAGGGTGATGGTCTTGCCAGTCAGAGTCTTGACAAAGATCTGCATCTGAAGGAAGGTAACGGATATGTTAGATCAATTACAAACATCTTCAAGTTCAAGCAATCGATTCTGACACTTGCAGTCATATGGCAAAGCACAAATACACGGCAGTTCATCAGTACAGTTATGGAAAACATTGTTTCGTGCTGATGCCAGATCGCAATACAGGCATGCTCTGAGATAGCAGCAGACTTAATTACCCAAAAGAGGCATGACTTTTAATGGTTTTTCTCTGTACAGCTCTTTACCAAAATAATCTAAAACAAACTGTTCCTGTTCCCGATAATTTGCTATGAAACACCCCACCACACACATCTTTAGCCATAGCAGCAGCCACAAGGATAAAATATGAGACGCATGAATTGGTTAATTCCGAGTGCAAATTTATAGGCCATCTGACATGCAAATTGATCAGCATCTATCTATTCTAGCCATCGATGAGAATACAGAAACTTCCCCATACAGATCACAGACAAAACTGTTGAATCGACAGCCAAAATTTGAGACAGAACAGATCGAAAGTTCCAGGTAAAGATGCATAGGAACAAAACCACCAACGAACATGCGAGTCAATTTCACAAAGCTATCAAGGCTATCCATCACCACGCGCAAACCAGATCTACCAGAATCAGGCGTAATAGCCGAACGGATCTACTCAAAACCGCACACCAAAAATAGAACAAAAATCAAGGGACCAAAGGGGACCCAGCCAACCCCTACGAACAAACACGGCGTAGAATAACTCTAGCCACAACTCTACGGGATTAGGCCAAAAACAAATCGCAATAGCGGCCAGACCGATCCAGTAGCATATCTGAAACGAAGGGATCGCAAGGCGGCAGCCAGATCGATCCATAGCAAATGGAGAAGCAAAAACTACGGGATTATTACGAGGCAGATCGACTCATGGCGGAGCTAGAACTACGGGATCAGAAGGCGATTAGAGACGAGAAGGCGAGGATTAGTTACCTTGAGAAGGCGATTAGAGGACACTTCCTCTTGCTTCCCTTGACGATCGAAAGGGGGGGGGGGGGGGGGGGGGGGGGGGGGATTGGATGATGGTAAAAGAGCGGCACGGGGGGTCGGAATTTATAGCCTGCCGGGTTGCGCGGTTCGGAGCGCAGTCCGGTATGGTTACCTGTTCCGATGCGCTGTAGGGTGGACGGTCGGATCGGGGTCCACGTCGTGTTCGGGCAGAACCGCGTGAAGGGAGACGGCGTGGTGCGTGGTACGTCACGACTCGGGCGCGGTGTGCGGAACGGGAGATGCCTTGTGCGCTTACGCTGGCTGCACCGTATTGGTTGGCGAAGAGTTGTTCTCCGACTTGGCTTGGTTTTGCCGACTGAATTTTCTTTTTCCTTTGTGTTTATAAGTTTATTATTAGTTTTCAGCCGTAAATAGAATTGGAAATTTCGTATCAATTTCGTACCGCACATGAATAATTTTTCTATAGTGTATTCATAGGAAAATATATTCTTAAGGCTTAAAGTTGTAATCTGGTTATAGCTGTGGTTAATGGTTTTTAACTGAAAATAAATAGTAATAGCTAAAAAAGTGGTTTTTTAAAAAAGAGTATTGTCGTAGGGGTGGCCCCCACCTAAGCCCAGCAGGCCTGCTAGAGGAATGTAAGGCCCAGAATGGGACATGTGCAATGACATAAGTGCCCCTGTGGAGAATACTTGGATGTAAGGGTATAATTGTAAAAGCACTCCCCATGTGGATATATATATACAACACAGGCCACGGGGGAAAACCCTAAGCCATTGCTCACCTAACTCTCCACTACCATACTCTCTCTCTCTCTCTGTTTGGTCTGTAACCACAACAGTTGGCGCCGTCCATGGGGAGGACAAAAGCAAGCCTCCAGATCCGAAGAAGGATGGCACCAAAGAAAGCTTCATCATCGTCGGTGAAGAAGAAGGTGGGAGCGGCAGAATCTCGTGTCAATACCAGGGCTTCGGTGTTGGCAGCCGCAGGCGTGGGTGGCGATGCAGGTGTGATGGTCGCGAACACCGGTGTTCACGACGCGACGCCCGACCCCGCCACCACCGCCGCGACGCTCGACCCCGCCACCACCGCCCCACGCGTGGTAGGTAACCCCACCGCAGGTACCGCGACAGTCGCCGGAAGCGCCACTCGGGGGGGTCGGAGCGGCAATGCCGGTGCCCACGCCGGCACGGCGTCCGCTCTCCCACCCGGTGCAGGAACGGTGAGCGGTTCCGGCGGCAACGCGGGCTTCGTCACCGGCTCCAGAGTCCTTCACACTAGCGCAGCGGGCAGCCCGGGAGCGCAGGTCGTGGTTGCCGCCGCTCCAGTCGCGCCGCCAGGAGCGCCGATGGCCCCAACCACGTCCACGGTGGAGAACGCCCTGCTGGCGGCCCTCAGCGTGTTTCAGCGGGAGCTAACGGATCTCCGCGGGGCCGTGCGGGACATGCAAGAGGCTTGGAGCCAACAGACCCCACCGGTGGTCGCATCGAAGCCCACACCAGAGAGGGCGGATAGCTGCGACGCCCCCACGTCCAGCCGCGTCCCGCTACGACGCGTGGACCCGGAGTCCCCACTCTCCGCGGGCCTGCAGCAGGCGGCATGGCCGGAAGACTTCAAGTTCCCGAGTGTCATCGAGGCGTACAAAGGTGACACGGACCCACGGGAATTCGTGCGCGTGTATGAGACCGCCATCGAAGCCGTTGGCGGAGATGACACCACGAAGGCGAAGGGGCTCCCCCTCGCGTTGCAGAGGGTGGCGCTCTCTTAGTTTTTCACCATCGAGCCACATTCCATCTACGCGTGGGAGCAGATCCGCGACCGGGTCTACAACAACTTCCAGAGAAACTATGTCGAGTGCATTGACGCGGACCAGCTCTTCGCAGTTAAGCAAAAACCCTCGGAGAGGCTCCGGGACTACTTCAAATGCTTCACGAAGGTATGCTGCCAGCTCAAGGATGTCAATGAAACAACTGTCATCAATGCAGCGATACAAGGTCTCCGCCCGGGGCCGATGGCCGAGTACAACGCGCGGAAACCAATCAAGACGGTGGCGAAGCTCTTCAACAAGATGGAAGAGTATGCCAGAGCGGAAGAGGACGCGAGGCGGCGACGACTCCGACACCAATCAGGCGGAGGGCTCGACGAAAAACGACAGTTCGCCGAAGGAGGGCACCTCGAAGGGCAAACGCAAGTAGGAGCCATCAAAGGACGCCCCCGAGTGCAAGAACACCTAGCTCAAAGACTCGTCAGGCGACAAGCCCAAACGCGACCAACGCAAATCTCGGAAATCTCGCTATGTCTTCGACATCGAGGGTGGCTCCGAGGACAACGCTCCCGCTGGTCGTGGCGGCAGAGGACGCTGTGGCCGGGGACGGGGGCGCAGGCGGGGTCACGACGATAGAGCCCGCGGGGAGTATGACGACCAGCACCATGGGCAGTGGTGCGAAGTCCTGAAAGATCAAGCTCCATTTAAGTTGGTTTTGGTGTTAATGACAAATGCAATTATGACATTATGATATTAATGACATATACTTTATAATGTTTTGGTGAAAATGATAAATGAATTTATGAGACTAATATGTTTATTTGAGTTTATCTTTGGTTAGTCTCATTTGGATGAAAAGGTGAAATCAAAGAGGTATGCATTCGAAATCGCTATCTCATTTACAAATGCATTCCTTAGATCCAAAATATAGATTGAACTCCTCAATTAGTGTAAAATGAATATGTGCATATGTCTTCACTATATACACTTGTATGCACACATTTAGGGGGAGCTATCTATATATTTTGGAGTTTCATAAGTATTGATTCATGCTTCTTTTAATATGCATATTTAGGATCTTTACTTTGAAATACATTCTTGAGTATATATATATATCTTGTGTAGTTCATATATACTCATGTGTAATCGGGTTGTCATCTAGCTTCTCCATTATGTGTTGATGGATGAATGATTTATGACAACCGGATAAGTAAGCTTTATTTAAAGCTTATCTTAGAGTATACATTTATTGTGTACATATTGTATACTCGCAAATCAATTTAATATCTTATTATTTGTTGAGATTGTCATGAATTACCAAAATGGTGAAGTTTGGTAATCGATGACAATTGATTTGTGGACTAACGGTTTCCATGAGTTGGATGAATAGGTTAGGTTCCACAAATGAAGATGACTTGGGATGACTTCATGAGTTGAAGGTCATCAAGTCAAAGTTGATGAAGAAGAGGTAGCTTCATGTGTTGAAGGCTATCAAGACGAAGGCTTCATGTGTTAAAGGCCATCAAGAAGAAGATGCTTCATGTGTTGAAGCATGTCAAAGATTGATCATGTGTTGATCAAGTGAAGACCATCATGAGTTGATGGTGTTGATGAAAAGAAAGCATCATGAGTTGATGCATATCGAGACGATGACCCAAGGCAAAGGTATGACTAGCTAGGGCTAAGGATGTGTTTCTAGTCTTTTACCGGTCTTGGTGTTTGGTTGGAAGACCGGATTGCTAGTATAGGTTGCCGTACTATTAAGAGGGGTCATGTCTAGTAGTTTGAGTCTCATCATGTGTTGATAGCTCAAACCTCACCACGTCTAGCTCATGTGTTGAAATCTTTGCAACATGAGACTATGCATTGCGAATGTGTTTTGCAAGTGCTTGAAGTCCATGTTTTCATTCTTTGTGATATGAGGCTTATATTTGCAAATGTGTTTTGCAAATGGTTGAAGCTCATATATAATCCTTGTGGCATGTGACTTAGGTTTGCGAATGTGTTTTGCAAATGTGAGAAGTCCATGTACCTAATCCTTGTAGCATGATCTAAGTTTTCAAATGTGTTTTGCAAAAGTTGGAGGTCATGCATTATCCCTTGGCATGGTCTAAAATTATTTGTCGCTATTTCCTTTGATATTAGACCGTGATAGTGACTCTTTGGATGTCTTGTGATTTCTGCATTGATATAATGTGTTTGAGATCATGCAAATAGGTGGGTTGTGTAGCCCTCTGAATAAGCTTTCCATAGAGTCCAAGATCACTCAATTCCGACATCGGAGTCAAAAGTTATGACCGTTTTTCCGAGTGTCGTCTGTGCTGAAAAACCGGAAAACGGAAGTACCGCAATTTGTACTGCGGTAGTTCCGGATTTTGCGGAAGTTCCGCGATTTGTACTGCGGTAGTTCCGATTTTTCCGGTAGTTCCGCGATTCCGGAAGTTCCGGATTCCGAGCGGAATGTTTTTTCCAGAGAGCGATTTTTTGAATGACTTAGCCTCGGGAAAAACGGTAGTCCCGCGATTTGTACTCCGGTAGTTCCGGTTTTGCTGAGAAACGGCTAGTTTTCTGACCGTTGGCGAGGAAAGCGGAAGTACCGCGATTTGTACTGCGGTAGTTCCGTTTTTCCTGTTTTTTTCAGGGATTTGGCTCCAACGGCTAGTTTTCTTGTGTGGGGTATAAATACCCCCTTGTGGCCGGTTGGAGATTTGTTGCTTGACCTATTCCTGAGTTCTTGAGCTAGAGTGAGGCTCTCCACTCAATTGTGCATGTGTTGCACTTTGTGAGAGAGGAGAGGTGTTCTAGAGTGCATGTGTTGCATCTAGAGGAGGACTTTGTGTCCGAATTGAGCTCGTGCATTCATTGCACGTGGTGAGAGTCAAGTGAGGGATTTGGCTTGTGACTCTTGGAGTTTGCCGACTCCTAGACGGCGTTGGAGGCGTCGTGCGCGGTGATCTTCTCAAGAAGCTTGTGAGAAGACCTGGCGAAGTTGTGAAGGTCGGAGCTCACCTACCCGGAGCGGGAAAGAGCTACCACTAGTGGATTGGAGGTGTTTTGGCTTAATTCGTGGAGCCGGTCCGATTCGTTCGGGCTAACCTCAACGTGGACTAGGGGAGACCGGCAACTCTCCGAACACCACGGTAAAAAGTGATTGTGTTATTTGTGGTTTGTTTTCTTGTGCTCTATTTATATTCAAGCAATTTACATTCATAGAATTAAATTGATTGCTTGTATATCTAGAATTGTAAACTTTGACATAGGTTAGAATTATTAGTGCACTTAGGCGTTCTTGCTTGACTTAGGCGCTATTTGAGCTAAACCAAATTGAATTTCGCTTCCACATTATATACTTGGTTTAGGCAAATAGGAAAGCTCTTGAATTGATTAGTATTAATTTGTAGAGAATTTTTAAACCGCCTATTCACCCCCCCTCTAGTCGGCCTCCTCGATCTTACAAGTGGTATCAGAGCTTGGTCTCTCATATATTAGACTTAACCGTCTAGAGAGTAAAGGATGGCGACTAGTGGGTTTGTGCACCTAGATGAACCACCTCAATTTAATGGCCTAAATTATGATAATTGGAAAATCCGCATGACATGCTGTTTTAAGGTCATGAGCCCAAAATATGGCGGATTGTAGATGTTGGCTTTTCTCCTCCATTGGATCCTCTAGCTCCAACTATTGAGGAAGAGAAATGCCTACATCTCGACGCTCAAGCAACTAACGCTTTATTAGTGCTTTGAGTGTAGAGGTGTTCAATGAAATATGCAATCTCAATAGCGCTCATGACATGTGGACTAAAATTCAAGACAAATATGAGATGTCCACATCAAGTGATGAAGATTGCATACAAGAGTGGATGTCGGGAGAAGAATGCTCAACTTCTAGCTCCGACGATGAAGAGTCCACCATTCCCTCCACATCAACTCGATGCTTCATGGCAAAAGGTAAAAAGAAGGTAAATTTCGATGATGATGATAATGCACCTTCTTATGATGAGTTGATGGATATGCTAGAAGAGCTTAATGAATTCCTTGGGAAAGAAAAGGCTAAATTTAAAGTTTTGAAGAAAGAATATGTTTCTCTTCAAAATAATTATGATGTGCTAAAAGAAGAACATGAGTCTCTTCTATTCAAGGAATATACTAAACCTAGCATGAATATAGGAATTACATGTAATTTAATAGATGATATGCCATGTGTAGCTTCTAGCTCTAGCAACTCATCTAAAATTAGTGTTTCTACTTCATGTGATGATTTGCTAGATTTACCTTGTTGCTCAAAATTAGATGCTTCTACCTCTTCTATGCGTTGTGAGACTAACCTTGTAGAGGAGAATAATGAGCTCAAGGCCCAAGTCATAAGTTTGAAAATGACTTGGAGAAAAGCTACAAAGAGAAGGCCTCTCTTGACAAGATATTGGGTAGTCAAAGATAATCTAATGACAAGAGCGGCATTGGTTTCATCTCCAAGAAGAAGGAGAATAGCAAAACAAGGCACAATGCAAGGCATACGAAGAATGTCAAGTGCCATGGTTGCAATGAAACGGGTCACTTCGCCTCTAAGTGCCCCAACAAAGTGAAAAACAAGAAAAATCCAACAATGAAGAGGCAAACCGGCAATGAGCAAGGCAAGAAGATAAGAAGAGGAAATAATTGCCAAACTTGCTACAATTGCCGGGAAAAGGGACATTTAAGTAAGGATTGTCCCAAAGGTACCATTCCTAAGCCATCTCTATTTAATGAACAATATTTGCTTAGGAAAGATAGAAATGGCAATGTGTTTGCTAGGAATGTTAGTTCACATAAAGTTAATGTTAGGGCCATTTGGGTGCCCAAATCTATTGTGACTAACATTAATGGACCCAACCAAGTTTTGGGTACCAAAATGTGCTTAAAAGCTTAATAGGTACTTGGAGAGGCATTGGAGGCTTGGCATATTCATGGAGAGGTGATTTCCACCTTGGGCGAAATGGAAGCCAAGCTTGAAGATAATCTTCCCACATCATGAACCAATGCCATCTCGGTAACAAGTATCTACATTTGAATTTATATAGCCCCTAGCCTTGTGTAGGTTGCATTGCATGAAAATCATTTAAAAAGGGGTTCTCTTGCTCTTGTTCTAAAATTTCATTATTGTAATCATGAGCAAGATATGAGTGGCACATTAAGGGGGAGTGCTAAATCATATTCATGTGTATCACATCCCTAAGTGTGCCCATATTAATTAAGTGCTAGAATTGTTTTTCAAAATTGAGCCATTTAGGCAAAAGTCAAAATTTTTGAAATTATTAGTATATCTTTGAAAAACTAGTTGAAAAGTATATACAAACTCATTTCAAAGGGTTTAGAAAGGTTTTGGCTTTAGAAAAACATATTTCAAGTAAAAATGAGTTTCTAACCCAAAAACTATCAATTTAGTATCTTGTTTTTGCTTTAAACTCAAAAATTCCCCAAAATCAATTCTACAAGGAATTTGAAAATATGTTCAATACCAAAAACCTAGAGTTGGCTATTTCAAACATTATTGGTATTCAAAAGTTTTCCAAAAGACCAACCAATCAAAAGTTATTTGGTTTTGAAACTCGCCCAAAAACTTAAGTTGACCTATGCGGTCACAATCTAGCACTTAAGTGAGTTTTACCATTTGAGCTAAAACTATTGACATATATTGGCTTACAAGGGTATTAACAACTCATACATACAATTGAATGCTTAATATACCCCCAAATGCTCATTTTTGCAATCTTGAAGGATTTATTGAAAATGAGTTTGTTTTTGAAAATTGAAAGATTAATTTGCTAAAAGCTATGTTAAAAGAGTTTTTAATCTTGGCTTATAGTTGGAAATGCTCCACAAGTGGTTTATGTTCCTTTGTGAAAAACTTTGGAGCAATATACAACATTATATCAAACCTCTCCTTGAAAATCAAAATTCTTGGCGTGCTCCCAGAAAAATCGGTACTACCGGCAGTCATTCTGCGGTACTTCCGTTGTCCGGAACTACCGACAGTCATACTGCGGTACTACCGGGATTTCGGAACTACCGGCATTGAAAGTGTGGTACTTCCGATATTTCTGGAAGATGGCTATTTTGATTCAAAATTTGATTTCAAATTTTCTCAGCCATTTTCGCTGCTCCTCTCAGTCAAGTTGATCCTTGTTAATCCTTACTAAGCTACCCTCAAGTATTTCTTGACCTCATATGTCATTTTGCTCTCAATTTGATTCTTTTCATTAAAATGGCAATTTCTAAAAGAGTGGTAGACTTTCGATTAATTTGACCTCGGCATGAATTTCATTCCTATTTTCTCAAGTGATATCAATCATTTCCTTCAAGTGGTATCCTTTAGTTGTGAAATTTAAGTGATATCCTTATTCTTTTGGATTGATATCTTTTTCGTCTTGGCAAGCAAATATTTCTTTACCAAGCTCCTCACCTAAATGATATCATTGAGTTCCAAATAATGCTATCTTTCAAGTGGTATCTACTCTTTTAAATTGGTATCTCCTTCACTTAGAAAATGAGTGGTATCATTGTTCTTTCAAGTAGCATCTTTCAAAGTGATATCATTTCTTCAAAAGTGGTATCTATTCTTTCTTCTTGCCAAGCAATATATCTTCTCTTAACCAAGCTCTCTCACCTATGATATCATCTTCTTCCAAGTGGTATCCACCTTTACAAGTGGTTTATTCTCTAATGATATCATCCTCCTCCAAGTGCTATTTCAAACGACATTTCTATCTACAAGTGGTATCTAATGGTCAATCAAAGGAGGAAGAGATAAGAAAAAGAAAAAAAACAAGAAAAGGAGGAGAATCCTTTGTGTGTCAAAGGAGAAGAAAGGGTTGCCAAGAAGAGACCTTTGTGTAGAAGAGAGTTTTACTTTGTGAAAAATATATATTATACTTTTGTGCTTACTAAAGCAAAAAGCGTAAAATATTACTATTGGGAAAATTATTTTACTTAGTTGCCCAAAAATGGTTTATGGTTCTTGGGAATGAATGTGTTTCATTCTCATTTGCTTCTTTTGCAATTCATGGAGTAATAATCAAATGATATGCAAGATTACTTTTTCAAAAGAGCCTCTTTGGTCAAAAATCAAAAATCTTGTTTTAAAAGGCTAAAAGTTGTGAAAAACTAAATAAAAGTACTCAACTATGTATTTCAAATGATTTCAAAGCCTTTTGAATAAAAATTTCTATTTTGGAAATCAAAAGAAAGATTTGGCCCAAAATGGATCTTGAATGATCTTTTTTTTTATTTAAATGACATATTTCTCTATATCAAAATCTTTTGAGAATTTGAAAAAGTGGTCAATACAAAATTCAAAGGGTTGGTCATTTCAAACGTTTCTCAAGTTCAAAGCTTTTGCAAAAGACCAACCGTTGAAAAGTTATATGTATTTGAATCTCATCCAAAAACTTCAATTGACCCAAAATGACCTATTCTTGCATATAATGAGTTTAGCTATTTGAGCAAGATTTCTTTGTGTATCTTGGCTTGAAATAATATTTATAACTCATATGAAGCTAAGAAAGCAAATTACTCCATGAAAATCCAATTCGTTTGGATTTTAAGCTTAAGATGCAAAATCAACTCACTCTTTTGCTCTCAATGCGCATCTTAGCATATCTTTTGATTGGAGACGTCTTTTTCAAAAATTCCTGTTGGAAAAGGTCACAAATAGCATCAAGTTCAAATCTGCAAATTTTGAAAATATTTCAAGCTAATTTGAAAAAGTTGTGACTTTTTCTCTCATGGGCAAAATGCTGAAAATTTCAGAATCTCCATGATTCTGAGCCGATTTGTGATTTTTATATCTTCAAATGGGTTCAGATTTAGAGGAATCCACAATAATGAAAATTTATCATCTATAGTTGGTCTTCAATGTCAAATTTTCTCAGAAGTTATAAAGGGCATTTGATCAATTTTTCATCTCTCTCTAGAAGCTTAAGTGGAATGCAAAAGTCTGAAATTTCAGATTTCAGTTTTTCTGAAAACTCATGTTTTGAGCTGATTTATGATTTTTGTATCTTTAATTAGGCTCATAATCTGAGGAAGCTATAATTATGACTTTTGACCCTCAGATATTCACCTATACTGACAAATTTTCTTAGATTCATTGGATATTTGTAAGTCAGTTTTTCAGGGAGCTTTTGAAGGCCACTTGGAATGCAAAATCTGGAAATGATCCAAATGCTACAAGTGCTTTATATACAATTGGAATCATATCAAGTGGTATCAAATTCCAAAAGAATAATACTTCACAAGCCTTCAAGGAGCTCTAATGAGTAAGATTATTTGAACGTGTTTCAAATATCTTTAGTTGATTTAAGTGGTATCATTTGGTCATTTGCATTTAGTTTCATACTTCTTTATGACCATATGAAATTGAATTAAATTGCTATCAAGCTCCTCATGATACAACATCTTCTTTAATGGCTTAACTTTAATGCTTCCCTTGTTTTAATGCTAATCTATGCTATTTAAGTGTTAATTGTCTCCTTTTGGTGCTTAATGCCAAATGGGGGAGAAATTTGTGATAATAGCAAATCGATAATAGGGAAGAGAAATTAAACTTGTGATAATGCCAAATAGGGGAGAAACAATAGCTTTGCATATTAGAAAATTACAAAATCCTATTGCTAATGGGGGAGTAATTGAATAATGTTAAAAGGGGAGAAATTAAAATTTCTTTAATCTAAATATTGATAATGCTTTCACCTTCTCTCATATGATTAATTGTTTATCATTTAGTCATTTTCACCCTCATGCTATTATCATAAATAGATTTGTCATCAATCACCAAAAAGGGGGAGATTGAAAGATCAAGCTCCATTTAAGTTGGTTTTGGTGTTAATGACAAATGCAATTATGACATTATGATATTAATGACATATACTTTATAATGTTTTGGTGAAAATGATAAATGAATTTATGAGACTAATATGTTTATTTGAGTATATCTTTGGTTAGTCTCATTTGGATGAAAAGGTGAAATCAAAGAGGTATGCATTCGAAATCGCTTTCTCATTTACAAATGCATTCCTTAGATCCAAAATATAGATTGAACTCCTCAATTAGTGTAAAATGAATATGTGCATATGTCTTCACTATATACACTTGTATGCACACATTTAGGGGGAGCTATCTATATATTTTGGAGTTTCATAAGTATTGATTCATGCTTCTTTTAATATGCATATTTAGGATCTTTACTTTGAAATACATTCTTGAGTATATATATATATATCTTGTGTAGTTCATATATACTCATGTGTAATCGGGTTGTCATCTAGCTTCTCCATTATGTGTTGATGGATGAATGATTTATGACAACCGGATAAGTAAGCTTTATTTAAAGCTTATCTTAGAGTATACATTTATTGTGTACATATTGTATACTCGCAAATCAATTTAATATCTCATTATTTGTTGAGATTGTCATGAATTACCAAAATGGTGAAGTTTGGTAATCGATGACAATTGATTTGTGGACTAACGGTTTCCATGAGTTGGATGAATAGGTTAGGTTCCACAAATGAAGATGACTTGGGATGACTTCATGAGTTGAAGGTCATCAAGTCAAAGTTGATGAAGAAGAGGTAGCTTCATGTGTTGAAGGCTATCAAGACGAAGGCTTCATGTGTTAAAGGCCATCAAGAAGAAGATGCTTCATGTGTTGAAGCATGTCAAAGATTGATCATGTGTTGATCAAGTGAAGACCATCATGAGTTGATGGTGTTGATGAAAAGAAAGCATCATGAGTTGATGCATATCGAGACGATGACCCAAGGCAAAGGTATGACTAGCTAGGGCTAAGGATGTGTTTCTAGTCTTTTACCGGTCTTGGTGTTTGGTTGGAAGACCGGATTGCTAGTATAGGTTGCCGTACTATTAAGAGGGGTCATGTCTAGTAGTTTGAGTCTCATCATGTGTTGATAGCTCAAACCTCACCACGTCTAGCTCATGTGTTGAAATCTTTGCAACATGAGACTATGCATTGCGAATGTGTTTTGCAAGTGCTTGAAGTCCATGTTTTCATTCTTTGTGATATGAGGCTTATATTTGCAAATGTGTTTTGCAAATGGTTGAAGCTCATATATAATCCTTGTGGCATGTGACTTAGGTTTGCGAATGTGTTTTGCAAATGTGAGAAGTCCATGTACCTAATCCTTGTAGCATGATCTAAGTTTTCAAATGTGTTTTGCAAAAGTTGGAGGTCATGCATTATCCCTTGGCATGGTCTAAAATTATTTGTCGCTATTTCCTTTGATATTAGACCGTGATAGTGACTCTTTGGATGTCTTGTGATTTCTGCATTGATATAATGTGTTTGAGATCATGCAAATAGGTGGGTTGTGTAGCCCTCTGAATAAGCTTTCCATAGAGTCCAAGATCACTCAATTCCGACATCGGAGTCAAAAGTTATGACCGTTTTTCCGAGTGTCGTCTGTGCTGAAAAACCGGAAAACGGAAGTACCGCGATTTGTACTGCGGTAGTTCCGGATTTTGCGGAAGTTCCGCGATTTGTACTGCGGTAGTTCCGATTTTTCCGGTAGTTCCGCGATTCCGGAAGTTCCGGATTCCGAGCGGAATGTTTTTTCCAGAGAGCGATTTTTTGAATGACTTAGCCTCGGGAAAAACGGTAGTCCCGCGATTTGTACTCCGGTAGTTCCGGTTTTGCTGAGAAACGGCTAGTTTTCTGACCGTTGGCGAGGAAAGCGGAAGTACCGCGATTTGTACTGCGGTAGTTCCGTTTTTCCTGTTTTTTTCAGGGATTTGGCTCCAACGGCTAGTTTTCTTGTGTGGGGTATAAATACCCCCTTGTGGCCGGTTGGAGATTTGTTGCTTGACCTATTCCTGAGTTCTTGAGCTAGAGTGAGGCTCTCCACTCAATTGTGCATGTGTTGCACTTTGTGAGAGAGGAGAGGTGTTCTAGAGTGCATGTGTTGCATCTAGAGGAGGACTTTGTGTCCGAATTGAGCTCGTGCATTCATTGCACGTGGTGAGAGTCAAGTGAGGGACTTGGCTTGTGACTCTTGGAGTTTGCCGACTCCTAGACGGCGTTGGAGGCGTCGTGCGCGGTGATCTTCTCAAGAAGCTTGTGAGAAGACCTGGCGAAGTTGTGAAGGTCGGAGCTCACCTACCCGGAGCGGGAAAGAGCTACCACTAGTGGATTGGAGGTGTTTTGGCTTAATTCGTGGAGCCGGTCCGATTCGTTCGGGCTAACCTCAACGTGGACTAGGGGAGACCGGCAACTCTCCGAACACCACGGTAAAAAGTGATTGTGTTATTTGTGGTTTGTTTTCTTGTGCTCTATTTATATTCAAGTAATTTACATTCATAGAATTAAATTGATTGCTTGTATATCTAGAATTGTAAACTTTGACATAGGTTAGAATTATTAGTGCACTTAGGCGTTCTTGCTTGACTTAGGCGCTATTTGAGCTAAACCAAATTGAATTTCGCTTCCACATTATATACTTGGTTTAGGCAAATAGGAAAGCTCTTGAATTGATTAGTATTAATTTGTAGAGAATTTTTAAACTGCCTATTCACCCCCCCTCTAGTCGGCCTCCTCGATCTTACAAGTGGTATCAGAGCTTGGTCTCTCATATATTAGACTTAACCGTCTAGAGAGTAAAGGATGGCGACTAGTGGGTTTGTGCACCTAGATGAACCACCTCAATTTAATGGCCTAAATTATGATAATTGGAAAATCCGCATGACATGCTGTTTTAAGGCCATGAGCCCAAAATATGGCGGATTGTAGATGTTGGCTTTTCTCCTCCATTGGATCCTCTAGCTCCAACTATTGAGGAAGAGAAATGCCTACATCTCGACGCTCAAGCAACTAACGCTTTATTTAGTGCTTTGAGTGTAGAGGTGTTCAATGAAATATGCAATCTCAATAGCGCTCATGACATGTGGACTAAAATTCAAGACAAATATGAGATGTCCACATCAAGTGATGAAGATTGCATACAAGAGTGGATGTCGGGAGAAGAATGCTCAACTTCTAGCTCCGACGATGAAGAGTCCACCATTCCCTCCACATCAACTCGATGCTTCATGGCAAAAGGTAAAAAGAAGGTAAATTTCGATGATGATGATAATGCACCTTCTTATGATGAGTTGATGGATATGCTAGAAGAGCTTAATGAATTCCTTGGGAAAGAAAAGACTAAATTTAAAGTTTTGAAGAAAGAATATGTTTCTCTTCAAAATAATTATGATGTGCTAAAAGAAGAACATGAGTCTCTTCTATTCAAGGAATATACTAAACCTAGCATGAATATAGGAATTACATGTAATTTAATAGATGATATGCCATGTGTAGCTTCTAGCTCTAGCAACTCATCTAAAATTAGTGTTTCTACTTCATGTGATGATTTGCTAGATTTACCTTGTTGCTCAAAATTAGATGCTTCTACCTCTTCTATGCGTTGTGAGACTAACCTTGTAGAGGAGAATAATGAGCTCAAGGCCCAAGTCATAAGTTTGAAAAATGACTTGGAGAAAAGCTACAAAGAGAAGGCCTCTCTTGACAAGATATTGGGTAGTCAAAGATAATCTAATGACAAGAGCGGCATTGGTTTCATCTCCAAGAAGAAGGAGAATAGCAAAACAAGGCACAATGCAAGGCATACGAAGAATGTCAAGTGCCATGGTTGCAATGAAACGGGTCACTTCGCCTCTAAGTGCCCCAACAAAGTGAAAAACAAGAAAAATCCAACAATGAAGAGGCAAACCGGCAATGAGCAAGGCAAGAAGATAAGAAGAGGAAATAATTGCCAAACTTGCTACAATTGCCGGGAAAAGGGACATTTAAGTAAGGATTGTCCCAAAGGTACCATTCCTAAGCCATCTCTATTTAATGAACAATATTTGCTTAGGAAAGATAGAAATGACAATGTGTTTGCTAGGAATGTTAGTTCACATAAAGTTAATGTTAGGGCCATTTGGGTGCCCAAATCTATTGTGACTAACATTAATGGACCCAACCAAGTTTTGGGTACCAAAATGTGCTTAAAAGCTTAATAGGTACTTGGAGAGGCATTGGAGGCTTGGCATATTCATGGAGAGGTGATTTCCACCTTGGGCGAAATGGAAGCCAAGCTTGAAGATAATCTTCCCACATCATGAACCAATGCCATCTCGGTAACAAGTATCTACATTTGAATTTATATAGCCCCTAGCCTTGTGTAGGTTGCATTGCATGAAAATCATTTAAAAAGGGGTTCTCTTGCTCTTGTTCTAAAATTTCATTATTGTAATCATGAGCAAGATATGAGTGGCACATTAAGGGGGAGTGCTAAATCATATTCATGTGTATCACATCCCTAAGTGTGCCCATATTAATTAAGTGCTAGAATTGTTTTTCAAAATTGAGCCATTTAGGCAAAAGTCAAAATTTTTGAAATTATTAGTATATCTTTGAAAAACTAGTTGAAAAGTATATACAAACTCATTTCAAAGGGTTTAGAAAGGTTTTGGCTTTAGAAAAACATATTTCAAGTAAAAATGAGTTTCTAACCCAAAAACTATCAATTTAGTATCTTGTTTTTGCTTTAAACTCAAAAATTCCCCAAAATCAATTCTACAAGGAATTTGAAAATATGTTCAATACCAAAAACCTAGAGTTGGCTATTTCAAACATTATTGGTATTCAAAAGTTTTCCAAAAGACCAACCAATCAAAAGTTATTTGGTTTTGAAACTCGCCCAAAAACTTAAGTTGACCTATGCGGTCACAATCTAGCACTTAAGTGAGTTTTACCATTTGAGCTAAAACTATTGACATATATTGGCTTACAAGGGTATTAACAACTCATACATACAATTGAATGCTTAATATACCCCCAAATGCTCATTTTTGCAATCTTGAAGGATTTATTGAAAATGAGTTTGTTTTTGAAAATTGAAAGATTAATTTGCTAAAAGCTATGTTAAAAGAGTTTTTAATCTTGGCTTATAGTTGGAAATGCTCCACAAGTGGTTTATGTTCCTTTGTGAAAAACTTTGGAGCAATATACAACATTATATCAAACCTCTCCTTGAAAATCAAAATTCTTGGCGTGCTCCCAGAAAAATCGGTACTACCGGCAGTCATTCTGCGGTACTTCCGTTGTCCGGAACTACCGACAGTCATACTGCGGTACTACCGGGATTTCGGAACTACCGGCATTGAAAGTGTGGTACTTCCGATATTTCTGGAAGATGGCTATTTTGATTCAAAATTTGATTTCAAATTTTCTCAGCCATTTTCGCTGCTCCTCTCAGTCAAGTTGATCCTTGTTAATCCTTACTAAGCTACCCTCAAGTATTTCTTGACCTCATATGTCATTTTGCTCTCAATTTGATTCTTTTCATTAAAATGGCAATTTCTAAAAGAGTGGTAGACTTTCGATTAATTTGACCTCGGCATGAATTTCATTCCTATTTTCTCAAGTGATATCAATCATTTCCTTCAAGTGGTATCCTTTAGTTGTGAAATTTAAGTGATATCCTTATTCTTTTGGATTGATATCTTTTTCGTCTTGGCAAGCAAATATTTCTTTACCAAGCTCCTCACCTAAATGATATCATTGAGTTCCAAATAATGCTATCTTTCAAGTGGTATCTACTCTTTTAAATTGGTATCTCCTTCACTTAGAAAATGAGTGGTATCATTGTTCTTTCAAGTAGCATCTTTCAAAGTGATATCATTTCTTCAAAAGTGGTATCTATTCTTTCTTCTTGCCAAGCAATATATCTTCTCTTAACCAAGCTCTCTCACCTATGATATCATCTTCTTCCAAGTGGTATCCACCTTTACAAGTGGTTTATTCTCTAATGATATCATCCTCCTCCAAGTGCTATTTCAAACGACATTTCTATCTACAAGTGGTATCTAATGGTCAATCAAAGGAGGAAGAGATAAGAAAAAGAAAAAAAACAAGAAAAGGAGGAGAATCCTTTGTGTGTCAAAGGAGAAGAAAGGGTTGCCAAGAAGAGACCTTTGTGTAGAAGAGAGTTTTACTTTGTGAAAAATATATATTATACTTTTGTGCTTACTAAAGCAAAAAGCGTAAAATATTACTATTGGGAAAATTATTTTACTTAGTTGCCCAAAAATGGTTTATGGTTCTTGGGAATGAATGTGTTTCATTCTCATTTGCTTCTTTTGCAATTCATGGAGTAATAATCAAATGATATGCAAGATTACTTTTTCAAAAGAGCCTCTTTGGTCAAAAATCAAAAATCTTGTTTTAAAAGGCTAAAAGTTGTGAAAAACTAAATAAAAGTACTCAACTATGTATTTCAAATGATTTCAAAGCCTTTTGAATAAAAATTTCTATTTTGGAAATCAAAAGAAAGATTTGGCCCAAAATGGATCTTGAATGATCTTTTTTTTTATTTAAATGACATATTTCTCTATATCAAAATCTTTTGAGAATTTGAAAAAGTGGTCAATACAAAATTCAAAGGGTTGGTCATTTCAAACGTTTCTCAAGTTCAAAGCTTTTGCAAAAGACCAACCGTTGAAAAGTTATATGTATTTGAATCTCATCCAAAAACTTCAATTGACCCAAAATGACCTATTCTTGCATATAATGAGTTTAGCTATTTGAGCAAGATTTCTTTGTGTATCTTGGCTTGAAATAATATTTATAACTCATATGAAGCTAAGAAAGCAAATTACTCCATGAAAATCCAATTCGTTTGGATTTTAAGCTTAAGATGCAAAATCAACTCACTCTTTTGCTCTCAATGCGCATCTTAGCATATCTTTTGATTGGAGACGTCTTTTTCAAAAATTCCTGTTGGAAAAGGTCACAAATAGCATCAAGTTCAAATCTGCAAATTTTGAAAATATTTCAAGCTAATTTGAAAAAGTTGTGACTTTTTCTCTCATGGGCAAAATGCTGAAAATTTCAGAATCTCCATGATTCTGAGCCGATTTGTGATTTTTATATCTTCAAATGGGTTCAGATTTAGAGGAATCCACAATAATGAAAATTTATCATCTATAGTTGGTCTTCAATGTCAAATTTTCTCAGAAGTTATAAAGGGCATTTGATCAATTTTTCATCTCTCTCTAGAAGCTTAAGTGGAATACAAAAGTCTGAAATTTCAGATTTCAGTTTTTCTGAAAACTCATGTTTTGAGCTGATTTATGATTTTTGTATCTTTAATTAGGCTCATAATCTGAGGAAGCTATAATTATGACTTTTGACCCTCAGATATTCACCTATACTGACAAATTTTCTTAGATTCATTGGATATTTGTAAGTCAGTTTTTCAGGGAGCTTTTGAAGGCCACTTGGAATGCAAAATCTGGAAATGATCCAAATGCTACAAGTGCTTTATATACAATTGGAATCATATCAAGTGGTATCAAATTCCAAAAGAATAATACTTCACAAGCCTTCAAGGAGCTCTAATGAGTAAGATTATTTGAACGTGTTTCAAATATCTTTAGTTGATTTAAGTGGTATCATTTGGTCATTTGCATTTAGTTTCATACTTCTTTATGACCATATGAAATTGAATTAAATTGCTATCAAGCTCCTCATGATACAACATCTTCTTTAATGGCTTAACTTTAATGCTTCCCTTGTTTTAATGCTAATCTATGCTATTTAAGTGTTAATTGTCTCCTTTTGGTGCTTAATGCCAAATGGGGGAGAAATTTGTGATAATAGCAAATCGATAATAGGGAAGAGAAATTAAACTTGTGATAATGCCAAATAGGGGAGAAACAATAGCTTTGCATATTAGAAAATTACAAAATCCTATTGCTAATGGGGGAGTAATTGAATAATGTTAAAAGGGGAGAAATTAAAATTTCTTTAATCTAAATATTGATAATGCTTTCACCTTCTCTCATATGATTAATTGTTTATCATTTAGTCATTTTCACCCTCATGCTATTATCATAAATAGATTTGTTATCAATCACCAAAAAGGGGGAGATTGAAAGATCAAGCTCCATTTAAGTTGGTTTTGGTGTTAATGACAAATGCAATTATGACATTATGATATTAATGACATATACTTTATAATGTTTTGGTGAAAATGATAAATGAATTTATGAGACTAATATGTTTATTTGAGTATATCTTTGGTTAGTCTCATTTGGATGAAAAGGTGAAATCAAAGAGGTATGCATTCGAAATCGCTTTCTCATTTACAAATGCATTCCTTAGATCCAAAATATAGATTGAACTCCTCAATTAGTGTAAAATGAATATGTGCATATGTCTTCACTATATACACTTGTATGCACACATTTAGGGGGAGCTATCTATATATTTTGGAGTTTCATAAGTATTGATTCATGCTTCTTTTAATATGCATATTTAGGATCTTTACTTTGAAATACATTCTTGAGTATATATATATATATATCTTGTGTAGTTCATATATACTCATGTGTAATCGGGTTGTCATCTAGCTTCTCCATTATGTGTTGATGGATGAATGATTTATGACAACCGGATAAGTAAGCTTTATTTAAAGCTTATCTTAGAGTATACATTTATTGTGTACATATTGTATACTCGCAAATCAATTTAATATCTCATTATTTGTTGAGATTGTCATGAATTACCAAAATGGTGAAGTTTGGTAATCGATGACAATTGATTTGTGGACTAACGGTTTCCATGAGTTGGATGAATAGGTTAGGTTCCACAAATGAAGATGACTTGGGATGACTTCATGAGTTGAAGGTCATCAAGTCAAAGTTGATGAAGAAGAGGTAGCTTCATGTGTTGAAGGCTATCAAGACGAAGGCTTCATGTGTTAAAGGCCATCAAGAAGAAGATGCTTCATGTGTTGAAGCATGTCAAAGATTGATCATGTGTTGATCAAGTGAAGACCATCATGAGTTGATGGTGTTGATGAAAAGAAAGCATCATGAGTTGATGCATATCGAGACGATGACCCAAGGCAAAGGTATGACTAGCTAGGGCTAAGGATGTGTTTCTAGTCTTTTACCGGTCTTGGTGTTTGGTTGGAAGACCGGATTGCTAGTATAGGTTGCCGTACTATTAAGAGGGGTCATGTCTAGTAGTTTGAGTCTCATCATGTGTTGATAGCTCAAACCTCACCACGTCTAGCTCATGTGTTGAAATCTTTGCAACATGAGACTATGCATTGCGAATGTGTTTTGCAAGTGCTTGAAGTCCATGTTTTCATTCTTTGTGATATGAGGCTTATATTTGCAAATGTGTTTTGCAAATGGTTGAAGCTCATATATAATCCTTGTGGCATGTGACTTAGGTTTGCGAATGTGTTTTGCAAATGTGAGAAGTCCATGTACCTAATCCTTGTAGCATGATCTAAGTTTTCAAATGTGTTTTGCAAAAGTTGGAGGTCATGCATTATCCCTTGGCATGGTCTAAAATTATTTGTCGCTATTTCCTTTGATATTAGACCGTGATAGTGACTCTTTGGATGTCTTGTGATTTCTGCATTGATATAATGTGTTTGAGATCATGCAAATAGGTGGGTTGTGTAGCCCTCTGAATAAGCTTTCCATAGAGTCCAAGATCACTCAATTCCGACATCGGAGTCAAAAGTTATGACCGTTTTTCCGAGTGTCGTCTGTGCTGAAAAACCGGAAAACGGAAGTACCGCGATTTGTACTGCGGTAGTTCCGGATTTTGCGGAAGTTCCGCGATTTGTACTGCGGTAGTTCCGATTTTTCCGGTAGTTCCGCGATTCCGGAAGTTCCGGATTCCGAGCGGAATGTTTTTTCCAGAGAGCGATTTTTTGAATGACTTAGCCTCGGGAAAAACGGTAGTCCCGCGATTTGTACTCCGGTAGTTCCGGTTTTGCTGAGAAACGGCTAGTTTTCTGACCGTTGGCGAGGAAAGCGGAAGTACCGCGATTTGTACTGCGGTAGTTCCGTTTTTCCTGTTTTTTTCAGGGATTTGGCTCCAACGGCTAGTTTTCTTGTGTGGGGTATAAATACCCCCTTGTGGCCGGTTGGAGATTTGTTGCTTGACCTATTCCTGAGTTCTTGAGCTAGAGTGAGGCTCTCCACTCAATTGTGCATGTGTTGCACTTTGTGAGAGAGGAGAGGTGTTCTAGAGTGCATGTGTTGCATCTAGAGGAGGACTTTGTGTCCGAATTGAGCTCGTGCATTCATTGCACGTGGTGAGAGTCGAGTGAGGGACTTGGCTTGTGACTCTTGGAGTTTGCCGACTCCTAGACGGCGTTGGAGGCGTCGTGCGCGGTGATCTTCTCAAGAAGCTTGTGAGAAGACCCGGCGAAGTTGTGAAGGTCGGAGCTCACCTACCCGGAGCGGGAAAGAGCTACCACTTGTGGATTGGAGGTGTTTTGGCTTAATTCGTGGAGTCGGTCCGATTCGTTCGGGCTAACCTCAACGTGGACTAGGGGAGACCGGCAACTCTCCGAACACCACGGTAAAAAGTGATTGTGTTATTTGTGGTTTGTTTTCTTGTGCTCTATTTATATTCAAGCAATTTACATTCATAGAATTAAATTGATTGCTTGTATATCTAGAATTGTAAACTTTGACATAGGTTAGAATTATTAGTGCACTTAGGCGTTCTTGCTTGACTTAGGCGCTATTTGAACTAAACCAAATTGAATTTCGCTTCCGCATTATATACTTGGTTTAGGCAAATAGGAAAGCTCTTGAATTGATTAGTATTAATTTGTAGAGAATTTTTAAACCGCCTATTCACCCCCCCCTCTAGTCGGCCTCCTCGATCTTACAAGTCCACGGTTGGGGCAACCACGACACGCGTGCGTGCACCACCATTACAACACTTCGGCAGAGCGTCGCCAGACACAGAAACCCTGAGGCGCGTCCGCCCGTCGTAGCTCACGTCCAACACCCCCAGGATCAAGGGATGCAACCCCAGGAAGGCCCCCTGCAGATTCAAGCCCACGTACAGCAACCTCAGGAGGGCCTCCTGCAACTGCAAGCCCCGGAGGGAGCCCAACGCAGGGTCATAAACGTCATCTCGGGGGCTCCTCGTTGGAGTTTGCCTCGGCGCGGCAGCGGAAGACCTACGCGCGGAGGCTACACACGTCGCGGCATACCCAGCGCAAGCACCGCCGGAGTGGGCGCAACACGAAATCACCTTCACGGCCGCCGACGCTGAGGGCGTGGAATTTCCCCACCAAGACTCCCTGGTCATCGAGGTGGCCATTGCAGGATGCGACGTTAGGCGCGTCCTGATCGATGGAGGAAGCTCCGCGAACATCTTGTTCGCAGCGGCCTTTGATCAGATGGGGATCCCCCGAAGCCGATTGGGCCCTTCGGGAATCTCATTGCAGGGCTTCGAAGGTCAACCCCTACAGGCATTAGGCCAGATATGCCTCCAAGTCTCCTTTCACCGAGGCGATAACGTGAGGACTGAGGACGCCACCTTCGACGTCGTCGACATCTCGTACCCCTACAATGCCATATTGGGGCGGCCAACCATAAACTCTCTCGGGGCAGTCCTACACCACGGCTTCCTATGTATGAAGCTCCCCGGACCGCGGGCCATCATCACCGTCCACGGCGACCAGGATATGGCTCGACGCATAGAGCTCGGCACCAGAGGTCCACACCACGAGGCTCAACGAAACACCTAGGCCGGGTGTGCAAGTGCGAAGATCCTTGGTGGCTTCGGAAAACACCCCGCCAGGCCCCAGCGTGGATTGCCCCAGCAGCAGGAGCGGGGCGGCACTTCGGCAACAAGATCTTCAAGGGTGACCTCCAGGGCCAACATGACATCCCACGCAGCCACCGAAGCGTTGCCCAGAGTCCGGTCCCGCTTCGCTAGAGATGTAGCAAGCTCGCTCTTCTCCTTCTCTAGCGCAGCGATTTGCTGGAGTAAGCCATCTCGCTCCTCCACAACCTCTTGTCGCGCCGCTGCTGTGGCCGATAACCGCGCCGCCGCCACGAGCGCCTCGGCATACGACTTCGTCTCCGCACATTCTGCTTCTAAGTGGCGGATGCGCTCGTCCTTGGCGGAGTGCGTCCCCCTGGCTACGCGCAGAGCCTCCTCGGCGGCCCGCAACCGGTCCTCTAGCGCCCCCTTCTCGCGGGCGTGAGCCGCTTGCAGCACCTGGGCCAAGACGAGGGTCTGTACGACAAAGCGGTCAGCGAGCTTCTAAACGACCACACATCGTCATAAGGTCAGATACTTACTCTCACTCCTGATACCTCCAGTGCGTCCCCAAGGCGCCCCGTCCCGTAGGTTGACAGCGCCTGCTGGTCAATGCTTGCGGCCGCGTCATCCGCGATCCCGCGCCACGCCCCCAACGCCTCTGGGGGAGGGACGAAGTCTGCTAAGCTCAGGTGCGCGGTCGCCAGTCTCGGGAGCATCGGGCGCCCTTCTCAAAGGAATGTCCCCGCGTCCCGGGGATCGCCCGTCCTCGGGGATGAGTGCCGTTGCAAGGAGATGTACTAATTAGTCCTATGAGAACACTACAAAGTTACACCAAGGTATGCCAGGGTAGCCTACCTTCGGTGGCAGGCTCGGACGGGTTAACAGGGACGCCAGTCCCCTTAGACGGAGCCAGCCCTGGGGCCCGGGGAGTCTCCGTATCAGGGCCACACGTCGTCAGCCCCTGCATCTTGGCCGCTGTGGCCTGCAAAGGGGCCGGAGGGACACTGGATATGGGGGCTTCGGCGTCGGAGTCAGGGTCCCACAAGCTCCCAACACGGGCTGCCACGGTGAACCCTCTCGAAGTCCGATGAGGGGGGATCGCAGGCGTGGCCGCTTCGCCTTGGGAGGAGGTGGGGGCCCTGCCTCAGTAACCTCCGCAGAAGGCCCCACAGTAGCAACACTGGCGGGCACGGCCCCCAGCCTAGTAACCTCCGCGGGAGGCACCTCCGTCTCGGCCACCATTGTTGGCGGAGACCTCGTTCCACAGGCCCCCGCGGAGGGCAGCTCCGACACTGTCACCGTCGTAGGCGGTGACTTCGCTCGGGTGCCGCCAGCAGACGGTAGCTCCACCTCCATGACCACCGCGAGCGGCGGGATTTCCCCCTCCCGGTCGTCCATGGCACGCTCTCGATCCCTAGCACCGCCTGGAGACCTTTCGCCCCCGTCATCCACGCCCATCTCTAGGTCTGAATCGGCGTACTTCGCCGAATTAGACTCCGCACCTGCCGCATCGATGGGGGCAATGGCAGCCGCCGTGCCGGCCGCGATCGCAGAAGCCCGAGTCTTCCCGCGAGACGGCGCCTTTTTTCCTTGGGCGCCATCATCTTGATGTCGCGGCTGGCTCAGGGCCGGAGGGGCGCGTTCCGGCACGCGAACGCCCAGGGCCTCGCACACGCGGTTTATCCACCCCAGCCCCGCCTCCGCCGTTGCAGCTGTACGCTGCTCGCGCTCCCTGGCCGTATATGGCCCAAGGAACATGTTTACCGCGCGTTCCGCGTCCTTCAAGTACATTCCTAGGTGAGGCAAGAAGCATGGTTAAACGCGATGTAGCGAGCACGAATGGAAAGGAGGACACGACCGAGGGGCTTACGAAGGCCGGAGGGCGCTGGTAGCGAACAAACGGACGGGCGAACGTTGTCGTCCCGGAGTTTCCCGGCAGCGAGGCGCCACTTATAGGCGAGCGGCGCCACACCGTACATAATGTACTCCTCGGCGAGGTCACGCATGTTTTAGCGGGCGGTGACCCCCACGAGTCTTCGCGCCCTTCGCCTATCCTCGGGGTCGAGCGTTATGCTGGGCGTGGTGTTGAACGCCATCGGCTGGCCCGTACACTCGAGGCCGCTACCGCTCGCCACACGGTGGTAGAACCACCGTCTTGTCCAGCCAGACTCGCATTTCGCTCGAGTTGAGTTCGTGGGGAAGAACTTCCCACACGGCGGCCGCAGAATGAAGTTGATGCTGCTGAAGTTCGACAGCGTCCCGTCCTTCCACTCCTTCGGCTGGCACCGTGCATCGTGCAGATAGGCGAACATCGAGGTGCTGGGCCAGCACGCCTCCGAGCGCAAGGCCCAGCTGTACACGGCAAGGCGAGCCAGCGCGTTCGAAGTCAGTTGTGCCAGCTCCAGCCCGAAGGTCCGCAACACATCGCCAACAACCATCGCGGCCGGGATGCGAAGCCTGGCTTCAAAGTAGGCGACGAAAACGATCGCCTCCGACTCCTCAGGTCACGGTTCCGCCTCATCATCGGCGGGTAGCCGCACCGCCTGGCGGTTCGACAGCTTCCCCTCACGCAGCAGTGTACGGATCGTCTCCTCCGTCACGAGCGTCGGACCCAAGGTGCTGGAGTACGGGCCCTCCTTCCTCTCCGTCGCCACCCACCATTTGTCTGCCGCCACCGGGTCGCGCCCCTCGAGCGTATACTCTACCTCAAGCGGCGAGGACCGCCGGCGGATGGCGTAGTCGCCGACCATTTGAGCACGCTCATCACCGGGCGCCATCGTTATCCGGAAGTCAGACGACGGCGGAAGGGAAGGGCGGTGACAAGAAAAGCAAAGAAGAGCAGGAGACAAGACGGACGATCAGAAAGCGTGTGGAGGAGGCGCAGACGCGGTACCACAGGGGTATTTGAAGACCCCTCGTCTCCCGCACCGCCGGTAAGCGTAACCGGCGGTCGATGAACCGCTCGCCTCCCCACGACCGAAGCCGAAGCGTTGTGACCACCCACGCGTGTCGGGCACGACCGCGGTCGTACAAAGACCTGTCAGCGCATAACGCGCGTGTCGGCTCCCACCGGGAGTAAATGCAGGTCATACAACGCCGTGCAGCTCCCGGCGCGTGTCGGCACGATTCTCGAGACCAATCAACCGCAACAATTTCGACGGGGTCTCCGTCCCAGCAGCGAGGCCCTGGCTTCGACTTCGGCTCCGTCCCTGCGAAGGGGCACCTCGCTGGGACGCCACGAAGATGTCGGAAGCCACTGCGACTTTGAGGTCTGCACAACCTTCCGGCCTCGGCCAGCGAAGGCCCAACCCCGCGCCCTCATGACCGAGGGGCGCGATCGCTCTCCTGCAACAAGCTTCGATATTCCTCACAAGCGGGGCGCCTTTTGTTTGCCAACGCTTGCTGATATTGGCAGAAGGTGCAATCATTAAATGCAGACAAGCAAAGGTAGGCCTATTTGTGAGAAGATAACCGCAGGCCGCAGCGGAGCGTACCCGGTGGGCCGCATAGCTCGACATCCAAGCCCAAGATAAGCCTTTTCCGAAACTCGGGAATAGGAAAACCATGCATATATACTTGCCACGCCACGGGCCGATGAAAAGCTCAACCGGTGGCACTCCAATCGACGCAGCCGTACAAGGTGACGACCTAGCAGTTTGGCTCCCCGCGGCCAGGGAGCGCAACTGCCGGCAACCGAACAGGTGCAGATGCAAAACCGCCGGGCAGCGCACGGCACGCCAATGACACCCTGCCACGCGTCCCGCCCCTCTAGGGGAGGGGCGAAGGGCCGCAGTCGTGCGATCGCTGACAGCCCACGACGCGCCAATCGCAACCTGCCGCAGGTACGCTCCCGGTGGGACAACATGCACAGCTGCAGCAGCCTGACAGCTCAGAGGTCGGCGCGATTCCAGGAGTTATTAAAGCGCACTACCGGATAGTGGAGCCGCAACCACCCCGCGCCTAGGGGAATCTGTGGCGCGAGGGTTGCCTCTGCTCCGACTTCGACTTCGCAGCCTAAAGAACCCGCGGCTGAGGGTGGCCCGGGCAACTAGCGACCCCGCCAAGGCGGATGCGACTTCGACTCCAACTTCGACTCCGACCTCTACGCTGACTCCGGCTCCGATATAAACGTCGAATTCGACTTCGACCTTCGGCCTGGAAGGCAACCTCGACCCCGCTACTGTAGGGCCCGGTGGACGACGAGGACTTTGCCAACCCGCCCAGCGCTATCCCCTCGTGATAGGGCAAACACTACACCAAGCAATAAGGCTCCGCCAAACGTTGAGAAAGCTCACAAGCCGCAGGGACGGATGGGGCCAAAGGACTTGGCAACATGGCTTTGGCCCGTGAAGCCCTTCACCATGAGAGGCTCCTGTCGTAGGGGTGGCCCCCCACCTAAGCCCAGCAAGCCTACCAGAGGAATGTAAGGCCCAGAATGTGACATGTTCAATGACATAAGTGCCCCTGTGGGGAATATTTGGATGTAAGGGTATAATTGTAAAAGCACTCCCCATGTGGATACACACACACACACAACACAGGCCACGGGGGAAAACTCTAAGTCATTGCTCATCTAACTCTCCACTACCATACTCTCTCTCTGTTTGGTCTGTAACCACAACAAGTATGAGTGGTGTAAAAAGATATGCATGCGTGAGATAGGAGCGAGAGAAATATAGTATATAATGTACTCGTAATTCCTGCCTTATCCTCAGAATAAGAGAAGTATGGAAGCACTATGTGTTTATATTAACCTCTAATTTCTCTAAACAGAAACCAGAAACAGAAAACAATATAAACACGCCTATATTCTATTAGGCTAATTAGGCTCAAAGCTCTATGGATCATGAGGCTATGTTCCAACCAGAGACATTTATTTTCTTAAGTTCATGTTCATTCTTATTTCAGCTTCTAGTTTCTAGAAGACAGAAGTCGAAATAAACATGTTAGCTTCTTAATTTTTTTTTGCTTTTTTCTCTTTTTTTTTTTGCATTGTCTGTGAAGATTAACAGTGTTTTTTCTCATTTTTTCTTTAATTGAATGGCTTAGAAAAAGATAACAACCCAGTATAACTTCAGTCGAAAGCCAACAGACCGAAGCCGCTAAAAAAAGCTAAAACGAACGGGCCCAAATAAATAAATAAATGTATGACTTACCCAACAAAGGCAAAGAGTTTAACCATAATGATTGTTAAATTTAACTTGCGATGACTCAAAATATAACCCAACTCATACGGTTTTACGATCGGATCTTAAGGGGCCCTGCCCTGGTTGAAAGCAGAGTAGTTCAGAACATACTGAGATACCAGTTTTATATAAAAGTGAAAGGTACCGTGACTTGCAAAAGAGGTAAACTAAGTTTGTACATTCATTCATTTAATAAAGGAAATGTTCTTGTTTGGAACAATAAACTATGGAAAATTATTCGTACGCGGTACAAGATTGATATGAAATTTTCAGTTCCAATTACGACTTAAAACTAATAATAAACGTATAAACACAAAGGGAAAAAAGAAAATTCAGTCGGCAAAACCAAGCCAAGTCGGAGACCAACCTCTTCGCCAAGAAAGATGGCAAACTCAGTCGGCAAAACCAAGCCAAGTCGGAGACCAAACTCTTCGCCAAGAAAGACGGCGTAGCGTAAGCGCACAAGGCGTCTCCCGTTCGGCACACCGCGCGCGAGTGGTGACCTACCACGCCTCTCCCTCCACGCGGTTCCAACCGAACACGACGTGGACCCCGATCCGGCCGTCCACTCTACAGCGCATCGAAACAGGTAACCTTACCGGGCTGCGCTCCGAACCGCGCAACCCGGCCGGCGATAAATACCGACGCCCACGCTGCTCTTTCTCCACCGTCCAATCCTCTCTCCCTCGATCGTTCAGGGAATCAAGAAGAAGCGTCCTCTGATCGCCTTCTCAAGGTAACTAATCCTCGCTTTCTCGTCTCTAATCGCCTTCTGATCCCCTAGTTCTAGCTCCGCCATGAGTCGATCTGCCTCATAATAATCCTGTAGTTTTTGCTTCTCCATCTTCTATGGATCGATATTACTGCCGCCTTGCGATCCCTTCGTTTTAGATATGCTATTGGATCGATCTGGCTGCTATTGCGATTTGTTTTTCGCCTAATCCCGTAGAGTTGTGCCTAGAGTTATAATTCTATGCCGTGTTTGTTCGTACGGAGTGGTTGGGTCCCCTTTGGTCCCTTGATTTTTGCTCTATTTTGGTGTGCGGTTTTCAGTAGATTCGTTCGGCTATTACGCCTGATTCTCGTAGATCTGGTTTGCGCGGCGGTGGATAGCTTTGTGAAATCGACTCGCATAAAGTGTTCGTTGGTGGTTTTGTTCCTATGCATGTGGTGCATGTGGTTTCGATCAGCGGGTTCAATATCTTTACCTGAAACTTTCGATCTGTTCGGTCTCAAATTTTGGCTGTCGAATCAATAGCTTTCTTTGTGATCTGCATGGGAAAAGTTTCTCTAAATACATAGATGCTGATCAATTTGCATGCCAGATGGCCTTCAAAAATTTGCACTCAGAATTTGCCAATTCATGTGTAGGCAGATTCTTTTGGTAATTAGCTGTATAGAGAAGAACCATTAAAAGTTATGCCTCTTTTGGGTAATTAAGTCTGCGGCTATCTTAGAGCATGCCTGTATTGCTATCTGGTATCAGCAGGAAACAATGTTTTCCATAACTATGTTGATGAACTGTCGTGTCTTTGTGCTTTGCGATATGATTGCAAATGTCAGAATCGATTGCTTGAACTTGTAGATGTTTGTAACTGATCTAACATATCCGTTACCTTTCTTCAGATGCAGATCTTTGTCAAGACACTGACTGGCAAGACCATCACCCTTGAGGTAGAGTCGTCTGATACAATTGACAACGTTAAGGCGAAGATTCAAGACAAGGAGGGTATTCCCCCAGACCAGCAGCGCCTCATATTTGCCGGCAAGCAGCTAGAGGATGGCCGGACTCTTGCCGACTACAATATCCAGAAGGAGTCAACTCTCCACCTGGTGCTCCGTCTCCGTGGTGGAATGCAGATCTTTGTGAAGACATTGACGGGCAAGACCATCACTCTCGAGGTGGAGTCATCTGATACGATCGACAACGTAAAGGCGAAGATTCAGGACAAGGAGGGCATCCCTCCAGACCAGCAGCGCCTCATCTTTGCTGGCAAGCAGCTTGAGGATGGCCGCACCCTTGCCGATTACAATATTCAGAAGGAGTCGACCCTCCACTTGGTGCTCCGTCTCCGCGGTGGAATGCAGATCTTTGTCAAGACATTGACTGGCAAGACCATCACCCTTGAGGTGGAGTCGTCTGATACAATCGACAATGTGAAGGCGAAGATTCAGGACAAGGAGGGCATCCCCCCGGACCAGCAGCGCCTCATCTTTGCCGGCAAGCAGCTCGAGGATGGCCGCACCCTTGCCGACTATAATATCCAGAAGGAATCTACACTGCACCTTGTCCTCCGCCTTCGTGGCGGGATGCAGATCTTTGTCAAGACACTCACTGGGAAGACCATCACCTTGGAAGTTGAGTCCTCAGATACCATTGACAACGTGAAGGCAAAGATCCAGGACAAGGAGGGTATCCCTCCGGACCAACAGCGCCTCATCTTTGCCGGCAAGCAGCTCGAGGATGGACGCACCCTTGCTGACTACAATATTCAGAAGGAGTCTACCCTCCACCTCGTCCTCCGCCTCCGTGGTGGTCTGTGAGCTAGTGATGTTTGCTCTGCACTATGGTGTTTTCTGAATTGGCCTTGTCGTACCTTGTTATGGTTCCGTCAAAGTATGACAATGAGTCTCTCTCTGCTATGAATAAATTTGTGGTTGTGAACAATATGATATTGTTCTAGTACACTAGTACCTGCAATCCCTTCTTGCTTTATGATGTCTGTCATGACTCTGCCTGTGATATGCTGCTGATGAGGGTGTTAACTTCAGAATTGGTCTACGTTTTGCTAGTGTAAGTTTGTTTGTGTCTCTCTGTTGTCCATTTGTATTAGAAAATGTTTGCTTCTGCTCCCTATGGCAATGTCATACTTGAACGATTAGAAGTTATAGGTTAAGCTGGATGGCTGGAATTGTATTCGGGGGTCAAAAGTCGAAACTAAAGATTCCAATGGAATTGAAATTTTGTTTTTCAAACTTCTACAAAAGTGATAATGACAAGTGCTTGGTATAGCATTTGAGGTATCGCTGCGTTAATCCTAGAGCTGGAATCCTCAAAATCATGTTGTCAATTTTGTGCTAGAGTTTTAGATGTGCTGTAAGGGTATTTTGTAGTTACAAATATGATACATAAATAATATATCAGATCTATTTCAAAAAAAATTCATCGATGGCGTGTTTTTCTGAGCATTGCCTTTCTGTGTTCTCGTCGGTGTGCTAACGCATCGTGATCCGGTGTGCTACGAGCACGGTGTTATCTTCGGCTTGTACTCGTTCGAGCAGTCGAAAACGTTCGAGCGACGAAGCGTTCAAGTGGTCAAAGCTTTCAAGCGTGCAAAAACGATCGTAGCAAGCAGCCGAGCGAGCAGTTGAACGGCTTACAATCAAAATCTATATCCAGTAATTTAGATTACTTTTCTTCTGCTTTGAGTTTTGGTTTCAGGTTTCAAAAAGATAGAGATAATCATTCACCCCCTCTGATTACACCATATAATCTTACACACACATATATACCAAAAAAAGAAAACCACAGGCCATTTTCCTCCAAAAAGTTTTGGAAGACCATTTTGGGTCATGAAACATTGAACACATCAACCATTCTTCGTTACGCTTCGAGATCCAGACTCCAGAAAAAAAAAGGCTATCGAAAAGGTGAGCATTGCCCGAACCGACCCTTTATCCTCTTTGCCAACCATAGTCGCCAGATTCACCACAGCCCCTGCGTACAGCATACTGGATTCATCAACCCGGATACGATTCGTGAAACGTGGTGCACCGTTCCATCACAAAAATCTGAAAGAGACAGAAAAGATCATGAGACTTGAACCCTAAGAACACTCTACAACACTACTACAGAAAAAAAATTATTACAGACGATTCAAAAACATCATTACAGACAGTTTCGTGAGCTATCTAAGTTTATAGGTCAGTAATAATATTAGGTCATCACCGACGATTTTTGAACCATCTGTGATAAGCCACAACACAGACGATTCGCATTAAGAACCGTCTGTAAAGGATACTATCACAGACGGCTCTAACCAAAAACCGTCTGTGATACTCACATATTATAAATGTTTCTAACTACCAACCGTCTATGATGAACGAGTATCACAGATGATTCTAACTACCAACCATTTGTGATGGACGAGTATCACAAACAGTTGGTAGTTACAACCGTCTATGATACTCGTCTATCATAGACGGTTAGTATTTAGAACCTTCTGTAATGTGCGAGTATCACAGACAGTTTTTGGTTTAAGCCGTCTGTGATAGTCCTTCATAGATGGTGTATACCACAAAATCGTCTACGATAGTTCATTTATACCTTTTTTATTTTCAGCTAGCCTCAGGAAATGTTATCTATGCCCTTTGAGAATAAGCAAATACAGCAACAAACATAGAAGCGCATTCTATTTCCATTAAGATTATAATTCACCATTACAGCATCACAAGATAACGAGCAGGTTACCCATCTAACACAGCAAACATGGCAAAAACATATCTCCTAATTCTACGAACCCAACTCTTAAATATGGCAAGACCATAAAAGAAACAGAGATCCTAACAGACAGTAGAAGCTCAACCGCACCGACGAGACCTCTATGCCTAGGCCCTCTCACCCCTGATGCAGCGAGTGAGCTGAATGTCCTTGACGCCCACCGTTGCAGGCACCGACTTGAGCGTCGTCTTGGTAGCCAGCTGCTTTCGCGGTGCCTTGCCGCCCGTAGACTTGTGTGTCATCTACTTCGTAAGGGCCATTAGGGTTGGGGTCGAGGAGGAGGACGATGAGGAGGCTGGAGAGATTTTGAGCATATACAGTAGGTAGGGAATAAGTTTGGGTGAGTATTTATAAGGGAGAAAGATGCAGAAGTTAGAAATTTTTGGCGCAGGGACGGAGAGGTGGAGCTACGATCTATGGGGTGGGGGCTGGTGGGTTTCTATTGGCTGTGATTGAGTTGGAGAAGATCGACGGACCCAGCGGTCAGGGACATAATTATCACATACGGTTTGAACCATAATCCGTCTGTGATACATAATTATCACAGACAGTTTGAACCACAATCCGTCTATGATATATAATTATCAAAGGCAATACACATACATACATGTATACATATATAGCGATGTAATATAAACAGCTAGTCTCAAAAGATGAAATAGCAAAGTTCTGTATGGCTTATATATGCTCATTTAAAATTTTTCGATGAGATCTACAACATTGCAGTTAAGGTGAACCCCAAATTACGAAGGGAAGATCGAAAATTTTGGCAAAAACAAAAAAACGGAAACTTGCGACACAAATTTGAGGATAAAGATGGCTGATTTTGGGGGTCTTAGAGGGTGACTAGCATAAGCGGGTCATTTTTTGGACCGGACTTGTCGTTAGTTTTCCAACGAGTATAAGAACGTCGAAAACGGATACTGTATACGAAAGTTATGCCCATTTTATTAAAAGTGTTTTGGAACGAAATCCTACTTGGAAGCGTCGCTTAAGTTTGAAAGTTTGAATAGAGGAGGTGGCAAAATTGGACGGCAAAATATCACAGATGGTTTTTAATACAAACCGTCTGTGATGATTAATTATCACAGACGGCTTTTAATACAAATCATCTGTGAAGTATCACAGAGTAAAAAATCGTCTATGATATTTGGTAATATCAAAGACGGTTCTTGTTAATAATCGTCTGTGATAAGTCGTAGACGGTTTTCACCATGAACCGTCTGTGACATTACATATTCACAGACGGTTTTTAGTCCTGATAGTAACACTGACGGTTTCTAAATAAAAACTATCTGTGATTATATTTAACACTAACGGTTTTGATTAATCATCTGTAATGAAATATCTAGTATTAATCTTTTTGTAGTAGTGCAAATACAGGTTATGATAGCAGGTACAAAATTGAAAACATATATATACTTCCGCAATTATGTGATCATTAAGCAATGCCACGCGCATCCTACTACTTCAGTATATTCCAATGAGAAAACCCACACAAAACATTTAAATGAATGCACCCAGTTCCCACAAGACCTCGGAAATTATAAGTTGGCCATTATGGTTCCACAATCCATAATGCCACCTATTTCATTTCTTGGTGGCCGAGTGAATGCCAAAGACAATTCTTTTTACCCCCTTCTCCTTCCTCATCCCGAGAGAATGCTAAATTCAACGTTAGAGAAGCTGAAGTTTAATCGCTGGAGGAAGCAAGATGAGGATTCGCGCGTGGTGGAAAACGATCTTGTTCTTGGACAGCATGGCGTGTATTGATCGTTTGCTACTAATTTTGTAATCGGAAAAAGATATCAACTTTGCCGGAGAAAACCGCACGTCGGCGATCGTCTTTTCCTCCCCTCCTGGACCAATCCAACGCCCTCTCTCGGCGGCGGCAGGCGGCAATGCTTGCTACTTGTTTGCGGTTATAGATGGTTTCGGTGTAGGCTCTAGGGATTTCGGGTGGTGTGCGACGGCGCCGGCGCCGGCGTGGACAGAGGGAGGAGGACGAAGGAACAGGGAGCAGGAGGAAGAAGGGCAAGGGCAGTTTTGGTATTTTTCTTCGAAATAAATTGAGGGGTTAGCAATACCTAAAAATGTATTTTCTGAGAAGTTTTCTACGTTCACGTAGGAATTGAATTGTTTCCTACATTTTTTTGTAATTTCTTACAAAATTTCTACATTTCAAATAGACCTTGGACACAGGAGCTTAAAGATAGTCCTGTTCGCTGGCAATTTGGCAAAAAAGTTTGTGCTACATGAAGTAGAATTTCATACCCACCTTACCACAGTAAATTTGATTTTAAGAATACTTACAGTGAATAAGCCCCTCGGTTGTTAATTACTTGGCATCGGCCAAACTACGTAATCTTTGACCAATAATACTTTTCTGAATATCTAGATTGATCACATTAAATGGTACGTACTACTGTTATAATCATTAAAAAAACTATACTAGTAATATTTTACTTTCATAAGTCTTTACAAATATGTCAGTATAAATACTAAGAAGCCAAAGTTAAACAGTAAATACCGTAAAAAAAGAAATCAATAGTGCTAGCAGGGGCGGAACCAGCGGTAGGTCAGGTGGGGCGCCAGCCTCCCTACCACTGACCGGCCGTGTGTGCCTCTCTCATCTCCTACAGTTTCACGCTAGCCATATGAATGACTTTATTAGGTTTAAAAAGCCTTTGTATGATGAAAAAATTTGTATTTGTAGTGATGATTACAAGTCACAACGATATCTTGGCTCTTGGCGTGGAGTCCCTCTCCCTCTAGTGTCTACAAATTTATCGTAGGCCGGTAACTCGGTATTCAGTAAATTGGTTAGTAAGTCCTATTAACCCCCTCTAAATTTTGATTCTGGGTCCGCCACTGAGTGCTAGGTATTTCAAAACGGATGAAGCACTTCTTTCGTACTTATCCGGCCCAGCTACATGGCTAACTTTGTCGTATAATTTTTTTTCTTCGAAGTGCGATTCGGTCCAGCCCAGCACAAGTCAGACTAAACGGTTAGCCAATCCGGATCGTGGAATCTGTGCGCCATGCAATCTGGGCCGTATAATTCTTCCCCCCGCGCCAACTCAGTACTCTCGTCGTGCGGTGGCGTCTCGCCTCCAGCCATTTGCGACGGCCGATCTCCACCGCCGTCGCCGCCTCTCCGGAACCCTCTCTGCTTCCGCGGCGGCGATGCTGGTACTGGACGCCTCCACCTTCGCGAGGCATCCCGCCATCGTCCTATTGCTTTGGTTGCCAGGTTGTGTAGGTGTTGGGGTACATGATATTCCATCTCTTCATCTATCAAAAAGATTCCCTCAAGAAACTTCGGATGATCTTCTCCAGTGATGTAAGCTCAGCAAATTTCATTGTATTTGCTACTGCTAGCTTTGGAAAGTAAGATAATGGGCTGCTTCTGTTTGGAAAGTAAAATTACATTTGCTACCTGAATGTATTAATGTTTTGTAATGTTTTGCTCACTTATTTATGCAACTGTGGAGTCTCATGGTTATTGTCTTTGATGCATTCAGTCATGTATGCTATTTGTTTGGTGGTGACTGGTGAAACCCTCTGGTTGTTTATTCAGTGTGACATATCTCTGTGGTCAGTTGTATATTCACCTGAATCTTTAAGTTGGAAAATTGAGCAAGATGATGTACATATTTGGGGAGAGATCTTTCCCAGTCAGATAGATGGTTCGTGGAAAGTGGAAACAATCGTACCAGAGCGCTAACTTTTCAGGTACATGTATGTCCTACTAGTTGTCTTTATGCTGAGCTATCTATTGTATTCATCAATGTACTGCATGTTACTGTTACATCCTTTTAATCTTTGGCTTCCCACCTAACCATAGCATGATCAAAACACCATACATGTCTCATTCTAAAATAAAGTGCATTGTTCTTAAGAAAAGAGCTCCATGTTCTTGATATAACATGTTAGGTTTGTGACCATGTTTGCACTGTCGTTATGACACTCAGCAGTTTGCAGTTCTTCACGCTACGGAGTAGCTGTTCTTATTGTTCAATTTGCTTGAGTTTACATCTTACTTGCAGTTTAATGTAATCATGACAATCACCTGTGTTATTCCCTGGCATGTTTTACCTCTCTGAAATTACGATATCTAAGGTAGACTTCACTAATTGCTATAATACGAAGAATGATTCCTAGAGGAGATACTGAATCTCTCATCATCTATTTGCCATCCAAGTTGATAAATCAAATAACAAAATACAAGTAGAAGCATAAAGAGTACTGAGATTTTTTTAGACACTGTAAATGGATTAAGACGTTATTTTGTAGATCCGTTTTTTTACACGAACATGAATTTGTTGCTTGGACACTTTGGAGATTATTATGAAATGGTATAGTTTGGCGGTATTAACCTTTGAATCATGTTGACGGGCAAGCACATTTTACATAGCTGGAGGCAATGATGCCTCAATAGTGTAGTCCCATTAGTGCAAGGCGTACTTGGTGGTCCCATGTCCCATTGTTCATGCGTCCTGGAAAAAGATTATAATATGTTGTACAATAAATATAGCCTTGTTGTACCATAGATTTACATTTAATTTCTCTGCCTTCTTGTAATACCAATAGTAAAGGAAAATGAGAAATAAAACAATCCAAAGGAGAATAAAAAAGGTTTTTGCCGTTAGACCCTTTGGCTTTAAATAATGCCGAAGCATTAACGCTCACAGAGATTCCCAGACCATCCGGCCGTCCAGAGCCGATCGGCACCTCTCACAAATGTGAGCCTCACCATTCGGGAGAAAGTTTTAGCCAACACCCACGTTTTTACTATCTTACCTCCCATAGTAGAAAAGCCATCAATAGTGCAGAAGCCCACCTGTTGGACCAAAAGTCCTTAAAGCCCACAGACTTATGAGAGAGGAGCCAGGGGTAAGTGAGGGGCAGCCTCGTCAAATGCATAAAGCCAAGAGAGTCTCACGGCCATACCCCTCATAAGCAGACCAGCCACACAAGTCTCACTTCCATTTCTTCCCTCAAACCGAGAGTAAGCCAGAGCACAAGCCAGTAAGAGAGCCCTCTCTCTATTGCTCAGCCAAACCAAGCCTCAATCCCACTTCATTCTCCCACTAAGAGCAAAGCACTCTTCAGCGCTCAGCCAACCACAGAAGCCAAGCCAAGCATTCCACCCACCACCACCACAGAAAATGACAAGCGAGGAAGAGAGAGCCAGGAGGAGAGGGGCATGAGGTGTAGGGGAAGACGAAGGAGCAAAGACGACGGCCGTGGGCATGGAACCTTCGACGACCATCAGGACGCTCTAAAGAGAACCGGACATCAACCTCGACCTATGTCATCCTCCTTATCCTTTTCTCTAGACCGGCAAAGCAAGAAGGTCTCTCGCCATCCCATTTTCTTGGCTCAAGGTCCATAGCCACAGCACAAGCACACCACAGTTGGCACGGCTGTCACGTCATCGGTGACGGGCCTGTAAGGGCCACCGTACGCCCTTGGAAGGGAGCACTTGCTCCCCGGCGCAAGCACCCTCTCCGAAGTCCCGACACAATAGCCCCTTAGGCTTTCCCAGCCATGACTAACGAGGGGCAAAGAGGACGAAAATAACAACTAGAAAAAAAATGCATGGAGGTAGTAGATCAAACCAATGGCTAGTAGAACTGGGTAGAACCAAGGGGGTGGACGGTGAGAAACTGTGGTGGTTGCTCGTAGGGGGGCATCGACAAGGAGGACACCAACAGTGTACCAATAGGGCCGGCGCTGGTGGACCCCAGCCAAGGGCTGGCCATGCCTGGCCGGCGGACGGCCATGGAAAGTAGCCGGAGCCAGGGCGTTGGGGGCATGCGAGAGGTGGCACCGGCGCTGTGCTCACCGAGCCATAGGGAAGGCACGGTGTTAGGCTTCCGGCCGGCTACGAGCTGTGGCCAGAGAGCCTGAGGGGGAGGAGCAGAGGAGCAACGCAGGGGAGGTGACCGACAGCCGCAGGGGAGGTGACCGACTGCCAGGGAGTGGCCGGATATGAGGAGGGTGGTGCTAGATCTGAGAGAGGAGAGGGAGAGCTGGTTGGGGAATGGAAGGAGAGGAGTAGGCCCTGTAGTCGAGTGAAGAGAGAGATTGGGTGGGGGTAAGAAAAGGAAGGAAAAAAGAGAAAGAAAAGAAAAAAGAAAGAAAAGAGAAGAGGAGAAAAAAGGGAGTTTGCACCGTGCGCATCAAGTCCTTAACTCTACGCAATTTTATGCCAGAGTTGGATTATGGCATTTAAAATCGAGTCATCCGTTGAACGTGATTATTGCTGAAATTTTAAGGCAAGTGACATTTGTACAGGTGGAGGTCTTGGTCCGAAGCCATCCATGCACCGTTCCCAAAAATTAAACAGGCAAGTATGGTAGTGCAGTAGACGATAATTATTGTGTAATATGTGATGCTTGCGCTTTATGATGTTGCATGATTAATGATGACAATGATGATGGAGCAGGGTGAGCAATGATGCTTACCTGCTAATGATGTTAATGATAAACGTGGTTATGACAATGGATACATGCATTCATATCATGTGCACTCATGAAATGAGAATTAGGATCCATTGTGGGTGGATTCTGTAAGACCTACTTCGGTAGGTCACCACAAGAGAGGAAAGACCCCCGTGCTAACGAGGATGAGCTCACTATAGGGTGAACATCGACGGGTGTTCACTCAGGCTATACCGGTATATGCAATGAGATGAGCAAATGAGCATGTAGTTAGTGCTGCATTGCACTAATAGTATGATAATGTTAAAACATGAGAACGATATTTTGAACATGATAATGACATGGCTGGCTAATTACTTATAGGTTTGGTAGCGTTTAGCGTCCTATTATGTGCTTGTTAAGTCTCCGGACTCATTCTTGTTTTATTTGTTTAGATGATCGTTGAGAATGTTACACACGGGCGGAAGTAGTACATGAATAATTTCACGTACCAGCAGCACTTCATGTGTTAACTTTTGTTAGTATATTTTAGACTCTACTGGTATACTAGAGTAATTGCTAAAAATATTATGATGTATCTAATCGCTATAATATAAATAAAGTAGTTGTTGCTTAAAATTATGAGTACTGGTTGAAAATAAAAAAATATGCAATGGTGAAAGCATTCCAGGCCTAAAGGATAAACCGAATGTTACACTTCTACTGTTTTATAAGCTATTACTTTTTTTTGTCTAAAGTATCAAAGCTTTCCCTTAAAATGTACTGCCAATACACTAGATAGTTTTGTCACATTGTAAAGTTGTCCTATCTTGTAATTATGCAAGCTTACTGTGCCATGAAAATTGGTTTGATTTTGGAATAACAATTAGATTTTCAGTGCTTAATGCCGAAACGAGAACGTGATTTCTTTCTCAAACGCATGCCAAAGTAATTCAGTTACTGAGACGAGTATTCATCTTGATTAGCAGAAGCTGACAGAGAGTTACCTGAATCTTCTGATGTGTGCATTGTTGCACGCAGTACGGTAGGCTGGCATGTGAGTAACTCTTGTACTATACCCAATGCAGTGGAAATATTACTACTACGTCCCCAGGGACCATGAGAGGTGTTCCTCTGCCACTGCACGCGCTGGAAAGAGCTGACCCTGTGACCCACTATTCAAGACAAGGTATAAATCCACTACCCACACAAGCACCAATACCAGATAAATGCACACTGTTGTTTTGCTGTATTTTGCCCTGCAATTTACTTCTCACCTTCTTCCTTGCCCACCATGGAGGAGGATGCTTGCTTGCAAGCCATGCAGAATGTGCCAGGATTGGGGTTGATTTTTCCAGCTATTGCAAGTGATTCTGATACCCAAGATCCAGGACAAGTTGGCTTCAGATAATTTTTATCACGATGACTTTCTGTTGCTGGTAGTAGGTGGTAGTATTTGGATTAGAACATGGCCCACCAGAGGCTGGGTTGAAAGCTCCATCTTATTGCTAGATGATTTGGATTAGCTAGTTGTCTTAGCTAGTAACTGCATCTCACTTTGTTTTCTTTCGGTTGATATATACCGGGTTACAGCACACGGATCTAATCATATAGTTCAGACTCCAGAATGCATTTTTTCTCTTCCCCCTTCAATTCTTGCTGTGTAAACCTGTATATCTCATTCAGAATACTCTTTTTTCCCCCTTTTTATCGTAGCTTAGGAATAATATCCGGTTTGCTTCGTAAAGATTACTCCCAGTTATTGTAGGGCATGAACCTTAATTACATTGGACTAGTGATTGAAGCGGAGGAAGCACATAAATATACCACACCAAATCAGAAGGCTAATGATCCACATACCCCAGGATTTAGGTAACAGGTTAGTACATGGACATTGTTGTAGGGGTGGCCCCCACCTAAGCCCAGCAGGCCTGTTAGGAGGTTATAAGAACCAGAGTAACATGTGTAATGACATAAGTGCCCCTAATGGGGATGTACGGATGTAAGGACATAACTGTAAAAGCATACTCCATGTGAATATATATATCAGGATGAGGGGGAGAGTGAGGCAGAACACTCCCACCTCTCCACTACCATCTCTCTCTCTGTTTGGTCAGTAACCACAACAGTTGGCGCCGTCCGTGGGGAGGACAAGGACAAGCCTGAAGACCGAAGAAGGATGGCACCGAAAAAAGCTTCATCAGCGGCGGCGAAGGGAAGGAAGACGGCTGGGTCGGAGCGGCACGTGAATACCAGGGCTTCGGCATCGGCCGCCGAAGGAGCTGGCGGCGGCGTAGGCGCGGTGGTCGCGGGCGTCGACGCTGGCACTACAACGACCGACCCCGCCAGCGCCGCTACAACGACATCCAACCCCGTCGCTGGCACTACAACGACCGACCCCGCCAGCGCCGCTGCAACGACATCCAACCCCATCACTGGCACTGCAACGACAGCCCCCGCCACCTCGCCGGCAGCGCGGATCAGACGGCCGGGGGTAGCCGCAACGAAGCATCCGGCGGATCCGGAGATCGTGAGGCGATGGTCCCTGCACCGACCCGTCCGCTGGGTGTTCCGACGGCCCCGACAGCACCTGCGGTGGAAAGCGCCCTACTAGCAGCCCTCAACGCGTTCCAGCGGGAACTAGGGGACCTTCGCGGAGCCGTCCGAGATATACAAGAGGCTCGGAGCCAGCAGGCCGCGCCAGTAATCGCGCCCGAGCCCACGCCGGAGAGGGCAGACAACCGCGAAGCCCCCACGTCTAGCCGCGTGCCGCTGCGACGCGTAGATCCGGAGTCCCCGCTTTCGGCGGGGCTGCAGCAGGCGGCGTGGCCCGAAGACTTCAAGTTCCCTAGCGTCATCGACCCGTACAAAGGCGATACGGATCCCCGCGAGTTCGTGCGCGTGTACGAAACCGCGATCGAGGCCGCGGGCGGAGACGACACCACGAAGGCGAAGGGACTCCCCCTCGCGCTGCAAGGAGTAGCGCTCTCTTGGTTTTTTACCATAGAGCCGGGCTCCATCTACGCGTGGGAGCAGCTCCGCGACCGCCTTCACAACAACTTCCAGGGAAACTATGTCGAGCGAGTCGACGCGGACCAACTCTTCGCTGTGAAGCAAAAGCCATCGGAGAAACTCCGGGACTACTTCAAGCGCTTCGCCAAGATTCGATGCCAAGTGAAAGACGTTAATGAAACCACCGTCGTTAATGCAGCCATACAGGGCCTTCGTCCGGGCCCGATGGCCGAGTACAATGCGCGAAAGCCGATCAAGATGGTGGCGAAGCTCTTCGACAAAATGGAGGAGTACGCCAGGGTGGAAGAAGATGCTCGCCGAAGGCGAGGAGATGACTCCGACGCCAACCAGGTCGGTGGCTCGACAAAAACCGAAGATCCATCACAGGACGGCCCCTCGAGGGGCAAACGCAAGCCGGAGTCGTCTAAAGACGTGCCCGAACGCGGGGAAGCCCCGCACAAGGAGCCGTCCAATGGGCCTAAGCGCGGCCAGCAAAAGTCGCGCCGAGGCCAGTTCGTCCTCGACATCGAAGGCGCTTCCGAAGAAAGCGCTTTCGCTGGTCGTGGCGGTCGGGCGCGCCGAGGTCGAGGACGCGGCCGTGGCCGCGGCCGCGATGATAAAAGCCGTGGAGATTACGACGACCAGCACCAGGGGCTGTGGTGCGAAGTCCATGGTCGAGGCACCCACGACACACGCTCGTGTGTCTCCATCGCGGCGCTCCGCCAAAGCACCGCTAGGGATAGGAACCCGGAGACGCGTCCGCCTGCGGTGGCCCACGTTCAGTTCCCGTACGAGGCCCCCACGCAGGTACAGGCGCAAGGGATGCAGCCTCAGGAAGGCCCCCTACGGATCCAAGCTCACGTACAGCAGCCTCGGGGGGGCCTCCTATCGCTGCAGGCCCCGGAGGCAACCCACCGCAGGGTCATTAACGTCATATCCGGAGGCTCTGCGCTGGAATTCACATCACGTGGCGGCATACCCAGCGCAAGCACCGCCGGACTGGGCGCAGCACGAAGTTACATTTACACCCGACGACGCCCAAGGCGTGGACTTCCCGCATCAGGACCCCCCGGTCATCCGGGTCACTATCGCGGGATGCGACGTGGGGCGTGCCTTGGTGGACGACGGTAGCTCCGCGAATGTATTGTTTGCGGCAGCCTTCGACCAGATGGGGATCCCTCGAAGCCGCCTAGGGCCCTCGGGCATCCCACTGCAGGGCTTCGGGGGACAGCCCCTGCGGGCGCTGGGCCAAATAGGTCTTCAAGTCTCGTTCGGCCAAGATGACAATGTGCGGGCCGAAGATGCCACCTTCGACGTGGTCGATCTTCCGTACCCCTACAATGCCATACTAGGGTGCCCAATTCTCAACTCCTTCGGCGCGGTACCACATCACGGCTATCTATGCATGAAGATCCCGGGTCTCCGGACCATCATCACCGTCCGAGGTGACCAGGATATGGCCCGGCGCATCGAGCCAGGTACCAGGTATCCGCGTCGCGAAGCCCAACGGCGCTCTTAGAGCTGGCGTCACAGCGCGGGGGTCCGTGGGGCCGTTCAGAGGCGCCTTGGCGGGCCCTGCAGATGTCTAGCGACTAGAGGCTTCGGCCGCACCAAGGACAAACGGTTAGTATATCCACCCCTTGTAATTGCTTACCCGTGCAAACGGGGATGTAATGAAGATCGCCGTTTGTCGCCAATCTTTCTTCATCACGCGCAAGTACGCGGCGGAGGCGCGCGCAGGCTTGGCCAGCGCGCGCGTTCCCGCAGTATAAACAAAGACGCACGTTCGCGTGTGCACTCGCCGTAGCCAGGGGTACGGGACTGAGTATAAATCGAAGTCGCACTTTCGCGTGTGCACTCGCCGTAGCCAAAGGTGACGGGCCTGAGTATAAACAAAGACGCACGTTCGCGTGTGCACTCGCCGTAGCCAGGAGTACGGGACTGAGTATAAATCGAAGTCGCACGTTCGCGTGTGCACTCGCCGTAGCCAAAGGTGACGGGCCTGAGTATAAACAAAGACGCACGTTCGCGTGTGCACTCGCCGTAGCTAGGGGTACGGGACTAAGTATAAATCGAAGTCGCACGTTCGCGTGTGCACTCGTCGTAGCCAAAGGTGACGGGCCTGAGTATAAACAAAGACGCACGTTCGCGTGTGCACTCGCCGTAGCCAGGGGTACGGGACTGAGTATAAATCGAAGTCGCACGTTCGCGTGTGCACTCGCCGTAGCCAAAGGTGACGGACCTGAGTATAAACAAAGAAGCACGTTCGCGTGTGCACTCGCCGTAGCCAGGGGTACGGGACTGAGTATAAATCGAAGTCGCACGTCCGCGTGTGCACTCGCCGTAGCCAAGGGTGACGGGCCTGAGTATAAACAAAAGACGTGTGAGGGGACGCCCTCGCACGCACTCTACGGAGTATAAATAAGACGCACATGTTCTTCCTGCGCACTCTACGGAGTCTAAACAAGACGCGAACTCCGCGCATGCCAGGGACCTCGTCCCTGTGCATACTCTGCGGAGTATAAATAGGACGTGGATGTTGACCCCACGCACTCTGCGGAGTATAAATAAAACTACGGAGGCCCCCCACGCGTTTCGCAACGCGGGCGGAGGACACGAATATTAATCGCAGCGGAGCGAGGCTCACCTTCGCGTACTACGGGAGGTGAGCGCAGCGCGCGTTGTCGAAGACACAGCGCGCCAGAGGCTACCCCCGCCATGAGGAGCAAGAGGAACGGAACGTGCGCGCACTTCCACCCTCGCCCGTGCCAGTCTACGGACTATAAAAAGGCGAAGTGCCGAGGTCCGCCTCCGCACCCGCCAGTCTACGGACTATAAAAAGGCGAAGTGCCGAGGTCCGCCTCCGCACCCGCCAGTCTACGGACTATAAAAAGGCGAAGTGCCGAGGTCCGCCTCTGCACCCGCCAGTCTACGGACTATAAAAAGGTGAAGTGTCGAGGTCTGCCTCCGCACCCGCCAGTCTACGGACTATAAAAAGGCGAAGTGCCGAGGTCTGCCTCCGCACCCGCCAATCTACGGACTATAAAAAGGCGAAGCGTCGAGGTCCGCCTCTGCACCCGCCAGTCTACGGACTATAAAAAGGCGAAGTGGCGAGGTCCGCCTCCGCACCCGCCAGTCTACGGACTATAAAAAGGCGAAGTGCCGAGGTCCGCCTCCGCACCCGCCAGTCTACGGACTATAAAAAGGCGAAGCATCGAGGTCCGCCTCCGCACCCGCCTGTCTACGGACTGCAAAAAGGCGAAGTGCCGAGGTCCGTCTCCGCACACGCCAGTCTACGGACTATAAAAAGGCGAAGTGCCGAGGTCAGCCTCCGCACACGCCAGTCTACGGACTATAAAAGGCGAAGCGTCGAGGTCCGCCTCCGCGCCCGCCCGTCTACGGACTGTAAAAAGGTGAGGCGCCAAGGACTACCCCCGCAAGCGCTGTTCTAAGGAACCCTTGCGCAACTACTTCGCCAACGGTGCGCGTAGAGCACGGAGATCCCGTCCCCGCGCAGCATGTGGCGTACCGGTGAACCCGAGGTGGCATCAACACACAGCGCATATCCTAAAATGCCAGAAAATCTGCATACCGGAAAAATCACACAAGTACAAAGGTCCGGCAACATCCTTGCCGTTCTAAGCCGCTATCCCGCGGGCTCGTCCTTAACACGCGCTAAAGCTGGGGCCTCGCTCGAAGAAGGTCGGCCTGCCCAAAAGCTCAACGACTCCTCGGCCCTTTGCCAGCGTCGAAGGCGCCGCCGGGTCGCAAGGCCAGACGCGAGCAGTCGCCCCCAGCAAGGAAGCTGCCCGGGATGAAGGCAAGTAATCAGTTCGTGAAGCAAGCACACACTTTATTCATTCAATTAAGGGGCAGACGTTACAACGCACGCCCACACCTAGCCACGTTGGCGCCGCACCTGTGAGCCTTCGGCATCTCCGGAGGCCTCGGCACCACCCTCGTCGCGCCGCGGGACTTCGTCTAGAAATTGGCCGAGGCTCCCCTCCCCATGAAGGGACTTCTGAAGCTCGACCTGCGCGGCGGCTATCCCGACGTAGTCCCAGATCCGCTCGTAGAAGAATTTGACGGGGTGGCGAGCGGCACGGATTTCACCGGACATCACTCCGGCCCCACCGGGCATCTCCAGCTGAGGGTTCTCCAGCTCGGCGATGTGCGTGCAACCACGGTGCCGAAGGAGGGCGCACACCAGGCACGCAGCCACATAGGCACAGTGGTCGCCAAAGTTCGTCGCAGCCCCGCGCGCAACGTCGGCGGCATCATGGATCCAGCGAAGGGCCCGCAGCAACTCCTCCGGGCCGAAGGCGTGATCCGGCACTGCACCCACAAGTCTTTGGAGGTGGACTTCCAGCATTTGCAGGGCGTCTTACGCGATGACCGAAGCCTCGCCAAGCGCCTGGTTGCGCTCTGCTAGAGTCGAGGCAAGCTCGCCCTTTTCCTTCTCCAGCAAGGCGACTCGCTGCAGCAGGCCGTCCCGCTCCGCCGCGAACTTTATCCGCGCCGCCTCGGTGGCCGACTCCCGCGCCGACGCGGCAGCCCCCTCGGCGTGTGCCTTCGCCTCGGCGCACTCCGCCTCAAGCTGGCGGATTCGGGCATCCTGGGCGGACTGAACCCCAGCGGCCTCGTGCAATTGCTCCTCGGCGGCCTGCAGCCTATCTTCCAGCGCCCTTTGCGCATGAACATAAGCCGTCTGCAGGGCCTGCCCCAGCACCAGGGTCTGTAGGGCAAAAAGCGATTCAGCAAGCGCAGCATGGTCGGGTGTTATCATATAACTACGTACTTACCCGCACCCCCGACACCTCGAAGTCGTCCCTCAGACGGTCCACCCCGTACATGGGTAGCGCCTGCTGCCTGACGCTGGCGGCCGCGTCATCCACAATGCCATGCCATGCCCTCAGCGTCTCCGGCGGGGGGACGAAGTCCGCGGGGCCGGAGCGCGGAACGCTCGTGCCAACAGCACCGGAACCCTCGCGTTCTGGCAAAGGCTCCTCCTCCAGGATAAGCGACGCTGCAGGCAAAAGTGCGTGTGAGCACACCACAAGGAGCAACAAAAACGTTCCAGGATAACCCATGCCAATTTACCCTCGGTGGCAGCCGGCGGAGTTTGGGAGCCTTCCCCCCTAATCCCAGGAACGGGAACAGTGGCGCAAGCCCCTTCCGGAGGTACGGTTCCGCAAGGAACAGAGGCTTCCGCGTTTACCGTCGCCGCAGATCGCTCCGGCAAGGTGGACGGCGTGGTCCGAGGCGTAGGAGGAACACGCGCCGTAGGGACCTCGGCATGGGTGTCGGAGTCCCACAAACTCCCGACGCCCGTCACCACAGTGAACCCCCTCGACGTTTGGTGGAGCCACGGCCGCAGGCACGGCCGTTTGGCCGGAATGAGGGGCAGCGCCCCCGTCTCAGCAACCACTGGGGAAACAGGCCCCGCGGCTGCAACACCCGGGGGCAAAAGCCCCTCGGCGGCAACCTCTGCGGGCGACGGCTCAGCTTCGGCCGCCGCCATAGGCAGAAGCCCAGCCCCACACGCCCCCAAAGAGGAGGCTGGAGGCTGTGCCTCCGGCGTCGTGACATCCACGACCGAAGATTGCCTCTCCGGCATCACGGTGGCCACGACCGAAGATTGCCTCTCTAGCATCGCGACGGCCACGACCGAAGATTGCCTCTCCGGCATCGCGGCGGCCATGGCCGAAGGCTGCGTCTCCGGCGTCGAGACGGTCGTCACCGAAGGTTGCGCCTCCGACGTCGTAGCCGCCACAACCGGGTGCCCCGCTTCAATACTGTCGGCCGGCTCGGGTCCCGTCTCGACGGGCGCAAGGGGATGCGAGACTTCCTCCCTCTGGCGGGCTGTCGTGAGCCCGTCGTCCGGGACGCCCCCGGAGGACACTTCGCCCCCGGCGTCCCCAGCCTCCAAGCCTGAGTCGGCATATCTCGCCGAATCCGACTCCGCGTCGGCCGCGCCGGGGGCAGCAGCAGGCGCGGCTGCGACGCCAAGAACGACAGACGCTCCACCTCGGCCCCTTTTGCGAGACGGCACCTTCGTCTTCGCAGCACCGGCGTCTTGAGGTTGCGAAGACGGACAAGGGCGGTCCGGCACGGCAAGGCCCAAGGCCTCGCACACACGATTTATCCACCCCAGCCCTGCCGACGTAGTTGCGGACGAGCGTTGCTCGTGTTCCCTGCCGGTATATGGCCCGAGGAACACGCGCACGAGTCACTCCGCGTCATCCAAGCTAATCTCTGAATTAAAGTAGAAGAAAAAGGGGGTGAATACGTAACACGCTACGCGTGGACAAAAGGAGCGAGGCGGTCGGCACTTACGAGGGTTGGGGGGCGCCGGCAGTACGCAGACCGACGGCTCAATGTTGTCGTCTTGACGACTCTCAACGGCAAGGCGCCAGCCGCTCGCAAGCGGCGCCACGCCGTACATCACGAACTCTTCGGCGAGGTCGCGCATATTGAAGCGGGCCGCCAAGCCCACGAGTCGTCGGGCCAGTCGCCTGTCTTCGTCGTCCAATGTCCGGCCGGGCGAAGTCTTGAACGCGATCGGCCGCCCCGTACACTCGAGGCCGCTCCCACTCTATACATGGTGGTAGAACCACCGCTTCATCCACTGGGACTCCCACTTCCCGTGAGTCGAATTCGCGGGGAAAAGCTTGGTGCAGGACGGCCGGAGAAGGAAGCTAACATTGCCAAAGTTCGACAGTGTCCCGCCCTTCCGGTCTTTGGGCTGGCACTGTGCCTCGTGCAGATAGGCAAACAAAGAAGAGCTGGGCCAGCACGCTCCCGAACGCAAAGCCCAACTGTATACGGAAAGCCGGGCCACGGCGTTTGGAGTCAGCTGCGCCAGTTCCAGCCTGAAGGTCCGTAGCACGTCGCCCACAATAGCCGCCGCCGGGATGCAGAGCCCTGCATCCAAGAAGGCGATGAAAACGATCGCCTCGGATGGCTCGGGGTGCGGCTCGGTCTCGTCGGGGGCGGGCAGTCGTACCGCCTGGCGATCGGAAAGCTTCCCCTCGCGCAGCAGTCACTGGATGGCCTTCTCGGTCACAAGCGAAGGGCCCAACTCGCCGGAGAACGAGCCTTCCTTCTCCGTCGCCAGCCACCACTTGTCTGCCGCCGCCGGGTTGCGCTCGCTCAACGAGTACTTCACCACCAGCGGCGACGGTCGCTGGCGAATGCCAGAGCCACCAACCGCCTGGCCGCGCTTACCACCGGAGGCCATCGCTTCCCACAAAGAGATTGAAGCGGTGAAAATATCGCGAAAGTGTAGAGGGCGGAACAGACAGGAAAGAGGGCGTAAAGGTGCGGGGATGCTGTTACGGGGGGGGGGCTATTTCAAGCCACCTCGCCCATGCCACAGCTACCGAAGCGTCGCAACGATCCACGTGCCGAATGCAACCGTAGCGGTGCGAAGGTCCACCCCGCACGATTCCCCGTAACCAAAGACGAGGCGTCATGGCGATACACGCCACACGCGACCGCAGAACCAAGGACCATCAAAGCAAGCGGTCACGATCACGCAATCCCTGACCCACCGCGGCGCTCCAGTTACAAACCGCCGCGTGCCCTAACCACGTGAACGGACACGGCACGACGCAGCAACCCGCCTTTTGGCAGGCTAAGCGTCGGTACGGTCCCAGCCGCCATTAAAGGCGCTCTACCAGACCGAAAGGGACAAACTCCAATTCCGCCTCCGGCTCCAGCAAGCGCGCGCATCTACTCCGAACTAGGTGCCAGCCTCCGCTGCCACCCGGTCGAAGGGTAGGGGACGGAGCGCGCGCGCCTCGGCTTCGACTTAGGCGCCAACCTCCGCTGCCACCCGGTCGAAGGGTAGGGAACGGAGCGCGCACGCCTCGGCTTCGAGCTAGGCACCAACCTCCGCTGCCACCCGTTCGAAGGGTAGGGAAAGGAGCGCGCGCGCCTCGGCCTCGAGCTAGGCGCCAGCCTCCGCTGCCACCCGTTCGAAGGGTAGGGGACGGAGCGCGCGCGCGCGTCTACTTCGAGCTAGGCGCCAGCCTCCGCTGCCACCCGTTCGAAGGGTAGGGGACGGAGCGCGCGCGCGTCTACTTCAAACCAGGCGCCAGCCTCCGCTGCCACCCGTTCGAAGGGTAGGGGACGGAGCGCGCGCGCGTCTACTTCGATCCAGGCGCCAGCCTCCGCTGCCACCCGGTCGAAGGGTAGGGGACGGAGCGCACGCCTCGGCTTTGACTTAGGCGCCAGCCTCCGCTGCCACCCGGTCGAAGGGTAGGGAATGGAGCGCGCACGCCTCGGCTTCGAGCTAGGCGCCAGCCTCCGCTGCCACCCGTTCGAAGGGTAGGGAACGGAGCACGCGCGCCTCGGCCTCGAGCTAGGCGCCAGCCTCCGCTGCCACCCGGTCGAAGGGTAGGGGACGGAGCGCGCGCGCCTCGGCTTCGACGAAGGCGCCAGCCTCCGCTGCCACCCAGTCGAAGGGTAGGGAACAGAGCGCGCACGCCTCGGCTTCGAGCTAGGCGCCAGCCTCCGCTGCCACCCATTCGAAGGGTAGGGGACGGAGCGCGTGCGCGTCTATTTTGATCCAGGCGCCAGCCTCCGCTGCCACCTGTTCGAAGGGTAGGGGACGGAGCGCGTGCGCGTCTACTTCGAGCTAGGCGCCAGCCTCCGCTGCCACCCGTTCGAAGGGTAGGGGATGGAGCACGCGCGCGTCTACTTCAAACCAGGCGCCAGTGTCCGCTGCCACCCGTTCGAAGGGTAGGGGACGGAGCGCGCGCGCGTCTACTTCAAACCAGGCGCCAGCCTCTGCTGCCACCCGTTCGAAGGGTAGGGGACGGAGCGCGCGCGCGTCTACTTCGAGCTAGGCGCCAGCCTCCGCTGCCACCCGTTCGAAGGGTAGGGGACGGAGCGCGCGCGCGTCTACTTCAAACCAGGCGCCAGCCTCCGCTGCCACCCGGTCGAAGGGTAGGGGACGGAGCGCGCACGCCTCGGCTTCGACTTAGGCGCCAGCCTCCGCTGCCACCCGTTGGAAGGGTAGGGGACGGAGCGCGCGCGCGTCTACTTCAACTAGGCACCTTCCATCCCAGACCTCGGGCTCCCCAACCACAAGCTTGGAGAAATTCACAAGCCGCAGGGGACGGAGGGGGCCAAAGGACTCGGCGACATGGCTTCGGCCCTGTGAAGCCCTTCACCATGAGAGGCTCCTGTTGTAGAGGTGGCCCCCACCTTAGCCCAGCAGGCCTGTTAGGAGGTTATAAGAACCAGAGTAACATGTGTAATGACATAAGTGCCCCTAATGGGGATGTACGGATGTAAGGGCATTACTGTAAAAGCATACTCTATGTGAATATATATATCAGGATGAGGGGGAGGGTGAGGCAGAACACTCCCACCTCTCCACTACCATCTCTCTCTGTTTGGTCAGTAACCACAACAGACATGTTTTTAGTACATGGACATGTTTTTCTTTCCAGCCTCATTGCTGCAACTTTCAGTCCTACCATACACCTCACTTGTGTGTATAAATGCAATATTTATATTGCTGGGCAATAAGTGAGGATGTTGTATTAAAGTACCAAAAGGAACAATTTGCATCGTTAATGCTGCAATATTTATACCTCACTGGGCAATAACTGAGGGTGGAGTATTAAAGTCGTAAAGGAACTAGTATTTCGATTTTTAATGCTGATAAGCCTGCAAATTTAATGGCAGTATATCCTTTTTGAGAGAGTTTAAATACTACCCTTCAGAGTTATGGAGCAACTTAATTCTAATTTGCAAGTGGAAGGAATATGACATTATATTGATGCTTAGAGTATGTTTATGACCATATTGTTTGTTGGCATTTAAGGGTCATCTTGATTTAACCTTAACAAGGTGACCTAAAGGAAATCAATTTATTGTTTCTGCTTGAACAAACATTTATGGATTAATCCTTGTGAATACCTCACTCCAAGTTGGCATTATGGCTTGCATCACAGAGAAATATTGAAGTTGGTATTTCCACATCAACCAACATATTAACACAAAGGCATGGAGACCCACATGTCAATATCAATGTCAATGCAGCATTAGTGATGATCCTGACTTGCGTGATTTTGAATGGTGGTACATGCATGTAGCGCTTCAACATATGCACTTTTTTCTAACCAATCCATGATGAGATGAGATCATCAATTGAATATTTAGATGCTCGATTTCTTCGGTTGTGTATACAAGCAAATAGCCTTAACCAGAAGATAATTAACTTTTCAGGGTAGTTTTTACGATGTTTACTAATGTCCATTTCTATTATGTTTACTCATATCCATTCTTGTGAAATGACCTAGTGTTTATACTTTTTTGATACAAAACGTTAGCCATGGACTACTGTTTATTTAGAATTTTAAGTATACTGATGCAAGAGGTTATGCATGGCATCATTGGAGTTGATAACTCCTATTTGTGGGGCTCACTGTGGCCATGACAGGAGGGGAATACATCCACATGTTTTGTCCAAGGCTATCATCGAAAAGGATGTATACCAATAATTTAGAGTTGGAGGTGCTACTTGGCGTCATCTACATCCCTTGTTCACGTATGGAAACCAAGATGCCATGTTGTGCCAATGGGATGGAGAAAGGGGCCATGTCTCATCTTCTCTAGAGTTGATATATGAGCATAGTCCCTCTTCACCATTCAAGAATCCAGTACTTGGAAGAAAGAAAAATACTTGGAGGGAAGAATTCTTTACATATTTGGGCAAGTTGGCCGATCTTGGAGGATGGTTGTCACCATCATTGTCATGCGGTGAGCCAGTGACGGTAGGCCTCATTAGAGGTTTCGCTTCCAAAAGATTGGCATGTTTTGTCTACCATATGTTGAACAGCTTCTTACATGGGACATTAATAGTTATTATACTCTGTAACATTGAATTTATATATTAACAAGGGAAAATACAGATTCAGGGACCAAATAAGTATGATCGATTGTTATTGGCCAATGCCCTATGTGCTTGACTAAATTAAACCCCAGAATAGCTTTATGCAAACATATTATGTGTTCAATATACGTGAAACCTTGAAGGTTCGAGTGCTAATACATGATTTACATATTTTTAGCGACCCCAATCACAATATGTACAACAATACTTTACTAACGTTGATTATGTGTAGTCATGTTAGCTTTGGAATGTTATCTCACAGAAGAATAGAAATTTTTGCAAGAGTAGACAAGAAAGAAGTATGAGGTTGTTTGGTTGCTAGCCACACTTTGCCAACAAAAATTGCCACACTTGCCTAAGTTGAGGTGCTCAAATTCTTTGCCACACCTTAGCAAGTCTAAGGGAATCTTGCCACACTTTTTTGAGTCATTGACGCATGGGACTTAGTTTGCTGGAAGGGAATCTTGCCACAACTATGGCTGCAACCAAACAGCTCCTTGAGTGGGTCAAACTTGCCTAACCTTAGGCGTGGTAAACTGTGGCTGGCAACCAAACAAATGAAGAGAAAATGGACGTGTATAAATAGTGACTTATCATAAAAGGTTGCATCAAGAGGTCAAATCGTTGTAGCTTTACCCTGTACAGGAGGTTAACTACAAATGCCCCTCATGCCAAGGGAAAAAAAAGGGGATGCAAACTTGCATTTAGTCTTGTATCAATGACGACTACGCTTTGGCACTTCACTTTGTCAGATACCTTTGCTTCTGGAAAACAAGAAACAATATGAGCTGGACAGCAGGGGTTCTCGAAAGTATTGATATCTGAAGTTTGTCTTGCCAAGTCAATCGGTCAGTTAAGTTCCGGTTTAACAAAGTTACAGTATCCTCTACTTCTGGAGAGTATATTATTGCATAACTTGTTGTTAAGGCCAAATTATCAACCAGGTATGTTTTGTAAATAACATTTAATTTGTTAGAAGATCCTGAAATAATATGTAGGTTCTTCCATGTAACTCAAAATTCTTGCTGAAAATTTATTGGATTCTCATATATATTCCTGATCTTCACTTGATCACACAAAGTAGGCGCTTGCTGTTAGCATTGCAGTTGGGCTTTGACCTGCAAATTTGGGCAATTCCTTAACATTGCTGTGTTGGCGTGGGCTTTTGTTACTCTCTGTATTCAGCAAGTCTTATAATTTAGTTGATGCACCCCTTTGATGATGCTCGTTGTTCTTTTGTGGTTATTTTGCTTTTTTAGTTATTTCTTTTGTGAGTATGTGACATGTCATGACCATCCAGGCACATAGGAAGGTATGCAATCATGCAGCAGAAGGATATGATATACTACAAATTCTATTGAATATGTGCAGCATATGGGGAACCTATGCATGTATGCCTATTTATTTCTTTTAGTTGATTGGCCTCATGGCAAATTAGCTGTAGGACTAGTTGCTCTTTGTACAAAGAATTTTGGGTGTACGAAGTTCTTGGCATATTAGCATCTTTAACTAGTACTGTAGTTTACATGCAATTAGTTTTGAATGTTTCCAGATACTGAAGGGGGCATGTTCTTTTCAGCTGCGGCTTATGGCTTTTGGCTGAAATTTTTGAATTTTGGCTGTTTACGGTACAGATTACGGAGAGATAGATACTCACTTGCGATTTTGGCTGGTACAAATGTTGGGTTTTTAACTTGTAGACCCCGTCTTAAGAAAATACTCCGTTTGAAAGTTACGTACTTTAACAAAAGCCAAAAACCATCAGCTTTTGAGGTAAAGAACAAGCCCCATGTCACCTTGTGTTTTAGGTGGGTGCTTAATGGCTAAGTTCAGTTTGCACTTCCTCGCAAAGAAGAGAGAAAGAAGAACAAGAAATTTCTTTTTTGGCGAGGGAGAACAAGAAGTTTATTGGGGTTTGCACTAATTTGTGGCTACTATCCAGAGCAGAAGGTTATTTATTCCCTGAAGTTCCCCTGCCGGGGAGTATAAAAAGAATCAGAAACGTCACATGCTGAAGATCTGCATATATTTTGTACTAAGGAATTTTTGTATGTGCCTTTGTGTAACATCCCAAAATTTGTAATTTCAATTTACTATATGTGTAAATCATCATTTCTGCATTTTTTTGAATTTAAAAAACAGCATTTGAAAAAGGTTTTTCCTAATTTTCAGAAGCTGAAAATTAATTTTCTAAAATAAATAAATCTTGATAAAACCTGGAAATATTTTAATTGAGTACTAAATATTCTGAAGTTCCTCTCCAAATATTTTCAAATTTTTTGAGCTTAGTTTAGTAATTTTCTAAGCTCAATAGCATTTTCTAGGATTAAATCAATTTGCAAAGTTTTAAAATTCAAAAATCCTTCGCAGGACAAATCTGTTAGAGCAACTCCAGCAGTAGCCCTCAAAACAGGGCCCCTACTTTTCATTTGAGGGCTCCCCCTACTTTTGAGGACCCTGTTTTCTGGGCTGCACTCCAGCAGGAGCCCTCAAAACAGAGCCCCTACTTCTCAATTCCCTCTATTTCCTCACACACTATATGCATATGTATAGGACAAAAGCACAATACACAATAAAATATTTATGATTTCACAATGAGGGACAATATTTAAATTTATGAATTCAAATACGAATATTCAAATTTAAATTCAAATTTGTTCCGAATTTAAATTGAAAGCACAAAGTTCATCACATAACATCAAATAAACTGATATAATCCATCATAACATGTAAAATGAAGTCTACGAAAATTATTAAACAACTAGCTAGCGCTATGTATCGTCCACAAATGTTCCACAAGATCATCGCGGAGTTTCTCATGTCCCTGTCTATCTTCAATCTCCCTGTGTATCTTGTCAAAATCTTTGACAACCTTTGCTTCCAAAGAGGCATTGTTCTCATACTCCATCCAAAGCTCACAAATTTCTTCGGCTGAAAAAATGACATGCAGATAAAGCCTATGTTTACTGCATATCAAATGTATAAGGGCAAAGAACAATACCATGACTTGTTAGTCTGTCATCTACAGAAAACATTCCTCATCTTGCATAAAGAATAGCTTCTCCAAACGGCAGCATCATTTTTAATTTCAAAATATTGCCTTAGGCATCTAACCAAGGGATGGCCTCCAATGTTGTCCAATAACTTTCTACAATATGTTTTGGAGTGTGAGAACACAAGCTGCTCAGTGGACCTCTACATTCTGAACTACTTTCCGATGGCAGTGATAAAAAAATGTTGGATGGTAAAATATGCCCATTTAAGCAATAGCAACAGAAGGATGAATTTGGCTTAAAGGATAACAAACATTAGAGATGGAATCGATATTCCTAGCATTTACTTGAGTAAGTTATTCAGAAAAATCATAGACATCCTTATTTTGTTCGTTTCTCCTTGATGACAGGCTAAGAACCTTCGGCTATGTCGTGCACAATCGCCATCTTCACACACCTGTAGAACAAGGTTAATACCCATCAAGAAAAGGATGGCACTAGAAGAAGAAGAAGAAAATCCCACCAAACAAGAGTATTGAGGAAACGGCCGGGTTTCACACACCTGTCGCGGTCAACGCCGGGGAGGTCTACGGCGACGAGCGCCATGACGCCCATGCGGTACATGTGGTCGGCCACCGACTCGGGCCCCTGCACGCCGCGCCTCACCCACCCCGCCCTCTTGGTCGTCTACACCCCCAGACATCACATCACGACACAAACCTCACAAGCACAAACGGAAGCCACAAGCAGGGATTGGTGGAGCAGTGAGCACTCACCTTGAGGCGGTAGCAGAGCGTGAGGAAGTCGATGGCGGAGGACGCGGAGGGGGCCTGGGACGACGAGGACAGGAGGTCCAGCGTGAGCTAGTACTCTACGCTGTGCTGCTGGTTGAGCCCGTCGGGGTAGTGCGGGGCTGCGCCGCTCCTGACGTCCGTCCAGACGCCGCCCACTTCCCCTGCGGGCGGCACCCAGCCGAGCAGGCCGAAGTGGAACTCGGGCGGCATGTCGTACATGAAGACCCTGATAGCGGCAGCGCTGGGGTCGCATCTCCCAGCAGCCGAGCTGGCGTTGGGGTCGTCGGGGCGGCCGTTCTCGTCAACAAAGGAGAGTTCTTGGCCGTCGGTAGAGGAGTTCACGCTCACAGGGACGACCGAGAAGGCGGCGGCGGCCGGGACGGGGAGGCCGGTGTCCGCGGGGCGCCAGCGCGCGCCGGCGGCGGCGAAGAGGAAGATGGTGGAGGCGATGAGGACGGTGGCCGCGGCGAGCGGCAAGACGAGGGTGCGGGCACGGGGCGCCATGAGGAGCGGGAGTCATGGGCGGATTGGTGGAGGGGGAAACATGGCGGATCGATCTGGATCTGGGGCTGCTTGGGTCGGCGCGCGCGGGAGGGGAAAGAGGCGGGCGGGGGAAAGGAGCAGCACCAAGCGCGCGTAGGAAAATGGACTCAACTGTGATTTGAGGGCTTGGCCTAGAGCCCCCAGGAATAAGGGCTGGAGGGGGGATTTGAGGGCCCCCTCAAATTTGAGGGCTCTAGTAGGGGCCCTGCTGGACCTCTGTTTTTGCCTCAAGCCCTCAAATATGAGGTTTGAGGGCTCAAGTAGGGGCCCTGCTGGAGTTGCTCTTAGCCTCGGCCTAGCCTATTACTATTTCTTCCCATTCTAGCCCATGTGCCGTCCCCTCCGAAGTCGCCTTCTCTTTCACGTTTTCTCCGCGCTAAAGCGTATTTTCGGGAATGCGCTATCTCCCTCATCTCTTTGCCACAGCTGTTGACGCTTGGGGCTTGCTCCTCAGGTGGCTTCGTCCATCTCACAACCATGCCATGCAGGTAGCTTCAAGCTACTACAGCATCTACAGTGCCCCCACGCGCGCCTACAAAAGCGGGCTTGTCTGCACCGCCTCGAGTGCCCTACATGAAGCCGCACCTTGTCTCCTCCACCTCCTATAGCTGTTGGTGTGCGGAGGACACCAGAGACTATCTTATTCGTGAATTCTTCCATTCGATCAGGAGAAATAGACGAGCATAGCACCCTCGTCTCATCGTATAAAGCCAAGCCAAGCTAAGCTCATTTCCTTCCTCTCCGCACTACGCCGTCTCCATTTTGCCTATTTCCAGCAAGTTTACTCCTCTGGTTTGCCCAGAATGCAGTCATTGTTCTTAGCTCCGGTGCATGTGCTCTACTAAGGCCAACTTCATTTCTAGTGAGCTAACTCCTCGCCACTTGTGTCATTGTGTGCCATTTTGCATCCTCTTCAAAACCCCTCATTAAATCTTACTTCTTGTCCAACATAGCACCTTATCCACATCGTCTTATTCGTCTCTTGTTGCTACCATCGCTATTGCACAGTTCTCTTTCTTGTAAGCTTTGACCTTAGCCATAGTCATATCTATTGGGTTAATCTTGTTGTATGCATGTTTTGCTAGTGTACTCTGTATCTGTGGTCGATACGACTAGTCATTGTTTGTTGTTACGACCAGTACTAAAGCTACACCAAGTATTGTAGCTCTGAGTACTCCGTGGTCGTAACGCCGTGGTTGATAGTCGATGGTCGTAGTTGATTGTTGATGGTCATAGTCGATAGTCAATAGTCGTAGTCGATGGTCGTGGTCGATAGTCGTAGTCGGTAGTCAGTGTATGCTCGGAGGAGTACTATGGACGTTATACTTGAAGGAGTACTATGAACGTCATACTCAGAGGAGTACTATGAACGTCATACTCGTAGGAGTATAGTAGACGCCATACTTGTAAGAGTACTAAAGCACCCGAAGGACTTGAAGCCTGTGTGTGGTCGTAGCGCCGCGGTCGTAGTGCCTGTGTGCGTGGTTGGTTACAACCACATTGTGTGTGGTCGTAATGACCAACATCGTAGTGCCTTTGTGCGTGGTTAGTTACGACCACGTTGTGTGTGGTCGTAACGACTAGAGTCATAGTCATTGGCATTGTGATCGTAGCTCCTGTGTGTTCGTGGTCGAAGCTCCAGTGCAGTGGTTGAAGACAAGATGAGGATGAAGCTAGCGGTCGTGGCCGTGCGTCGGTCATTGTAGCAGTTGGTAGCAGACATCAACACAGGTGGTCATGGGTGACGCAAGTTGTCCTCGATCGGCTAACTGTCTGGTATGGGCAAACGGCTGGACACTGTAGCTGTCATCATGGGCTGGTCGCTGAAGCACTCTCAGGGAGCTAAGTGAAGTAGCATGGGCAAGCGGCGATCAATGTAGCAGTCATGGGTGGCTGAGCTGAGTGGCAATGATAGGAGTCGTAGTGAGTAAGTGTCCTGAGTGGCTGGTTGTGTCTATATATACTCTGTAAGTTGTTGAGACAATTGAGCCAGTGTATAATAGAGAAAACACAGTGGAAAAGATGCGTCAGTTTGCATCGCATAATCGTGCCTTAGTTCTTATGTTCAGTCCTGTATCAGCTCCACCTTGTCATTCCCATCTCCGGCAAATAGTCCACAACCGTGTGTATTCAGAGTCCACCGCCAAAGCGTGTGTTTGAGAGAGCCAAATCCAACCTCGGGTGAGTAGTTGTAAACCAGTTACGACTATTTACGCTGAACAGGTTACGACCACTGAGTGAAGTATTCTGAGTGGTCGTGTCCCCCTTGAGTCTGCTCAGTTCTCCATCTGACAATAGAGCACTCGGGCATTTGGGCGTGTTGATCCTCGGGTCATCCCTTCCTACATTTTTTTCCCATCTCTAGCACCCTCTCAACCCTGTTGCACATTTCATTTCAACTCACCATCATCATAGGACCTCGACGCCGTGAAGTCATCACCGCCACCTCTATCGCCACCATCGCCTCTTATTAGTTCTCTCTCTGATGAGTCTTAAGCCTCAGTGCGGTCATTTTCAGCATCCCCTTGCCTCACTGAACCTCGTTGTATGCTTCATCTTAGCTCTACGTCATTGTCGAGCTCCGCTGCCATTGAAGCCATTATTGTCGCTACTGCTCACCACTATCTTGCAGTTCCAAAGCTCCTCTGTCGTTGCCAACCTCACCGGCGTGTTCGTGGTGTGCTCCTAATCCGAAAGTATTGCTTAATTTGACTCAGAGGAGTAATTTTTGTTGTCACCTCCATAGTCATGCCTAGCGCCACCGCTTTTGCCCATCGTTCTTTCTATTCTTGAGACCATAGGTTTCCGTGCCATTGTCGTTAGCATCGCAACCCTCCTAGGAAGCCACTTTGTGTGCTTGTTGGGCTCCAGAATCATCGCAGCCATACCAGCGAGCTCGCCCAAGTGGGTAGCCTGCGCACGGCACTATGCGTTGTGTAGTATACCTAGGGATTATATTATATTAGCACTAATGACGTTAGTTAAGGTTAACTAGTAGGCTAACGAGTGGGGCTGGTAGGTTAATTAATCTAGATTTTAATTTTAAAATAATTTTAAAATGTGAGTCACTAACATGCGGACCCCACGTGCGTTTTAACCCGTTCATGAACTCAGTTCACCATGGACCTGGTCCCACCTATCAGTCTCATGTTGCATTAAAAAATCAATTTTCCCTTTAGAAATAAAAGTAATTTTTGAAACCCTAGTCAACACAATATTTTTTTCCTTTTTCAAGAATTTCTCTCTTGTCAAATTTTGGAAGGCACATTATCCATCATACGAACTCTGATTTAAGTGATTCTTATTTCTAATTTTTTAGAAAATCATAAAATTTTGTTATGCAAAAAAATAATAACATTTGGTCTATGTTTGAATTTATTTGGTGTTTACTTGTATTCTTGGCTTTTCTCATTTCGATACTAATGTACCAGAATTCCTTAAAGTCAGTCCAAAGCAAGAACAAGTGTTTAACGAGTAAAGCAAACACCCTCCTTTGACCATGTTGATCCTATATTTCAATGGTTATGTATTCTATTTGCTCAAACTGTTATGGATGCTTATGTTGAGTAAAATTGCTATGTTTATGCTAAGTACTTAGTTACCGCCAATTGTTGCATTGATCCGATCTTAAAATGTTGACATCATTACTGTTGTCACCTTAGGAATATTCTCCACTATTGTAGTAAATATTTGTGGAACTTTAGAGTGGTACAAGTGTCATATGCTTAGCCATGCTTAGTTTATAGTGGTAAAAATAGTGAAAATTGATATAGCTCAAATTTGGATTGAAAAATATTTTAGCTCAGTTTGGATATAGAGGTAACCTTTGTTATTTTGATTAAAATTTGAAAATGAAAAATAGTTTTAGACTTGGACAAATGGTTTGTAGAGGCCGGTGCGATTCACACGAGATCGTGGTTTGTGATTGTCTCACCTAGATCATTAAGGATCAAATTTTGGTGCCATTGATCTAAGCACTTTCCGTACAACTGCATGCTATGGGGTGGGGAAGACTTGGCTGAAGAATTTATCCAATTCTAGCATTGAACCGTAGGTGGTAGTTGGTAGATATAAATTATTGGTCATGCGGGCTTGGTAAATGAACTCTATGCTTGAAAGGGCTCTTGCATTGTTTTGGAAGGCTTACCTACATAATGTAGAGCTCTCTTGATGATGGTAAAGGGCGTCCATGTCTTGAGATTTTAGTTCATTGAGCGGTTTAATGTTAGAAAAAGATATTGCAAAGCCCTCGGCATAGCCTCTCAGTTGCACTCTATTATTTCGAGTGTGTGTAGACATTATGAGTTGATTATATCATGTGGTAAAGTTGTACATCTTCTGTAGAGTGAGATCTCAATCTATTCGAATAGTCATGTCTTCAGGCATGGACATCATTTGGTAATACCACACTTGTTTAGATTTTCTAGTTTCAAATTGGTTTTGAAAAAGTTAAAGATGGTGGAATCCATGTTTGAAATGTTTTGGTAATTAAAGGATTACCAAATGTGTTAATGTTGTGGCAAAGGAAAGTCATATGGTTCATATTCTTACATTATTACTTATTACTCGTTATTTCATATTAATGTCAATTGTCCTTATAAATTACTAAGTCTGTTGCAAATGAAAGTTCGCTTTTATGCAAAATAAACTAGTTAGGCCAGCCACTCCTTTGATAAAGCTTGCATGTATTAATATCTTTGCTTAAAGTCTTATAGAGTACAATTTTGTGCTCACAATTACCTGTTGAACACTATCAAAGCAAGAGAAAAAAGATTCCTCAGTTGGCTACTTTTATGCCACGAGATTTGGTAATGAGGATACCAAACACTGGGGCGTTAACCTAGTCGATTGCTCATAGATTATGGCATACCAAGAGGGCCATTTTGCCTTAATTTATCATTTGTTTCCGCTACAAGTACCCTCTTTAAGTGAACTATTTGGCTGGTCAGCATATTTATGTGAAACTTGGTTATGTAGGCCTATATGAAACCAATTAATATTATATGCTACTCTGTTGTATTTACTCGTGTATAGATATGATACAACGATATACAGTGTATGCTAGCTACTAATCGATGGAGTAGCACAATAAATATATATGATTAGGAATTGAATTTCCAGATCCGTTACGATATTTTGGATATACGTACCAACTATATTTCCCTATCACACAACACAATGAATTTGTGTGTTTATTTTGCTGGAAGAATGTTATTTTGCTGGAAGAATGTTGTTGACCCCCAAATCTGACCGGCTGGAGGCGTCAGCTTTGCCGCATCAGTTAAACGACCAAGCTAGGATGCAAATCCACTCATGTCCGTATTTTCTCGAATGCATTTATGAGATAGTCCAAGGAATCCGTACTACTCCAACCTAAGATCATCCAACTGTGCGAAATTGACCCATTCGGAGGAAATAATAAATTCAAGTCCAACGTAAAGCATTAGACCACGTCAAAGTAAAAAAGTAAAGTCACATCTCCCTCTGCTGAGCAAGTCAGAAGAGAGAAACCAGCAAATACCATGCTAGCATCACAAGTTGACATGCAGCAATGCCTAAAATCAATGCTAGTTAAGTTAGAGGTTTGCATGGTGATATAACAGAGACAAATACTACTTTCTGTGTTCTATAATATAAGTTCACAGTTTACTATATATACAGATCAAAAAGACATTACATTTAAGAAAAAAATTAATACTATTAAATCATGTATATCTCTGTTAAATGGCATACTATAACCACTCATTTATTTTTTAGCATTAAAGTGGAAGTATATATAGTGAATATATTATAATAACTACATATTTGGTCTCTGCAATAGATTTATATATTGTGAAATGATGTTTTTTAAGAATAATGACTTATATTACGGGACGAAGAGAGTAGTAATGAGTAGTAATGGTTGTTAGTTACTGCAGTCCCAAGCATTGACCAAGTAAATTATGCAGCAGTACACTCGTATACTTTTGTATACTCTCCAATCACTACTCAAGAAAAATATTTTGGACTTAACATGTTTGACCACTCATTTTTATTCTAATATATTTATAAATCTATTATTGTGAAAGTATTTTTGAGACAAATCTATATATTATTTTTATATGTATCTAAATATCTAAAAAGATATTTATAGCCAATTAAAGTCTATAATTCAAACGTAACATAAAACGACTTCTTTCTTAAAAAAGAAAGAACCCAAAATGACTTCATTTTGTGACAAGAGGGGGTATATAAATCTTATATTTAGGGTGTGCAATACTGATCAAGATACACTCAAATATAAATGAAAACCCAAGGTACAAAAACATAGTGAGATGCTTCAATGCACCAAGTGCACAGTTAATTGCACTAATATTGATGTATAGTCAATGATTGATTTTAGCTACTTACCCCTTATATTAAGATTACTTACCCCTTATATTAAGATTAGTGCAAGCCACTATATGGTGGGAAAGCATTGAATCACTCTTCAAAAAAATAACTGCACACAAAAGGGGGGGGGAAGCATACCATGACGATGAAATAGGTCGATCTAGCATTAATTGAATTTGCACTGCGTGTTTCAACACACACATACGTACGTACTGTAGCAACTCATGCTGCCATGAAAATAAAAATTGGAAGACATAATGAATAATCATACATGAACTAATACTCTAATATTGTAGAAGGTTGTGGTGTTGGAAAAACATTGACTATATTACAAGATTCACTAATTTAAGTTGTGCAATATTAGACTGTGCAAAGTAATTTATTTTTGAATGGTCTGTTTAGATCATGTTTGAGAGTGTTGTGGCTTTTGGATGAAATAACACTGCAGTAGTTAGCCTTTTCTGATGTATGTATTCAATTAACAGGAAATAAAAAAAGAAAAAAAATAATGTCATATCTCCATGATAAAAGAGGGGAAAACACTTCAGTGTGTTCTAAACGGCTTTTGACTTCGGTTTATGGAATACGAAAGGCAGAAGTTATAGATGTTTGGAACGGGCCGGGGTGTGGCACCCGGATTATCTGCTTAAAGACCAGGCTAAACTACTGTATTGTACATAGGCACTAGGTAAATATATAAGGTCTAGATATCATCATGTGGTAATGAAATGTTAAGGCCAAGAGAAAAACAGAACCTAGATTTCACCGTGTACGCTTCTTGTGGGAAATGTTAACACCCCACCCCCACCCGGCGGCGCTCGCCCGAGCACTGAGCAATAACGCTGCACCCTCTCTCAATAAATGCGATTGCATCCGCTCAACACTCCCCAGCAATAACTCCTCCCCATCTCCACATTCTCTCCATCCGCCGTTCCCCTTTCTTCCTCCTCCTCCTCCTCCCATGGCTTCTTCTTCCTCCTCTCAAAGATCTCTGCATCTCGCCGCTTCTTGTTAGCTAGATACATATATACTACACACCCCCTGCAACTTCTTGCATGCAATATCATGCTTCCTGGAAGCAAGAAGTACCTAGCTCTATTACACAGAGAAATCAGAGATATATAGATCAGTTTCTTAGATCTCACTGCCTACTTTGCTGCTCCTTGCAAAGTTCTTGGCTTGACAGTTATTGCATGTGCTTGCCCTAGATCTGCTGCTACCTGTGCCGTTACGTGGCGTGCAAGCCAGTTCTGTGTGCATATGGGCTGGCTGACTAGTACTTTCCTTTGGTTGGAGTACTGCCTATGACGCATACAAATGGCAGGAGCTAGTGGGCAAGAAATAGGGTTTGGGAGGCACTAGCTAGGCAGCGATAGAGCCGGTACGACGACCATGACGCCGGCCAGGCGCATGCGGTCGATGATCGGCCGGAACGACGTGGCGTATGGATCGCCGTCCGCGCAGTCCCTAAGCCAGGTACAGTTCAGAAAGAAACTTGAGATGAAGAAAATCAGCGTCTTTGAGTAGTTTTGGAAACAAAAAAAAGAGAAGTTTGTGTTTTGTTGATGACTTGTTGCTCTTTGCTTTTTGTTGCTGCTCTTTTGCTTTTTGTTTTTGTTCCTGTGTGTGCATCTGTATCTTTTTCTTTTTGATTAATTGCGGTGTGAAACAGTAGGCGATATGCATGTATTAATTGGGCGAACCATTAGAGGATACTGAACGATTAATTTGATATTTAATGGAAAATGAGCAGTACTGCAGGCAGGAGATACAGGTAGGGAAAAACAAGTTGATCTCTTGTAATTAAGTGGCAACTCTGATCTCCATACATGGATCAAGGGACAGGGACCATCGATCAGCCTAAACCTGAAGTCGAGCAAGGATCATAGCCTTCTCTAGTTCTTGATCTTGCATGCTGATCTTTTTCCTTTCAAGAAAGATCGTTTACACACACGCACGTAGAGAGGATTGTGTGTGCTTTCCATGGCCCTTTATTTTTAGCATCTTACTAAAAAGCAAGCTACGACCTTTTTTGACAAGCATGCATCTTCTACAGATACACAGAACAACAATGAATTGAATAAGATGAAAAGGTTGTTGCTTCACTTCACCTTTTTATGCACACTTATTACTGAACAGAAGCAACTTCCCCTTTTGTTCCCAAAGTAACCACTATTCAGAAAAACCATGTTTTTAAATAAAAAAAGAATAAGCAAAATTTTCCATTCTGGATTTGAGTAGTACTTCCATACTTTCTACTCTAATAAGAATGGTACTAATCTCAAAGCACATAAAAGGATAAGTAATCACTATCCATCATTCAGTTCTGCTTTAAAAGTTGTGCAAATTATTTTGAGGAAAGTACAAAAACATCTCTCTCTAGATTTTTAGTCCCTATAACTTTACCTCATATGTAGTTCTTGCTTTCTCATTTGTAGTTGTGCAAATTTGTACTCACAAAACCTAGGTGATTTAAGGCACCTATCTGAGTTGAGCTCTTCATCTTTATGTAATGAGATCTTAATTTCTGCCTTTTGTGTCGACTGAAAGTGCAGGCTGACTTGCTAGATAGTCAGCATCTGCAGCAAGCATTCCAGCAGCAACTCTTTGATCAGATCCCGGCGACGACGACGGCAGCAGACAGCGGCGACAACATGATCCACGGCCGGGCAGATGGGCTCGTGGACGACTTCGAGAGCAAGTCGTGCAGCGAGAACGTCGACGCCGACGGCGTCTCCGGCGACGACCAGGACCCCAACCAGCGGCCGCGCAAGAAGCGGTATCACCGCCACACCCAGCACCAGATCCAAGAGATGGAAGCGTAAGACTTCCATGAACCCACAAACTTTTCTTCTTTCCTAGTAAGACTTTTGACAAATTCATGTAAATTCGTGAGTAAATGTTTGTGAATTTTGATCAGTTTCTTCAAGGAGTGCCCGCACCCGGACGACAAGCAGCGCAAGGAGCTGAGCCGGGATCTCGGCCTCGAGCCGCTGCAAATCAAGTTTTGGTTTCAGAACAAGCGCACACAGATGAAGGTAATTATATAATTAGTACTAATGCATAGTACTAGATAAGAGTGTTCTTGGTGGCCTCAGAACAATATGCTTGGAAAAGATTGAAAAATACTTGGTTAAATTTCAATTCCAATGCTTAATTTCTCCAAATTTACGTCACGACCTCTTCATCAATTAACACGCTGAATTCATGGTCTGTTACTACTATATGTAACTATTGACCACACACAAGCTAGTTATTTGCAAACAAACAATTGCATGCTAGCATTATGCATGCACATCCCTCCACACAGAAGAGTGACGGTTTTAAACTTTTGGAAGTCAATAGGAGGTGACTTTGGCCACTAAGTTTTGTTAGCATATATTCAAAAGCAGTTACAAAAGTGAAATATATCCAAAGCATACATTATAGACATATCTTTAGGAAACATTAATTCATTTTGACTGCATGCATTCGAAGGGCGTATTTTGTGACCGGAGAGAGTATGTATTAAGGGCATCTGTAGTGTATAAAAATAGAGGGTCTTAAGCCACCTTAAGGTCAACCTTATATATCACAGGGGTGACCTTAAGCAGACTATAAGCAAAAAAAGGTTTGAGGTTGATCCTTAAGCTAAAGACCTGGCCATAAGAGCATCTCCAATAGTGACTTATGAGCTAGCTCTAAGCATATTATTTCATATTTTAATATAAGAGAGAGAAAAGCTAGCTCTTGATCAAGAGCTAGTCTCATACACACATTCCAAGATTATGTGAGAGTGTCATGTGAGGCTATTTATATTATGAGCTATGTGCTAAAAGTTAGTACTATTGGAGAAGTTATCTTAGAGCTAGTAACTAGCTCATACTGTTGGAGATGCTCTAAGGGCATCTCCAATGGTTATAGCTAGCAACTAACTATAAGACTTCCACATCATTTATATAGTACACACTAAAGCTAGCATTATAAAGAACTATCTATAAGGATAGCTATTTGATGCTTACATGCACATACAGAAAAGTACTATCATTTATAGAGACTACCTCGTTTTGCGTTATAGACTAGTGCTTAAGAGCAGGTACAATAAGGCTTAGTCAGCAGGCTATAGCAAATATAATATCAACAAAATCTTACGTGGCAGAGAGAGAAAAGAAGAGAGAGAAGGAAGCTGGCTACTAAATTACAGCTAGCTATAGCACGTAAAAATATGCATTTCACTCTCTTACACGTAGGGCAAAAGGCATCATTGTAATAGCTACCTTATTGTATGAACTATTTTTTTTGAAGGCTATAAATGAAATGGACAAATGTTATAGCCACTAGTTGGCTATACTATTGTACTTGCTCTAAGGAAGAGCTGGCTCGGTTTTTTTTCATACTCTCTTTCCTCCACATAGGATATATGCTGATGTGTACATGCATATAGCTAGCTGACTCAGACCATTGGAGATGCCCTAAGCATTAAAATATAATTTTTCTTTATCTGCCGAGTGGGACCGTCTTAATGTCTCTTAAGTTATATACACTATGGAGTTGGTCTTAAGGTTTAGATGGACCCATCTTAAAGCCGGTTATATACACTATGATGCCCTTAGTCCAACCTTGCATGAGAGGCCATGCATGCATGTAACCACATGATGTATGTGCATGTTGATGTGGTGTGCAGAACCAGCACGAGAGGCAGGAGAACGGGCAGCTTCGCGCGGAGAACGACAAGCTGCGTGCGGAGAACATGAGCTACAAGGAGGCGCTCAGCAGCGCGTCCTGCCCCAACTGCGGCGGCCCCGCCGCCCTCGGCGAGATGTCCTTCGACGAGCACCACCTCAGGGTCGAGAACGCCCATCTCCGAGAAGAGGTATACAAGTCGATGATCACAAGAGCATGCAACTGATTCATGACAGATACTGATCTTCTTGATGCAACTCCAGATCGACAGGATATCGGGGATAGCAGCCAAGCACGTCGGGAAGCCGATGGTGTCCTTCCCGGTGCTCTCCAGCCCGCTGGCTGTCGCTGCCGCCCGCTCCCCGCTGGACCTCGCCGGCGCCTACGGCGTCCAGCCGAGCCTCGGCGCCGACATGTTAAGCGCCGGGGACCTCCTGAGGAGCGTGTCCGGCGGCCAGCTCGACGTCGACAAGCCCATGATCGTCGAGCTGGCCGTGGCCGCCATGGACGAGCTCATCCAGATGGCGCGGCTCGACGAGCCGCTGTGGGCCGCGCCCGGGCTCGTCGACGGCCCGACGGAGGCGCTGAACGAGGAGGAGTACGGCCGGATGTTCCCGAGGGGGCTCGGGCCCAAGCAGTACGGGCTCAAGTCGGAGGCGTCCCGCGACAGCGCCGTCGTGATCATGACGCATGACAACCTTGTCGAAATCCTCATGGATGTGGTCAGTTATAATATCAGTTCTGATGGTGTAAATCAATTCTAGTAGTTGGATTCGATTGATTTCCTGATCTGTTTGAATTTGCGCATGTAGAATCAATTCGTGACGGTGTTCTCGAGCATCGTGTCGAGAGCTTCGACGCACGAGGTTTTATCGACCGGCGTGGCAGGGAACTACAATGGTGCATTGCAAGTGGTGTGTGTCCATGGCTAAATCCTATCTATGATTCCTCTTCCTCTTTTCCTTAGTTCATGGCTCCTTGTTTCAATAGCATGCACCAAAGCACAAGCATTTATCTAATGCATTCGAAATTCTGTAAATCATATCATGTATACCTTACAACTGCAATGCTGTTCAACTTGCAGATGTCAATGGAGTTTCAAGTGCCGTCGCCATTGGTGCCGACGCGGGAGAGCTATTTCATGAGGTACTGCAAGCACAATTCCGACGGGACATGGGCTGTCGTCGATATCTCGCTGGACAGCCTCCGCCCTAGCCCTGTCTTGATGTGCCGGCGCAGGCCATCCGGCTGCCTTATCCAAGAAATGCCCAACGGCTACTCAAAGGTTAATTCCTTATGAAATTTCTTCATCGATTTACTGTACCGCGAAATAGCGATTTTACTACGGACAGCAAAATCAACATCGTTAATGTTCTGCCAGCGAAAGTCATATCGATGGCAGTGTACTGCCGGCGAAGTTTTACATGTTTTGAGTCGCTGTGCATGTAGGTGACCTGGGTGGAGCATGTGGAGGCGGACGACAGGTCGGTGCACAACATCTACAAGCCGTTGGTGAACTCCGGCCTCGCATTCGGCGCGAAACGGTGGGTCGGCACGCTGGACCGGCAGTGCGAGCGCCTCGCCAGCGCCATGGCCAGCAACATCCCCAACGGCGACCTCGGCGGTACACACGAATCACTCCTGCGCGACACAACACAATGAAATGCAATTTAAGACTGGCGCAACATGTATGTGATTTGTATCTGTATGCATCGATGAACGATGATGTTGCTCGCAGTGATCACAAGCGTGGAGGGGAGGAAGAGCATGCTGAAGCTGGCGGAGCGGATGGTGACGAGCTTCTGCGGCGGCGTGACGGCGTCCGTCGCGCACCAGTGGACGACGCTGTCGGGCAGCGGCGCGGAGGATGTGCGCGTCATGACGAGGAAGAGCGTCGACGACCCTGGCAGGCCGCCGGGCATCGTCCTCAACGCCGCCACCTCCTTCTGGCTTCCCGTCCCGCCCAAGAGGGTCTTCGACTTCCTCCGCGACGAGAGCTCTCGCAGCGAGGTAAGTACACGTCGCATGGCATTGCCGACGGTTTTGCTACTTTCTACCTAGGAAAACGTGCCATTGCTGGGCGAAGGATTTTCTTGACAAATTTTGAACTTGCAGTGGGACATTCTGTCCAACGGTGGCGTCGTCCAAGAAATGGCTCACATCGCCAACGGCCGCGACCATGGCAACTGTGTCGGGCTTCTTCGTGTAAATGTAAGTGCCCATGACGGCAAATCTACTCAAATTTTACTCTTCATGCATCTGACAATTGATTAGTACATGATTACTTGCACATGATTTCTTTGTATTGATTGATTTAAGAATATGTGACATGGATGAAGTATGAGCTCTTGTTTCTGATCGATCGATGGTGTGATTTGTATGCAGAGTGCAAACTCAAACCAGGGCAACATGCTGATCCTGCAGGAGAGCTGCACCGACGCTTCGGGGTCATACGTCGTCTACGCGCCGGTGGACATCGTGGCGATGAACGTGGTACTCAACGGCGGCGACCCCGACTACGTGGCGCTCCTGCCGTCGGGCTTCGCCATCCTGCCCGACGGGCCGTCGGGCACCGTGCAAGGGGGAGGAGGAGGAGGGTGCGCCGGGGAAAACGCCGGCTCCGGCGGGTCCCTCCTGACGGTGGCGTTCCAGATATTGGTCGACTCCGTCCCGACGGCGAAGCTCTCGCTGGGCTCCGTCGCGACGGTGAACAGCCTCATCGCCTGCACGGTGGAGCGCATCAAGGCCGCCGTCTGCAGGGAGAGCAATCCGCAGTAGCCCTTTAAACAGAGAAGCTCATGCATATGCTTGCAAGGTGCATCTCTAATCAGAGCACTTACATTGATTTCGTCATTTCAGGGCTAAATATATATATGATCCTTAGAAGGAAGCTCCGCGAGCTTTAGAGCATGCACTTTCTTGATGTGCTGCTGCCTTGATTGGCATGCTCTGACAATTCATGTATGTTTGAAGTTTCTGCAGGAGCAGCAAAGTTTTGGAGCTTTCGTCATTGGGGAGTCAAGAACGCACCTCAGACTCTCCTTGCCATGTGGTGCTCGATTTCGCGAGTAACTCAGCGCTTGCGAAAAATATCGCGGAAGAGATGCGTCACCGCTATGCAAGGGGGGATGGTTCGGGCATTGACTTCCACCTTCAATATATTTCACATCATGAATGGATGCTGCTAATGAGCATGTTATTCTGAATTCTCTCTGTTAGGGTTCCTTAATTTTTCTCTTCAAGGGGTATAAAGCCCCAATTTGATCTGTACTTTGCGATGTGTGTCTACTGTTGTTCAGACTTTCAGGCCGGTGCCTGCCTAGCTAGTAGGGGTTGGAGACGATGGAGAGTGGTGCCTCCTTTTGGATTTACAAGGATGTGTGCTTGTAGTTTTTTCTACTTAGATGGTGAGGTTTTAATTTCTCCGTTTCCAGTTGTTACTAGTTAAATGAACGGCTGAATTCATATCTGTCAGATAGTTGTTCCTATTTGTTCGAAACAAAATAACGTAGTGTAAAGAGCACTTCATGTACGAGCTCAGCATTTCAAACACGGTACAAAAACCTAGAGGCCATGATAGGGTAACTCTCAACGAAATTCAACTGGGCAACATGCATTGCGGCCATTGAACAACGCAAATTACGATAGTCAATCATGGAAAAAAAATGTTTTTCTTGCCTAGCAGAATATCAGATTCGATGCTTGCCCTTGGATGGAATGCAGTCTACAGATAGCAAGCTTTGCCTCTAGTCACTGGCTCGCTGAAGGGCAGAGGATGAGACCCAAGCGAGTACTACACATGTTAACAAGCCAGTTCAGCTCACTGGGCAATAAAACCGACATAGCACATAATATTCTAGCTTAAAAAAAATGTACAACAACGGGGTTTCACAGACCAATTGGTAACAGCATATCTTCCAAAACGAAGAATGGAGCTTAAGAAGCAATCTCATCTGAATTTGGCATGCACAAATATATCCAGCAAGGTGGAATCATACAAGCGACCAAGAGTTATTGAGTACTGTTACAATGCTCACAACTTACAAAGAAAGAAAAGATTGATGAAAAAAAATAGCGGCATCCAGATCCACCATCAACACGTAAGCTGTTGATTGATGCCTTCATTCTTGGTCGTCTTGCATGATCCTTGCGATTTTTTTGTGAGTTACCAGCCAACTAGCAGACTGGAATTATCCTGCATGAGAGAGAGGAGGGAGGAAACAAGAAAGATATTCTTTTGCATGTTCAGTGAGGTGATAGTACATATAAGTCCGTCCTGAACTATGCTGCCTGCCACCCTAAACACGAGACGTCAATATAGATTATAGTAATGTAGAAGCAGCATGCTCCAACTGTGAAAGGGACGAAATAATAGAACACGCTCCAATAGTGAGGTGACTGTAGAGAAAATTACTCATGCTCAATCACTAGATTACACAAAGTACATTTACAGTTTTACGCTATTGTCACATTAACATTCTATGCAAACCTGAACCGTTAAGAGTGGGGAAAAGGTTAAGCATACCAAAAACTGATTTCTCCAGTAGTTTACAGGTCTTGTCTAAAGCCGCAACCAAAGAAATTGAAACAAACGAGGCAAGAGTTCCTGCAATTAAGTTGAAAATTAGTTAATTCCATGCAGCAAACAACATAGTCATCTCTTTGAATGATACACTTCTAAGGGAATTTCGTTAAGCATTAGATGATGGCAAACTTCGCATTATCTGTTACGATAAATACTTGAAATATAAAGAAGATGCATAATTGTATTGCTCATATGGACCATGAGAATCCTCTTAACCAAGAGTAATCCCAGAAAGCACAATCATCATTCTTTTAAGGTGATAGAATTTTCCAGATAACATTGCCATTGCTAGCAATTAATTGTGATTAAAGTTGAAACCATCACATTCTGCTGATATTAACAGCAAAATACATTTTTAAACAAACATAATGATGGTAAAAAGAGCGAACCAACACCCCCAATTTTTCATAGGAAGGTATCATATACCATATTAGGGGAAAAAAACAAAGACATTGCTTGGGATTGCAGTGGCTTTTAATAAGAACTTCTGTAGTGGCTTTTAATAAGAACCTTTGTTTTCTATTTTTTTCGCATGTAATAACCAATGTTCAAGAAGCCACTAGACAGGCGGCAAGGTGAGGCAGGACGCCTGGGGGCCTAGGCGGGCGAATTAAAAATGAGGACAGCAGACCGAAGATGAGCAATCATGCATATATATTTAATGTAAATAGCTAAATATTTGATGTAAAGTTGTAAATCCTGCAGATGTGTGTGTCATCACAGACACGTAAGATCAAACTGCGAAGAAAATAGACTTTTGGTGGGTCCCAACCAAGGTTGGAAAAACCGGTTCCGGAGAGAATCCCGTTCGCCGGGCGGGTACCGGGAACCGGCCGGTTACCGCCCGGTAACCGGAAATCCCGGTGTAAAACCGGAAGAAATTTGTCAAACGCTTTTTTTGTCGGGGCGGGAGGCGGCCGGTAACCGGGCCGGTTACCGGTTTTACCGGCGAAAAAAACCGGAAAACCGGTGCTTGCTGCTGCTGCTGCTGCGTTGCTTGCTGCTGCTGCTGCGTGTTGCTGCTGCTGCTGCTTGCTGCTGCTGCTGCTTGCTGCTTGCTGCTGCTGCTGCGTGCTGCTGCTGCTGCTGCGTGTTGCTGCTGCTGCTTGCTGAGTGCTGCTGCTGCTCCCTCCTGCTGCTCTCAAGCCTCAATAATGCGAGTTACTACTGCTGCTTGCTGCTGCTGTCCTGTAGCCTCACTTTTGTCTCCCCACATGCACAAAACATCAAGAGTTCACTAGCAAAAGCAAAAGCAAAAACCCCATGGACCCTACAAGTCTCCAATCTGATTAGTAAGCATCTACAAGTTCAAAAATTTCAAATTTGCATCCCGGCCGGTTTTCTCATCCCGCTCGCCGCCGGGAATTCCGGTTACCGGCGGTTACCGGCCGGTAACCGCCGGTAATCCGAACCATGGTCCCAACAGAAGAATTTCAAGGAGAAAAGGACTATTTTGCAATATCGTAGAACTTAAGAGGACTAATCACAAAATTATCAATCCCTAATAAATTCTCCCATCCCTGGCCGAATCCTCAATTTTGAGCCTACACTTCTTCTTCCTTAACCTTCTTGCTTCTCTACTCTCGCGCCATCCGTAGCTTGCCGCCCAGTACCTCCTCTGTATCCTCTCACCGCCAGTTCGACGCACCACCCCAACTCCACCGCACCACACCGTCCTTCACCGCTTCCTCCAAATCCCGTACAGCCATCCCCTCTACAGCTCCCTCCACACCACAGCGACGCCGCCAGAGCCCAACTTCTTCTTTTCCTCTTCCCTGACGTCCGATTGCTTCTCTCCTCCTCGTTCTACACCTTTTCTCCAGCTCCGGCAGCTGCCATGGCAGAGCCAGACACATCTCCGCGCGGCGACAGCTCCGCCTTTGACTGCCGAAGGCCGCTTAGGCGGGCTAGCCGCCTAGCTTGCCGATTTTGACCAAGGCGTGGCAGCGGGGCTCCGTCCGGTGCCTAGGCCTGCCTAGGCGGCCGCCTAGTGCCGCCTTATAGAACACTGGTAATAACTACTTGAAAGCATATTTTTTGGAGCCATAACAGCAAAATGATACTGGTATAGGTAAATATTCCTACAATTTTCCATGGCACAGCAATGGCAAACAGGCACTAAATAGATCTCAATTTCAGAACATTACCAAGTAGCTACTAATCTTCCTATCTATAATTACTACTGTTATCGAGGTTTTACTGTCCAAAGAGGCAAATTTTGAAAAGTAGGAAAAGGCGATATTACTGGTTACATGAAGTAATCCGAGGCTTAGATCAGTTACATATTTAAACACAAAAGGAAATAGCAGTCTTCAGTGTAACGAGAAGCGCAATCTTCCAAATAGCAGTAAGCGAGCAGTCACCCCACCGCTCAGCACTTGCATGGTATGTGTGCTTACATGTGGTTTACCTATTCCATGAACAGACAATTACAAAGAATATTGGCATATATGCCTAATATTAATACACAAAAAAACAAAAGACCTTGAGCACTAAAATATTACCTTACATCGATAAATAACAAAAATGCGCGATGAATCACGTTCATGTATTAGTGTCATTCTGTAAAATAAAGTGCAACATTTCCAGCATGATAAACAGAAATGTAGTGGTACAATTGACAACTCATGTAATTTTATGTCCCTTTGAGAAAAAGCATTGGAACAGTGCTATTAGCAGCGGCACTTTGTGAAACAACAAATATTCTTTCCATGCTGGGCTGACATGACAATTGCACAGGTTAGTGGGGCTGCAATGGCAAGCATGGTAAATCACAAATACACATGCACCACAATAGACTGAATTAACCCCTAAATTATACGAACTAGACCAAGCCTGCCCAACGTTCTGTCCACCCTAGATACAAATATCAGAAATCTTAAAAGCATAGTCATTGTAGTGCACATTATGGGCTTTCCATCATTACCCATAGTCATTAGCTGATTTTGTTACACTATGCACATGATCATGTTTCCTGAAATCAACTTAAAGAAATAAGAAGTTAATATCACATCCAGCATTACAATCTAGTCAGATAATATTAATATCATAACAAAACATAACTGCAGCTGAACACATGTTAGCATACAGACATTAGCCACATAGTAGAAACAAATTATACTCTCAACTGTAGTAAGGCAAGCTCGAGACATAATGTCTTCTCCAACTTAAATTTTGCACATTTTTTTTGTAAATGGAATGCACAGATACTCACCAGCTAGGCCCGCCTAAGAAGTATTGTTGGGCCCAGATTGACATTTAGCATGGACAATAGGTCCCAACTGCGACCTTCCAAGACCATCAATATTACCATCTGGTGCATTCATGTAAACTGCACCTTTGTACATCCACTCTTCAGTTTCATCACTGTAGAAATCCTCAAATGGCTCTTGACATAAAGCACATGCCATTTGGTCCTCATCTGCAGGAACAGCTATTTCTTTCTCTTCTTTTCTGTCTGGGACTGTTTCTGCGGGCTCAAAAGAAGGAACTCCATCGTTTCCTACTGTTTCTGCTGCTCTTAACCATTCCCCCACAGTGACAAAATATTTACGTGAAGACTGCTTACGATTCTTTGAATTTCTATTTTTCGTAACATGCCAATCCATGTGAACACGGTGCTCTTCTTGGCATTTGAAACGAAGGCCACAAGTTTTGCATTGCCTCGGAAGATCCTGATACAGAGCATTAATGACAGACTCATTTGGTACCTTGAGGTCTACATTGAAGTCAACTCCAACAGAGTCCTAAAAGAACAGATTTACAAGTATAATGAAAACCATCGAATTAATTGCACATGTATTAACTGAATAATATCAGATACCGCCAATGAGGTGCACACATGCATGAGAAGTACCTGAGTTTGGCTAGGTGCTTCCAGTGAAATTACACCCTGCTGCATAAGGTTACTTAACAGTCCAGAGAAAATTGCTGTAGGGCCCCCAACTTGTGATGATGATGGACCCATCTGCAATGAAGCAGGAGGTGGTCCAGGGGGTAATGGTGGCAGAGCAAAACTGGGCATCGAAGGCACACCATATGGTGGCACAGCAGATGGTACAGAAAAAGAGTTCGGCAGAAGTGCAACTGGTTGTATTGCTGCATTAATTCCTTGTCCTTGGAATCGATGTTGGGGCGGAGCTACAGACATGCTGGGCGCAAAGCTTCTAAATGACTCCTGAAGGTGAGGATGGGGAGGGGGATGAAACTGCAGTGGACGATGAGGCTGAGATTGGTTTCCCAAAATTGTACCTTGGTTTTGTTGACTTGATGACAACAAATCTGGGTGCTGATATGGTGGTTGGGCTAAGTTACCAGTACTTATTGCTTTCCTATCCAAGGCATCATATTGATGCCGTGGAACAAATACAGATGAATTGGCTCCTTGGCTAATAAATGGCCTAATTTCTAGATCAGCTGCACTTCTAACAAGTTTTGTATCAGGTGGAATTGGTGGCACAGTTAGTGACTGAGTATGGTGAAGGGGCCATTCTATAGGAGGAGCAGGAGCAGGTGAGGACCTGTTTTTCTCCACCAAGGGTATATCTACATTCAAAGCATCATACGTGCCACCAGTGGCGAACCTCTTCACTGGTATTTCACTATCAGTAGGCAGTGGTATTCTATTCAGTGTTGATGCAGGTTGAGGTGCTTGTACTCGCAATGGTAGACCAATAGTCTGCTGCCAAGGTGGAGCTGACATGGTAGGAATTCTCCCAGGATCGAGGGTATGTTCAGAACTCTGGTACTCTGGAAAAGTTCCATTCTGAGCACCAAAATTGCCTAGATATCTCCTACTAGTGGCCATATCAATAGGCTGCAAAAAAAAGGCAGTGCTATGTCAACAGTAATTAAAGTAGATTCATAGTGATACAACACTACCAGTTGTTTTAAGATGAACTGCACACGAATTTCACTCGGTGTAAGGATAAAATTTGAAAAGTTGTAGTCAGACATTATGGCAATGAAGCGGTGAAAGAATATATAGTGTATACTTTTCAGAGTTCAAACTTCTGAAGGCTACTGGGAAATCATAAGCTAGTTCTATGCATGGTATATCTTGAAAATTATTGAGAACTCTTCATAAAAGAACGCATACATTCCGTAGCATCCAAATTCTGAAACCCAAAGAAATACAGTACTAAAACATGGTAGTGTTGAAGTGGCTCCTCCTAACAGTATATATAGGTAGTGAGTTTCTAAAGGAACAGTTTTGGACAAATAAGTAACTGCCAAGGATGAGAATCAACAGACAAAAAAAGGAATAGGCAAAGACAATATAGTTACTCCTTTCGGTCACAAAGAAGTGTCACCATGGGGATGCATGTGATCAAACCTTTTTAACTTATACCAACAATATCATTGTAATAGACCGGCTACCTGAAATCCATGAGAACATTTGCAGCAAAGAATACTTTCCTAACAGCATAATTTTATTTATTTTACAAATACATTACAATAAAACGAAGTGATCAAAGTTTTATATTGAAGTCCGTGAGAAAGTACAAAAAAACATGTTTCTGTGAAAGCAGGGAGTAAAAGAAGTGATAAAAGGCACAGAAAGTGTTATATCAATGCTACTATTCATCATAATTAAAGAGAGATCAGACATACACCAGTAGCGGTGATCCGGTCTTCAAGATTTAATGCTGGACCATCAACTGCTGGTCGAGGAGCTTGGGCTGGCCAACTGAGCCTCCCAATATCAGATTCCAGTAGTCCAGTGTTTGGCCCAGGAAATCCAGTTCTCAGGGTTCCAGTGGGAGGTAAAGAAGGCATGCTGCTTCTGTTTCGGTCAGTCAAAGTCGGACTCATATCCTCCCAAGAATACTCCTCTTCTTCTGAAGTAAGCCATTTCTGTGCACTAGATTTGCTTGCCATGCCATTTGAAACTAGGCGTTGCATCTTGTGAAGCCCTTCATCAGCATCTTTGCCTTGAGAATTTCCATAAGCATCAATAAGTTCTCTAGCACTTTGCTTCCTATATTCTTCATCAAGCATGCTCATCGAAGGCCACTGTGCACCATCATCAAAAGCCCATTTCCGTTCAAACCAACCATTTCGACCAGGCAGTCTGTGTCCCAATACAGAATGAGATGGTGGTGGCCTCTCCAGTGGTCTCTTGGGGGATGCATTCCTAGGGAGCACATCAAGAGGTGGCGATCTGGACAAGTTTCCTCTTGAATTGGCTAATGGCCTTTCTGGATTAAGAATGGACGGATGTGTGCTCAAAAGATGTGGTGAACTTGCCCTTGTCATTCCAGTACGTGATCGAAATGTCTCTTGTTGATCCGGATCATCACCATACAGTATTGTAGATTTCTGTCCGTATGATTCCAAGACAGATTATAAGTAACACTTGAGTTATAAGTGCAAGTAACATGATACATGATAAGTAAAAAACCACAAGAAGCAACATCATTTAGTACTTGAATTCAAATAAAACAAGTTATTGAAAGAGGCAGTTTTGTTTTGAAATAAATAAATGGATCCCATTTCACATGGAGAAAACCAGAGAACATTACATTATGTCATTATCTCAAGCAATATAAAAGTCATCTACATAAGATTGAGGGCGGCATTTAACATTAACTCAGAAATAAGAGTTGGTAGGAGCTCTCAGAAGACTTGGAATAGAGGCAAATTACAAAGATACATGGCACATGATTGTTGCTATCTCAAATAAATATAGATGTTCCCCAGAAAAAACAACAAAGGAATGGTTTTCCTTTGTTAACCATAAAGGCACAATCGGAGCCACTATTGTTGAGTCAGTAATCAGTATATATACGAAAAGAAAAATATTAATGCTTCTATGCTCTCCAACAAAGTGAAAAGCACAAATTTTAAAGCATGTTACGGATCTGATTTGCTGCCACCCACTGCCCCACTACTAACAATAATGATTTAGGATTTGTGCAGTTTAGTTTTCACAAGAGCATGGAAGCACTACTAGCAAATCAAACAGGAGTCAGAAAAAGAGTGAACTCCATAGTGAGCATTAATCAGTGCTAGAAGGGTATCCTAAGAGCTTGTAGGGTGGGAAGCCAGGCTAGGAATAGGAGACAGTGAAAGAATGACAGAAAGAGCAAGAGGGGAGATGGAACGCCCAATACCTGGAGCTTTGAAGTTCCAGGAAATCCTTGCAATTTTTTTGATGTTAACCCATTTATCTGATCATCCTCCACATCAGCCATTTGCCTGTTGCCTCGAGTTGCTGGCTGATGCGCCTGAAATTTTTTTATAAAAAAAGCACAAACTTCAACAGGTTCGAAATTGATTTCAAACACAAAGTGTGTGACAGACTGGCAGTTGCCAGTCCACAGAGGAAAATAGACAACAACAAAAAAACATATATCATGCTTGAATCGTGACAAATACACCCATCTATTGGATATTATCGAGTTGGTATTCACAGATTGTCTTACCGTAGTGGCATGCTTGAATTGGTGTTGAGCTTCTAGATAATTTGGATTTACATGAATGACATGAGACGGCCTAGGAGATAGCGACCCTGATTGTCGCAGATTAACTGCTGTGGCAGGACGCTTATTTTCTGAAGGAGAAAACTGAAGCTCATCCTCAATCCCTTGGAGCACAGAAGAAGGGAACACTTGTGACCAAGTACCAAAGAGGTGTCGCATTGCAGCATACTGATTGGGATGAACTTTCCTATATGCATCACAAAATACCTTCTGCAACCTAGTGGCAAAATGCCCTACATATTCCCGTCCTATGTTCTTCACAATACTATCTAGCAGATACAAAGATGGTAATTTCTGGTCAACTGGCACCTGCAAAAACGTTGCAGAATGACGCTTGTCATGCAAAAGAACCTTAGGGATGGAGAGAATTGATAGAAAGCATGCAGATGAGAAAATCTGAATTAAAAAGTCCCATATGACCAACAGAACATGACAAGAAAACTACAGGCTATTCTGTTAGTTAATTTACTCTTTGCTCTTAGGATTAGTTCTCATATTATTGACATTTAAAATTGTAGACTGTCCTCTTTAGAACAGCACAGCAAAACTATTAGCCTATTGCCAAACATCAATAAACAAATCATATCAACCAAGAAACAGCTAATTGGTTCATACTGCCCAAGTATCCAATCCAGTAAGCCCAATGTTTTAAACTCCTTTTGACTGCAATTCCACTTCAAGCTGCAATCCTATTTCACCAAGGAAACAGCTCTAAAATCTTAACAAACAAAATCCCATCTACAAAGTATTCCAAGAAACCAATATACCATCATAACTATTATTTACACCATTCAAATAGTTCAGATTAAACCTGTCAAAAACTTCCTAATTTCCTATCCAAAGCAGCAGTTATCATATCATAGCAACCAAATTTTGCAACCAAAATGCCTATGCACACAAGGTGGAAATTTAACACCATTACTACCGATACACCTAATCTCGGAAACTCTATATTAAAAACTAATAGAGCAATTAAAAATCACATGCTGCTAAGCGCCAATCTTATACACTCCATTTCCATTAGTTCAAACCTCTCGAAATTCCCTCTGATTACTAAATTCTAGCAACCAAATTTACAGCCAGCAAAGCATCTACGAACAGGGACTATGAGATTGTGCACAACATGAGCACTAATTCCTCCAAAAATCTCGCATGAAATGCAGCAGATACAAAAACACTAGGGATAAAAAGGTCGTCTACAAAGCGCATCAAGCCCAAACTTATACATTGCTACAATTAATTCCACAGAATTCATCAACTTACACCACAAGCACGTATATCACCAAACCCTAGCAACCACACAAATCCACAAGCAAGCATCCGTCGGGCAAATAGACCAGCCCAAACCACCCTCGAATCCCAAGCTTCTCTTCCCCAAAACACAACGCAACCTCCCCCACAAAACCCTGGGAGAGAGGGAGGGAGGAGGAGCAGCAGCGACCTCGGCGATACGGGCGCAGATGGCGCGGGCGATGCCCCTGGCGGCGAGCGCGGCGTGCTCGCCCGCGACGATGGTGAGATCGGTGATGATGGGCTTGCAGTTGAAGGTGAGCCCGGCGAGGAGCTCCCCGTACACGCGCACCACGTCCGCCGCGCCCGGCTCGACGTCCTCCCCCGCCTCCTCGCGCAGCCGCGCGCGGAACCGCTCCACCACGTGGCCCACGCCGGGCGCCGCGGCCATGGGGATCTAGGGTTTCGGGGGGGGGGGGGAGCCGGCTAGGGTTTGGGAGGGTGACGACGAGGAGGAAGCGGAGGCGGCATGTGGAAGCGAAGCGGAGGAGGGGGCGGGTTGCCGATTTGGGATTTGTAACAGGGGAGTGGGGGAGCTCAGGAGGATCGTGTGTGCGTGCGATCCTTTTCTTTTCGGGCCCGTTCCGTTCTGGGCTCGCCAGAACTAATTCCTGTGATAAAGAGGTGGGAACGGTTCCTGTGGCCGTCCGATTGGGATCCGACGTACCGGATCAACCCGGGTGAGAGCGATGGCTTTAAAGTTCTCGCGTGGAATATGTAGAGCTTTAAAGTTCTCGCGGGGAATATGTAGAGCTTCCTAATTGGATCGTGCTACTTTTGAAAGTGATTGGTGTGTGTGGACTGTTTTTTTTATTTTTTTTGGGAGTTGCTATCGCCGAGACATCTGATTCGGACGCTAGCTTTCGTACAATCGGTTGCAACATTTTCTCGCCCATGTATGAAACACAAAAATTTGATAAAAATATCAATGCTGCACATATAAAATCAAAATAATACACACATGAAATCAAAATATTACATACATACAATCAAAATGTTGCACATATAAAATAAAAAATGTTACACATATAAAACCAAAATATTACAACAAAAATAACACATACTCCCATGGGAGCATCCAACATGCATTCCTCCTGCTTCGTGGGCAGGTTGGCCAACCGGGGCCCATGCTGGGCACGTCCGTGGCCAAGCAAACGAGGGAAAGGAACAAGTTGTGGAAGGGGAGCTCTGGCCTACCTGAATTGAGAAAAGGCGTCAACTGCCGAAAGTCTCTGAAGAAGGGAGCTGAAGAGGCACGGGGCTTAAGTACCCAGCAAGGAGGACGAAGCCAGCCCTCCGCGGACCATGCCTGCAGCGAAGGGGCAGCCTTCGACTTCTCTCTGCCCAAACGCAACCCAATGGCAGTGCTTGCTAAGAAAGGAGAAGCAGGGAAGCCCCCAATGTAGCCAACGGCTATTGAGAAGCAAAAATAACCTAGGTGAGGAATGGATGGATGTGAATGACTCGACAGGTCGAATACGTGGGGAAGTGGTTACACAACCCAAGCAATTCATCAATCGACGACACGTGGATGGTAGATGAAAGCGTAAGACTCAAGACGAACGCATCAGACGTCCTACGCGTATTAATTCCCTTTTTTAGTTTATGGTTCTTCCTCGACTGGTTGAAGCAAAACTGAACCAAAAATCAAGGTGTGGTACTACGGACATATTCACATTGGTTTCTACTTTTGACTTCTCTTTGGATAAACCTTAGGGAGCGTTCATATTAGCTTCTGCTTTGGCCTTCTACTTAGAGAAGTTAGAATTCAATATGAACACCTGGCTTCTCCACAACTCTTGCTTCAGGGATAAGGCAGGGATTATAGGTGCATTATGCACCCTGCTCCTCTCGCTCCGTCTCACGCACGTATCTCTCACTCACTTTCCCCACCTCTCTCGTTCTCCTTTTAAACATCACTTATTTAGCCACTACTATTCATTTTCAACCAAAAACCATTAGATGTAGTCAAAAGTTATCAGTTGTAGCCAATATGAACACCCCATAAGCCAATATAAACACTCGGCTTCCTGAAATGGCTTACTCCTCCTCTCATTCATGTTTCGCTCTGGGGATAAAACAGGGGTCACAAACGCATCACACACCCCAATTCTTTCACTCCCATCTCGCGCATGTATCTCTCCCTTAGTTTCTCCACGCTCATCCTCTCTTTCTAAAAACCACTTTTTTAATAATTACTATTTATTTTTAGCTAAAATTTATTAGCCACAGCTAATACTAAGGTGCAATATAATCTCATGAGATGGGCTGCTTTTTTTTTTTATTCTTTCTTGCGTGTATCTGTGAGGTTTTGGTCTACACGGCGTCTTGCCATGCGTATCGTTTTGAGTTGCCTACTGATGTGTTTGATACAATCAATCTTGATTTCAATGGATGAAGGCCAGAGTAAAAGTTTTTAGTATTTATTGTTAGGGATATGCATTCGCAATCATGATTTCATGATATACAAAATAGTTGGCACATACATCTACTAAAGTTGTTGATGATTTTTTAATATAATTAAATTTAAAAAAGATTAAAAATAGAAAAAGCATGCTAACATGTCACGAATAATACAAACGAATACAAAAAAGAAAAGGCAAAAAACCAAAAGGCTAAAAAGACGAAATTAAAAAATAATGAACTAGAAACCAAAAGCTAAAAACTGAAACCAAAACGAGCGGGTGCCTTAGTGTGGTTGTACATGCATCCCACTTTAAGTATTGTTCTTGTGCATTAGGGTATCTTTACTATATAAAAGAAGGAGTTGGTGGTTGGTGCGGCCTCCCTCACCCCTTCTCAGAAAAAAAAGCTACGCTGACATGTGGGCCCAAACTGACAAAACACTTGCCGATTGGCTTCTCTCCTTCCGCCCAATCTCCCCCGTTTCCCCACGTTCTCCGCCCAATCTTCTGCCCCGTTCCCCGCCTGCGTCGAATCTCTCCCACGCCCGTCTCCGCCCTCACTACTCACCTCCCTC